>CM035624.1:110563096-113063096 GCA_020496765.1 Gossypium stocksii | reverse complement strand
TATTTGTTAACAAACTAGGCACCTAGAGACGAACTCTGATATGTCTCTTTTCATTCTCGTCCACCAATACATTTTTTTCAGGTCATTATACATCTTCACACTGCCCGGGAGAATAGATAGGCGACTACTATGCACCTCTTGCGAGATCCTCTGAATAAGCTCAGCATCTTTAGGTACACAGATTCTGTCTCAGTATATCAAGCAACCGTCGAAACCAACTCTGAAATCTGATTCATTACTTGCCTCACACTGAGTCAATCTAGCTTGTAAATCCTTGTCATTTTTTTGAGCTTCGACTATCTCTTGTAAAAACACCGGTCTAGCTCTCATTTCGGCTAAGATTGATCCATCATCACTTATAGTCAAGTGAGCATTCATAGCCCTCAAGGCAAATAATGATTTTCGGCTCAATGCATCGGCGACTACATTCGCCTTTTCGAAGTGGTAGTCAATTACCAACTCGTAGTCCTTGAGTAGCTTTAGCCATCTTCGCTGCCATAAATTCAACTCTTTTTGCATTATTAGATACTTTAAACTTTTGTGGTCCGTGAAAACTCGGCATCTCTCACCATAGAAGTAGTGTCTCCAAATTTTCAATGTGAACACTACGGCGGCTAACTCCAAATCATGGGTCGGGTAATTTTTCTCGTGTGGCTTTAGCTGCCCCGAGGCATAGGCTATCACTTTGCCTTCTTGCATGAGCACACACCCCAATCCATTTAAGAAAGCGTCACTATACATCATGAATTCTTTTCTCGATTTCGATTGCACCAATACTAGAGCTTCAGTCAAAAAAGCCTTTAATCTCTCAAAGCTCTGTTAGCACTTTTCCGTCCATTCAAACTTAACATATTTCTAAAGTAGCCTCGTCATAGGAGTAGCGATCATTGAAAACCCCTTGACAAAACATCAGTAATAGCCCGCTAAGCCTAAGAAACTCCTAATCTCTATTATGTTCCTCGGCGATTTCTGTTCAACAATTGCTGATATCTTGCTCGGGTCAACTCTATTTGATAAACAATAAATTATACATGTTTTTACCCCATGCTTAGCCCAATTTTTGGATGAATTAACCCATTGGTTTGTGTAAATTGATGCTCTTAAACCTTTAAGTTCATGTTTTATACTCAGATGAGTATAGGAAAGAGAAAAGAATAAGGAACGGGCTAAAAAAGGGCAATTTAGGCCCAATTCAATAATCAACACGGCCTGGGAGTTTGCCACATGGCCGTGCCACCCGGCTGTGCCACCTTAAAAGCTCAAACACGGCCCAACCCTGACTCACACGGCTGTGCCACACCAAACAGACCCAAACACGGCCCATTGTCGAAGTCACACGGTCGTGGTACATGGGCGTTTTCCTGTCGTGAGAAAGTTCAATTTCACTTGGAAAAGGTTGCTTAGGGGCTAAGAAAGGCACTCCAAAGCTCTATATAAATACCCTAGGGGGCAACTACTAAAGGAGACTTGCCTCTCCTGAAAAGGGGTACTTTTCTCACCTCAAGAAGGTGTCTTATTCCCGCCAACACAGAGAGTAGAAGCAAGAAATTACTCCAAGGGAAGTCGATTGATCTATCTCAGAAGCCAGATTCTCCTTCAAGACTGAAGATCTCCCTTCAAATTCCTACAGTGGTTTTTGGGTTCTTTATGTTTTGTTAATTTTATTCTTCTGAGATGTTTACTTTTATAATTATGAACTAAATCTCCCAAATACTTGAGGAGGATGAAACCTAAGACAGATCTTGTTATTATTTTATCTTGAGTTATATGATAAATACTTGATTTGTTCTTAATTATGTGTCCTTAATTCTTGTTTTAATATTCCTAGGTATTAATTCAAGTATTGATGTGCTTATTCAGAGGAGCAAAAGTCCTTGTCTAAGAGTAGGTCTAGCATAATTAAGCAGAGTTACATGCAACCCTAGACATAGGGCGACATAAATCTATTGGATTAGGGTCAAACCTAATAAAGGAATCCATAGATCGCGTTAATGCAAGACTAGAGGTTTTAACTAGAAAGAGATTTTGGTTAATCAACCTAGGATTAGTTGTTCTTATCCTCGACGGAGGTATTAACATAAATTAGGGATTTCTACGGATCAAGTCAAGTGAATATATCGTCTAGCTCAAGAGTTGATAACAAGTGAAGTCTAGGTGGATTCTCCCTTGAGTATTGTTCAAATCAACCATTTTCCCAAAGAGTTTCTTCCCCAATTCCCTTTTTGTGCATTCTTAGTTTAGTTTAATAAAAATCCCTCTTATTTTATAGGTTAAATAATAGAAAGAAAGTTAGTACTAGTACTTTTAGTTCCTTTGGGTTCGATATCTCGGTCTTGCCACTAAACTATACTACTGTTCGATAGGTGCGCTTGCCTTAAGTCGTGATATTAGTTAGTTTTAGGTACGATCATATTTTATAAATTTTATTACTTTGTATCACGCAATATCACTATTCCATCTCCCGACACAATGTGTCCCAAGAATCTGACCTCTCGTAGCCAAAATTCACTCTTGCTGAATTTAGCATACAACTGCTTATCTCTCAAGGTCTGCAATATGATCCTCAAGTGCTCTGCATGTTCGCTCTAATAATGAGAATAGACGAGCATGTCATTAATAAAAACCACAACAAATTTGTCCAAATAGGGTCGAAAAATGCGCTTCATCAAATCTATAAACACTGCCGGAGCATTTGTCAAGCCAAAAGGCATGACTAGGAACTTATAGTGGCCGTACCTCGTTTGAAAGGTAATTTTCAGCACATCCTGTTCCTTGACTCTTAACTGGTAATACCCCGACCTTAGGTCTATTTTAGAAAACATGGTTGCTCATCTCAACTGATCAAATAAATCATCGATCCTCGGTAAAGGATACTTATTCTTCACTGTAACCTTATTGAGCTGACAGTAGTCTATGCACAGTCTCATCGAACCGTCATTTTTCTTAACAAATAAAACCGACGCTCCCTACCGAGAATAACACGGTCTCGCAAAACCCTTATCCGTCAAATCTTGTAGCTGGGTCTTCAATTCCTTAAGTTTCGTTAGAGCCATCCTATATAGAGCGATAGAGATAGGTACTGTGCCTGGGACCAACTCGATACTGAACTCTACTTCTCTCTCTGGAGGTAATCCAGGCAACTCTTCCGGAAATACATCTGGGTACTCGCATACCACATGCACTGAATCAATCTTCCTTTCAGACACTTGGGTGTTTAACACAAAGGCAAGAAAAGCTTTACACCATTTTCTCAAATATCTCTGAGCCGTCATAGAAGATACCACTATAGGTAGATCATCTGATTCACCTAATTCAATTCGGAGAACATCCCTGTTCACATTTTAGCTCAATAAATTTCTTTCCGCAATTTACCACTACGTCATAAGTAGTCAACCAGTCCGTACCAAGTATTATCTCAAACTCGTCAAACGACAATAACATTAAGTTAGCCGAGAAGCAATGACCTCTAACTGTTGAAGGACAATCCTTATACACTTGGTCAACTAGCACATGCTTGCCTAGTGGGTTTGACACCTTTACTACAAACTCTGTCTACTCGACATGATGTTTTATACAAAGGACTAGTTTTATACACATATATGAGTGGGTAGAACCCGGATCAATTAAAGCTATCATAGAAATGTCATGGATAGAAAAGGTACCCGTAATTACGTCGAGGGACGAAGTCTCTTCACAGGCATGGATAGCATAGGTCCTCACAGGTGCTCTACCCTCAGACCTCACAGCAACATCTCTAGGGGCACCTCGACTACTAGTCCCACAGCTTGGGTTCTTCTACGGTCTACCCTTCGTAAGGGCACTACTCGCTCTCACCTCTTGTCTTTTATTTCCCTCATTCATCTTAGGATAGTCTCAGATGAAATGATCAAGTAAGCCACACCAAAAACCTCTTTCATTTCCTCGACACTTGCCAAAGTGTCGTCTACCACACTGTGAGCATTTAGGTCTATCTGGTTGTGTGCTACTAACACTCGCAACCGAGGTAGTCTGAGATTTGGACGTCACATGTTGCTTACTCTTGTTCTTACCCGAGAATTCCACTGAAACATTGGATCGGGTAGTAAACTCTATTGGTCTCTTGTGTGAGGATTGATGCGATTTCCCCATTTTTCTTTTCCTCGAGTCCTGAGACTCCATGTCAGCTTTTCTCTTTTCCTTGGCCAACTCTTCAGCCTTGAAGCCCTTTTGACGAGCACAACAAACTCTCGAATCTCTAGAATACCCACCAACAAGTGGATGTCCTCATTTAAGCTATCTTCAAATCATTTACACATGGTGGCTTCAGAAGACACACACTCCCTAGCGTACTTGCTGAGCATTACAAACTCACACTCGTACTCAGTAACTATCATTCGACCTTGCTTCAATTTAAGGAACTTTTTTCTCCTTTGATCGATAAACCTCTGACTAATATATTTTTTACGGAATTCCTCCAAAAAGGAATCCTAAGTCACCTTTTCTCTCGGTACCACTAAACGAGAGTGTTCTACCACTGGTAGGCTGCGTCTCGCAAAAGTGACACTGCACACTTTATGCACTCTTCAGGTGTGCCTGACAGCTCATTGGATACCCTGATGGTATTCTCCAACCAACACTCTGCTATCTCCAGGTCATCATCTTTGTTCGCCCGGAATTCTTCGGCCCTATGTTTTCTAATGCGATCCACTGGGGGTTTGTCTCTCCTACCCATTTCTGCTCCTTGAGGACCTACCGGGGCATGATGATAAATTGGAGGAGGTGGAGTGTTCAGGTTCGCACGAACAAACTCCGTGTACCAAGACTCCATCATTTAGAGGTAGGCCTCTCTTGACCCTCCACGCTGACTCATCGTTACAGGCTCGATTTCTATTGGCGCGATCCATTCAATGGGAGCTGGCGTGTTACTTTCAACATCGTCCGCTATAGGTGGATTAAGATCCATTTCTATAAGAAAAATACAATTTATTATCGTCAGGAGTTGTCACACTATCATCAAACAATAATGGCATGTATAGCTAGACTCATGCACACTTTTGGTTAGTCTGAGAATTGACTAAACCGTACTCTAATACCACTAAATGTAACACTCCTTACCCATATCCGACACTGGAACAGGATACGAGGCGTTACCTTACTAAAACGCATGCAATTATTCAATCTTAAACCACTGAAATACGTCCCAATTTAAAACTTTTTCAAACATGGCTCTTCGGTCCTTCATATGGGCCTACGAGGCCTAAAACATGGTTTTGAAAAATCCGAGACCATTTCAAGCACTTAGAAAACTTTCAAACAAAACTCCACTAAAAACAGGGCACACGCCCGTGTGGAAGGGCAACATACCTGTGTGGCCTCAAGACATGGTCATGCTAATGGCCCGTGTGCCTCACACAGCCTAAGCAATCTAGGAACACCCCCGTGCCCCTCGTCTACGCGGATTTATTTTCTAACATTGAACCTACAAGGCCTGGCACATGCCCATGTGCTCAGCCTGTGTCCTTCACACGGCCATGACACACCCCATGTGCAAAAACCTTGAAATTCTGCTTTTGATGTCAGTAGACACATGGCCGTGGCATACGCCCGTGTGCTTAGCTCGTGTTTGTCACACAGCCAAGACACACCTGTGTGCAAAAATCTGAGTATTATGTTTCTGATGTCAGTAACCACACAGCCATAGCACATGCCCGTGTGCTTGGCCGTGTCCACACGGTTGAGACACACGACCGTGTCTCAGCCCATTTGTTTACTACTGGGCATTTAATTCTATCCATGCCAGGTGCAAGGGACACATGCTCTAAGTACACGCCCGTACGGTGAATCGTGTGTCACACACGGCCTAGGCATACGCCCGTGAGCCTACCCGCATGGACAAAAATAGGCTATCTACAAAGCCTCTTTGCCTCCCTGAAACAAGACCAAATCCAACTAAACACTTTCATATCATGACTCCTCATCGATATGTATTCAAAAGATCAAAAATATGTCTTTACCCAACAACCACAATTCACATCATGTGTATGCAAAATTAATATAAGCAACTATCCATAAATTTCCATGAACTCATTCTCATTTCATTAAAAATGACTACCACAATTCTAGCCAACTCCAATGGCCATTTACAAAATGAACTTATAAAATAAATGGCCAACACAATTGGCTGACTAGAGTATCTTACACAAAATGACCAAACAACCTATACATGCATTACTCAAAACACAAACATAACTATACCAAATGCTTCAGTTGATAGTGTGTACAATGCCCCCGACGTCCTTGGATCCTCAAATCACTTAGGTGGCACTATAAGAAAATGGAAAGAAGAGGGGTAAGCATAAAGTTTAGTAAGTTATAGGCAAATAAATGACAACAATATTACCATTCTAAGTCATATTCTTAACACACCATGACTCATGTATGATACAAAGAATAACCATAACAGAACTTACTCGTTTCCAACCTTTACTAATCATACAACATAATAGTGAGCTTACAATTTATACAATTCATTTAGGTTCCTGCACCACTCGTAAGAATCATCTTAACATCTCTCAAGCTTAACATTAACTAAGATTTCACGTTGAACTATTTAGGATACAAAAGGATATTCAATGAGCCTTCAACATAGGGAATCAAGCCGATGCCATGTCCCAAACATTGTCTTACACTAGCTCACATATCTAGTCAATGCCATGTCCCAGACATAGTTTTACACTGACTTTCAATGTATAGAGGTCGATGCCGTGTCCCAAACAGGTCTTACACTAGCCCTCATCTATCGGTGCCGATGCCATGTCCCAGACAGGTCTTACACTAACACGCAACAAGCTGATGCCATCTCCTAGAAATGGTCTTACACTAGCTTGTACATCTCGAGGCTGATGCATGTCCCAGACATGTCTTACCCTAGCTCTCATCTCAAAGCCAATGCATGCCCCAAACATATCTTACACTAGCTCTCGTCTCAAAGCTAATGCATGTCCCAAACATGTCTTACACAAGCACACACATTACCCAATGTCATGGCATGAATATCCAATTCTATCCCAAATGTTCAACTGAGCTCTATTATACATGTTCTCATAAATTCATGACTACAAGTCATTATTCAACAATTCATACTTGAATAAACATTATCGTACATAGCTCAATTCATAATGCATTATTTTATGACCAACAATGTTTTCATACATGAAATTTAGTAATGTCGCATTATTTACCTACAACTTACCTCGGTATACAAAATGAAGATTACCTTTCGGTTTAATCGATTTGCTTGGATTTCCTCCAATCTAAGTTCTGATTTAGTAAATCTTGATCTATAAAAATAAAAATTCACTAATTTAATCACCAAATTAATCCAAACATTCTAAGAGTCATAATTGGGCAAAATGACCATTTTGCCCCTAGACTTTGGCAAAATGACCATTTTACCCTTAGGCTCGGAAATCAATTTTTATCGAATTTCCTTAATAACCAAGCCCAACCAAAACTCTTTTCACTCTTATGGTAACCCAAAATTCCTATTATTTCACACAATTACTCTTTATTATACAACTTTACAACCAAGTCCAATTTAGGTGTTTTCCGTGAACACCCCTTTACAAAAGTTGTTTATTAAACCAATAGGACTCATTTTCTTCCATAAAAACCCAGCAAACAACACTTATTCAATCATGGAAAAATTTTTAACTTTCAACCATTTTGTACAATACACCCCTCAAAATGTAGCTCATGCTACAAGGGTTCCAAAAATACAAAAACATTCAAGAAAGGTCTTAGAAATCACTTACTAATGAGTGCTAGAATGTGCTAAAAATTTTGAAGCTCCAAAACCCCTTATTTTCTGGTATTGTTGGTGAAGAAGAAAAAAAATGAAGAAAAATGTGAAGGCTAGGCATTAGGTATTATTTTATCAAAATTAAGTCACCTAACCTTGACTTTTTATTTTCTATTGCCTCCTATACTCTCTCATGGCCGGCCAACACTTATTTAAGGGTCTACTTGCCCCTTAAAACCCCTAAATTTTAGTTCTCTAACTATTTAACTCAATTCACTAGTAATTTGCAACTTTTACCTTTTATGCAATTTAGTCCTTTTTCGCGATTAAGCCCTCAATCACGTAAATTAATTCACCAAAATTTTCATGCACCCTTATAAAAATACTACAACACATAAAATAATGGTAAAATAATTTTCTTAAACCTCGGGTAAGTGATTTCAAAATCACTATTTCGACTCAGCCCAATTTCGGGCTGTTACAATTACTGTTGAGATGCACCACATAGATAGAGTGTTGCAACAATTTAAATTTCAAAAACCTATTCTTGTGGCCCCTGAGGTGCTCGATAAAGGGCCCAAAATTGACTTACGGTGATCGAATATGAATTGGCCGATCTTCTTCTCGAATTATATCTAAATGTGGGAAAACCGGTATGATCATATACCTACTCGCGAACCGATCATCGTTCCAAAGTTAGCGTGCGAGCTAGATTACATGCCACGGTTTAAGATCCATGGCAAGCCATATTTTCTCTCCAAATAGCAGAGGCATGCCAATCCGTGTCAAAAGGGAATGACGGGGCCCTTTAAATCTAATGAGAAAGGCTGACGGGAAGGGCCCATCAACAGCGCCCACGCAATCATCGGGCGCAACGCCCTCCTCAAGCAACGACTACTTGAAGTGTTTTCTACCCTATTTTTCCATAATCATCTTCAAAAATTATTTTTTCAAAAACTATTGTAGAAAAAGAGCGTCCAGGTGGGAGCTTTTTTCACTACTTTTGTTGACAGTGCATCCTACTTGAAGCGTTGTTTACCCTATTTTTTTATAACCATCTTCTTAAAATTATTTTTTCAGAAATTACTATAGAAAAATAGCGCCCATTTGGGAGCTTTTTAAAGTACTTTTGTCGATTAAACAAAAAAAAAACAAAATCAATCTCGTCAAAATAAATTTTCAGAACTCATCCCTAAAACTATTATAAAAACCCTAAAACCCTAAACACAAATTTATTTTTAAAAAATCCATAAACCTTAATTTATTTTTTATAAACAATAAATCCTAATTTAATTTATTTTTTAAACATCATAAACCCTAATTTATTTTCTCCAAAACCCTAAACCTAAACATGTAAACCCTAATTTATTTTAACAAAAACCCTAACCTTAAAATCCTAAAACCCTAAACATCTAAACCCTTAGCCCTAAACATGCAAATAACCCAACTTAGAAAAAACACGGGCTAAAGCGCATCCCTGGGTGAGCGCTTTTTCCATGTCAGCAAAACGCATCCACGTCAGCGTGTTTTATGCTTGCATAGTAAAAGCACTCCCTAAGGATGCGCTTTACTAAAATTTTCCCTTAAAACGCACCTACATAGTCGCGTTTTTAGTTTTTTTGTCCATTCCGATAAATAAAACTTAAAGTGACCTATTTTCATAAATAAAACAGAATGTAGACTTTTTTTTTTAGTTAAATATTCTTTCCCGCTTCAATCTTGTTGAAAAATTAAATAATGAAAAGCAAATATACAAGTGAATATTGAGCTCAGTAACGATGAAGTGCTTTGACAAATAGGTTATTGCTAAAGGCATATTTTTAATAATTTATTCGGTTTAAAATAATTTTCAAATGATAAAATTTTAAAATGTAAAGAATATTAATATTAATTGTCGAAACCATTTTTTTTAGAAAGGGAATCGACTTTGGTTTGAAAACAAAAAATTAAAAACGAGAGTCGCCGCCAATCTTTTTTAAGAGGTGTGATCGGATCACCTTGAAATTCAATCATTTTAATAAAGTTTGAATTTACTAAAACGATGACTTTTGGTCTACGAAATCCAGAAAATAGGTTTGTGAGTCGGTTACACACAAGGATTAGCACACTCGATACGCCCAAAATTGGTACCACTTTAATCAATAATTGTCCCAATATTGAAAATTTTGAAAAGATTTAAAGTGTGATTCTGTTTGAATATTATATAATAGATTTTAAGACTCACTCGTTTCGAAAGGTTAAAATGCCACATCTAGCATGTTAGGATATAACATTTTAAAGTTCTCAAAACCGAGATCATCTCATAAATTTTTTAAAACATGCAATTAAAAGGGTATTTAGTTACTTAGTCAAATGAAAAAATCGCAACCCAGTACGTTAGGGCACAATTTTCCAATTTTTCCAAATACTAAATATTGCCTTGTTTCAAAATTATTTAAATCGACAAATTTGAAAATGATTTGATGCATTTAATTTGGAACAGAATAAACTTGAGTTAAAATCATGAAACTACAATATAACAAATAATTATGGAATAAACACATATAACAAGATTACTTAAACAACGCATAAAGATATGATATTACATCACATGAATATTGATAATAGCATAAAGCAACAAATTTACAATTGATACCAAGTAATATTAAACATGAAGTATTAAACCTTGAAACAAATAAAACAATAATACAGACAAAATATAAAAATAATAATAATAATTCACGCATAAAATACGATACAAGTGAATGGCAATAATGTGAAAATAAGAAATAATGAATTAAGGCACATGCAATGGCAATAATCTCACAATATGCTCAATTTAAACATTAATCATTAATAATTAAAGACGAATGAATTGAATAAGCGATTAAATAAGGGTATAAAGTTAATTAAAATAAAATAAATAAAATGTACAACATTTTAAAATGAGAATAGTGAGTTTAAAATAAATAATGTTTAAGAAGAAATGTAAAATACACAAAATGGTTAAAAGGATGATATATTCACAAAAATTTAAAATAGATAACATGTATATATAAATATAGGTATAAGATAAATAATATATTGTTAAAAACTTAGAACAAACGATAATAAAACAATTTGACAAACAAAAGGGTTTAACATAAGATATATAGAAACCGATTTAAAACCAAGCAATATATAAATTTAAAATAAATAATATGTACAAAAATTTAAAATAAATGATATATGAAGAAAATATTCAAATTAATAATATATAAAATGGACGAAAATAAATAAAAAAATCGAAAATATGAAAATAGTTTAAAATAAGTAGTATAAAAATTTTTAAAATAAATAATGTACGCAAAGTTTTAGGAAAACAGTACATAAAAAATTTTATAATAGTAAACGATTTAAAAAAAAAGAGGTAAAAATAGAGTTTAAAATAAACAATAGATATAGGAGCAAAACAGTTTAATAAAAATAGTATGTACAACTTAAAATAAGTAGCAATAATAATAATAATAATAATAATAATATAATCTTAAAGGATAAATAAATAAATAAATAAAACCCATCAAACAGATTAAGGATCAGATTAAAAACGGACTAACATTTAAGGCATAAATTCGAAATAAATAAAAAACCAATTAAGGATCGAAGTGAAATGCGCAGGAACTAGCGGGGACTATATGGGAAATATTCCCTAAGTTCTCTGCGTGTGTTCAACTGTCGGCACAGGGGACCAAATTGAAAACCAAACAAAATCTGAGGGCCAAATTAGAAAAGAAAAAAAATAAAACAATGCTTGATCGAAAGGCGCTAAAAGTAGGGAGGACCTTACGCGCAAATATCCCAATAGTAGGGAATGTGCCTATTCACAACCCTACCAACGCCGTTTCATTAATGTTTTAAAAGCCATTTTTTTGTTTTCCTTTTTCATTTGATTTTTAAAAAAATCAGAAAGCACCAATCCCCTCACCCTTTTTATTCTTTCTCCGCTAGGGTTTTCTAAGACCTATCATCGTAAGCCGTCGGGCCACCGTGGCTCCACCGTGGGCGGTGGTCGGAGTCACGGTAAAAATGGGTTTTTAACCCCTTTTTAGAACCCTTTGAAGGCCAAGCCCCCGAAAATGGAAGAACTAAAAGAGATGGCTCTCAACCCCTTTTTGGTTTCGATTTCAATGACGAAGAAGGGTCCCTCCGACGTCGCGACCGTGGGGGAATTCGGTAAGCCTCTTCCTTTTTTATTTTCGTATTTAAAAATATATATAAAAATAAAAGATAAAGATCAAAAAAGAACTTGAGAAAAAAGAAAATTTAAAAACCGAAATCACCTTTCAAGGTTTAATCTTTTTTGATTTTTTCATTCAAAAACCCATCATTTACAATCTGTTTCCTGTGGCTTTTATAGCCAAATGAAATACATTATTTTGACATTCTTTTGCTACTGTTTTGCTATGTTTCTACTTCTATTGCTGCCTTCATATTCTGCTTCTACTTCTGTCTTTGCGTGTTTGTAGGTTAATAGAAGGTCAATGTCACCGGCGTTAAACGCGCTGACAGACCACGTGAGGTACGATGCAAAGGAAGAGGCGCCGCTAGGGTTTCAGGATTAGGTTTTTCCTGAAAATGCTTAGTGTTTTGGGCTAGACTTAGGGTTTCAATTTGGGACATGTGTTTGGGTAGTGAGTTAGGGCTGTTTAATTTTGGGTTTGTAAAGGAAACATTGGACTGTTATTATTATTTTTTTTTGTTTTAATTTATGGGCCCCGGGCAAATTTAGGCCCGTACAGCTGCCCCTCTTTGCTCATTGTCGTGTAACGAGAATAGAGCAAAGACTTCAAAAGGGTCAAATTTGCCTAGTCTTGTAGGATCCCAACTTCTTGGTACTCCTCTTCTTCGAGTAGCCTCATTCCAACCCACTGCATCTTGTTACTTTGATCCACTCCACCGCTACTTCAGAGAGATAGGACCTGTAGCTTCGATCTGCTTCTTTGCGACTTTAGGGTGATATGGGATTTGTGATTTTAGTCTGCTCCGCTGTAACTTCAGGGAGATAAGACTTGCTATGGTAGATTTAATCTAACCTACTACAACTTCAGAGGTATGGGGTTCATCATTTTAATCTGCTCTACTGCAACTTCAGGGAGATAGGATTAGTAGCCTCAATCTGCTCTACTGCAACTTCAGGGAGATAAGATTGCTATCTTTAGTCTACTCTACTGCATCTTCAGGAAGATAAAACTTGTCGTGGTAACTTTAATTTGCCCCACTGCAACTTCAGGAGGATAAGATTTCTTGATTTTTTTTTAACCTGCTCCACTACAACTTCATGGAGATAAGGTTTGCTATGATCTGCTCTACTATAACTTTAGAGAGATAAGATCTGTAATTCGTAGCTTCGATCTGTTCCACTGCAACTTTAGGGAAATAAGAAATCATTGCTTTGCCTTAACAAAATTTCAGCGAGAAGAGATTTGTAACTTCGATCTATCCCACTGTAACTTCGGGGAGATGAAAATTTGATATGCTCGCAATATTAAGTAATAAAATTTATAAAAACTGATCACACCAAAACTAACTAATATCACGATATTAAAGGCAAGCGCACCTATCGAATAGTGGTATAGTTTAGCGGCAAGACCGAGTTATCGTACCCAAGGGAACCACGACAAGATTAAAGATAATGTGATTAAGAACAAAGCATTAGATTTCAGGGTTTTCACAGATAATATAAAGATTTAAAGTACGTTTCCCCTCCACACTTAAGATGTACATTGCCCTCAATGTACAAAGATAACATTAGTAGCAATAGAAGCATAATATCAAAAGATAGGGAGAGAATTGAAACTCCCTGTGCTTTGGATGGATTAGTGAGATAGATATTGGGGTTGGGAGAGACGGCAGTTGTGGCAGGGTGTTCCCATTTTCGTAGAGATTTGAGCTGTAACGCTCCCTTGAAACTGTGAAAGAATTTATTAGTCATGGGAAATTTGGAGCAATGGAAATTACTTGTGAGGGTGAGGCCGTTAAGAAAGGAAATAAAATAAAATAAAGAAAACAGAATACTAAAAATAATTAATGCAAAAGATAAAATGAGAAAATTTAAAAAGGAAAAGGAAAAGAAAGTTAAAAAAAAAGGTGAAAATAAAGATCAGTGTTTAAAAGTTAGAATAAAGTAAAATAAAATAAAAATAGGATAAACAATAAAAAATAAAGTTAAGAAGATTAGAGAAATCTATTCCTCTAATGGATCACGCGGCGGTGGTGTGATGCTCAGGTGCTAACATATCTGCTTTAAGGTGGTGTCGATGTAATCGAGGCGCCGCAAGCATTGCTGCTCGAAGTGGAAGAAGCGCTCAGATAAGTTAGCGTGGGCTGCTGCTGCCCGAGATGAGTGGCGAGGGGGTGGTGGCTCGATGGGTGCGTCCTCTGCTGGCTGTGGTGGTGGGACACCATCAGTAATGTCCTCTGGGTCCTCTCCCTCCTGGACGAGTCGGAACTGAAGGGGGGCCCTCTTGGCCTCCGCTCAATCATCCTCATGTGTAACATCGTCACGATGCCTTGGGGAGACATCTGACCGATCAAAGTGTAGGAGGATGTCTTTGCTGCAATGTTGAGGAGCCCGAAGTGACAAGCCAGACGAGTGATGTAGGGCCCCATGGATAGAACGCCTCTACGGTGCCTCTCTGTCTGGTGCTGCATGGCGTGTGCGATGAAGTATGCGAGGTCAATGACATGTCCGTTCATCATGCACCACAGGAAGTAGACGTTGTGAGTGTTAACGATGCCTGTGCTCTCTCGTCGACCTGTAAGAGTGTGAACAAGAAGAGCATGGATATACCTCAAAGAGGGGACGAGGGCGATTGCCTTACTGACGCTGGGGTTATATACTTACCGTCCAAGGGCGATCTCATGCCAGCAGTCGACGGGCCGGACGTAGATGCGACGAGAAAAGTTGGGGAAGTCCTCGTCCGCCATGAACTGCTCGGTGTAGAGCCCAAGTGCTATGCTGAATTCTGGTACGTTGAGACATCGCACGAGGCCTCCCAACTGAAATTGGACCGTCCTTGGATCGTCAAATCTAGTCATCACCGTCTGTAGGTGGAATGTGGAGCAGAACTCGAGGGTGAGTTCTAAGTATGTCGGCTCTATAATCTGGAAAAACTGCTCCCATGGCTCTGTCATCAGTAAGGCCCGGACGTTATCCACCAAATGGATTTGCTCAAGGTCGCCTCAGTCTATGCAGCAGCCCGTGGATATAAGGCGGGCTCGGAGGAGTTGATAATACTCCTCTTGCAAGGCTTGGGCGAATGTGATAAATGGGTGTCTAACCTCGGAGGTGGGCCTCGATGAAGAACTCCCTGGCCCTTTTCGTTTCTTAGAGGCGAGGACAGTAGCCTTTCTAGCGCGTGATGATGACATAGTATCTGAAATAAAATAACAAAAGCATTAATTCTAAAGATTAAACTAAATAAATAATATAGATGATAATGGGCCTAAGAAAACATAAACTAAATATTAACCTGAATAGTAGAAATTAATCATGTTGCAACTTGTAACAAAACTAAGAAATATGGGTATGTATATATAGTAAATTTATGACAAAAATGGCATGCAAATATGAATTTAAGTGGCATACAAGAAATGAATTTAAATGGCATGCAATCCTAATATATTCTATATTATTCTAGATTATTCATCCTAATATAACTAATTCCATGCTTAAATTAACAATTAGAATAAAGGAAATTTTAACTAAATAAAAAAAATGAAATAAAACTGAAAAATAAATGAGAAAAATGAGAAAATAGAACCGAATGTAAGGTTGCACGGTCGTGGGTCAGCTATGCACGGGCGTGGGTCGGTTGATTTCGAAGGTGGTGGTGTTTTTGGGGTGTGTGGCGACGTTTATGGTGGTTGGGGAAGGAGATTTGAGGGTTTTGAGTGAGGGAGGAAATGATTAGTGGCCCCTATTTATAGTTTTTGGGTCACATGGGCATGTCACACGCCCGTGTGAGTCGTATTTTACCCGTGTCTTTCGAAATCCGGTGGTTTTGGTGTGCCTGGTTCGAAGTACACGCCCGTGTGGGTGGTTCACACGGCTGTGGGAGATCGAGTCTTGGTTACTTACACGGTCGTGTGATGGTTTCCACGGCCGTGTGCGATCGTGTTCGTGTTTCACACGATCGTGTGATATGTTACACGGGCGTGTGAAATTTGACAGTGTCTTCCACGGGCTGGGGACACGGGCGTGGGGATTTGTGTAAGCCCGTGTTGATACTGCAGGGTTGCCACGGCCATGTCGCACGGCTGTGGCTATTTATCAATGGCCCGTGTTGAAGTCGAAAGGTTGCCACGGCCATGTCGCACGGCTATGGCTATTTATGGGTGGCCCGTGTTTTGGGAAAATTTGTGCTCTGTTTATACACGGCCTTGGTACACGACCGTGTCTCTATTTAAAGTGTTCACACGACCTGGGGCACATCCGTGGGACTGGCCATGTGGTCCTAAATCTCTGTATTAAAAAGGGTTAGTTGATGCATGAAAAATACTAAAATCAAAATAGACGAAAAATTACTAAGTTAGTGCTCGGGTTACCTCCCGAGAAGCACTAATTTAGAGTCTAAGCTCGACTCTGCTTGGATGTATCATGGAGGGATTTCGTGGAGCTGAAGCTCCTCCTTGTAGTCTATAGAATTCTCACCTTTATAAAATTTAAGCCGATGGCCGTTTCCCTTGAAAGTACCATGGTTTGGGTGAGTTACCTCAATTGTGCCGTATGGAAAGACTTTCATTACCGTGTAGTAGGGTGTATCACTTGTATGTTCTTTTGAATTTGAGCTTCGTGGATCATCTTCCCCTAAAATTACCTTATCTCCCACCTTGAGTTGATCTGTTTGTCCCTGAGGCTCGTTTTGGTGATGCTCCATTTTTGTGTGGCATATTTTGGGTTTTTCGTGAAAGTTCAGCCACTCATCTAGTTCCTCGGTCTGGAGCATTCACTTTTTTGGTTCATCTCTTGTAGGTGAATTTGCCAGTGTTTGCGTTGTCTTTATGTGGAGTGCATCCTGCACAGAAGTTTGTTTGGTGAGTTCAGTGTTTTTACAGGGACTCAAATCTCTATTCTCGTCTGTAGTTTTTATTGAGTTGTGAGCTCGTATGGTAACTGTATCATCACCTACTCGTAATTTGAGTTCACCTGTTTCTAAATCAATTCTAGTTTTAGCAGTTGTTAAAAAGGGTCGCCCTAGAATTAAGGGTACATTGCTAGCCTCGTCAATGTCTAAAACAACAAAGTCAACTGGGAATATAAATTTATTAATTTTGACAAGTACATCTTCAATTATTCCTTTAGGTGCCCTAATAGTTTTATCAGCTAGTTGAATGCTCATATTGGTTTTCTTGGGGTTTCCGAGACCTAGTTATTTAAACAATTTATAAGGCATGACGTTTATGCTTGCCCCTAAATCAGCTAAAGCATTCTTTTCTTCTAAGCTACCAAGTGAACAAGGGATAGTGAAACTCCCTGGATCTTTTAGTTTGGTCGGTAGTCTATTTTGTAGAATGGCTGAGCAGACTGCATTTAATTCCACATGAGATTTCTCCTCTAGCTTCCGCTTGTTTGTCAAGAGTTCTTTTAAGAATTTAACCGCGTCTGGCATCTGCAGAATTGCTTTAACAAATGGTAAGTTAATGTGTAATTTTTTTAAGAGTTTAAGAAACTTACCGAATTGTTCATCTGTGCAGTCTTTCTGTAGCGCGGTTGGGTATGAGATACGAGGTTTAAATCCTTTGGTAATTTCATCTTTGTAACTTACCTCATTCTTTCATTTACTTACCATAGGCTCCTCGCATAACTTTGGGTCATCTTTGGTTAATGCCTCATTATCTGTTGTATTTATGGCATGAACTTGCTCTTTAGGATTGGTCTCAGTGTTACTTGGAAGTCCACCTGGTGGTCTTTCTGATATTAATTTTGCAAGCTGACCGATTTGATTTTCAAGCCCTTGAATTGATGCTTGTTGGTTCTTTAATGTTGTTTCAGTGTTTTGGAAACGGGTTTTTGATGCAGCCATAAATTTGGTGAACATCTCTTCAAGATTCGGCTTTTTCTCTTGTTGTGGTGGTGGCTGCTGGAATCCCAAAGGAGGTTGTTATCTTTGATTTCCTTGTCCTCCCCATGAAAAATTGGGGTGATTTCTCCAACCTGCATTATAAGTATTACTATAAGGGTTATTTTGAGGTCTAGAATTGTTACCCATATAGTTGGCTTGCTCAGTTTCCATACTGTGTCCCGAGGATGAGTAGTCTGGATTGAACATATTTACTGGAGTTGTGTCACACTGCATCACTAGCTGTGCCTGCGTAGAACCAACAAAATGATCAAACTTTTTATTTAACAGTTCTACTTGGTTAGTAAGCATAGTGACAGCATCAATATTATAAACTCCTACAGCTTTTGTCGGCTTTGTCCTCATGACTTGCCACTGATAGTTATTCAGTGACATATCTTCAATAAATTCATAAGCTACTTCGGGTGTTTTGTTATTGATCGTTCCTCCGGCAGCTGCGTCGATCATTTACCTTGTTGATGGATTCAAACCGTTGTGAAAGGTTTGAACTTGGAGCCATAAAGGTGGGCCATGATGAGGGCATCTTCTTAAAAGATCTTTGTATCTCTCACAGGCATCGTAGAGTGTTTCTAAATCCATCTGCACAAAAGAAGAGATACCGTTTCGTAATTTAGTTATTTTTGCTGGAGGAAAATATTTAAGTAAAAATTTTTCGGTCATCTATTCCCATGAGGTGATTGAGCCTCGTGGTAAAGAGTTTAACCACTGTTTGGCTTTGTTTCTCAAAGAGAATGAAAATAGCCTTAAACGAATGGCATCATCAGGAACGCCATTAATTTTAAAAGTATCACAAATTTCCAAAAAATTGCTATGTGTGAATTTGGATCTTCATCCTGTAAACCATCAAACTGCACTAATTGTTGTATCATCTGGATAGTGTTAGGTTTTAATTCAAAATTATTAGCAGCAATAGTAGGTCTAAGAATGCTAGTTTAGGTACCAGCCAAACTAGGTTTAGCATAATCATACATAGTGCGAGGAGCTGCTTCCTGATTTGCTGGTGGCGCGGCTATTGCGGGAGGTGGTGGAATGTTTTGATTTGCTTCCATCTCTGCTGTAGGTTCTGGCCTTTGTTCTTGATCTTGTTCTAGATACTGTAGGCTTCATCTGATCTCTCTACGATTTCTGCAAACTGTTGCTTCTAAATCTTCGTCAAAAAGTAATGGTCCTGCTGGGTTGTTTCTAGTCATAAACTAGAAATACCTAGAAGGAAAAATAAAAGAAAAATAAAAACAAAATAAATAATAAATAATAAGAAAAATAAAAAGAAAAATAAATAAAAAATAAATAAAAATAAATAAAAACTGAAAATAAATAAATATAGTAATGGCTAAAGTAATAGAAATCGAGTTTTTTAATATTTTAGTTCCCCGACAACGGCGCTAAAAACTTGATATGCTCGCGATATTAAGTAATAAAATTTATAAAAACTAATCACACCAAAACTAACTAATATCACGATATTAAAGGCAAGCGCACCTATCGAATAGTAGTATAGTTTAGCGGCAAGACCGAGTTATCGTACCCAAGGGAACCAAAAGTACTAATACTTACTTCCTTTCTATTATCCAGCCTGAAAATAAAAGAGGTTTGGTTGAAACTAATTCTAAAGCTAACTAAAAGTGCACAAAAAGTAAATTGGGGAAAAAATTTTAGGGAAAAGCTGATTGATATAAGCAATACTTAAGGGAGAATCTACCTGGACTTCACTTGTTATTGGTTCTTGAGTTAGATGATTTATTCACTTGACTTGATCCGTAGAGATCCCTAATATATCCTAGACCCTCTGTCGAGGCGAAGAGCAACTAGGCCTAGGTTGTTAACTAAAGTTCCTATATTAATTAACACCTTAGGTTGCGTTAATTCAATCTATGGTTCCCCATATTAGGTTTGACCCTAATCGAGCAGATTTATGTCGCCCTATGTCTAGGGTTGCATGCAACTCCGCTTAATTATGGTAGATCTACTCTTATCACAGGGACTTTTGCTCCTCTGCTTTAAGCACATCCATTTCTTGAATTAATACCTAGGCTTATTAACACAAGAATTAAGCACACATAATTAAGAACAACTCAAGTATTTATCATATAACTCAAGAATAAATAATAACAAGATTCATCTTAGGTTTCATCCCCCTCAAGTATTTGAGGGGTTTAGTTCATAATAAAGAAAGAAAACATATCAGAAGTATTAAGATAACAAAACATAAAGAACCAAAAACCCCTGAAGGAATTTAGGGAGATCCTCTGTCTTGATGTAGAATTCTGGCTTCTGGGATGAATCAATCGGCTTCCCTTGGAGTAATTCCTTGATTTCACTCCTTGTGTTGGCAGAAATATGGCGCTCTTTCTCGAGCGAAAAGATTATATTTTTAGAGTTGCCTCCTGGGGTCTTTATATAGAGTTTAGAATGGCTTTCTTAGCCCCTAAGCATCCAAATCTGAGTGAAATTCCTCTTCCTCACGACTAGAACACGCCCGTGTACCACGCCCGTGTGATTTCGACACGAGGCCGTGTTCTGGACTGTTTGGGTGGCACGGCCGTGTGGCCAGGCCGTGCTTGTCGGGGGCTGGACCGTGTGGTCTTCATGTGGCATGGCCGTGTACCACGACCGTGTGATGAACCATTGTGCCGTGTTGATTACACATTTTGACCCATTTTCATGGTTTTTGGCCCGTTTTCTGTTCTTTTCTCTTCCCTATGCTCTCCTGAGTATAAGATATGAAAAAGAAAGATTAAGAGCACCAATTCTCACAAAATTAATGATAATCCATCCAAAATATAGGCTAAACATGAGGTAAAAACATGTATAATTTATCGTTTATCAAAATTAAGAGAGAAGAGATTTGTAACTTCAACCTTCTCTACTGAAACTTCAAGGAGATAAGGATTGGTAATTAATCCTGATCCACTACACTGTCAAGGAGATAAGGATTGGTAATTGATCCTGCTCCACTGTAGTTTTACTGGGGACTTCACGGAGATAAGGATTGGAAATTGATCTTGATCATCTGTAATTCCACTGGGACTTCAAAGAGATAAGGATTGGAAATTGATCCTGATCCATTGTAATTCCACTAGGACTTCAAGGAGATAAGAATTCAGGGAGAAGAGATTTGTAACCTCAATCTTCTCTGCTGAAACTTCAAAGAAATATTGATTTATCCTTAATGTAAACTCAGAGAGAAGGGATTTGTAACCTCAACCTACTCCACTGGAACTTCCAGGAGATGAGAATTCAGGGAGAAGAGATTTGTAACCTCAATCTTCTCTGCTGAAACTTCAAAGAAATATTGATTGATCCTCAATGTAAACTCAGGGAGAAGGGATTTGTAACATCAACCTACTCCACTAGAACTTCGAGGAGATGAGAATTCAAGGAGAAGAGATTTGTAACCTCAACCTTCTCTGCTGAAACTTCAAAGAAATATTGATTGATCCTCAATGTAAACTCAGGGAGAAGGGATTTGTAACCTCAACCTACTCCACTGGAATTTCGAGGAGATGAGAATTCAGGGAGAAGAGATTTGTAGTTTCGATCTTCTCTGCTGATCTATCGTCTTTGATTTGTTCCCTACCAATACAGGGATTGCCAAATCTGCTTTCTTCGATCTGCTCCCTACCAATACAGGGATTGCCAAATCTACTGTCTTCGATTTGCTCTCTGCCAATATAGAGATTGCCAAATCTGCTTTCTTCGATTTGCTTCCTGCCAATACAGGGATTGCCAAATCTGCTTTCTTCGATCTGCTCTCTGCCAATACAAGGATTGCCAAATCTGCTTTCTTCGACCTGCTCCCTGCCAATATAGAGATTGTCAAATCTACTGTCTTTGATTTGCTCCCTACCAATACAGAGATTGCCAAATCTACTTTCTTCAATTTGCCCTCTGCCAATACAGAGATTGCCAAATCTGCTTTCTTCGATCTGCTCCCTGCCAATACAAGGATTGCCAAATCTACTTTCTTCGATCTGCTCCCTGCTGCTTAGAGAGGTAAGATTCAATATCTTTCACTAGTTCCACTACTGCTTAGGGAACAATATTTGCCTTCGATCTTGCTCCACTACTGTCTAGGGTGACAAGATTCATTGTCTTCGATTTGTTCCACTACTACTTAGGGAATAATATTTGGAATTTCAATCTGCTTCCTTGCTATGTCAGGAAGACTTCAATCTTTAGTCTGCCCCACTACCATCTCGAGGAGACAGAATCTGAACTTTCCATTCTACAATCTTCAGACTGCTCCACTACCATCTCAAGGGAACAAAATCTGAAATTTTCAATCAGCTTCCTTGTCATTTCAGGAAGACTTCAATCTTCAGTCTGCCTCACCACCATCTCGAGGAGACAGAATCTGAAATCTTCAGCCTACTCCACTACTGCTTAGGGAGATAAGACTGGTGTCTTTTATCTGCTTCACTATGACTTCAGGAAGATAAGATCTGTGAATTTATCAATGTTGCTACATCGTCCTCTGGGGGATCTGTCATGTAGAATCAGTTTATGTGCTTATGCTTATGCTTATGCAAAATGATTAGGATGCTATGATCGAAATGAATCGAATGCTCCTAACTGAATGCGTTATGAATAATATATGTATGAATGCAAAATGTCCTGAGAATGATCTTTTTTAATGCTTAGGGCTTCATCACTCATTGCCCATCAGGGCTCTGTCACTGATGTAATATGCTGCCCTCTTGCTCGGTTGGTATTTTAACCAAAACCTAAAGAAACAATCATATTTTGCTCAGCCAGCTTGCCCCACTGTAACTTCAGGGTCCATTCCACTGTAACTTGGGACACAAGGTTGGTATCAACTTTAAACCATCCCACTGTAATTCCTGGCTACAGGATTCGTATCGAATCCATCCAGCCCACTGTAACTTGGGGGTATAGGGTCTGTAACTTGCTCCATCAACTGATCACTCCTCAGGTGATCTGACCAGATGTTTATGGATGCAGAATATCATTTTTTTCGAGAATGATCCCCTTTTATGCTTAGGTTGACATTGCTCGTTGTCACCGAGATTATATCACCGATGCGATATCTTGTTTTTGTTCAACTAGTGTCCTTGACAGAAGATCCGAAGAGATAAACTCAATTTAAGCTCAAATATTTCCAACCTTTACACCTGGTGAGCTCTTAAACAACAGTCTTGTTTCAGGTTCCTGTACTATTTAAAAGTTTCTAAAGTAATATGCAAAACTCCTTTTATGAAAGAATGATTAGTCCATTAATCGTTATTTCAATGCGAAATGCTTGAAAATGGTCATACCAATGGACAAGAAAGAAATTAAATAGTAGTATAGCTCAAAAAAGCAAGCTAAGCAAAGATAGCAAATGCAATCAATGATGAAATTTATTTGGGAGTGAATTTTGAGATGAATAAAACAATCAAAGATAACAAATTTAGAATGGATAGTGTGGAAACTAAGTGTCCCAAATATCGCAACCTGAGCTTCTCTGTTCAAACTTCTTGAGTTCTATTTTGAGCTCAATATGTGTTTAGGGGATCCGAAGTACTTTGTCGAAGCCCCCAGATGTAGCATACTTCTTCATTGTCAATTCAAGCATAGCAAGACTACCGTATGCCCCACTTTCAATCAAAATTTGAGCCGCCCTTTTTGGGTTTTCAACTCAGATCCCCTTTGGTCTCAAAGCGCCCTTTACGGGTTTTCGCATTGGCCTCTCTTTTTCCTTTTTCCTTTTTCTAATTGATTTTCTTTTTTTTCTCAAGGCGCCCTTTTTCCTCTAAAATTCCTTTGTATATGAAGGATCTTCTTCAATATCAGGTCCCATCATGAAATTTTCTTAGGCAAACCTTTCATTGTAAACTCACATTATCTGACCGCGACAGATTGCTATTAACTTTTCTTCTTCAAATTTGATTGATCATATCAGAATTAGATCCATTCTGCTTCATCCAGCTTTAGTCCTGATAAAACTCAGAGGAAAGAATCTCAACTTCCATAGGCCAGACCAATGAGAAATGTGTTGCCCCGGCGAAGGTTTTGGCTAACGTTTGATAAGTATAGAGGGTAAATGGTAACTTCTCTATGCCAACCTTTACAAGTCTCAGTCATCTTTCAAAATCTTTTTGGATGGTTTTGGTTGCATTTACTGCACTGATATGACGTCTGATATTTGAACAGACTGTAAACTTTTGACGTTGTGTAATTGTGTTAGACACGTTTTTCCTGGTATTCTTTATTGCCACTTTCTCTTCCCTTTTTCATTCGAATGTGAATTCGAACTTGAATTTGGATTGAGACTTGAATTTGAAATTTTGGATTCGAATTTGAATTTTGAATTTGGATTTGGATTTGAATTTGGGTTTGGATTTGGATTTGGGATTTGGATTTGGATTTGGGATTTGGATTTGGATTTGGATTTGAATTTGATGACTGTTGACTTTATAACTTTGACATATGAAGTGACCTTCACTCTCTTAATAAAGTAGTTGACGACCATGAAGATGAATAGATGCTGGCGAGATTGGCCTCAAAACATCCATGCCCCACATATAGAAAGGCCATGGATTCCACTGGTTCTTTGTAAGGTGAGATCTTATTCTACCATCCTTAACAAATCAAGAGATCAGCCACAGTCTCTGCTATTGTCAAAGTACCGAGATCCCTCTAGACTTATATATTACTCAAAAGTGAGTCAGTAACAGCGTCGCTCATGATATTGATATCTGGGTACCTATTGTAAGTACGAAGGCAAATTTCAATAAATAATTCTAAGATGATTATTTGCATGGTATGATAATGAATAAAGAATGAAAGAATATATGAATGAAAGTCCAAGAACAAAGGAACTATAAATAAAAAGAATAAAAGAATATTTGTTCAAAAAGATGCATTTTATTGAAATAAAAATTCTGGACACAAGCCTATTTCACAAAAGGACTCTTATTGCCTCTAGGCTTAAGGTAATAAGCGGGTTCTGAACATTACTCTAAGTAAGCTCTAAAAATATAGGGATCTCCTCTACAGTCCTATTGTTCAAAACACTCCCCAGTTCATAAGGGTTTGGAAACCTTTGAGTCCTTGGTTCCCTCTTCAGATGCGTCATTAATGTTCAAAGTCCCCAGTATCACGTCTTGCGCTAGAGCTTTGAACTTGATGTACTCCTGGATCCTATGCCCTTATTCATTATGGTACTCATAATATTTACCCCTTTAATAGAATGGTTGGGTAATGGATTTTCTTCATCAGAGGGATCATCGAATTTTATAACTCTAATTTTGATGAATCTTTCAACCAGCTTCTTGAAAGTAAGGCAATTTCCTATAGAATTCCCTGTGATCCCTGCATGGTACTCACACTGAGCATTTGGGTCGTACCATTTAGGGTATGGGGTTTGCATTGGTTTTAAGTAAAAGGGGCTACAACATGTGTGTCAAACAACATTTGGTATAACTCCCTATTCAAGATTGGGATAGGCGAGAACTAGGGTTTTTCTGAATTTAATTTTGGATTGGGTTCTTTTCTTGGGGAGACCGGATGACTGGTAGCTGCCTTCTTTTGCTGGCTTGCTATAATCGGCTTCGAATGACCCTTGTTATACCTACTCGTATTATCCACTTCCTTTTCCTTCCTCTTCGGGGCCCTTAAAGTCCACTCTCCCTTTTTTCTGTTTCTGCTATGTCAAAAGTTACAGGATTGACTCGATCTTCTTTCGGGTTAACACCTGAACCCATCGGGAAGCTCAACAGCACCAAGGTATCAGTCTAATATTGTGGTCTAATAATACAGGTACTCCTTGCAGATGGGCATCTGGTTGGGTCGAAACGATAATGGAGGTAAAACCAGGGGAATAGATGAGGTCTTCATTATCATCCCCACTATTGACCATTGGGCATTTCCTCTTTTCAAGCCCTTCGGCTAATAATTGGGTTAATTGGCCTATCACATTCCTTTGAATTCCAACATTTGATTCCGCATATCCTGTTAAATTCTGGTCAATTACTCCTGCATTTGTATTTGTCTTTGCTCTAATCTCTCCAACCTTTGTTCCATGTTTTCCAGGCTAACTGAAATAATTTTATCTAATTAAGGACCTTTTGTGAAAATCTAATGCACAAAATGTAATGCAAATGATGTAATGCAAAAAGGCATCGGTTCTAACTTAATTTCTTATAGAAAACTTTATTAGAAAACAAAAGTATTTACATAAAATAGATTACAAATACGACTTGGCCTTAATGCCCAGCACTTTTCCTAAGCAAAGAAGCTAACTCCTGCCCTCGATCAGGTTCCAACTCATACTTCACGCTCAGTATATCAGCCTGTACTGCCAAAAAATGTGAGTGTTCGGCCACCTGTCGAATTTGTGCCACAGCTTCTCCCATGATATAATTCCTACTTTTAACCTGATCTTGAAAACTGTAAAGCTCTACTTTCCATTGCTCTGCATTCTCTTCCAAGAATCCAATATGGTTTTGACAATTTTGTAATGCCGCTTCCAACTCTTCCATTTTCTTTCTCATTTTTTTCTATTTTACTTAGACTTGCTTTCAATTCCATCACCGAATTATGGTTTCGATGTAGCCAAAGAGACTTCTCTAGCTCAACCACCTTAGCCTTTAGTTCATCCCTTTCCTTTTGACCGTCTAACACATTCCTTTCCAGAACTTCGTTTCGTGCTTGAACCTTCTTGAATTTCCTCTCCCAATGCTCAACTTTAATCCGTTCTTCATGAATCTCCTACTGCCATCCTTTATATTCAAGAGTTGCCATTACTCCATCAGTCACTCCTTTCATTCGACGAACTTGCTTCCAGGCATTAGAAATTTCTCAACTCTTCTTTTTACAATTTTCTTCTTTATACGAGCACTCAGAATAAGCCAACCCGTTCGTCGCTGGTACAAATTACCTTGACTGATATTGCCTTAAGACAAACAGAGGGGCATACCCAACGGCTCCCCAAATTTCCAACAAAGGGACCCAATCGAAGCCTTCACATCTATAAAGAACCTCACCAGGTACCATCCATGTAGCTCTCCACTCAATATCATCTTCCCGTAAATTCTGCAGTGTCAACATCCATTTCTCTTCTGATATATCCTTCCTTCTTGTCCAATTGCAAATTCGCCGACCAGGCACAGACAGTCGCATTGTCCACCACCTTATCAAGAGATTCACCTTCCATAACCAGTTTTCTTAGTAATCAAATTGGAATCGACACCTTTTAATATGATATGACATGTAATGAAGAATGAATCAAAACAAAACCAAAAATAAACAAAAAGCATCAAAGGAAAAACCTATCTATGTAACTACTAAAATTCGGCATGGTATTACCTAAAGTCTATGGTTCACTATATGTGGTTTATCTCTGAAGAAAAGGGTACCCGAACCAACGGATTCCTCAATCCTCACCCACTATAGGCTCATATGGATCGAGTTCGGTTTAGGGGAACACATTTCCCTATGGCCATGCGGAGATGAAAATCTCACAAAGCACATAGGTACGGATGTGTTCCAGAAGCGGTCCACTAGCCCATACGGAGGTGAAAACCTCACGAAGGCATAGCTTCTCACTCCCGCTTACAGGTACAGCCACAACGGCCATGCAATGTAATGCAAAGTTATTCTACAAAACTATAACACACAAATGTAACCATAAAAACATGATTTTTTTTTTAAAAATCACTTTTCAAAATTTCAATCAAAAGGACAAAAATTAATCAATTTATGGCCTGACTCTCAACTTATCCCTAGTGGAGTCACCAAGCTGTCGAAACCATTTTTTTGAGAAAGGGAATCGACTTTGGTTTGAAAACAAAAAATTAAAAACGGGAGTCGCCACCAATCTTTTTTAAGAGGTGTGATTGGGTCACCTTGAAATTCAATCATTTTAATAAAGTTTGAATTTACTAAAAGATGACTTTTGGTCTACGAAATACAGAAAATAGGTTTGGGAGTCAATTACGCACGAGGAAGGATTAGCACCCTCGATACGCCCAAAATTGGTACCACTTTAATAAATAATTGTCCCAATATTGAAAATTTTGAAAAGATTTAAAGTGTGATTCTGTTTGAATATTGTATAATGGATTTTAAGACTCACTCGTTTCGAAAGGTTAAAATGCCACATCCAGCACGTTAGGATATAACATTTTAAAGTTCTCAAAACCGAGATCATCTCATAAATTTTTTAAAACATGCAATTAAAAGGGTATTTAGTTACTTAGTCAAATGAAAAAAAATCGCAACCCAGTACGTTAGGGCACAATTTTCCAATTTTTCCAAATACTAAATATTGCCTTGTTTCAAAATTATTTAAATCGACAAATTTGAAAATGATTTGATGCATTTAATTTGAAACAAAATAAACTTGAGTTAAAATCATGAAACTACAATATAACAAATAATTATGGAATAAACACATATAACAAGATTACTTAAACAACGCATAAACATATAATATTACATCACATGAATATCGATAATAGCATAAAGCAACAAGTTTACAATTGATACCAAGTAATATTAAACATGAAGTATTAAACCTTGAAACAAATAAAACAATAATACAGACAAAATATAAAAATAATAATAATAATTCATGCATAAAATACGATACAAGTGAATGGCAATAATGTGAAAATAAGAAATAACGAATTAAGGTACATGCAATGGTAATAATCTCACAATATGCTCAATTTAAACATTAATCATTAATAATTAAAGACGAATGAATTGAATAAGCGATTAAAGAAGGGTATAAAGTTAATTAAAATAAAATAAATAAAATGTACAACATTTTAAAATGAGAATAGTGTGTTTAAAATAAATAATGTGTAAGAAGAAATGTAAAATACACAAAATGGTTAAAAGGATGATATATTCACAAAAATTTAAAATAGATAACATGTATATATAAATATAGGTGTAAGATAAATAATAAATTGTTAAAAACTTAGAACAAACGATAATAAAACAATTTGACAAACAAAAGGGTTTAACATAAGGTATATAGAAACCGATTTAAAACCAAGCAATATATAAATTTAAAATAAATAATATGTACAAAAATTTAAAATAAATGATATATGAAGAAAATATTCAAATGAATAATATATAAAATGGACGAAAATAAATAAAAAAATCGAAAATATGAAAATGGTTTAAAATGAGTAGTATAAAAATTTTTAAAATAAATAATGTACGCAAAGTTTTAGGAAAACAGTACATAAAAAATTTTATAATAGTAAACGATTTAAAAAAAAAGGTAAAAATAGAGTTTAAAATAAACAACAGATATAGGAGCAAAACAATTTAATAAAAATAGTATGTACAACTTAAAAATAAGTAGCAATAATAATAATAACAATAATAATAATAATAATAATATAATCTTAAAGGATAAATAAATAAATAAATAAAACCCATCAAATAGATTAAGGATCAGATTAAAAACGGACTGACATTTAAGGTATAAATTCGAAATAAAAAAACCAATTAAGGATCGAAGTGAAATGCGCAGGAACTAGCGGGGATTATATGGGAAATATTCCCTAAGTTCTCTGCGTGTGTTCAACTGTCAGCACAAGGGACCAAATTGAAAACCAAACAAAATCTGAGGGCCAGATTAGAAGAGAAAAAAAAATAAAACAATGCTTGATCGAAAGGCGCTAAAAGTAGGGAGGACCTTACACGCAAATATCCCAATAGTAGGGAATGTGCCTATTCACAACCCTACCAACGCCGTTTCATTAATGTTTTAAAAGCCATTTTTTTGTTTTCCTTTTTCATTTGATTTTTAAAAAATCAGAAAGCACCAAGCCCCTCACCCTTTTTATTCTTTCTCTGCTAGGGTTTTTTAAGACCCATCATCGCTAGCCGCCGGGCCACCTTGGCTCCACCGTGGGCGGTGGTCGGAGTCGCTGTAAAAATGGGTTTTTAACCCCTCTTTAGAACCCTTTGAAGGCCAAGCCCCCGAAAATGGAAGAACTAAAAGAGATGGCTCTCAACCCCTTTTTGGTTTTGATTTCAACGACGAAGAAGGGTCCCTCCGACGTCGCGACCGTGGGGGAATCCGGTAAGCCTCTTCCTTTTTTATTTTCGTATTTAAAAATATATATAAAAATAAAAGGTAAAGATCAAAAAAAGAACTTGAGAAAAAAGAAAATTTAAAAACCGAAATCACCTTTCAAGGTTTAATCTTTTTTGATTTTTTCATTCAAAAACCCCCCATTTACAATCTGTTCCCGTGGCTCTTATAGCCAAATGAAATACATTATTTTGACATTCTTTTTCTACTATTTTGCTATGTTTCTGCTTCTGTTGCTGCCTTCGTATTCTGCCTCTACTTCTATCTTTGCGTGTTTGCAGGTTAATAGGAGGTCAATGTCGCCGGTGTTAAACACGCTGATAGACCACGTGAGGTACGACGCAAAGGAAGAGGCGCCGCTAGGGTTTTGAGATTAGGTTTTTCCCGAAAATGCTTAGTGTTTTGGGCTAGACTTAGGGTTTCAATTTGGGCTATGTGTTTGGGTAGTGAGTTAGGGCTGTTTAATTTTGGGCTTGTAAAGGAAACATTGGACTGTTATTGTTATTATTTTTTTTGTTTTAATTTATAGGCCCCAAGCAAATTTAGGCCCGTACATTAATATTGATATGAAATAATTTTTTATTGTTATAGTATAGGGAAAGGCAGGGGTATGACAAAATTTAAACGGTGTTAAAAAATTTCTTAATAAATAAAAATAAAATTTTAATATAACAAAAATAATTATTACAGACTCCACCCCTAACAATGAATCTAAATTTAATCATTTTGACAAAACCCATTACATCAAATCATATAATTAATCTAATGAGGCATTTATTTTGAGTGATAAACCTGCCAACAGAAAGATGACATATAACAGACAATTATATCCCTTAATTACATCTTCAAATCTTTTTAGGCACCCTCTTTCTTCTCTCATGTTAGCTAAGCTTCATTCGAGCTTCTCATAATCTTTCCTCTCTTAATTCAATTATTCAATCACATCACATTTTTATATCAACAATAATAAAGCTAAAACTTAGTCTAAACATATATAATTTCTCTATATTAAACTACAATTTATTTGGTATAAAAGAAGTTTTAATTTTGTGTCGGTGGCCGAAACATACGTTAGTGTTGTTGTTGTTGGCTTTTAATAATTAGCTACAACGAAACGAAGTATGACAAGAAAAACGTGTTGATTTGTAAATGAGTGGAAAATTTTGTCCTTACCAAGGCCATATCATTATTCCTCCAGATTTAGATCTAAAGGGATTGTAATGCCACCTCTCAGATTGCGAGAGCCATTATGTTTTTAACATTGAATCTGCGTCCTTGTCTTTTCCTCACCAGCCACAAGTTTCAACGATATTTAAGACCCACATTAATTAAGTATACCCAAGATTATTTGATGTTTGAGTGAAGAGTTGATGGAGTCGGTGGGGACAGTTTTTGGTTGTTTAAGGAAACGGACGATACGAAATCATTTACATTTGTATCCTCCACCACCAAAGTCAACCCAATCTATATATGCTTAACCTGTATTTTATGACTTCAAAAGTTGTCAAAATTGTGAGTTATTATTATCCAGTGGAATAAAAAAATTTTCACGGATATTATCAAGTGCAAGTGTACAGCGCCAAGAAAAATAGCATTCACAAGAAAATTCAATTACAAAGTAAGGCGGTAGATAAAATGTTGGAAATAGGAGGAGCATTTTAATATGCAAGGCCTAAAATCGAGAATTTTAAGATTTCAGACCTAAGATACATCGGTTTCCATGGTCCATGAATTAATTGATGAGGACAAGAGGTGTTGGCAAATACGTCTTCTTCAACAACTCTTCACCTAACGGAAAGTCGAAGCCATTCGAATGATTCCCATTGAAAATTCCGCAAATTGAGGACTCTCTCTCTTTCGGCAAAACGCGAGGGATGGTAGATGCACTGTTAAGTGTGGTTATTATTTACTCATGAATGTATCAGGAGCAGGATAATCTAATTAAACATTTAGAAGAATAGACCTAGGGTAATCTGTTTGAAATCTCAACACCATACATCGAGTTAAAGATTGTTTTATGTGGTGTATGTGTCAGATTATGTGTGTTTAGTGTAGCAATTTAACCATAAATTACAGTAATATTTCCAACTTATTCATAATAAAAGTATGTACATGTTATTCGTTATTTTATGTATGTATAACCTCATTTTATTTTACATGACAAGCAAATATTGATTCATTAATTATCTAAGGTTTAACTAATATCAAATTACATCACAAAGATTATTTTATAATGCTCAAAACAACTTATATTAATATGTAATCTAAATAATTTATAGTCCATAGGGTCATGATGAGCAAGTGACTCATGTTAAGATTCTTATGTTGTCTAAAAAGTTAAAATAGGGAGATAACTTATCTTAGCTATCGGAGCATGATTGACTCATAAGATAAGGACATACATGTGTAATCATATGGATTGACAATACATTAGACTAAACCCAAGTTATTGTTAGTATGTGGAGATAAGAATGAACTTATGAGAAATTAACAAAGGTTTCAATGTGTATATCAATGTTACTTTTTTCTTGAAGGTTTTATTCACCCCCACCATTATTTTGGTGTTCAAAAACGAGTTATTGACAAATGAATCTTAAGGATACAATAAAACTCAATGACCGTCAATGTTTTGCACTGACAGAAACAACTCACTAAGCATTGAGCGGAGCATAGTAAGAATATGAATTTCCAAAAAGAACTTTTCCAGTAATTCCTTAAAGAACGGTCTAAGAATATTAGAAGATAAAGGAGAATAGAAAGAAACTTTTGACCAGTTTCTAATGTACCAAACAAAGGAATTTTGATTCCTATTTATAGGAGTTCTCATGTCTCTTCTTAGAGACAAAACTATCCAAACAGATAGTCACATCTTTTAGTAATAAATATAATTATTTATTACATATCTACTTGAATAATTATGACTCTTTGTTAATAATTACATGACATAACTTTTGGTATTCAAGAAACATAACTTATCACTATGAATAGTTACAACTTTTGGTTACTTGCAACTTTTCATTTGCACCTATTAGAACACTATATATATTTTTTGAAAATGTTCCAACAATCTCCTTCTATTTTCTAAATATTCTAGATTTTGATAATCTTATAAATCAATTGCATAAACAAAAGTGTCTTACAATTGAACCTTTACTTAGTGAAAACATGTTAAAGTTAATCAAAATTGCATGGTAGACTAAGCTTTGAACCAACTATTCCATTTTATTAATCAAACACATCTTACACAATGATTGCGATACCATTCAATGCACAATATCCATGGATACTATTATGACCATGTGTTTGTAACCTTTTTTCATGAGTGTTGTTAGAACCAAGCCCTGAAACTACTAGAAGCAGTCATACTTCCACTGACATAGGTAGATCCATCAAGAGTGTTCCTGTAGCATCCCAAAAATCGGGGGTTAGTAGAATCGGATTTGTGAATCGAGAGAGTGGTCATGCCTTAATTTTTTAGACTATATATACATTTTTAGGAAATAAATGAGGTATTGGTTTGTTGGTTAAGTGTTAGTGAAATGCTTCTTGAAACCTGAATTCAAATCTCTTCTCTTGCATCATTTTTATTATTTTACAAATTTTGCCTTAAACCCTAGTATGTGACATGCGTTATTTTTAAAATAAATATTGCAAAATTATTTCAAGAATGAGGAAAAAGCCTAATAGTTAAAAGAAATATGAGAAAGCATGGAAATTAAATGAGGTCCTAAGTTCGAATCCTTTCCCTTGCGAAATAATTAAATTTTGTAAAATCTCTTTTTTTTTTTAATGTGTGTGCCATCCATACCCTTGAAACCTAAGTATAAATACAACTTTTATTGTATTTTTTAACCTTTAATTGAAATTTTCCCCACCCTAGCCGTTCACCCTCTTCCTCTCCTCTTTTTTCTTTAATTTTCTTTCTTTCTCTCATTGTTGTCGTCACCTACACCTCCCATTTTACCATCTCTTTCTTCTTCTTTTTGCATCAAGATTGTGCACCATCTCCTTTAATCTATTGTTGCCATTTATCTTCATCTAAATCAACCCTAGATATAAAATCTTAAACCGCAAGATCGATCCTGAACATTGCCAAGAAAGTGCCATTGTCGTTTCTCTCAACTAGCTTGGGGGAAAACGTTCTTGATCGATTGGCCACTCGAAGCCCACAAATCGTGAAGCGTGAGTGCAATTAAGGGTAACTAGTTTATTGTTTCGACATAGTTGTTGTGTAAAGGTTATGAATTGATTAAATGAAGGAATTTAATCATTAATTAGCTACTAATTTTCTAGTATATTATTGAATTAGGTGCTGACCCAAATGCCCCAAATCATCCGTCAAGGCAAAGAACGATTGTACATACAGTTTGCATCGATACAGTGTAAGGAATCTAACTAGTTTAGATTCATAAAATGTTATAATTTAGAGGATTGGTTTGAACTCATAAGTGGGTGTTTGGGGGTTGGTTTAATGGTAAATTTATTAAATTTATAATGAATTTTGGTTTAGGTTCGTTTAAGGAATTATTAAGGAAAATTGAAAGATTCGCTAATGTGCTGCGAGAAAGCGAAGAATAAGGTGTAGATCCTAAACTCATAAAATTGTTTGAAAAATGTTAAATGTCATGTTATATTTGATAAATTAGCTTGCTGAATGGATTGGCTTAATAGCTAAATTATTGATTTCGTGAGTGGTCGAACCAGATATGTTTTGAGCCTTAAAATGTTAACATGTTGGCAAAATTGCTAGTTTGATAGTATGAATGTTTGATTGAGTTTGTAATTGCATATTTGAGTTGCGAGATATGAGAATGTTTGACTAAATGATATAATGTGTTGAGATCTTAAACTTATATATGATTTAAACATATGAGATATTTGTTATATTGTGTACTGAAAAGGGTGTTATTTATGTACAACGAAAATCCGTAAAGTATGTGAAACTGAACGATATGAATTGATACAAACACAATGGTAATTTGAAAGATTGGAACACTGTTTCCATTTACTGAAAATATGTTATTATTGAGGACATGCTAAGCATGTCAAATGAATGTGAAAAGTATTGAGGTATGATTATGTATGAGATTGTGTGACATATTGCATATGCATTAGGTTGGATTTTATGATTGACAGAGGAGTTCCATAGAGTACTGATGGTATATTAAATCCGCATTATTTGTAATCAGTGCATTGCACCTAAAGTACTAAGTGGAATGGCGATTTATCGCATTTTTACTGGTAGCTTGTCTACATTTTTACTAGCAAAATTTTTTGCATACTATTTTGATGGTTTTAACCACAAGGGGCTTAAGCCCATAATGTTTTGGAGTTCGGATGACGGGTTTTAAGGAACTCGTAGTGTGTAGTGGTTGGTATGGGTAGGAACCTTTTTACATTACATCATGCTTACGACATATTTGAATGTTATTGATTTATGATATGTAGTGTATTGTGTTATATTGAACGGTATCAAAATTAATGATTGTTACTCGAATGAATGATGTCCCATGCTCATACGCTGTTTGACATTAATTTGATAATGGCTATGTAATGATATGAAATTCCTATGATGGTTCTCTTTTCTTTTGTTAAAGCTAATATGTTTTACTATATTCGATGTTTTTGCCCGTTTGAATAATTATTTGACTCACATTGAGCTTTCCATAAGCTCAACCCCCAATAGTATTTAACTTTTCAAGTAAACCTCAAAATTCAGACTCGACTCGGCATTCGGAGAATCACCTTGGACCTCAAACTATTTTTAATAAGTATTAATCAGTTTCTATTAGTTTTGGTTTGTAAATTTATTTTTAATTATTTCTGGTCTATGGCTTACTAACTTTTATTCTGGGATTTTTGCATGCATGAATTACTTAAGCATAATAATTGGATAATGCATTATTTCGGGCTTAAGTAAAATTTGATGTTGTTCCCTAGTTTCCACTACATTGCAAAGGAACCATTTTTGAAAAAAAATAGATAACGCAACTAAGTTTCCAAAATGACTTGAAAAATGGTTTTCCACTACATTAGTTTAACGATTTTTTTTCTCAAAGAATATTGACAAGCAAATGATTTTTCTAAAACAACACTATCAATAATAAAATGAATCCTGAATATACACGACTTAATGAATGAATACTTTTAAGCTTACTCAAAGTACAACTACGATTTTCTTTAAAAAAAAATTTATTTTAGGTCTTTAAAAGTATTGTAAGTTAGCTTAGTTTGGAGGTTCAGCTCGAGTTTATGCTATTAGGGAGCCAGAGGATCAGGATCCGATTGATGTTATCGTAGGTACTTTCACTTTGTAGTCTATTCCATTACTCTCTTTAGTTGATTCTAGTTCTACGCATTCGCATATCTTAAGTGAGTTGGATTGTAAGTTAGGGATTCCTGTAGAGACTATTGGTTTGGGTATGTTTGTTATTAGCTCCTTTGGTGATAGTGTTGTGGTAAATCGCGTGTATCGTAGGTGCCCCTTTATGATTCAATGGCATGTTTTCTCTGTGGATCTTATGGAATTGATTTTTAATGGTTTCAATGTGATTCTTAGTATGGACTAGTTAACTAAACATAAGGCTAAGGTGGATTTTGAAACGAATTACTTTGCGGAATAGTGATAGGTTGGAAATTGTAGTTGTTGGTAAAAGACTTGAATTTATGTCTAATGTGGTTTCGGCTATCAAGGCTGAGAAGATGATGGGGAAAGGTTGTGAAGCTTATTTGGCTTATGTGATGAACTTAGTTAGTAAGGAATTGAAAGTTTAGGATATTCATACCGTTAAGAAATTTCCTAACGTATTTCCTAAAGAATTGACTGGTTTGCCATTGGAACATGAAGTAGAATTTGGTATTGAGCTGTATCCTGGTACTGCACTTGCGCCCTATAGCATGGCACCAAAAGAGCCCAATGATTAAAGATTCAGTTGTAAGAGTTGTTTGACAAAGGGTTCATTCGACCGAGTGTATCTCCGTAGGGTGTATCAGTTTTGTTTGTGAAAAAGAAGGATGGCATGATGCAGTTATGTATAGAATATAGATAGTTGAATAAGTTGACCATCAAGAATAAATGCCATTTACCTCGAATTGATGATTTATTTGATCAGTTCTGTAACACCCTTAACCCGTATCCATCACTGGAACAGGGTTACGAAGTATTATCGAAGTTTACAGATCAATAAACAGATATATCATATAATATCACATTCATGTCTGAAACCAATCAAAATCAAACATATTGTCCCTTATACGAGCCCTTGAGGCCCAAAATACGTGTTAGAAACAAGTCGAGACTAAATCGAGTACTCAAAGAATTTTTCACAAAACATTGAAATCTTTCAAAGCTGCAGGTGACACATGGTCGTGTGGCCAGGCCTTGTGACTCACACGATATGAAGACACATCCGTGTTTATGGCCGTGTGGGCATTTGAAATAGGGAGACATGGTTGTGTTCAACCCATGTAACTCTCTGACTTGGTCACACAACCAAGTTACACGCCCGTGTGCTAAGCTATGTGAGCATATTGACTTGCATTCTTAAAAGATACAGGGTACACACAGCCGTGTCACCTAGTCGTGTGTCACACACAGTTGAGACACACGCCCATGTCTCTACCTTTGTGGACGAAAATAGACCATTTTCTAAGCCACATTTCACACCCAAATTGATACCAACTTATTCTCAAAAATTTACACATCAACAAGCCATAACAAGGCATTTAACATAAGCTAAAATCAGGTCCTAAACATGTATTATCACCACATAAAATTAATAAACCCTTAGATGCCTCAAATGACAACTTAAAAAGATGTCAACCAAGTATCTAACCTTACCTAATTAGTTTATCTAACCAAGTTACCAAAGTTCACTATAACTCAATTACATACATACATACATACATACATACATACATACATACATACATACATACACCACTTATATTAACATCACAATCATGCCTTAATTTCATACCAACATGTGAGTTGGTTATACAAACAAAATATTATTCATAATATTTTCATAAGCTAAACTTTGACTAAGTCTGTACGAAAGCCTATACATACCATATAAATCGTATTTAATGTTTCAAAAACTACCGAGATAAGTTGGATAGTGTGACTTGAGTGCTGATCCGATCGTCCAACCTTTCAAAAATCTACAAAGACATTAAACAACACATATAAGCTTAATGAAGCTTAGTGAGTTCGACAAGCTAAACAAAAAGCTTAGTAAGTTCGACGGGTTATACAAAATCTTATCGAACCTACTATAACAAGTCAAATAAATAAAATCATTCATGTCAATTCCCTGTCATTCACTGACAATTTTCTGTCATTCATAACTTCTATTGATAAATACATCCGTATTCAAATCAATATAAAAATGAATAACATGTCTTTCAATTTCATTTAATAAATCACCTTACCGAAATTTTTCCATTCAAAGAACGACTTACGGATAAAAGTACGTCGTCAATAGAAGCTCATAAGAGCTGGTCCTCCCGAATACGCCAATGAAGCTCAAAAGCTGAACAGAAGCTTGTAAGAGCTGATCCACCCAATTACACCAAATAGAAAGTAAAACACGAGAGTTCGCGATAAATGCTAAACTCGGTTTACTTGGGTAAAATGTTGATATTTCCCTCCAATACCATCATACACCAAATTACAAATGTACTCAAGTCTCGCGTTCAATTCAAACCGAATATCCAATTCAATATTATAGTTCCAACAATAAAACCGAATATCCAATTCAATATTATAATTCCAACAATAATTCATTTCCAACAATAGAATAAATACATAATACCATTTATCAATTTTTACAAATTTTAAATTTTTAACTGTACAAACTTACCTTGACTGAATTGTAATAATTGTAAAAGTTCAGGGACTATTCTGCTATTTTTCCTTTTTGCAAGTATCTACAGGATCTTGATCTAAAATATAAAATTACTCGTTTATTAGCATATATTCCATTTCCAATTCATTTTATAATTAATACCCTTTTATGTTTTGAATTTACACAATTACCCTAAACTTTTACAACTTTTGTAATTAATCCATTAATTAGTTAATATATCAAATAAACTAATTTTCTCAATCAATAATCTATCCAAATATTTTAGGCCCTCATTCAGCCCTTAATAAACCCAAAATTCACTATCCAACCCTAATATTTTAACCTTTTCACAATTTAATCCTAAAATCGTTATTTAACAAAATTACTTTATAAAATCATCATACAACATAATCAAAGCTCTAAATCCATGTTATTCATCAAAAACATCTAATAATTATCAATAGAAACTTCCAAAATTTTTAATAAAATAAAAAAAGGTATGGTTTAGTCGGACCTAATTGTAACAATCTCAAAAACATAAAAATTACAAGAAACTAGTAAGAATTGAACTCACATGAAGTAAAAATATGAAAAACCAGCTTAAGCTCTCTCCTATGTCTATTTTAAACTGAAAATTGAAGAAGAAAATGTCTAGAAACTTTCCAATTTCAAATTTTTTTATTTTAATTTCACCAAAATTACAATTTTGCCATTGAATGGACTTATTTCAGTTTTTTTTCTCTTATGCCGCCTCATCCATTAAATTGAGGTACAATTATTACTTAGGTCCTTCTTTATTTACTAATCAAGCCATTTAATCTCTTACATATTATAATTAGCAAGTTTTGTACCTTTTTCAATTTAGTCCTTTTTAATTAATTAACTATCGAAACGTTAAAATTTTTCAACGAAACTTTAATACTACCTTAATGACACTCTGTAAATATTTATAAAAATATTTACAGCTCGGTTTATAGAAACAAGGTCCCGATACCTCACTTTCTAAAATTACTTGACCTAATAAATTATTATAAAATACAAATTACCAATTCAAAAACCTTTTTAAAACTATATTTGACTCGTAAATATTAAATAATAAAATTTACGAGCTTACTCACCGAATTTGGTGGCCTCGAACCACTATTTCTGTCACCACTAAAAAATCGGGTTGTTATAACTCTCCCCCCTAAGAAATTTTGTCCTCCAAATTTGTTACTTGAAAATAGATTCGGATATTGTAATCTCATTGATTCTTCAATTTCTCAAGTAGCTTCTTCTAAACCATGTCAATGCCACAAGAATTTTACCAATGATACTCGTTTATTCCGCAATTCTTTGACTTCCCGGGCTAAAATTTTCACTGGTTCCTCTGAATACATCAAATCTTTCTGTAGCTCAATATCACTATGAGGAATCACATGTAAAGGATCAAATCTGTATCATCTCAGCATCGATACGTGGAACACATTCTAGATTTTCTCGAGTTAAGGGGGCAAAGCTAATCTTTAAGCTACAGGGCCAATTCTTTCAACAATTTCATACGATCCAATAAATCTCCAACTCAACTTTCCCTTCTTGCCGAACCGTAAAACTTTCTTCCACGAAGAGACTTTTAAGAATACCCGATCACCAACAGCAAATTCTATATCATTTTTTTCAGATCTGCATACGATTTCTGGCGATCAGATGCAGCTTTCAAACTATCTCAAATAATCCAAACTTTATCCTCAATTTCTCGAATCAAATCAACTCCTACTATTTTGGACTCACTCAACTCAGACCAATACAACGGTGTTTTACATTTTCTCCTGTAAAGAGCTTCAAATGGTGCCATTTTTATACTGGATTGATAACTGTTATTATATGCAAATTCAACTAACGGTAGATACTTTTCCCAGCTACCTTAAAATTTGAGTATACAACATCTCAATATATCTTTTAAAATCTAAATCATTCATTCTAATTACCCGTCAGTCTGTGGGTGAAATGCTGTGCTAAAATTAAGCTTCGTGCCCAGAGCCTCATGAAGTTTTCTCCAAAATCTCCATGTAAACCTTAGATCTCGGTCTGAAATAATGGATGTAGGAGCTCCGTGTAATCTCACAATCTTAGATATATATAGTTCCGCTAATTTCTCAAGTGTAAAGTCTGTTCTGACTGGACTAAAATGTGCCGATTTAGTCATTCTGTCAACAATCACCTAGGTCGAATCTTTCTTTCTCGGAGTTGCAGGTAAGCCAGATACAAAATCCATTATGACTCGTTCTCACTTCTATTCAGGAATCATAATAGGTTGTAATAAACCCGTTGGTACCTAATGTTCTGCTTTTACCTGCTGACAGATCAAACATTTGGCTACAAATTCATAAATTTCCCATTTCATACCCAACCAACAATACATCTATTTCAAATCACAATACATCTTCATACTACCCAAATGAATAGAGTATGTGTTACTATGAGCTTTAGAAAGAATATCATTTTTCAAATCTAAATTACTCAGAACACAAATTCTATCGCAATAATGCAATGTACCACTATCAACAATATTGTACTCTGAACTCAAATTATCCTGAACCATTTGCCATTTCAACACCAACTTCGGATCGTCATCTTGCAATTCCTAAATTCGTTGTAGAAACAGGGGTTTTGTTCTCAACTCCACTAATATAGAACCATCTTCATTAAAAGCTAATGAGCGGTCAACGCTCAAAGTGTAAACAATGATGACTTTCGACTAAGTGCATCTACAACTACATTAGCCTTTCTCGAATGGTAATCAATAACCAGATCATAATCTTTCAGTAATTCTAACCACTGCCTTTGTCTCAAATTCAATTCTTTCTGAGTCATCAAATACTTTAAACTTTTGTGATCTGTAAACATATGACTTTTTTCGTCGTATAAATATTGTCTCTAAATTTTCAAAGCAAATACAATTGTGGCCAACTCGAGATCATGTGTAGGATAATTCTTCTCATGCGACTTTAATTGTCGAGAAGCATAGGCTACTACCGTTCCTGACTACATCAATACACAACACAAACCATTGAGAGATGCATCACTATAAACAACATACGCTACTCCAGATTAAGGCTGAGTCAAGACTGGAGCTTCCATTAATATTTTCTTCAATTGATCAAAACTCTATTGGCACTTATTGGACCAAACAAACACAACATTTTTCTATAATAATCTGGTCATCGGCGAAGCAAAAATCAACAAGGTTTTAACAAAATGTCGATAGTAACCTGCTAAACCCAGAAAACTTCGCACTTCTGAGATATTTTTTGGGGTTTTCCAATTTATCACATCAGAAACTTTACTTGGATCAACTCGAATCCCATCAGCTGATGCTATATGACCCAAAAATCCAACCTCATGAAGCCAAAATTCATAATTACTAAATTTTACATACAACTTCTTTTCTTTTAAAGTCTGTAGTAAAATCCTTAGATGTTGTGCATGCTCGGATTCTATCTTAGAATAGATTAGTATATCATCAATAAACACAACAACGAATCTACCCAGATGAGGTTAAAAAATCAGATTCATTAAATCCATAAAAGCAGCAGGGGCATTAGCTAAACCAAATGGCAATACCAAAAACTCGTAGTGACCATAACGTGTTCTGAAAGTAGTCTTTGGCACATCATAGTCTTTAACCTTCAATTGATAATACCCCGATCTAAGATCTATCTCCGAGAAAACTGTGGCAGCTTTTAATTGATCAAAGAAATCGTCAATACCTGGCAAAGGGTATTTGTTTTTAATTGTGACTCTGTTCAACTGTTTGTAGTCTATACACAATCTTAAAAAGCCATATTTCTTTTTCAAAAACAAAAAAGGTACACCCTAGGGAGACATGCTCGGTCAAATAAACTCTCGATCTAATAACTCTTGCAACTGTGCTTTTAATTCGTTTAGTTCAGCTAGTGCCATACAGTATGGTGATATTGATATTGATGTAGTTCCAAGAATCAAATCAATCACAAACTCAACTTAACGATCAGGAGGTAAACTCGTCATTTCTTCAGGAAATACATCAACGAATTCACTAACAACTAGTAACTGATCTAGCTTTGACTCTGAATCTTGGGTATCAAGGATATATGCTAAAAATGCTTCGCTACCTTTTCGTATCATTCTCTGAGTAGAAAAAAGCCGAAATAATTCTAACAACATCTTTTGAATACTCAAACTCAACTAAAATCATCTCTCCTATCTGACATTTCAAATCGATCATTTTTTTGCTACAGTTTACCACAGCTTCATGCAAATATAACCAATCCATACCCAGGATAACATCAAATTCCCGAAAGGGTAACAACATCAAATCAATAAGGAATTTACAACCCTTAACTTTCAATGGACAATTACGACAAACTAAATTAACTATCACACTTTATCCCAGTGGATTAGTAACTTGAATATCATAATTAGTATATTCAACAGGCAATTTCTTTTCTGTTACTAATAATGTGCAAATATAAGAATGAGTTGACCTAGGGTCAATCAATGCATACACAATAACATCAAAGAGGTAGAATGTACCAACGATCTCATTTGGAGTAGTAGCTTCCTCTCTAGCTTGAATGGCGTAGGTGCAAATAGGTGCTTTAGCCTCTGGTCGAACGACAGTGTCTTTCATTCCTGAACGAGTAGTTCCAGTAGCACTATTCTGACCCAAACGTCTACTTTTCTGAGAGGTAGACATTTGTTCTTCTTTCTGATTTTCATCCTTTTTGGGCAATAAATAAAATGATCAGTTGATCCATATCTATAACAGGCTCTCGTTTTATCTCTACACTTGCCAATGTGATATTTCCCATAATATCTACATTTAATCTTCAGGGTATTTTGTACACTACCCACACTATCAGTTGGTTTAGTAGGTACCCTGAAATCATGTTGAATCGTCTTGTTTTTATTCGAACGTTTAGGCACTAAGGTAGCTCGGCTAAAATCATCTTTACTCTTTTTTGCCAGTGATGTCGAAAATGACTTAGAAGAACCTCTCTTGTGAAATTCTCGATTCTGCCTATCTTGTTGTATCTTACGGTTGTACACTTCTTCCATTTTCTGTACACGATCAGATAAGACAACAAATTCTCGTATTTCATTACCTCCGATCATCATTCGAATTTCATCATTCAGACAATCTTCAAATCGGATACATATTTCTTCTTCAGTCTCGAGCATATTTACTGAGATACACAAATTCTCTTTCATATTCAACTATTGATCTATTTCCCTGATGTAACTCAAGAAATTCTCTCTTTTTCTTTTCCAAATACCTTTTTCCGACATATTTCTTTTTAAACTTAATCTAGAAAAATTTTTAGGAAATTTTCTCCTTTGGTACCATAGCTATTATTGTCGACCACCAGCTATATACTTCCTCTTTTAATAACAAAACAACACATCTAAGAAAGTCATCAGGAGAGCAAGCCATTTATTCGAAAACCCTTATTATATTTTAAAGCCAATACTCAACTTTAACTATATTATACTTAGATCTACCCTGAAATTCTTCAGCACCACACTTTCTAAGTTTCTCAATCGGAGTATGTCTATTAGGTTCAACCACTAGAGGAGGTAGAGGTGCAACCGGATGTACAACCATACGAACTTACCTTGATTGAATTGTAATAATTGTAGAAGTTCATGGACTATTCTGCTATTTTTTCTTTTTCACGAGTATCTACGAGATCTTGATCTAAAATATAAAATTACATATTTATTAGCATATATTCCATTTTCAATTTATTTTATAATTAATACCCTTTTATTTTTTGAATTTACACAATTACCCTAAACTTTTTAAAGTTTTTGCAGTTTAATCCCTTAATTAGTTAATCTATCAAATTAACTAATTTGCTTAATCAATAATCTATATAAATATTTCAGGCCTTCATACAGCCCTTAATAAACCCAAAATTCACTATCAAACCCTAATATTTTAACCTTTTTACAATTTAATCCTAAAATTAATATTTAACAAAATCACTTTATAAAATCATCATACAACATAATCAAAGCTCTAAATCCATGTTATTCATCAAAAACATCTAATATTTATCAATGGAAACTATAAAATTTTTAATAAAATAAAAAAAAAGGTATGGTTTAGTTGGACCTAATTGGAACAATCTCAAAAACATAAAAATTACAAGAAACACGAAAGAATTGAACTCACATGAAGCAAAAATATGAAAAATTAGAGTAAGCTCTTTCCTATGTCTGTTTTGAATCAAAAACTGAAGAAGAAAATGTCTAGAAACTTTCCAATTTCAAATTTGTTTTATTTTAATTTCACCAAAATTATAATTTTGCCATTGAATGGCCTTATTTTATTATTTTTTCTCTTATGCCACCTCATCCATTAAATTTAGGTACAATTATTACTTAGGTCCCTCTTTATTTATTAATCAAGCCATTTAATCTCTTAAATATTATAATTAGCAAGTTTTGCACCTTTTTCAATTTAGTCCTTTTTAATTAATTAACTATCAAAAAGTTAAAATTTTTCAACGAAACTTTAATACTACCTTAATGACATCTATAAATATTTATAAAAATATTTACAACTCAGTTTATAGAAACGAGGTCTCGATACCTCACTTTCTAAAACCACTTGACCTAATAAATCATTATAAAATACAAATTACCAATTCAAAAACCTTTTTAAAACTATATTTGACTCGTAAATATTAAATAACAAAAGTTACAAGCTTACTCATCAAATTTGGTAGCCTCAAACCACTGTTTCTGACACTACTAAAAAATCGGGCTGTTACAAGTTCAGATGAGCAACAATGTTTTCAAAGATTGACTTAAAATCAAGGTATTATTAGTTACAAGTGAAGGTGTCAGACATCTTGAAACTATTTTTAGGACTCGGTGTAGGTGTTATGAGTTTTTGGTCATGCTGTTTAGTTTAATTAATGCCCCTGCTGCGTTCATGGATTTGATGAATCATGTACTTCATTTGTACTTAGATCAGTTTGTGCTTGTTTTCACAGATGACATTCTAGTGTATTCTCATTCGGAAGACGATGACAATACATATTTAAGGATTGTTTTGTAGGTTTTGAAGGATAAACAGTTGTATACGAAGTTGAGTAACTGCAAATTTTGGTTAAAAGAGTTATGTTGTGTCGGCAGGAGGAATACGTGTGAACCCAATGAAAATTGAGGTGATCTTATAGTGGAAACTGCCATGAGTGTTACTGAGGTTCGAAGTTTCTTGGGTTTAGTTGTCTATTATCGTAGGTTCATTGAAGGGTTTTCCCTTATTGTTGCACCCTTAACAAAACTACTTCAGAAGAACGTAGTGTTTGAATGGATTGAGGAAAGATAGAAATGTTGTAAACAACTTAAAGCAGTTTTGACTGAGGCACCTGTGTTGATTCAACTAGAGCCTGAAAAAGATTTTGTGATTTACAATGATGCTTCGTATTCAGGAATCGATTGTATGTTAATACAAGAGGGCAAGGTTGTGGCATATGCCTCGAGATAGTTGAAGACGCATGAGCATAATTATCCAACTCATGACTTGGAGTTAGCTACTGTGGTATTCACGCTTAAGATTTGGTGTCATCACTTGTATGGTTAAAATTGTGTTATCTATATAGATTATAAGAACCTTAGGTACCTTTTCACCCAAGAAGGGTTGAATTTAAGGCAAAGACGTTGGATTGAACTTTTGAAAGATTATGATTGTGCAATAGAGTATCATCCTAGCAATGCGAATGTTGTTGTTGATGCTTTAAGTAGGAAGTCGATGATGGAATTGTGAGCTATAATTGCATGCTTGAGTTTAGCCAGTGATGGTGGGTTGTTAGCTAAACTTCAAGTGAAGTCAACTTTGTCTAAGTAGATTAAGGAGAAATAGTCATTAGATAGGGAATTGTTAAAGAGGATTCAACAGGTTGAGCAAGGTGGAAATGGAGATTTTGATGTTGACAGTGATGGTATATTGAATTTTCAAGGAAGATTTATGTGTGCCACATGATGTGGATTTGAGACAGGCGGTCCTTATCGAGGTGTATAGTAGCCCCTACACTATGCATCCTGACAGTGGTAAAATGTATCATGATCTTCAACAGATTTATTGATGGCTTGGTTTGAAGCGTGATGTTACGGATTTTGTAACTTGATATTTGGTTTGTTAGAAGGTGAAAGTGCAACATCAGTTTCCTTCAGATTTGTTGCTACTGGTTGTGATTCCTAAATGGAAGTGGGAAATGATCACGATGGACTTTGTCTCCGATTTGCCTCTGACCCTAACGAAGAAGGATTTAGTGTGGGTAATAGTTGATTGGTTTTTGAAGAGCATGCATTTTTTGGCACTTCGTACTAGTTATTCTTTGTAGAAATTGGCAAAGTTGTATATTGCTAAAGTTGTACATCTTCATGGGGTTCTAATTTCTATTATTTCGAATAAGGATCTGCATTTTACTTCTAAGTTTTGGAAAAGTTTACAAGAGGCTTTGAGTTGAAGCTTAGTTTTAGTACAGCTTATCATCTTCAGACAAATTGTCAGTCAAAAAGGGTAATTCAAGTTTTAAAAGATATGTTGCGAAGTTATGTGATCGAGTTTAGTGGTAGTTGGGAGAGATATTTGCCCTTAGCAGAATTTGCCTACAATAATAATTTTTAGTCGTGTATTCGTATGGCACCGTTTGAAGCGTTGTATGGTAAGAAGTGTTAAAATCCTTTATGTTGGACAGAATTGGATGACAAGTGGGTTGTTGGACCGGATTTGGTTCAAGGGACTGATGAGAAAGTAAAGTTGATTTGTGAGTGATTGAAAGTAACATCCGATATGCAGAAATCTTGTACAAATTTGAAATATCGAGATATCAAGTTTCAAGTTGGCGATAATGTGTTTTTGAAAGTTTCACCATGGAAAAAGGTTTTGAGGTTTGGTAAGAAGGGTAAATTGAGTCCAAGATATGTTAGACCTTATGAAATTGTTGAGTGTATTGGTTTGGTAACTTATCAACTCAAGTTCTTGCCAAAAATTAAGCTAATCCATGATGTTTTCCAGGTATCTCTATTATAGAAGTATCATTTAGATCCATCGCACATTGTGCCAGTAGAGAAGATTGAAGTTCAAATTGATATCACTTATGAGGAAGAGCCGATTGAGATTCTAGCTCTCAAAGATAAGGTTTTGCGAAATAAGAGGGTTTTGTTGGTTAAGGTTTTGTGGTGAAACCACAAGATAAAAGAAGCTACTTGAGAATTCGAAGATCCGATGAAACGGTAATATCCTTATTTGTTTAAATCGGGTAAATTTCGAGGATGAAATTCTTTTTAGAAGGGGAGAGTTGTCACACCTCAAAATTGGGCCTAAGAGTTTTTAGGGTAATTTAAGGATTTTATCTCAAAATGTGTTTAGAAATTTGAAGCATGGTAAATTGGAAATGTTTTCGTCTATGGATTTTTGAAAGTTAAATCAATTTTTGAAAATAATGTAGAAAAGATCTTCAATTTTGAAAAGAGAATTGTTTTAAAAAAGGGGTTAAATTTAGGAGCACCAAAAGAGTAAATACACTAAAGTTTAAACTTGACTTATTTCTTCCCCTCACCTACAACGAAACTCACGAAACTATTTTTCCTTCACCCCTTGTTACCATCCCTTGATTTCCCAAATACTATTCACTCAATTTATATTTTCCAAACATCAATCCTTTTATTTCAACCATCTTCTAAACACTAAACTTCTCTAGAATTTCAAGAAAAACACAAAAACACCAAAACACCATTAATTTTGTCATCTCTCAAACTTGTGGGTTTTCAGATTTTCAACCAAACGTTCATATTTCTCTCATCGAAGGTAATGATTCATTTTCCCTATTAGTTTTGATGATAACAGTTTTGAATAAATGTCGAAAATTGGATCGTTAATGGTGAAATTTGAGATTTTGAATGAAAAAAATGTTTCAAAGTGTTTCTCAACTTGTTTTGATGTGGTTAGAAGGTTTCTAAACTTTTCTTAAAGTTTCGTTAAAGAATTATAAGTTTTTATTGAGTTTTTGTAAAAATTGCCATTGTATGTTGAAATTTCGAAACCATGAATCTGTATAGTATTGTATATTTTGAAGGTTGGAAATGATTCTTAGATATATAGTTAGGTGTTAGGAATCATTTGTATGCAATGAGAATGAGTAGGTGTTGAGATTTTTGTGTTTCAGCTAAGTCAAAATTTTAGTTTCAAGAGAATCTAGCTTAGGCTTGTGTTTTTAGTTGATTTAGGTTGGTCTATGGCTGAATGTTAATTGTGTTTATTTTGTGATTTACTTTGGTTAAGCTCCGGAGTCGTTAGGACCTTCTTCAAGTAAAACGAAAGGCAAAGAAAAACTAGTTTAAGCTTTCAGCATCTAGGCAAAAATACGAACGGTGAGTGTTTAGAATCACTGCTAGTAGACACGATTCATAGTGTTAATTAGAAATTTAAAAGTAGCCTAAACCCCTACTCTAAGTTTCGAGTGTAAGCTTTCTTATACCCTTGTTTAATTTGTGAAATATGTGAAATATGTGATTGTGTGTTGTGGAATTAAGAATTGAGATATGACAATATGACATGTGAAATATGTTATAATGGTTATTGAGAATGTGATAATTGTGGGTATGTTATACATGTTGATTAACGGTGATAATATTGTGCTTATATTATGAATGTGTAGTGAAAAAATGCAAAAAACGATAAGTAAAATGTATGTATAATTGCAAATATTTTGACCTTGTGATCTTTGAGACCATATGATATAGTTGGCATGCCATAGGATTTGTGGGTACTCACCATGTGTTGTGTTTTGGGACAATGAGGCCCAAGACAGATTTGGAGAGATAAAGGAATGTGAGCTTGACTCCATTCACCGAAATATGTTGGTGTGTTGGAGAGTGTTAGCTAAATACTATGCTTTTGGGATATGTTCGACTCATCATGTCATTGGTGTGTTGGAGATCCGAGTATCCAATGTATGGTGGTAGAGGCCACTTTTATATTTCATAGCCTCAAATGTCAATTTATCATTAAATGAAATATTGCAATATGTAATGTATTCATGATCATGTGATTAATGAACTAGAAAAGTTGGTATGTAACACTCCTAACCTATATTTGTCGCCAGAAAAGGGTTAGGGAGCATTACCAGAACTTACAGAATGAATACAGACATTTTATATCATTTTATCATAGATATCAGAAAATTTATAGTAAAGTCCCTTATTTGAGCCCTCGAGGCCCAAAACATATATTAGAAAAAAGTCGGGACTAAATCAGAAACTCAGAGAATTTTTCATGAAATTTTAAAATTTTCCCTAGGTGTAGGGGTCACACGCCCGTGTAGTTAGGCCGTGTGAGTGGTCAGCCACACGGCCAAGTGACACACCCATGTCCTAGGCTGTGTGCTGTATGAAGTAGGTCACACGGTCGCGCCCCCAGCCCGTGTAACTCTCTAACTTGCAAAACATTAAGGTGTAGGGGTCATACGGTCAAACCACATGCCCGTGTGCCAGGCCATGTGAAAAATACTAAGCATTCTGTTTTAAATTTTATGATGTAGGGGACAAACGGCCGGACCACATGCCCATGTGCTAGACCGTGTGTCACACACGGCTGAGACACACGCCCATGTCTCTGCTCGTATGGACGAAAATAGGCTATTTTTAGTCCACTTTTCTTACCCCTTTTAATATCAACCTGCACTCAACATTTAAATACACTAAATGTCTTAACTAAGCAACTCAATTCAAGCCAAAAGTCATATTTTGAACATATTATTTCACCACAAAATTTATTTGCATAAACTTACCCAAAATAGCTTCATTCATTGATTTACTAAAATCTACTTCTACTACATGCATACAAATATATGTATATATCATCCACAATCATATTTCAAGTTTAACTCTTTTCTACTTAAACTCTATACATGCCATATAAACCATAATATGTATAACAAAGCCTACCGGAGCAATCTGGATAGTGTGGCTTGATGTGTTGATCTAATCCATCGACCTCACGCTAATCTACAAAAAATAATAAACCACACGAGTAAGCTTAATGAAGCTTAGTAAGTTTATAGGCTTTAAATATAATTCTTATCGAACATACTAAATATTTCATTTAAATTAAGCATTTCGCAACACTTCCTGCCAACCACAACTTTGATTGATGAACTCACATAATTGAGCTCAATATCAATAACTAATTTAATTTCTTTCACATTAATCTCTGTAAAACTTACCAATCTTTGTCAAATTAGAGAACATCTTACGGATTTGAGTACATCATTTTTTTGGTGCCATTGTCCAACTATGGTCTTACACAATTGGCATTGCCCTGCCATGGTCTTACACTCTTAATGCCATAACCCAGTTATAGTCTTATCATTAAGATGCCATAGCCTAGCTATGGTTTTACACACATGTATATATACTGCCATGGTCCAACCATTGTCTTATGTTCACAGTGCCATAACCCAATTATGGTATTTTCACTAAAATGCCATAGCCCAGTTATGGTCTTACATTTAAATATTGTCATGGTCCAACCATGGTCTTATTCGTCAATTCATCTTGTGTCACGAAAAGATCGTACTCAATCTTGCGTTTCACTTAATTTGAACTTTCAATTCAATTTTCATATCTTTAGAATAATCATAATTCAATAACAAAAATATGAAATAATACATTATATCATTCATAAATTAACATTTAATCATGAAAGTTGAACCATACGAACTTACCTAGGCCAATTTGTAGAATTGGTTGTAATTTAGGGGCTATTCAGCTAATTTCTTTTTTTCACAATTTTCTTCGGGTTCTTGATATATAATATAAAATTATTCATTTATTAGCATTTAATTCAATTCTAGTTCACTTCACAATTTATGCTCTTCAATTTTTGAAATTACACATTTACCCCAACTTTTATAATTTTTACAATTTAGTCCCTTATCAATTTTCCCACCAAATAAGCTAATTTTTCTCAATTAACACTTTAACTAATTATTTTATGCTACTATACAGCCTTTGATATTCAGAATTTTAGCACCAAACCCTAATTCTTAACTTTTTCACAATTTCGTCTTAAATCAATATCTATCAAAATTACTTAATAAAATCATCATATAACAAAATTAAAGCTTCAAATCCATGTTAATTCATCATAAAAATCCAGCACTCATTAATGGTAACTTCCAAGATTACTCATAAAACAAAAAAAACTAATGAATTAGATAGTTGGACTTAATTGTAAAAGTCTTAAAAACACAAAAATTTCAAGAAAAGAGCAAGAATTGACTCACATAATGTGAAAATAAGAAAAAACCAGCTTCTTGGGGACCTCCTATGGCATTTTTAGCTAAATATTTATGAAGAATTTGCTAGAAACTCTTTTAATTACTTATTCATTTGTTTAATTTTCACAAAATTTTCTATTATACCCTGATTTCACCCAATTCCTTGATATTTCTCTGCTTATGCCGCCTCATGCCTTGCATTTAGGCATATTTACTCCTTAAGTCCTCCTTTGTTTAATAAATAAGCTATTTAATCACTATTTCTTTGCATTAGAAAATTTTGCACCTTTTTCAATTTAGTCCTTTTTACTTAATTAATTATCAAAACGTTAAAATTTTCTAACGAAACTTTACTACTAACTCAATGACATTATGTAAATATTCATAAAAATATTTACAGCTTGGTTTATAAAATTAAGGTTTCGATACCTCATTTTTCGAAATTGATTAATCTAATAATTATTTCTAAAGCACAAATCACTATTTCATGGCTTTTCTAAATTCATATTTAACTTATAATTACTAAATAATAAAATTTTCAAACTAACTTGTCAGATTTTAGTGGTCTCGAACCACTACTTCTGACACCACTAAAAATTAGGTTGTTACATGGTAAATGTTGCATGAATACTTTATGTATGTCATCATAGTAAATGGTGTATGTAATTGTGCTTTGGTCATTTTCATTTAACGTATGAATTTTTTTTATTTGGTGGTTTTTCTAAGCATTTACTAAGCTTCTTTAAGCTCACTTATTCTTTTTAAATCTTTGTAGATAGTTAGTGTTGTGCTGTGAGCAGTGTAGAGATACCAAAGAAGTGATCCAAGTTAGCTTTAGTAATTGAGTAGGTGATTTTATAGTTATTATTTTGAACTGTGGGAATAAGACAATGTGATAGATTTGTTGGTTGATTATTGTCATGATGTTTCAAATGATTGCTTGATTTTATTACTCATAGAATTTATGGATGTTTGATACTAGTTCATTGATTTGCTTAGCTTAAATTATTGATGACGTGTGGAATTGCGAATTCAAATATTTTTTATGTTGAATTTCGAGGTCATGAATGCATGATATATTGGTTTATGTATGGTTGAGTTAATTGCCCTATTTTGCTTTGAATTTTCGGTGTTTAGTGCAGAGGTACCAATAATTGAGTATTTAGTATCGATACCTCCATATTATTTCATAAGTGTAGGAAGTCAATAACTCAATTTGGTATTAATACCAATTCTCGAGTATCGATACTCAAAGTGAAAATATAAAATACTTTTGATAATTGTATCGATAAAATGTTGGGTTTAAATTTTGTAGAGAAACGGAATGATAAAATGGTACCAATTTTCTAAATGGTATTGATACCCCTTATGGAAAATATCGATACCATCAAATGAGTATCGATACCTACGTGATCTTTTAGGAATTTTCGTTAATGGTCTTTAAGCATGTTTCTAACTAGTTTTAAGGTCGATTAATGTATATTAGTAAATTTTAACCTCGTCTAGGGTAAATTAGACTTAAACCTCCAATAGTTATTTGATTATGATGTTAATCGTATGACAATGAGATGTATTATGCTTTGTTGATGATAAGACGATGGTGTAGCATATTGTTACTCGGGCTCAGCGACTGGGCCGGGTATAGGGTGTTACACTTGTGTAATTATTTTGGAAGAGACTAATGAGCTCATTTTTAAAATTAACAAGGATCCAATGGGTATTGTAACACCCCTTGTATGACCCGATTGTCGGGTCCAAGCTACAAGATGTCACATTCACTGTCAGAGAAAAATTTGTCAAAATACAGTAAATATATCAAACAAACAAACATTTATGACTTAAACACATTCATAATATGATTCACAACTAAATTCGAGCCTTAATCAAGCTTATGAAAGCTCTTTTGTTGACCCGAGCATGAATTCAGATCAATTTTTAAATTTTTAAAAATTCAATGCCAATGTCGTGATGTCGCTAAACAGTTTATCACATTGTGACATCCAACCTCTTAACGTCGGGACGTCACAAACTGTCGATCGATGTTGCGACGATGAGAGTTGCTAGTCTCAATGTTGACTCCGTTTTTGGTAGCCATTTGGTACCTATTCCATGTCAACCTAACCAATTTCACATTTGGAGCATAAGTATACACCTTTTATCTACACAAGATCATGCCATAATACATAACAAAGACCTTACAACATCATTTCAATTCAATCTATCCAACATGTCTTCATTTAAAAACAAGACATATCAAATTTGCTTAATCAATTCAATATAATCATCAATGCATTTTCCATTTCTTACCATCACATATACTACCTCATTTCATACTTGTTTTACCATTGAAATATCAAACACAAAGTTACACAAGTTACCAAAACATACACTATTGCATATATGAACATTAGTTTTCCAAAATCAAACATTAACTGAGCTTTAAACCAAACCATCATTCACATGTAACACATATATAAACACCTATGTACATGCTATATAATCGAGCTTAAAACAACTAAAAGTTTATTGAATTGGTAGTTAAAGAGTGTGAGCTTTAATGTGACCCGACCAATGACTTCTGCTACCTAACAATATACAAAAAAAGGGAAAAACAATTGGTAAGCATTCCGAATGCTTCGTAAGTTCATAATAAATTAACTTAATTTACCTTGTCATTTTAACAATTCAAGTTATTAAAACACAAAGGCACAACATGGCATATTCTAAGCATTCTTATTTTTATATATATTCATAAACCATTCCACAAGACAACTTGTAGGTTAGTACCTCACATAACAAGATCATGGTATTTAAATTCATATACATGTACAACCAAATTACTTTACATCAGACTAGTCAACCTTGTTCGATACTAAAACACATAAATGAAGTTCACATTCAATCATTTCATTACCATTTAATTTTCACTTTCTGTTCAGAGAACTCTAACAATTTAAATTTGAATACACAGGACTAATTTACTTCCACAAACTGTAGAGCTTATTTACTTATAAACTTTATTCGATGTTGCTCACTCAAGCTATTGAGAATCCACAACATGTGCTGGATCTCAACCATCAATAACGAATAATTCGATTTGCTCACACAAGTTGTGGATTAAGGTTGCTTATATAGATTTTATTCGATGCTGCTCACTCAAGCTATCGAGAATTCACAACACATGTTAGATCTCAGCCAGCATCCGATTTCATTTTTAACCTTAATGACATACCATTCGTATTCTAATTGTTTATTAAGTTCAATCGGTATCGTTACCAATTCTATATAATTACAAACCCTAAAATTGTATACTCACTTTTCACATTTCAAATAACAACCCATATACATTTTTAACCTTGTAACATCATCATATACATACTACTTAATCATATATCAATTTCACATTTAATCATCATCATGTATCTATTCATATTAGTCATTTATTTCATATTTATGATTTAGTCCTTTTGATGTCAAAAGACATTATTTACCTAACAATTTGAACTAAAAAGTAAAATAATATAATACAAACATAACATGAATTAATAAAGCAAGTCTCGTATGAACTAACATGGCAAAAAAAACAAGCAAAACATCGAGAATTAATCTATAATTTTGCCTTTTCCTATATTTTCTTCCAATTGGTTCAAATCATGATTTATACGATAAATCATTTCAATTTATCAATTCCAAATACCTTATATCATCATACTGTATGTAGATGATAGTTCAATTTTTTTGAATGCTCCCTCAAGTTTTTATTTTGTTTTATTCAATTTAGTCCCTAAAATCAAAATTATTATAACTTTCTAATTTGAGTTTTAATTTCGAAACTGATCTCAATTTCATCCTCCTACAGACCTCCATTATCAATAATTACAATAATTTAACATCAATTCGAATAGGAATTGGAATCTAGATATGTTTTGAGTATGGCTACCCGATGATGTGATTTGTAGGATCATTAGTATACCTCCCTCACATCCTGAATCCGGGTCGGATAGGGTGTTATGGGCTCGGTCAAATTTAGGAGCCTTTTCAGTTCGTAGTGCTTATTGGACCTTAAAAGAGACTTCTTGAAATTCTAAAAATGAGGCTTGGAAGTCTATTTGGAAATATTCGGGACCCTAGCGAGTAAGAGTCTTTCTTTAGCTAGCCTTTCAACAAAGACTTCTCACTAATTCAGAACATGTTAGAAGGGGAATCAGACATAACACGTCATGCACCATTTGTGGACATGCGCTTGAGGATTTGGCTCATGTCCTTCGTGATTGTTCGAGTACGAAGGATGTGTGAAATCTGGTGCTTCCTGAACAATTAAAACAAAGGTTTTTTTCTATATCCTTTTTAGATTGGTTATTACTTAACCTTTGTTTTCACAAAAGAATGCATGGCAATGGCTTCACTTGGTCGTGCTTTTTTGGATTAATTGCTTAGCGCCTTTGGAAGAATAGAAACCTTTTTATATTTTAGAATATTTCTTGGACTGCAAATGAAGTACTCAAAGTCTCTCATTGCTTGGCCTGACAGTATGGATCATAAATTGGTGGATGCAAAAAGACTAACTCCAGTTCGATTCCTACTACTATCTCGAATGATACATACGTCTTTTTGTCCACGGATGGAGCTGTGACTAGAGATTCCAGTCACGCTGCTACAGGAGGGATGGTGAGAGATCATGATGAGAATTGGATTATGGGCTTCACTCGCTTCTTAAGAGTTTGTACACCATTTGAGGCTGAAGTTTGGAGCATCCTAGATGGAATTCTTATTCTTTTAAGTAAGGGATACAGACGAGCCATTATCTTGACTGATAATCTTGAAGTATTCCAAATCTTGTTCGATTTGAATATAGAGGACTCCGGGATTACTGTGCTCTGAAGGACTCAGCGCATCATGAAGGCAGAAGGGATATGGAGGATTAAGCACATTCCAAGAAGTCAAAATTTAGTAGTGGATTGTCTTGCTAAACTTAGCTTAAGTTGAAAATCTAGCCCACAAGTCCTTAATGAGGCCCCTAAAGAAGTAATGGATTTCTTACAGAAAGATAAAGACAATGATTGTCTTATGTAATTGATTTTTGTCATCTTCTTTATTCCCCCAAAAAAAAAATTTCAAGTTTAATCATGCTGTTAGGGAAGAGAACAAAGCAATGAATTGGTTAGCCAAGAGAAGTAAGAGCAATGCTTCCCTTCTAAATCGCTTGGTTTTCTCTCTTATTGTAGTGGTATTCAACTGATGAGTTGAATTAATAATTAAATTAAATTATCAATTAATTAAAATTTTAAAACACTTAAATCAAATAAAAATTTATTTAAAGTTTAGAATTAATCAATTTTTTTATTCAAACAAGCTTATAACATTGCAAAAACTACAACGGTGATTTTTATTTATTTGTCTGTTTTTAGTTTAAATAAAGTTTAAAGTCTATATTATAAAAAGTAATAAAATGTACTAAGTGAGTCAAAGTAAAAAGAAAAGAAAATTACCATTTTAAAGTAATCAATAATTGAAGTTTCAGAAGTACTTTTAATCAACTTGGGACTGATGATTCACCGATTCTGGTTGAATGGATTATAAAATTTTAATTAATTCATTTATGGAATAGAAAATAAGTAATATATAATCCAATTCATGAAAAAGTAGTGGTAGTAGTTATACAAGATTCAATGCGTCTCACTTTAGGGTAAATTACACCAACAATCACCCAACTTTGGGGTAACTGACAAAATAGTCACCTGGGTTTCATTTCAGTCACTCAACTTTCAAAAAGTAACAAAACGGTCACTTTAACCATTTTCCGTTACGTCTGTAACAGAAAAATGACATGGCATTAACGGTGGCTTAGCTGTCATTTTAATAGTCTTCTTCAACCCTAAACAGCCCTGCCCAGTAGAAAAAGGAGAGAAAAACAGAGAAGAAGAAGAAAATGGAAGTGTCTGCTCCTTTTTTCTTTCTCAAACTATTTATTAAATTAAAGTATCCAAATTCTTTGATCATGAGACGTTTCCTCCAAGCAACCCTCCACCACCATCGCCATCTTTTTTATCCCCATTGATCATTCTTTGGCCTTCTTTAGATTCTATGTTCTATTTCGTTTTTATGAGCCAACGATTTTCCAGTTGCGAAGAAAATTTTTCTTACCCAATGCCGGGTCAAGTTTCCGTTAAAACTCCACCAAATGCGGGTTCACGTAGCCGGAACTGAAAATGGAAGCGGCTCCAACCGATCCCCATCTCCATCACCTTTGGTTTCACGACCAAAGCCAACGAAAAGGACTCCAGATAAAATGGATAATCTCCTCGATTGAAATTTGTTAATTAATCCAGCTACAAAAATATTTCTAAAATAATCCCACAATACTGCAAATGTGGTGGTCTGCAACGAGACTTGAAGAGAATATTCACCAATTGTCCAAGTTTTGACACACACCGGATACTGCGAAGGAGTGGTCTTTAATGAGACGTGAAGAGAAACGAAAAAGATTCCATGAGGCTGTTCTTAGAACACTCTATCCACCGCCATCTCCACGGGAATCTGAGGAGGAAGAGGAAAAGAAACAGCTGATCACATCACAGAGGGCTGTCGACTTCGGGCTTGGAAACCCAGGTGATTAAAAATTTATTTAACATCAAATAATTTAGATTCTAGTTGTTTGATGTAATTGTAGAAAATGTAATCAAATTTGGGTGGCAGATGATTTTGAGGAGGACAAGAGTAGTTCCCCAAAGACTGCCGACGGAGATGACGGAAGTCAATCTGAGACTCAGAAGCTGAGTAGAGCTCAAAAGAAAAGACTTCGAAAGAAAAAGCTCAAGGAAGATGCTTTTCGTCGTGGGAAGATAATTGGGCCTTTGTTACCGGCATCTACAAATGATGGAGTGGGTTCATTGCAATGTGAGCCTGAAGGTGTTCGAGAAAATGCTCGACAGGAACAGGTTGCTTCAAGTGACAAACCTGGTAAGATTTTAACTTGGTCTTTCTTCTTCTTTAACCAGATGGGAGACTAAAATAAATGCATTGATTTGGGGTGTTTGTTCAGGCGATCAGCAGGAAGGTGATTGTAGTACCAAGAAGAAGTTGAAACAGAGGAGGATAGCTAAAAGGATTACTGTTATAGTAACAGTAAATTGGCAAGACATTTTGACTTCTAGTCCAACGTGGCAAGTTAACTTGCCACATCAGCTAGTTAACTTGCCACGTCATCAATTCTGTTAACACATTAACGGTAACTGTTAATTAGTGACTGATTTGTAACTTTTTTATAACGTTGGTGACCGTTTTGTTACTTTTTAAAAGTTGGGTGACTGAAATGAAACCCAGGTGACTGTTTTGTCAGTTACCCCAAAGTTGGGTGACTGTTGGTGTAATTTACCCTCTCACTTTATCAGGAGGCGATTAGCACACGCCCCTTCCGCCTCTGGCAGACTTTTTCTTTTTCCTTTACGATCGTACTCAAAATTTTAATTTGTTTAAAAAGAATAAAAATTTAAACTCCAGTTTTATCTCAATTTAAATCAATCCAAAAAGTCAAAAAATAATCTGCGGATATTTTAATTGAATTAATTTTTTTTAATAATAACTCGTTCTGGTCCTGGACCAGGTATGTATGATGGGTTTTAGGTGGGACGTGATGGAAGGAAAAAGGCATTCCTGTATGCCTTTTCTTAAGATCACGTTTATGGCTTGTGGTGTCACCGTCCTATATCATATGCTTAATTAACCACCGCTTGCAATGTAAATACCATCACCAGTGGATTAGGTTGGAAAAACTGAAATCTGAATCCCTTGAATTTTGAGATTTATTATGCCAACTAATTAAGTGAGCTTGCTATAAGTATATTGTTTTATCATTTCATTGATTTGAATGGTAAATACAAATCATTTAGCTCCAACAAGGAAAAAAAAACAGACGACATTTGGCTGTTGTTGCTATAGGCACAGGTATAGCCATGTTCCAGATTTTTTGTTTCTAGTTTTTACCCTTATAAACCAAATTATTTTGCCTTTTAATAGAAGGGTGATTTTGGATTTTTGACACTATTAATTAGGATAAACATGCCTGGTTTTTCATTGAGGAACATGTTTAGTTATTTTATTTTATTTTTTATACAGAGATATAAGACAGAGAGACATGACAAAAGGTAAACAACAACCTCCCGCTAGCTGTATTATGTTGTCCAACTCGCATTTATAATAATCGTAGATTAGTAAGATTCTTTCGATGTCACTGGAACACCACCGCAGCCTCTGCATAAAGTCATAAGCTTCTTTTATTATTATAATTTCTCTCTCTCTCTCTCTCTCTGTCTCCGGCCGCTAGTTCAAGAACACTTTTGTGACTTGACCTCCACAGTGGCCATAGCTTAGAGAAACCTAGAAAACACAGGTGAAGAGGAGGAGAGTGTGGAAAAAATGGGTGTAACAAGTCCACTCAAAGGCCAATCTCACTCTCGTTCACTCACCAGGAAGTTGTTGCCCTATGTTCTTTATGCTCTCCTCCCCATAGCTGTTTTTCGCTTCTACTTTCACCCTTTTCCTTTCCCTCTATCCACCTCAGATCAGCTTCCTCACCCCAACCGCATCATCCTCACCACTTCTTCTTCTTCTTCTTCATCTCCTCCTTCATCATTCTCTAGAGGTACATAGAGTAAAACATAAAAGTTGTCAGACTTTTTTACCTTTTCTTGACTTATGTTCTTTTATTTTTAGTTGTTTTAAATATGGGTGTTATTATTAAACAAGTTTTTGTTTTGCTTATTTGCAGAAGAGGAAATAGCTAATGAAACTCCATGTAACTACACCTATGGCAGATGGGTATATGACAAGATGGGGCCTTTATACAATGGCACAACCTGTGGTACAATTAAGGAAGGTCAAAATTGCATCACACACGGGAGACCTGACTTGGGTTACCTTTACTGGAGATGGCAACCAAGCCAATGCAATCTCCCAAGGTTTGATCCCAACACTTTCTTCAACCTCCTTAGTAACAAGCATATAGCTTTTGTTGGTGACTCTATGGCTAGGAACCAATTGGAATCACTTGTTTGCATGCTAGCCACTGCCTCCTATCCTAACCTGGTTTACAAAAATGGGGAGGATAACAAGTTTCGTAGATGGCATTTTGCTTCTCATAACATTACTGTATCAGTTTATTGGTCACCATTTCTGGTTAAAGGTGTTGAGAAATCAAAAACTGGCCCAGATCATAATGAATTGTATGTAGATGTTGTTGATGAGAGGTGGGGATCTGATTTAGAGCATATAGATATGGTTGTACTCTCAATAGGGCATTGGTTTCTTCATCCAGCAGTGTATTATGAGGCTGGTTCGGTTTTAGGTTGCCATTACTGCCCTGGACTAAATCACACTGAGATTGGATTTTATGATGTGATGAGGAAGGCCATAAAGACCGCACTTAAGGCAATAATTGAAAGGAAGTCGACTGATGGTAATGGAATTGATGTGTTTTTAACCTCTTTTTCACCTTCACATTTTGAAGGTGAATGGGATAAGGCTGGTGCTTGTCCCAAGACGAAGCCTTACGAGGAAGGAGAAAAGATGGTTGAAGGAATGGATGCAGATATGAGATCAATTGCCATTGAAGAAATGGAAACTGCTAAGGTAAATGCTAAGCAATTCAAAGGATTGAGACTAGAGACATTGGATGTGACCAAATTATCATTAATGAGACCAGATGGTCATCCCGGGCCTTACATGTATCCATTTCCATTCGCTAATGGCGTTCAAGAACATGTTCAGAACGACTGTGTACATTGGTGTCTTCCAGGTCCTATAGATACATGGAATCAGATAGTGTTAGAAGTTATTAGGAGATGGAGTGTTGTATCAAAGAGAGAGGAGTGAGGGAATACAGATACCTGATTCTGGGTTTTGTTTTCATTTTGCATTTCTGTTGTATTTGTTGGTGTATATTTCTTTCTCAAAACAAGCAATTTTGTTTGGGGTCATATCTTTCAGCTTCATTAGCAAGCAGAATGGGAAGAGTGTGGTTAATGACTGAACTCACTACCCGCCTAACACCCTCAAAATTTACTTTAGAAGATGAACCTTGTTGATGCGTCTATCTCTTTCAAATCAAAATTAAAAAAGAAAAAGAAAAAGTAGAGGCTTCTCTCTATTATGATAAGAATAGCTAAGGCCAAGGTATCCAAAGAAACTTACCTTTTCTACCTAAGCTTGAATAGGAAGAAAGGGGGACAAGGTTCTAACAAGTGGTTAAAGTTGGTGAAATGATTTCAGTATTTCACCCACAAACACAAAAAGTTAGGCTTGCCAAAAAGGCAAAGGGCTTTGCATTCGCATCATTAGTGTTTTTGCCCATCCCTTATTTTGGTTTTGGTCCTCACAGTAGTGCTTCCTGTCAAGCGCACAAAGCAGACCAGGTAAAACGGCAAAAGGTAGAAAACTTATTATGTACCAATAGAATTCCATTTCCTTCCCTTGATTAATTTGATTCATTAATCATAATTTTTATTCAAACCCAACTTATTTTTCTCTACTCTATCACCTCAATTAAGGATAGGTTCCTGTTTGATCACAATTTTTTTCTTTTTTGGTATAACAAAATATACAAGCATTTTTAAAAAATAATTTAATGTATAATTATAATATTGCGACAACTAGACTTCTAATCTTCATTCAAAGCTTTAAAAAACTAAAACTCTTTTTTTAAAAATGAATATTTAATTAGATGGTTAATTTTAGTTTAAAATAAATTAGACAAATATTTAATTACACAACCAGAAATTTTAAAAATTATATAAAACATTTAATTAAATAAATAAAATTTTGTTTGGATGATTTATCTATTTTTTAACTTAAATAATTTTTATTTACATATTATAATTTTGGTTTTAATTTTAAAAATCAACTATCACATTTTTAAAAATATTTTTTTTTTTAAAATTACATAATCTATCTATTCCTTAGATTTTATGGTTATTTTCAAATCACTTTTAAAAATAATTATTATATATTTATATTATCTTAAATAATATTATTCAAAGAATAAAATTGAATATAAATGTTATTATAAATATTTTTATCCAATATTAAATTTTAAGATCTAAAACTAAAAATACATTTTTACCTTTATTATCTAAAATTAAATAATTAAATATATGTTAGAATTTTTATTTTTTTAAAAAGTATCCAATTCAACTATAAATGGTTTTATTATGTACAGGTTTTAATTTAATGTTTTAAATTGTTTTTCTATTATTTAGTCTTATTTTCCTTTTTAGTTATGTTTTAAGTATATAAAAAACAATTGACGGGAGAGATGAAGGAAATGATAATTACAAATTGAAAACTAAACTGGTGTCAAAGAATTGAGTTATTGGTATCTTTTAAGTCATGAATATATGATTTGTAGTTTTGTTTACAATTTAGTTTTACTTTTTTATATTTGTGTGCTTTTTTAAATCATTTATCTATTTAAATAGAAAAAAGAAGAAGAAGAAGTTCATCGTTTTCTTTCAAAATTCAGATCAATATATATTGTGAGTCAATTGCAACTAATATTATTTTGTTTATTAATATTTTATATATGCTATTTTTTATTTTTAACATTAAATCATACTTTAAATGTCTTATTATGCTTAGATTTGAATTATAATATAATGTATAATATATTATTAAAATTTAGTAATATCTATAATGCCTATTTGGTATATTGACAAATTATAACAATAATTTTAAAATATAAGAATATTTTAAAATATTTGAATTAAATAAATAAAATTAACACGCTGCATATGTAGCAAACTCCTTTTTTTATATATCAAAAAAGGTTTGTTTTATTATTTTTGGACTTTAAAATTTTAAAGTCCTTTTTTTATATAAATATTTTAAAAATAAATTTATCTAGTAAATAAAAAATAATCAGTAACTCTTATATAATATTTTAAAGAATAATTTTTTGTAATGGAAATATAAAGTTATTTTGACTATTTTTATAACGACCCAAAATTTAGTGATGTCGGAAAATGCGATTTCAAAATATTATTTTCATAAATCAAGTATGTAAATATAAAATAGAAATATTTACGGAGTTAATGAGAATATAATAAAAAAGGTCACGTAATTTAGCTGATAAAATAGTTAATTAAAGTTCAGAGACTAAATTGTAAAAGTCTAATAGTTATTGAGTTTTAATTAAGAAATTGCTTGAGGACCTTGTAATTATTCTAAGGACCAAAATAGTTATTTAACCATTTTCCATCATGGCTTAGTGGTTGATGATGTAGATTTCCACTTTGTTTAGCTAATGGTTAATCAAGTATAATAAAATATTAATTTAACTAATTAAATAAGTTTAATTAATAATAAGCCATATATAAAAGCAAGATAGTGGGAGGAAAGATGAGAATGCTATATTCTTCCATCGTCCCAAAGAAGAAGAAGAAAAGAGGAGAAATTCTCAAGTATTCAACCATTCGGCCATGTTAAAATTCTTAGGTAATTGAGTTATTCTTCATCAAATTTGTATAAATTTGTGATTATGGGAGTTTGTTTTAAATAGCCTATGTATCAATTTGTTCAATTGTTAAGTTTTTAGCAAGTTGCCATTGTTGATGAATTGTTAATTTAGGCTTGGATTTGATAGATATTAAGCTTAGATTATGATAATGACTAAATTGTAAAACTAAATAAACTTGTTAGTTAACTTTGTAACATTAGAGACCAAATTGAATAAATTAAAAAGCTGACATAAAATTATGTTAGGAGTAGAAAGTATAGGGTCCATAATGAAAGAATGTGAAATCATATTTAAATTCGATGCTAAGTATCGAAAGATATGCATATCCCAACTATAAGGACTAAATTAAATAAAATAAAAATTATGTGTGATTTTGTATTTGGATGTGGATCGAACGAAATCTAATAACGTTTTATTTATTTATTTATCATAGGGTAAGATGACATCAGGCTGTCATAAGGGAAAGGAAAAGTGGAGTTGTAGACGAATAATTGCGATTATCGGTTTGTATGTTTATGATTCAAGTGATAGATATATTATACATGCATGATTGTAGCATATAAGCTATTAAGGTGAGATGATTAATTGTCTTATGACTTGATTTGTAACACCCATCACCCGGTCCAGTCACCGAACTCGAGTTACAAGATGGAATGGTAGTCAATGGAATGGTTACATTCAAAACTAAATTCAAAAAATCAATTAACATGCAATTCTTACATATCATGCATAGCAAACAAAATCGAGTCTAATTTGAGCTTACGAAAGCTCTAAAATTAACCTGAAAACAAGCAGGGATCAAATTATAACATTTTCAAAAGATAAATGTAATCATGCAAAACAAGTGTCGCACAATCGTGTGTCCAAACCGTGTAACTCTTTAAATTCGTGTGGATCAAATTGTAAAATTTCATCAAAAGTCACATGACCGTGTACCTTGGTGGTGTAACAAACTAAAATCGTGTGAAACTTAAATGACCAAATCTACAGTGCTCGCAAGGGTGTAGGCCAGCCCATGTTACAATTGGGAACCGTGTGGGTTCAATGCTGACTGTGCCTAAACATGTTATAATTTAGAGTATAAATACCACACCAAAAATATTAGCGATGTCTACAAGTATACGGGTAAAATTATAGTATAGATATGTTACAATGAAGCACTGGTAAGTATTCCTAAAATCGTACCTAATGGAGTATGAATTAAACCAAAAATATATTTCTACAATAATAAGTCTAAATAGAAATAATTAAAATTCATATTACAATAAACAATTAAATGGAGAATCAATTATAAAATAAATTAACTACATAAAACAAACAAAAAATAATCAAACACACAAATCAGAATAACAAGTAAAAGATTAACTTGTTTTAGTGGTTGTAATTAACTTAAGAATCAAGGTTTAGGTAGAATTAACTATTAACTAATTAGTATTACCTCTCGGCCTCTACTAATTAATTAACTAACATGTACTCACTTATCTCTTAACCTCACTTTTCCCACCTGGATAAATTATGATTTTCTCAATAAACTTATCTTTCAACCTCATTTATCCTAGTTTACTTCTTAGGGTCATCACTTTTAGGGTTTAAGCACACATAATTTATTACCGGTTAATCTCGCTCGGGAACCCTAATCCATTCGTTAATTACTCTGAAATACCATATATCCAACCTGATTGTCAGGTTTGGATACCTAATGTAACAATTAAATCATACTACTTAACATACTTCCTAACCTGATTTCTTAAACCACATAGATTTTCAAGCCCAATGTAATCCCTATAATTTCAATTTAGTTTCTTAGATGATAACTTTTTTCAGAGTTTAACCTTCAATTTAAAATCTCCATTACACAATTCTTAGAATTTTTACAATTTTTTTGCCCTACCAGGCTTGTATATTTATAAATACAATGACCTAGAATTTAAAGTTTCGATTAATTCACTCTTATTTATACCTTAAGATGCAGCCTCTAAGTGTGCCCCTCTATATACATGATACTACTACGGCACTGTTCGTGTGGACTTAGCGGTATCTGGCTTGGTCCCTCCATGGTCTTTGAATCATTCCTTAACCTTGCATTTAGAGTAATACAAAAGTAAGTCCATATGAACTTAGTGCGGTTCTATACAATAGTACTCATAGACACTCTTAATTTGACGAGTAAATAAGAATTAATGCATAGATTTAAAACTCCCTGAGTGACTTAAGAGATCCCGCAGGTTGGACATGGTGTTGTTGACACCTTTACGTGTTTTGAACTAACAAATAGTGGACATATTAACAAGTGTAGTCGTAACCCTGCTTTCCCAAACACCTTATTTATGGGGCCTTACCTAATGGTTTCAGCTCAGACTTCCACATTTGCCTTCTTGATTTGACTCATCATAGAGTAACCATATGTGTGAATACCTATATTGACGGCCGTTGTTGGTGGACTATCAAATAACTCACCATAACTACTGGCTTTTTACATTAATCCCCTCATTCTATACGGAGCCTAATTCTAAGTTTGTCGGCTTATTCTCAACAATGTATTTCTTGCGACCTATCCTACGTGCAAATCTATCCTTAAAGGATAACCTATTTACTGATGCATTTATTGGCGTCATTGGTTATGGATCATGTGTGGTGGATTGGCACCTTACTTTCTCGGCGGTCTCTAACCTACCAGAGAATCCTATAGGACTTCCCCATTTAGGTTCACCCTACCGAAATACACCTAATGTCAAATGGTTTTGTAGCACCCCTAACCTGAATCCATCGCCGGAATAAGGTTACGGAGCATTACCAGAAATTTCAGAACAGATAACAGAGAATTCATATCAAAATTATAGTGCTCCTACAGTATGCATATTTCAATCAATTAAATAGTCCGTTATGAGAGCCCTCGAGGATCAAAGTATGCATTAGAATCGAGACGAGACTAAAACAGAAACTCAAGAAATTTTTTACGAAATTTCAAAATTTTTTTTTAGGTACAGGGCACATACGCTAGTGTGGTCAGGCCGTGTGAAATGACGTGACCGTGTCTTAGGCCGTGTGGCACATAAGGTAGGGCACACACCCGTGTCCCTAACCCATATAACTTTCTGACTTGCAATATATTAAAGAGCAGAGGTTACACGGCCAAGTCACACGTGCCAAGCCATGTGGGGTCATGTGGTTACTTCTAAGCATTCTGTTTCTTAATTTTAAAATGCAAGGGATACACAGCCATTACACACGCCCATATGCTAGGTCGTGTATCACAAAAGGCTAAGACACACGCCCGTGTCTCTACCCTTGTGGACAGAATAAGGCTATTTCCAAGCCTTATTCTTCACCCATTCTTGTCTTTCACCTACACCAATACTTTAACATGTTAACAAGTCAATTTAAAGCAATTAGTTTAAGTCAAAATCAAGTCTTAAGTAATGATATATCTTCACATACAACTAATGTGCTTTTAAGCACTTCAAATGATACTTTACCATTTTATATTCAAATATACAAACTTACATAACTTTTCAATTTGACTTATGTGTATATATCTTTCCAAACATGCTTAAACATATCATCCATATATCAATATGATGCTTATTAACCAACCATTTAAACATATACCAACATGTTATAACATTATCTATACATGCCAAAACATAATCATCACAAGCCATTCCAATGGCTTGTCATAACCAAAACATTTACAAGCCAACATTGGCTAATCAACCTATACATGCCAATATAACCTTAATTGATTTACAGTATATACCTAAATTGGCTGATGGATAGTGTGAGTGATCTCCGCCAAGCTTCCAATCAAACAAGCCTCCGAGTTACTATCGGACAGGGAAAAATAAAACAGAGTAAGCATATAATCTTAGTAAGTTCATATAACATGGTAATTAACTTACCATTCATTTTATATTCAAGATAAACATGCACAACACATTTAATCATTTTGATCACGAGCCCTAACACGTCCTTATCACCATTGTTAGTCAAATATTTCATCCAAATATCAAGTAACATATATGGGCTCAACAATCATTAGATTTCCATGTACTTATACTTTTCACATCATGTATTCATATAGCGTATAGAAATCATATCGCTGTATTTCAAGTACATTTTCATAATAATTTGTCTCGGGTTCAAATTATTTTACGTTGAAACTTTATCCATTAAATCATTTGAATTATCATTTCACATGGGTAGTTCACTCGAGGTGTACAAATCTATAATCACGAATGAACATATTTATCAAACAAGTTTCATGTTCATATATCATTGTCTCATATTTCTTTATATCATGTATCTTTATTTTTATGTATTTCAGGCAGATACATGTAATAATTCATTTCATGTTCATATCTTCTCATGTTAAGATTCTACCCATTGAATCATTGAAAACATCGATAGATACGAGGGTAGTACACTCGAAGTGTACAATTGAAAATCTGTCAAATCATGTCCAGGAGTACTAATTAGAGCACTTAAATAGAAATCTCTCTCTCAAGCACCATACTGGAAAGCTCATAAGAGCCATAATTGGGAAGTTCACAAAGAACCATATCGGGAAGCTCACGAAGAGCTATGTAACAGAAAGTACATCCGGGCATGGTAACAGAAAGTTTACAAAGAACTTATAACGGGAAGCTCCAAAGAGCGCTAAATGGGAAGCTCTAGAGAGCACTTACCAGAATGCACCGATAGCTTATAACGGGAAGTTCAAGCAAGCACTATCATGAAGCTTCGAAGAGCCTAACAGAAAGTTCACAAAGAACTTGTAAACAGAACGTTCGTAAGAGCATGGGTGTGTCTACAACAAATGTAGATTACGACTAATCAAAATGCTCAGAAGAGCATATATGGGAAACTCGTAGGAATATTATAATGGAAAGCTTGAGAGGGCTTATATCGGGACACTCTTTCGAGCTATGGTATGTCTGCAACATATGTTAGATCATAACCAATCGGGAAACAATCGGGACCCTATATCCAATCGACTTTCACTCATTCAAACGGGACTTGACATTTTTTGGGTACTTTTAGGATATATGATCAAATTTCATAAACATGGTCATTACACATTTCACATTCAAAACGTTTAATTCAAGCATATACTTATAACATTTTTCATTTAAACGGGGCCTAACATTTATCGAGTATAATCGGGCATGTGATTAAATTTATATATTAAGGCATTCATACAATTTACACATACAACATTTATTTCAAGCATACTCAATTTAGTTACACGAACTTACCTCGATAATTGTTCGTGTATGTAAAATCTACTAATCCGACAATTTCTCTTTTCCTCGTTCTAACTCTGATTTTGGTCTATCCAAATCTATACAAATAAGTTTAACATCAATTCATGTTTATTTCAATTCGATTCACATCTTTAGAAAAATTACCATTTTACCTCTAACTTTTTAATTTATGACGATTTCGTCCCTAGGCTCGGAAAATAAAATTCTTGCAATTTACTTATTCCAAGCCTAACCGAATCTTACATGTAACATTTACAGCCCTTGTGTTTCATAAAAATCAAAACTTTTTCTTAAATTTCAAACTTTTACAATTTAGTCCCTAAATCATGTTTTTATAAAAATTCACTTTGTAAAAGTTGTTTATCTATCAATAACCTTTCATATTCTACTATAAATTTCAAAATTTCAGCATATTCATCCATGGCAAAATTTCTATATTTTGATATCTTTGCAATTTAATCCCCAAAATAGATAGATTAGATTACTACGATCTCGGAAATATAAAAATTACTAAAAATGAGAGAAGAATTCATACCTATTTAAACTTGATTAGTTTCCTCTCTCTCTCTCCTAGGGTTTTCATGTATTTTAGGGAAGAAGATGACATAAATGATGATATTTTGTTATTTAATTAATTTATCATCTTTTATTTTTTTACCTTTCCAATTTCATCCTTTTCTTTTTCTAAATTTTCATGGATGAATCATCCAAAAATATCTATTAACTTTTCTTTAATGGTCTAATTACCATATATGGACATCTACTCTAAAGTTCTATAACTATTTAATTCCTTTAGCTATTAGAACTCTACTTTTCCTGTAATGCCCCAAAATTTAAAATTTTGTTTTTGTGAATGTGTGACACAAATATTTGTCTACCTCATTGGTTGTGTGTTCTGGGTGTGAGTGGGAGGTCCCAAGTTCAAGCCATGACTTGAGAAAATTTTGGTAATTTTATGAATTAAGCCCTATCTCTAGTTAGTAGGCTTTTTAGTAAAAGATGGTAAGTTTATATCAGAATGGGCCTGTTGGTTTAGTGGTTAAATAGAATGTTAGTTTGCTATAGGTCCTGTGTTTGAATCCCTGTGTAAGCGGGCGGAATTATTTTTGCTAAGTGTGCCGAGTAGGAGTTTTAAGTGAAGATAAATGCTGAGTAGTTGAGGGATAGTAGGAACTGTGGGAGGTTTATCAGAAAATCTGAGTTGAGGATTCTTTTCTTTTTCTTTTTTCCCCAAATTCCAACGTTTTTCTATTCTTTTTCCTGCCGAAATTCCGTTGAACTTTTTTCCCTTTTTTTCATTTTCTATAACTAAGAATATCTTCCTTTAGCGATGCTATCGTTGAGCGTGTTCAGTAAGTAACAGTTTGTCTATTGTTAATTGTCTCGTGAATAGTTTCCTTAAAAGGGGTTGTTTGTAGTTCTTTTGATTAGGCGAAGGTCAATCATCGATCGGTACTGCTGTAGAGGATTAAGAGTTACGATTTCAATTATTAACGGTAAGGGTTTTGTTAGATTATTGATCGTCGATTTCGATTGGTTTTTGATTGAATGTTGATTTAAGTGTATAATCGAGTGTTATACTGATCAAATATAGGTTTAGGATTGCTTGGGAGTGCTTTTGCTGTGAAAACATACTAGGTGTGTACTCGATTACGTAGAAAATGAGGTTTCGACAAAAGCTAAAAACCTCACTATCGACACCACACGGGCGTGTGGTCACTCGTGTGGTAGGCCATGTGCCCTGACACTAGCGTGTGATTGATGAGGCCAGGCCGTGCGTGAAGGACACGGTTGTGTGATGGCCAGACAGGCGGTGTGCGACACACGGGCTATATTGAATTGGGTCGTGTGGGCCACACGGGCGTATGGGTCCACACGAGTAGTCCACACGGGCATGTGAGATTTTGGGCCAGGCCATGTGGAGGCCAATTTTGGCCGTATGGGCTATACAAGCGTGTGGGCCCACATGGGCTTGTGAGCCCGTTTTTGCTTAATTGAATTCTATGGTTGCACGGGTCACCCAAGTCAACTGTGAACCTACTGTAGGGTCGGTAAGCACTAATTAGACCCCTAAATGACTAAAACTGGTTGTGTGATTTACATACTGAGCATGTCACCATTATGCATGTATACTAATTTGAATGTATGTATTAATAAACATGAAAATAGTATATCATTTATTGTATGTTGCATTGCATAGGGTTGGGATGATGATATTGGAGGAAGTGTATTGAAAGGCTTTAAGCCTATTGACTGGCAGCTCAACTGCAAAATATAATGAGAGGCTCTTAGGCTTATTGACTGGTAGCTCAGCTACATTATACTGATATGTGCCGCATTCGGTACAACTTGTAAGTGTAGGGATGAGTGGGTGTTTTAAACCCCACAGTAAGTGTAGGAATGGATGGAGATGGCGTATTAGAGGCTGTTGGGTAGGATTCTGTTTTCTGTTCACTACATACATGACTCTTACTGTGATGGGCTAAGGCCCCAATGCATATCTGTTACTGTATTGAAATGGGCTAAGGCCCAAACTGCTCCTGATACTGTAATAGGCTTAGGCCCTAGACTATACTAACTGTTACTGTGTTTAACTGTATGTTTGTTTTTCTGTGGGGATTACACATTGAGTTTATGTAAACTCACCCATTCCGTCTTATCTGTACAGGTAATCCCAAGGCATAGACAGATGTCGTAGAGGACTCGACGATGGCCATGGTTATTAAACCTTATGTTTTATGTTATATGATTTATGGATATGTTTTCATTGGTAATTTTGATGTAATGTTGGGACTTTTGGACTTTGCTTGAATTTGGGATTTTATTTGGTTTTATGGATTTATAACTGCTAGTTGTAGGAAAACTCAATTTAAAAAAAAAAAGTTAGAGATTTCTCTAGAACACACGTACATTTAAACTGATTTCAAAGCTTCCGCAACGAACAATGTTTTTTTTTTAAATTAATCGATTAAATGTGTAATACGAATTTTGGATATTAATAAGAGATAAGGAATAGTAATAACACAAAAAAATTTTCTCGTAACAACTTAGTTTTCAAACTCACTATCATGTGACATAGCCAGATTTGGTCGTAACGTCTAGACCGGGTTTAGGGTGTTACATTTGCACTTTGTGCAATTTGTCTTTTATCAAAATAAACATGTAATTGGTAAAATTTCTTTACGAAATTTTCATATGACATTATTATCATATTGTAGATCATAAAAATATTTTAAAATAAATTTTCTTTTTGGAATCGGATTTGTGGTTCCGAAACGACTATTCTGATTTTTATCGAAAACGGGCTATTACAACTCTCCTCCTTAATAATTTTTGTCCTTGAAAATCTCACCAATAAAGAGATTCAATTATTGCTTTCTTATAGTTTCTGTCCAATTCTCAAGTAGCTTCTTCTATATCATGTCATTATCAGAAAATTTTACTAAAGTTACTTTTTCATTTCTTATTTCTTTCACTTTACATACTAGAATTTCAATTAATTTCTCACTATAAGTCATATCAAGCTGAATTTCAATACTTATCAAAGAAATAACATATAGTAGATCTGGTTGATACCTTTGTAACATATACATATCCATAGCATTATGAATTCTGTCTAGCTCGGCAATAATGTCAATCAATACACAACAAATCTGATTATTTTCAATGATCTCATATGATCTGATAAACATCAGATTTAATTTGCCTTTACGACAAAACTGAAGAACTTCTGCCATGGCAAAATTTTTAAAAATACTTTATCACTAACTCAGATCTCTATGTCTTTTTGTCTAAGATCCGCATAAGACCTCTGGCAATCAAAACTTTCTTAAAACTATCTCAGATCACTTTCACTTTTTCTTTGGTTTCACAGATTATATCAACTTCATGTATTCTTTTTCTTACTAATCTCAGTCCAATACTTTGAAGTTTTGTATTCATAATCATACAGAGCCTCGTACGATGCCATCTTAATACTTGACTAAAAATAATGAACATACCTGAATTCAACTAACAACAATTATTTCTTTTCTAATTGCATTGAAGTTCTAAAATATAGCATCTAAACATTTCTTCAAGAATCCAAATCACAAAATCAAATTAACCATTCATCTGAGAATGAAATACGATACTAAATTTATAACTGCATACTCAAAGTTTCTTGTAATCTGTTCCAAAGTTGGAATATAAACCGTAGATCTCAATCAGAAATAATGGAGACTAACATATCATGAAGTCTGACAATCTTAGAAACATATAATTTAGATAATCTATTAAGTGGGAAATCCATTCATACTAGGAATAAATATACAGACTTCATCAAATAATTAGCAATTAGCCAATAGCATCTTTTTTTTCTATTACAAAGTAATCCCGATACAAAATCCATAGTAACTTTATCCCATTTCCATTTCAGTATCTTCACTAACTATAACATTTCTGAAGTTACCGGTATCTGATGTTCAGGTTTAACTTACTAACATATCAAACAGTTAAATACAATTTCAGAAATACCACATTTCATTTTAAACTACCAATATACCTATTTTGTATCATTATGCATTTTATTATTCCCCAGATGAACAGACATAGTACCATTGTGAGCATTCATGTAAAATTTTCTATACAGGCTCTGAATCCTTCAGTACACAGGCTATACCTCTGAATAATAGACAATTCTCAAATCCATTCTGAAATTCTAAATCAGAAGTTGGTCCACTCTGTATCCGTTTAACTTACAACCTGTTATCACTTTTCTAAGCTTTACAGATTTGTTGTAGAAACATCAGTTTAGCTTTAAGCTTAGCTAAAATTAAACCATTATTAGATAATTACAATCAGGTATCCATAGCTCACAAGATAAATAGAAACTTTCTACTCAGAGTATCTGTAACCATATTTACTTTTCCCCAAGTGATCTCATAATCTTTCAACGGTTCAAGTCATCTATACTGTCTCAAATTCAAATATTTTATGATCAGTAAATATATAATATCATCAACTAATAATATCACCCATTTTCAGTGCAAAAACAATAATTACAATTTCTAAGTCATTTATAGGGTAATTCTTTTTATACGTTTTAACTGTTTTGGAAGTATAGACTATTACTTTGCCTTACTGTATGCATCACTGTAAATCACAAATTCCTTACCCGATTTAAGCTGATCCAGGACTAATGTTTCAATCAACAGGGCTTTCAATTGGTCAAAACCTTATTGACAATTATTGGTCCATTCAAATCTTTCATCTTTCTACAATAATCATGTCATCACTGTAGCTATTTCAATTATTAACATCAAAGCTTTGAATTATTTCAAAGCCACAATCATCAGATAGATTAAAAATCACAGTGCTATAATAGGACTGACATTTCAACAGTATAAATGGATTTATAATCTAAAATTCATATCACCAAACTTCCATAATCAAGTCAGGATTTATAATAGTAATAAATGTAATTACCTCCGACCAGTGAATATCTTTCACAGATAAACCATGTTCAAAATAATAAAGAAACTGATGATATTTCAGATAAAATTTGGAAGAGTAATATCATGCATATGCAGTAAACACAGTTATGATAAAGACAATATAAAATGCATATTCGCATTTCAGAATTTCAACTAGTAGAAGTAGAAAATGGTATCATATAAATCTTGTCATCAAGTCTTCTAGTAATCATAATAATTTTAGAAAACCAGGGGAGAATAGAGCAATACCGCTCATGAATCATTCAAACTTTCAATAGTTTCCATTTGATACTATAATCAACCATTCTTTTATATGATAAGCATCACATTAGAAATTGAACATTTACATTTGCCTTTGAAAATATCAAAACATGTTAAATATTCAGGAAAAATCACTGTAATGTACCCAATTATAGTAACTGTATTCAGACACCTTTTGTAACGCCTCGAATTTTGGGCCTGAAAGTTTTGGGTTTTGTGGTTAGAGACAGTGAGAAGGTTGCACTTATGTGTTTAGTTGTCGTTTTAGTGACAAGAATGGGCCTGTTGGTCTAGTGGTTGAGTGTGTGTTAGTGAACCTTGAGGTTCTGGGTTCGAATCCTCGTGTGCACATTCTGAAGGAATACTTTTAAACTGTTTGGTTTTAATTATTATTTGGTATTTTACTTTTAGTTTTTATTTTGATAATTATTTTTATCTATTTATTTTTATTTTTGTTTTTGGTTTTCTTTTTGGTTACGTATTGTTTCTACTCTTTTTTTTTCTTCATTATTGGTCTTTAGTTTTTAGGGGAATAATACAAAAAGGGTTCGATTTAACTTTTTGGTTTCTAGAGTTCCACTCCTCTGTCATCATTGCCGTTCGCAAATCAGGTGTGGGATACAAAATTTCTTCTATTCTATTTGCGAATTTGTATTCAATTCTCTGAAAAGCCGACGACGTTGATTAGGTATTTGCAAACTCGTTATTTTCGATGTGGTTTGACTGTATTGTGCTTAAAATTCATAAATTTTGGTGTATTAATGAACCATCGAGGATTAAGGACAGTTCTAGTGGCTGAAACAGCGGTTTTGGGGCTATTTTAGGGTGGTTTCGTGACCACCCCAGCGGCCACACGAGCGTGTGTCGAGGCACACGACCGTGTGATTTTGGGTATTAAGGTTTTCAGGCCAAATTAGGTGCCACACGGCCTGGCCACACAGCCTGGCCACACGGCCTGGCCACACGACCGTGTGGCAGATTTAGGGATGTCAATTTTCACACGCCCGTGTCCCCTTGGGCACACGAACGTATGGGTTTGGGAATTAGGGATTCAGAGTTTTGGGTCACACAGCCATGTGATTGATTTGGGGATTTAGGGATTCCACATGGGCGTGTGTTTTGGGACACTCCGTGTTTTCCCTGCATGTTATTTAGTAGAATTGGATAGTGAGTTACACGACTTGATAACATGGCTATGCCCCTGCCTTACATGGGTGTTAATTAGTTTTGATCTTACACTAAGCTCGTATAGCTCACCCTTTCTTTTGTTTCCCCTTTTAGGTATCTTGTTGAATTCTAATGCTGGATTCAATACGCGGAGGTCTCAGACAGTCTCGGTAGAAGTAGTTTATCAGTTTTTGTTTTCTGTTACTACTTGAAATTGTAAGGTTTATTAAACTGTGGTACTAGTTCCATTTAACTTTTAATCGGTAATTTAAATATGGTTTTATGTTAAACTTATCTGTAACTTTTATTGACTGGCATTTTAAACGAGTAAATCTTTTTGGTTTGATTGAAGATAACCATTCATGGAAATGGAATTTTGAACAACTAGATTTGTAAAATTTTCTCACGATCACTTCGGTGATCAATGTAGCATCCTGTATTCGGTCTAAACTTTTAGGTTAGGTTTAAGGTGTTACATCTTTACAATTTCTTCACTATTCCATAGACTACTAAAGTCATCAATGATCCCACATTTATTTAGTTCACTAAAGGAACTAATTCAGAAGAAATATCCAGTTAATCCGTTCTATAGATACTATACCTGAATAAGTCGATTACTCATGAATAAATTCTTTCTTAACAGTAAGATTGCTTATTCTGAATAATCTTCAGAAAAATTCTGATATTTCTTTTTAAAATCGTCTTTTCTTACTAACCTTCTCAGCTCTGACTACATTATTAATTATTCAATCACTGAACTCTTCAGTCTCACACTTGTGAACTTAGTCAATATAAATTTTGAAAATTTCATTGAATAATACTGTACTGGTGAAGGGGTGGAGATCGTAAAGCATTAACATTTGACTTTCATACATATACATCTATAACATGACATTTATCATCAACATATTCATTACAAACATTTATTCATAACTTTATAAGGCTCTACTCATCATAGGCACCGTTTGTAATCAGAAACTCAAGTATCACTTTCATCATCATTGGAATTAGTTCAGTTGGAAAGCATCTCTATCTTTTAGTAAGACAATTCTCATCAGAGTCGGGAGATATCACACTATCACAAGTTATATAATGGCATGTATTTCTAGACTTCAAATATACTACGTTTAGTCCGAGAATTGACTAAATCATAGCTCTAACACCAATAAATGTAACACCCCTAACCCGAGAATAGGGTTATAGAGCATTACCAAAAATTTCAAAATATATAACAGAAAATTCACATCAAAATTATAGCTACAATATTCATATTACAATCAATTAAATAGTCCCTTATGAGAGCCCTTGAGGTTCAAAGTATGCATTAAAATCGAGTCAGGACTAAAATGGAAACTCAATAAATTTTTCGCGAAATTTCAAATTTTTTTCTAAGTACAGGGTACACACGCCTATGTGGTTAGGCCGTATGGCTCACACGGCTAAATAACATGCCCGTGTCTTAGGCCGTGTGGCACATAAGGTAGGGCATACGCCCATGTCCCTAACCCGTGTAACTCTCTAACTTGCAAGATATTAAAGAGCAGGGGTTACACGTCTAAGTTACACACCCGTGTGCCAGACCGTGTAGGACCGTATGGTTAATTCTGAGCATTTTGTTTCTCAATTTTAAGATGCAAAGGACACACAGCCAGAATACACGCTAGGCCGTGTGTCAGACATGGCTGAGACACATGCCCATGTCTCTGCCCGTGTGGACAGAATAAGGCTATTTCCAAGCCTTATTCCTCACCCATTCTTGTCTTTTACCAACACCAATACTTTAACATGTTCACAAGTCAATTTAAAGCAATTAATTTAAGTCAAAATCAAGTCTTAAGTAATGATATATCTTCACATACAACTAATGTGCTCTTAAGCACTTCAAATGATACTTTACCATTTTATATTCAAATATACAAACATACATAACTTATCAATTTCGCTTATGTGTATATATCTTACCAAATATGCTTATATTATCCATATATCAATATGATGTTTATTAACCAACCATTTAAACATATACCAACATGTTATAGCCTTATCTATACATGTCAAAACATAATCATCACAAGCCATTCCAATGGCTTGTCATAACCAAAACATTTACAAGCCAACATTGGCTAATCAACCTATACATGACAATATAACCTTAATTGATTTACAGTATATACCTAAATGGGCCGATGGATAGTGTGAGTGATCTCCGCCAAGCTTCCAATCCAACGGGCCTCCGAGTTACTATAGGATAGGGAAAAATAAAACAGAGTAAGCATATAATGCTTAGTAAGTTTGTATAACATGGTAATTAACCTACCATTCATTTTATGTTCAAGATAAACATGCACAACACATTTAATCATCTTGATCACGAGCCCTAACATGTCCTTATCATCATTGTTAGTCAAATATTTCATCCAAATATCAAGTAACATATATGGGCTCAACAATCATTAGATTTCCATGTACTTATACTTTTCACATCATGTATTCATATAGCATATACAAATCATATCGTTGTATATCAAGTACATTTTCATAATAATTTGTCTCGAGTTCAAATTATTTCACGTCGAAACTTTGTACATTAAATCATTTGACTCATCATTTCCACAGGGGTAGTTCACTCGAGATGTACAAATCTATAATCACAAATGAAAATATTTATCAAACAAGTTTCACGTCATATATCATCGTCTCATAGTTCTATATATCATGTTTCCTCATTTTTATGTATTTCAGGCAGATACATGTAATAATTCATTTCATGTTCATATCTTCTCATGTCAGGATTCTACCCGTTGAATCATTGAAAACATCGATGGATACAAGGGTAGTACACTCGAAGTGTACAATTCAAAATCTGTCAAATCATGTCCCGGAGTACTCATTAGAGCACTTAAATAGAAAGCTCTCTCTTAAGCACTATATCGGGAAGCTGATAAGAGCCATAATTAGGAAGTTCACAAAGAACCATATAGGGAATCTCACGAAGAGCTATGTAACAGAAAGCACATCTAGGCGTGGTAACAGAAAGTTCACAAAGAACTTATAATGGGAAGCTCCAAAGAGCACTAAACGGGAAGCTCCAGAGAGCACTTATCAGGATGCACTGTATAGCTTATAACGGGAAGTTCAAACGAGTACTATCATGAAGCTCTGAAAAGCCTATAACAAAAAGTTCACAGAGAACTTATAAATAGAACGCTCATAAGGGCATGTGTGTCTCTACAACAAATACAGATCACGACCAATCAGAATGCTTAGAAGAGCATAAATGGGAAGCTCGCAAGAACATTATAACAGGAAGCTTGAGAGGGCTTATATCGAGACACTTTTTTGGGCTATGGTATGTCCGCAACATATGCTTGATCATAACCAATCGGGAAATAATCAGGACCCTGTATCCAATCGACTTTCATTCATTCAAGTGGGAGTTGACATTTTTCAAGTACTTTTTGGATATAAGATCAAATTTCATAAACATGGTGATTACACATTTCACATTCAAAACATTTAATTCAAGCATATATTTATAACATTTTTCATTAAATGGGACTTAACATTTATCGAGTATAATCAGGCATGTGATCAATTTTATAGATAAGGCATTCATACAATTTTATACATAAGGCATTCAATTCGATTCATATCTTTAGGAAAATTACCGTTTTGTCCCTAACTTTTTAATTAATGAGGATTTCATCCCTAGGCTCGGAAAATAAAATTATTACAATTTACTCATTCCAAGCCTAACCAAATTTTACATGTAACATTTACAGCCCTTGTGTTTCATAAAAATCAAAATTTTTCCTTGAATTTTACACTTGTACAATTTAGTTCCTAAATCATGTTTTCATAAAAATTCATTTTGTAAAAGTTGTTTATTTATCAACAACCTTTCATATTCTACCATAAATTTCAAAATTTCAGCATATTCATCCATGGCAAAATTTCTATACTTTGATATCTTTGTAATTTAATCCCCAAAATAGATAGATTAGATTACTACGATATCGGAAATATAAAAATGACTAAAAACAGGACAAGAAGTCATTCCTATTTAAGCTTGATTAGTTTCCTTTCTCTCTCCTAGGGTTTCCATGTATTTTGGGGAATAAGATGACATAAATGATGATATTTTGTTTTTTAATTAGTTTATCATCTTTTATTTTTTTAACTTTCCAATTTCATCATTTTCTTTTTCTAAGTTTCCATGGATGAATCATCCAAAAATATCTACTAACTTTTCTTTAATGGTCTAATTACCATATAAGGACCTCTACTCTAAAGTTCTATGACTATTTAATCCCTTTAGCTAATAGAAGTCTACTTTTGCACTTTGTGCAATTTGGTCCTTTATTAAAATAAACATGTAATTGGTAAAATTTCTTTACGAAATTTTCATATGACATTATTATCATACTGTAGATCATAAAAATATTTTAAAATAAATTTTCTTTTTGGAATCGGATTTGTAGTCCCGAAACCACTGTTTCTATTTTTATCGAAAATGGGTTGTTATAGGTCTTCCTCGCGGACTCTCTTTTCCTTAAGTTGTCCTTAGCAGACTTCTACATCTACTAGTCCCGTAGGGACTATCCCATGCCAAAAATTTGTGACAAACACCTTCTTTCTTTGAAAATCTCTAGGGGATTTTATCGGTCCTTTAGCTTTAAGCTGACATTCACATTTTCGGGATCTTTTGATAGACAACCCACTTTTCTGGCTACTCCTTTTATCGACCCCTATTTAGGATTTCAACTACGATGATCCATCATGTATTTGTTTAGCCAATGATGGTTCTACATCAACTGAGGCGGACTCTTAATTGCAAACGCTAAATATGCCCATATGTTGAAGGAATTTCCCCTTCACGTTAAGACGCTTATATCAATTCCTTATACCATCACATTTTGGCGGATCCTCTTATTATCACATTTTCTCATATTCTTAGTCATGCCACAATCATTTTGTCTTACTATTCATTGCACGAGTCATACGACAGCTTCCCTTTTTATGCTTTGACGGGCTTTCTGATTTAATGTCTTAGTGAACTTCATATGTTGTCATAGCCCAGCTATGGTCTTACATGAAATGGTGCCATGTTTACTATCTTGGAAGAATTCATATGTTTCTATAGCCCAACTATAGTCTTACACAATATGGTGTCATGTTAACTATCTTGGCAGACTTCATATGTTGCCATAGACTAGCTATAGTCTTACATGATATGGTATCATGTTTACTGTCTTGGTGGACTTCATATGTTGCCATAACCCAGCTATGGTTTTACATGATATGGTACCATGTTTGCTGTCCTCGTAGACTTTATATGTTGCCACAGCCTATCTATGGTCTTGCACGGTATGGTGTTGTGCACCTATGATTTCGAAGAATTAGTAAATCTTTTTTGAGATGTCGCTTCGAATGATCTATATACTGTTTACACGATGTCTCCTCAAAAGAGAAATCAATAGATTGTCATCACGATACTGCTCTAGCAAGCTGGTAGATTCATTTCACGTTGTTGCCCTAACTTCCTCGAATCCCATAACAATCCTCACATTCCTCCAATACGCCAATTTTTCCTATCTTCAACTAACCCACTAGTGTACTTCCATTCGTACTTTGCATATAGCATAATCATGCATTACAATCCATATAATACTACCTTAAGGAGTATGGCGCACTATATTACAACCACATTCAATTCTATCATACAGACATATTTGCATATTTTCATGAATTCAAACTACCTTAGACACGCATTTCATGCCTATACACCAAAATCATATCCTATCATGGGTTTCAAACGAAACTTAAAACAGATGAAAACACAGATTACTCAAGCAACACTCATCCCTAATCATCCAAGATTAGATTACATAAACTCACCTTACATCCGTTGTCCTCGCTAGTTAGCTTTTCCATATGTCAGAGCTTCTATCATCTTGACAGCTAAGCACGACAATCGTTTATGAGTTAAATCAAAGGCATTCTAATCTTAAAACCCAGAACTATTTTAGATATAAACTTATTAGGAAATCCTTACTCTCATTCAACCTTTAATTTCATGAGTACAGAACAACAAGAAAGGTTATCAGTTTCTTAAATTATCTAATTCCAAACTTCAAATCTCACGACCACTGCTCCATACAAGGCTTTCCAAAATTTTCCTCGACGAAGAGGAGAAGATATTTGGAAATAGAATTAAGAAAAGTTCCTTTTGTAGGAATATCCATTCTCACCAAAATTTATAACTCCTCTTGCATGGTTTTCGTAGCTCAAATAGTCATCCATCAGCAATCATTGTGTCTCTCACTATGGAACCAACTGGTTCCATCTTAACCAAACCAGGTTTGAAACTAAACTAATTGGCCAATAGTTACAAAAATTTCAAAATTTATCAATAAAGCCCTCCAACTTCTAGTTTTATTCATTTTATCCCCATCTCTTCTTTAAATTTGGGTCTTTAATGAGAACCGAGTGTGACATAATCCCACATTCACTCATTAATCTTTCGAAAGATTTAGCCTCTCATAGATCTAGATGCCATAACTATTAATTGTAATTTAAACATGTAAAAGAACACAATAAATTAGAATACAATAAAGGTAAGAAATTACTTAATCAATTAACTCTGATGTGCTCAAGGTTACGCAATCTCCTAATAGTTAATTGATCTTTGATGTTTGAATAAGAACAATGAAAGAAAACTAAATAATTCAGTATTAAAGACTTAGGTTCAAACTGAATCTAGTAAAAAAGAACAAGAAGTTTTTAGAAACGAAATAAAAATGTAATAACACCTAGATCTACTAACTATGGCTCCTAACGACCTCCCTTAATTTAGGAATAGCCTTAGTACTTCTGAAGACGTTTAGAAACCTAACTAGGCAAATTGGAAGTTCTAGTCTCGAATTATATCGATTGTATGGACGAATTTAGCCTTTTCAGTCTGTGCTATCCACATTTAGCCTTATGTCACGACACATATTACCTGTGTCGTGACACGACATCAGCATCTCATACTTGGTCTTCTGAATTCACGTGTTACATCTCTGGAACTCGTGCTCTACTCTAGTGTCGCCTATGAGGCGATTGGGTCGCTAAATAATCATTTAACACACTCAATTGAACATATTAAAACTACCTAAGACCTAAATTGGCATAATAGGTCAATAAACGTCAATTTATGTCTAAAAACACTTATTTTTGTACTTAAGCTACTAATGTTGAAAATAACATAATTAATCCTAAAATGCCTAGAAAACAAACCCCTAAAGTGCTGAAATGTACCAAAACTACCACCACATTTTGTGGTAGGTCAAATGCTTCCTAATTTCTAATGGAAACATGGCTGTGTCACTAGCCTGTGTGTGACACACAACTGTGTGAACAGCCGTGTGGTACAAAATATGCCATTATGTGCCTAATTTGTAACAAGGCAAACCAAAGGCTCAAATGATGCATATAAGGCCATTCAAACCTGCACAAAAACATTCAAAAAGCATATCGAAATTTCATTCAACCAATATGCCACAATTGGCACCACAAACACAAAGATTACATAAAACTTTACAAGTCATCCAAACTATTCAAAACAAAATATTCCAATAGCTAATATGATAATATACCAGTTCCTTTATGACTTTTATGTCACCTTAACTCAAACAAACCATAGCCAACATTGGCCATTATGCATACTTAGGGTCCCTTTGGATGAGCTTTTATCTCTAGTGCAGTGCGTTTAGCCCTTTGGATGAGCTTTTATCTCTAGTGCAGTGCGTTTAGCTTTCTTTTTGTCTCATGCTATAGTATTGCTATAGTATCTAATCTTATCACTACCATTGTTTTTACACTAACTGTGGGTAAACGCACCGTCCATCCAAAGGGGCCCTTAGTAACCTTTAACTTCAAAGCATGAAACATTCAAGATGCTAGCACAAGCTAGATCCAAACATCACCATTCAAATGCATATAGACATTTAACAAAACTTATACACATATCATATAATCATAAAGTACAAGTATTATATGCACAACATAACCATTAACATCCAAAATGACACTTATACATATAGAGTCTATCTACATGCCACAAAATCGAGTTTCAAACAATTAAAAAGTCTACCGAAACTAAGCTGGGTAGTGTGAGCTCTAGAGTGATCCAATCCATCGAGTTCACAAAATGTCAACTATAGAAATAGAAAATGAAATGGAGTAAGCATTACAAATGCTTAGTCAGTTCATAGGTATTAAATCGATAAACTTACCTTATTTCATAATTAAACAAATTGAACAACTAATTTAACCAAATTCTTGTCACAACATTTCACATTCACAAGGTGAGCATTTCTTATACAACCACATAACTATCAATTTGTTCATTACAATTCAATTTAATATCATTTCATTAAAATTGTCAAGCATATACTTCATTTACTCAATCTAGTAATATAACAAAACAATATTTGTACAATCACATTTAATTCCATTTATCACATTACATTAGTGAATACATTTCCTTTGAAATAGTTAGCCTGATGAACTAAATAAACATATATGGATATGATGGTAAGTACATCACACCAGTAGGCATCGAAGTGCTGAGCAATAGGCATTGAAGTGCGAATCAGTAGGCACCATACTGCGAATCAGTAGGCACCATAGTGAAAATCACGTACAAGTGTGCAACTAACCCTATTGGCATGCCAATTGTATCCTATCCTATATTCTTCCGGGCTTAATATGCATATTAGAACAACTCTTTAGAATCTAGTCCTTTCTCACCCTTTTGTACCATTTTGAATACATTTCAAAATACAATTTATATAATAAAAACTCATGATTTCAGAACATTTAATACATTTAAAAACATAAATTCACCATATTACTAGGTACAAATAGCAATAATAGAAGTGTAAGGGACTAATTTGTAATTTTTCTTTCTTTATTATCTATCGTTTGATTCAATTCTTGATCTCTACAGTAATTCATTTCAAAATATTGGTGTCAATTATCTTATAAAATTTTATTTAATGCATGTGATATCCTATTATCACTTTTCACCGTTTCCTAAAGTTTCATATTTTATTCAATTTAGCCCCTAAAACTAAAACTATCATATCTTTCACATTTAAACCTCGTTTCACAATCCGATTTCAAATATATTCTTTCATAATCCTCTACAATCAATAATTATAAAAATTCCATGCCAAACCAAAATATTTTCATTTTAGTCCCTAAACTCAAAACTAAATTATAAAAATTTAGTCCTTAATCAAATCTAAGCTTGCAACCAAGCTATTTAACATTAAAAACCATCAATGGCAAAATTTCAAAACTTTGACAATTTTACAATTTAGTACCCAATTAGCCAGATTAAGCTACAATGATTTCAAAAACATAGAATTTACGAGAAAGGGGTTTTAAATTCACTTACATGCACATAGCTAAACTTGATATATCAAAAATAGCTTATTTGCTTCTTTTCTTGTTGAAGAAACGATGGAAGAAGGATAAAATGATGAAAATGATCACTATATTATATTTTATTATATTTTATTAATAATTTAACATTATAAATGTAACACCCCTAACCCGTATCCATCCCTAGAATAGGGTTTCGGAGCATTACTGGAGTTTTCAAATCAAACGATTGCATATTTATAAACATTTCATATCATATCAATAAATGTATTAAAACCAAGTCAAAACATACATATTGTCCCTTAAACGGGCCCTTGAGGCCCAAAATACACTGTAGAAACAAGTCCGGACTAAATCAAAAGCTCAAAGAATTTTTTAGAAAACATTAAAAATTTTCAACACTGCAAGGGTCACACGGTCGTGTGGGCATTCAAAATAGGGACACACGGCCATATCCCAGCTCGTGTCCATGCCCATATAACTCATTGACTTGGGTCACAAGGCCAAGCTACACACTCGTGTGCTAGGCTGTGTGTTAGGCCGTGTAACAGCCTGACTTGCAACCTTTCAAAGCTACAAGGGACACACGGTCGTGTCACCTGGCTGTGTGTCACACACAGCTGAGACACACGCCCATGTCTCTACCTGTGTGGATGAAAATATGACACTTTACAAGCCATTTTTCTCACCCAACAAAGCATATACCTACAACCAAATATGCATATATGCATAAGCCATAACAAGGCACCAAAATCATGCATAATGAAGTCATATACATAGGATATAATGTCATACAACTCATATGCCCTTAGGCACCTCAAATGAAAAAATATAAACATGTAAAATCATGTAATCTATTTGGCCAAAATAATCAACTAACTTCCAATCAAGATTGCATCAATTCAAGCTATTGAATTAGCTTAACATAACCTATCAAATAGTACCAAGTATGCTATTCAATCACTAACATTAACAAACATGTATGCCTTTCATAACAAGGCACCAATTCACAACAAGTTACAATACTTATACATTATGCATACTTAACTATCATTTTATCTTCCATCATTCAACCATATCAAGCAATTCATTAACCATTTTAATGCTAATATTTATAGGCTAAAAACTAAGTTCATCTCATTATCAATGTGCCATATCACAAGCCAAAACAAACGGCCATTTCAACAACCAAAACACATGGCCAACACTAGCCAAAATACCTATACATACTATTATAACCAAAATTAAACATCTAAAAGTACCAAAAAAGCCGATGGATAGTGTGATATATCTTCGACAAGCTTCCAACCCGAACGAGCTTTTAATTCTCTATAAGATACGAAAAATAACACAGAGTAAGCATTTAAGCTTAGTAAGTTTGTATAACTTAAAACATAACCACATAATAGGTAAGATAAACATGACATAATCCAACACAATTTAGCTAAATGCCTAAGCATATAAATCAAACATGTTAGTTATGTAAACACATATATGAATCAATATATATGGATGAACACAACTATTAATTAAGTTTTCTATACATGTATTATCCGTTTCATTTCTCAATATACCTTGTATCATTATTTCCCTATAATTCACATATGTCCCTATAATAATTTGTATTGAACTCTTATCATTTCGTATCAAAATATTGCCTTTTGAACCATTTAGAATACCGTTGGATACCTAGGATAGCTCACATGTAAAGTGCTAAATCATATAACTGTAATTCATCAAATCCTATACATGTATGCTCACATGAGCTATAAATTGGTATGCTCTCATGACTTGTAAACCAGTATGCTCTCACGAGCTGTGGGTCATAATGTAGCTACACGATGCTTCTCACACGAGCTGTGGAGTATCCACAACACATGTCAGACCTCAGCCATCGATAGAACGTTTAGGACCAGCACCCAAATCATGTAAACCCTAATGACATGTCATTTGTATCCTACGTATTCCTAAGGTTCAAGGGGGTAGGTAACTGTTGTACATCGTTGGATATGAAATCGGTATATATGTATGACATTTCACAACACATGTATAATTCAATTAAAAACATATAAACTTGATTTAATTATACAAACTTACCTCGACGAGTATCGTAGATACGGGGGCGTCTAACTCGAGACATTCTCTTTGCCCCGATCTAAAGCCGTACAAGATTTGTCTTGATCTATACAAATAAATTTAACTTAATTCAATATATATTTCATTCAATTTAACCAAAATCATATTTTGGAAAAATTAACATTTTGCCACTATACTTTTAATTTCTTTGCAATTTAGTCACTAGCTCATAAAAATGGAAATTCATGAAATTCTACCACAACCCATTATACTTGAATATCAATTAGGTCCCTAGCAAGCCTTATATTTCATTTATTTTACAATTTCACTATGTAACATTTTCTATTTTTCAATTTAGTTCTTATTTGACAATTTCACCAAAAATCCCTTTATAAAAGTTGTTTATCTAACAAAAACCATCCATTTTCTATCATCAAACATCAAAACTCATGTATATTAAACAATGGAAAAACCCTAATAGTTTAACAATTTCACAAATTCGTCCCTAGGCTAGTTAAATTTAGCTACAATGATCCTGAAAACATGGAAATAAGAAAAAATAGACAAAATACATAGCTAATCAAGCAATACAAGCATAGTTGAACCTTACTATGGTTTCTCCTTGCTAAAATCGGTTGAAATGTTTTATTGAAGAAGATGAAAGCATTTTAATTATTTTAATTATCATTTAATTACTTAATTACTTAATTAACCTTTAAAATTAATCAAAACTTCAATATTGCCAAACCATTCTCATCCACTAACATATAAATGGTCCAATCACCATATAAGGACTTAAACTTTAAAGTTCTATAGCTATTTAATACCTTTAGCTACTAGAACTCAACTTTTGCGCTTTATGTAAGTTAATCCTTTTTAACAAATTGAGCATGTAAACGGTAAATTTGTTTAACGAAATTTTTATATGGTACTACTATCATGCTATAGGAAATAAAATAATAATAAAATAAATTTTTTGACTTCAGATTTGTGGTCTCGAAACCACCATTTAGATTTTACTGAAAATGGGCTGTTACAAAAAAAAACATATTTTTCTTTTACACACAAGCACCAACAGTCCATTATTCTTTAAAAGTGGATAATTGCCACTTAAATCATTGAAATATTACCATACAGGCCCTTTTATCCATTAAAATTGACTGCCTCCATATGTACCAATGTCCAGGGTGTGAATGCTGCAACTAAAGATGTGGAATAAATGTGGTGTCTATAAGTATACGGGTTAGGTTGTAATATAGTTATAACGAAGTGGGTGAGTACTCCGAGGATCATACCCAAGGGAGGCAAGTACTAGATTAAATTTAACCTAAATGCAAATAGGATTGATTAGTAATCTAGATAAATCATATTACAACAAAATGTAAAGAAGAGATTTTTGGTTTTTTATGAATGAATAAGAATTGCATAAATAAAGTGAACTTTGAATAACTAAAATATAATATTAATCAAATATAAATATGGGTGATTAGCTCACTTCAGTAGTCATAATCAATTATCGTCTCGGGTTTTCTTATTCAATCAACTAACCAATACCCTAGTAGATATTCTGATACGTCCACTGAAATGCTGAGTCGACAAGAACTACTTATCTTTCGACCTCACAGTCTAGATCAGTTTAGGATTAAGGTGTTCACAGATAGGCCATACCAAATTTGGGTTAATTTCCACCTTAATGACTTCTTAGGGTTGTCAAGGTTTAGATTTTTCCTTTCCTGAACAGTTGATCCATTAAGAAATCCCTACAAAACAATTAATTATTCATACCTCCACGCACTAATCCCTTATAAGAGGATTAGTTCCTCATGAAATCTATAAGCACAGCAAACATGATAAATAAGATATGCATAAATAATAAATCAAGAGTAAAGTTTAAGAGAATTTCAATTGTATTTGATTTATGAAAGCGCAGAAATCCAAAATAGTTTGATTGCGTCTACAAATCAAGTTCTCCAAAGAACATGAATGAAAAAAACTGAAAAGAAATCTAAACACTAAGAGAAAGAAAAAAACTGAAAACTAAATTACAAAGAAAAACTTTAAATATCAAAAGTTTTAGCGCCGCAAAAATCTCGAACTTTCATTTTTGTGTTGTGACTTGAAATGCATGTTTGATTTTCTAGTTAAGTGATTCTGGAGTGTTAGGAGGTTTCTAGGAAGTCCTGGGATCAAGCCTGGGTATGGGGAAATTTTTTATTTTTAGTTTTAGTGGAATCCTGTCCTCAAGTAGTATGACTTTTAACTAAGTGGGACGAAAATTTGACACAAGGAGTAGAGTGGTCTAGTGGCAGAGTGGCGTCACATAAGAGGCTTGGAGGTGGCGTCACAGTGAGGCAGGGAGGTCCAAGGTTCGCGTGGTATGGTAGTGCATTCGGGATTTATTTTGCACTTGAGTCGTGTAGGTGGTAGAGATGGATTTAAACTCTGCAGGAGGAAGGTTTGAATTGGTCTTGATGTTTGAATGTGAGATGGAGAGCAAATTAAGGAGAAATTTAAGGAGAGATAATGGGAGTGGATCAAGGATTGAGTTGTTGGAAGAGTTGGAGCCGAAATGGGATCTTAAGGAGCATAGAAATCGGCTAAGGGGAGGAATTTGGCTAATTTTCAGCATTTAGGAAGTGGTTTTGTGAGGTGTAGTCGAATTTTTGCTAAAGAAGTCTTTGTGTTCTATTTTTTAAGTCCCTCGTTTTCCTGAAGTGTGGGCAGTGCCGAATTGTTTCTAGTCATTTTTCATGTTCTATGTACTTTCGAGTTTCTCTCTTTAACTGAAGTTTGGTGCCGAAATTGTTTTGCTTTTCTTCTCTTTTTCTAAGCCGTGTCTCACTTCTTATTTTTCTCAAAAAGTCAAATCTTTTTCACATTTCTTCTTTGTGCTGAATACTGCCTTTCTTTTCTTTTCTTTTCCATGTTTCTCTTCTCCAATCGGTTGGTGCCATAGCCGAAACTTCTTACTGTGCTTCTCATCCATCTTCTTTGTCTAGGCCAGTTCATTCTCATTCTCTTTTTCTGTTTGCTAAAAATCGTTTCCTTTTCAAAAAGGTTCAACTTTGGGGGTGTGTTTCGATTGTGTAGATTGCACTTTCATTATCTTTTCTTCTTATTACCGTAGGCAAGTGCAAGTATTAATGACTTTTCTTTGTAAGGAATTCTTTTTGGGAACTACTTTCATTCTCTTCTACCGAATCTCCTCCCTCTTCTCATATTCTGATAATGGTAGTAACTTAGGTCCTTTGAGGGTGGTTGGTGGCCCAAACGACTAGAAATAGACAACACTCTCGGTCAAGGTAAGTGTTCTTGTCTTGGTGGTTTGGAAGCTAAATGTTCTTGATGGCTTATTAGTTGTCAAGTGTGGCCTTAATCGCATGAGGGTTCAATGTTTTTAATAAGGCTTGTTTTGTTACAGAATCCGTCAAGGAGGCTAACCTTGCTAACGTTTTGAGAGGGTCTAGCAAGGTTGGTCGATTAAGGTAAGTGGTATTAAGGTTTTAGCTTTTGGTGAGAAAAGGAGGATTATTGTAGGGATCATATGGCTAATGGTTAGTATTTATTATTGTAGGTTCGGTGCTAGGGTTTCGTAGTGCGCTTTCGTAGTGTGCTTTGTAAACAGGTGTGTACACATACCACTCACTATAGATCGGCAAATCCTGAAATGCCGAAAAGTTGAAAATTGGCTACGGTAACCCCACGAGTGTACGTACACTCATGTGGGGAGGTCGATACGTTGACGGAGGCCCCATGAGTGATCTCATGGGTGTGGGCCACTTTGTAGCCAACTGGGCCGAAATGGGCCAAATAGGCCTGATGGGCCCGTGGGCCCGACATGAGCAAAATTGATGGATGGGTAAGAAATGATGAGCCAGTCATGTTGGATACATAGCCAGTGGAGGATTTGGGCTTAATAGGCCATATGAGAGTGTGGGCCCGATTTGGGCCACGTATTGGGCTTTTGGGCCCTAGTGTATTTGTAATTACTAAAAGTGGCGTATCATGCGCTGCATGATTGTGGACTTGTTAATGGGCCAAGTTATGTATTTAGGCCCATAATGAAAATGACCGTCATGCCCTTAAGGGTAAAATGACTAAAATACCCCTACATGTTATATGTATGACTTTGTATGCCATATATATATTTGAATTGCATTCATGTGATATTATGTTGCATATGGGTGGGGGTTGTAGATTGGAGGAAGAAATTGATATATGAGGGTCGCATGGTCGCTTGACGACTGTGGATCCACTGATGGCTTTGAAGCCTAATATGTGATTGACAGCTTTGTTGTAATATTGGTTAGTGTCGCAACCAGTGCTATATTGGAGTGTAGGGATGGGTGGGTCAATTTAATCCCCACAGGGGTGTATGGTTGGAAGGGATACGGAGTGGAAGGTTGGATGGGTATTGTGCATTGCATATATTGATATTGTTTGTACACACTGAGGCTTGTACACTCTGGGCTTAGGCCAAATTGATTGATGAATGTTTTATTATCGTGAGGGTTGTACACACTGAGTTTTCAAAAACTCACCCCCCTCTTTTTAATTTTACAGGTGATCCACAATAGGCGGTTCGACGTACGGAAGGATTTGGAGGTGGCCACACTACGAGTTGATTTAGTTCAATATTTTATTTTTTTAGTTAGTAGTTGTTTTTCTTTATTGGGTTTTTGGTTGTAATAAGGTCTTTCCTCTGGTTTTTGATTTGGTTTAGATTTTATTCTCGTATTTTCTTTACTTTTAAATTGGAACTTTTTTTTAAAACTAAAGTAATATTCTATGCAAACTCAACCTAAGAACACGAACTTTTTCAAAATAAGAGCTTCCGCTGTAAATAAACAAGGGAATTTGACAAAGAATACAAACTAAGGTTTTCAAATAGCAAACGCAAGGTTTTATCTAAACTCGCAATTATACAAGTTTCCACTAGTTTTCGTTTCCAAAAGAAATACAACATGAGAACCCCATTTTATATTTCAAACTACCTAACATTTTCAAGGTTTTTCAACAACTTCCGTTTGAGCGAACTACCCTTCAATGTGACACCGCTAGATTCGGCCATAATGTTTGGGCTGGGTATGGGGTTTTACAAAAGTTGACCTTTAACAAGTGTTTAAGAGCCTATTTATAGAGTTAGGTTGCTCTCGTCCTCAACCCTAAGTTAGTGATATACGTGATATGAAGTAATAAAATTTATAAAAACTGATCGCACCAAAAACTAACTAATATCACGATTTTAAGGCAAGCGCACCTATCAAACAGTAGTATAGTTTAGCGGCAAGACCGAGATATCGTACCCAAGGGAACCAAAAGTACTAATACTTACTTCCTTTCTATTATTTAACCTAAAGAATAAAAGAGGTTTTTATGAAACTAAACTAATTCTAAAATTAAATTAAGAATGTACAAAAAGTGAACTGAGGAAAAACTCTTGGGAAAGACTAATTGATTTGGGCAATACTCAAGGGAGAATCCACCTAGACTTCACTTGTTATTAACTTCTTGAACTAGACGATTTCTTCACTTGACTTGATCCGTAGAGATCCCTAATTTAAGTTAATACCTCCATCGAGGATAAGAACAACTAATCCTAGGTTGATTAACTGAAATCTCTTTCTAGTTAAAACCCCTAGTCTTGCATTAACTCAATCTATGGATCCCTCTATTAGGTTTAACTCTAATCCGACAGATTTATGTCACCCTATGTCTAGGGTTGCATGCAGATCCGCTTAATTATGCTAGATCTACTCTTAAATAGGGACTTTTGCTCCTCTGCCTAAGCACATCAAAACTTGAATTAATACCTAGGATTATTAAAACAAGCATTAAGCACACATAATTAAGAACAATTCAAGTATTTATCATATAATTCAAGAGTGAAAAATAACAAGATCTGTCTTAGGTTTCATCCTCCTCAAGTATTTGGGGATTTGGTTCATAATTAATAAAGAAAACATCTCAGAAGAAATAAGATAACAAAACATAAAGAACCCAAAAACCCCTGAAGGAATTTAGGGAGATCCTCTGTCTTAATGTAGAATTTGGTTTCTAGAATGAATCAATCAGCTTCCCTTGGAGTAATCCCTTACTTCCACTCTTTGTGTTAGTAGAAAAAAGGCGCTCCTTTTTGGAAGATGATATCACGTGATATGAAGTAATAAAATTTAACTAATATCACGACGTTTTAAGGCAAGCGCACCTGTCGACAGCAGTATAGTCTAGTGATAAGATTGAGTATCGTACCCAAGGGAACCGAAAGTACTATTACTCACCTTCTTTCTATTATTTAACCTAAAAATTAAATGAGGGTTTTGTTTAAAACTAATTGCTAAAATCTAAACTAAGAAAAATAGGAAAAGTAAATTGGGAAGACTTTTTAGGGGAAAGCTAATTGGTATGATCAATACTTAAGGGAGAATCCACCTAGACTTCACTTGTTATTATCTTCTTGAATTATATGAGTTATTTGCTTGACTTGATCCGTAGAGATCCCTAATCTATGCTAAACCCTTCGTCGAGGTGAAGAGCAACTAGGCCTAAGTTGTTAATTAAAATTCCCTTATTAATTAACTCCCTAGGTTGCATTAATTCGATCTATGGTTCCCCATATTAGGTTTGACCCTAATCCGACAGATTTATGTCGCCCTATGTCTAGGGTTGCATGCAACTCCGCTTAATTATGGTAGATCTACTCTTATCACAGGGACTTTTGCTCCTCTGCTCAAAGCACATCTAATTCTTGAATAAATACCTATGACTATTAAAACAAGAATGAAGAACACATAATTAAGAACAATTCAAGTAATTATCATATAAATCAAGAATAAATAACAAGATCTGTCTTAGGTTTCATCCCCCTCAAGTATTTGAGGGATTTAGTTCATAATGATAAAAGAAAACATCCCAGAAGATATAAAATAACAAAACATAAAAGAAACCAAAAACCCCTGAAGGAATTTAGGGAAATCCTCTATGTTGATGCAGAACTTCAGCTTCTGAGATGAACTGATTGGCTTCTCCCTTCGAGTAATCCCTTGCTTCTACCTGTGGTGTGGCAGAAAGACGAGAGGAAAAGAATATAGAACATGTATAAAAGTGGAAGAAGGCCCCTTTCAATGTTGCCTTATGGGATCTTTATATAGAGAACTTTTGGGGACTCTTTCTTAGCCCCTAAGCATCCCAATTTGAGTGAAATTCGTCTTTTTCACGACTAGAACACGCCCGTGTGCCACGCCCGTGTGGGCTCGATAGAGGTCGTGTGATTTAACATGCCCGTGTGTAGTGGCCGTGCTTGTCGGGGCTTTGACCGTGTGATCTTCATGAAGCACGCCCGTGTGGCACGGCCGTGTGGCACCTCTTGGCCCATGTGGTTCATGCTTTTTGATTCATTTTTCACCCTTTTTGGCCTGTTTTCTGTTCTTTTCTCTTCCCTATGCTCTCTTGAGTATAAGATAAGAAAAAAAGGGGTTAAGAGCACCAGTTCTCACAAAATTGATAAGAAACCATCCAAGATGTAGGCTAAATGTAAGGTAAAAATATGTATAATTCGGTGTTTATCAGAAGAAAAGAGTACACCCTTAGAGTTGCCTCCTAGGGTCTTTATATAGAGCTTTGGGATGCCTTTCTTAGCCTCTAAGTATACAAATTCAAGTGAAATTGCACTTCCTCATGACAAGGACACGCCCGTGTGCCACGCCCGTGTGGATCGACAAGAGGCCATGTGCGAGACTGTTGATGGAGGCACGGCTGTGTGGTCAAGCCGTGCTTGTCGGGGTTGGGCCGTGTTGGTCCTCATGTGGCATGGCTATGTGCCACGACAGTGTGGTGACTCCTTGGGCCGTGTTATTTTCACACTTTGGCCCATTTTCGTCGATTTTGATCTGTTTTTCATTCTTTTCTCTTCCCTATGCTCTCTTGAGTATACAACATGAAATAGAAGGGTTAAGAGCACCAATTCTCATAAAATTAATTATAATTTATCCAAAATATAGGCTAAACATGAGGTAAAAATATGTATAATTTATCGTTTATCAAATACCCCCACATTTAAGCCTTTGCTTGTCCTCAAGCAAAATCTCAATCCCTAATTAAGAATCATTCTTTTCAACTTACAACCTTTATCAATAATGTTTCAAACTAATTCACAAGCAATCATACAAAGAAGATTCAATCAGAAGAACATTAAAGATTCAATCACTCTAAGTTGAGAATTTTATCATTGAAACATAAGTTTCCTCCTTGCTTCTAAGTAACTATCTTTCAATCAAAATTAGTAGAAGTTGACATCCTCACTAAAGATTCACTCTATTCACTCAAAGTGTTTAGGATTCTAAAATCAAGCACTCTCTAGTCAACCTGAAAAGTTATTACCATAGGCTTGCTAAAAAATTAAATCTCCACCACTGTAGATTGATATGATACATCGATCAAAAGGTCTTTCAATGGTTGGAATGGGGCTTGGTTAGGGATGTTGTCATAAGCTGCAAAAGAGGGTTAGAATCGAGATTGAACTGAAAAATTATCTAGCTAGAAAAATCTATATCACTGGAACATATTTCTAAGTTTTATGGTGACATTGTTCTATCCTTGGTAGCCTTAAAATAGAAATATGCAAAATTTTATAGTTTACAACTAATTTTTTACTGTATATACATATTTTTTTTAAGAACAATTCAAGTACAATTCATTATAAACTTTACAATCTGGAAAAGAGAATAAAGCTAGATAACAATTCAACTCAAATCTCGACAAAAATGGGGATCAAAGTAATTGAATGGAATTCAACAAAAATAAATTATTGGTTAATAATTAAAGGTAAGTCAAAGAATAGGTTGTTAAGCTCACTGGGGTTCACTAGGGGTTAATTTATGGAGGTAGGCCTTTATGGAGTAAGTGGGTCAAATCCTAAGTGCCTTTATCATCTTGGTATATCAAATCAATGATGTAGTATCGACATGTATAATCTAAGCAAGTTCTAGAATAACAAATCAGTATTGACTCACTCAAAGCAATAATAAAAGTGAGCACGAAAGAATGTATGCTCAAAAGGCTCAAAAATCTCACCAGAATTATGGCTTTTGATGTCAATCCTGCGAATTTCAAATCTTAAGATAACACTTAAAATTAGGGAAAATAACTTATGAAAAAAAATTAGATTCTCAAAAATTTCAACTTATCATGATTGATTCCCTAGTGTTTTAAAGTTTGAATAATCAAAGTACAAGCACCTATGTCTTAATTCTCAACTTATCAATAAAAATCATAAATTAATCAGAATTAATTCCTATTAGGAGACTAAAGATAATGCAAATTTGAGAATAATGCAAAAAGTTAGAAAAAATTCAGGGATTTCAAAGAGAATGTAATGACTGAAAGTAAGTTTCCCCCCCACACTTAAGATGTACATTGCCCTCAATGTACAAAGAAGCATTAGTAGAAATTAGAAGCACAAGATCATAAGATAGGGGAAGGCATGAAACTCCCTACATTGGATGGATTAGTGAGGTGGTGGTGCCTATAAAGTGTCTGGGACAAAGGAGGGTGCGGAGGTAGATACTCCGGTGGTGGTAGTATTTGTTTATCCACAGCTTTCATGTTGTGAGTGTAGGCTTTGGAGATGTCAACTCGGTGAGGTTGTGGCAAGGTTCCCTTTAGAATTTAGATTTGAGCTGTAAAGCTCTTTTGAAAGTGTGAAAGCACTTATCATTTTTAGGGAATTCCAGGATTAGAAAAATTACTCGTTTGGAGATAGCCGATAGGAAATAATTGAAAGAAAATAAACTATATCTGAAAATACTAATATTCAAATAATGAAAAAGATAAAATGAAAGAAAAAAAGTAAAAGTAAAAAGGAAAATAAAGTCAGAAGAAAAGGTGAAAATAGATATCAGGGTTAAAATAAAAATTAAGATAAAAATAAAGTTAAGAGGAATAGAAGTCTCTAATCCTCAGATGGATCACGCGGTGGCGGCGGTGAAGTGATGTGAAGGTGCTGGCATATTTGCTGTAGTGTCGCATCGATGTAATCGAAGCGCTGGAAGCATTGCTGCTCGAATCGGGATAGGCGCTCAGATATGTCAGCATGAGAAGCTGTCACATAAACTGAGCGGTGAGGTGGTGGTGGGTTGGTAGGTGCATCATCCTCCTGGGACATCATCAGGAATATCCTTTAGATCCTCGGCCTCTTGGATGAGGCGCTATTGAAAAGGGTCGCCTCCTGGTCTCTACTGGATCATCCTCATATGGTGTATAATTTGGATGCCCTGAGGGGACATCTAGCCGATGAGTGTGTATGAGGATGTTTGGGCTACTGTGTTGAGGAGCCCGAAGTGACGGGCCAAGTATGTAATGTACGAGCCCATGGATATGACGCCCTTGCGATGTCGCTCAGTTTGGTGCTGCATGGCGTGAGTGATAAAGAAGGGGAGGTCAACGGGGTGCGTGTTCGCCATGTTCCATAAGAAATAGGTGTCGTGGGTGTTGATGACGCTTGTGCTCTCCCGTCTACCTGTCAGAGTATGCGCGAGAAGAGCGTGAAAGTACCTTAATGACGGGGTAAGGGCGGTCGCCTTCGTGCGACTGGGGTCGTAGGAGGGAGACCCTGGGGTGATATTGCGCCAACAATCGACTAGTTTCAGGTGGATGCGACGGGGAAGTGTAGGAAAGTCTTCCTCCTCCATGAACTGCTCTGTGCAGAGGCCGAGAGCTGAGCTGAACTCTGGTACGCTAAGGTGGCATACATGACCTCCTAGGCAAAACTGGACTGTCCCTAGATCATCGAATTGGCTCATGACGGTCTGAAGATGGAAGGTGGAGCAGAACTCTAGAGTTAGTTTAAGGTATGTAGGCTCGATGATTCAGAAGAACTGCTCCCAAGGATCCGTCATCAGTAGGGCCTGGACTGTATTTGCGAGGTTGACTTGCTCTAGCACGTCCCAATCAATGCATCGGCTGGCGCTTAATGTACGGGCCCGTAGTATCTGAAACAACTCCTCTTGGGGAAATGTAATGAACGGGTGGCGAGCCTCGGAAGTGGGCCTCGATGATGAACCACTTGGCCCCTTACGTTTCTTTGAAGGCGAGACGACAGCTTTCCTACCGCGTGATGTTGACATAATGCCTAAATAACAAAATTATAAAAATTAGTCTTAACAAATAAACTTTGAAATTAAATCAAATCAAAAACTATAAATAAAATACTAAATATGTAGATTAAAATGACAATGTGCCTAAAAACAATTTGAAAGAAGATGGGGACTAACCTAAATAATATAAATTATCCATCCTAATATGATATCAAAAGTAAGAAACATGGGTATGTATTTATACTAAATGCATGAGATTTTAGATAGGAAAAATGGCACTCAAATGTAACTCTAAGTGGCATGAAATCACAAGGCTCACTATAACATTCTAGAGTGTTCATGCTAATTTAATCAATTCCATGCTTTGAAATAATGCTAATCCTAAATATAACATGGTATAAAAAGAAAAATAGAAATAAATTAGTAAAAATTTGAAAGAAAAATGAGAAAATAGAACCAAATGGGAGAAGGATAAGGCGGAGCATGGTCGTGGGTGAGGCGGCACGGTCGTGGGAGCACTGTAGACACCGACGGCGGTGCTAGGGAGGTTGGGGGAGAGGGTGGTTTGAGAGGATTTAGGGTTTAGAGTGGGAAAAGGTGATGAATAGTGGCCCCTATTTATAGTTGTTGGGTCACACGGGCATGGCACACGCCCGTGTGACTTGGGTCTTGCCCATGTGATTCAAAATTCTATGGTTTTGGTGTGCCTGGTTCAAGGTCCACGCCCGTATTGGCCATCTTGCATGGTAGTTTACGATCTTGTTCGCTTTTCACACGGTCGTGTGGTTCGGTCACACAGCAGTTTGTGATGAGGCTTCGCTATTCACACGGTCGTGTTGGCAGTCACATGGCCGTGTCTAAATTGACAGTGTTAGCGACGGTTTGGAGACACGGGCGTGTGGCTTTGTGTAAGCCCGTGTCTAAATTGAAGGGTTACCACGGCCATGTCAGACGGCCATGGTTATTTGTCGTTAGCCCGTGCTTTTGGGAAAAATTTTCCTCTGTTTGTACGTGGCCTGGGTGCACGACATTGTCTCTGCTTTAAATATTCACAAGGCCTTAGGCAAGCCCGTGTGCGTGGCCATGTGGTCCTAAATTTCTGCATTTAAAAGGGTTAGTTGATGTATTAAAAGACTAAAATTAAAATAGGAAGAAAGTTTACTAAGTTAGTGCTCGAGTTACCTTCCGAGAAGTGCTTATTTAGAGTCTAAGCTCGACTCTTCTTGGATGTATCACGAAGGGAGTTTATAGAGCTGAAGCTCCTCCCTGTTATCTTTAAAATTCTCACCTCTATAGTGTTTAAGCTTATGGCCGTTTACCTTGAAAGTACCGTGGTTAGGGTGAGTTACCTCAATTGTGCCATATAGAAAGACTTTCATTACCGTAAAGTAGGGTGTATCATTTGTATGTTCTTCTGAATTTGAGGTTCGAGTATCATCATCCCTTAAAATTACCTTACCCCTTATCTTGAACTGATTCGTTTGTTTCTAAAGGTCATCTTGGTGAAGCTCTAGGTTGGTGTGGCATATTTTGGGTTTTTCATCACAGTTCAGCCACTCATCTAGTTCCTTGATCTGAAGTATTCGCTTTTCAGGTGCATATCCCTCGGATGGACTTGTCTGTTGGTTGGTTGCCTCTATGTAGAGTGTATCCTGTACAGAAGGTTGGGCGGTGAGTTTAGCATTTTTACAAGAACTCGTAGCTATATTATTATCTATTGTCTTAATCGAGTTCTGAGCTTGTAAAGTGACTGTGCCATCACCTACATGTAATGTGAGTTCGCCTGTTTCTAAATCAATTTTTGTCCTAGCGGTTGCTAAAAAGGCCGCCCTAGAATTAGGGGTACATTGCTGTTCTCATCAATGTCTAAAACAACAAAGTCAACTGGGAATATAAATTTATCAATTTTGACAAGTACATCTTCAATTATTCCCTTAGGTGCCCTAATAGTTTTGTCAGCTAGTTGAATGCTCATCTTGGTTTTCTTAGGGTTTCCCAGACCTAGTTGTTTAAATAGTTTATACGGCATAACATTTATACTAGCCCCTAAATCAGCTAAAGCATTTTTGGCATCTAGGTTACCAAGTACACAAGGAATAGTAAAACTCCCTGGATCTTTTAGTTTGGTTGGCAATTTATTCTGTAGAATAGCTGAGCATACTACATTTAGTTCCACATGAGGTTTTTCATCTAGCTTCCGCTTGTTTGTCAAGAGTTCTCTTAAGAATTTAATAGCGTTTGGCATCTGCAAAATTGCTTCAACAAATGGTAAGTTAATATGTAATTTCTTTAAAAGTTTAAGAAACTTACCAAATTGCTCATCTGTGCGGTCTTTCTTTAGCGCTTTTGGGTATGAGATATGAGGCTTGTGTTCTTTGATGTCTGGCTTGTTATTGATTACCTCTACCTTACCTTTACTCACCTCCGGCTCCTTGCATAACTTTGTGTCATCTTTGGTTAATGCCTTCTCATCTATTGTGTTCATGGCATGAAGTTGTTCTTTAGGGTTGGTCTCAGTGTTACTTGGTAGTCCACCTTGTGGTCTTTCTGATATTAACTTCGCGAGTTGACCAATCTGATTCTCAAGTCCTTTAATTAATGTTTGCTGGTTCTTTAATGCTGTCTTAGTGTTTTGAAAACGGGTTTCTGATGCGGCCATGAATTTGGTGAACATCTCTTCAAGATTTGGTTTTTTCTCCTATTGTGGTGGTGGCTGCTGAAATCCTGAAGGGGGCTGTTGTCTTTGATTCCATTATCCTCCCTAAGAAAAATTGGGGTGGTTCTGCCAACCTACATTATATGTGTTACTATAAGGCTTATTTTGAGATCTAAAATTGTTACACATATAATTGGCTTGCTCAGTTTCTATGCTGTGTCCATAAGATAAGTAGTCTGAATTGAACATATTTCCTGGAGTTGTGTCGCACTGCATCACTGGTTGTTCCTGCGTAGAACCAACAAAATTATCAAACTTTTTATTTAGAAGTTCTACTTGGTTAGTAAGCATGGTGATAGCATCAATATTATAAACTCCTGCAGCTTTTTTCGGCTTTGTCCTCATGACCTGCCACTGTTAATTATTCAGTGACATCTCTTCAATAAATTCATAAGCTACTTCTAGCGTTTTATTGTTGATTGTTCCTCCTGTGGCTGCATCGATCATTTGCCTTATTGATGGATTCAAACCGTTTTGGAAGCTTTGAACTTGTAGCCACAAAGGTAGTCCATGGTGAGGGCATCTTCTCAAGAGATCCTTGTATCTCTCCCAGGCATCGTAAAGTGTTTCTAAATCCATCTGCACAAAGGAAGAGATATCGTTTCGTAATTTAGCTGTTTTAGCTGGAGGAAAATATTTAAGTAAAAATTTTTCGGTCATCTGTTCCCATGTAGTGATTGAACCTCGTGGTAAAGAATTTAACCACTGTTTGGCTTTATTTCTTAAAGAGAATGGGAATAGCCTTAGACGAATGGCATATTCAGAAACGCCATTAATTTTAAAAGTATCACAAAGTTCCAAAAAGTTGGCTATGTGTGAATTTGAATCTTCATCCTGTAAACCATTAGACTGCACAAATTGTTGAGTCATCTGAATAGTGTTAGGTTTTAATTCAAAATTATTAGCAGCAATAGTAGGTCTAATAATACTAGATTGAGCTCCGGCCAAACTAGGTTTAGCATAATCATACATAATATGAGGAGCATCATCTTGATTTATTGGTTGCGCGGCTATTGCGGGAGGTGGTGGAGTGTTTTGATTTGCTTCCATCTCTTCCATAGGTTCTGGCTCTTGTTCTTGTCCTTGTTCTGGATAATGCAAGCTTTTTCTGATCTTTCTACGAGTTCTGTGAACTGTCGCTTCCAAATCTTCGTCAAGAAGCAATGGTCCTGCTGGGTTGTTTCTAGTCATAAACTAGAAATACCTAGAAGGAAAAAGCAAATAAAATTAAAAGAAAATAAAAAAACCGAAAATAAATAAATATAGTAATGGTTAAAGTAATAGAAATCGAGTTTTCTTAATATTTTAGTTCCCCGGCAACGACGCCAAAAACTTGGTATACGTGATATGAAGTAATAAAATTTATAAAAACTGATCGCACCAAAAACTAACTAATATCACGATTTTAAGGCAAGCGCACCTATCGAACAGTAGTATAGTTTAGCGGCAAGGCCGAGATATCGTACTCAAGGGAACCAAAAGTACTAATACTTACTTCCTTTCTATTATTTAACCTAAAGAATAAAAGGGGTTTTTATGAAACTAAACTAATTTTAAAACTAAATTAAGAATGCACAAAAAGTAAACTGGGGAAAAACTCTTGGGAAAGACTGATTGATTTGGGCAATACTCAAAGGAGAATCCATTTAGACTTCACTTGTTATTAACTTCTTGAACTAGACGATTTCTTCACTTGACTTGATCCGTAGAGATCCCTAATTTATGTTAATACCTCCATCAAGGATAAGAACAACTAATCCTAGGTTGATTAACTGAAATCTCTTTCTAGTTAAAACCCCTAGTCTTGCATTAACTTGATCTATGGATCCCCCTATTAGGTTTGACCCTAATCCGGTAGATTTATGTCGCCCTATGTCTAAGGTTGCATGCAACTCTGCTTAATTATGTTAGATCTACTCTTAAACAGGGACTTTTACTCCTCTGCCTAAGAACATCAAAACTTGAATTAATACCTAGGATTACTAAAACAAGCATTAAGCACACATAATTAAGAACAATTCAAGTATTTATCATATAATTCAAGAATGAATAATAACAAGATCTGTCTTAGGTTTCATCCCCCTCAAGTATTTGGGGGATTTAGTTCATAATTAATAAAGAAAAATCTCAGAAGAAATAAGATAACAAAACATAAGGAACCCAAAAACCCCTAAAGGAATTTAGGGAGATCCTCTGTCTTGATGTAGAATTCGGCTTCTGGGATGAATCAATCGGCTTCCCTTGGAGTAATCCCTTGCTTCCACTCTTTGTGTTGGCAGAAAAAAGGCGCTCCTTTTTGGGAGAAAAGAGTACACCCTTAGAGTTGCCTCCTAGGGTCTTTATATAGAGCTTTGGGATGCTTTTCTTAGCCTCTAAGTATCCAAATCCGAGTGAAATTGTACTTCCTCACGACAGGGACACGCCCATATGCCACGCCCATGTAGATCGACAAGAGGCTGTGTGCGAGACTGTTGATGGAGGCACGGCCTTGTGGTAAAAATATGTGTAATGTATCGTTTATCAGTCAGCTGACGCTATCATATTTAACTTTTGATTGTGCAGACTAAAACGCCCCTAGCTCGTATGTGTTTCCGTATAGGACTGATGTCACAACACCCTAGTGCCTGTGTTGGGACATCAAAGGCAATATGCTCATGTTCAGGGTAGCTTCAAGGGTGTGTTGCGACATCCAATGGTTGTGTTGCGACACCAAAGGCAATCTCAATATTCTTGCGTTTTACTCCCTATGTTGCGACATGAAACTTTCTGTGTTGCAACACAACGACTAATATTGAGTTTCTACAACCTCTGATGGTTTCTTGCACACTCATTAAGTACATTAGCTCACATTTAGGCCTCATTCGACCCCTAAGGTTAATAAAAGACTCCAAATACATTATTTATTGGATTTAAACAAAATTATAAAAAAAACCTAACTAAAACATAATGAAAATGCTTATACTTAAGCTCCTCAAATGTGAAAACTAGTTTAATCTGCTATACCAAATTAAGGCAAATAAAAAATCTATAATAATTAACTTTTACAATTTAGTCTTTGTACCTTGATTACTAACCGTTCAATAAAATTACTGACCAAAATTTAATATAATACTATAATAAACATGTAAATATTAATAAATAATATTTACTGACTCGATCATCAAAAAATAGGATTTTAAAATTGTCATTTTTAGTACCACTGAAAGACGTGTTGTTACATGATTCGTGATTGATGAAACTAAATATTGAGAAATTGGACTTAATTGAATAAAATAGAAGTAAGTAATATATAAATTGATAAACGTATTATATTATGAATTAATGATAGAAATGTTATGGAATGATGGTGTGGAATATGTGGTGATATGAATTTGATAATACTCAGTTATATGAATTGACTTGTGTTAGCAATATGAAATATTATTGAATATCAAGAATTTAGACTAAACTCAATATAATATAAAATATTGTGATATTATTTATATATGATATGTGATATGAATTATTCTATATGATATTGAATATTTATATATATGTATATGAATTGATGATAAAAAGAAATGAGATTATGATATATGAATGGTTGATGCTCATTTGAACTTAGTAAAAGGCTAGGATACAATCGACATGCCAATGGGGTCATATGCACACATGTGTATGGGATAACTCATGATGTGGAGATTATGATATGTTATTTTGGGATCCAACATTTGTTGCGGATCATCAAGCATTCATTGTCTCCACGGAGACCTTGGTGTGGTGAAGGGATGTATTTGGATACATACATTTGATGCTTACGGGCTTTGCACTTTGGTGCCTTGGTGTGGTGTAGTTATGCTCAGATGAGCTATATTGGTATGGTGTAGTTCACCCGGATATCTTAACCCATTTTACTAAGACTGCATTGGCGAAACGTTACGTTCAATTTTGAAATCGAAATATGACATGTATATTATTTAAATGATGTTTGCAATGATTTGATAATATAGAATGGTATTACAAGTACATATATGTGAAATTTGTTTCAAGATAGCATGTGAAAGACCATGCGACATAGTTTATACGAGCTTAGAGGATCGATATGAAAATATAGCAAATTAATAAATTCGATACGAAAATGGACTAATAATATGTTAAATAGCTTGAATTGAAATGAAATTAAATGTATTAATGCAAATACAAATAAGTTTTGATATGTTATATTGATGTAATTAATTGGTGACAATTGAGATGGAAATACATGCATAATTAGTAATAGATTGATAACATGATATGTATAAATTAGATTGAAATTGATAGCATTGTATGAAAATGAAACACTTGATATGTGATAACTCTAAATTATATAGATTTTTTTAGTACCTTCTAAGTAGAAATTCATGTAAATTCTGAGTGTTTCTATAGAAAATTTTTAAATTTTATTACAAAATAACTAAAATGGAAAAAATTAAAAACAAATCTCTATTTTTAATATTTTTATGCTAAATTTACATATTTTTGCCAAATTTGAAGTAATTTGGTGCAAAAGGAGAAAAGATAGTCTTGAAACTCACCTTTTGACGGTTAAATATTGTAGCATCCTATAACACTCACCATGTAGAGGAGGGCTAGTAATTAATCAACTTTAGACGTCTAATTAATTAAATTTGTGAATCATGGGACAAACTTGACCTAGCTCAAAATTGGATCACTGAAGAGGACAAGCCTGCTACTTAATTTAAAGCCAAACTGTCCATTAAAAAGGAAAAAGCCCAAATTCGACAATGGGTAGCCCAACCGTCCATAAATTAATTAAATTAGGCCACCTAGACTTGTTAAAAAAAACCACAAAACAACCCCAACAATTTCTTCAAGTGACCATTCACCTCCTTCCCTTGAATCAAACTTGGACTAACTATTTTTAGCAAAGCGATCCACCTCCCTTCCTTTTCTCAAGGTGGTCAACCATGTATGAGAGAAAAAGTGGGGGTTGACATGCTATTTTTAGCAAACTCAAGTTATCCACTACTTGTAACACCCCTTACCCATATCCGTTGCCGAAATAGGGTACGAGGCATTACCAGACTTAACACACGTAAAAATACAAAATCGAGTCATAAAATTTGCGTCTAATTTAAAACTTTTCATTCATATTCATAACATCCCTATTATAGACCTACGAGGCCCAAAACATACTTTGGAATCAATTCGGAACTTAACTGAGAACTTTGGCACACTTAGAACTTTTTTATCAAAATAGTGTCGCACGCCTGTGTGACTTAGGACACGCCCGTATGGGCAAGCCGTGTAGTCACACACACCCGTGTCCCAACCCGTGTAACTTTCTGTTTATGATGTCATCAATCATTTAGGGTCACACGACCAAGTCACACACTCGTGTGCTAGGCCATGTGGCAAATTTAATTTTTGTATTTATGGTGTAGACTGCACAAGGCCTAGGCACACGCCCATGTCCTAAGGCCGTGTCCTTCACACGGCTAAGATACACAGCCGTGTCTCTGCCTGTGTGTTTACTACTGGACATTCTATTTTGCCAAATTTGGTTATAGTGGGTACACGGCCTATTCACACGCTCATTGGGCTGACCATGTGTCACACACGGCCTAGACACAAGCCCGTGTGTCTGCCCGTGTGGACAAAAATAAGGCTATTTACCAAGCCATTTGCCACCCTGAAACACAAACACATTCATACCAATTTCAATAACACATAGCAAGGCATAATTATACAACCAAATAATCATGAATTAAGACGTCCACACATCAAATACATACCACATTCATCACTCATACACATTACATTACTCAACATAATCATGCAAGCTTGCATCTTCATAGCCACATGAACAAGTGAAGTTTAGACATAACTAATGTTGGCCAATTCCAAATGGCCTTTTACAAATGAACCATTAACATTAGTATGCCAACCTTTTTGGCCAAAACAATTATGACACATAACAAAATGAATAAGTCACCTATATATGCCATAATCTCAAATGTTGAAATCAAAATACCAAAATAATTGTTGATAGTGTGTATTGAACCTTGTTGATCTCCGGACCTCGAGCTAGCTTGACAACTCTATAGGGAAAAGAGAAAAGAAAGGGAGTAAGCTACATAGCTTAGTAAGCCTATATGCAGATAATGAACATTTTAAACATATAAAGCATACAAACACTATAAAAGAATTTGCATAAATCACACTAAGGATTTGTGTTCACAACTTACTCATTTCAACCTTACCAAAGGTCCAATATACACATCGATCACATTGCTTACGAATTTCACACTCATACCTACATCAGCTCATAACACAACCATTTCCACTTGCTTTCACACTATACCATGTCATTTAACTACCCGTTGAACCACTCGGAATACCAGAAGATACTGGAAAGTTTTGTACATAAGTGCCACACTTATTTGTAGCTGAAGTTACCACTTATCACTTATCACTTAAGAGATCACTCTTGAGCTAATCACGGGACTGCTTACACAAGCTGATGATCGTGACATAGCTACACAGTGCTACTCACACAAGCTAATAGGTATCCACAACACATGCTGGATTACCTAGCCACTAGTAGGACGTACTAGACCAGCACCCGGACCACTAAATCACTTAAACACTTAGTTTCCTAGTGACATGTCACTCGCATCATATTCTATTCCTAAGGTTCAACTGAGATTTTCTCACTTATCGATACTTGATCGATACACACTTTCAGATATTTATCCACAATGCAAACATTGTTAAGGCATTCAAACCATAAAATATAATAACACATTATTTACATATAAACTTACCTCGGTACAAAAATAACAACTTTGCGATTTAGTCTACAACTTTGCGCTTTCCCCGGTCTAAGTCAATTCCTCGTCTTTCTTGATCTATAATGACACATTTAGCTCGTTTGTTACTCACATTATTCAATTTGACTCAAAAATCATATTAAGGTAAATTTACATTTTTGCCCCTTACTTTTCACTTATTTACACTTTAGTCCCTAGGCTCGTAAAATGACATGTATTCGTTTTTCTCAAAACCCAAGCCTAGCTGAACCTATCTCATTCTTATAACAGCCCACATTTTCTTTCAAATCAGATTTTTAAAACCTATTTTACAACTTTTACAGTTTGGTCCTTTTGGACGTTTTCACCAAAAATCACTTAGTAAAAGTCGTTTGTTACACAACAAACATTCATTTTCTACCATTAGACATCAAAATACATGGATGTCATACATGGGTAAATTTTCAAACATGAACCCTAGCTCAAATTAATGGTAAAAATAGGTAAATCGAGCTACGGGGACTTTAAAAATGTAAAGAACATTAAAAAGGGGACTACAGTGCACTTACTTTGAGCTTGAAAATGAATGAATCCCTAGCTATGGTGTTCTTAGGGATTTTCGGCTATATAGGAGGAAGATGGACAACATTTTTTTGCTTATTTTTCCCTTTTTATTCTTTTATTAACCAAAAGACCAAAATGCCTTTCACTTAAAACTTTAATGTTTTGTCCCTTCCATGTCCATTTTTGTCCAAACTAAACTATATTGGTCTAATTACCACATACGGACTTCTAATTTAAGAACTCATCACAATCAAATCCCTTTACCAGTTAAAACACACATTTTGCAACTTTTGCAATTTAGTCCTAAAAATCAAATTCGACACTTTATCACTAAATTTTCTTAACGAAATATTCACACATGCATTCAATCGTATAATAAACCTCAAAACTTTATCCCAATAAATTTTCTACTTCAAATTCGTGGTTCTAAAACCACTGTTCCATTTAGGCCCTATTTCGGGTTGTTACAACTCTCTTCCCTTTAGGGATTTTCGGCGGATAGAGGTTTGGGTACTGCTTTCTCATGGCTTCCTCAGGTTCCCACATAGCCTCTTCGACCCCATGTCTATGCCACAACACTTTCACTAATGCTATACTTTTATTCCTCAATTGTTTGACTTCCCGAGCTAAAATCTGAATCGATTCTTCCTCATATGTCATATCCGATCGAATCTCAACTTCTGTCAGAGAAATTACATGCAAAGGATCAGGATTATATCGTTGCAACATCGACATATGAAACACATCATGGAATCTTTCCAAATTAAACGGCAAGGCTAACTAATATGCAACCAGCCCTATCCTTTCAGTAATTTCATACGGACCAATAAAACACAGACTTGACTTGCCTTTACATCCAAATCTCAAAATCTTTTTCCACAGAGACACTTTCAGAAACACTCTATCACCAACCTAAAATTCAATCTCTTTTCTTTTCAAATCCGTATACGAATTTTTTCGAACTGAAGCGGCTTTCAAGCAATCACGGATCACTTTTACTTTTTCTTCAGTTTCCTTAACCAAATCAACTCCGTGTATCTGTCTCTCACTAAGCTCGGTCCAATACAAAGGATTTCGGCACTTGCAACCATACAATGCCTTATATGGTGCCATTTTTATACTCAACCGAAAACTATTGTTGTAGGTAAACTCTACCAACGGTAAATACCTTTCCCAACTACAATGGAATTCCAATATACAACATCAGAGCATGTCTTCGAGAGTTTGAATTACTCTTTCAGACTGACCGTTGGTCTGTGGGTGGAGCGCTATACTAAAATTAAACTTTGTACCCAAAGCTTCTTGCAACTTCTTTCCAAAACCGTGATATGAAAGTCGGATCTCTATCTGGGATAATCGACAAAGGCACTTCGTGAAGTCTCACAATTTCAGAAACATACAACTCAGCCAACTTATCAAGTGGATAGTCAGTATGTATTGGTATAAAATAAGCTGATTTCATCAATCAATCAACAATGACCTATATGGCATCTTTCTTTTTAAGAGTCAGAAGCAAGCCCATCATGAAATCCATCGTAATCCTATCCCATTTCCACTTGGGAACAATCACAGGTTAAAGTAAACCGGAAGGCACTTGGTGCTCGACTTTCACTTGTTGACAAACTAAACACTCCGACACAAACTCAAAAATGTCTCGTTTCATGCCTGGCCACTAGTACAATTTCTTCCTATCATTATACATTTTCACACTGCTCGGATGCATTGACAAACAACCACTGTGTGCCTCGTCAAAATTTTTTGAATCAACTCGGCATCTTTTGGAACACAAACTCTGTCTCTAAACATCAAACAATCATCAGCCTTGATTTGAAATTTTGAATCACCACTCGATTCGCACAGAACTATTTTAGCTTGAAATTCTTTGTTACTTTTTTTAGCCTCACAAATTTGTTGAAGGAATACTGGTCTAGCCTTTAGCTCAGCTAGAATCGAACCATCATCAGACAAGGTCAATCTTGTATTCATAGCTCTCAAGGTAAACAAAGATTTCCTACTCAAAGCATCAGTGACCACGTTCGCCTTTCCTGGGTGATAGTCAATCACTAACTCATAGTCTTTTCATAGTTCGAGCCACCTTTGTTGCCACAAATTCAAATCCTTTTGAGACATCAAGTACTTCAAGCTCTTATGGTCGACATTTCTCACTGTATCAATAATGATGCCAAATCTTTAAAGTAGCATAATGGCAGCCAATTCCAAGTCATGCATCAGATAGTTCTTCTCGTGCAGTTTCAGCTGTCTCGAGGCATAAGCTACCACTTTGCCTTCTTGCATCAATACACATCCAAGACCATTTAAAAATGCATCGCTATAAATCACATATTCCTTCCCGGACTCAGGCTGCACTAGTACTGGTGCCTCAGTCAACATTGCTTTCAATTTCTCAAAACTTTGCTGGCATTTTTTGGTCCATTCAAACTTAACATCCTTTTGCAACAACTTGGTCATAGGAGAAGCAATTATAAAAAATCCTTTAACAAACCGTCTATAATATCTTACCAAGCCTAAAAAGCCTCTAACCTCGGATACATTCCTCGGTGGTTTCTAATCAACAATAGTCAAAATCTTACTCGAGTCAACTCTAATGCCATCAGCCGAAGCAATATACCCTAAAAATCTAACTTCTTGGAGCCAAAACTCACTTTTACTAAACTTTGCATACAACTGCTTGTCTCTCAAAGCTTGCAAAACTGTCCTCAAATGTTTGACATGCTCGGACTCATTTCGAGAATAAATTAGGATGTCATCTATAAACACAACCATAAATTTATCCAAGTATGGTTAGAAAATTCGGTTCATTAAGTCCATAAAAATAGCCAGGGCATTAGTTAAGCCAAATGCCATCACAAGGAACTCATAATGTCCATACCTCGTCCTGAATGCGGTCTTTGGTACATTTGACTCTTTAACCCTCAATTGATAGTAGCCAGATCTCAAATCTATCTTCAAAAATACAGTTGCCCTTTTCAACTGGTCAAATAAATCATCTATTCTTGGCAAAGGATATTTATTCTTTATGGTCATCTTGTTGAGTTGACGACAGTCGATGCAAAGTCTCATGGATTCGTCTTTCTTCTTAACAAAAACACCCGAGCACCCCAGGGGAAAAACTCAGTCTCGCGAATCCTTATCTGTCAACTCTTGCAACTGGGTTTTTAGCTCTTTTAATTCAGTCGAAGCCATTCTATACGGAGCTATTGATATTGGAGTAGTCCCTGGTAACAAATCAATAGTGAACTCCACTTCTCTAACTGGTGGCAATCTTAGCAATCCTTCGGGGAATACATGCGGAAATTCACAAACTACTAGCACTGATTCAATATTCAATTTAGACGCTTTGGTGTTTAATACATATGCAAGAAATGCTTCGCAACCCTTTCTCACATACTTCAGAGCCAACATAGACGAAATCATAATAGGCAGTTCACTGGATATATCTATTTTAACCCGAAGAACCTCACCATTTTCACATTTCAATTCAATAATTTTCTGCCTACAATTCACCTCGGCATCATGTGATGTCAACCAATATATAGCATCAAACTCATCAAATGGAAACAACATTAAGTTAGCCGGGAAACAGTGACCTCTAATCATCAAGGGCAATTTTTGCAAATCTTATCAACTAGCACACACTTGCCTAAAGGGTTTGACACTTTAATTACAAACTCAGTAGACTCAACAGGTAGATTCATATTAGTTACCAAGTTTATGCAAATATAAGAATGCATAGACCCGGGATCAATCAAAGTAATGACATTAGTATCATAAAGAGAAAATATACCAGTGATCACATTAGGGGATGACGCATCTTTCCGAGCACGGATAACATAAGTTCTCGCATGTGCTCAAGCTTCTGATCTTGCAGCCAAGTCTTTGGGTACACCTTTACTACTGGCCCGATCTCTCATATTTCTTATTGGTCTCCTGCTAGCAGCAGTGTTACTCGATTTAGCATTTTGAGTATTTTCTTTTTCAACTAATTCAAGACAATCCTTAATGAAATGATCTTGGAAGCAACATTTAAAACAAGCCCGGGTGATCATCCAACATTCACCGAGGTGTCACCTACCACAGTGTTGGCATTTAGACTTTTTAGATCTCACGTTACCAACGCTCACTATAGACGTAGTTCGAGCCTTAGAACCCAAATTTGCTTCCCACGATCTCTATTAGGGTTCCCAGGTGAAACATTCGAACGAACGTGCATATCCCTCAGTTTCTTCGACGAAGACTAAAAGGAGTTACTCATTTGTCTCTTCCTTGAATCTCTAGCATCGAGCTCATCTTTTCTCTTTTCCTTGCTCAACTCTTCAGCTTTGCAAGCTCGTTCTACTAGCATAACAAATTATTTTAGTTCCAAAAGTCCAACAAACATTCTAATGTTTTCATTTAGTCCATCCTCAAACCTCTTACACATAATAGCTTCTGTAGACACACATTCCCAAGCGTATTTACTAAGCCTGACGAACTCTCGCTCATATTCAGATACGGTCATACGGCCTTACTTCAATTCCAAAAACTTCTTATGTTTTTGATCGATGAACCGCTGACTTATATACTTCTTTTGGAATTCCTCTTGGAAGAAATCCCAAGTGACTCTTTCCCTCAGTACCACTGATACTAAAGTTTTCCACCACTGATATGTTGAATCCTTCAGAAGTGATATAGCACACTTTAAGCATTCTTCGGGAGTACATGAAAGCTCATCAAACACTCTGATAGTGTTCTCTAGCCAGAACTCTGCCCTCTCAAGGTCATCATCTACATTAGCTCTGAATTCTTCGGCTCCATACTTACAAATTTCATCAACCGAAGGCTTATTCAATCTTACCATCTCCACACCTTGAGGAGCTACAGGAACCGGTTGAGGAATGGGAGGGGTGGAGGAGGTTGAGCATTCAGGTTCGCCCAAATAAACTTTGTATACCACTCGTTCATCATATAGAGAAAGGCTTCCCGAGCCTCTCCTCCGTGACTAGTTGTCACGTGTCTACTATCGGGTGGTGCGGTCCCTTGGGCAAAAGCCGGCGCATTTCTTTCTACGTCATCAGCTACAGCTTGGTCGGGATCCATTTACTATATGAAAACATAAATTAAAAAGGTCAGGAACCATCACACTATCAAAATTTATATTTATGGCATGTATAACTAGACCCTCACACATGCTATGTTAGTCTGAGAAACGACTAAACTATAGCTCTGAAACCACTAAATGTAACACCCCTTACCTGTATCCATCGTTGGAATAGGGTACGAGGCATTACTGGACTTTAACACATGTAAACATACAAAATCAAGTCATAAAATTTGCGTCCAATTTAAAACTTTCATTCATATTCATAATGTCCCTATTACTGACCTACGAGGCCCAAAACATACTTTGGAATCAATTTGGAACTTAACCGAGAACTCCGAAACACTTAGAAAATTTTTCATCAAAATAATGTCACACGCCCATATGACTTAGGACACGCCCGTGTGGGCAGGCTGTGTGGTCACACATGCTCGTGTCCCAACCGGTGTAATTCTCTGTTTATGACATCATCAATCATTTAGGGTCACACGGCCAAGTTACAAGCCCGTGTGCTAGGCCGTGTCCTTCACACGGCTGAGACACACGGGCATATAGAACCTCGTTGATCTCTAGACCTCGAGCTAACTTGACAATTCTATAGGGAAAACAAAAAAGAAAGGGAGTAAGCTACATAGCTTAGTAAGCCTATATGCAAATAATGAACATTTTAAACATATAAAGCATACAAACACTATAAAAGAATTTACATAAATCACACTAAGGATTTGTATTCACAACTTACTCATTTCAACCTTACCAAAGGTCTAATATACACATCGATCATATTGCTTACGAATTTCACACTCATACCTGCATCATCTCATAACACAACTATTTCCACTTGCTTTCACACTATACCATATCATTTAACTACTCGTTGAACCACTCAGAATACCAGAGGATACTCGGAAGTTTTTCACATAAGTGCCACACTTATTTGTAGCCGAAGCTACCACTTATCACTTATCACTTAAGAGCTCACTCTCGACTTAATCACAGGTCTGCTCACACAAGCTGACGGTCATGACATAGCTACACAGTACTGCTCACACAGGCTGACAGGTATCTACAACACATGCTGGATTACCTAGCCACTGGTAGTATGTACTAGACCTGTACCCGGACCACTTAATCACTTAAACAATTAGTTTCGAGTGACAAGTCACCCGTATCCTATTCTATTCCTAAGGTTCAACCAGGATTTTTTAACTTGTCGATACTTGATCGATACACGCTTTCAGATATTTATCCACAATGCAAACATTATTAAGGTATGCAAAACATAAATATAATAACACATTATTTACATATAAACTTACCTCGGTACAAAAATAGCAACTTACTAGTATAAGGTAATGTATGAATGTGTAGATCCAATGTAAATCAGTGCAGTATAAGGCAATGTACAAATGTGTAAACACATTATTTACATTATTAAGGCAATGTACGAATGTGTAGACCCAATGTCAATCAATGCAGTATAAGGTACATCATGAATAAAGAACGTACCAGAAATCACATTTGGGGTATCTCCGTCCTCTCGGCGACGAACAACATAAACCAAAGCTGGTTGCCTAACCTTAGCATGACCTGAACCTCTACTCGGTGCTCCACGACCATGACACATGCCATTTCCACCGCTGGCCTGACCCCGGCCTCTTGGTGGCTACTGAACACCTCTCGGTGGCTGAAAAGTACCCTGACCTATAGCTTGCATCTGTATAGGCCTCTATGTACAATTTCTCACATGGTGCTCTATTAACCCACACCTAAAACACGCCCTAATCCTTTTCCACCACTGCCCCTGGTGGTGTCTCCCGTAATCTACACAAGGCTGTGATCTAGTAACAGCAATAGGGCCCTCAACCCGGACTGGCCCAACAACTTGGGCCCTTTTCTTAGGCCTCCCAAATGCACTTGAGGACTCCGGCTATCTCTTATTTCTGCCTTTTTTCGATTCCCTATTATGGCGCTCAGTGCGCTTTACATCATTGGCAGCCTTCGCCTTTTCCACCAGAGCAACAAAATCCTGCTCCCTCTAGGGAGCTATCAATATCCATAAACTGTCTCTGAGGCCGTCCTTAAAATAAACATAGCGTTCGTATTCGGTTGCCACCATCTCACGAGTATGGCGATTAATTCGTAGGAATTCCGCCTCATATTCAGCTACATTAGGGGCTACTCTAGCGATACCCCTAAAGACCACTGCTTGATTCGACCGGAGTCGTTCTGTAATTAACCCACGATCCCCAGTACCAGTATTGGGCCCAACGACCCTTTCTAGAATTTGGAGCATAGCTTGGGATAATGCATCATCCCCAGTTGCCCGATCATACGACCCCGTTTCCGTTACCAGTGACACTAGTACTGTCCTAGACTCAACGTTAAGCATGTGGCCCGAAGATGAAGACCCAGCCCTAGCACTTCCACGGCCTCTGCCATGACCCCTTGTACCCCTTCCATAATTAGAAATTTTATACAGATTAGTTTACAGTTTTAGTAATTATTAGCGAATGTTTTATGAAAAGCAGTAGTTTAGAGTTTTGATTTCGTAGATCACAATCCCAGTACAGTTTTTTGTTTCCTACAACTTTTCAGTTTACTCTAACTAGAGTGTTTCAATACAATCTACTACCCACAATAGTCTCAGTATTTTCTATCTACTGCATTACAATGTAAATAACAACAGTGTCAAGAAGACTTACAAAATCAGTGTCGGAGACTCAATGTGCCACACTTCTAGTAAAAGTATCTCAAAACCATTCACATGATTTGAAAATATCTTATTGAAGCTCAAAATTTGAAAGCCCATTCCATAGCCGCGTTTTGTAACTTGGCTCTGATACCACTAAATGTAACACTCCAAATCTGGCCCAGACGATATGGCCGAATTTGGCGGTGTCACATTGGAGTGTTTTTCGATAATACGATCTCTTTAAAAAACTCAGTCGATATTTGACCTCTTCATCGAATTTTTCGTTCATCATGGTTTGTAAAAGTACTAAAAAAACTCTTTACGCAATGATCCATTTGTTCATCTTTCACTAAATTGAAAGGTGATGTTCATTTTCAAAACATAATTTACTACTTAAAAACTGTTTATTTTAAAAATCGTTACACATTGTAAAAACCCATCTAATAGCGGAAGCTTTAAAAATATTTTACATAAGCGTGGTTTTTGAAAAGCACTCATCTTATTAAAAATTCATCTTTTTCCTACATCTAGTAGTTTACAATCAAGCAAATAAAAACCCAATTTATAACTTAAAACTATAGAGAGGCCTTATTACAAAATAAATACCCAAAATGAAATTTAATAATAGATAAAATCAAATATGAAAAGAAGCAATTGTGTGGCCACCTCCGAGTCCCTCACAACACCAATCCGTCTAAGGCTGGGGATTACCTATACAGATCAACAGAATGGTGAGTTTACAAAAACTCAGTATGTAATCCCTTATCAGTCAGTCAGTAATACAGTATGGAGTAATAGTCTGGGCCTGAGCCCGTTACAGTAACAGAATAAAATATGGCCTAAGCCCACTACAGTATCAGTAGCGGTGCAGTAATGCAAATAGAAATACCACCTAATCCAACTAGACACACCACTCCGTCCCGCCAGTCACACCATGTGGGGATAAAATCAACTCACCCAGCCAGACACACCAAGATTAGCACTGGTTGCGACACTAATCAATATCGCAGTAGAGCTGCCAGTAATCAGTATCGCAACAAAGCTGCCAGTAAGCAGTATCGCAGCAAAGCTACCAGTATTATGAGTGGCTTAAAGCCATCAGTACATCCTCCGTCAATAATAACACAACCCCATGCAGTATGTCGTGTCATAAAATCATACGTGTATGCATCATGTCATGCTCAACTACAGTCATACATATTATATGGAAAATCAGTCATTTTCATCGAAAAGGGGTCTAAACACACTTACCGACCCATCAAAAGGTCCACAGTTGTCTTAGGCTACTCGTGTAACCTTAGTAACCATAATAGTGTAAATGGGCCCAAGGCCTATTATGCGGCCCACACGCTCGTATGGCCTACTATGCTAGAAATGACCTGAGCCATGTGTACGACATAGCCGGGTCCAATATTTCTATCATGTCTGTGAGATTTACCCGTGTGGGGCCCACGAGCCTATTGGGCCCACACAGTCTATTTCGGCCCAATGTGGCCCATAATGGCCTAAGCCTAGAAGATCGCTCATGGTGGCCTCTACAGTCTTACGCCAATGTTTTATGGGCTCGGTTCACCATACATACGATCGTACGCCCATGTGGCATCAATCGCCAAATTTTTAGCTTTTTGGCTTTTGCTGCTCTACGTTTAAAACGGTGTGAGTACACACCTATTTGCGAACGTACGAACAACCCACAAGCACTAAACCAATATTCAACCAAGGTATTCTATTAGGCAACCAACCACGCCGTATCAACCTTCTCAATACTTAATTCGAAACTGACCCAAATCCTTACCTTGATTGAATGAGTAACACCTTAATCTTCTAGGATCACTGACCAAAACTGTTCCCACGTCCTTGACAATTATCTGTGTTACCAACAAAATCTATTAGGTATGATTGCCTACCCCAACGGATTGAGTTTTTACAAATTGTCTAGAGAACACACATTCCTAAAGTAAGGGAAAACATTTGGCATTTAGAGGAAGGGAAATACATTCGGCTTAATGAAAGTGTAGGGTGGGAGATTAAAATAAATGATCAATAGAACAAGAGAGAGGGAGTTAAAAAGACTTAGCGATATGATCAAGAATGATGGTGATCGACAAAACCAAAATAGAAAGGGAGAAAAAACACTATTCGACACCTAATTGCTCAAAAGAGATAAAGCAAAAAGAACGAGGACAGAAGATGATTGTAACACAAAATTACCCTACACCACTCTACTACAGTTTGTAAAGAAGTATTCGGTCAAACAGTTGAGAAGAGGGAGTGGTGCAGAAATCAGCCAAAGCTAGGATGCACAAGAAAAGAATTGTGGGTAGATTAAGAGAAGAAAAGAATGAGTATTTAGTTACGTTTGGAAAACAAAAGAGAGGCAAGAGGAGAAGAAAAGTTCGGCACAGATTGAAAAAGAGAGAAAGAAAGCTGATAAACCGTAAATTATACATATTTTTACCTCATGCTTAGCCAAATTTCTGGATGAATTATCATTGAATTTGTGGAATTTGGTACTCCTAATCTTTTTATTTCATGTTTTATACTTAGGTGAGCATAATGAAGAGAAAAGAGCAAGGAACGGGCCAAAAATGGGCAAATTAGGCCTAAATCAATAATCAACACTGCCTGAAAGTTCGTCACACGGGTGTGTCACATAGCCGTGCCACATTAACAGGCTTGAACACGACCTGGAAGTCGACTCACATGAGCGTGGCACACGGACGTGTCCCTGTCGTGATGAAGTTTAATTTCACTTGGAAAAGGCTACTTAGGGACTTAAAAAGATATTCTAAACTCTATATAAAGACCCTAGGAGGCAATTACAAGGGTACACATTATTCCCGCCAAGACGGGGAGTTAAAGGCAGGGAATTACTCGAAAGAAAGCCGATTGATCCATCTTAGAAGCCAGGATCTACATTAAGACAGAGGATCTCCCTTCTATTCTTTTAGGAGTTTTGAGTTTTCTTATGTTTTGTTATTTTATATATTCTGAGATGTTTCTTTTTACAATTATGAACTAAAACCCTAAATATCTAAGGGGGATAAAACCTAAGATAGATCTTGTTATTGTTATATGAACTGTGTGATAAATATTTGATTTGTTCTTAATTGTGTTTTTAATTCTTAAATTGATATTTTCGGGATATTGATTTAAGTCGAATGTGCTTATGTAGAGGAGTAAAAGTCCCTGCATAGGAGTAGATCCAACACAATTAAGCGGAGTTGATCGTAACCCTAGACATAGGACGACGAAAATCTACCGGATTAGAGTCAATCTAATATGGGGAGCTATAGATTGAGTTAATGCAAGACTAGGGGTTTTAATTAGAAAGAGATTTCAATTAATCAACCTATGATTAGTTGTTCTTATCATCGACGGATGTATTAACATAATTTAGAGATCTCTACGGATCAAATCAAATGAAGAAATCATCTGGTTTAGAGTTAGATAACAAGTGAAGTCTAGGTAGATTCTTCCTTAGGTATTGCCCTCATCAATCAGTTTTCCCAAAAGCAATTTCCTAATTTACACTTTGTCACATCCTTAGTTAATTTAGAGTTAATTAGTTTACAACCAAACCTCTTTATTTTTAGGCTAGATAATAGGAAGGAAGTCATTACTAGTACTTTTAGTTCCTTGGATTCGATATTCCGGTCTTACCACTAGCTATACTACTATTCGATAGGTGCACTTGCCTTTTTATTGTGATAATAGCTAGTTTCCAGGTACGATCGATTTTATTACTTCATCACAATCACGAGATCGAGTTTTTGGCGCCGTTGCTAGGGAACTAAAATATTAGGAACACTAGATTCCTATTACTTTAGCCATTTTTATTTTTATTGAAATTTATTTCCTATTTTTATTTTAGGTTTTATTTACTAAAAATTTCTTTTTCTTTTCCCTTCTAGGTGCTTCTAGTTTATGACTAGAAGAAACCTAAAGGGACCATTATTGTTTGACGATGACTTAGAAGCTACAGTCCGTCGAACTCGCAGAGAAATAAGAAGAAGCTTGCAATATCCAGAACAAAGTCAAGAAGAAGAACCTGAACCTGCTGAAGAGATGAAGGCAAATCATGATAATCAGCTACCCCTTGTAGTAGCCACAAATCCTGTTGAGCAAAATCCTGCTCCGCGTACTATGTATGATTATGCTAAACCTAATTTAGCAGGCAGTGGATCTAGCATTGTTAGGCCGACTATTACTGCAAATAATTTTGAACTGAAACCCAACACTATTCAAATGATACAACAGTTTGTTCAGTTTGATGGTTTGTAGTATAAGGATCATAATACTCATTTAGCCAATTCCCTGGAATTCTGCGACACATTTAAAATAAATGGTGTTTTTGATGATTCCATTCGTCTTCGGTTATTCCCATCCTCATTGAGAAATAAAGCTAAACAGTGGTTAAATTCTTTACCCCGAGGGTCTAGTCTATCACTACATAGGAACAAATGACAGAAAAATTTTTGCTCAAATATTTTCTGCCAGCTAAAATGGCTAAATTAAGGAATGATATCTCTTCTTTTGTGCAGATGGATTTAGAAACACTTTACGATGCTTGGGAGAGATACAAGGACTTACAGAGAAGGTGCCCTCACCATGGGTTACCTCTATGGTTACAAGTTCAAACCTTTCACAACGGTTTGAATCCTTCGACGAGGCAAATGATCAATGCAGCAGTCTATGGAACAATCAACAATAAAAGACTAGAAGCAGCTTATGAGTTTATAAAAGAGATGTCACTGAATAACTATCAGTGGCAAGTCATGAGAATAAAGCCACAAAAAGCTGCCAGAGTTTTTAATATTGATACAGTCACCATGCTTTCTAATCAGGTAGAACTCCTAAATAAAAAGATTTATAATTTTGTTGGTTCTACGCAGGTACAACCAGTGATGTAGTGTGGCTCAATTCAAGGAAACATGTACGATCCAGATTACTCCACCTATGGACATGGCATAGAAACTGAGCAAGCAAACTATATGGGTAATAATTATAGATCCCAAAATAACCCTTATAATAACACTTACAATGCAGGTTGGATGAACCACCCTAATTTCTCATGGAGAGGACAAGGAAATCAAAGGCAACCACCTCCTCCGGGATTTCAACAACCACCGTTCCAACAAGAGAAAAAGTCGAACCTTGAAGAGATGCTCACAACATTTATCGCCGTGTCAAAAACCCGTTTCCAGAACACCGAAATGGCACTGAAGAACCAACAAGCATCCATTCAAGGACTCGAAACTCAAATAGGCCAACTCGCTAAGCTAATTTCTGAAAGACCATAGGGTGGGTTACCGAGCAACACAGAAACTAAATCTAAAGAGCACGTTAAAGCTGTTTCACTAAGGAGTGGGAAAACACTAGTTGAACCTGAAAAGAGGGTATTACAAGAGCCTGAAAAGGAAAAACTTGAGGAAGCCGAACCCAAAGAAAGTGCCCCACCAGTACTTAAGGAATATAAACCACCTATCCTATACCCAGCAAAATTGAAGAAAGACTGCATGGACATCCAATTCGATAAATTTCTTGAACTTTTTAAGCAATTACACATTAACTTACCTTTTGTTAAAGCTATTTCATAGATGCCAACATATGCAAAATTTTTTAAAGAACTTCTTACAAACAAAAGGAAGTTTGAAGAACTGTCTACAGTGGAGCTTAACGAAGAGTGTTCAGCAATTCTCCAGAATAAACTCCCAACAAAATTGAAAGATCCAGGAAGTTTTACTATTCCCTATTTTATTGGTAATTTAAATATTGAAAAGGCATTAGTAGATCTAGTTGCTAGCATTAACTTGATGCCCTAAAAAATGTTCAAACAACTAGGCTTAGGGGAACCAAAACCCACTAGGATGAGTATTCAATTAACCGATAGATCTGTTAAATATCCTAGGGGTATCATTGAAGATGTATTAGTTAAGGTGGCTAAATTTATATTCCCTATTGACTTTGTTGTAATAGATATGGATGAGGATGTTGAGGTACCCTTAATCCTAGGACGACCATTTTTAGCTACTCCTAGAGCTGTTATTAATGTAGGAGATGGTAAACTTGTGCTTAGGGTAGGTGATGAAGAGATTATGTTTAAAATTTATGATGCCATGCGATTTGCTAGGGAACAAGATGATTCATGTTATTTTATTGATTCTATTGATCACTCTGTTCAAGATTCTTTTCGGGAAATCACTCTTAAAGACACATTGGAACTGTGTCTCGTTTAAAGGGGGAAAGCACGAAGTCACCACTGAAATGGAAAAGGTAATAACTGAGCTAAACTCCGATGAATCTTCCCCAAGACAAATAGGTTACGAGGGCATTGAAACTGAGGATGAACTAAAACAAAACCTTCTATTGACGAACCTCCCAAACTAGATCTCAAACAATTACACAAACACTTAGAATATGCATTTTTAGGAGACAATTCTACACTACTAGTCATTATTGCCTCAAACTTGCAACCTTAGGAGACAATTCTACACTACTAGTCATTATTGCCTCAAACTTACAACCTAAGGAAAAAGAGGAACTAATTCAAGTGTTACAAAAACATAAAAGAGCCATAGCTTGGAAAATTTCTGACATCAAAGGAATCAGTCCTTCCTTTTGCACCCATAAATTTTTGATGGAGGATGAATACAAACCATGTGTGCAAGCTCAAAGAAGACTGAACCCTAACATGAAGGAATTGGTCAAAACCGAGGTAATTAAACTTCTAGATGCTGGAATTATTTATCCTATTTCTGGCAGTGATTGGGTAAATCCTATGCAAGTGGTTCCTAAGAAAGGTGGCATGACTGTTGTTGCCAATGAAAAGAATGAATTAATCCCTACAAGAATTGTCACAGGTTGGAGGGTTTGTATTGATTACAAGAAATTGAATGACGCCATGAGAAAGGAACACTTCCCCTCGCATTTCATTGATCAGATGTTAGAAAGACTATCAAGACATATGTACTATTGTTTTTTGGATGGACTTTCTGGCTATTTTCAAATCCCGATAGCTCTTAAAGATCAAGAGAAGACGACATTCACTTGTCTATATGATACGTTTGCTTATCATAGAATACGTTTTGGATTATGTAATGCTCCTACTACTTTTCAGCATTGCATGCTAGCAATTTTTAACGAGCTTGTGGAGGATATCATGGAGGTATTCATGGATGACTTCTCAATATTCGGTAACGCTTTCCAACTTTGCCTCAAAAATTTAGAATGAGTCTTGATAAGATGTGAAGAAACAAATCTTGTTCTCAATTGGGAAAAATGCCATTTTGTGGTATGAGAAGGTATTATGCTAGGACACAAAATTTCTAGTAAAGGGATAGAAGTAGATAAAGCAAAAGTTGAGACAATTGAAAAACTACCTCCCCCTAGTTTAGTTAAGGCAATTAGAAGCTTTTTAGGACATGTTAGTTTTTATAGAAGATTCATTAAAGACTTTTCTAAAATAGCTAAGCCATTAACGAAATTACTAGAAAAAGACATACCTTTCAATTTTGATCAGGAATGTTTAGAGGTATTTAACACTCTCAAAGAGAAACTCACCAATGCGCCAATTATAATTGCACCTGATTGGAATTTACCTTTTGAACTAATGTGTGATGTGAGTGATTTTGCAGTAGGTGTAGTTCTTAGACAGCGAAGAGACAAGCATTTTCAGCTAATCTACTATGCTAGCAAAACTCTAACAACAGTACAAGAGAACTACACTACTACAGAAAAAGAATTGCTATTTGTGGTTGTTGTGTTTGACAAATTTAGACCATATCTAATATTGTCTAAAGTCATCGTTTATACTGATCATTCCGCTCTTCGCTATCTTTTAACTAAGTCTGATGCAAAACCTCGACTAATAAGATGGATTCTATTGTTGCAGGAATTCAACTTGGAAATACAAGACAAAAAAAGAGCTGAAAGCTTAACAGCAGATCACCTTTCCAGGCTTGAAAATCCACATCTCAAAGAACTTGATAAAGCTGAAATAAACGACTCGTTTCCTGAAGAACAATGCTTAGTCATATCTGATTCTGAGGTACCTTGGTTTGCTGACATCGCAAATTACTTAGCTGCTAACATAACCCCAAAAGGGTTGGCACATTAGCAAAAGAAGCGATTCTTTACTAATGTGAAAAACTACTTTTGGGAAGACCCTTTTCTTTTTCGTATTTGTGCAGACCAAGTCATTCGAAGATGTGTCACAACAACTGAAGCGAACAAGATTTTGGAACACTGCCATTCTGGACCGATAGGAGGACATTACAGTGGAACTAAGACCGCCCATAAAATACTCGAATCAGGTTTTTATTGGCCCATATTATTCAAAGATGCCAGCAGGTATGTTATTTCTTATGATAAATGTCAACGAACAGGTAATATCTCTAAGCGTGATGAAATACCTCAGACATATATGTTTGAATGTGAAATATTCGATGTGTGGGGCATAGATTTCATGGATCCATTCCCTAGTTAATTCAGCAATAAATACATTTTAGTAGCAGTCGATTACGTGTCTAAATGGGTAGAAGCCCAAGCCTTACCTACAAATGATGCTAGAATGGTAGTAAGATTCCTTAAAAAACTTTTTTCTCGATTTGGAACTCCAAAAGCAATTATCAGTGATAGGGGAACACATTTCTGCAATGCTCAGTTTGAGAAAGTCTTACAGAAATATGGAGTGTACCATAAAACAGCCACCCATTACCACCCTCAAACTAGTGGACAAGTTGAAGTAGCTAATAGAGAGCTAAAACGCATCATAGAGAAAACTGTACAAGAAAATAGAAAAGATTGGGCAATGAAAGTAGATGACGCTTTATGGGCCTATAGAACTGCCTTCAAAACTCCCACAGGAACATCACCTTATAGACTCGTTTATGGGAAGAGTTGTCATTTACCCTTTGAGCTAGAACATAAAGCATTTTGGGCCATTAATTTTTTAAACCTCGACCCTGATCTTGCAGGTGAAAAGAGACTCATGCAGCTAAAGGAGTTGGACGAATGATGTTGCAATGCATATGAGAATTCACGTTTATACAAGGAAATCACAAAGCGACGCCACGATGCTCGTTTGAAGCAACATAAACAATTTAAGCTTGGTGATCTTGTTTTGCTGTACAACTCAAGGCTTAAATTATTCCCTGGAAAGCTAAAGTTGAGATGGTCAGGCCCATTCATAGTCTAAAGTGTTCTTCCCTACGGCACAATTAAGGTAACACATCCAACTCAAGGCACTTTCAAGGTAAACGGTCATCGACTCAAACTATACGCTGACAACTTTAAGAATGATAGAGAGGAGCTTAGGCTTCACAATCCCTCATAAAGGTACAGGTAAGAAGTCGAGCTTAGACTATAAACAAGCGCTTCTTAGGAGGCAACCCGAGCACTAACAAGTTTGATTTCCTTAGATTCATAACTAACTCCTTAAAATGCAGATCCCCCATGACCACACAACCAGACACACGGGCATGCCTAAAGCCATGGACACCCCACAGTTAGAAACACGGCTGTGCGATACTGCCATGGCCAAACCTGTCAATTTATACACGAGCGTGTGAGTACAAACACGACTGTGGGAAAAGCAACCACCAAAAGACATGATCGTGCTATATGGTCGTGTGTCCCAAGACGCTCGTGCCAATAAGCCGTGGGCAAAACTGAGAAATTAACACAGGCATAAGACACGTTCGTATCGACCAACCATGGCCACACGGGTAAGACCACGAAACACACAGCTAACCCAAGCACCACATGGGCGTGTGCCACAACCGTGGGACCAAATCACTGTTACTTAAATTTTTAATTTTACTTTTCATTTTCCTTACTTTATATTTCTCTTTTTCCTTTTATTTTGCACTTAAATTCTTATCGAGTAATACTTGAATTTTACAAAGTTGTGCTTATTCTCTACAGTCACCCAGAATCATGAACTTCAAGTAGTCATTTCCCCCAAATCTTCACACCTCTAACTCAAGGAATTTATCCAATATTTAAGGAGTTTCACTTCTCTCCCTATCTTACTGTAACACCCTAAATTTGGGCCTAGAAGTGTTGGGCTTGTGTAACGTCCTAATTTTCGAGATTTTTCAAGATTTATGAGATTTTGGTGAAATTTTGAAATTTTGGTGTTCTAAATATTGGAATTGTGTTTAAGTGTGTTAGTGGGCCTTTAGAAGGCCCAAGCCTAAGTTAAAACCCGGTAAAATATCAAGGTTGGATTTTAAGTGAATAGGAGACTTAGTTAAGTGGGCTTTTAAGAAAAACTTCGTAAATTATGACACAAGAAGAGCTTTGGCAAAGTGGCAAGGTGGCACCACTAAGTTCCTAAAAAAGTGCCGCCTGGGAAGGAATTAAAGGTCCAGGGTTCAAGTTGCAAGGTAAGTGTATTGTTACTTTTTAGTTTTTAGGCATGTGCCAGGCATGTGATCACTTAAATGAATTTTGGCAAGGGCCTTAGGGAGGTTGGGCCGATTGTTTTAGTTGATATTAGGGTTAGGTTCTTTTCTTTTTCTGTCTTAGAGAATTAGGGTTAGCCACCTAAAAGCTTTCACTTTCATTCATCCTTTTCTAAGTTTTCACAAAAGCCGAAAACGTAAATTCCTTCTCTTTGGTGCCGATTTCTTCTTCCTCTCCTTCTCCTTCATTCTTTTCTTCCTTTTTGCTTTCTCTTCTAGCCGAAACCTTCTTATCACCTTACTCACCTTCTGTGTTGATCTCATCCTCCACAAAACCACCATAGCCGATTGCCATAAAAGCCGAAATCTCGAAAACTTACTTCTTGTGCCGATTTCTCCAAGCCAATTCCTTCTATTATTTTCATTCCTTTTGACTGAATTTCATCTTCTCTAAACCCTTAGTACCTGTCTGCAAACTACTCCAAAGTTATAGCATCAAATCACCCTCTTCTTCACCAGTCAAAAAGCTGAAATTGCCATAACCATAGGAGCTCATAGCCGAATCTTTAGATCTCTAAGATTCGAGTTCTGCTAGCATTTAGGGGATGGATCTACATCAGATCTGAGTAGGAACATAAGGAGAAACTGTGGTAAGTACTCGTTATCCCAGATCTACATTATTTTGCGATTTAGAAAAAGCTGAAGTCCTTAAAATCTAGGGAGGCTGTCGATTGGGGCTTAGGGCTCTAAGGGTCATTAACCAATGATTTATTTTAGTGATTAGTGTGTTCTAGAGGTGATTGATTGAAAGCTTGGATCTTTGGAACTACTAGATCTAGATCTAGTCATCAATTTTGGCAAAGGTAAGATTTTGAGGGCCTAAGGGGCATTGGCCGAATATGGGTAAGTGAATATTGGGATTGTTTGTTGTAGATTTGCAATCTAAGAATCTTGGTAATTATTGTAGGACATCGTGGGGGATCTCAGTAGTAGTCGTCACGAAACAGGTGTGTATCGAACTCCTTCTTTAGTCTAATTCGGCAAAAGTCGAAATACCGAAATTCTGGCATTTTATGGGCTTGTGAGTGTGCGAGTGCTCACAAGATGTTTAGGAAACGTTAGATCTGAAATTGCAAAGTGGTAAGTTAGTCGTGTGTGAAATTTTGTGCACTTCGGTAATTGGGCCTCGATGGGCTAGAAATGGGCCCAATGGGCTTACGGGCCCGTATGGGTGAAAATAGGTAAATAATGTGTACTGACAGACTGTAGGTTCAAAATTGTTTAAAATGATAAATTGATCATAAAATTTGAACTAAATGGGCTTAATTTGTTAATAGACACTGTAGGGCCCATTAGGGGTTTTAGGGCCCAATGGCTAAAACTGATAAATTAAGTTAAATAGATTATTGTGATGATAAATGGATTAGTAACGACTGTAATATGCATGAAAACCCTAAAAATTGATAAAGTTACTAAAAACCCTTGGTGGTGGAAAATTACTATTTTACCCCTAGGAGCAAAATGACTGTTATACCCCTAGGGCTAAGTGTGACCAAAATACATGTTTTACTGTTACTGTTTACTGCATGCCATGTCATTATTATCTGTTGCATGGGACTGGGATATTGATGGAGGAAGTACTGAAAGTGGCTTGACCATGTACTGGAGGCTTTGCCTCAACTTACTGATATCTGAGTAGCTATGCTGCAACTGTGGAGTGTAGGGCTGGGTGGGTTGAGTTATTCCCCACATGGTGTGTAGCGCTGGTACGGGTGGAGTGTAGCGGTTGGATTTAGGCTGGGTTGGGCTTGCATACATGATATTATCTGTTCTGTTCTGAAATAGGCCTATGGACCATATTGTTAACCGAAAGGGCTAAGGCCTAGTTTACTGTATCTGAATAGGGCTTCGACCCAGTGGGCTTGAGCTAACTTGGGCTTTGGATGGGCATTCTATACACACTGAGTTTTCCAAACTCACCCCATTTCTTTCTATCCATGCAGGTGAGCCCTAGTTGGTGGACTTGGAGCTGGAAGGGATTCAGAATGGCCACGAAGATTTAAATTTCTGGTTTTCAATTATTTTATTTTATTATTTATTTAGATTATTTAATTTTGGTTTCTGGGTTGTAATAAGGCCGCTCTATTTATTTTATTTTGGGTTTTTAATTCTTTAATTCTTTAATTGTTTTTAGCTTAAGTAGGGCATCGTTTAAATCATTTTGACATCGGTTAGCTCTACGGCGCGTTTTTATAAAAGTTACTTGTTTTCAAAATATTTCAAAAACAGAGCAAAGCTTCCACAACATAAATGCTTTCATAAATAAATATCTTAAATACATTTAAACTTAATTTGTTGTTCGTGGACAAGTCATAAGGGTAAAATGTGGTAATGGATGTGTGCATGTCTAGGATTGGATCTAGGAAGAGCTTGGTACTTTAGTAGTCTAAATGACTCACCTCCTCTTCTCTTGAATCCTACCTAGTGCGTAGTATCCATTCACTTTAAGCCATAACAAAGAAAGTCTGATTTTCCGATGCTTAAACTATTTTTACAATAACATGTTTCCGCAACTACAAAGGCTTACAAGCTTTCGCAATTTCTCCATAAGATTTTACAAAGTTGTTTCGATTATTACAATGAATCATGTTTTGAAAAAAAATAAAGGTTTTATACAAGTTTACCAGTAAAAGTTTCTAAACATTAAGAAGGGTTTTCAATGAAAACATGGTTTTCGAAAAACACTTCAATGTGACACACCAGATTTGGCCGTAACGTCTAGGCCAGGTTTGGGGTGTTACACTTACGATTTTATGCTTTTATTTTCACTAACTTTATCTTTGTACATTGAGGGAAATGTACATCTTAAGTGTGAGGGGAGTTCACTTTCATTCTTTGTATTGTCTTTGAAACCCCTGAAAATTTTTACCACTAACTTGTTACATTGTTCTCAAATTTTGAATTCTCAATTTCACTCTCTGTATTATTCTCAATCCCCTATTAAGATGAATTCTAATTGATTTATGATTTTTATTGATATGTTGAGAATGAAGACATAGGTACTTATGCTTTGATTCAAACTTTAAGACATTAGGGAATCAAGCATGATAAGTTGAAATTTTTGAGAATCTACAATTTTTCTAGGTTGTTTTCCCCAATTTTAAGTGTTATCTTGAGATTTGAAATTCACAGAATTGACATCAAAAGCCATAATTCTGGTGAGACTTTTGAACCTTTTGAGCATACATCCTTTCATGCTCACTTTTATTGTTGCTTTGAGTGAGTCAATATTAATTTGTTATTCTAGAACTTGCTTCGATTATACATGTCGAGACCACATCATTGATTTGATATACCAAAATGATAAAGGCACCTAGGTTTTAACCCACTTACTCCATAAAAGTCTACCTCAATAAATTAACCCATAGTGAACCCCATTGAGCCTAACAAACTATTCTTTGACTTACCTTTAATATTAAACTATAACCCATTTTTTGTTGAATTCCCTTCAGTTATTTTGATCCCTATTTTTGTCGAGATTTGAGTTGAATTATTGTTTAGCTTTGTTCTCGTTTTCAGTTTGTAAAGTTTATAAATATTCAATTTAATTGTCATTTGATTTGTTCTTAAAAAAAAAGTGTATATACATTTAATTAAGTTGTAATTCATATTTCAGTTGTAATTCAATAGTTTTGCATATTTCTATTATAAGCTTCCGAATACAAAACAATATCATCAAAAAGGCTTTATTTCTAGGAATATGTTTCAGTGATAGAGATTTTTCTAGCTAGATGATTTTTCAGTTCTATCTCAATTCTAACCCTCTTTTTCAGCTTGTGACAACACCACTAACCAAAGCCCCATTACAACCATTTCAAAACCTTTGATCAATGTGTCATAGCATACATAGTGGTGGAGATTTGATTTTCCTGCAAGCTTATGGTAATAACTTTTCAGATTGACTAATGAGTGCCTAAATTTTTGAACCCTAAACACTTTGAGTGGATGGAGTGAATCTTTAGTGAGGATATTAACTCTTGTTGATTTTGAATTAAAAAGAAACTACTGAGGAAAAAGGAGAAAACCTATGTTTCTGTGATAAAATTCTCAACTTAGACTGTTTGAGACATTAATTTTCTTCTGGTTGAATTTTCATTGTATGATTACTTGTGAATTAGTTTGAAACTTTATTGATAAGTATTATAAGTTGAGAAGAATGGTTTTTAATTGTGAGTTGAGATTTTGCTTGAGGACAAGCAAAGGCTTAAGTGTGGGGGTACTTGATAAACAGTAAATTATACATATTTTTAGCTCATGCTTAGCCTAATTTCTGGATGAATTATCATTGAATTTGTGCAATTTGGTGCTCCTAATCCTTTTATTTCATGTTTTATACTTAGGTGAGCATGAGGAAGAGAAAAGAGCAAGGAACGGGCCAAAACGGGCAAATTAGGCCCAAATCAATAATCAACACGGCCTGAAAGTTCGTCACACGGGCATGTCACATGGCCGTGCCACATTCACAGGCTTGAACACGGCCTGGAAGTCGACTTACACAGGCGTGGCACACTGGCATGTCCCTGTCGTGATGAAGTTCAATTTCACTCGGAAAAGGCTACTTAGGGACTAAGAAAGACATTCTAAACTCTATATAAAGACCCTAGGAAGCAACTACAGGAGTACACATTATTCCCGCTAAGACAGGGAGTTAAAGGCAAGGAATTACTCGAAGGAAAGCCTATTGATCCATCTCAGAAGCCAGGATCTACATCAAGATAGAGGATCTCCCTTCTATTCTTTCAGGAGTTTTGGGTTTTCTTATGTTTAGTTATTTTATATATTCTGAGATGTTTCTTTTTACAATTATGAACTAAAACCCCAAATATCTAAGGGGGATGAAACCTAAGACAGATCTTGTTATTGTTATCTGAACTGTGTGATAAATATTTGATTTGTTCTTAATTGTGTTTTTAATTCTTAAATTGATATTTCTAGGATATTGATTTAAGTCAAATGTGCTTATGTAGAGGAGCAAAAGTCCCTGCATAGGAGTAGATTCAACATAATTAAGCGGAGTTGATCGCAACCCTAGACATAAGACGATGAAAATCTGCCGGATTAGAGTCAAATCTAATATGGGGAGCCATAGATCGAGTTAATGCAAGACTAGGGGTTTTAATTAGAAAGAGATTTCAATTAATCAACCTAGGATTAGTTGTTCTTATCCTTGATTGAGGTATTAACATAATTTAGGGATCTCTATGGATCAAATCAAATGAAGAAATCATCTGGTTCAGAGTTAAATAACAAGTGAAGTCTAAGTGGATTCTTCCTTAGGTATTGCCCTCATCAATCAGTTTTCCCAAAAGCAATTTCCCAATTAACTCTTTGCCGCATCCTTAGTTAATTTAGAGTTAATTAGTTTACAACCAAACCTCTTTATTTTTATGCTAGATAATAGGAAGGAAGTCATTACTAGTACTTTTAGTTCCTTGGATTCGATATTCCGGTCTTGCCACTAGCTATACTACTATTCGATAGGTGCGCTTGCCTTTTTATCGTGATAATAGCTAGTTTCCAGGTACGATTGATTTTATTACTTTATCACAATCACGAGATCAAAAACAAAAGAGTTAAGAGAAAAGGAGAGAAATGTACTTGGCAGTAAAGGTCGATTTGACAACACACAACTAAAACGAAAAGCAAAAAGGGAACTACTTTCGGTACCCAAAGTCTAAAAAAATCAGCACAAAATATTCACAACACAAAAATGACCCAAAATCGAATGAAAAGCAACCTCCTACTTACCTTCAGTCATTGAAAGAGAGAAAAAAACAAAAGAAACTCCAAACTCCCACCAAAAGCTGATCCATAGGTGCTTAGAGTTCAAATTCGGCTACAACACCCACCAACATCACATCCCTTGATTCTCTCCCCAAATTTTCTCCACCAACCATTCAGATCCCATGATCCACTCCCCTAATCTCTCCATGACCAATTCAAACTCAGCGTTTTAGTCTAAGTCCACTACTCACCCAGGCTTAAGAAGCAAAATAAATATTTCTCATTTAGGTGCGCCACCACTCGAATCTCAGACATTAGATTCACTCCACACGCCCTTGGCCATTAGTCCACTAGCCTTATTATGCCACGATTTATCCAAAAATAATTAAGAAACCTATGCACTAAATTCAAAGATTACTCAAAAACACAAGAAAATTTGCTTAAACCAGGGCTTGAACCCCTGACTTCCCACAGTCTTCCCAAGGTACTAAACCATTGTAACAGACATACAGTTATGGCAAAAACAACAAAATCACAGCTCAAATTTTTAGGGCGTTACAACTCTACCCCCTAAAAAAAATTTTGGCCTCGAAATTTACCTGGTCAAAACAAATGAGGGTATTGTTGTCGCATTGCCTCCTCGGGTTCCCATGTGGACTCCTCAAAACTATGATTATGCTAAAGCACCTTAACCAGTGGAATAGATTTCTTCCTCAGTACCTTTACCTCACCGTCCAATATCTGTACTGGTTCCTCCTCAAAAGTTAGGTCTGGCCTAACCTCGATCTCCTCAGTCGAAACAACATGCGAGGGATCAGAGCAGTAACGCCTCAGCATTGAAACATGAAACACATCGTGAATCTGGTCCAATTCTAGCGATAACTCAAGTTGATAGGCAACCGGTCCCACACGCTTCAGTATGCGATAAGGCCCACTGAATCTAGGGCTCAGCTTACCCTTCCACCCAAACCTCAATATCTTCTTCCACGGTGAGACTTTAAAGAAAACATAATCTCCCACAGAATACTCAATCTCTTTATGCTTCAAGTCCGTATACGACTTCTGTCTGTCTGACGCTACTTTTAACCGATCCTGAATCAATCTAACTTTGTCTTCGGTATCAAAAACTAACTCTGGCCCCAGAACACGCCGCTCATCCAGTTTAGTCCAACATAAAAGAGTACGACACCTACGGCCATATAACGCCTCGTACGGTGCCATCTGTATGCTCGAATGGTAGCTATTGTTATACGCAAACTCTGCTAACGGTAAGTAGTCTTCCCAGCTGCCTCGAAACTCTATTACACATCCCCTTAACATATCCTCCAGTATCTGAATCACCCTCTCCGACTGACCAACTGTCTGAGGATGGAACACAATACTAAAGTCTAACTTTGTACCCAGTGCCTCGTGTAATTTCTTCCAAAACTGAGATGTAAAACGAGGATCTCTATTAGATATTATAGAAACCGGAACCCCATGCAATCTTACAATTTCAGCCACATACAACTTAGCCAGTTTCTGCAATGAGTAATGGGTTCAGACCGGTATAAAATGAGCAGACTTGGTTAACCGATCTACGATGACCCAAACCGAGTCTTTCTTAGTAGGCGTTAGAGGCAGCCTACTAACAAAGTCCATAGTTACCCTCTCCCACTTTCGAAGTGGAATATTAATCAACTGTAACAACCTTGAAGGCAGCTGATGTTTGGCCTTAACTTGTTGGCAAGTCAAGCATTTACTTACAAAATCAGTAACTTCGCGTTTAAGTCCTGGCCACCAGTAAAGCTCACGAAGGTCTCGGTACATCTTGTTCCCGCTAGGATCATAGCATAAGGATTGCTATACGCCTCTCGTAGTATAGACTACCTGAAATCAGTAACTCCCGATACACAGACTCTCCCACGAAAACACAGTACCCCTCTGTTATTCAGTCCAAAATCTATCGTTTCCCCATTTTCAATCTATCGGAAACGAGGACCCAGCAACTTATCTACCAATTGTTTACCCTTAATCTGCTCCATCCACAATGGTTTAACTTGATGCTCAGCCAGCAGACTACCATAATCAAATAAACTTAGACGAACGAACATCGCCCTTAGATCAGACATAGCCCTACGGCTCAGTGTGTTGGCTACGACATTTGCTTTACCAAGATGGTATTCAATCGTGCAATCATAATCCTTAAGTAGCTTGATCCACCTACGCTGCCTAAGATTCAACTCCTTTTGAGTAAGGAGGTACTTAAGGCTCTTGTGATCCGTGTAAATAATACACTTCTCATCGTACAGGTAATGCCTCCAGATTTTCAGTGCGAATACCACTGAGGCCAACTCCAAGTCATTTGTTGGGTAATTTGCCTCGTGAGTCTTAAGCTGACGAGATACATATGCGACCACCTTACCCTCTTGCATCAACACACATCCCAAACTAATGTGTAATGCATCACTGTAGACAGTAAACTCTTTCCTAGGCTCTGGCTGAATCAAAATAGGGGCCTCTGTCAAAACCTTTTTAAGTTCTTCAAAACACTCTTGCTGCTTATCAGTCCAGTTAAACGGTACCCCTTTACGTAGTAACTTAGTTAGGGGTGCAACAATCAACGAAACCCCCTCGACAAACTGTCTATAATACCCTGCCAGACCCAGAAAACTTCGAATCTCAGATGCAGTTTTAGATGGTTTGCAATCCAGAACAACCTCGATTTTCCGGGGATTAATCTAATTGCTTCGGTAGATACCACATGGCCCAGAAATGTCACCTTTCATAACTAGAATTCGCATTTGCTGAACTTTGCGTACAACTACTTCTCCCTTAGAATATGAAGAACAACTCGGAGATGTGCATCATGTTCAACTTTAGTTCTCAAATACACTAGAATATCATCTATAAACACCACAACGAACCGGTCCAGATAGGACTGGAACACTCTGTTCATCAGATCCATGAAGGCTGCTGGTACATTCGTTAGCTCAAATGGCATCACTATGAACTCATAGTGACCGTAACGAGTCCTAAACGCTGTCTTGTAGACATCGACCTCTTTAACTTTTAGTTGATGGTACCTGGAACGGAGATCAATTTTGGAGAAAACTGAAGCTCCTCGTAACCAATCAAAAAGATCGTCAATCCTTAGTAGGGGGTACTTATTCTTGAGAGTCAGTTTATTCAATTGCCGATAGTTGATGCACATGCACAAAGATCCATACTTCTTTTTCACAAATAACACTAGCGCTCCCCATGTAGACACACTAGTTCAAATGAATCCTCGGTCCAGTAATTCTTTAATTTGAGTTTTCTGTTCCACAAGCTCCTTCGGTGCCATTCTATAAGGGGCAATGGACACCGAAGCTATATCAGGTAATAGCTCAATACCAAATTCAACTTCACAGTTTAGGGGCAATCCATGTAGCTCATTAGGAAATACGTCAAGAAAGTCTTTAACTATTCTCAAATCCTTGACAGAAGGATCCTCAGATTCTAAATTACTGATGTAGGCTAAATACGCCTCGCAACCTTTACAAACCAATTTCTCGGCCATTAATGCAGAAATCACATTCGATAAGTAATCCCGACACTCCCCAATCACTACTACCTATTCACCCTCTACAATTTTCAATACCATGTGTTTCGTAGCGAATTCAAACTCGCCCAGTGTTTTACTAGCCAATCCATTCCCAAGATTAGATCAAATTCACCAAAAGGCAGTTCCATCAAATTCCCTACAAAAGTAACTCCTTGAACCTCTAAAGGCACATCTCTGAATAGTTTATCTACCCTTACTAACTGCCCCAATGGACTTATTACGGTCATTTCACTAAAAGTAATTTCACACAACATATCCAAAGTTCCAGACATAGCGCATGAAATGTATAAATGTGTAGACCCAAAGTCAATCAGTGCAGTATAAGGTACATCATGAATAAAGAACGTACCAGTAATCACATTTGGGGTATCTCCATCCTCTCGGTGACGAGCAGCATAAGCCAAAGCTGGTTGCCTCGCCTCAGCATGACCAGCACCTTTGCCCGGTGCGCTCCACAACCACGACCCATGCCATTTTCACACCTGGCCTAACCTCAGCCTCTCAGTGCCTGTTGAACACCTCTCGGTGGCGGAACAGTACCCTGACCTGTAGCTTGCATCTGCACAGGCCTCTATGGGGAATTTCTCACATGGTGCTCCATTGACCCGTATCTAAAGCACGCCTCAATCCTTTTTTTAGGCCCGCAATCCACACAAGGCTATGATCCAGTAACAGCAGCAGGGGCCCCAACTCAGACTGGCCCAACAACTCTGGCCCTTTTCTTAGGCCTCCCAAATACACTTGAGGACTCCAACTCTCTTATTTTTGCCTCTTTCCGATTCCCTGTTCTGGCGCTCAGTGCGCTTCACATCCTCGGTGACCTTCGCCTTTTCCACTAGAGCAGCAAAATCCCGCCCCCTCTAGGGAGCTATCAATATCCGAAAACTGTCTCTAAGGTCATCGTCAAAATGAACACAACGCCCGTATTCAGTTGCCACCATCCCATGAGCATAGCGGCTAAGTTATAGGAATTCTGCCTCATATTCAGCCACTAATTTATCCCCCTAAGTTAAGTTCAGAAATTCCCTTCTCCACGTATCCACATAGCTAGCACCCATGTACTTTCCTTGAAATGCAGACTTAAAGAAATCCCAGGTTAACCGGTCAGGTTGTGTGCCCTCTTTCACAGTAAGCCACCACTAATAGGCTTCATCTCATAGCAACGATAGCGTACCTTTCAGTTTCTGCTCAGGGGTGCAGTTGAGGTCATCTATTATTCTCTCCGTGGCCTCGATCCAATATTCTGCCACACTAGGGGCTACTCCAGCAATACCCCTAAAGACCTCAGCTCCATTCGACCGGAGTCATTCCGTAATTGACCCACAGCCCCTAGTACTAGTATTGGGCCCAACGACACTTTCCAGAAATCTGAGCATAGCTTGGGACAATGCGTCATCTCCAGCTACCCGATCATATGACCCCATCTCTGTTACCAGTGAAGCCGGTGCCTCCCTAGCCTTAACCTTAGGCATGTGGCTCGAAGACGAAGACCCAGCCCTAGCACTTCCATGGCATCTGCCGCGACCCCTTTTACCCCTTCCACGAGTACCTCTAGTGCTCATTATCACTTTGCGTATTATCTAAATTAGAAATTTTATGCAGATTAGTTTACAGTTTCCGTAGTTATTAGCGGATGTTTTATGAAAAATCAGTAGTTTAGAGTTTTGTTTTCATAGATCGCAATCCCAGTACAGTTTTCAGTTTCCTACGGCTTTTCAGTTTACTCTAACTAGAGTGTTTCAGTACAATGTACTACCTATAGTAGTCTCAATGTGCCACACTTCTAGTAAAAGTATCTCAAAACCCTTCACATTATTTGAAAATATCTTATTGAAGCTCAAAATTTGAAAACCCATTCCACAGCTAAATTTTGCAACCTGGCTTTGATACCACTAAATGTGACACCCTAAACCCAGCCCAAACGTTATGGCTGAATCTGGCAGTGTCACATTAGAGTGTTTTTCGGAAACACAATCTCTTTGAAAAACTCGTTTGGTATTTGACCTCTTCATCAAATTTGTCATTCGTCATGGTTTGTAAAAGTACTAAAAAAAACTCTTTACGTAATGATTCATTTGTTCATCTTTCACTGAATTCAAAGGTGATGTTCATTTTCAAAACTTAGTTTACTAGTTAAAAACTATTTATTGTAAAAACCCATTTAATAGCGGAAGCTTTAAAAATATTTTACGTAAGCGTGGTGTTTTTGAAAAGCACTCATCTTTTTAAAAATTCGTCTTTTTCCTACATCTAGCAGTTTACAATCAAGCAAATAAAAACCCAATTTAAAACTTAAAACTATAGAGAGGCCTTATTACAAAAATAAATACCCAAAATGAAATTTAACAGTAGATAAAATCAAATATGAAAGAAGTAATCGTGTGGCCACCTCCGAGTCCCTCGCGGCACCAATCTGTCTGAGGCTGGGGATTACCTGTATAGATAAACGGAAAGGTGAGTTTACGAAAACTCAGTGTGTAATCCCTTATCAGTCAATCAGTTATACAGTATGCAGTAATAGTCTGGGCCTGAGCCCGTTACAGTAACTAAATAAAATGTGGACTAAGCCCAATACAGTATCAGTAGCGGTGTAGTAATACAAATAGGAATCCCACCCAATCCAACCAAACACACCACTCCGTCCCGCTAGTCACACCATGTAGGGATAAAATCGAACCACCCAGCCAGACACACCAAGATTAGCACCGGTTGCGGCACTAATCAATATCGCAGTAAAGCTGCTAGTAATCAGTATCGCAGCAGAGCTGCTAGTAATCAGTATCGCAGCAAAGCTGCCAGTAAACTGTATTGCAGCAAAGTTGCCAATAATACGAGTGGCTTAAAGCCATCAGTACAGTACACTTCCTCCATAATTAATAACCCAACCCCATACAGTATGTCGTGTCATAAAATCATACGTGTATGCATCATGTCATGCTCAACTACAGTCATACATATTATAGGGCAAATCAGTTATTTTCATTGGAAAGGGGTCTAAACACACTTACCGACCCATGAAAAGGTCCATATTCATATCGTTGACTCGTGTAACCTTAGCAACCATAACAATGTAAATGGGCTCAAGGCCCATTATGCGGCCCATGTGGGCCCACACGCCCATGTGGCCACTAAGCCAAAAATGACCTTAGCCATGTGTGTGACACAGCTGGGTCCAATATTTGCATCATGTCTATGAGATTTACTCATGTGGGGCCCATGAGCCCATTTTGACCCAACGTGGCCCATAACGGCCTAAGCCCATAAGATCACTCATGGTGGCTTCTACAGTCTTGCGCTCAAGTTTTGTGGACTTGGTTCACCACACGTGCAATCGCACACCCGTGTAGCATTAATCGCTAAATTTTTGGCTTTTCGGCTTTTGCCGCTCTATGGTTAAAACGGTGTGAGTACACACCTATTTGCAAAACTTGCGAACAATCCACGAGCACTGAACCTACATTCAACCAAGGTATTCTGTTAGACAACCGACCATGGGGTATCAACCTTCTCAATACTTAATTCGAAACTAACCCACATCCTTACCTTGATTGAATGAGTAAGACCTTAATCTTTTAGGATCGCTGACCAAAACTATTCCCACGTCCTTGATGATTATCTGGGTTACCAATGAAATATATTAAGTATGATTGCCTACCCCCACAAATTGAGTTTTTACAAACTATCTAGAAAACACACATTCCCAAAGTAGGGAAAACATTCGACAATCAAAGGAAGGGAAATACATTCGGCTTAATGAAAGTGTAGAGGGGGAAATTAAAACAAATGATCAATAGAACAAGAGAGAGGGAGTTAAAAGTATTTACCGATATGATCAAGAATGATGGTGACTGACAAAACCAAAATAGAAAGGGAGAAGAAATACTAGTTGGCACCCAATTGCTCAAAAGAGATAGAGCAAGAAAACGAGGACAAGAGATGATTGCAACACAAAATTACAATACACTGCTCGGATACAGTTTGTAAAGAAGTATTCGGTCAAATAGTTGAGAAGAGGGAGTGGTGCAGAAATCGGCCAAAGCTAGGATGCATAAAGAATTGTGGGTAGATTGAGGGAAGAAAGTAATGAGTATTCGGTTACGTTTGGAAAATAGAAGAGAGGCAAAAGGGGAAGAAAAGTTCAGCACAGATTGAAAAAGAGAGAAAGAAAGTGGAAGAGTTGAGAGAAAAGAAAAGAAATGTACTTGGCAGTAAAGGTCGATTTGACAACACAACTAAAATTAAAAGCAGAAAAGGAACTACTTTTGGCACCCAAAGTCTAAAAAGATAGGCACAAAATATTCAGAACACAAAAATGACCCAAAACTGAATGAAAAACAACCTCTTACTTACCCTCAGTCATTGACAAAGAGAAAAAAAACAAAAGAAACCTCAAACTACCACTAAAAGCCGATCCATAGGTGTTTAGAGTTCAAATTCGGCTACAACACCCACCAACATCAGATCCCTTGATTCTCTCCCCAAATTTTCTCCACCAACCATTCAAATCCCATTATCCACTCCCCTAACCTCTCCATGACCAATTCAAACTTAGTGTTTCAGTTTAACTCCACTACTCACCCAGCTTAGGCAGCAAAATAAATATTTCTCATTTAGGTGCACCACCACACGAACCTCAGACCTTAGATTCACTCCATACACCCCTGGCCACTGGTCCATTAGCCTTTTTATGCCACGATTTATCCAAAAATAATTAAGAAACCTATGCACTTAAGTTAAGGGTTACTCAAAAACACAAGAAAATTCGCTCAAACCATGGCTTGAACCCCTGACTTCCCACACTCTTCCCAAGGTACTAAACCACTGTAACAGACATACAGTTTGGACAGAAACATGAAAATCACAACTTAAATTTTTGGGGCGTTATAGTTTGTTACATAACTAACATTCATTTTCCACCATTATACATCAAAATACATACATGTCATACATGGGTAAATTTTCAAACATGAACCCTAGCTCAAATTAATGGTAGGAATAGGTAAATCGAGCTACAAGGACTTCAAAAATGTAAAGAACATTAAAAACGAGACTAAGATGCACTGGCTTTGAGCTTGAAAATGAATGAAACCCTAGCTATTATTTTCTTAGGGATTTTCGGCTATGGAGGAGGACGATGGACAACATTTTTGAGTTATTTTTCCCTTTTTATTCTTTTATTAACCAAAAGACCAAAATGCCCTTCACTTAAAACTTTGATGTTTTATCCCTTCCATGTCCATTTTTGTCCAAACTAAACTATATTGGTCTAATTACCACATAAGGACTTCTAATTTAAGAACTCATCACAATCAAATCCCTTTAGCAGTTAAAATACACATTTTGCAGCTTTTGCAATTTAGTCCTAAAAATCAAATTGGACACTTTATCACTAAAATTTCTTAACTAAAATTTCACACATGCATTCAATCGTATGATAAACCTCAAAACTTTATCGCAATAAATTTTTCTATTTCAGATTCGTGGTTCCAAAACCACTGTTCCGTTTAGGCCTTAATTTAGGCTGTTACACTTCTAGTATAAGTACCCTTTGCCATTCCCTCATTCCTCCTTTCTTTTCTCTTTTTTTCCATTTTTCCGTTCTTCAAGAGAGTGTTTTAAGGCATTGAGAAAAGCCCAATTTGGCCATTTTTGAAGCAATTTAGTCTGGTTTCCACGACAAGAAGTGAAGAACAAAGGGGGATCACAGTGAGTTATGCCTCGAAAAACCATCGAAAACAACTTGCATTTCTTTTCCCTTTACCTTTTTTTAGTTTTTGTACAATTCAAGAAACATGATTGCAATTGAGTTTTATGTTTTTAATATAATCATGGTTTCTTAATTATTTCAGTGTTACAATGATTTAAATTTCATAGATTAGATTAATTAATTCTATTAATGATGTTATGTGCCTTAGTTCTTATTCGTTTAGATAAAATCATGCATTTGTTATTCGTGCATTATAAATGTAAGGATGTAGTTAAATTAATTATTCAATTAGAACCAAATTGTAATTAATTGACACAATATCTGAATTGTGCATATTTAATTTATATTTGAGAAAATTAGGTTAAAATTTGTAATAATTCGAAAGAACATTATTACTTTACATAACCCTGAGATTTATGTGATTAATTTATTTCAGTATAGAAATATCACTGATACCTCACATAATTTTTTTATGCTTATTAAAAATACTAAGTTGTTAACATAGTTATATGCTAGACTTAATAATTTAATAAGTATGAAATCTTAGATGATGCCTGAAAAGGTAATTTTAAAGTCGAAATAGACATAGAAATATGCAAACAAGAGGTTAAACTTAAGATTTCCAAAGAAGCCAAAGTACTCATAATTAAAATATGGTAAATAAATAGCTGAGTTGCCATGGGATTTCCTGTACATCATTTGCATTATTTAAATATTTATGAGCTAGAAGGAAAAATTATTCTAACACATGCATGCTATTGTATTTCTCTTAAAAACTTGCATACTTATTTCTTTATTTATTTAATTTAATTTTAAGCATACTTAGATTAGTTTAATATAATTAAAAACCCATCACTTTAATTTATTTTCATCACCGACCAATTTTCTTAATAGTTAATTTTGCAACACTTGATTTGTATAAACAGTTCCTACGAAGATGATAACTCTTACTCACTACTTTATTACTTGTCAACGATTGTGTATACTTGCACATCAATCGAATTATTTTGAGACAATATGATATAGTGGAATGTGATCTTGCAATAACATATATGTATCCTGTTACTATGTTATTTATATTACTTGAATCATGAAAGCACCACAAAGCTTTATTACTCAATGTACGGTTTGTTATTTTGTACATAAGTATCAGGAGATCTCGAAGTTTCTAAAGGTGGTGCAGCATCTAGATCGCCGAATCCTGACTAAAAAATGTTTGTACCATCTTTACATTTCAATAGATGGCATGTACCTAGAATGTTATCAATTTAAAGTTTTAATTGGTCAAGTAGATATTTTGGTTAGAGAATGTTAGATGGAATTGATTTGTGAATTGTTTTAGTCTTGTTTAAAAAGTGTTTTGAAGTATTTAATATGTTTTAAAGTGAAAATGAATACCTTTAAGTTGAATAGAATTACATATTGAGTCCTTAGACCATTGGTGTCTATAATTTGGCAGGTTGAATCCAAAAGAAGTAAGCTCTATAGGAGTCTGCCATCAGAGTCACGACACTAGCTCTGAACGTCACGACGCCTCCTGTTTAAAGTTGTGACACTAACCTATTGTTTTGAAAGTCACAACATTGCACCCCTGAAGTCATGACATCAACCCGAAATATTTTAAAACTTTGTAGTTTAGTCCTCCAATGGCCTTGGGTTATGACGTCAGCTCGAAATATTTTAAAACTTTATAGTTTAGTCCTCTAATGGCCTTGGGTTATCATAAGAGCTTTCGTAAGCTCGGATAAACCCATATTATAATATAATGACGTAATGAACATGTTAGTGAATATAAAGTGTTGAATCGATAGAAATTATGATCGCAGTTGCTCTGGCAATGAATGTGACATCCTATAGCTCAGACCCAACGATCAAGTCAGGTATGGGGTGTTACAATTTTAAATATAAAATATTTATTTTTCAACACAAAAAAGTAAAATTAAATAAAAATAGAAATAATTTTGATTCAGATAACCTTGATAACTTGTATTCCAAAAATTATCCAAATACCATAGTTCAAATTGAATCATGATTTCCTTTTTTGCTCAACCTTAACTTCATGGTTTTCTCTCTCTTTTGGCTTTGCTCTCTTTGCCTTCTTCACATGCAATGAAATAGTCTTAGAAGTAGACTTGTTTAATAATCGAGCTACCCATCCAAACTTGAGGGCCTACTTGAAATTTGGGAGAGTTTAGGTAAACATATTAGACCTAAAAAAGGGCTTGGGCAAAATAAAAAGTGCATTCAAAATATAGGTTGATCTCAGGCTCAAATTGTAACACCCCAAACCCATCCAAGACGTTATGACTGAATCTAGTGATGTTACATTGCAGTGTTTTTCGTAAAGTATGATATCGATGGAAACCTTTTTTTATCATGCTAGAGCGTGTCATTCATTTTCCAAAACGTGAGTCAATGTCAAAAAGTTATTCACATTTAAACGTTATTAGTTTTCAAAACATCAGTTGTTGTAGAAGCTTTTAAGTAGGTTGTGTATTGTGGTATTTTTGCTAAAATATTTATCTTTTGAAAACTTGCGTCTTTCCCTACTGCTAGCAGTTAAAAAGATTAAAACAATAAAAAAATCCCAAATTAAAATAACAATCCAAAGAGGCCATTACTATAGTATCAGTAACAGTGACATTATCAGAATGCATGTCCTACCCAACCAACCACTACACCATCTCCTGCCTAACCCTGCACTCCTGTGGGGAATAAATCGCCTACCCATCCCTACACTTACAAATTAGCACCAGTTGCGGCACTCAACAGTATTGCAGCATAGCTGCCAGTATATTAGGCTTAGAGCCATCAGTGATTTGCAGCAAAGCTACCAGTACAGTACACTTCTTCCAGTCATATAATCCTAATCCCCCTGCAATGCATCAAGCAATCATGTCATGTCATATCTTAGTATCATACATGTGTCTAGTACCGATTAAATAGCATGCTAAAATACAGTCATACATGTACATATATATAGCTCACACAGGGGTATAATAGTCATTCAGTCAATTAGGGGTCTAGATAAGCTTACCGACCCCACAGTAGGTCCACAATCGTCTCAGGCGACCCGTGTAACCTTAGCCATCAAATAGTAAAAATGGGCCCACGACCCATATTACGGGCCCATGTGGGCCCACATGCCCGTGTGGCCTACACAGCTCAAAATGGCCTTGGCCGTATAGTTCACACGGCCTGACCCAACATTTCCACACGTCCGTGTGGTTTCTCTCGTGTGGGGCCCACATGCCCGTGGGGTCTACACGGTCTAATTCGGCCCAATTTGGCCCAGCCCATGATATCACACATGGCCGGCCTCATTGATCACACACCCATGTTTAGTCATACGACTACCACACGAGCGAGCGTACGCTTGTTTGGCGTCGACGTTCCCTTATTCCGGCTTTTGTAGTTTTCCATAGTCGGGATTACATTACACTCTTTATTTTGTTTGAAGTTAAACTAGATAGACAATTGTGTCACAACATACGAAAATAAAATTAAAAGTTTTTGGGGCATTACAACTCTACCCCCTTAAAAGAAAATTTTGGCCTCCACATTTTACCTTATCAGAGTAGATGAGGATATTACTGTCGCATTACATCCTCGGGCTCCCACGTGGCCTCCTCAGAACTATAATTACTTTAAAGAAATTTAACCAGTGGGATGGACTTTCTTCTCAGAACTTTAACATCGTAGTCCAATATCTAGACTAGCTCCTCCTTAAAAGTCAGATCTGGCCTAACCTAGATGTCCTCAACTGGAACAATATGTATGGGATCAGAGCGGTAGCACCTCAACATAGAAACATGGAACACGTCGTGAATCCGCTCTAATTTTGGAGGTAGCTCTAACTGGTAGGCAACTGGTCCCACTCGTCTCAATATGCAATAAGGCCCAATGAATCTAGGGTTCAACTTGCCCTTACGACCAAATCTTAATATCTTCTTCCATGGTGAGACCTTGAGAAACACGAAGTCCCCAAAGAATACTCTATCTCTCGGCGCTTCAGATATGCACACGACTTTTGCCTATCAGATGTCTCTTTCAGTCAATCTCGAATCAACCTGACCTTATCCTCGGTATCAAAAACCAGTTTAGAACCTAGAACATGACGCTCGCCCAACTCAGTCTAACACAAAAGAGTGTGACACCTATGACCATATAGTGCCTCGTACAGTGCCATCTGTATGCTAGACTGGTAACTGTTGTTGTAAGCGAACTCCGCCAATGGCAAATAGTCCCCCCAACTGCCTCGGAAGTCTATTACACAACCCCTTAACATATCTTTCAATATCTGAATTACCCTCGCAAATTGACCAGCTGTTTAAGGATGGAACGCAGTGCTAAAATCTAACCTTGTACCTAAAGCCTTATGTAGTTTCCCCTAGAATCAAGATGTGAAGCGAAGATCTATCAGATATTATAGAAACTGGTACCCCATGCAATCTCACTATTTCAGACACGTATAGCTTAACCAGCTTTTGCAGTGAATAGTCAACATGAACCAATATAAAATGGGCAGACTTGGTCAATCGATCCATGATGACCCACACTGAATCCTTCTTAGTAGGCGTTAGGGGCAACCCGCTAACAAAGTCAATAGTCACTCTCTCCCACTTCCAAAGTGGTATCTTAACCGGCTGCAGTAAACCTAAGGGTAGCTGATGCTCAGCTTTAACCTGCTGGCATGTCAAACATCTACTCATAAAATCTGTAACCTCTCATTTAAGACCTGGCCACCAGTACAACTCAAAAAGGTCTCGGTACATCTTATTTTCGCTAGAATGCATAGCATATGGGCTACTATGCGCCTCTCGCAGTATAGATGCCTCAACTCGGCATCATTCGATACACAGACTCTCCTATAGAAATAGAGTACCCCTTTGCTATTCAATCCAAAATCTGATGTGATACCTCTCTCAATCTGTCAAAATTGAAGACCCAGTGACTCATCTTCTTACTGTTTGCTCTTAAGCTGCTCAATCTACATCGCCTTAACTTGGAGTTCAGCCAATAGACTACCATCATCAAATAAACTGAGGTGAGCAAACATCACCCTAAGATCCATCATAACCCTACGGCTCAGTGCATAGGCCACCACATTGGCCTTACTAGGATGGTATTCAATCGTATAGTCGTAATCCTTCAGCAGCTCAATCCATCTACGTTGCCTAAGGTTCAGCTCCTTCTGAGTGAGGAGATATTTAAGACTCTTGTGATCAGTGTAAATGATACGCTTTTCACCATACAAGTAATGTCTTCATATTTTTAATGCGAATACCATTACAACCAACTCCAAGTCATGTGTCGGATAATTTGCCTCATGAGTCTTAAGTTGTCGAGACGCGTACGCAACTACCTTACCCTATTGCATCAGTACACATCCCAAGTCGATGTGTGATGCATCACTATAAGCCGTAAATTCCTTTCCAGACTCTGGTTGTACCAAAATAAGGGCCTCATTCAGTACGGTCTTGAGCTTCTCAAAGCTCTCTTGCTGCGCATTAGTCTAGTTAAACGGCACACTTTTACGTAGCAGCTTAGTTAAAGGTGCTACAATTACAGAAAACCCTTCCATAAATCGTCAATAATACCAAGCCAGTCTTAGGAAATTGTGAATCTCTGATACAGTCTTAGGCTGCTTCTAGTCCACGACAACCTATATCTTACAAGAATCAACCCTAATCCCGTCAGTAGATACCACATGACCCAGAAATGTTACTTCTTGCAATTAGAACTCACACTTACTGAACTTGGCATACAGTTGTTTCTCTCTTAAAATTTATAGAACCATTCAGAGATGTTCATCATGTAACACCCCTCACCCACGTCCGATACCGGGACCAGGTACGAGGTATTACCGGACTTACGAACAGACGATCACTCAATCCTGACTCACAAATTCCGCAAAGATTTAAAACTTTTTCAATCTTATTCAAAACACTTTTATTATGGGCTTACAAGGCCCAAGAGACTCATTAGGTACGATCTAAAACCAAACCAGAACTTTTCAATCAGTTAAAAAAAACTCTACTTAAAACAGGGCACACGTCTGTGTGGGACAGGGACACGCCCGTGTGGGCAGGCTGTGTGGTCACATATGCCTATGTCCCTAGCCCGTGGGGAATTAATTTTCATTTCGAACCTATAGGGGTTTTCACACGGACGAGGACACGCCCATGTCTCTGGCCCGTGTTCTTCACCCCGTGTGAAAAACTGGGGTATTCTGTTTATGACATCATCGTGAAATTTTTGTCACACGACCAAGCCACATACCCATGGCTAGGCCATGTCTATCACACGGTCGGGACACACGGCCGTGTTTCCAACCCATGTGTTTACTACAAAATATTTAATTTCCATAATTTTAGGTGCAGGGGACACACGACCTATCAACATGCCCGGGGGCTGGCCGTGTGTCACACATGGCTTAGACACATGCCCATGTGCCTAACCGTGTGGACAACTATAGACTATTTTCCAAGCCAATTGCCACCCTGAAACACAAACCAACTTAAACCAATTTTGCCAATACACAATATAACATGAAAACAAATCCAAACAACCACATTCCGGTATCCACACACTTCATTTTACCAACCACACACAAGCATACACATCCATACACATTATACACCTACTATATAATTTGTATCATAAGGGATTACAACACTTTAATTAGAAAATACTCATTCATATATGGCCCATAGCAAATGGCCAAATCTCATAACATTTGTGACAGCATTTGACCCTATAGGCTATGACACATAACAAATCATTAGACCATCTATACATGCCATAATCTTAAGTGTTTAAACAAAAAACCAAAATCCCTGTTGATAATGTTGATAGAATCCTATTAATCTTTGAACATCAGGTTAGCTTGACGAACCTAGATGGGGAAGGAAAAGAAAGGGGGTAAGCTAAATAGCTTAGTAAGTCTACTTGTAAATAAATGAGCAATTGAGACCAATAGAACAATCTCAAGTAAATTCTCTTTGCTATATTGAGATTAAGCTTATAACTTACTCAATGATCTTACCACACAAATCAATATATACTAAAGCACTTAGCACATATGACATATTTCTCATAACCTGCACATACACACACTTCACACACGGTCAAATCTTTCACTAACATTCACTTATTATTAATCAGATTCAATTACCCGTTGAACCACACGGAATTTTAAAGGATACATGGAAGAAGGCACAAGTGCCACACATAATGTAGCCAAAAGCTTAATAATGAGCTATTCATGGGTCTGCTCACACAAGCTGACGGTATAGTCGAAACTACTCAGTGCTGCTCACACAAGCTGACAGGTATCTACAACAAATGCAAGATTACCTAGCCACTAGTAGTCAAACTAGACTAGCACCTGAAATTACATAAACAATTGATCACACACAATAGTTTACTAGTGACATGTCACTCGTATCCTAGTCGATTCCTAAGGCTCAACCGGGTTTTCCTCACTTATTGATTTATTTGTCAATATATATACTCATATACAATTAACAAATTATTGTAAGATTACAAAGATTAGAATAATTAAGATAACTAATCAAAATATCAATATGACTCATTATTTACAAATAAACTTACCTCGAGTCAAAATGCAACCTTTATTGATTTAATACGAGACCTTGCCTTTTCCCCGGTCAAGGTCGTTTCCTCGTCGTTCTTGATCTATAAAACCAAATTTAGGTTATTCATTACACACACTACTCATTGGGCACAAAATCATCCTATGGTAATTTTTACCATTTTACCGCTAACTTGTCAATTTTTACAATTTAGTCCCTAGGCTCGTAAAATGAAATGTACTTATTTTTCTTTATTCCCAAGCCTAGCCAACCCTATATAACAGCCCACAATTTTTAATATTCTACAATTTATGCACATGTTTTACAACTTTTACATTTTAGTCCCTAAATGCATTTTCATGCAAAATCACCTAGTAAAAGTTGCTTACTACACATCAAACCTTTATTTTCTACCATTAAACATCAAAATGCATTCATGTCACACATGGGTAAATTTTCAAACATGAACCCTACTTCAAATTAATGGTAGAAATGAGTAGTCCAAGCTTCAAGGACTTCAAAAATGCAAAAAAAAATTAAAAACGGGACTAAATTGCACTTACTTGGATCTTGAAAAAGTTGAAAACCCTAGCTATGGAGACTTAGGGAATTTCGACACTTAGGGGAAGAAGATGGACATTTTTGGCTTATTTTTCCCTTTTTATTTTATTTAATAACCAAATGACTAAAATACCCTTAATGGCCTTCTTTGCAAATTTTTGCTTCCATGGGCATTTTTGTCCATCATGCTATAAAATGGTCTATTTGCAAAATAAGGACCTCAAATTTATGAATGCAATTCAATTACACACTAAATGCTTCTAGAACTTATATTTTGAATTTTTATCAATTTAGTCCTATCTCTCAATCGGGCACTTACCGATAAAATTTATTTACCAATTTTTTACTCATGCAATCAATCATCTACTAAGTCTTAAAACTTTATCGGAATAAATTTTTTTAAGTTGGATTCGTGGTCCCAAAACCACCATACTATTTAGGCCCTAATTTAGGCTGTTACACATCATGTTTATCCTCAGTCCTCGAATACAGCAAAATGCCATCAATAAACACTAATACAAACCGGTCTAGATATGGCCAGAACACTCAGTTCATCATATCTATAAAAGATGCTGGTGCATTCGTCAGTCCAAACGGCATCACTAAGAACTCATAATGACCATAGCGAGTCTTAAACGCCATCTTATGCACATCGACCTCTTTAACCCTTAACTGGTGATACCCAGATTGAAGATCAATCTTGGAGAATACTGGTGCTCTTCGGAACTGATCAAATAAATCGTCTATCCTTATTAGCTTATTCTTAATGGTCAGTTTGTTCAGTTACCGGTAGTCGATGCACATACGCATGGATTGATAAACGATAAATTATACATGTTTTTACCTCATGCTTAGCCTAATTTCTAGATGAATTATCATTGAATTTGTGGAAATTGGTGCTCTTAATCCTTCTATTCCATGTTTTATGCCCAGGTGAGCTTAAGGAAGAGAAAAGGGTAATGAACAGGCCAAAAACGGGTAATTTAGGCCCAATTCAATAAACATCACAGCCTGGAGATTCACCATACGGCTATGCCACCTTAAGCTCGAACACGGCCCAACCCCGATGAGCATGGCTAGACCACACGGCCGTGCCACCATCAACAAGCCCTACCACGGTCTGGGCATCTATCCACACGGGCATGGCACACAGGCGTGTCTCTGTCGTGAGGAAGTTAAATTTCACTCAGAAAAGGCTACTTAGGGGCTAAGAAAGACACTCCAAAGCTCTATATAAAGACCCTAGGGGGCAACTACTGGGGAGACTTTTCTCTCTTGAAAGGAGTGATTTTCTTCCCTCAAGAAGGTGCTTATTTCCTGTCAACACAGAGAGTAGAAGCAAGGAATTATTCTAAGGGAAGCCGATTGATCCATCTCAGAAGCCGAATTTTCCCTCAAGACTAAAGATCTCCCTTCAAATTCCTACAGGGGTTTTTGGGTTCTTTATGTTTTGTTATTTTATTTCCTCTGAGATGTTTTCTTTTATAATTATGAACTAAATCCCCCAAATACTTGAGGGGGATGAAACCTAAGATAGATCTTGTTATTATTTTCTCTTGAATTATATGATAAATATTTGATTTGTTCTTAATTGTATTTTTAACTCTTAAATTGATATTTCCAGGATATTGATTTAAGTCGAATGTGCTTATGTAGAGGAGCAAAAGTCTCTGCATAGGAGTAGATCCAACACAATTAAGCGGAGTTGCATGCAACCCTAGACATAGGGCGACATAAATCTGCCAGATTAGGGTCAAACCTAATAAGGGGATCCATAGATCGAGTTAATGCAAGACTAGGGGTTTTAACTAGAAAGAGATTTTAGTTAATCAACCCAGGATTAGTTGTTCTTATCCTTGACGAAGGTATTAACATAAATTAGGGATTTCTACGGATCAATTCAAGTGAATAAATCGTCTAGTTCAAGAGTTGATAACAAGTAAAGTCTAGGTGGATTCTCCCTTGAGTATTGTCTAAATCAATCAGTTTTTCTTAAGAGTTTTTCCCCAATTCATTTTTTGTGCATTTTTAGTTTAGTTTTAGAATTAGTTTAGTTTCATAAAAATCCCCCTTTTATTTCTAAGTTAAATAATAGAAAGAAAGTTAGTACTAGTACTTTTGGTTCCCTTGGGTATGATATCTCGGTCTTGCCACTAAGCTATACTACTGTTCGATAGGTGCGCTTGCCTTAAAATCGTGATAATAGTTAGTTTCTGGTGTGATCATTTATTATAAATTTTATTACTTCATATTACGCATATCATGGATCCATCCTTCTTTTTCACGAATAGAACTGGCACTCCCCATGGAGACACACTAGGGCGGATGAACCCACGATCCAGTAGCTCTTGAATTTGGGCCTTAAGCTCCATAAGCTCTTTCAGTGTCATTCTATAAGGGGCGATGGACACCAGAGCTGTGTAACATCCCGAAATAGGGCTTAAAAGGAATGGTGGTTACGAAACCATGAATCCGAGATAGAAAAAATTATTTCGATTAATTTTTATAATTTACCGAGTGATTAGATGCATGTGTTAGAGTATTGATAGAAAATTTTATTAATTACGTGTTTAATTTGCCTATTAGGGCTTATTTGAAAATGTTGATAAATATGAATTCTAGATAGGAAAGGATTAAATTAAAGAGCATAACTGAAGTAGAGGTCCTTAAATGGAAATTAGACCATTAAGTTTTCATGGACAAAAATGGACATACATAGATAAAAATAACTAAAGTTTTAATGAAGGGTATTTTAGTCATTTGGTAAATAAAAGATTAAAAAGGGAAAAAGATGGCAAAATGGTTATCATCTTCTCCATAAGGCCGAAACTACAAGGTGTCTCCATAGCTAGGGTTTCTTCAACTTCTCAAGCTCATAGTAAGTACATCCAAGCCCTGTGTTTAATGTTCTTTACGTTTTTAGAGTCTCAGTAACTTGCTTTAGCTTATTCTAGCAATAATTTAACCTAAGGTTCATATTTGAAAAAATACCCATAGGTGAAATGTGTTTATTTTTATGTTTTATGGTAGAATATGAAGCTTGAAACTATGTTAAACGACTTGAGCTAAGCGATTTTAAGTGAAAATGAGTAAAACGACATAATTGGTAAAAATACCTAACGTTCATAAGTACATGTTAGAGTGAGAATTTGATGATCATAGAAGGAAAAAAAAATGATCATCATGTCCTAAAACATAAGAATTAGGGATAAAGTTTAATTTTCGAGCTTTGGAGTAAAAGTGTAAATATGCAAAAGTTTAGGGACAAAATCATAATTTTACCAAAGTTAGAGTTAAGGACTGTTTTGATAAATGTGAGTATTAAAGAAGCTAAATTTTCTATTATAGATCAAGAGGAACGAAATTCAAGGTTAGACCAGGGGAAGAAAAAAATTGAGGACTAGATCAAAATATTTGATCGTATTTTGTATCTAGGTAAGTTTGCGGTAAATAAATGCAATGTTTTATTATTTATAATTAATGATGTTATTTTCAACATCTATATGTTTAATTTGTAAATTTACTCCTTGATGATTTAAGCAAGAATTGACGGAGAAATGATACTTAAAAGTCCCGGTTGAACCTTAGGAATGTGTAGGATACAAATGTCATGACATTAGGGATTAAGGATACGAAGTAAGACCATGCCAAGGCATGACATTGGTAAGTTTTACAAGGCACAGAAATCATTTAAGACCATTCAAGACATGGCATTGATAAGCTACTATAAGGCAAAGATCCCATGTAAGACCATGCCAAGGCATGGGAATGGTGAGTTCATAAGGCAAGGATACCACGTAAGACCATGTCAAGACATGGAAATGGTAAGTTTAAAGAGGAAAGGTACCCATGTATCCTTAGTATTCCAAGTCGTTCAATGAAAAATTCAAAGAGTATACCAAATGAAAGGTAAGATAAGTTCAAGTTTGAAAGGTTCAGGTAAAAATTCAAGACTTATGCATATTGATTTTTAAGGTTATAGTGGTTTTGATAAGATAAGAATGAGATAATTCATTTAGAATGTTGTTATTTATTTACATGCAAACTTACTAAGCTTTATGCTTACTCCCTTTCTTTTCTCTCTTTTTATAGTATCACCAAGCCAACTCGGGGATCGTAAGGACGTCGAAGATCGTATCACACTATCAAAGGGCTATCTTGGTATTTTTGTGATTCGAAATGTTTTAAGTTATGGCATGTATAGGGACTTGGCTACTTTGTGTGTATGTCCTTATGATATGACTAAAGAATGGCATGTGAATACTTGATAATTATTAGTTATTGAAATGGCTAATTAAGAACATGTTTTGGTGTTATGTGTGCCTAAATGATATTTTATACAAAGAAATTATGAGAGAGTAAAAGTTGGCCATGGAATAGTTTTAGGATAGCAGCGGTGACGTGATTTTGAAAAATCACTAAAAATTTTAGAAATGAAATTAAATGGTGAATAAGATATATAATTATTGACTCTATTTTCATAAGAAAGAAATAAAGAAAGCGAAGGAAGTCTATATTTTGAGATATTTAAATTCTTGTGAGATTGGTTCAGAATGATTTTATGATCCCCTGTTCTAACTTGTAAAAATCATTAAAATTTGTAAAAAAAAATAATTATGGAACATAGTTTATATTCTTAGATTCATTATTGAGTCTATTTTTAGAAGAAACAAATGTGAACATCTACTGAATTCTGTATAATGAGATAATTGATTTTTAGTGAAGAGAGGTTAGGTCCGCTGGACTACGAAATAGGGGAACATTTAATGAATAAACTATATTAATTGGAAAAGCCAAAAATTCTGGAAAATTTATGGTAAGAATATATATGAGTCTAGTTTTAGGAAAAATTTACAGATTTAAATTTTGAGTTTTGTAACTCGAGTTATAATTAATTTAGTAACTGTTACGCAGGTGGACAGTTTTATTATAAATAGTGAAATAAATTGTTTTGATTTGTGTAAGAAATTGGAAAATTTTTAATGTTCCTGGTTTGGTCCCGAACCATTTCAATTGCATGTTTTAGGGCCTCGAGGGCCCTTTTTAGGGATATATTGGATTAATGTGAGCGAATTAATTTTAAAAGTAAATTTTTATGCCCCGAACTAGTAACATAAGTCTGGTAACGCCTCGTGCTCGACTCCGGCGACGGTCTCGGGTAAGGGGTGTTACAAGCTGTACCAGGAAGGAACTCAATCCCAAACTCAACTTTACAGTTCAGAAGTAACCCAGGTAGCTCTTCAAGAAACACATCCACAAAATCCTTAACCGTCCTGATATCCTTAACAGAAGAATTCCCAGAATTCGGAACACTGACGTAGGCCAGATACACCTCACATCCTTTACGAACTATCTTTTCCGCCCTTAGTGTAGATATTACATTCCTCAAGTAGTTCCAACATTCCCCAATTACAACTACCTCATCGTCCTCCTCAGTTCTCAGTACAACTCGCTTAGTGGCACAATCTAAGCTCACTCGGTGCTTGACCAACCAATCTATCCTTAGTATCAAATCGAACTCCCCAAATGGAAGCTTCATAAGATCAGCCAGAAAAATTACCCCTTGTACCTCTAAAGTGACATCTCTAAACAATTTATTAACCCAGACGGACTGCCCTAATGGACATAATTCAATAATTCCAATTGAAGTATTCTCAACCGGAATCCCCAAGTTTTCAATAACAAAGCTGGCAACATAGAAATGAGTGGATCCTATATCTATCAATGTAGTATAAGGTACATTGAAAATTAAGAACATACCTGTGATGATGTCCAGAGCATTTCCCTCCTCTCGGTGATGTGTAGTATATACTAGAGCCAGTTGCCTCTCCTCGGTCTGATTAGCACCTCTGCCCGGTGCTCTTTGCCCACGGCCCAACCCATTACCACCTCGAGCCTGACCGCAGCCTCTTAGTGGTTGCTGAACACCCCTCGACAGCTATGCAGTACCCAAACCTAGAGCTTGTATCTAATCGGGCCTTTGTGGACACTCTCTGATACGGTGCTCCAATGAACCGCACCTCAAGCATGCCCCAGTTCTTTTCTAGCACTAGCCTTGATAGCGTCTCCCACAATTGGTACAAGGCTACTATCCAGTAGCAGCAACAGAGGCCCTAACTCTGACTAGCCCGTCTACTCTAGCCTTTTTCTTATGCCTCTGAATGGAACTCGAGGGCTCCGAATCCCTCTTGTTCCTACCTTTCTCTATTCTGGCACATAGTGCGCTTTACTTCCTCGGTAATCTTTGCCTTATCGACCAGTGCAACAAAGTCTTGCTCCCTCTATAGAGTTATCAGAACCCTTAGGCTATCCTTAAGGCCATCCTCGAAGTGAACACATTGCTCATACTCAGTAGTCACCATACCTCTCGCATAGTGGCTTAGTCTTAAGAACTCGGCCTCATACCCAGCCATTGATCTATCCTCCTAGGTTAAATCTAGAAACTCTCTCCTCCAGGCATCCACATAGCTAGCACCCACATACTTCCCCTGAAAGGCAGTTTTGAAGAACTCCCAGGTCAATCGATCGGGCTGGGCGCCCTCCTTAACAATGAGCCACCACTAATAAGCCTCATTTCATAGCAACGAAACAACACCCTTTAATTTTTGCTTGGGGGTATAGTCCAGTCGTCCATAATTCTCTCTGTGGCCTCTATCCAGTACTCAGCCACGTTAGGGGAAACTCCAACAATACCCCTAAAAATCTAGGCTTCATTGGACCAGAGTCATTCCATAGCCGACCCTTGGCTCCCAGTACTAGTGTTGGTCCTAGTGACCCTCTTCAGAATTCTTAACATGGCTTAGGACAGTGCGTCATCCCTAGCCACTCAATCATGAGACCCAATCTCAGTCACATGTGAAGTTGGTGTCTCACTAGTTTTCAAATTAGGTATGTAGCCAGACGACGAGGACCCAGCTTGAGTACCTCTTTAGCCTCTACCACGGCCTCTTATACCCCATCTGCGAGTACCTCTGGTGCTCATTATCGAATTGTGTTTTATCTGTATTAATAGTTTTATGTAGATTAGTTTATAGTTCTAGTGTTTATTAGCAGATATTTTATGGAAGACAATATCAGTAATTCAGAGTTCATTTTCATAAATCGCAGTCTTACTACGATTTTCAGTTTCCACTGACCAAAGTGTTTCAGTACAGTCTACTACCTATAATAGTCTCAATACTTTCTATTTATAGCATTTCAGTTTAAAACAAGCAACAGTTTCAAAAGACTTACAAAATTGACGCTGGAGACTCGGTATACCACACATTCGGTAAAATATTTCAAAACCTTTCATATCATTTGCAAGCATAGAAGTTCAAGTTTTAACACCCCAAATCCACAGTCGAGTTTTGCAACCTAGCTCTGATACCACTAAATATAACACCCCAAATTTGGCCTAGACGTTATGACCAAATCTGGAGATGTTACATTGAAGTGTTTTTTGTAAAGTACGATATCGATGGAAACCTTTTTTGTCATGTTAGAGCATGCCGTTCAATTTCCAAAACGTGAGTCAATGTCAAAAAGTTATTTACATTTAAATGTTATTAGTTTTCAAAACGTCAGTTATTGCGGAAGCTTTTAAATAGGTTGTGTATTCGTGGTATTTTTGCTAAAACATTTATCTTTTGAAAACTTACGCCTTTCCCTACTGCTAGCAGTTAAAAAGAATAAAACAATAAAAAATCTCAACTTAAAATCAAAATCCAATGAGGCTATTATTATAGTAAAATACCCAAAAATCAACTCGAAATCATAAAATACTATTTAAAATTAGATAGGTCGTGTGGCCACCGCTGAGTCTTCTGTTGCGCCGATCCGCCTACGTCTAGGGATTTCCAGTACAGTTAAAAGCAAGGATGAGTTTACGAAAACTCAGTGTGTAGTCCCATAGCATACAATCAGAAAACATACACAGTCTGGGCCTAAAGCCTTTACAGTAGCAGTATTAATTTGGCTTTAGCCTATCACATTATCAGTAATCAATTGGGCCTGTAACACCTCTTACCCGTATCCGACACCGGGATAGGGTACGAGGTGTTACCTTACTAAATCACATGCAATCATTCAACTTACACCCAATGAAATGCGTCCCAATTTAAAAAATTTTCAAACAATGACCTACAGACCTCCACTTAGGCCTACGAGGCCTAAAACGTGGTTTAGAAATGATTCGGGACCATTTCGAGTACTCAAGAAATTTTTTCAAAAACTACTATAAACAGGGCACACGCCCGTGTGGAAGGGCTACATGCCTGTGTGGCCTCTAGACATGGCCGTGCTGATGGTCCGTGTGGTTCACACAGCTTAAGAATCCTAAGGACATACCCGTGCCCCTTGTCCCTGTGGAATTAATTTCTAAAATCGAATCTATAAGGGTTTTCACACGGCCTGGTAGACGCTCGTGTGCTCAGTCCGTGTCCCTTACATAGCGTGGACACGCCCGTGTCGTGGCCCGTGTGCAAAAATCTTAACATTTTATTTCTGACGTCAGTAGACACACGGCCGTGGCACACATTCGTATGCTTAGCCTATGTCTCTTTCATGGCCATGACATGCCCGTGTCGTAGCCTGTGTGTAAAAACCTGGGTATTCTATTTCTGACATCAGCAATCACACGATCGTGGCACACACCCATGTGCTTGGCTGTGCTCTCCATACGGTTGAGACACGTGGTCGTGTCTCAGCCCATGTGTTTACTACTGGGCATTTAATTCTTCTCATGCAAGGTGCAGGGGACACACGGCCTAACCACATGCCCGTGAGGTTGACCATGTGCCACAAATGGCCTAGATACACGCCCGTGTGTCTATCCGTGTGGACAAAAATAGGCTATCTACCAAGCCTTTTTGCCACCCTAAAGCAAGATCAAATATAACCCAACACTTCATGTCATGACTCAACATCTATTCTGCATTTAAATGTCCATAACTATGCATTTCTCCAACAACCACAATTTGCATAATGTGCATGCACGATTAATCTAAGCAACCATCCACAATTTTTATGAACTCATTCTCATTTCATTGACAATAACTTGAACATATTAGGCTAATTCCAATGGCCATTTACAAAATAAACTTGATAAAATAAATGGCCAATACAATTGGCTAACTAAAGTAACTTATACCAAAAAGACCAATTAACCTATACATGCCATTACTCAAACATAAAAACTAACTATACCGAATGCTTTAGTCGATAGTGTGAACGATGCCTCCGACATCCCTAAATCCTTGAATTACTTAGGCGGCACTATAAGAAAATGGAAAAAAATGGGTAAGCGTAAAACTTAGAAAGTCGTAAGTAATTAAATATAAAAAATTTACCAAGTCATGACAAACTTTCATTGCAACGCAAATAAAGCATGTCACAAAGAATAATTACGACATAACTTACTCGATTCCATCCTTTACAAATCATACAACATGTTAGTGAGCTCACATTTCATACATTACACTTAGGCACCTGCACCACTTGCAAAGGTCATCACAATATCTCACAACAAGCATTAACTTTAAATTTTTCCCGTTGAACTATTAGAATATGGAAGGATATTCATTAAGCCTCCAACGTAGGGTATCGAGCAAATGTCATGTCCCAAAATGGTCTTACACTAGCTCACATATCAAGTCGATGCCATGTCCCAGACATGGTCTTACACTGACTCTTAATGTATCAAGGCTGATGCCGTGTCTCAGACAGGTTTTACATTGGCTTTTATCTATCGGTGTCAACACTATGTCCTAGACAGGTCTTACACTGACATGCAACAAGTTGACGCCTTGCCCTAGACAGGTCTTACACTAGCTTGTATATCTCAAGGCTGATGCATGTCCCAAACATGTCTTACACTAGCTCTCATCTCAAGCCGATGTGTGTCCTAGACATGTCTTACACTGGCTCTCGTAATGTGGCCGATGCATGTCTCAGACATGTCTTACACTGGCACACACATCACCCAATGTCATGGCATGAATATCCAATTCTATTCCAAATGTTCAACCGGGCTCTATTACATATGTTCTCATCATTTCATGAATAAAAATTCATTATTCAACAATTGTGCTCAAATAGACATTTTCATACATAATTCTTTTCACAATGCAATATCTTATAACAAAACAAGGATTTCATGCATACAATTAGTAATGTTGCATTATTTACCTACAACTTATCTCGGTATACAAGATAAAGATGACGATTCGGTTTAATCGATTTGCTTGGCCTTTCCTCGGTCTAGGTTTCAGATTTGCCAAATCTTGATCTATAACAATAAAAATTTACTAATTTAGTCACTAATTCAATCTAACAAGTCAAAAATCACATTTTTGGCAAAACGACCATTTTGCCTCTAGACTTTTGGCAAAATAACCATTTTACCCCTAGGCTCGGAAGTAAATTTTTATTAAATTTCCTTATTCACCAAGCCCAACCAAACTCTTTTTGCTCTTATGGCAACCCAAAATTCTCATTATTTCTCACACTTACTCTTTATTTTTACAACTTGTACAACTAAGTCCTATCTAAGTGTTTTTATGCAAACTCTTTCACAAAAGTTGTTTATTTTACAACTATGACTCATTTTCTTCCATAAAATTCCAGCAAATAACACTTATGTATTCATGGTGAATCTCTAAACTTTCAACCATTTTGCACAATAGCCTTTCAATAGATAGTTCATGCTACAAGGGCTCCAAAAATGCAAAAATATTCAAGAAATGCCTTAAAAATCACTTACTTATGAGTGCTAGAAGTTGTTGAAAATTTTTGAAGCTTCAAACCTCCATTTTTGCTGATATTTTCGGTGGTATAAAAGAAGAAGAAAGATTTATTTTATTACCTAATAAGTCACCTAACAACACCTATTTTGACTTTTCAATTTCTTTTTGTCTCCTATGACTTCACATGGCCGGCCACACTAATAGGAAGGAGTCTATTTGCCTATTAAAACCCTCAAATTTTAATTCTCTAGCTAATGACACTAATTGCTAATAAAACACAACTTTTGTCTTTTATGGGATTTAGTCTTTTTTCGTGATTAAGCCTTTAATCACGTAATTTAATTCACCAAAATGTTCATGCACCCTTATAAAAATACAATAACACATAAAAAAGTGATAAAAAATTTTCTCTAAGCTCGGTTAAGTGATTTTGAAATCACTATCCCGACTAAGCCCAAATTCGGGCTGTTACAGGGCCTTAGCCCATTACGGTATCAATAACAGTGACAGTATCAGAATGCTTGTCCTACCCAACCAATTGTTATACACCATCTCCTGTCCAACCCTCCACTTTTGTGGGGGAATAAATCACCTACCCATCACTGCACTTACAAATTAGTACCGGTTGCGGCAATAAATAGTATTACAGCATAGCTGCCAGTATATTAGGCTTAGAGCCGTCAGTGATTTGCAGCAAAGAGTACAGTACACTTCCTCCAATCATATAATCTCAATCCCTATACAATGCATCAGGCAATCATGTTATGTCATATTATAGTATCATACATGTGTTTAGTACAGATTAAATAGCATGCTAAATACATGTACATATATATATAGCTGACACAGGGGTATAACAATCATTCAGTCAATTAGGGATCTAGATAAGCTTACCGACCCCACGGTAGGTCCACAGTAATCTCGGGCGACCTTTGCAACCTTAGCCATCAAACAATAAAAATGGGCTCATGGCCTATATTGTGGGCCCACAAGCTCGTGTGGCCCACACGGCCTAAAATGGCCTTGGTCATGTGGTTCACAAGACCTGGCCCAACATTTCCACACGTCCGTATGGTTTTCCCTGTGTGGAGGCCCACACGGCCTAATTCGGCCCAATTCGGCCCAGCGTTTGATATCACACATGGCTACCCTCATCGATCGCACACTCATGTTTAGTCACACGGACTACCACATGAGCGAACACATGCCTGTGTGGTGTCGATGTTCCCTTATTCCGGCTTTTGTCGTTTTCCATAGTTGGGATTACGTTACACACCTTATTTTGTTTGAAGTTAAATCATACTTTGAGATAACCCGAACCTAATATTAACCAATTAGTCAGCCAAATAGTCAAGTTAAATGTTATACAATTGATACAAACAAAAAGGGCATTCCCAAAAAGACCAACGGCACGCTTACCTTAGAGTGAAATCACAATTCTGTAATATGAGAACAACGATTGGCTAACCTCAGATTCTTAGACTTTATCTAATACAGAACAGCCCCCATTAAATGAATAGTTGTTAACAAAACCAGAATCAAACAATTTCAGACTTACCAACCACGCGAGTAGAGAGCCAGAAGCTTCGGCCAAGGGAAAACAAAATGGAAACTTTTGTTCCCTACACCGTGAGAGTGGAAGAAAATTGGAAGATCAACAAAGAAGGAAAAAGAAACGTTATTGCGAAAAAAGACGAATCTCAAAAGAAGTAGAGAGTATAACCAAAATACAAACCTCACATAATTTCAGCGAAGAGAAATAGAAAAGGAAGAAGAGTCAACAGAATAGTTGAAGGGAAACCAATACCCAAGTATAAAATTTTTGAGTAAGAACGGCTATGTTTCGGCTAGGGTAGCTAAAGAGAACACATTCAGAACTACATTAAAAAGAAGTAAGCAAAAAAAGCAAAAGATGACAAAGAAAAAAGAAAACAAAGGATGAAAGAACCGAGAAACAGAAAAGCCAAAAGACAAAAGCAGTGAGAAAACTAGAAGCAAAAACGTTTACACTATCAGAAAAATTTGGAGTTGAGAGAGAGAGTAGCCAAAATTTTCCCCTTACTAGTTTCAATTCTACCTGAACTCTTCATCCAACACTCCCCAAACCACTCCTAAAATCTCTCAACCAAAACTCCACTAATCCAAATCCCTTAACAACCAAAAATCCCCCCATTATACTTCCAAAGAATCAGCCACAATCCTCACACTTCTCAACCACTTAGTATTACAGTCAAACTTCAACACTCACATGGCACAAGTAATAAAAATAATCCCATACTTGCGCAAATACTCGAACCCCAAACCTCCTGCTCATTTGCACTCCCTTTAGCCACTAGACCAACAAGCTCATTCTGTCATGTTTTTCCAATATTTAATTATAAGCCTACTGGCCAAAGATAGGGGTTTACTCACACAAAGACAAATATTTTTCCCAAGCTAAGGCTTGAACTTAAGACTTCTCAGACATTCCCAAAACACATAACCACTAAAGCAGATAGATAGTTGTGTCACAACATACGAAAATAAAATTAAAGGTTTTTGGGGAGTTACACAAACATTCAAAGTCCAAGCCCGACTCGGACATTGACCCAACTCAGCCCACCAACATTTCTTCTTAAAAGTCAACAAAACATTTAGCTATTAGCAATTCTATTTATTCTATTTATTGGTTTATATGAAGTTAAAGTTCACTTTTAAGAAACAAGCCGATCTCAAATAAAATGGGTTCAATTCATTTATTCTTATAAATGAATTCATTTATGAATTTTTATAAATTGATCAGGGTAAATTACATTAGTAGTCACTCAATTATGCTTTTTTGTCATCCAAATATGAAAAATTACAAAATGATTATCCAACTAAAATTTTATCTTCCTCTTTTTTGTCACCAACTGGTTGACATAAAAATAGAAACACCCAAATTCCAAGATAGTTAGGTGACCAAAAAAGATGAAGTTGAATAATTGAGTGACCATTTTGTAAGTTGTCATAGTTAGGTGACCAAAAAATAGTACTACTAATAGTTAGATGGCCATTTTGTAACTTTTCATAGTTGAATGGTAAAAAAAAAAAATCATAGTTGGATGACTACTAATGTAATTTACCTAATTGATTAAGTTACTATACTCTTTTCTTCTTCTTCTTCTTCTTCTTCTTTTTTTTTTGTATTTAATGAGTCTCTAAACGTCAAAATTTTTCATTACTCAAACTGTTAAGTCTATTAAAAAAAATTAACTCATAAATTGGTACTTAAACTATGCCATTTTTTTATTTTGGTACTTTTTTTTTGTCACAATTGATATCTAAACTTTTTTTTTTCAAAGTGATACCTCTTTTACTTCAGTTGTTAATCAACTCGTTAAGTATATTTAAACAAAAAAGATAACCACTTAAAATTTGCCACGTTGCAAGAAATACAAAATATTATTTTCTTTATATATGTATTTAAAAAATTATTTAGAAATTCACTAAAAATTAAAAAAATAAAAACTGGAGAAATCCAGTTAAACTAGTTCAATCGATTTTTAGTTGGTTCAAATGTTTTGTATTGGTTCACAAGTCAATTGGTTCAACCCCTATTTTCGGACTGATTCCCAATCCAACCGATCATTCTTGTCCAGTCCTGAAAACATTAGTTTTGATCGATGAAAGAATTTTTCCAATCTAGTTAGGTTAGGCAAGTAGGGCAATGAAGTTCAAAAATAGAATTAATCACATGCATCTCAATCTCAAAAGGACCAATTTAGAGTATTGTTGGCATTGCCAAACATTATAAAGGAAAAAAAAAGAAGAAAGAATAAAAAAAAAGTAGAAAAAAATAAAGAGAAAAATAATGTAAAATAAAATAAAATAATTAAAAATCCTTTTTTAAATTTTATATGACCTCACGGTCTATTTACTGGCTGAAAATTTTTTAACGGATATAATAATTTGGTGTAAAACAAGTAATGCAAAAATAATTTAAGTATCACTTGTGACAAAAAAATAGTTTACTAAATTGTGGGTTAAGTTTTCTTAATAGACTTAATGGTTTAACTAATAGGGTATCAGTTTAGAAAAAATAGTTTACATATCACTTATGACAAAAAAAAAAAAAAGTTGAGGTACCAAGATAGAAAATGACATAGTTTAGGTATCATTTTATAGGTTAAGCTTTTGTTTTTCTAGACCTCATCATCCATCAATATCAAGATTTCCTTCAAAAAAAAAAATAGAGAGAATTAACCTTGAAATGCAATAAAGTCTCTAGAATCCCATTTGTCTATTAAAATTTTTTCTGTTATAGAAAGGTAGTTGTTATAGACTATCGAAGAGTTCATATTATAAATTTTCATTACATAAATAAATAACAGGTGCATGCATTATTGCTTTTATGCGTCTTTTATTTTATATTCTTTCACATTATTAATTCATAAATTTAACAAATTCAATTAATTAACATGAGTTATTAAATTCAAGTAATCAATTTATAAGTTTATGATGTTCCAAATTCATAGTAGAATATTTAATCAGGGAACTTAATGATTTATTGAATCGATATCTTTAATTCCACTTATAAAATATTATTTTTATTTAATAAAATATGATTAATAGAATTTTTAAATAAGAAGGGTTAAATTTATTAAATTATTTAGAATTATGATCAAATCAATAGAATATGTAAATATTGATGATTAAATGTGTTATTATACTAGTTAGAAAAAAGACTTTCCATTATCAATTTAACGATGAGTGACCAAAATATGAACGACTCAAATATTAGTGCCTAAATTGAAAGATTTTAAAGTTGGTGATCAAAACAGGAACGCGGGCATAGTTTGGGTGGCCATTTGTATAGTTTTCTCTAGATCTTTTGATGTGAAATTTAAACATTTTATTGAAATAATATTTTAATTAAAATTATTTTATTAATAAATTATAATTAATAGATTTGCTTATATGAAATATCTGTAATTTTATTTAAAATTTTAGACAATATGCTGTTATAGAGAACTAATTTAATAAAAATGTATTCCACAACTATGGATGTTGTTGTCATAAATGAAAAATTGTTACAGAAAGGTGAAATAAAGTATAAAAAAATAATTTTACTAAAAACTTGATTATTATAACAAAATGTTGTAATAAAGAATAATCGTTATAGAGAGAGTTGATTGTGTAATTATTTTGGGAGTAAATAAATAAAATAGCAATAAAAAATAAAATAGAATCAAATAATCTTAAAAAAAATTAAGAAATGAACATATAGTTTACGACTAAATCTGACCATGGGTCGGGCCACCTATTTAGACTTGAAGGCTTGTCTTAAAAGTAAGAGGGTTTGGGTAAAATATAGTCGCGAAAAATGGGTTTGGACAAAAAATAAGATCTGTTTTCTAAACGGGCCGAGCCTCGGGTAAGATTTTTTTAGGCCGGGCCTAAACCAAACTATTTTTTTTTCCTGTTGTTGTTTTGCTGTCATTTTACTATTATATTTTTAATATATTTTTAATTTTTTAGAAAATATTTATTTTAATATTTTGATGTATTTAATATTTTATATCTTTTAAAATTTATTTTTATATAAAAAATTTAATACAGATGAGATTAAGCTCGAAAGTTTGGAACATACATTTTGACTTCGATCTTACCCAAACCAGACCCGGCCATGATAAAGTATATATAGTACACATTGGAGGAATAATACAACACGTGCCATGAGACAAACATGGTTAGATTTGGTTTGCCCTCAACCGCTCAAACTGGCTATTTATTTGTGTTCTTCCGTCACTTTGCCAGTTCACAAAATCGTAAATAAAGACAATTCTCACCAACGAAAAGAAGAAGACATTCAGTTAGCAGATTTTACCTTGATAAATTATTCGATGATGTTTCCCAAATTTATCTCATCATCAACTGATTTTGATCTCAAATAAGTTAAAACAATTTCTATGGCAATAGCAGCACCACCACCACTTAAGCTGTCTCCGTACATAGATCCTCAACAACAGCCACGCTTACAAACCGAATTTAATCCCATAAAAAGGGTACCCTTTCTTTCATCAAGAAACCCTCTCCTTTGTGTCTGCAAGCTCCATCGTTACAATTTCAAGTGTTGTCTCCCTTCTTCTTCCTCCACCAACTCCGTCACTCCAGCTCAATGCTACTCCTTTCTCGATGAATCATTTAGGGGAAGCCGTGTTTTAACCAATGAAGAGCTTGAAAAGCTCAAAGCTTTGGAGTCTTTCGTTTATCTTCAAGAGTTGGAATCTGGGTCGTTGTGGGTTCGGGTCATGAGGATTGAGGAGATGGAAATCACTGTCGGGTTGTTGGCTTTGTCATTCGCTGAATCATTGTTCATGTCCTTGCAATACGAGGCTTTGTTGAGGTTCTTCGTGAAACAATATTTGATTGAGAGGAGAGCTTGGATGCCACACGCTGTCACTCTTGTTGGGTTCTATAGAGAGGAAGGTGGGAAGAGAGCTGAGGAACTGGCTGGAACAGTGGAGGTTTGCTTTGACAAAAGGGGTGCTAACGCTCCTCCTCCTACACCTACACCTCCCAGGAATTCTCCATATATTTGTAACATGACTGTCACAAAGGAGCTTAGAAGGTAAAGGGTTTTTTTTGTTTTTCCTTCTACTTTTGTTATAGTTTTCTGTATTCTTTATTTGGTGGATATTAGTGGAACGGAATTATGACATGATGTTTTGTAATGTTAAAACCATATTATGCCTAAGTGTCTTAGTTATTGTGTTCAATTTAGTCCAAGTTGAGTTGTTCATTTGGATAATGGTGGCTGCACAATAGTAGGGTCAAAGATTATTGGTAGGTTAACCACCAATTGAAAGACAACGTCGTATTTGTAATGTTCAAGCCATTATGTAAAAAGTTACTCTTGTAGTCAATAAGCTCTCATTGCAGGTTGAGTTTTTCCTTTGTCAGTTTGTTCACATCTTTGTACAATGGCCTGTTCTTTGGCTCTAAAAATGGAAAAGAATTTGAGGCACAGAATACAAATTTTACAATTTGCTAAATCTGGGAATGATATTGATTGAATAATGTTGTAATGGTAATTCAGATCTCTTCCATTTAATTTGTGATGGAATTTTACATAGATGGAATTTAAATTTCATAGACAAGCTACTAGATTCTTTAAATTTAACCCTTTTTTTATGATTTTATTGTTATAGTTCTAAAAGTCTCAATGCTTGATTTTTCTTAGTTCCATGAATCCTTATTAATCTGCAAATTCAAAATTTTCTAGTTTGAGAATGGAATCAAGAGGCTGACTAATTCTGTGCATGATATTTGCTATACTGAACTGTTGCTCCAATCCTTTGTACTTTAATGGCTCTTATGAATTGTCATTATAAAGATATTTTCTCTGCGCAGCTTGTTCAGTTTAAAAAAAAAAAAAAAAAAACTTTTTTTTTAATTTAATTAAATTGTTGGTGTTTGCATTTGAATCATTTAGGAGGGGGATTGGTTGGCATCTTCTTAAAGCAAGTGAGGAGCTAATATCCCAAATGACTTCTTCAAAAGAGGTTTATTTGCATTGCAGAATGATCGATGAGGCTCCATTCAACATGTACATAAAAGCAGGATACAATGTTATTCAGACAGATAGTATCTTTATCTTGTTGACATTACAGAGACGTAAGCACTTGATGTGCAAGAAACTCCCTGTATCTAACAATTTCCCAGAGCCAGATATGTCAGAATCCGGTGAGGAACCTCCCTCATAAACACATAAGTTGCAATCATACTGTAATCATAACCTTTTGAGCTATGAGCAGTTCAAGTCATACACGATACCTTTATGTTTATCATGTTTAATGAAACTCTCACCTCCTCTTCTACTGTTACTGTTGTAAACCTGTCAATTTTTGCTGCTTTGAGATGATTTAGTTCTTGTATCTTTCTTCTGCATTGTCTCTTTTCACAGTCCCTAATGGAGTTCAGAAAGCTTGCTAGGATCATCCATTTGGGTGGATTTCGTACTTGGAACTTGATGGCTACTTACAATATCTCCTTGTGTTTAGTTTATCATGTGCATGGTAGAGCACACTTGAAAGGTAAATTGCATCCAGCATATCCATTGCTTTTGTCATTTTTTGTCAAGTTATTGTCTTAGCTCGCAAGCAAACTTCTAATGCACTTCCTCTCTCCTGCTTTGTTTACGTGTTCTTGAGCATGAACTTATGATCTGGAAAGGGAGAAAACGAAATGTCTTTCCATGTGCTTTTGTCATTGTTGGTACAAATGAAATTAAAGCCACTATTTGTTTACATTTTCTATTTTGGTGCAGAATAGTTTCTAAATCACTGTGTTTATACAATGTATAATGCATAGAATTAGCTACACCAAGCAAAATATTAGCAAACAAACTGGTGATACAAGACTAGAACTAAAAGTACTGAGGAAATATTATCTCTTAAAAAGTTTCAGTTCTCCAATAGTTCCCTTACCATGGAATGACTTTCGACGCGGTCCTACTAAAGTTGCTTTTGTTTTGACTCATGGATAACTCAAATACCTTATGTTTTCATGTATTTTACCCAATTGCCCTGGTAATAGTGTTTTTTCATAATTTGAAATGTCCTTATTGTTGATAGGATTTTAATTCTCACAGCTGGTGAAAGATCCACATTTCTCAACCCATCCTAAAAGCCATGCCCTAGGCCTTTTGCATTTGTACAGAAAATCAGTTGGAGTTCTTTCAGACATTCTGACATTGAGGGCCTGTGTCTGCTCTCAACACGGACACAGCGTGATGCCAGGTTTGCAAACATAGCTATAGATTCAATGGTGTATGAACTTCGAGCCATCTCTGGGTCAATCACCTTTCGTAATTTCTTCCTGTCATTCAGAATGTGCCTAACCTGAAACATGGACCACCCACTAACTAATATGTTGCAAGTCCTTCAAACTTTAGAACCATCGTCTCTTTGAATGAGAAGCTGCTATGACATACCTGGAGTACAAGGTTTCGGTCATTTGGTCCCTGGTTTAAGTCCACAGCTCTGCGTCCCGTTAAGAGCTCTAGAAGAACCACTCCAAATGCATAAACATCACTTTTTAAAGTTAATTTTCCTGTCTGTCACAAGAAAATCTAGTTTAGTTGAAGAAAATCTGACATCTAATATTATTTTATTGAAGGTTAAAGAATGATCTATTTGCTTATCAAAGTTCTTTCTAATGTTTTAGACTTACCAATACTTTTTGTTAGGAATTATCATAATAGTGATCTGTTTGCATTTTACAATCTCCTATAGAAGTCTTATGCTTTGTTGGATTTTTGGGTCATGTTTAGCTATGTGTTTGACACAATGAACCAAAATACAACTCTAAAAGTCTCAAAGAAAACATATATGGAAATTTTTGACCTAGAAAAGTTCATAAATTTGGAATGCCCTAGCACCCACGATTCTCAGAATGCATGAAGCTCAACAGCTTTAACATACGTTGAAAATCAGAGAATCTGATAAGATAATATTGAAAATCTTCAGACATGAGTATAGAGATCATGTAACTAATGTAAAGGAAAGTTATTAAGACATGAGGATGCATACTGATGTATACTCGGGATCAAAATAGCCAAATGTGCCAAGAACTCTGGCAGTCACATCAGTCTCCTGGCCCTCTGGCATCAGTTTGGCTAGTCCGAAATCAGATATCTGTGATGAGTAGCAAATTGAGTTTTAGTTAGGAATGCTTTTTAATGTGAACCCTTGACGAAAAAGTATATATGTTCCTTACCTTTGCTTCGAAGTTGGTGTTTAGAAGAACATTTGTGGACTTGAAATCTCTGTGAACTATTGGAATTCTTCCATCAGAACTAGAATGGAGATAAGCAAGTCCTCTGGCTGCACCAATTGCCGCTTTGAGCCTTGAAGGCCAATCTATTTTCTTCTCACCAATACCTATTCAGCAGTTTAAAATTGATGGATGTTAATTGGACAACGGACTAGGTTAGAAACTGATTTTGAGTGGAAACCAACCATTTAAGTGATCTTGCAGGTTCCCTTTTTGCATGTATTCGTAGACTAGAAACCGATGCTTTCCATCTGCACAATAACCTATCAACGAAACCAGATTTGGATGGTCAAGTCTGCTCAAGATATCAACTTCTACACGGAACTCACGTTCTCCTTCAGCTTCTTTGAGTGGTGGCAGCTCCATTTTCTTGATTGCAACAACCTTCAGAATACAGAGAGAGCATTTGTATGTTTCCATCACTCTTTGCTACATTACTGTCTATAATATAGGTGTTTCATCAGAGTAATTAAAGTAGATATAGATGATGTGAATGAGTTATTGAAGTAGCATAACTCATTCATCGAACAAGCATGCCATGCCTAAACAAACACCGAGAAAATTATGAATACCTCTCCTGATCGTAGAGTGCCCTTGTAGACTCGGCCAAATCCTCCTTTCCCGAGCAGATTCTCATCACTGAAAGAGCTTGTTGCCTCCATCTCCTTGAGTGTGAAAACTGATGAACCATGGCACCGTTTTGTTGGCCGGGGTGTTTGATCTTCAATTTCCCAGTACTCTGCAGGTTTGTAAATCCCTGAAAAGTAGGTAGTTTAATATGTTGAAACTTTAAAACCCCCAGCACTGCAAAAGGATAAAATGGTTATCACATGCAGGAAAACAAAATACAGGGGTCAGTATGATCCTGGTTGTTGCTTCTGCGGCGCTTGTTCCATGCTGAGACTAACCGGAAAGGCATTATTATATCAATGCTTGATGATTGAATTGACTGACAAATGGAACAAGAGGCTAGTTGCATGGCCCTTGTGGAATTATGAGAATTAGCTAGGTGTCGTAAAATAAATGAAGACAACACATGAAGAGATCAAGACTTAGGCTGCTTCTTTTATTAAGTGGATGCTTGAAACAATATAAAGAAAAGGAAATGGTTCTGAGGATTTGCCTGAAAGAGGTTAGATGGTACAGGGACACGTATGGAGCAAGTGGAGTTAGATTTAAAGAGTACTCAACACCATTTTTTTCCAACCAACATATATCAGTTAGAGAGATCTAGTACTTAAAGGAAAAGAAAAAGCAGATGAAAGGGCAAAAATAAAATAAAAAGTTGGTTTTGAAATTGAAGCTACTGTTGCTATTACTATCTTTCCCTCCCTCCGTTCAAGTTTATTAGCTTTTGAAAGGAGAAATTGAGGGTGGGTGTTGAGAGGGTGCTTTCATACGTTCGTTTTAGTGCCAGACTTGTGTATGATTAATTTCTTCCAAACCATCGGCCCTCACTATCTTAGAAATTCAGAACGTTATGAAAATGACAAGGTAAGAGATTGGTCCATATTTATTATTTCATTTTTTACAGCAATGTGGGGACTAAGATACCAATTCTTTCTTGCACGTTGGCATTCTTGGTACCGTTATATATTATATGATGAAAATGGGTTATTTTTAAAACACCCAAAATTCTAACACAAAGATGTTGTTTAGTGCTATTAAGATGCTTGTTCAGAACAAACTTAAAGACATGCTTTTAAGGACAAAAAAGGAGAAGATAGATCAAATAGGAGTTGACAATTGAATCACGATGCCAAAACTTGAAGCAAGGTTTTGCAAATACGTACAAGAAGAGTATTATAATAAGATTGTATTAACTTGAGTAGCATGCCATTAGATAATGACAGATTACCATAACGACTCATGGGCTGCTTAGTCGGTCGAAAACCTATAAATGATCATAGGTTGGCTGCAATGCTTGAGATGCTTAGAGAGTTTTAATAAAGAGGAAATATACATTTTAACCCATAAATTTGACAATTTGTATAAACTTTGTATTTGCATTTTTTTTATTTAATTGGTATGCAGGCTTGGATTCCGTTAACTAAAAAAAATACCTTTAACACCATTAAGTTTAGCTAAATCCACCGATCCTTATGCAACACGTGCAAATTTACAATAAGAAAATATACTCGAGATAAATTAGTTTTAATAAATAAAAAATGGGAATTTGGAAATGCCTGAATTATAAGTGTTTTTCATTAATTATTTATTTTTTATTGAAAAAAAAACGATTAAAAGTGATTTGCTTTACTGACTTTTCTTTTATTCGAAACCTTATCAATCACAAAAACACATTCTTTCATCAAAGCCAAATTCTTCCATTGATTTTGGTTAACATTTTTTCTCGATTAGTCAGGTATGTAAAGGTTTTTTTAAAATGTTTGTTTGTTTTTATTAGATTTGAATTTCTTTGATATTTTGAGTTATTGTTTCGGTCCTTTGATGAGAAAATGTTTGGGAAATGTGGGTAAATGATTTTTTTTTTTGGAGCCCTAAGCCCACAATGATAGAAAATTCCCCTCACTTGATGTGTTGGTTTTGAACTTCAACTTGAAGAAGCCATGAGTTGAATCTGGCTTTAGAATTTGATTTGTTGGTGTGTTCAATATTAACGCTTTTCCAAAAAAGGTTCTAGGTTTCGGGTAAAAAAATTAAAGGTTAAATTTTATTATTAGTCTTTAAACTTTGTAAAATTTGTGATTTTAATCTCTATACTTTTATTTGGTTATTTTTAGTTTTTATATTTTTCAAAAATTAAAATTCTTGTCCTCATCAAACAATAATGTTAAATTCAATAAGTTTTGCTATTTCCCAAATATGATGAACCAAACATATTATCATATGTGTAATGTTATGTCAGCTTATGATTTCCACTTATTACTCACTAAAAATCTAGTTAATGGATTGTTGATTGTCTTTTGCATTAAGACAGAAATTTAAAAATTTGAAAAGTATGGAGACTTAGAGTGATCCAATTGGAGAAAAAATCTACAATTGTATGCATAGTACAGGACTAGTAAATGAATTTAACCAAATAAAATTGTAACACCCCTCACCCGTATCCGTCGCTGGAATAGGGTACGAGGTATTACCGAACTTAAACACACATAAACACACAAAACCGAATCATAAAATTTGCATTCAATTTAAAACTTTTCAACGTAAGCATGTCGTCCCTTAAACGAGCCTACGAGGCTTATACATACATTTGAGGTGGTTAGGGACTAAACCGAGAACTTTCGAAACTTTTACAATACTTAAGAAAATTTTCATACTTTGAGAGAGTCACACGCTTATGTGGGTAGGCCGTATGGTCATACATGCCCATGTAGCTTGGGACACGCTCGTGTCTTTAACCCGTGTAACTCTCTGTTTATGACATTATCAACCATTTAGTGTCACAAGGCCAAGTCACATGCTCATGTGCTAGGCCGTGTGGCGAATAAATTTTCACATTTAAGGTGCAGACTTCACCCGGTCTGGGCACACGCCCATGTCCTATGGCCGTGTCCTCCATACGGCTGAGACATACGGCCATGTCTCTGCCCGTGTATTTATTATTGAGCATTTTATTTTGTAAAACTAGGGTGCAGGGGACACACGGCCAGACTACACGCCCATGGGGTTGACTGTGTGTCACACATGGCCTAGACACACGCCCGTGTGTCTACCCATGTGGACAATATATAAGCTACTTACCAAGCCATTTGCCACCCTGAAACACAAGAGCACATACACCCATTTGATAGCACTTATCATGACACAATTAAGCAACCAAATTTTTCACAATCAAGGCATCCACTCATCATTCCTAGACTACAATCACCAAGCATGGACTTTACACAATTATCAACTCATTTATGCAATCAACAACCTTCAAGTAAGACATCATTACTTGATTATACCAATAACCAACTCTCGCAAATTTCAAATAGCCATTTAAAAAATAAATTTTTATCTAACTTGGGCCAAATCAATATGACACATAACAAAATGACTAAGTCCCTATGCATGCCATACTTTCAAAAAATAACACAAATATCATATACCCAAAAATAATTATTCTGATAGTGTGGTGCCAGCCTCCGACAAGCCCGATCTCAAGCTAGCTTGGTGACACAATAAAACAAATGAAAAGAAATTAGGGGTAAACTATATAGCTTATTAAGTTTATATGCAAATAAATAGCATCTTAACCATGCAAATTCATATAAGGAGAGTTGATACATTTACCATTAAACTCACATATGCTAAACTTACTCAAGCACAACTTACCACGATATCATCACTTTTAACGATCGTACTTACGAATTTCTCGTACACACCTGTATCACATCTTTATACAAAACATATATTTTTACATCTTTTGTTATTCCCGTTGAACACATTGGAATATTATTGGATACTCGGAAACTTATACATAAGTGCCACATATATGTAGCCGAAGCTACCACTTATCGCATATACGCTCGTTCTTGAGCTAGTCACGGGTCTGTTCACACAAGCTGACGGTCGGGACGTAATTTTTCAGTGCTGCTCACACAAGCTGACAGGTATCTGCAACATATGTAGGATTACCTAGTCACTGGTAGACGTACAAAACCAGCACCCGAACATCACATAATCACACAATCGTACACTTGGGTTCCTAGTGATATGTCACTTGTATCCGGCTCTATTCTTAAGGTTCAACCGAGATTTTCCGTTCACATTTATCACTTGTCGAAACTTATCGATTATATCACATAATACAATTCACACATTTCATACAACATTAAGACATTAAAGTAAAATAAAATGATGCATTATTTACATACAAACTTACCTTGGTCTAAAATGACAAGTTATTCAATTTAGTCCAAAATCTTTTCTTTTCCCCGATCAAGGTCGAATCCTCATCTTTCCTGATCTAGAATACCAACTTTAACTCATTTAATTATCACATTACTCAATTCAGTCCAGAAATTCCACTATGAAAAAATTATATTTTTGCCCCTAAAGTTTGACTTATTTACACTTTAGTCCCTAGGCTGTATAACAAAATGTACTCATTTTCTTTGTTACCCAAGCCTAGCCGACACACATACATACTCATATCAGCCCACATTTTTAACTAAATCATATTTTATACACATGTTTTACAACTTTTACAAATAGGTCCTTTTATGTATTTTCATTAAAAATCACCTAGTAAAAGTTGTTTATCACACATCAAACTTTTATTTTCTACCATTAAACATCAAAATACAAGCATATCACACATGGGTAAATTTTTTAATATGAACCCTAACTTAAAATAATGGTAGAAATAGGTAAATCGGGCTACGAGGACTCCAAAAATGTAAAGAGCATTAAAAACGGGACTATGAGGCACTTACTATCAAGCTTGAAAGTTGAAGAAAACCCTAGCTATGAAGCCTCTCTAATTTCGGCACTAGCAAGGAGAAAGATGGACAATTTTGACTTTATTTTCCCTTTTTATTAATTTATTAACCAAATGACCAAATTGCCCTTAAAGCCTTTCTTTGAAAATTTTCCCTTCCATGTCCATTTTTGTCCATCATGATATAAAATGGTCTAATTACTAAATAAGGACCTCTAATTTACCAATTCATTTCAATTAAGTACTTAATGCTTCTAGAACACTTATTTTGCACTTTTTGCAATTTAGTCCTACTAGTCTAATTGCACACCTTATCGACAAAATTTCTTATCGGAATTCTCACACATGCATTCAATCATATTGTAAACCTTGAAACCTTATCACAATAAATTTTTCTACTTCGAATTTGTGGTCTCAAAACTACTATTCTAATTAGGCCCTAATTCGGGCTTTTACAGAATTTAAATATAATATTTGGGCCAGGGTTAAAATTTTAAAGTTTGAAAAGTATAAGGTCTAAAAATTACCAGTTCGAAAAGTATAAGAACTAAAGAGATCAAATAAAATTACAAAGACTAAATTTATAATTTTTGCTGAGTATAGGGACTAATAATAAAATTTAACCAAAATTATAACTAAAAGCTAAATGTTTCATTTATGGGGTTTTAGGAAAAACTTGGGGTCATGGGAAGAGGATGTTGAACCAAAAAAAATCTAAGGAGAGTTTTAAAAAAACACAACAAATGGGCCAATGTTGTGGGTTTAGGGTTATAAACATTTAGTTAAAGTTTTTGATATCATGTCAAGATTATGTGTGAATATGAAATATTTATTCATGTTCTCCAAAGTTAACATTTGTACCATACTTGCTCAAGGGTCGTCTTTTCATTATTGTTTTGTCTGTGTTGCTTGAGGATAGGAAACGACTTAAGTATGGTGGAGTTTGATCTGTCATAATTCAGTGTAGCAGATTAGTTTTCGCACTTGAGGAGCATGAACACAAGTGTTTTAGTTAAGTTTTAATTACATTTTTGTAAATTTAGTTAAATTCAATAAAGTGTGTAATTTGAGTCTTTTATTGACCTTAGGGGCTGAAAAAGGCCTAAGGGTGAGCTAATATACTTTATGAGTGTGTAGGAAACCACTAGGAGATGTGCTAACTCGATACTGGTCGTTGTGTTGCAACATGGAGCATTGGGTTTAGCAACATAGGTAGCAGAACAAAAGAATTCTAAGACTGCCTTTGGTGTCATGACACAGCCTAATGATATTGCGACTCTCCCTTAAAGATGAGCATACTACCCTCGATGTCGCGACATAGGACCTAGTGTGTCGCGACATCACCTCTGTACTGGACATAATTATGAGCCAGGGGCACTTTGGTTCGCACAATCAAAGATTAAGCATGAGGACAGTAACTATGGACGACTTTTATATTGTATAATTTTCTTCTTAGATTTAGTTTTTATTTTTTCTCTTCTCTTAGGCTTTAGGTTTATTTTAGTTCTTGTTATTTACTTTTGTAGGGAGAAATCATATTTGTGAAACACAAATAAACTCTGTGAGGATTCTGCGCTCAATTCTAATGCAAATCAGGCTTCTTCTCAACTTTATACTCTTGAATTATTATTCATCTTTACTCTTTCTATCAAGTTTATATTGTTTATTAGATCCATGAGGAACTAATCCTCTTGTGGGAGATTAGCGAGTGAAGTTATGATTAATTAACTATTTGTAGGGTTCTCTTATCGGATCAACTATTCAAGAAAGGAAGATCTGACAACCCTAGGCCTGACAACCCTATGAAATCATTAAGGTGAAAATTAACCTAAATTTGGAATGCACTATCCGTGAACACCTTAACCCTGAACTGATCTAGACTGTGAGGTCGAGAGATAAGTAGTTCTTGCTAACTCGTTGTTCTAGTAGAAGATCGGAAGATCTTGTTGAGGTATTTACTAGTTGTTTGAGTAAGAAAACTTGAAACAATAGTTGGTTATGATTACTAAAGCGAGCTAATCACCCATATTCAGGTTTGTTATATTTTATTATTTGATTTCTCTTGATTTATTTATTTATTTTCTTTCATTCATTATTATTGGTAGTTTAGATTACCAAAACCTTCTTTTATTCATCGTAATATAATTTAATTAAAGTACTAATTAGATCTATTTATGCTTGGGTTAGAATTAATTTAGTGCTTGCCTCCCTTGGGTACGATCCTCGGAGTACTCACCTACTCTGTTGTAACTATGTTACAACTATATACTTGTAGATATCACTTTTCATATATTTTGTGCATGATTTCTACTTTGGACGTTGGTACGTCTAGAGGCGATAAAGATGTTAGGGTGGTTTCTTATGTGATAAAAAAGAAAAGAAGAGACTATGCGATATAGTACATATAAAACCTTTCTAAGTCAAGTAATAAAACAAAAGAGAAACATAAAAAAATAGAAATGCTGAGTGAATAAAAGCAATGTGAAGGTTAAAATCATTATGAGTGAAATAGTGCAAAAAGTAAAAAGAGTTTGAACAAAAGAAAAATCGAGCTCGGAAAGAAAATCTTTCAAGTCATAATGTATTAACGCTTACTAGTTGTGTATGTGCCATTTTTATATAGTATCTTTTAAATTTTTGGAGAAATAAGGAGGCGAGCTTATGAATAAATTGGGGACGAAGGGGAATAATGTTATGTGCTTTAACCATTTCTAGTGCTTGTAACTGCTTTGAGCTATCTATTGTTTCAACTCTGAACCGTTCTAATCCTTAGAAAGTTACAAACCTAGAAGACCTTTGAAACCCGAATAATTCACTAACACAATAATTCTCGAATTGCTTACATTTTTTTGGATGAAAATGACCAAATCATTTTTTTTTATATTTATGAGCTATCCACCTAATTAATTTTGATGGATAACATTTGTACATATATTCATTTTAATTACCTTTATATTTGTTAACATTTTAATTTATTGAACTAATTGTGTTTACGTCAAGGATGCCGAGTTAGCCAAATACCACTCTTAAGTTGCATGTGAGGTAGTTCTCGTAAAAGTTTGATGTTTTACCACTATATGACTTGATTTTTTGATTTAGTCCAAGGGTTGTCTTTTTGCATGTTTAGTGTGTTTGCTTGAGGACAAGCAAAAACTTAAGTATAGGGGAGTTGATTTGTCATAATTTGATATGCCAAATTAAGCTCTCTAATACACTTGAGGAGCTTATTTTCAAGCAATTTAGTGTCTTTTATATGTTTTTGTGAATTTTTAGTTTTGTTGTTAATAAATTGTTTTTATTAGTTTTAAAACATTTTTTAGACCCAAATTGACCAATCGTGCCATGGGGAACCTAATAAGATAATCGAGTGTTATAGGGGGTCGACGGTGGCCTAAACGTGAAGAAAACATCACCAAGAATGGGGTATCACGAATCGAAGCATGGAAGTCGCGATACCCCTGACAGTGTTGAAATGAGGAGAATAGAGGCAATCTACAGTGGTATCACAATACCAGACCATGTGTATCATGATACTGAAACCCCAAAACTCCCAATCTCAATATTGTTATGGATACCGCGATACCCAAGCCTAGGTATCGCAATACCCCTGCATAACGAGTGAAAAAACTATAGTGGCAGTTTTGTGTCCAAACAAGCTTATGTCTTTTTTGTACTTAAGAGCAAAATGGTCAATATTAGGTTAAATGTTAGTAGGCTAGAAATACACCTTTATAAGCCTTTGAACTTGGAATTTTGGTGATTGAATAGTTTTATCAATTTTCCATAGTTTTAGGGTTATGTTTTCTTTTCTTTTCATTTTTAGATTAGATTTTCTCTTTTCTTTCTAGATTATATTTTATTTTTGTTGTTTCTTTTCTTACTCATTATTGTAAACTACGTAAAAATATGGACAAACTCTTGGGCTTCAATGGAACTTCAACAATTGAATGAGCTTTTTCTTAAACCTCTTTGCTTTCATTTTATGCTTACAATATGTTTGATAAAATGCTTGTTAGGACTTTGAGTTTAAGTATGTGCTAAATTTGTTGGATTGTTGGATGGTTGGTTGATTGGCTGTTTGTTATTTTAAGTTAATGTCTATTTTTGATTGATTGATTGTTCGATTATATCAAAATGCTTAATAAATTAGAACTGACGTCTCTAATGGAAAACCTAGATAAACGAGTCTGAGAGGAGAATTTATCCTTAGATAGTTCGATATCGTGCTGAGTAGTGAGACTGAGAGGTAATCTATATGCCTAGGTGAGACCGATAGGTAATATTAGGTGGTATCTTTTAGTCTAGGATGAGACCAAGAGGAGATTCCTAACTAAGAGTGACAACCAATATAATCAGTATAGGTTCATTAGTTTAGTTAGCATTCAACTAAAAAACCAAACATCATTTAATCATTTACATTATCTAATAAATTAGGAAGAAATTTTAGATTAGTTAGTTTAATTAATAGTTTAATTAGTTTATAAACAATTTTATTTAGACCTGCACTAATAATTTTTTACTTGATTAGTTTAGTAATTGCTTAATTTGTAATTAATTTGATAAACTCATTTACCCACTTAACAATCTTTTGGATTCGAACACTTGGAATACTCCGTGTTCCATCGGAATTACAAATATTACAAGTGACATTATACGCTTGCAGTTAAAACCCACGCTTACAGGCGGGTCAGTAGCTAGGTATTCTTTCCACTTTTTGCAGTTCACCTTGAAATGCCCTTTCTTATTGTAGAAGAAGCATTTAGACTTAGATAAGTATTTAGGATTCCTGGTTCTCTTTCTTTCCACTTGTGGTGGTCTAGAGACCTTAGCCTTGCCTTTCTTAGCGCACTTTCCCTTCCCTTTTAACAAAGAATCGATGATTATATCTACTTCTACTTTTCAAATCGGTTGATTGTCGTTCAACATCAACTCATAGGACTGTTGTTCCTTCATAAGTTGTGTAAGTGTCAAATTCTTGTTCCCAAGGTTATAAGTGACCCGAAAACCAACAAAATCCTTGGACAGACTTTTGAACACTATCTCTATTTGGGTGTTTTGGTCCAAATTGGCCTTAATTTTCATGGCCTCGGTAAAGTAGCCCATAAGAGTGATCATATGGTCTTTGACTGGAATGTCGGGCTTTTTTTCTCCTTCTATGTATGGGAGAAAAACCCCCTGTAAGCTTTCCCCCATGTGTGGGAATATGTAACACCCCTTACCCATATTCGACGTCGGAATAGGGTACGAGGCATTACCTAATTCAAACACATACATCCATTCATTTTTGAGTTAACAGATTTCGTTCTAATTTAAAAAATTTTAAACATTAGCTTAAAGTCCCTAATATGAACCTACGAGGCTCAAATTACACTTTAAACACGAATCGGGACTAATTCGAGCGCTTAGAAAACTTTTAGGAAAAGCCTTTGAAAAACAAGGCACACGCCTATGTGGATAGGCAACACGCTCGTGTGATTTGCTAACATGGCCGCGTTGGTGACCCGTGTGGCTCACACGGCCTACACATATTGGGACACGCCTGTGCTCCCCACCCATGTGGATTTGTTTTCTAACATCGAACCTACAGGGGTTTTCACATGGCCTGGCACACGCCCATGTCCCTGGCCAGTGTGTAAAAACCTTAACATTCTGTTTCTGACGTCATCATCCCTTAAGGGTCATACGGCCAAGGCACACGCCCGTGTGCTCAGCCCGTGTGTGACACTGACTTGGCCAACTTAAGGTGCAAGGGACACATTGTCGAGCCACACGTCCGTTGGGCGGACCGTGTATCACACACGGCCTAGACACACACCCATGTGTCTACCCGTGTGGACAAGAACAAGGCTATTTACCAAGCCTATTTGCCACCCTTACTTGCACTAGCCTATACAACATTACAAAGCTGCATCTCCAACATATACATACATCTTAAACATTTGTAATCAATACCTCAACGCATCATTTAAATGCTTCTTTGCCCATACAATAACTCCACATAGCTAATAAGTCAACTTTTATGGCTAAACACGTATTGAACATTAAAACCACCATAGTTAAAACTTACTTTACACTTAATACAACAACTAGCCTACATATGCCATATAACTAAAATTTGCAAAGCTTTAAGTACAAAACCATAATAGGATATTATGTTGAGATCTCCGTCATCTTCCAACCCGAGTAGACTTCCGAAGCCTTATAATATGAAAGAATAAACAAGATAAGCTATAAAGCTTAGTAAGCTCATATGATTGTTAAATTTATGTTAGCTATTAAGTACATTTCGAGTAATTACACAAGCATAGAGAGTTCATATGGTCTCACCGTACACTAATTTACTCCCTTACAGAGTTAACCTTGACCTTTGGAAAGTTTAGCCATTTCAATAATCAAATGAAACAATTGCATACTTATCAAATCACTTACAATTACTCATGCATAAACGATATGAAATATTTCACATTCAATTCATTGATCATTTCATAAGCATAAAATATTAACTCGCATATCAAACCATAACCTTTCTCGTATTTTCAATGTGGACTTATAACAAGTCCTTAAACTACTACCACTTGATATTCATGAAATTCATACATACCTGTATTCACCTAACTTGATTACGTTTTTACCTTCATTTTGACCTTGTCCTTTGATTCACTTAAACATTGATAATAACACGTTATCTCAGTTTAATATTAGAAAATATCATGGTTCGTAAATCTCTTACATTTCATTCCTAAAACTAGATATAATTCCACAATTTCTGACTTACCCATTGAGTCATTCTGAACATTATCGAATACTCGGGAATCAAGTATGCACGGTACCAATGCGATATCCCAGATAAGGTCTTACATGAGATCATCTGTCGATGCTGATGCCATGTCTCAAACATGGTCTTACACTGGCTCATGTATCAAGATCGATGCCATGTCCCAGACATGGTCTTGCACTAGCTATCATCTGTCTGTACCGATGCCATGTCCCAGACATGGTCTTACACTGACACCTATCGCGGCCGATGCCATGTCCCAGACATGGTCTTAGGCTATCTCTCGTCTGCCTGTGTCGATGCCATGTCCCAAACATAGTCTTACACTAGCTCTCATCTGCCTGTGCCGATGCCATGTCCTAGACATGGTCTTACACTGACACATATAGAGGCTGATGCCATGTCCCAGATGTAATGTCCCTCATACGAGTCATTACCGAACATACACTCACACGATCATTTGATTTCGACATATAAATTTAACGTAAAATTTAAAACTTTTTCATTCATACGGAAAACATCCACATTATGGGCCTACAAGGCCCAAATGACACATAGGGTATGATCTTCGACCAAATCGGAACTTTTCGAACACTTATGAAAATTTGACTCAAAATAGGGCACATGCCCGTGTGGGACAGGGACACGCCTGTGTGGGCAGGCTGTGTGGTCGCACACGTCCATGCTCCTAGCCCGTGCAAAATTATTTTTCATTTTGAACCCACAGGGTTTTCACACGGCCGAGCACACGCTCGTGTCTCTAGCCCATGTCCTTCACACAGCCTTAACACGCTCGTGTTCTCACCTAGTGTGAAAAACTAGGGTATTCTGTTTATGACGTCATCGTGAAGTTTTTGTCACACGGCCAAGCCACACGCCCGTAGGCTAGGCCGTGTCTATCACACGGTTGCCCATGTCTCCACCCTATGTGTTTACTACAAAACATTTAATTTTCATAATTTCAGATGCAGGGGACACACGGCCTATCAACATGCCCGTGGACTGGTCGTGTGTCACACACGGCCTGGACACACGCCCGTGTGTCTACTCGTGTGGACAATTATAGGCTATTTTCCAAGCCAATTGCCACCTTGAAACACAAACCAATATCAACCAATTTTGCCAACTCACATTATAACATCAAAACTCATCAAAACATACATGTTAAGCCATCCAGACCCTAACTTTATCTAGTATCGTCAAACTTGTGCATCCACACAAATTTTACTCATACTAGGCAAGCTTGCACGTTAGTAGATTACAACATTTTTAACAAAATGTGACTTAACCATTCATGGCTCATTTCTCATGGCCAATGTACCGCACACCACTATCAACAAATGAACCCAAAAGAACTATGACACATAACCAAAACAATAAACCATCTATACATGCCATAATATTCAAAGTTCATAATCAAATACCCAAAATGATTGTTGATAGTGTTGATGGAATCCCGATGATCACCGAACCTTGGGCTAGCTTGACGAACCTATAAGGGAAGGGAAAAATGAAGGGGTAAGCTATAAAGCTTAGTAAGTCTATATGCAAAATAATGAGCATGCAAACTATTAGTATATAACCGAAAATTCAAATCTAAGGAAAATAAGCTTCCCTATTATCACATTAAGTTTGAGATAATCACTTACTCTTATGGTCTTACCATACATTTCAATACATACATTAAGCACTTAGAACACATAAAATTTTTCATATAACCTACACATACACATTCTCAACACACGGTCAAATCTTTTCACATATAATCACATTTTATCATATTGATTCCAATAACCCGCTGAACCACGTGAAATGCTAAAGGATACACGGAGTAAGGCATAAGTGCCACACATAATGTAGTCGAAGCTAATGATGATTTGTAACTGAAGCTACCATTTAACACATATCACATAAAGGCTCAATGATGATCTAATCATGAGTCTACTCACACAAGCTGACAATATAGTCGAAACTACTCAGTTCTGCTTACACAAGCTGACAGGTATCCGCAACAAATGCAGGACTACCTAGCCACTAGTAGTCAAACTAGACCAGCACCTGGATTCACATAAACAATCGATCACTATCAATGGTTTCCTAGTGACATGTCACTCGTATCCTAAATGATTCCTAAGGTTCAACCGGGGCATTTTCTTCATGTATCGATTTTATCACATCGCATACTCAATCATTCGTTATGACATTTTAGATATCAAATAATTAAGATAATTCAACATAATTTAAAACAATTAATCAAAATGATTAAATAAATCATTATTTACATATAAGACTTACCTCGGTACAAAATGCTAATCTTTTCGATTTAGTCCGATACCTTACCTTTTCCTCGGTCAAGGTCGATTTCGTGTCGTTCTTGATCTATAACATCAAATTTAATTATTCAATACATATATTACTCAATTGGTCACAAAATCATCCTATGAAATTTTTTACCATTTTACCCCTAACTTTGTCAATTTTTACACTTTATTTTCTAGGCTCGTAAAATGAAATGTATCTATTTTTCAAAATTCCCAAGCCTAGCCGACCATATTTCTCTCTTATAGTAGCCTGCAATTTTCAACATTTCACAACTTAGACACATATTTTACAACTTTTGCATTTTAGTCCCTAATTGCATTTCTATGAAAAATTCACTTAGCAAAAGTTGTTTACTACACATTAAACTTCCATTTTCTACCAACGAACATCAAAATGCTTTTATGATACACATGGATAAATTTTTGAACAGGAACCCTAGCTTAAAATAGTGGTATAGAAAGCTAGGTCAAGGTACAAGGATCTCAAAAATACGAAGAACATGAGAAACAAGGCTAGGAGTCACTTACTTTAAGTTTGAAAGTTGAAAAACCCTAGCTATGGAGTCCGCATAATGTTCGGCCACGATAGGAGAAAGATGGACACTTTTTTGGCCTTATTTTCCCTTTTTATTTCTTTTAATATTCAAATGACCAAAATGCCCTCAATGGCCTTCTTTGAAAATTTTTCCTTCCATGGGCATTTTTTCCATGTTGCCATAAAATGGTCTAACTGCTAAATAAAAATTCATAATTTATGAATTCAATTCAATTACACTCTAAATGCTTCTAGAACACATATTTTGAAATTTTTGCAATTTAGTCTTATCACTAAATCGGGCACTTTATTGATAAAATTTATTTACTAAATTTTCACTCATGCATTCAATCACAGAATAGACCTTAAAAATCTATCGAAATAAATTTTTCTATTTCAAATTCGTGGTCCCGAAACCACCATTTCGTTTAGGCCCTAATTTGGGCTATTACAACTCTTTCCTTCTTATGGGATTTTCGTCCCCGAAAATCTTACCATTGAAGAGATGTGGGTATTGTTTCCTCATGGTCTCCTCCGATTCCCACGTAGCCTCTTCCACTCCATGTTTTTGCTATAATACTTTTACCAAGGCTACACTTTTGTTCCTTAACTGTTTCACTTTTTGAGCTAGGATCTAGATTGGTTCTTTACTGTATGACATATCCGGCTGAATTTCCACTTCGATCAGTGACATCACATGTGACGGATCAGAACGATAGCGCCGTAGCATTGATACATGAAATACGTCGTGAATCTTTGCTAACTTTGTTGGTAGAGCCAATCGATATGCTATTGGTACGATTCTTTCTACAATTTCATACGGTCCGATGAATCGCGGACTCAATTTGCCTTTCTGACCGAATCTCAAGATCTTTTTCCATGGAGACACTTTCAAAAACACTTTATCACCCACTTGAAATTCAATCTCCTATCTCTTCAAATCTGCATAAGACTTTTGCCAGTCTGAAGTAGCTTTTAAACAATCACGGATTATCTTCAATTTCTTTTCTGTCTCGTTAATTAAGTCAACCCCATAAAATTGCTTTTCACTAAGCTCAGTCCAATACAATGGAGTCTGACATTTGTGACCATACAATGCCTCATATGGTGCCATTTTAATGCTCGATTGAAAACTATTATTGTAAGTGAATTCAACTAATGGTAGATATTTTTTCCAACTACCTTCAAATTCTAGAACACAACATCGAAGCATATCTTCGAGGATCTGAATCACTCGTAAAGATTGACCGTCAGTTTGTGGATGAAAGGCGGTACTAAATTTCAACTTGGTAACCAAGGCTTCTTGCAACTTTTTCCAAAATCTCGAGGTAAATCTTGGATCTCTATCCGAAATGATAGAAGTCGATACTCCGTGCAATCTTACAGTCTCGGTAATGTACAATTCAGCTAACTTATCAATTGAAAAATTTGTACGTACCAAAATGAAATGAGCCGATTTCGTCAATCGATCAACAACGACCCAAACTATATCTTTCTTTTTCGGGGTTAAAGGCAAACCCGTAACAATGTCCATAGTGATTTGGTCCCATTTCCATTCGGGAACCATTATTGGCAAACTAAGCACTTTGACATAAACTCAAAAACATCTCTTTTTATTCTGGGCCACCAATACAATCTCTTCAAATCGTTGTACATCTTTGCACTACCTGAATGGACAGACAAACAACCATTATGAGCTTCATGGAATACTCCGAATCAACTCAACATTTTTCTTTACACATATCCTGTCTCGAAATATTAAACAATCATTCGAACCAATGCGAAAATCTGTCTCACCATTCTTTTGACATTGAGTCCTTTTTGCTTGCAACTCTCTATCATCCTTTTGAGCTTTATAAATTTGTTCGATAAACGATGGCCTAGCTCTCAGTTGGGCCAAAATCAAACTATCATCAGATAGGGCCAACCTCGTATTCAAGGCTCTCAATGCAAACAGAGATTTTCTACTCAAAGCATCGACATCCAAGTTCGCTTTCCCTAGATGTTAGTCAATCACTGACTCGTAATCTTTCAGCAACTCGAGTGATAAACTATAATTTATACATATTTTTACCCCGTGCTTAGCATAATTTTTGATGAATTATCCCTTAAATTGTGGAATTTGATGCTCCTAATCCTTTAATTTCATGTTTTATACTTAAGAGAGCATAGGGGAGTGAAAAGAACGAGAAACGAGCCAAAAATGGAGAAAATAGGCCAGAGTAAGAAATCAACACGGCCTAAATTTCCTCACACGGGTGAACCACATGGTCGTGCCAATTAGCAGACTTGAACACAGCCTGGGCTCGATTCACACGGGTGTGCCACACAGGCGTGTCCCTGTCGTGACGAATTTCAATTTCACGCGAAAAAAGCTACTTAGAGGGGTAAAAAAGGTATTTCGAAGTTTATATAAACACCCTAGAAGAGGACTTAAAGGGGGGATCCCGACACGGAAAGTAGAAGGTAGGGAATTACTCAAGGAAAGCCGCTTGATCCATCTCAGAAGGAAGGATCGACATCAAGACTGAAGATCTCCCTTCAATTCTTTCAGGAGTTTTGGGTTTTCTTTATATTTTATTATTTTCCTTATTTTGAGATGTTCTCTTTTATTATTATGAACTAAATCCCCTAAATACCTGAGGGGGATGAAACCTAAGACGAAACTTGTTATTGTTATCTGAATTATATGATAAATATTTGATTTGTTCTTAATTGTGTTTTTAATTCTTGAGTTGATATTTTAGGATATTAATTCAAGTTGAATGTGCTTATTCAGAGGAACAAAAGTCCCTGTCTAAAAGTAAATCCAACACAATTAAGCAGAGTTGATCGCAATCCTAGACATAGGACGACGAAAATCTACCAGATTAGAGTTAAATCTAATAGGGTGATCCATAGATCGAGTTAATGCAAAACTAGGGGTTTTAATTAGAAAGAGATTTCAATTAATCAACCTAGGGTTAGTTGTTCTTATTCTCGACGGAGATATTAACATAATTTAGGGATCTCTACAGATCAAGTCGAATGAAAAAATCATCTAATTCAAAGTTAAATAACAATGGAAGTCTAGGTGGATTCTTCCTTGGGTATTGCCTTATCATTCAGTTTTCCCAAAGTAATTCTCCAATTTATTCTTTGTTGCGTCCTTAATCTAGTTTAGAATTAATTAGTTTAACCAAACCCCCCTTTTTATTTCTAGGCTAGATAATAGAAAGAAAGTTATTACTATTACTTTTAGTTCCTTTGGGTTCGACATTCCGGTCTTGCCACTAACTATACTACTATTTGATAGGTGCGTTTACCTTTCATCATGATAATAGTTAGTTTCTAGGTACGATCATTATTATTACTTCATCAAAATCACGATCATCAAGCCATCTTCGTTGCTGCAAGTTCAAATCTTTTTGTGTCATTAAATACTTCAAACTTTTATGGTCGGTAAAGATACAACACTTCTCACTAAATAAATAATGTCGCCAAATTTTCAAGGCGAAGACAATGGCGGCTAGCTCTAAATCATGTGTCGTGTAGTTTCTCTCATGCGACTTCAATTGTCTTGAGGCATACGCTACCATTTTATCTTCTTGCATCAATACACATTCAAGAGCATTTAGGGACGCATCACTATAAATCACAAATTCCTTACCGGACACAGGTTGTACTAGCACTGATGCCTCTGCCAACACAACTTTTAATTTCTCAAAACTTTGTTGACACTTCTTTGTCTACTCAAACTTAACATCTTTTTACAACAACTTGGTCATCAAAGAAGCAATCATCGAGAATCCTTTTACGAAGCACTGATAATAACCAGCCAAACCTGGAAAACTTCTAACTTTCGATACATTTTTCGGCGGCCTCCAATCCACTATTGCCGAGATCTTACTCAGATCCACTTGAGTGCCATCTCTTGAAACAATGTGACCCAAAAACCTAACTTCACTAAGCCAAAACTCGCTTTTACTAAATTTTGCATACAACTGTTTATCTCGCAAAATTTGCAAAACTATCCTCAAGTGTCAGCATGCTCGTTTTCATCACGAGAATAAATCAAGATGTCATCAATGAAGGCCACTACAAATTTATCCAAATATGGTCTAAAAATTCAGTTGATTAAATCCATAAACACAGTTTGGGCATTAGTCAGACCGAAAGGCATTACGAGAAACTCATAGTGTTCATACCTCGTTCTAAAAGTAGTTCACCCTTAACTGGTAGTACCAGGATCTTAAATCTATTTTGGAGATTACTGTAGCTCCTCTCAGCTGGTCAAATAGATCATCAATTCTCGGTAAGGGATACTTGTTCTTCATTGTTACTTTGTTGAGCTGCCAATAATCGATAAAAAGTCTCATCAACCCATCCTTTTTCTTCACAAACAATACCGGAGCACCCCAGGAAGCAAAACTAGGCCCTGCAAACCCTTTGTCTGTCAACTCTTGTAGCTGCACTTTCAATTCTTTTAGCTCAGTCGAAACCATTCTATAGGGGGCTATAGATATCGGGGCAGTCCTCGGCAACAAGTCAATAGCAAACTCAATTTCTCTAACAGGAGGTGTACCCAGCAATTGCTCAAGAAATACATCCGGGAACTCACAAACCACCGGCACTGGCTCTATTTTCAATCCAGATTCTTTCGTATTCAATACATAAGCCAAATACGTTCACAACGCTTTCTCAAATACTTCTGAGTAGTCATTGTTGAAATTAAAGTAGGGAACTCACTAGACTCATCTATTTCAACCCGGAGGATTTCACCATTTTCACATTTTACCTCAATCACCTTCTGTCTACAATTTACTTTAGCATCATGCATCGATAGCCAATCCATGCCCAAAATGGCATCAAACTCATCAAATGGCAATAGCATTAGATCGGCTAGGAAACAGTGACCTCGGATCACTAAGGGACAATTCTTGCAAATCTTATCAATTAACACACATTTGCCTAGAAGACTTGACACCTTAATAAAAAAATCGGTTGACTCTGTAGGCAATTTCATATCATTTACCAATTTCATGCAAATGTAAGAGTGTGTGGACCCGGGATCAATCAGTGCAACTATATTAACATCATAAAAAGAGAATGTACTGGTGATTACGTCAGGGGATGACGCCTCTTCCCGGGCACAAATAGCATAGGTTCTTGCAGACGCTCTGGCCTCCGATCTTACAGCTGAATCTCTAGCTATGCCTCTGCTACTAGCTCTCTCTTTCACATTTCTGGTTAGCCTCCCTCTAGCGGGTACATTGCTTGGTTTAGTGCTTTGAGTAGTTTCTTTCGTTACCATCTCTAGACAGTCTTTGATGAAGTAGTCTTAGGAGCCACATTTGAAGCAAGCCCCGGTGGCCATCAAACACTCACCAGGATGTCTCCTACCACAGTGTTGACATTCAGGGTTACTTGGCTTGACATTGCCAACACTAGCTACAGAAGTAGTCTGAGCCTTAAAACCCGTCTTTTGTCTCCCACGAGTTCTACCTAGATTTCCAGCTGAAATAATGGAATGCTTTGGCACATTTCTCACTTTATTTGATGACGGTTGGAAGGACTTACTCATCGATCTCTTCTTCACATCCCTAGCCTCCGATTTGGCTTTCCTCTTTTCCTTCCACAATTCCTCAGCTTTGCATGCTCGATCAGCGAGCACAACAAATTCCTTCAATTCCAAAACCCCCACATATATCATAATGTTTTCATTTAGGCCGTCCTCAAACCTCTTACACATAATTTCTTCTGTAGAGATGCATTCCTGAGCATACTTGCTAAGTCGAATGAATTCTCGCTCATTCTCAAACACTGCTATACGGCCTTACTTCAGCTCTAAAAATTCCTTCCACTTCTGGTCAATGAAGCGCTGACTTATATACTTCTTCCGAAACTCCACTTGGAAGAAGTCCCAAGTAATTCTTTTGGTAGGCACTACCAAGACTAGCGTTTTCCACAACTGATGTGCTAAGTCTCTCAGAAGTGAGACGACACACTTTAAACACTCCTTAGGTGTGCAGGAGAGTTCATCAAATCCTCGAATCATGTTCTCTAACCAAAATTTCGCCCTCTCGGTGTCATCATCAACATTGGCTCTAAATTCTTCAACTCCATACTTACGAATCTTATCAACAGGGGCCTTACTTAGTCTTGTAATTTCCACACTTTGTGGGGCTACCAGAATCGGTTGAGAGATGGGAAAGGGTGGGGAGGTTAAGCATTCAGGTTTGCCCAAATGAACTTCATATACCACTCACTCATTCTATGGAGAACGGCCTTCTGAGCCTCTTCTCCCGGCTAGATTTGACATTTCTACTTTCTGGTGGTGCGATCCCTTGAGCGGGAGCTGGCGCGTTACTTTCAGCGTCGTCACCTACTGCCGGGTTGGGATCCATTTACTATATGAAAACATAATTTAAGGATTAGAAACCATCACACTATCAATTATGGCATGTATAGGTAAACTCTCATACTTGTTATGTTAGTTCGAAGACCGACTAAACCATAGCTCTGACACCACTCAATGTAACGCCCCTCACCAGTAACCGTCGCCGGACACGAGGCATTACCAAACATACACTTGCACGATCATTTGATTTCGAGACATAAATTTCACGTAAAATTTAAAACTTTTTCATTCATATGCATAATATCCACATTATTCGCCTACAAGGCCCAAACGACACATAGGGTATGATTCTAGACCAAACTGGAACTTTTCAAACACTCATGAAAATTTGACTCAGAACAGGGCACACGCCCATGTGGGACAGGGACACGCCCATGTGGTCACACACGCCCATGTCCCTAGCCCGTGTAGAATTATTTTTCATTTCGAACCTACAGGGGTTTTCACACGGCCGAGAACACGCCCGTGTCTCTGGCTCGTGTCCTTTACACGGCCTTAACACGCCCGTATTCTTACCCCGTGTAAAAAACTAGGATATTATATTTATGACATCATCGCCAAGTTTTCGTCACACGGCCAAGCCACACCCCCGTGGGCTAGGCTGTGTCTATCACACGGTTGCCCGTGTCTCCACCTTGTGTGTTTATTACAAAACATTTAATTTTCATAATTTTAGGTGCAAGGGACACACGATCTATCAACATGCCCGTGGACTGGCCATGTGTCACACACCGCCTCGACACATGCCCGTGTGTCTACCTGTGTGGATAATTATATGATATTTTCCAAGCCAATTGCCACCCTGAAACACAAACCAATATCAACCAATTTTGCCAATTCACATTATAACATCAAAACTCATCAAAACATACATCTTAAGCCATCCACACCCTAACTTTATTTAGCATCGTCAAACTTGTGCATCCACACACATTTTACTCATACTAGGCAAGCTTGCACATTAGTGGATTACAACATTTTTAACAAAATGTGACTTAACCATTCATGGCTCATTTCTCATGGCCAATGTACCAAACACCACTATCAACAAATGGACCCAAAAGAACTATGACATATAACCAAAACAATAAATGGTAAACTATAAATTATACATATTTCTATCCCACATTTAGCACATTTATGGATGAATTATAATTGAATTTGTGGAATTTGATGCTCCTAATCCTTTAATTTCATGTTTTATACTTAGGAGAGCATAGGAGAGTGAAAAGAACAAGAAACGGGCCGAAAACGGAGAGAATGGGCCAAAGTAAGGAAACAACACGGCCTGGAGTTTAGCACACGGGCAACCCACACGGCCGTGCCACTTTAATAGGCTTGAACACGGCCTAACATCGGCTCACATGGGCGTGTCACACGGGCGTGTCCCTGTCATGATGAAGTTCAATTTCACACAGAAAAGGCTACTTAGGGACTAAGAAAGACATTCCAAACTCTATATAAGACCCTAGGAGGCAACTACAAGGGTGTACAATATTCTCGCCAAGACGGAGAGTAAAAGGCAGGGAATTACTCGAAGGAAAGCCGATTGATCCATCTCAGAAGCCAGGATCTTCATCAAGACAGAGGATCTCCCTTCAATCCTTTTAGGAGTGTTTGATTTTCTTATGTTTTGTTATTTTCTTTATTCTGAGATGTTTCTTTTTATAAACATGAAGTAAACCCCTAAATACTTGAGGGGGATGAAACCGAAGATGAATCTTGTCAGTGTTATCTGAACTATATGATAAATATTCGATTTGTTCTTAATTGTGTTTTTAATTCTTGAATTGATATTTCTGGGATATTAATTTAAGTCGAATATGCTTAGGCAGAAGAGCAAAAGTCCCTATTTAAGAGTAGATCCAACACAATTAAGCGGAGTTGATTGTAATCCTAGACATAGGACGACCAAAATTTGCTGGATTAGAGTCAAATCTAATATAGGGATCCATAGATCGAGTTAATGCAAGACTAGAGGTTTTAATTAGAAAGAGATTTCAATTAATCAACCTAGGATTAGTTGTTCTTACTCTCGACGGAGATATTGACATAAATTAGGGATCTTTACGGATCAAGTCGAATGAAGAAATTGTTTGGTTCAGAGTTAGATAACAAGTGAAGTCTAGGTGGATTCTTCCTTAGGTATTGTCTTTATCATTTAGTTTTCCCAAAGCAATTCCCCAATTTACTTTTGTCGCATCCTCAGTTAGTTTAGAGTTAATTAGTTTACACAAAAACCCCCTCTTTATTTTTCAGCTAGATAATAGGAACATAGTCAATTACTAGTACTTTTAGTTCCTTGAATTCGATATTCCGATCTTGCCACTAACTATACTACTATTCGATAGGTGCACTTGCCTTTTATCGTGATAATAGTTAGTTTCTAGGTATGATCAATTTTATTACTTCATCACAATCACGAGATCAATAAACCATCTATACATGCCATAATATTCAAAGTTCATAATCAAATACCCAAAATGATTGTTGATAGTGTTGATGGAATCCCAATGATCACCGAACCTCGGACTAGCTTGACGAACCTATAAGGGAAGGGAAAAATGAAGGGGTAAGTTATAAAGCTTAGTAAGTCTATATGCAAAATAATGAGCATTCAAACTATTAGTTTATAACCGAAAATGTAAATCTAAGAAAAATAAGCTTCCCTATTATCACATTAAGTTTGTGATAATCACTTACTCTAATGGTCTTACCATACATTCCAATACATACGTTAAGCACTTAGCACACATAACATTTTTCATATAACCTGCACATACACATTCTCAATAAACGGTCAAATCTTTTCACATACAATCGCATTTTATCATATCGATTCCAATAACCCGGTGAACCACGTGGAATGTTAAAGGATGCACGGAATAAGGCATAAGTGCCACACATAATGTAGCCAAATCTATCGATGATTTGAAGTCGAAGCTACCACTTAACACATATCACATAAAGGCTCAATGATGAGCCAATCACGGGTCTGATCACACAAGCTGACGATATAGTCGAAACTACTCAGTGCTGCTCACACAAGCTGATAGGTATTCGCAACAAATGCAGGACTACCTAGCCACTGGTAGTCGAACTAGACCAGCACCCGGATTGACAAAAACAATCGATCACTATCAATGGTTTTCTAGTGACATGTCACTCGTATCCTAAATGATTCCTAAGGTTCAACCGGGACATTTTCTTCACTTATCAGTTTTATCACATCACATACTCAATCATTCATTATGACATTTCAGATATCAAATATTTAAGATAATTCAACATAATTTAAAACAATTAATCAAAATGATTATATAACTCATTATTTACATATAAGACTTACCCTGGTACAAAATGTTAATCTTTTCGATTTAGTCTGATACCTTACCTTTTCCTCGGTCAAGGTCGATTTCACGTCGTTCTTAATCTATGACTTCAAATTTAACTTATTCAATACATAAATTACTCAATTGGACACAAAATCATCCTATGAAATTTTTTACCATTTTACTCCTAACTTTGTCAATTTTTACATGTTAGTTCCTAGGCTCGTAAAATGAAATGTATCTATTTTCTATATCAGCCCACAATTTTTAACATTTCACAACTTATACATATATTTTATAACTTTTTCATTTTAGTCCATAATTGTATTTCCATGAAAAATTCACTTAGCAAAAGTTGTTTACTATACATTAAACTTTCATTTTCTACTAATAAACATCAAAATGCTTTCATGACACACATGGGTAAATTTTTGAACATGAGCCCTACCTTAAAATAGTGGTATAGAAAGCTAGGTTAAGGTACGAAGATCTCAAAAATACGAAGAACATAAAAAACGGGGCTAGGAGTCACTTACTTTGAGCTTGAAAAGTTGAAAAACCCTAGCTATGGAGTCCCCATGATGTTCGACCAAGGTAGGAGAAAGATGGACACTTTTTTTACCTTATTTTCCCTTTTTATTTTTTTAATACCCAAATAACCAAAATGCCCTTAATGGTCTTATTTGCAAATTTTTCCTTCCATGGGCATTTTTGTCCATGTTGCCATAAAACGGTCTAATTGCTAAATAAGGACTCCTAATTTATGAATTCAACTCAATTACACTCTAAATGCTTCTAGAACACATATTTTGAAATTTTTGCAATTTAGTCCTATCAATCAATCGGGCATTTTATTGATAAAATTTATTTACTAAATTTTCACTTATGCATTCAATCATATAATAGACCTTAAAACTATATCAGAATAATTTTTTCTATTTTAGATTCGTGGTCTCAAAACCACCATTCTGTTTAGGCCCTAATTCGGGCTGTTACACCAGACATGGTCTTACACTAGCTCTCGTCTATCTGTGCCGATGCCATGTCCCAGACATGGTCTTACACTGACACATATTGAGGTCGATGCCATGTCCCAGGCATGGTCTTACACTAGCTCTCATGTTGCCATGGTCCAACCATGGTCTTTTCCGTCAATTCATAGCGAGTCGTAGTACGATCATACTTGACCCTGCATTTCTCCTGATTGGTCTTTCAATTCGATCTCATACTTTCATTTTATCATGGTTAGATGACAACATAGGAAATAATATAGTATCTCATTTTCAATTTAATAATGGATCACTGTAAATTAATCATATGAACTTACCTTGTTCGTAGAAACAACGAACTAAGTCGATTAATCCGATACTTTGTTCTCCCTCGTTCTCTTTCAAAATCTGGTTTCCCCCAATCTATAAAATAACCACTTTTACTTATTTAACCGTCAATTTATACAATTTAGTCCAAATTCACATTATGGCAACTTTACACTTTTGCCCCTAATGTTTCACATTCTTGTAATTTAGTCCCTATCACATAAAAGTGTAAATTCATGAAATTAAACACAACCCAGGCTTAGCTGAATTTCATAATCATCACTAGCTGCCCATAAAACATACTTGGGAAAACTTGCAGTTTTGCCCCTAAACTTTCACAAAATTATGATTTTGCCCTAAGGCTTGAAAATCGATTTTTATCGAATTTCCTCATTTCTTATGCCTAGAAAAACCTTTTTTACTCTTATAGCAGCTCACAATTTCCATTATTTCACACAATTTCCATCAACTTAACAACTTTACGAAATAACCCCTTTTTAGTGTTTTCATGGAAATTATTTCACAAAATTTGTTTATTTAACAACTATGGCTCATTTTATTCCATAATATTTCAGCAAACTACACAAATTTCTCTTATGAAAAAACCCTAAAATCTTACCCATTTTGTAAAATAGTCCCCTCATTAGCTAGATTAAGCTTTAGGGGTCTCAAAAGTACAAAAATCATCCAAAATGGCTACCAAAATGACTTACTTGTAAGAGATTTGCTTGGCTAAAATTTTGAGCTTCAAAACCCCATATTTTTCTACACGTCTCAGTGGAGAAGGAAGAATGAAGAAGGTGATATTTTCTTTTCTTTATTTTATTTTATTTTAGTCACATAAGTCACCAACTTTCCACCTAACTTTAACCTTTTTATTTCTTTGTCTCTCCATGGCCAGTCATCACATTTGAAAGGGTTTATTGCTCTTTAAAGACCTCCAATTATGGATCTTTAGCTATTTAACACAATTTACAAGTAAATCACAACTTTTGCTCTTTATGCGATTTAGTCCCTTTTCACAATTAAGTTTTCAATTGCTAAAATTAATTCACCAAAATTTTCCTGCTCTCGTATAATTATACTATAATACATAAAATAATATTAAAAATAATTTCTCTGACCTCAGATTTGTGGTTCTGAAACCACTGTTCTGACTGGGCCCGAAATCGGGCTATTATAATATTTGTTACTCTTCATGCAATTTTAGGCCGTAAGAGCTAACGATACTGCTACTGACTTGTAATCAGCATACGGACCCTATATGAACTATTCAATGGATCTCTCTAAAGGTGAGGCATATCTTTAGACAACATTCGGGTCCCTCTGTGAACCGTTTTGGTGAAGTATATGTTTAAAAATCAACATTCAGACCCCTCATTGAATTGTACATCAACTCTCCACGGAGGTGAGGTGCATCTTCAAAAATCGACACACATTACCCTCCCAAAACTACTTCCATGGTACTCTCCTATGAGTGCCCTTCCACAATATCCTCCTATGAGTACCCTCCAATGATACCCTTCCATGGTACCCTCCTATTGGAACCACCTAAGTTACAACTCTCACACTCTTCCACTAAGGTTTCATTTCATTCCAATAATGGTTTATTCATCAAATGGTGGTTCATCTTCTTACATCTGCATAGTCTTGAATGCTTGTTACTGTCTTTGAGGTAAGCTTAATTTCGAATGGTCATTTTACCTTTAACATTAATGTAATTTTAAATACCTATGAACATTTGCAATGCCGATGCCACAAGCACAATTCTAAATATTTGCGAATTACTATAATTTTTTGTAAGAAGAAATACAAGCAAATTTTCCTTAAAGCAAATTAACCTTACTTAAAACAAACAATCATACCATTATTTTTTGTCTTAGGAAAAGTCACTTTATAAGATTTCCTTCAACTATAAAGGAGAGGGAAATTATTATAGGCATGGATGTTTACCATAATATGGGTCCCACCAAAAAACCTTATATATGTACCCATTTTAGGATTTTTCAATGTCACGGGTCGCGGTTCAAAGTCTGTCACCAAAGCACAAAGAGCATCCCATGGAGATCTGCATATTAAATGGGGCTTATTTGACCCACTTGAATTGGCTTGATTCAAAGAACAAGTGATGAAACCTATCTTCTTGAAGCCTTGGTGGCCTAACGGAACACTTATGGTAAATTAGGATTATCTTGGTAAATAGGGAAAGTAATCTTAGAAGATTTGTAATTTGATAAATTTAATTTTGTAATCTTGGGAATTTTGTAAATTCCATAATTATAGATAGGCTTTGATCTTGTCCGTTAATGTAACTTAATTTGTACTATCGATTTTGGAGGAGCTCAATTATAAAAAAAGAGCCTCCCTTCAATTGTAGTAATCCACTGAATCCATTTTATTCAATTCTTTAGTAGTGAATACTAAATTGGGAGCATTTACTCAAACACCTTGTGTGCATTACTTTTTTTGTGTCTAATCTGCTCTTTCGAGCTTCTTTTGTCTTTAACATTGCTTCTCCTATATTTTAGTGCTTTAGAGGAGTTCTATGAGAATCCTCACATTGCAAGAGTTAGGCCAACCTAGGCACATTTGAAGCAAAAGGATCACCTAAGGCTGCATGGATTGTGAGATAAAAGGTCTAGCTAGTGACAGTTGGTATCCAAGCTAAGGTTATGAAGGAACCATTTGAGATGTCGAAAGAAATTACCAATAAGATTAAGCCAATAGAGACCCATGAGAGGGCCAAGAAAGCAATCTGATTGAGGGACATGATGCCAATTTTGGAAAATTGGGTGGTCAATCTCGATGAGCCTATGGGGGACATAAGGGAGACGCTTGAGGTGGTTGGGGGACGTATTGGTGAGTTGGACTCAATAAGGGATCAACTTAAGGACTTTGTGTTAGATTCTCTCGATTTCACTGTGGACAAGTTGATGGCAAGGGATGATGCTCTTGAGGCCATGCTGACAACTTTTAAAGAAGAGATCACGAAGCTTAAAGGGGAGCTCATGATTTACAAGGCTGCTTTGAACAATGAGATGTTGGCTTCAGGACCAAAGCAACGAGCAATGGATGTTCTCAAACCAAAAGATTTCAATGGGACAAGGTACACGAGGGAAGTGGAAAATTTTCTTTGAGGAATGCAGTAATACTTTTAAGTGATGAACATCGAGGATGATACCACTAAGGTAAACACTACTTTAATTTATTTTACTGATATTGCTCTCTTATGGTGGCGTTGTAAGTCTACGGATGAGAAACATGATGGGATAACTATTAGGAGTTTGGAAGACTTTGGATAGCTATTAGCATTGGTAAAAGTGGCAAGGAATACCACAGAATAGGAAGTGGAAAACCAACAATAACCCGAAGAAGAAGGGGAGCAAGATAAAATGCTTTCTTTGGGACAATTCGGATATGGTGAGAAATTATCTGAAGAGATCTATGTTTTTTGCCATCAAAAGGGATGATGAGCCGAAAGAAGCACCCATGAAGCTTTGTTTGATTGTGGGGGTTATCAAAAACAATAGGGCCAAGGGGTATGAGAAGAAGCTAATGGGGTGTTTCTTGTGCTGTGGGTTGCATAGGTTGTGGGACTATCCAAAACAATCTAAGCTAGTCGTGACCAATAGAAAAGATTGAGCGGAGCTTAAGGAAGATAGGCTATCGAAGCTTGGATCAATGATACTTGTTTCAAAAATAGTGCTCTTGTTGACGCGGGAGCATCAGACTTGTTCGTATAAGAGAAAGCCGTGGGAAAACTGGGTCTTTCAGTTAGCAAATTGACCAAGACAACCAAGACGGTGAATTCCGAAAAGGTCCCTACTATGGGGATAGTGGAATGACGAAAATGTACAAGTGAACACAATCGTATCATGTAATAAAGTGACAAGTAATGTCGAGTTATCATATCCACAGGGATTGTGCAAGAAAATATTTATGAAATGTAAAGTTAAACAATTTGGTGATGGAAAAAAATGTTGATTTGAGAATAATTAAACTAAGAAAATAAAAAGTAAAAATATTCCAATGCATGATTTCTAAAAGATGAATTTAATCAATATGACATAAATGTGTTAGATCAGTTTTATTCTTTAACTTAGAAAAATTAAAGCCGTGTTCATGTTGTTACGAATAATTTCACGACAACTCAGTAACTTGCTAAGTAATGCAAATACTTACCTACTAAAACCTAATAACCTCTTCACCATATCGAATTCTAATAAGCAAGTAAAAGATTAAGTGAAGTAACAATATATCTCTATATTGAAACAATTTAATCACAATAATCTTGCAAGTTATGCAATGCTAATGTATTCTTTAATACCATCACTTATTTAACCCTCTGCTACTTTAGAAGATTAAACATGCACCAATTAAATATTGTGTCCATTAATTACAATTTCAATTTGTGTAAATAATTAATTAAATTTTTACCTTACAATTAAAATGCAGGCATAACATAAGTATGGTTTTATTTAATTGAACAATTTAATTAGACCTAATAACAACACAAACACATTTTTAATAATCTAAACGAACAGAATGCAATTAATCTAACACGAAAGGAATTTAAGTCATTTTAATTAATTGAAAAACAACAACACAAATATTCATGTTCATGATCAAAACAAAACTTAAAAATAAAGTTTAAGAGAAGGGAACTAGAAGAACAAATCTCGATGGTTTTCGGAAGCCAGACTAGTGCACTCCTCTCTTCTTTGCTTGTTCTACTAATACAAGGCCTTCACGAACACTTGATTATTGCTACTCCAAGAGGTTTGCAAGCTCTTTTTCAATAGGGAAATCAAAAAGGAAAAAGGGAATTGAAAGGCAACTAGAAGGGAGAAAGAGAGAGAATCTGTGAAAGAGAGATGTGAGAAGTGAAGGATGATTTTTGAGGAAGCGAAAGGGGATATTTATACTTGAAATTGGTAGCTCAAATTAGCTAAAAATTGCAGCCAATCCCCCTTCCCATGGCTGGTCCATAATAGAAGGAAGAGTGATTGAATTGGTTTTGCTATTTTTAGCTTGTGGCTAGAAATTAAATACACAAAAAGTGGAGGGGTGAGAACGGATTTAAAAGAAGTTTGAGGGTTGTTTTGCAATTATTATAATCAGCTTACTTATCTAATTTGGGCAGCAATTGGGTCGGCATTGGGCTACTTTTTTGGGCTCATCCCTCTTCCTTCTTCAACTGCTTAATTCAAGCCTTTTTTATCTGCTTCAAGTTGTCCGATTTTTCTTGATAAAATTCAATTGAACCAATTGATTTAAATAATTCTAAAAAAATTAACTTAATTTCTACAAGTTTAATAATTTATCATCTTGAGCTCCCAAGGTACCTCGATACTTGAATCATTCAAGGTGATTTCTGAGTTGTTTTTCACTCTTTGTGCAAAACTATAAAAAAATGGCCAAATTATGCAAATTTAATATAAAAAAAAACTAAAATTCATAATGAAATAAAATTTAAGCTCAATTTAATTATTTTATAATAAAAGCATATAATTTGATAGAAATTATGCAAATTTGCATGAATTCATGTTCAAAAGGTGCTAAAAAAGTCTATATATTTTTGTGTTTCCAAGTAGCTGAAGACTGAAGCTACAAATCGACGAGTGGAAGGGAAAGGAAGATTTCAAGGTCATCTATTTAGATGACTATGACTTTGTTCTTGGCTTGAACTTCCTTGACAGGATTAAGGAGTGTATTTTTTCCTGTTGTTGATTGCATTCATATATTTGATGATCCGATATCATGAACGATTGTGTCAGTAAATCAAGACATTAGGGTTGGGACTAAGGTATTCTCGACAACCCAACTAGTCGAGGATGTTTCCTATGGGAGGAACATTAACTTGGTAGATCGGACTATTGAGGAAGCCCCTTTAAAAATGTTACTTGGACAGAAAATCGATATGAAGCCTGTTGAGTCATCAGTGGGGCTACCACCTATGAGAGAGGTGGGTTGTGCATCAGACTTTAGGGTTTAAGTGGTGATACAAACTAGGCAAATAAGACAAATAAATGCTGTGAGCAAGGTACATCTCAAACACTTTTGTTGTGTTTTTCAATCTGACTTGTTGGATTGATAAGGACACATAGGCCCTTTTAGAGTTCTGAAGTAGGGCAGCTGAAGGGCTTACAAACCAGACTTAGCAGGAATACTCAAGGTTAACCCAATGTTCAATGTGGGCATGCCGAAGTCGAAGTGTGCAGATCAAGGGATTCTCGATTGAGGCAAGTAAAAGCGATGAGCTCTTGCGAACGCGATTAACCAAAGACGACTAAAATAGCTCGAGTTAGGAGATGACGGAAGTCAAAGAAAAAGTTCTGAGGAGAAGGACTACCCAATAGTGAGACTAGTCGGGAAAGGGCCAAGACAAATTAAACCAGTGTCATTCCAAGGACACAGGAAGGATGTTGGGAGAATGAGTGGGGGAAAATGTCATGAGCCGTGGTTCAAAGCCCATAACCAAATGTAATGGCCTAAATTCAAAGTTATCGGAACAGTGGTTTCGTAACCATGAATCCGATTTAAAGAGAGATTTATTTTAATATTTCTGCATGAATATTGATATGATAGGAAAATCGTATGAAAATATCGATAGAAAAATTTTACTGATTTAGTGGTTAGTTAGAAAAAAGAAATTATTGAAGAAATTGGGTAAAAACAAGGTATCGAGACCTCGATCTCGTAAAACTGAATCGAAAATATTTTTATAAATATTTATGAAATGTTAGTAATATGGTATTAAAATTTTTGTTAGAAATTTTTCTTGTTTGGGTAGTTAATTAAATAAAAATGACTAAATTGAAAAGGGTGTAAAAATTACTAGAAGGATTAAATAGCTCTATTGTCAAATGAGAAGGGACTTAAAGTGCAAATAAGCCCAAAGGAGATATTTTGGGCAACATAAGCTAAGAAAAACCAAGAGAATTGATTAAATAAGGGCAAAATGGGAAAATAACAAAATTTACTAAAATAAAAATGGGACTAAATTGGGATAACTAGAATTCTCTTCATATTTTCTCCATTTTCATTAGCCAAAAACATCCTAAGGGTTTATTCAAGCTGGTATTTCATAATTGTTGCACCAAGTGAGTTAATCTTTGCCTTTTTCTTGTAATTTTTGTATTTTTAAGACTTTTACAACTAGGTCATACTATTAAATTCATTAGTTTTTTATTTCACGGATGAAATTGAAAGTCACCATGGTTGAGTGTTGTAAGTATATAATGATTTAGCATGGAATTAAAGCTTTAATCTTATTATATGATGATTTTATTGAATGAAATGAATAGAAAGTGGATATTTAGGACCTATTTGTAAAAGAGTGTGAAATTGAAGTCTAGTGCTGAAATTTTGATTTCCAAAGGCTATAAAGTAGTTTGAATTGATAGAATAAAATGTTAATTGAGAAAAATTAGCTCAATTGAGAGGTTAATTGATAGGGACGAAATTATCATTTATTAAAAGCTTACGGGAAAAATGGTAATAAACCTCTTGCACTAAAACAGTTTTGGACAGCAGCAGTAGGCTAACTTTGAAAAATCACCATAAATTATGGAAATCGAATTAGAGGATGAAAAAAAATGGAATTAAAGATTATTGAGCCTAGTTTTCATAAAAGAAACAGTGAAAGCAATGGAATTGCAAATCATGAGATATAATAAATTTTGTGAGACATGGTCAGAATGATTTCGGGTTCCCCTATTCTAAATTTGGAAAATCACCAAAAATTGGAGAAAAATAATTATGGGCTTAAATTTATATTTTTGAAATCCTAATTGAGTCTATTTTCAAAATAAATAAATGGGAACATCATCTGAATCCCATACGAAGAGATAATTAATTCTTAGTGAAGAAGGGTCGGAACTATCATATAGCAGAATAGGGGTGAATTTAAAGAATAAAATGTACTTATTGGCTAAACAAAAAATTCTAAAAATTTTATGGTAATAAGATATATGAGTTTTGTTTCGGGGAAAATTGGAAGATCTTAATTTGGAGCTCTATACCTCAAGATAAAAATAATTTAGTGACTACAACTCAAGTAGATAGGTTTGAATGAACTATAAATAATAATGGAATTATAGAGAATGGTACATATGAACATGAAATGTTAAATTGATGATTAAATTTATTTGTTTAGATCCTGAAGACTCAAATATGAAGCTAGATCGAGGAAAGGAAAAATTTTGGGATTAGTAGATTTTTGTATACGAACAAGTATCGAGGTAAGTTCGTGTAACTTAAATTATATTCTTAAATGCTTGAAATGTATGTTATTGATTTGAATATGATTTGAATGTTCATTGTATGATAATCGATGAAACATTGATATATTTGACAAAAAGGGGAAGAAATCCCGGTTGAATGAAAGGAAAATTTGATGGGTCTTTGAAAAGGAATTAACGGTAAGAAGGATCTAGCCCAAATAGGTGATCCTATCCTGATATAGCCCTCCCAAAGAATATCTATAAAATGGATTTAGCCCGAACGGGTAATCCGAATTAGGGTCTGAATTTAGCTTGGACTGGTAATTCAGATCCAAGCTCATTAGAGTAATTAGCATTGCAGGGAATTTAGCCTGGACTGGTAATCCCAACAATACTCTATGAATTTATATTACAGGGGATTTAGCCTGGACTAGTAATCCCGCTTTAAGGATGAGGTTCACGGGAGTGTGCTCTCTGAAATGAAAATTGTGCACATGAATATGAATTGCCAGACCCGGATTTGTACACTAAAGTGTACCCCTGAAAATCCATTGAAATTTTGAGAAATTTAACGGGATAAATATGGGAAAATAATAATGGAATGGAAATCATGGTATTGATGAGCTCATCAATCATGGTATATATTATTAATACATTGAAATTATTGGACTAACTTGAATGTTGAGTTTGTGCTTGTTAGGGTAACAATGCATTGAATGGATGTATGAATGTTTATTGTATTGTATTGAAAATATTAAGTAAGTATAATTCTTGTTACATGAGCTTACTAAGCACAATGTGCTTACCCTATTTTCTTTTTCCTTGTTTTGTAATATTAAGAGCTCGAAGGTCGAATTTGGTCGAAGATAGATCACACTATCAACCTCAACATTTTCGTATATCAAGAAACTTTATTTTGGAAATCAATGGCATGTATAAGTTAATAAAGTAAATATTAATGTGAAATGAATATAAAGTTAGCCATTGGAGTGGCTAACAAATCTTGGTTTTGGTATGTGATGAGGTTATTTTATGGATATGCATGAATCTATCTTGAAAATATGTTGAATTGGATTGGTTGATTTGGATTGGTCTCAGTTTAAATTTTGCAAGGAAGGTTAGATATCTATAAAGGGGTTATATTGAGTTAAAAAATTCCCTATGGTTTTGATTTAATCCCGGTTTGGTCCCAATATATGTTTTCGACTTCGGAGGCCCATCTAAGGGATGTCATAACATGTTTCAGTAAATGAATAGTATTTAACTCATAATAACTGAAAAATTAACTCGGTAAACTTTGGTAATGCCTCGTACCCTATTCTAGCGACGAATACGGGTAGGGGTGTTACACCAAAGCATAAAGAGTGTCTCACAGAGGTCTACATATTAAATAGGGCTAATTTGACCCACTTGAACTAGCTTTATTGGAAGAACAAGTGATGAAGCATATCTTCTTGAAGCCTTGGTGGCCCAACGAGGCACTTATTGTAACAACTCGCTTGGTGTAAATCGTACTTGTATCCTTTTGGCTTATAATTGAGTTAGCCAGAGTAGTGTTAGGGTGAATTATCAGCTAAGTCTTTGGTTGGCATGTTTCATTAATTCTTTAGTACACCATCGCCTTGGTGGAATTCGTCATTTGGAGAACTCTAAGGTTGATGAACTCTAGGGTTTGACATACTCTTTTATAATATGATTCGCTAACCCCAAATGTTCTGGGCGAACTTGCTAATTCGCAGAGTGATAAGATTACCTTATATGGAAACGATAGCCTTGTGGGCATCATTAGAGTTTAGTTTAGACCTAGTTGGAATTGAATTAGAGTACTGTAGGTGACAACTTTATATGTTTAGGTAACCGAATAACCTGTTTAGTTGGTTGCCTAATTGTACAAGTAATGTTTTTACCAGATCAACGCCTGGGAGGAACTAAATAGGAAGCTCAAGGAAAGGAGCAGTTCCTGCCTGAGAACGTTGCATGGCTCGCACGAGAGCCCCTGATGCGGACCGGCACTGTTCGAGAAAATCAAAGCAGACCATGGGGGACTGACCCGAGCTATAGATAAAGGAAGGACTTTGATAGATAGAATAAGGCACTCAGACATCAAAAAGAGGGCTACTTCACTATGAATGGTAACATATGAATTGAAACTAATGCGACGGGTGTCAATTACCAAAAACGACTCGACCACTAACTTAGTCTCGCGGGACTTCTAAGACAAGGCCGAAGATAGATGCGAAGAATATTTGAAACCACTCTCGAACCATCACACGGATTCCAACCCAACTGCCCATGATATGGTAAGAACGGAATGAAAAGGCAAAAAAACGATTCTATGCGCAGACGTGAAAGCTCTATCGATAGAAGCATTCTAGCCTATTTTGATTTAGAGAGGATTCCCTCGTCTGAGAACCGCCATTCACGCACTATTCTTCCCCACTAAAAAGAGCGATTGATAATCTCGATAACCTAAACAAAAATGCAGAAGTGAGCGTATCCCAAAGCTCTCCTCTCCCCCCCTTTTTTAGCCAACACCATTTTTCACCTTGTTTGGGTCAAAGCCAAAAATCTGATGAATAGAAGGAAAAGAGATCAGAAAGATACGCGGACGACTTTACTATAGTTTAGGTCGGATGTTTCCGTGAGCAGTAAGCAGCGGATCCCCCCTTATTTTGGGAAAGCTGGTGGCCGCGTGTGAATTCTTTCAAGGCAAGGGGCGGCCTGATTCGACATTGTTGTTTTCTCTGATCCGGTCGAGGTGGTTTTCGTTTACCAGCGCGTAGGTGGTCTAAGTTCCTATGACCGAGTCTTTCTGGCCCCTGTGAACATCTTTTCTTAATGTATTAAAGAACATTCTTAGCTCGGCTCCGATAACGCAATTCCGGGAGGAGTCGGTAGTTGGGCACTGGATCCCTTCGGACCTGGAGAACGTGTGACGCTGGGTCGGGGTTTGGTGAACCAACTGGTCGCTCCTCTAGTTGAAGTATCGGGCCCCTTTTTCGTTGCCTAGGTTACACCTTCGGAATACCCCAGAAGGGAATTTTTCTCTACTTCCCTCAATCTTCACTTTACGCCACGCCGACTCCCCTTTCGTCATAAGGCGTGGAATTAGACCAAGGGGAATCCCCATAGGAACTAGTCCCAGGGCAGTGAAGAAGAACATGATAAAAATGCTTTTATTTCCCAATTATCGAGGATTATTGTAATACCCCTAACCCGTATCCGTCGCCGAACTAGGGTTAGGAGCATTACTGGAAAATATAGAACTTTTATCGACATTTCACATTAATCAAAATTATATCATAATCATACATCATCATTAAGTCCCTCATGAAGGTTTACGAGACCTTAAACATGCATTAGAAGAAGGTCGGGACTAAACTGATAACATTTCAAACCTTTATGAAACTTAAGAAAATTTTTCCTTCAAAGCAGGGCACACGCCTGTGTGGCTAGGCCGTATGTCCCACATGACCATGCTTCACATTTTACCTTAACCTGTATGTAAACTGATTAGGGTCACATGGTCACTAGACACGTCAGTGTGTCCAGCCCGTGTGTCATCCTGAGCTGGCCACATGGTCACCAGACACAGCCGTGTGTCTAGTCGATGTGCCATACTATCCAACTTAGCTACAAAACAGGGGTTACACGGTCGAGTCACACACCCGTGTGCTCAAACCATGTGGCACGAAATAGGCTTGGTTTAAGCCACTTTCACACCCCAATTTGTCATGTACCCACAAGCATAAAACCAAGGCAATTCATACAAATTTCCCAGCCAAACCATGCTCAAAACATTCATCCGTATAACCAGTTTATGCTCATATATTATGCTCATCCATACTTAATTCTCAAGCCAAAACATATCCATCCACATGTTCCATAACTCATACATACCACATTTAATCTGTAACAACCCATTTTATACCCTAGTCGAAACGAGTGGTTTCGGGACCACTTAACCGAGTCAAAATATTATTTTAAATGCTTTAATATGCTTTACTGTATGATAGATATATGGTGTGAAAGTTTCGTATTGAAATTTTACTGTCTAATCGGTTAATTTGATAAAAAGGATTAAATTGCATAAAACGATAAATTAGAGTTCTATTTTATAAATGGCTTATTTGAGCATGGCTTTAAAAAAAGAGGTACTTACATGGCAATTATGCCATTTTTAATTGGAGTGGTTGGTAATGGACCATTATGTCCATGTTTTACAATGTTTTACAATTATTTTACAAAGGTTAAAAATGTCATTTGGCTTTATTATATGTTTTAATTAATAAAACATGAAAAAATGGCTTTAATTTTCTTCTCTTCCACCGATTCTTCAAACAAAAATAAGGGTTTAAAGACTTTGTTTCATTCGGCTACTATTTTGCTAAATTGAGATAAAGACGATCGAATCCCGGAACTTGATCAGGGAAAACGGAAAATAGACGAGTAAATACAAGATTTTGAGGTAAGTTCGTATAATGAAATTTAATGTGTTTATGTTTATAATTGTTGTTAATGGAATATATGACATATTACTTGATTGAATAGCCTATTTGGATGTATACATATGAAATTGAAATGAAATTGTTACAAGTGAGAAATAAATACCGAGCCCCGTTAGAACCGTAGAAGTCGATAGGATACAAGTGACATGTCACTAGGGCTACAGGGTGGTTCGAGCTCCTGCATTTGTTGCGGACTCACCACGTGCTCATGAGCTACATGTTTATCCTTTGGGATTACATGTTCAGCCTACGGGCTTACAGATTATCCTTCGGGATTATATGTTCAGCCTCCGGGCTTACCGTACAGGCTCGAAAGAGCATATATGACGCATTAATGGATTACAGGTTATATGTATATACACTGTGTGTGTATCACCCGAGTATCTTTTGATATTCTTATAGGTTCAACGGGCAATTACCGATACATGTTACATGAAGATTGAATGATATATGTATTACATGTTATATGAGACATGAGAATTACATGGATTATATGGTATAAGTTATATGAAATACATGTACAAGTATTTGAGCAATGATATGATACATGAATGTTGTGGTTGGTACATGAATGAATTTATATGTTACATGAACTAACAAGTGTATACTTGTGAAATAGGCAACTTGAGTATATGAATTGAATTGGCATTGTTGTTGTAATTATCGCATTGATTCGGTAAGGTTTAATTTCTATATTATACGGACTTACTAAGCTTTAGAAGCTTACTCTGTTCATTTCTTTCACTGTCTTATAGATTCGGAAGCTAGCTTGATAATCGGACGAGTCAGAGATCGCCATCACACTATCTATCAAACTTTGGTACTTTTAAACCTTTTGTAAATGAAATGGTCATGGCATGTATAGGCTAGTACTTTTGTGAACATGATATGTTTTGGTAAATGATCAAGCTATGAAATGTGGCTTGGGTCATATGTGTTTATAATTATGTATTAGAGTTGTTCTTTGGCTATATGTGCTTATGGAAAGATATGTGGTTTTGATGAGACTATAAGCTCACATAATTGATATGTATATATGTGTGGATGAGTGCATGGAAATGGTCATTTAGGCCTTTGAGTTGGTGTGCTTGATTTGTGAATAAATTGAGATGATTTTGGGTCCATTTTGTGCTTGAAATTGGTATGTTTTAGGTTGGTAGAATGGCACGAAATGTTGTTGGTTAATGGCTAGTAGAAATGACCCATATTGGGTGGCAAATTTGGCTTAAACCGAGCCTATAACGTGCCACACGGCCAGGGAACACGGGCGTGCACTTCGACCGTGTGTCCCCTGCACCTTAATGTTTTGGTTAGTTTTGGTACACGGCCTAGACACACGGGCGTGTCTGGTAATTTGAAGCCGTGTGAAATTTGGCAGTATAGTCACACGGTCTGCTCTGTTTTGTACACGGGCGTGTCTGGCAGCCGTGTGATATTTGACAATTTCGACCACGGGGTAAGGGCACGGACGTGCCTATGCCGTGGGCGACACACGGCCTAACCCCATGGGCGTGTTGGATAGCCGTGTGGGATAAGTCAGATTCGACCACGAGCTGAAAGGTTTGGGCGTGTCTAAAGGGACACGGTCGAGTGTGAAGAACACGGGCAAGAGACACGGCCGTGTGTCCCTAACTTTGAAAATTTTGCAAATTATCTCCTATATTTTAGCATGTTTCCAATTAGACTTCCAATAGTTATATGCATCCTTTTATGATCAATTGAAGCATGCTCTAATGACAGATGATACGTGATGGTTCTTGATTAAAAAAAAAATTTAAATTTTTACTGTTCCGATAAATGTTACAAGTCTGGTAATGCCCCTTACCTACTCCGGCGACGGTTACGGGATAGGGGTGTTACATAATCATATAACAAAACTTACTAATTCCACAGCCAAAATATATATCAAAATGACCATTTCTTTAATCATTCATAAAGACCAAAACATATCATTTCTTTCCACACATTTAGTGCCAAAATCAATTCATGAATCCAGCCACAAGTTAGCCATATCACATGGCATAACATATATACATCTCAAACATATTCAAACTATTCTAGCCTATACATGCCATAATCGAACATTTATACTTTAAAAATGTACCAAAAACAAGGTTTGATAGTGTGGTGATGATCCTTGATGATCCTCGAACTCCCGGTAGCTTCGTTATCTAAAAAATAATGCAAACACACACAGAGTAAGCTACAAAGAGCTTAGTAAGCCATATACAAATAAATTCAACTCATAAATCAAGTATAATCTAATTCATTCACATATCTAATGGCAAAACACCAATATAATTCCATATTGTTCATATAGCTCATTTAATCAAAGCTCACTTGCATATATATATATATATCACATTTCATTTCCATGTACTCATATATATATAACATACTTTTCTCATTCATATTTCACATATACGCAATTGCACATATACATACTTTTCATTATCAAATATCAAACATATTTCGAATGTACCTGAATCGGATATATCCTAATAAAGTCATACATTTCTCGGAGTGCCTGTTGAACCATACGGAATCAAATAGGATACTCAAAAAATCTCGAAAAGCTCGTACAATGCCAACGTCCAAGACGTGGTCTTACATGTAAAAAATATCGATGCCACTGTGCCAGACAAGGTCTTACACAAAATCAAATACGATACTGATGTCCCAGACATGGTCTTACATGTAAATCTCATATCGATGCCAACGTCCTAGTCGTGGTCTTACACGAATACACTTATCGGATCCTATGTGATGACATATGTATCCTAACTGTTCCTAAGGTTCGGAAGGGGATTTTCGGATGTTGTTACAAACTCAAAATTTTCTCAATTTCACATTTCCAACTTTTATAATCATTCATCGCATTTCATTATCAAATATAAACATAATTAAATTAACTCAAATGCATTTATTTGTATATTGACTTACCTCATTCGGATTTGTACAGAAGGAAACGGCTAATCAACTACTTTCGACTTTCCTCGGTCTAATTTCGTTTTCTTTGGTTCTTGATCTAAACAAATTCAAATTTAACTCTTTTATTCAACAAATCATTCAATTCAATCCAAAAACATATAATTAGGGCTTTTTACAAATTAGCCCCCACATTTGCACATTTTGACATTTTAGTCACTATTTCATAAAATCACAAAATACACAAAATTCACTAGCACTATAGCTTGGCTGAATCTTTATGGCTTTCATCTAAGCCCATACAACATATTTATTTCACAATTTAATTCTCCCAAAATTTCATTTTCACAAATTAGCCCAAATACTCAATTTCATTAAAAATTCAAATACAAAACATATTTATCTATCACATAACCTTTATAATCTTTTATCAAACTTCATAAAATTCTAAGCTATTAGACGTATCTATTTAGAATCATGTCTTGTTCTAAACTCTTTTAGAATCTATGATGTTTGATATATTGGATATCTAGAGTTCGTTACAAAGAGGTGTATAATTCTTCTGAATGATCTAGGGAAAGTCTCATCTGTATAATAATGTGTTGGGCTAAATCAGGATTTAGTTTGGATTATGATTCCATTTATCAAGACTAGTAAGGGTATCTACCAAATGTATGATCAGTAGTGATATCAAGAATAGTGCTTAAGATTAATTGTTCGAGAATAACTATCGAAAGTTGTTTGAAGGGAAATGAAAAGTGTGGCATTCGAATGTCAAGACCTAGATCTGGACAATTAGTTGAAGGAATGGGAATATCGTATGAATGATAAGTGATGTATAAGTATGATAGTATACAACTAACACTATGAAGGAATTCGCCAAAGACAAATGTGGAAAGTCCAAATATTCACAATGAAGAATTTATCAAAAAAAAGCTAGAAGGTGAAATGTGTTCATAACTCACTAAGTTCCTCTGAACTGACTGGTGTTATATTTATGTTTCAGGAATTGCCGTGTCAGTGTAAATACTTGAGGAGGGGATGCCGGGAACATGCCAAAGTAGCAGCAAGTAGGAAGGGTTGATGTTTAGAAAGACTATACCCTTAGAGTTTGTGTTTTGTAACTTATAAGTTGTAATAAAATTTTAGCAAGCCCGTTACAATATGTTCATTGCAAAGACTTTCCTTTGTTCTTTTAGAATGAAGTTTTAATCAATTTAATGAGAAATGTCTTCAGTAAAGAGTTTTTGTCAAAGGTTTTGAGAATTTTATTAAGTTTTTTTGTGTAGTAATACTTGAAACCTGAACTCAATGAATCAGGTCGAGTGAGAATGTTACAAGCCAGCTTTTTTACTAGTTCATGGGGACAGCCCAAACACCTCAACCATAGGAACCTCAACCTGAGATGGTACAGCCAGTACCTCCTACACCTTCTGTAACGCCCTAATTTTCGGGTTTCTCTTAGATTGTTGTTCATCTGATAAAATGTTTGAACTTTGGTATCTGGGTGTGTAATGCATGTCTGGGGAGTGTTAATGGGCCTATGGAAGGACCAGGTGTTGGTTAGAAACTCGGCAAAATTTTGTATTTTTGACTTCGGAGATAGGGGTCTCTTGGAAGTAGGTGTGATAAGAAAATATGTGTGAAATGAGGCATAAGCTGGCCAGTGGTAGAGTGGCAATATGACGCCACTTAGGAGCTATAAAAGTGGCGCCTAAGTGAGCTTGGAGGTCCAAGGTTCAAGTCCCAGAGTGGGCATATGTGGTGTTTAATTTTTATGTTTGAACAGGTAAGAGTTTGAAGCAGAGTTGAACTCTACTTGGGGTGAAATTTGAATCGGTCATAGGAGTGAATCAAGGAGCAAATTAAGGACTTTTGAATTTGAATGAAAATGGCCGGCCAAGGGACTCTCTTTGGTGCAAATTCGGCAAGCAACATAGGTAAGGCACAATCGGCGTTAGGGTCTCTTTTGGTGCCGATTTCTTTAGGCTCTTTTTATGGTTCTTTTTCCAAATTTTACTTAGCAATTAGGTCTTCCAAATTCTTCTTTTTCCTTCTTTTCTGCTCTAGTTGCCGAACCCTGTTATACCCCGTTGCCGAACCCTGTTATACCCCATTGCCGAACCCCTTTTTATCAAATACCTCTCCTCCTATTCTTCTCTTTAAACGTTTTCTCCTCTCCATTTGTTTCTTCTTGCCGAAACTAACTTCTCCTTCTTTTATTGATTTCTTCTATAAGCTGATTTCTTGCCTGTCATCTCCCTTATTACCGAATCATCTCACCCATTTTATTGGTTGAAACGACAAGGACACCATACCACTTATTCAAAAGCCGAAAGCATCTCCTTCTAACCATTCAAAAGCCGAATATCTCTACAGCCACTTTTGTGTCATTAGAGCTAGATTTGCTGTAGATCTAGTATAGATCTGAGTTAGTGGAAGCGTGGAAGCAATATTCTTCAAGTGGAAGCATCGGTAAGCGATCTAATCACTAAGTACATTCGTTTATCAACATCATAAAGAAAAGCTGAAACCCCTAGATCTTTAGGGGCATATCGACCTTGTTTATAAAATTCTAATGCTATGGTTTGATTCTTTTGGTGCATTGGATAGCAAGGAAAGGTGATCAAACGAGGAGTTGAAGGTTACGATTCATTTAGACCTAGTTCTTATTTTGGCAGCAAGGTAAAGGCTTTTAGGGACTTAGGCCATGTTGGCCGACTTTGGTAAGAAGATTATGCCTTATTAGTTATCGAGTTTTAGGCTAATACATTAGTGTTCAATTGTAGGCTATTTGTACATGGGTTCTTCAACACTTCGACAGCTAACAGGTGTGTAACACATCTCTCTCGTAGACTAGGACGGCAAAGGCCGTAATGACCGAAAACTATTCTAAAGTGACCGATCAAAAGTGACCGAAAATCGGTCTTGAAAGGATCTAAGAGTAGCCGAATACTCTATTATAGTCAAACTAGGAATTGACGAGGGCAAAATTGCAGAAGGTGCAATTTCAAGCATTTCGGTAAGATGGGCTTCGATGGGTCAAAGATGGGCCCAAAGGGCTTCCGAGCCCAAATCAGTAAAATGACTGTTAAAGGCTTTCTGGTGACATGGTTAATAATAATATGGTTAAATTGGTAATCTGAACCTAAAAATTGGACTTAACGGGCTTAAGACATTAGTGGACACAGTAGGGCCCATTAGGGGTTTTAAGCTAAAAAGGGCGAAATTGGAAATTAAGCTTAAATGGACTTCTGTGGATATTTGTGGACTAATAATTAATTAAACATGCATAAAATCTCTGAAAATATGAAAAAGGGCTAAAATACCCTTAAATATGGAAAATTACCAAAATACCCCTAAGTGTAAAAAGACCATTATACTCTTAGGGCTAATTCTGTACGATATGTATAATATTATGTATCTACATGAGTTATCACTTAATATGAATATATCTTATGCATGAGATGCTATATGCTGCATGCTATAGTATGTTTACATCTGTTGCATGGGGTATGGGCTTTTATGATAGAGGAAGCGTTCTGGCAGCCTCGCTGCAATCTGGTGGCCTCGCCACATATATCTGTTCTGGTGGCCTCGCCACAATATCTGTATCTAGTGACCTCGTCACAATATCTGGCAGCCTCGCTGCAAAATTCTGTGGTGTGTAGCGGTTGAGTGGGTCGAGTAGTCTCCCCACATGGTGTAAGGCTGGTACGGGGGTGTTATGGATGAATCTGGGTTGGGTTTTCTGTTTGCATATTATATCTGATCTGTATCTGTTATGGGCCTATAGGCTTAACCTGACTTCTGTAATGGGCCAAGGCCCAATTAAATATGAATCTGAGGCTTGATCTGTTTTGGCCTATGGTTGAGATTATGTTACACCCTGAGTTATCAAACTCACCCCTTAATTTCATCTCTGCAGGTAAACCATAGTGGGCTTGGAGTTGTAAGGGATTCGGAGTGGCCACAGCATCTGCAAATTCGGTTCTCTTTTCATTTTAAGTATTTTATTATGTTATTTTTGGGTTTTAATTGTAATAAGGCCGCTATTTAAATTTCTTTAATGGTTTTTAATAATGGTTTAATTCATATTTTATCGAAACTGCTAGTTATAGGCTGCGCGGGTTTTCAAAATCTTAAGAATGGTTTCAAAACTTATCAAGATCATGATACAGATAATTTAAAGGCTTATCAAAATAACTTTCCACAAACTTGCTATTTTAATAAAAATATCACCTAAGTCACAACAAGTAAAAAGGGTCGTAAACTTAGCTATAGGTTCATGTGACACATCAAATCTGGTCATAACATCCAGGCCGAGTTTGGGGTGTTACATTTAGTGGTATCAGAGCTAAGTTGCAACAACTCAGCTGTAGATCGGGTCTAAAAATGGAAGTTTTCAAACAATAAGAACAACGATTTTCGAAAGATCATGTTTTTAACAATTGTTTTCAAAATTAGTTGGAACTTGTTTTGATAAACTACTTTCGTACATAAATAATTTATTTTCAAAGAATAAATTAAGTTTTCCTATGTAATTTTTCTAAAGAGTTGCACACTGAATCTCTGGCCCAAGCCTGTAAGTTTTCTGAACTTCTCTGATTAATTCTAAAATTCTAATTATATGCCTGACTAAGACTCTATTATGATACTTTAGTTAGGGTATTACTGAAACTATAGAAACTTTGATAAGTAGACTGAGATTGTAGCTAGGCGTCCGCGAAAGAAAACAAACTCTGAAATTCTACTTATTCATAAGACATTTGTAATAAACACTGGAATATTAATCTGACTCATAAAATTTCTAAAACAAATAATACGAAATGAGCACGCGAGCAGCTCATGGTAGGGGTCGTGGACGTGGCCGAGGTAGTGCACGAGCTGAATCTTCATCTTCGGGTCATGCGCCAGTAACTGATGTACCGATACCACCGGCAACAGAGGTGGAGTCTTATGATAGGGGTGTAGGGGATGAAGCCCTATCACAAGCGATGCTTCGAGTTTTGGAAAGGGTTGTTGGGGCAAGTACCGGTAATGGATTTTGAGGGTCTATTTCTGAGCGACTCTGGGCTAGTAGAGCAGAGTTCTTTAGGGGCATGTCTGGTGTAGCCCCAAATGTGGCCGAGTATTGGTTGGCGGCCACAAAGCGAATCATGGATGATCTGGACTGCTCTGTGGAGCAGAAGCTGAAGGGAGCTGTATCGTTGCTGAGAGATGAAGCCTATCAGTGGTGGCTCACAGTGAGAGATGGAACTTCAGCTGGTGAGGTAACTTGGGAGCTGTTTAAGACAGCCTTTAAAGGGAAAGATGTTGGGGCTAGCTATGTGGACATCCGCCGGAAGGAATTCTTGAATTTGGTTCAGGGAGGTAGGACAGTATCTGAGTACGAGGCTGAGTTTCTAAGGCTGAGTCGGTATGCTTCTGGGATAGTTGCTACTGAGTATGAGCGTAGCGTGCGCTTCGAGGATGGTCTGAGGGATGAACTGAGGGTGTTGATTGCTCCGCAGAGGGAGCGTAACTTTGCTGCTTTGGTTGAGAAAGCTAAGATAGCTGAAGAAGTAAAACGGACAGAAAGACAGAATTGCGAAAAGGATAGGAACCACTTCCGGAGGGATTCTGGACCATCAGGTGGGGCCAACAGGAATGTTAAGAGAGCAAGAGTGGCAGAACCAGTGCGAGCAGTGCCAATGAATGCTGTTAGACCGCAGGGTTGGAGGAGTTGTGGTAAGATACATATGGGCGAGTGTCAGAAATGTTCTGGAGTTTGCTTCTGATATGGATCTATAGAGCACAGGGTTAAGGATTGTCCCCAAGAACCTGATCAGGCTCAAGTTATGGATCAGAGGGTTGCTCAACCAGTAAGGGGTAGACCACCAGCTCCGAGAGGTCGTGGACAAGGCAGAGGTGGAAATGGTAATAGCCGAGGACGAGGAGCACCTGGCAGGGGTACTGGTTTTGTTAAAGCTCGTCAGCCAGCATTGGTATATACAGCTCGTCGCCGAGAGGAGGGTGATGCTCCTGACGTCATAACCGGTACGTTTTTTATTTTTAGTATGCCATACACTGTATTGATAGATGTTGGATCTACCCATTCTTATGTTGCATGTGCTATATCTGGGTCACTGGGTGTGCGCTCTGAGGAGACAGTGAGTGGGGTATCTGTACTAAGTCCTTTGGGCTATTCGGTTAGGGTAGACAGACTGTATAGAGACGTGCCTATAGAAACTCAAGGAAAAACCTTTTCTGGAGACTTAATGGAGCTACCTTTCGGAGAATTTGATCTTATTTTTGGAATGGATTGGCTTATTAAGCATAGGGCTACTCTGGATTGTGCTGCAAAGCGAATAAGGTTAAAGACCGCAGAGGATGAGGAGGTTATGGTGATAGGTGAGCGTAGAGATTATCTGTCTAATGTGGTGTCGATTTTGAGAGCCGAGAAGTGGATCCGAAAAGGATGCGAGGCTTATTTGGCATTCATAAGTCAAGCAGAAACTGAGGAACTGACTGTGGACAAAGTTAGAACTGTTAGCAATTTTCAAGATGTGTTTCCTGAAGAGCTTCCAGGATTGCCTCCGAATCGAGAGGTTGAATTTGGGATTGACTTGTTGCCTGGTACGGCACCGGTGTCCATTGCACCTTATAGGATGACACCGAAGGAGTTGGTGGAGCTGAAAGCTCAAATTCAAGAACTGTTGGATAGAGGCTTTATTAGGTCAAGTGTGTCTCCATGGGAAGCACCAGTGTTGTTCGTCAAGAAGAAAGATGGGTCAATGCGAATGTGCATCGATTATCGGCAGTTGAACAAATTGACGATTAAGAATAAGTACCCGTTGCCAAGAATCGATGACTTGTTTGACCAGCTTAGAGGAGCTTCAGTATTTTCTAAAATCGACCTTCGATCTGGATACCATCAGTTAAGGGTGAAAGAGGTGGATATTCACAAGACAGCATTCAGAACTCGATATGGGCACTATGAGTTCTTGGTTATGCCATTTGGGCTGACCAATGCACCTGTAGCATTTATGGATCTGATGAATCGAGTGTTTCAGCATACTTAGATCATTTTGTAGTCGTCTTTATCGACGATATTTTGGTCTATTCTGAATCTGAGGAGAAGCATGATGAGCATCTCCGTGTGGTGCTGCAAGTGTTAAGGAAAAATGAGCTTTATGCGAAATTCAGTAAGTGTGAGTTCTGGTTGAGGGAGGTAACTTTCTTGGGGCATGTTGTTTCTGCTGAGGGGATTAAGGTGGACCCTCGAAAGATTGAAGCAATTCTGGAATGGAAACCACCAAAATTAGTGGCGAAAATTCGAAGTTTTTTGGGTTTAGCTGGGTACTATAGAAGGTTTGTGGAAGGATTTTTCGTGATGGCAGCGCCGTTGACAAAACTCATAAGGAAAGGAGTACCATTTATTTGGACCGAGCAGCAACAGGAAGCTTTTGAGAAACTAAAGACGGTTCTGACCGAGGCACCTGTACTGATTCAACCAGAGTCTGGAAAAGATTTTACCGTGTTCAGTGACGCATCACATGTTGGGTTGGGCTGTGTGTTGATGCAAGAGGGTAAAGTGGTTGCTTATGCATCGCGACAGCTTAAACCTCATGAAGTGAGCTACCCTACCCATGATCTGGAGCTGGCAGCAGTAATCTTTGCACTTAAGATTTGGAGACATTATCTGTACGGAGAAAGGTGTATTATATACACAGATCATAAGAGCCTTAAGTACTTGCTGACTCAGAAGGAGCTGAACCTTAGGCAACGGAGATGGGTAGAGTTGCTTAAGGATTATGATTGTGCGATCGAGTATCATCCAGGTAAAGCTAATGTGATGGCTGATGCCCTAAGTCGTAGAACTGTATCTGATCTGAGAGCGATGTTTGCCCGATTGAGTCTGTATGATGACGGTAGTCTGTTAGCAGAACTGTAAGTAAGGCCAACATGGGTGGATGAGATTAAGGAAAAACAGTCGAGGGATGAGTCTCTGGTTTCTCTATTTCAGCAAATTAAGGATGGGAATACTTCTGAGTTTGGACTTAACAGTGAAGGAGTTCTATGTTTCCGAGGTAGAGTTTGTATTCCTAAGGACTCTAATTTGAGGCAAGCAATTTTAACTGAAGCCCATAGAGGACTGTGTGCTATGCATCCTTGAGGTAATAAGATGTACCATGACTTAAAGGAACTATATTGGTGGCCTGGGCTGAAGCGAGAGGTAACAGAATTTGTGGGGAAATGTCTGACTTGTTAGCAGGTGAAAGCTGAACATCAGTTACCTTCTGGACTTTGCAACCAGTGAAAGTACCACTTTGGAAGTGGGAGATAGTGACCATGGATTTTGTAAGTGGGTTGCCCGTGACGCCGTCGAAGAAGGACTCGATTTGGGTGATTGTGGATAGGTTGACTAAATCTGCTCATTTCATCCCTGTACGTACTGATTATCCACTTCAGAAGTTAGCCAAATTATATGTTGCGGAGATTGTACGACTGCATGGGGTGCCAATGTCTATTATTTCTGATCGAGATCCTAGATTCACTTCTCGATTCTGGCAAAAGTTGCATGAGGCGTTGGGAACGCAACTGAACTTTAGCACGGCTTTTCATCCTCAGACTGATGGTCAGTCAGAAAGGGTTATTTAGATTCTGGAAGATATGTTAAGGGGATGTGTTATCGACTTTCGAGGCAGTTGGGAGGATTATCTACCGTTAGCAGAGTTTGCATATAATAACAGTTATCAGGCTAGCATCCGTATGGCACCTTATGAGGCAATGTATGGGCGTAAGTGTCGTTCACCTAGTTGTTGGACTGAGCTAGGCGAGCGGTAAGTTCTTGGACCTGAGTTAGTAGCAGAGACTGAAGAGAAGGTCAAAGTGATAAGGGATCAGTTAAAAGAGGCATCTGATCGACAGAAGTCTCACGCAGATTTGAAGCGTAAGGAGATTGAGTATTCAGTAGGTGACATGGTTTTTCTAAAGGTTTTGCCTTGGAAAAAGATACTACGATTTGGTAAGAAAGGCAAGCTAAGTCCGCGGTTTATTGGGCCTTATCGGGTTCTTAAGCGAGTAGGTCCGGTGGCTTATCAGTTGGAATTACCTCCGGAGCTGGATAGGATTCATGATGTGTTTCACGTATCCATGTTAAAACGATATCGTTCTGACCCTACTCATATCCTACCAGTTGCAGAAGTGGAAGTACAGCCTGACTTGACTTTCGAGGAAGAGCCTGTGCAGATTCTAGATCGAGACGTGAAGGTTCTAAGGAGAAAATCAGTCCCATTGGTAAAGGTAAGTTGGCATAATCATGGCAGAGAGGAAGCTACTTGGGAACCAGATGAGAAAATGCGTCAGCAATATCCCCACTTGTTTGGATAAGGTAAATTTCGAGGACGAAATTTCTTTAAGGAGGGTAGAGTTGTAATGCCCTAATTTTCGAGTTTCTCTTAGATTGTTGTTCATCTGATAAAATGTTTGAACTTTGGTATCTGGGTGTGTAATGCATGTTTGGGGAGTGTTAATGGGCCTATGGAAGGCCCAGGTGTTGGTTAGAAACTCGGCAAAATTTTGTATTTTTGACTTAGGAGATAGGGGTCTCTTGGAAGTAGGTGTGATAAGAACATATGTGTGAAATGAGGCATAAGCTGGCCAGTGGTGGAGTGGCAATATGACGCCACTTAGGAGCTATAAAAGTGGCGCCTAAGTGAGCTTGGAGGTCCAAGGTTCAAGTCCTAGAGTGGGCATGTATGGTGTTTAATTTTTGTGTTTGAACAGGTAAGAGTTTGAAGCAGAGTTGAACTCTGCTTGGGGTGAAATTTGAATCGGTCATAGGAGTGAATCAAGGAGAAAATTAAAGACTTTTGAATTTGAATGAAAGTGGCCAGCCAAGGGACTCTCTTTGGTGCAAATTCGGCAAGCAACATAGGTAAGGCACAATCGGCATTAGGGTCTCTTTTGGTGCCGATTTCTTTAGGCTCTTTTTGTGGTTCTTTTTCTGATTTTTACTTAGCAATTAGGTCTTCCAAATTCTTCTTTTTCCTTCTTTTCTGCTCTAGTTGCCGAACCCTGTTATACCCCATTGCCGAACCCCTTTTTATCAAATACCCCTCCTCCTATTCTTCTCTTTAAACGTTTTCTCCTCTCTATTTGTTTCTTCTTACCGAAACCAACTTCTTCTTCTTTCCTTGATTTCTTCTATAAGCCGATTTCTTGCCTATCATCTCCCTTATTGCCGAATCATCTCACCCATTTTATTGGTTGAAATGACAAGGACACCATACCACTTATTCAAAAGCCGAAAGCATCTCCTTCTAACCATTCAAAAGCCGAATATCTCTAGAGCCACTTTTGTGTCGTTAGAGCTAGATTTGCTGTAGATCTAGTATATATCTGAGTTAGTGGAAGCGTGGAAGCAATATTCTTCGAGTGAAAGCATATGTAAGCGATCTAATCACTAAGTACATTCGTTTATCAACATCATAAAGAAAAGCCGAAACCCCTAGATCTTTAGGGGCATATCGACCTTGTTTATAAAATTCTAATGCTATGGTTTGATTCTTTTGGTGCATTGGATAGCAAGGAAAGGTGATCAAACGAGGAGTTGAAGGCTACGATTCATTTAGACCTAGTTCTTATTTCGGCAGTAAGGTAAAGGCTTTTAGGGACTTAGGCCATGTTGGCCGACTTTGGTAAGAAGATTATGCCTTATTAGTTATCGAGTTTTAGGCTAATACATTAGTGTTCAATTGTAGGCTATTTGTACGTGGGTTCTTCAACACTTCGACAGCTAACAGGTGTGTAACGCATCTCCCTCATAGACTAGGACGGCAAAGGCCGTAATGACCGAAAACTGTTCTAAAGTGACCGATCAAAAGTGACCGAAAATCGGTCTTCGAAAGATCTAAGAGTAGCCGAATACTCTATTATGGTCAAACTAGGAATTGACGAGGGTGAAATTACAGAAGGTGCAATTTCGAGCATTTCGGTAAGATGGGCTTCGATGGGTCAAAGATGGGCCCAAAGAGCTTCCGAGCCCAAATCGGTAAAATGACTGTTAAAGGCTTTCTGGTGACGTGGTTAATAATAATATGGTTAAATTGGTAATCTGAACCTAAAAATTAGACTTAACGGGCTTAAGACATTAGTGGACACAGTAGGGCCCATTAGGGGTTTTAAGCTAAAAAGGGCGAAATTGGAAATTAAGCTTAAATGGACTTCTGTGGATATTTGTGGACTAATAATTAATTGAACATGCATAAAATCTCTGAAAATATGGAAAAGGGCTAAAATACCCTTAAATATGGAAAATTACCAAAATACCCCTAAGTGTAAAAAGACCATTATACCCTTAGGGCCAATGCTGTACGAAATGTATAATATTATGTATCTGCATGAGTTATCACTTAATATGAATATATCTTATGCATGAGATGCTATATGCTGCATGCTATAGTATGTTTACATCTGTTGCATGGGGTATGGGCTTTTATGATGGAGGAAGCGTTCTGGCAGCCTCGCTGCAATCTGGTGGCCTCGCCACATATGTCTGTTCTGGTGGCCCCGCCACAATATCTGTATCTGGTGACCTCGTCACAATATCTGGCAGCCTCGCTGCAAAATTCTGTGGTGTGTAGCGGTAAGGTGGGTCGAGTAGTCTCCCCACATGGTGTAAGACTAGTACGGGGGTGTTATGGATGGATCTGGGTTGGGTTTTCTGTTTGCATATTATATCTGATCTGTATCTGTTATGGGCCTATGGGCTTAACCTGACTTCTGTAATAGGCCAAGGCCCAATTAAATATGAATCTGAGGCTTGATCTGTTTTGGCCTATGGTTGAGATTATGTTACACCCTGAGTTATCAAACTCACCCCTTAATTTCATCTCTGCAGGTAACCCTCAACCATAGTGGGCTTGGAGTTGTAAGGGATTTGGAGTGGCCACAGCATGTGCAAATTTAGTTCTCTTTTCATTTTAAGTATTTTATTATGTTATTTTTGGGTTTTAATTGTAATAAGGCCGCTATTTAAATTTCTTTATTGGTTTTTAATAATGGTTTAATTCATATTTTATCGAAACTGCTAGTTATAGGCTGCGCGGGTTTTCAAAATCTTAAGAACGGTTTCAAAACTTATCAAGATCATGATATAGATAATTTAAAGGCTTATCAAAATGACTTTCCACAAACTTGCTATTTTAATAAAAATATCACCTAAGTCACAACAAGTAAAAAGGGTCGTAAACTTAGCTATAGGTTCATGTGACACATCAAATCTGGTCATAACATCCAGGCCGGGTTTGGGGTGTTACACCTTCGACACCAGTCGCTAATTGGTTTAAAGGAGATCTTGTGAGAGAAATCTATAAGCGTGGCGCTAAAAAATTTCCTGGGGATAAAAGTGATGACCCCATCGCAGTAGAACAATGGCTATCACACGTTGGCAAAGTGAATGCAGAACTAAAATGTACATTGACAAATAGTCTATTATGGAATGTTTCCTTATTGGAAGGAGAAGTGTATCAATGGTGGGAAACACTAGTAAGCGAATCCTTAGAAGAACAGATCAATTGAGAGGTTTTCTTGACGAAGTTTAGATAGAAGTATGTCAATCTGATGTATGTTGAAAAGATGAAGAAAAAGTTTTTATACATCAAGCAGGGACAAATGTCGGTAATAGAATATGAACAAAAATTCATCAGATTAAGTTGCTATGTGAAGGACATGTTTCAGACCGAAAAAGCATTATGTGATAAGTTTGAGTGGGGCTTAAAAGATGAAATATATGCCCTGGTAGCAACATCAAAAGTCCATAGTCTAGCAGTCATGACAACTGAAGCTTAGAAAATGGAAACAATTATTCAATAAAGGAATAGAGGGAAGGATAGGGAAAGAATGAAACAAGCATTCTCTAGTCCACCACCCTTGACAAATTTCAAAACTGAAAGATAAAAGCTTCTCTGCTCTAAGGAATGATTTTCCACCCTCGAGTGTCCAATGGGAAAGAGGTGTACAACAAACCACCTCAATGGCGAGTACCGGAGGATCCAGGGTGATGAGGGATCCAATATACAAGCATTGTAGAAGAAATCATCGAGGCAAAAAGGGGCTTGTTTTGCTTGTGTATCAATAGACCATCAGATTTAGGACTGCTCCACAAAGACTGATACCGTCTAGAAACAATCCATATGTGGGACTCTAAATACTTAGCACGAGGCAAGATCTGGAATAGTTGGAAATTAAGGATCAGTTTAGAGGACTTCAAGGAAGAGCTACACTAAGCCCACCTCCAAGGTGTCTGCCAGAGCCTATGTGATGAAAGCTAAGAAAGATGCAGATCGACCAAAGGTTATGACAGGTAAATTTTCCTTCTTAGGACAAGACATTCATGAATTAATAGACCCTGGTTCAACTCATTCATACATATGTACAAAGGTCATAAAGGGTAAGAGTCTAGAAGTTGTTCATTCTTAGACAAGCATGTTGGTGACCAACCCCTTTGGTTAAAGTATTGTAGTTAATAGGGTAATCAAAGATTGTCTGCTGAGTTTTGACAAACACATCTTTTTGGTGGATTTATTGCTGGTAAGCTTTCACGAGTTTGATGTTATACTTTGGTTGGACTGGCTAACCAGACACAACGTCGTGGTAGACTATCTGTAACACCCCTAACCCGAACCCGTCACTGGAATAGAGCTACGGAGCATTACCGGAGTTACCGATTTATTTATCAGATATTTTACTTCATCTAACATTCATATTTGAAACCAATTAAAATTAAACATATTGTCCCTTAAACGTGCTTAATTTTTCTCGACATGTTTTACTTGAATTTATGGTCTCAACATACTTAATTTTCTTGTATCAACGTATCAATGAAAATCACATATTTACATGTCATGATAAATATTATTCTCTTGCCTTTACTTCATAAACATAAATTAAGTAATTCATTATATCGATATTTCATGTATTTAAAAATACAATTCAAGTTACACTAACTTACCTCGTTGCTTATTCAAGTTTATAATTTCAATAATCTTATATCTCTTCTTTTCCACTTTCTAGTCTCATATTTGATTCATCCGAATCTCTATAAATAAAGATGATCGTCATTTTCATTTATTTCATGTTCTAATACATTCGACTAATGCTCTAAACAAAATTTATCGTTTTGCCCCTGAACTTTTAATTAATGACGATTGCATCCTTAGGCTCAGAAAATAAAATTCTTGCAATTTAATCCTTATTTCTTTCCGTTATTCTCATACATATTGATAACAACCCATGAATTCTATAAAATATTAAAATTTTCTATAATTTTAACACTTTTTCAATTTAATCTTTAAAACATGTTTTTCCCCCGATCTTGAACTAAGTTAATAATTCCATTCAATTTTGCAATTTTAAATAATAAAATAATCCATTTCATGCAAATAAGTCATTTCTAACATTTTTACAAATTGCCTATAAAGTTTTACTTTTATTCAATTTTGTCCCTGAGCCTAAAATATGCAAATTAACTGTAATATCCCGAATTAGGGCCTAATCGGAATAGTGGTTTTGTGACCACAAATCCGAGGTAGAAATAATTATTTTATAATTATTTTGAGGTTTATGATATGATTGCATGATTGTGTGAAAATTTCGTGAAGAAATTCTATGCGTAAAGTGCTTAATTTAAAATTAGGGACTAAATCGAATAAGTTGCAAAACTTGCATTCTAGAAGTTTCTAGTATGAAATTGCTTTGAAATATTAATTAGGAGGTCTTAAATAGTAACTTGGCCAATTTTAAGTTCATGGACAAAATTTGGACATGGATGGAATTTTTGAAAGTTTAGTAAGGAGGGGCATTTTGGTCATTTGGATATTAACATGAAATAAAAAGGGAAAAATAACACAAAATTGATCATCTTCTTCATTACCACGAAATTTCAAGGGTTCTTCATAGCTAGGGTTTGTTTCAAGCTTCCAAGCTCCATAATCAAGAAAGACGTGGAATCAACCTTGATCGAGGAAAAGAAAAGATTGTGGACTAAATTGCAAAATTGCTATATTTTGTACCGAGGTAAGTTCATGTGTAAATAATGTAACATAATTGCTATTTTAAGTGATTTAATGCTATTTATATGATATGATACTTGTTATTATGAATATTATGCTTTGTGAAATATTATGTATTGGTATGAAAAGTATGTGATTAAATTGATAAGTATGAGATGCAAGCAACGTATTGGTTCCGATATTCCGAGGAGAACGACTGGGAAATGTGTGATTGAGGAAAATCCTGTTGAACCTTGGGAATAGATTAGGATACAAGTGACATGTCACTAGGATGGTTGGGCATCCGAACTCTTTGAGTTGAGTCCGAGTTCACTTATGGATGCAAATGTCCGAACTTGTTGAGTTGAGTTCGAGTTCGTGAGATGTAACTAGGCATCTGAACTCATTGAGTTGAGTCCGAGTTCACTTATGGATGCGAACGCCCGAGCTCGTTGAGTTGAGTCCGAGTTCGCTTATGGGCGGGTTACATGGTCGCTTGATTACATATGTGGCACTTATGTGCAAATTATCCATGTATCCGAGTTATATTCCGATGTGTTCAACGGGTAAAATTTAGCGAAATGGAAGAATGCTTGAGATGCAAATGATATTTTGGTAAGTGTCGCGAAATGCACAATTTGGACAGGTATGTTCTTAACCCTCGGGTTGAAACTTGATACACGATGGCTAGAAATGTGGAATATGTCTTGGTGATAACATGCTAATGTTGTTTGGTATAATTGCTTTGTTATGTTACTTGTTATTTGCATATGGACTTACTAAGAATTTATGCTTACTCCCTCTTTTCCATTCATTGTAGTGTTGGATAAGCCGGCTCAGGAAGCGGGATAGGTCGAAGGCTCGATCACACTATCCGAAGCACTTTTTGGTAAAATGGCTTGTATAACTTAAGTATGGCATGTATAGCAATGTTCTTATTTTGTGTAAATAATCTTATGATATGGTTGTGGTTTGGTTAAGAAAATGCTTGGAAATGATTAGTCATTGGAATGGCTAGCCTAGATAATCTTGGATGCTATGTGAGACTAATATGTTCTGTAGTTCATGAAAATTCATAAAAAGATGAAATTTGCCATAAAACAGAACATTATAGTAACAATGATGTGAGTTTGAAAAATCACTAAAAATAGTATAAACCGAATTAGGTGATGAATTAAATATGGAATTAAATCTTATTGTGTCTACTTTCATATGGAAGAAGCGAAACAGGTAAAGGAGTTATATGTGATGATATATTTGAGTTTTAGTGAAATAGGGCTAGAGCGATTTCTGGATCCCCTATTCCAACTTTGGAAATTCACCATAAATTGTACAAATAAAATTAGGAGGTGTACTTTATATGTTCAGAATCCTTATTGAGTCTAGTTTTAAGAGAAATAAATTTCATAGTCATATGTATTTTTTATAGAGATAAAAATGGTTCGTAGTAAGTAGAGGTCAGTGCAGTCGAGTCCTGAAACAGGGGTAACTTTAACTAATAAACTATACTAATTGACCAGACCCAAAAATTCTAGAAAAAAATTAGTATATAGATATATGAGTCTAGTTTCAGGGAAAATTTACGGATCTTGATTTCAAGTTTCGTAACTTGAGATATGATTTTTTTGTAATCGTAATGCAGGTAGACAATATGCTGTGAATGTAGAATTAAATGTTTCAAAGTTCTTAAAATGGAAAACTATGTTCAGTACCACCTCAAGCTCGACTCCGGCGATGGTCTCGGGTGTGGGGGTGTTACATTTGGTGGTATCAGAGTAGGTTTAGTCAGTTCTTGGACTAACGTGTTTTATGTACGGATTTTGCTATACATGCCATATGTGTATATTATGATAATGTGATGACTTCTGACCTTTTAAATGATTTTTTTTATATAGTAAATGGATCCCGATCCAACTGTGGCCGATGATGTAGAAAGTAATGCACCAGCTCCTGCTGAAGGGGCGGTGTCGACTGAAAATCCACCTCCTACTGTTGGTCAGCGAGGAGGAGAAAGGGGTCGAGAAGCCTTTCTCCAAATGATGAGTGCATGGTACACTGAGTTCGTTCGCACGAACCCGAATGTACAACCTCCCCCACCTCCCCCAATTCCTCAACCTGTACCCCCGATGCCTCGGGGTGTGGATATGATGAAATTCCAAAGAACTCCAGTTGATAAAATCCGTAAGCTAGGGGCTGAAGAATTCAGAGCTAATGTAGATGATGATGCTGAGAAAGCCGAGTTCTGGCTTGAGAATTCTATCCGGGTATTTGATGAACTGTCTTGTACACCTGAAGAATGCTTGAAATGTGCTATACCTTTGTTGAGGGATTCATCCTACAATTGGTGGAAGACATTGATTTCGGTGGTAACGAAAGAGAGAGTAACCTGGGAATTCTTTCAAGAAGAGTTACAGAAGAAATACATCAGTGAAAGATTTATTGACCAGAAGCGTAAAGAGTTTCTTGAGCTAAAGCAAGGTAATATGACAGTCACTGAATACGAAAGAGAGTTCGTCAGATTGAGCAAGTATGCTAGAGAATATGTTCCTACAGAGGCCAAAATGTGCAGGCGATTTGAAGATGGGCTCAATGAAGAAATTAAGGTATTTGTTAGGATTCTTGAATTAAAAGAAATGGTGGTACTTGTCGATAGAGCTTGCAAGGCTGAAGAACTACTTAAAGAGAAGAAAAAAGTAGAATCTGAGACACGAAATTAGAAGAAAAGACCGATGGGCGGTGCACCCTCACAGTAACCATGAAAACCAAGAAATATGAATCCTCGTTCCCAAGTTTCAGCTGGACAGTCATATGGGAATGTTAAGAAGCAAAATGTGGGTCCTAAGTCCCAGACTACTTCAGCAGCCAGTATAAGGAACTCGAGATTTGTTAAGCTTGAGTGTCAGCGGTGTGGCAGAAATCATTTTGGTCCATTCAGAGTAAATGAATGTTTTCGATGTGGTTCTCCGGATCATTTTATTAGAGACTGTCCAGAAAGGATTGAAAAAGAAAAATTTTAGAGCACAAAAACAGGTGGTGCGGATTCGAGGGGAAGGTATCCAAGAAAAGCTGGGAGTGAAGCAAGCAGCAAGAATGTAACCAGAGATGCAGCAGTTAGATCTGAAGGAAGGGCTCCGGCTAGAACTTATGCTATTAAAGCGCGTGAAGATACTTCCTCACCCGATGTGATCACCGGTATATTTTCTCTCTATGATGTTAATGTTACTGCTTTGATTGACCCTGGTTCTACTCATTTATATGTGTGCATGAAATTGGTGTCCAGCATGAATATACCTGTTGAGAACACAGCATTTATGATTAAAGTGTCAAATCCGTTAGGCAAAAGTGTTGTAGTTGATAAAGTATGCAGAAAATGTCCTTTAATGATTCGGGGTTATTATTTTCCGGCCGACTTGATGTTGTTGCCGTTTGATGAATTTGATATTATTTTGGGCATGGATTGGTTGACATTACATGATGCTATAGTAAATTGTAAATAGAAATTTATTGAATGAAAGTGTGAAAATGGCAAAACTCTGCGGGTTGAATCAGATAAATCAGAGGCATTGTCTAGTGTGATTTCTTCAATGTCGGCTCAGAGATATTTGAGAAAGGATTATGAAGCTTATTTAGCGTATGTGTTGAATACAAAAGAAATTGAAAAGAAAGTGGAATCAGTGCCGATTGTGTGTGAGTTTGCGGATGTATTTCCAGAAGAATTGCCGAGTTTACCACCAGTCAGAGAAGTAGAATTTGGTATAGAGTTGATGCCGGGAATAGCTCCGATCTCGATTGCTCCGTATAAAATGACACCAACAGAGTTGAAAGAATTAAAGTCGCAGTTGCAAGAGTTGACCGACAAAGGCTTTCTGAGACCGAGTTTTTCGCCTTGGGGTGCTCTTGTATTGTTCGTGAAAAAGAAAGATGGTTCTATGAGATTGTGTGTAGACTATCGGCAATTAAACAAAGTGACAATCAAGAACAAGTATCTGTTGCCGAGAATTGATGATTTGTTTGATTAGCTGAAAGGAGCGACATGGTTTTCAAAGATTGAATTGAGATCTGGGTACTATCAGCTATGGATAAAAGAGACAGATGTGCCTAAAACTGCTTTTAGGACAAGGTATGGTCATTATGAATTTTTAGTTATGCTGTTTGGATTAACAAATGCTCCTGCTGTGTTTATGGATTTGATGAATCGTATATTTCGGCCATACTTGGATAAGTTTGTTGTGATATTTATAGATGATATTTTAATCTATTCAAAAGATGAGACCGAGCATGCCGAGCATTTGAGAATAGTTTTGCAGACTTTCCAAGACAAGCAGTTATATGCCAAGTTTAGTAAAAGTGAATTTTGGCTTCGGGAAGTTGGATTTTTGGGTCATATTGTTTCAGGTGATGGTATACGGGTTGATCCCCGTAAAATTTCAGCTATTGTTGATTGGAAACCACCGAAGAATGTAACCGAAGTTAGAAGTTTCTTGGGGCTAGCTAGGTATTATCGACGGTTTGTAAATGGATTTTTTATGATTGTTGCTCCTATGACTAGATTACTCCGAAAGGATGTTAAATTTGAGTGGACGGAAGAATGTCAACAGAGTTTCGAAGAATTGAAAAAGTTATTAACAGAGGCACCAGTGTTAGTGCAGCCCGAGTCAGGTAAAGAATTTGTGGTATATAGTGATGCTTCTCTAAATGGTTTGGGATGTGTGCTGATGCAAGAAGGAAAGGTTGTGGCTTATGCTTCGAGACAGTTAAAACCTCATGAGAGGAATTATCCGACTCATGATTTGGAATTGGCTGCGGTGGTGTTTGCTTTGAAGATTTGGCAACATTATTTGTATGGTGAAAAGTGCCGAGTATATACCGATCACAAAAGTCTTAAATACTTGATGTCACAAAAAGACTTGAACTTGAAACAGCGAAGATGGTTGGAGTTATTGAAAGATTACGAGCTTGTGATTGACTACCATCCAGGAAAAGCAAATGTAGTTGCTGATGCTTTGAGCAGAAAGTTGTTGTTTACTTTAAGAGCTATGAACACTCAATTGGAAATGTCAGATGATGGTTCGATTCTAGCAGAATTGAATGCAACACCGATGTTTTTACAAGAGATTTATGATGCTCAAAAAAGCGATGAAGACTTGCAAGCCAAAAGAAAGCGATGTGAGGTTGATACAGAGTCAGATTTCAGAATTGGTTCTGATAGGTGTTTGATGTTTAAAGATCAGATTTGTGTACCGAAAAATGAGGAATTGATTCAAAAGATCCTGCAAGAAGCACATAGTGGTTGTCTCTCGATTCATCCGGGCAATACGAAAATGTATAATGACTTGAAGAAAATGTATTAGTGGAATGGAATGAAAAGGGATATATCGAAGTTTGTGTCCAAATGCTTAATTTGTCAACAGGTAAAAGCTGAACATCAAGTGCCTTCGGCATTACTTCAGCCTATTATGGTTCCTGAATGGAAATGGGATTGGATTACTATGGATTTTGTTTCAGGGTTGCCATTGACTCCAGGAAAGAAAGATGCCATCTGGGTAATAGTTGACAGATTAACTAAGTCGGCTCATTTTATTCCGGTACGTACAGATTATTCTCTTAACAAGTTAGCTGAACTGTATGTCAGAGAAATTGTTAGACTACATGGAATACCATTGTCAATCATTTCAGATAGATATTCGAGATTTACCTTGCAGTTTTGGCAAAAGTTACAAGAGGCATTAGGTACGAAGTTGAATTTCAGTACTGCTTTTCATCTACAAACTAATGGGCAATTAGAGAGAGTAATTCAGATTCTTGAAGACATGCTCAGATGTTGTGTATTAGAATTTCAAGGAAGTTGGGAAAGATATCTATCGTTGGTGGAATTTGCTTACAATAACAGTTATCAAACGAGCTTGAAGATGGCACCTTATGAAGCATTGTATGGTCGTAAGTGTCGAACGCCTTTGTATTGGACTGAACTCAAGGAAAATCGGATCTATGAAGTTGATCTAATAAAAGAAACCGAAGAAAAAGTGAAGGTAATTTGAGATTGTTTAAAAGCTGCTTCAGATAGACAGAAATCTTATGCAGATTTGAAACGAAAAGAAATTGAGTTTCAAGTTGGTGATAAAGTATTTTAAAAGGTGTCTCCATGGAAGAAAGTTCTTAGATTTGGACGGAAGGGCAAATTAAGTCCGCGTTTTATTGGGCCGTATGATATAATTGAAAGAGTTGGACCGGTAGCTTATCGGTTAGAATTGCCATCTGAATTGAAGAAGATTCATGATGTGTTCCATGTGTCTATGTTATGTCGGTATCGTTCGGACCCTTCACATGTGGTTTCACCGACAGAAATTGAACTATAACCAGACATGACCTATGAAGAAGAACCGATGAAGATTTTAGCTCGAGAAGTTAAACAACTAAGGAATAAAAGTATTGCTCTTGTGAAAGTGTTGTGGCAAAAGCATGGAGTAGAAGAGGCTACATAGGAGCCTGAGAAAACTATGAGAAATCAATACCCACACCTATTTACCGGTAAGATTTTCGAGGACGAAAATCCTTAAAGAGGGGAGAGTTGTAATATCCCGAATTAGGGCCTAATCGGAATAGTGGTTTCGTGACCACAAATCCGAGGTAGAAATAATTATTTTATAATTATTTTGAGGTTTATGATATGATTGCATGATTGTGTGAAAATTTCGTGAAGAAATTCTATGCGTAAAGTGCTTAATTTAAAATTAGGGACTAAATCGAATAAGTTGCAAAACTTGCATTCTAGAAGTTTCTAGTATGAAATTGCTTTGAAATATTAATTAGGAGGTCTTAAATAGTAATTTGACCAATTTTAAGTTCATGGACAAAATTTGGACATGGGTGGAATTTTTGAAAGTTTAGTAAGGAGGGGCATTTTGGTCATTTGGATATTAACATGAAATAAAAAGGGAAAAATAACACAAAATTGATCATCTTCTTCATTACCACGAAATTTCAAGGGTTCTTCATAGCTAGGGTTTGTTTCAAGCTTCCAAGCTCCATAATCAAAAAAGACGTGGAATCAACCTTGATCGAGGAAAAGAAAAGATTGTGGACTAAATTGCAAAATTGCTATATTTTGTACCGAGGTAAGTTCATGTGTAAATAATGTAACATAATTTCCATTTTAAGTGATTTAATGCTATTTATATGATATGATACTTGTTATTATGAATATTATGCTTTGTGAAATATTATGTATTGGTATGAAAAAGTATGTGATTAAATTGATAAGTATGAGATGCAAGCAACGTATTGGTTCCGATATTCCGAGGAGAACGACTGGGAAATGTGTGATTGAGGAAAATCCTGTTTGAACCTTGGGAATAGATTAGAATACAAGTGACATGTCACTAGGATGGTTGGGCATCCGAACTCGTTGAGTTGAGTCCGAGTTCACTTCTGAACTTGTTGAGTTGAGTTCGAGTTCGTGAGATGTAACTAGGCATCCGAACTCATTGAGTTGAGTCCGAGTTCACTTATGGATGCGAACACCCGAGATCGTTGAGTTGAGTCCGAGTTCGCTTATGGGCGGGTTACATGGTCGCTTGATTACATATGTGGCACTTATGTGCAAATTATCCATGTATCCGAGTTATATTCCGATGTGTTCAACGGGTAAAATTTTAGCGAAATGGAAGAATGCTTGAGATGCAAATGATATATTGGTAAGTGTCACGAAATGCACAATTTGGGCAGGTATGTTCTTAACCCTCGGGTTGAAACTTGATACACGATGACTAGAAATGTGGAATATGTCTTGGTGATAACATGCTAATGTTGTTTGGTATAATTGCTTTGTTATGTTACTTGTTATTTGCATATGGACTTACTAAGTATTTATGCTTACTCCCTCTTTTCCATTCATTGTAGTGTTGGATAAGCCGGCTCAGGAATCGGGATAGGTCGAAGGCTCGATCACACTATCCGAAGCACTTTTTGGTAAAATGGCTTGTATAACTTAAGTATGGCATGTATAGCAATATTCTTATTTTGTGTAAATAATCTTATGATATGGTTGTGGTTTGGTTAAGAAAATGCTTGGAAATGATTAGTCATTGGAATGGCTAGCCTAGATAATCTTGGATGCTATGTGAGACTAATATGTTTTGTAGTTCATGAAAATTCATAAAAAGATGAAATTTGCCATAAAATAGAACATTACAGTAACAATGACGTGAGTTTGAAAAATCACTAAAAATAGTAGAAACTGAATTAGGTGATGAATTAAATATGGAATTAAGCTTATTGTGTCTACTTTCATATGGAAGAAGCAAAACAGGTAAAGGAGTTACATGTGATGATATATTTGAGTTTTAGTGAAATAGGGCCAGAGCAATTTCTGGATCCCCTATTCCAAATTTGGAAATTCACCATAAATTGTACAAATAAAATTAGGAGGTGTACTTTATATGTTCAGAATCCTTATTGAGTCTAGTTTAAGAGAAACAAACGGCATAGTCATATTTATTTTGTACAGAGATAAAAATGGTTTGTAGTAAGCAGACGTCAGTGCAGTCGAGTCCTAAAACAGGGGTAACTTTAACTAATAAACTGTACTAATTGGGCCGACCAAAAAACTCTAGAAAAAAATTAGTATATATATATATGAGTCTAGTTTCAAGAAAAATTTACGGATCTTGATTTCGAGTTTCGTAACTCGAGATATGATTTTTTTCGTAACCATAATGCAGGTAGACAGTATGCTATGAATGTAGAATTAAATGTTTCAAAGTTCTTAAAATGGAAAACTATGTTCAGTAACACCTCAAGCTCGACTCTGGCAATGGTCTCGGGCGTGGGGGCATTACATTAACCATGCTAGCTGAATATTCATACATATTTTCCTCCTCCTCCTCTCCATTCCACATCCTTAATTTATATAACATGCTATAAGTAACATTATCAATAATTTCACTATTTACTTATTTATATTCAAAACTGTCCATCCGTGTCATAGTTGCTAAATTATTTTTATCTTGAGATACAGAACTCCAATTTAAGATCTACTAATTTTCCCTGAAACTAGACTCATACATCTTCTTACCATAAAATTTTCAGAATTTTTGGTTGATCCAATTAGTACAGTTTATTCATTGGAGTCTCCCCTGTTCTGCTGTCTGACAGTTCTGACCTTTCTTTACTAAAAATTAATTATCTCATCATACAAGATTCAGATGATATTATAGTTTATTTCTTATAAAAATAGACTCATTAAGGAATCTAACCATATAAATTATATCCCATAATAATTTTTATAAAATTTTTAATGATTTTTCCAAGTCAGAACAGAGGATCCCGAAATCATTCTGAACCAGTCTCACAAAAATATAAATATCTCAAAATACAGAATTCATCTACTTGCTCTGTTTCTTTTATATGAAAATAGACTCAGTAAGCTTTAATTCTATATCTTACTCATTCTCTAATTCGATTTCTACAAGTTTTGGTGATTTTTCAAAGTTAGACCACTGCTGCTGTCCAAAACAGTTTTAGTGCAAAATATTGATTTCCATTTTTCCCCAAATTTCACAATTCATACAATTCAGTTCTTGCTCAATTAGCCCCTCAATTAAGATAATTTTCTCTATTAATACTTTTCATAGACATTATAAGTTATTTCATAACTATTGAAATTCAGAATTTCCACATAAAATTCTAACTTCAAACTCTTTTACAATTAGGTCTCAAACATTCACTTTCTATTCAATTCTTTTAATAAAATCAGCATATAAACAATTTAAAACTCTAATTCCATGCCAAATCATCATTTACTTCCAGCACATATTCATGGAAACTTTCAATTTCTTTCATAGAATCAAAAACTAATGAATTCAACAAGTGGACCTAGTTGCAAAAGTCACAAAAACACAAAAATTTCAAGAAATAATCAAGAATTGAACTTACTTGAAGTAAAAATATGAAAAACCAGCTTAAGGGAACTCTTCCATGGCATTTTTGCTCATGAGAATGCAGAAAAATAAAGAGAAATCTAGATAATTCCACTTTAGTCCTAGCTTTATTAAGTAAATTTTGCAATTTTTCAATTTTACCCTTAATTCTCCTTATTTTCTTGCTGATTTCATGCCCTTGTCGTCCAGCCCAAATAGACCTTGGGTCTATTTTTCTTTTAAACCCTCTTTCTTTTATCATTTAAGCTATTTAATCATTTCTCACAATTTTACATTTGATACAATTTAGTCCTTTTTGTTTAATTAACTATCAGAACTTTAAAATTTCTTGACGAAACTTTAATACTAACTTATTAATACTCCATAAATATTTATAAAAATATTTATGTCTCTATTTAAAATTCCCGAGGTCTCGATACCTCGTTTTCGATTCTAATTATTTTAATATTTATTTTTAGTACACTATTCACTGTTTCAAAATTTTTCCTAACTTCACATTTAACTAATACTCACTAAATTAATAATATTTCCTACTCATTTGTCGGATTTAGTGATCCTGAATCACTGTTCCGACACCACTGAAAATTAGGCTGTTACAATTCTCCCCCCTTTAGGGATTTTCGTCCCCGAAAATTTTATCAGAAGAAGTTGCTTTCAACACTCATGAAACACTTTTACTAACTTCTCAGAATTACAATTCGGTTTAACCTCGAATATTTTTTTTCTTTTTCCAGTCACCATTGAACTCTAGAATAAATGTTGAAACTTATTGTCAAAATTCTAAATTACCCTCTTAGCAACACATATACTTAGCCGATCTGTCAAATAAAAACTCTGTACCTACTGAAATGATCATACAGATCTTTCTTTGTCAAATGATTAATCATAAACTAAATAACATTTTCCTTGATGTTAATGACAATCCCAATTCAAAATCTATAGCCATTCTATCTCATATCACACTAGTATTATCACTGACTGCAATAATCCTGAATGCTCTTGATGTTCGACTTACTTGCTAACAAATAGACATCTGAACTTGAACTCAAAAATATTATGTAACACTCTTGCAATCACTAGCACATCTAACACACAAGAAGATAATAAAGATCTTGATAATTCCTCAGAGAAAGACAGAAGAAAAACACTGCTTACCGACTCAATAAAATTCCCGCATGTATAAATTTACCGCATGTACAAAATAAAATCATACTCAATAAAAACATAAGAATAGTTTCATAAAAAAAATTTACCATCGAGTTCATTCCAACATATTAGAATAAAATTCCAAAGAGATGAAGAAATACTGATCATAAACCGACCAAATCAATAGGGCTTTCGTCTAACATCATATTAGCTAGCATTCTTACAACATAAGAACTCCATCAAAAACTGAACAACCTCACACATATATCTGAGGATAAAAAAATATATATAATACCCAGAACAGATCATCATATTCATTTCAACTATAACTGTCACACACACAGACATCTTTACTACTCAATTATCATTTCTCTGACTAATTCTATCATCATGAACCCTGCATCATTCCATTCACTAACGAAAACTAATTCGGAAAAAAACTTCAGCAAATACATACTTTAAACATCATATCTGAATAAGTCGATTGGTCGAGGTTAACGTTTTTTTTAACCATGACATTACATAATTTGAATGATCTTTAGAATAATCTGATATCTTTTTCAAAACTGTATTCACTTGTCAAACTATTTTTAACTCCGTCTGCATTATTAATTATTCCACTACTGTACTCTTTAGTTTCACACTTGTGAACTATTCAACATAATTCTCGTGAATTTTCGTCATAAAATAACACATTGATAAGGGGGTGAGGTCATAAAGCCTCTAACTGGACTCTCGTAAATACACACATATAACTTAGCATTTATCACCAACATCATATTCTCACAATTACATAATTCACTTCAAGCAAATTAACATACATAATTATGTTACGCGAACTTTTCAATTATCCTTTTCAAACAAGTGTACTTAAACATACATTCCATGAATTTTGAGTAAGTTTACTCATAGCATTTACTTAATCAAACAAGTTAGGCACTTAATATCATATGAATGTCACACAAACATAAATGCGCTTATCACAAGATAAACTTCCATTTCTCATTTCATTTATTCAACTAATTTCAATATCAACAATTCAATATTCAAATTTTACATCTCAATTCAATTCACAATTCAACTCATAATTTCTTTCTTTTATTATTATTATTATTATTATTTTTTTTTTTTTTTAATTGTACGATCAATCAAATTTATTTAATTTTCTCATTTCAATTATTCACCCTATTAACATAACTAGGACTCAGACGGATACACAGATCCAACCAAACACACCAGTACAGCACATTGTGCCTAAAACGGTGCATAGTACCTGATCAATATATCAGATGCAGTATACGACACATAAAGTGCCTGAAACGACACGCGAAGTGCCTGAAATGACATACGAAGTGCCTGATATACGACACATGAGGTGCCTGATATACGACACACGAGGTGCCTAATACGACACATGAGGTGCCTAATATACAACACACGAGGTGCCTGATATACGACACACGAGGTGCCTGATACGACACATGAGGTGCCTGATATACGACACACGAGGTGCCTGATATACGACACACGAGGTGCCTGATATACGACACATAAAGTGCCTGATCGGCAAAGCTGATAAATCCCGTACTCTTCCAATCCTATGGCATGCCAATTATATCCGACTAGCCCGACAAGTTAATAGGGAATTCAATTCTCATTTCAATTTCACTTAGTATTCATATTTACCCCTATTAACAAGACTTGGACTTTGGCGGATACACGGATTCCAACCAAACACACCAGTATGGCACCCAGTGCCTCATCGACTCGAGGTCGAAGTATCTCTGAACACTTCCAAATCCTATGGCATGCCAACTATATCCGACTCAGCCCGACTAGTTAATAGGGTATCGGATTACTTTCTCTATTTCAGTCAAATTCACATCAATTACACTTTGATCACATTTTCTCACATAATTCTCGATTCAATCACAATTTGTTTCAAATTCACATGATCACATATTTTCACTTCAATCTACATTTCAACTCAATCATTTTCTCATACTTTCAACCCATATACATTTCAAATACTCACATTTAATTCAATTTAATTCAATTCCAATCACTTTTCACATTTCCGTTCATTTCAATATCATCAATTCAAAGTCATTCTTATCAATATACCATCAAATGCTCATACACAATTATACTTTATTTCAATTTCAATTTCAATTTCAATTCAATAACAATTCATTTCAAATTTTTACTTTTCCAAATTTCAATTTCATTTCCACAAAAATTTTCAATACTCAATCAATTCAAAATATTTATTATCTCAATTCATATGCAATTCAATAATCACACATATACTTAATTTCAAATATGGATACTTACCTTATCTTAGATATTCCACACTTATAAACTTATTACAATATTTAGTAATAAATAATTTGAGTTATAGTAATACAAACCTCATCAGAGTAGAAAAATATCACACAATCACTAGTTATATAATAGCATGTATTTCTAAACTTCATATATACTACATCCGGTCCGAGAACCGACTAAACCTTAGCTCTGATACCACTAAATCTAACGCCCCTAACCCGAATCTGTCACCGGAATAGATCTATGGAGCATTACCGGAGTTACCGATTTATTTATCAGATATTTTACTTCATCTAACATTCATATTTGAAACCAATTAAAATTAAACATATTGTCCCTTAAACATGCTTAATTTTTCTCGACATGTTTTACTTGAATTTATTGTCTCAACATACTTAATTTTCTTGTATTAATGTATTAATGAAAATCACATATTTACATGTCATGATAAATATTATTCTCTTGCCTTTACTTCATAAACATAAATTAAGTAATTCATTATATCGATATTTCATGTATTTAAAAATACAATTCAAGTTACACTAACTTACCTCGTTGCTTATTCATGTTTATAATTTCAATAATCTTATATCTCTTCTTTTCCACTTTCTAGTCTCATATTTGAGTCATCCAGATCTCTATAAATAAAGATGATCGTCATTTTCATTTATTTCATGTTCTAATACATTCGACTAATGCTCTAAACAAAATTTACCGTTTTGTCCCTGAACTTTTAATTAATGACGATTGCATCCTTAGGCTCAGAAAATAAAATTCTTGCAATTTAATCCTTATTTCTTGCCGTTATTCTCATACATATTGATAACAACCCATGAATTCTATAAAATATTAAAATTTTCTATAATTTTAACACTTTTTCAATTTAATCTTTAAAACATGTTTTTCCCCCGATCTTGAACTAAGTTAATAATTCCATTCAATTTTACAATTTTAAATAATAAAATAATCCATTTCATGCAAATTAGTCATTTCTAACATTTTTACAAAATTTCTCATAAAGTTTTACTTTTATTCAATTTAGTCCCTGAGCCTAAAATATGCAAATTAACCATGCTAGCTGAATATTCATACATATTTTCCTCCTCCTCCTCTCCATTCCACATCCTTAATTTATATAACATGCTATAAGTAACATTATCAATAATTTCACTATTTACTTATTTATATTCAAAACTGTCCATCCGTGTCATAGTCGCTAAATTATTTTTATCTTGAGCTACAGAACTCCAATTTAAGATCCACTAATTTTCCCTGAAACTAGACTCATACATCTTCTTACCATAAAATTTTTAGAATTTTTGGTTCATCCAATTAGTACAGTTTATTCATTGGAGTCTCACCTGTTCTGCTGTCTGACAGTTCCGACCTTTCTTTACTAAAAATTAATTATCTCATCATAAAAGATTCAGATGATATTATAGTTTGTTTCTTATAAAAATAGACTCATTAAGGAATCTAACCATATAAATTATGTCCCATAATAATTTTTATACAATTTTTAATGATTTTTCAAATTCAGAATAGAGGATCCCGAAATCATTCTGAACCAGTCTCACAAAAATATAAATATCTCAAAATACAGAATTCATCTACTTGCTCTGTTTCTTTTATATGAAAATAGACTCAATAAGCTTTAATTCCATATCTTACTCATTCTCTAATTCAATTTCTACAAGTTTTGGTGATTTTTCAAAGTTAGACCACTGCTGCTGTCCAAAACAGTTTTAGTGCAAAATATTCATTTCCATTTTGCCCCAAATTTCACAATTCATACAATTCAGTCCTTACTCAATTAGCCCCTCAATTAAGATAATTTTATCTATTAATACTTTTCATAGACATTATAAGTTATTTCATAACTATTGAAATTCAGAATTTCCACATAAAATTCTAACTTCAAACTCTTTTACAATTAGGTCTCAAACATTCACTTTCTATTCAATTCTTTTAATAAAATCAGCATATAAACAATTTAAAACTCTAATTCCATGCCAAATCATCATTTACTTCCAGCACATATTCATGGCAACTTTCAATTTCTTTCATAGAATCAAAAACTAATGAATTCAACAAGTGGACCTAGTTGCAAAAGTCACAAAAACACAAAAATTTCAAGAAATAATCAAGAATTGAACTTACTTGAAGTAAAAATATGAAAAAACGGCTTAAGGGAACTCTTCCATGGCATTTTTGCTCATGAGAATGGAGAAAAATAAAGAGAAATCTAGATAATTCCACTTTAGTCCTAGCTTTATTAAGTAAATTTTGCAATTTTCCAATTTTGCCCTTAATTCTCCTTATTTTCTTGTTGATTTCATGCCCTTGCCGTCCAGGCCAAATAGACCTTGGGTCTATTTTCTTTTTAAACCCTCTTTCTTTTATCATTTAACCTATTTAATCATTTCTCACAATTTTGCATTTGATACAATTTAGTCATTTTTGTTCAATTAACTATCAGAACTTTAAAATTTCTTGACGAAACTTTAATACTAACTTATTAATACTCCATAAATATTTATAAAAATATTTATGTCTCGATTTAAAATTTTTGAGGTCTCGATACCTCGTTTTCGATTCTAATTATTTTAATATTTATTTTTAGTACACTATTCACTATTTCAAAATTTTTCCTAACTTCACATTTAACTTATACTCACTAAATTAATAATATTTCCTACTCATTTGTCAGATTTAGTGATCCCGAATCACTGTTCCGACACCACTGAAAATTAGGCTGTTACACTATCGAACCAGACGAGTACATCTTTTAACTAGAGAAGGAAAAGAAGTGTTAGCTTGGTATGCAGACCAATTTGGTAGGTAGCGTGATTTCAGCAATATCCGCTAGGAAGGTTATAGTTGAAGGTGTAGATGCATACCTGACATATATTATAGATTCAATTGAGGTGATGAAGGATATCTGCCAAGTACTAATTGTGAAGAAGTTCTCTGATGTGTTTCTTGAGGAGCTTCCAAGCATGTTGACAGACTGAGAGGTAGAGTTCTTGATTGAAGTAGCGCCTTGTACTGCGCCTATATCTTGTACCTTATACCGAATAATACCATTGGAATTAAAGAAACTAAAGAAGCAACTACACGACCTTTTGTATAAAAGCTTTATTCGACCAAGTATTTCACCATGAGACACGCCAATCTTGTTCGTGAAGGAGAAGAATAAGACTCTTCACTTGTGCATTGATTATTGCCAATTAAATAAGGTAACTGTAAAGAACAGGTATTTGCTACCTCGGATAGAAGACTTGTTCGATCAACTAAGTGGAGTTATTGTCTTCTCCAAAATTGATTTACGGTCTGGTTACTATCAAGTGAAGATCAAAGATGATGACATTTTGAAAACTGCATTCCATTCACGCTATGGACATTATGAGTTCCTAGTGATGTCGTTCGGATTAACGAATGCGCCAGCAATATTCATGGATCTAATGAATAGAATCTTCCAACCCTATTCAGACCTTTTTGTCATTGTATTTATCGATGATATTTTTGTTTATTTTAAAAGTATAGTGGATCATGAAGAACATCTGGAAATTATGCTAAGGACTCAGCGAGAAAATAAGTTGTACACCAAATTCAGTAAATGAAAATTTTGGCTGAGAGAAGTTCATTTCTTCGGTCACGTTACTTTTACGGAATAGATCAAAGTAGACCTTGATAAGATCAAATCCATTCTTGATTGGAATCTGCTAAGGAATGTCACTAAAATACATAGTTTCCTAGGTTTGGCAAGTTACTACAGGCGATTTATAAAAGGGTTCATGTTGGCAACACCTCTTACACGTCTACTAAGAAAGAAGGAAAAGTTCAAGTAGGCAGAGGCATGCCAGAAAAGCTTTGACAAGCTGAAAGTAGTTCTAATGGAGGCCCTAATTTTAGCCCAGCTAGAGGATGGTGTAGAGTACACTATGTACACTCACACATCCCTAAATAGGCTGGGATGTGTGCTCATGCAAGGAGGAAAGGTCATGGCGTATGCATTTCGCTAGCTCAAGTCACAAGAGAAGAAACTATCTGACCGCCTCCAGATGTACTAATGTCTAGAGTAGAAATCTTGCACAAAATATATTAAAAAGGCGATATCCACAAGTATATAGGTTAGGTTGTAATATAGTTACAATGGAGTAGGCGAGTACTTTGAGGATCGTACCTAAGGGAGGAGAGCACTAAATTAATCATAACCTAAGCACAAATAGATCTAATTATTAATTTAAAAAGATTATATTATGATAAAGTATAAAAGAGGGATTTTTGAGATTTTTAATAATAAAAGTAAAAATAACATAAATAAATAAATAGCGGGTAATCAAATTGTAGAATTTATCAAATCTGAGCTTGGGTGATTAGTTCACTTTAGTAATCATAATCAATTGTCACTTAAGACTTCTTATTCAATCAACTAGTTGATACCTTAGCAGGATCTTTTGATCTTCCACTAGAATAATGAGTCAGTAATAACTATTTATCTCTCAACCTCATAGTCTAGATCTGTTTGGAGTTAAGGTGTTCATGGATAGGCCATACCAACTTTGGGTTAATTCCCACCTTAATAACTTCCTAGGGTCGTCAAGCCTAGGGTTTAAATTCTTCCTTTCCCGAACCGTTATTCCTTTAAGATAACCCTACAAAACAGTTAATTAATCGTACCTCCACTTGCTAATTCCCCAAAGGAGGATCAGTTCCTTATGGATCTCATAAACAGTATAGACTTTTTATATATGTAATAGACATGAATAACAATTCAAGAATATAAAATTTAGCAGAAGCTTAATTTGTATTGAATATAATGTCGAATCCTCACAGAGTTTGATTAAGTTCACAAATTTGATCTCCCTACAAAAGTAAGAACAAAACTGAAAAAAACCTAAAATCCTCAAAAAAGCAAAAACTAAAAACTAAAACCATGAAGAAAATTATACAATATGAAAAGTTGTCCATAACATGTGTTAAATGAGTCTATTTATAGACTTAGAGTGGTCGTAGTCCTTAACCTTAGGTCAGCTGCCGTTCTCATATTTAATGTTTGATTGTGTAAACCAAAACGCCTTTTCCTTGTAATTATTTCCCATATAGTGGCGATGTTGCAACATATAAGACAGTATGCTCATCTTTAGGGTATCTTTAGGGGTGTCTCGTGACATCCTCAGTCTATGTCGCAACATCAAAGGGAGTCTTGAAATTCTTTCATTTTGCTTCCTATGTTGTGACATCCAACTCTCTATGTTGCAACACAACGACCAGTATTGAGTTAGCATACCTTCTAATAGTCTCCTGCACACTCACAAAGCATATTAGCTTACCCTTAGGCCTCGTTCGGCCCCTAAGGTCAATAAAAGACTTAAATTACACAAATTATTAAATGTGAATAGAATTACGAAAACTTAACCAGAGTGCTTGTATTTAAGCTCCTACAAAAACTAGTTTAATCTGCTACACCGAATTACGGTAGATCATTATCCAACACATGGCTCAGAGCTAGCAGCTGTAGTATTAGCACTAAAGATCTGGATACATTATCTTTATGATGAGAAGTATCGTGAGTTTTCGAGCCATAAGAGCTTGAAGTATTTGATAACATAAAAGAATTTAAATTTATGCCAACAACATTAGATAAAGCTGCTAAAAGGTTACGACCTGGCTATTGAATACCACCCTGGTAAGGCTACCATAGTGGCGAATGGTTTTAGTAGGAAGACTATATCAACATTGGCATCCCTTCAAGCAAGTGTTCACATGTTAGACAATGGGTTGCAAATTGACTAGCTGTCCTACCATTCTTTCTCAAATTCTAGAGAAACAATTAAAAGATACTAAGTGTGAAGAGTACAAGAAGCAGTTAGCATTTGGCGATACTATAAACTTTACCCTGGGAAAGGATGGCGAACTTTGATATATGGGGAAGATGTATGTGCTACAAGAAATGAATCGAGACAAACACTGTTAAGGGAGGCTCATCAAAGATCCATTTTACTTTATCCAAGAAGTGTTAAAATGTATCGTGATTTAAAAACTTATATTGGTGGCTTGGAATGAAGAGGAGATATCAAAATATGTTTTGAGCTATTTCGCATGCCCGCGAGTGAAGCCAAAACACCAAGTTCCCTTGGGGAAGCTGTATCCTTTAAAGATTCCAGAGTGGTAGTGGGACAAGATCACAATAGAATTCATTTAGGGTTTCCCTTCAATCCTACCAAAAAGAATACAACTTGGGTGATTGTGGATTGGATCACTAAGTCAACCCATTTCCTCTTGTGTGCACAAACTACTCACTAGAAAAGTTGGCAAAGCTTTATATATTGAAAATTGTACAACTCCATAGGATACCAGTATCCACAATATTTGATTGAGATCCAAGGTTCCCGTCAAGATATTAGAAATAGCTACAATAGTAATTGGGAACCAAGTTACAATTCAATACCATCTTTTATCCTTAAACAGATGGGAAATTAGAAATAGTTATTCAAGTTCTTGAAGACATGCTCAGAAGCTATGTAATAGATTTTGGAATCAACTGGAAAAAATCTTCTATTGGCAGAGTTCGCATATAACAACAGTTATCACGCCAGCTTAGGAATGACATCTTTCAAAGCATTATACAGAAGAAGGTGCAAATCTCTCACCTGTTGGTTGGATCTCAATGAGAAAAAAATAGTTGGTTTTAACTTGATGTGAGAAACAGAAGAAAAGGTTTCTATTATTCGAACTCATTTAAAAGTTGTTCAAGGCCGATAGAAAGCTTATGCTGATAGGAAGAGGAAAGATATTACGTTTGAGGTTAGAAATAAGGTATTTTTAAATGTGCCTTCCTAGAAAAAGGTAATAAGATTCGGACAAAAAAGGAAGCTAAGCCCTCATTTTATAGGACCATACGAAATACTAGAGTGAGTTGGTCCAATGGCATATAGATTAGTGCTACCACCAAAACTGTTGAAGATTCATAACGTGTTCCACATCTCCATGTTGAAAAGATATCAATCAAATACAGACCATGTGGTACAAGTAAAAATTCTAAAAGTGGAGCCTAACTTATCTTATGACGAGGAGCCTGTTAAAGTTTTAGCTAAAGAAATGAAAGAGATGAGGAATAAAAGAATTCCACTAGTAAAACTTTTATGAAGGAATCACAATATGGAGGAAGCCACCTGGGAGAGGGAAAGTTTAATGAAAGAACAATACCCATAGCTTTTCACAAGTAAGAATTTTGAGGATGAAATTTCCTAAGTGGGGGGAAAGTTGTACCAACCCGCCAGCGTAAATCATACTAATATTTTTTTAATGTATAATTAAGTAAGCCAGAGTAGTATTAGGGTGAATTATCAGCTTAAGTTTTGGGTTGGCGTGTTTCATGAATTCTTCAGTACACCTTGAGAGGTTCAGCTTGGTGGAATTCACCATTTGGCAAACTCTAAGGCTAATGGACTTTAAGGTTTGACAGACTCTATTATAAGACGATCCATGAACCCCAGATGTTCTAGGCAAACTTGCTAGTACGCGAAGTGGTAAGATTGCCTTCTATGGAAATGATAGTTTGATAGGCATTGTTAGAGTTTAGTTTAGACCTAGATGGAATTGAACTAGAGTACTGTAGATGACAACTTAATATGTTTAGGTAATCGAATAACCTGTTTAATTGGTTTCCCAAGTGTACAAGCAATGTTTTACCACTCTGATTAGTGGTAGTAGTTACATTTTGAAAGGGTTAGATTTCAAATCTTATTAGGCAAGCTTAGTCTCTAAATTCAAGGTTGATGGTAGGGTCTTAGACCTTCCCACTAAGCTTATTATCGTTGTCTGTGCTATAAAAGGGTGTCTATAACCAACAAGTTTTACTTTTTTCTTTTCTCTCTGTGTTCTCTCCTATGTCTTTAAGAAATTTATTTTAAGTCATCTTCTCTAGATGAGACGAGGAAAATATCCAAAAGCTTGTTAAACGTCATTGATAAGTATCAGCAGACTAGTAATTTTTTGAAAGCCCTTAGGATGTTGTCGAAGAGATTTGTGTCTTTTCTCTAATACATGCATGGTCAATTTATAGTAGATAAAGGGTCTAATAATTATGATTGTTTCTTATTTAGCTTAAGAAGCTAGAAAAGGTCTGAACAATTGAGGCAAAGGACTAATAGAGTAGATTTTATGCTGAAGGTTCTGGTGAGTTTCTTTTTTCTTCCTTTGGGTTTTAAAAACTCTATGATATGGAGTTGTGTAAGATAAGTTGTCTCTGTTGAATATATGCCGATAAGTTGTGTATTAACGAGTCAGTATTGTGTGTACATGGACATGGTTACGGTTAATGCCCACCTTGTGTGCTAGCCTAGTACCAAACTATCTGCGATATGTGAAAAATATGGAAAGAAACTTTATTTGTGATGCCTTCGGTAGGGAAGCTTTATTGCAAACTAGACTAGCAGGTCACACCCCAACCTTGTGGGAGACCATGTGTTTAATATGACAAGGAATATGAATAAAGATACGTGATTTTGATTTTTGAATTATGGGGCTGAGGCTGGCACAAGGTTAGGTTAATGGTAAACACATATGATTGAGAAAAATATGTATAAATAACTAGCACGTGTCCACTGAGCATATTGTGTGTTATATTTGTGATGTGTGTGGTAGCGAGCTGTACTGGTAGATTAGCATAGTGTTACGGTAAGATGAAGTTTGAAAAATTACTTTATCTTTTATTTGATCATAGGTAACCTGATAATTATGTTGTGTTTTTAAGAAACTGGGTAAGTTCAAATAAACTTACTCTGTTACCTTTCTTTCCCAGGAAATTGAGTATTAGAAGAATATCTATGGAAAAGGGATTGTGCTAAAGTTGCGACTATAAGTGAGCCACTTATCCGTTTTGTATCATGCATGGTTGTTCGACGAAGGGCGTATTCACACGTTTTGTGTTTAATTTGTGTTTTTTGCTTCATGAATATATTGTTTTGTCTTAGAAAGTGTAATTGGCCTTATTTATATATATTTGTAGTCGCCAAGTTCCCCTGATTTTGAAATTTTCAAAATTTTCTTTTTCTAAGCGTATTCGCATTTAATGGTAGAGCCTAATTAATGAGTAGTTTAGTAATTCTTATTACTATACTTAAAGATGTAATACCAAACTAGAAAGGATTAATAGTTTTAACGTAAAGGGAGATCCTTATAACTGTTTTCCTCAAACTCTGAAACAAAGTCCAGGGTTTTGAATCTATCAGTAACACCCCAGTTCGTTGGGTCGACTGTTGACTATTTGGTATACACCATGTCTTTCTAATGGGTTAATGGGTGTTACACTTATAGTAAATTAAGGCTAACTTGGTAAATAGGGAAAGTAATTGTAGATTATTTTTTTAATTTGATAAGATTTGATTTTGTAATCTTGGAAATTATGTAAATCCCTTAGTTATAGATAGGCTTCGATCTCATCTAGTGATGTAACTCAATCTGTACCATCAGTTTTGGGGGAGCTCAACTATAAATAGAGAGCCTTCCCCTCAATTGTAGTAATCCATTGAATCCATTGTATTTCATTTTTTAGTAGTGAATACTAAATTGAAAGCATTTACTCAAACACCTTGTGTGCATTGCTTTTCTATGGCTAATATGCTCTTTCAAGCTTCTTTTGTCTTTGAGATTGCTTCTGCTATATTTTGTTTCCTTAGAGGAATTCTATGAGAATCCTCACTTTGCAAGAGTTAGGCTGACTTAGGCACATTTGAAGCAAAGGAATCGCCTAAGGCTACACGGATTGTGAGACAAAAGGTCTAGCCCTTTGACATCAACACATTGTTAAATAGGGTAGGCATAAATTTCAATAGCCTTGCAAGGTATCGTGTATTCTCGTATCATCGGGCTAATAGTTGCATCCCACGTCTCATTGCTTAATTTGCAACAACTACCACTCATGGGGGCAACCTATAAATGGTCTTGAGGCACGGTCACTTTAAAACCTACCTCTCTACTGAGGGAGGGGACTATTGTTATACCTCTACCTCGAATAGGACACGTGACAACACGAAAACCAATCGGAGAGATCCCCTAGTAACCCTCCGCCTTGTATTGTCTAGATGGTCACTTAGTGAACTACTATCTCCCTTCCTCACCACAGAAGGAACCATCCATTCTTGACCACCTAGTCGAGTCCTCTTTTAAGCCATCTATTATTAATAGGTGTGCACTCTTCAAGAGGGGACCACCCTAAAACTGTCACCTCTTCTATAAATACCCTCAAAGCACATCATAGAAAAGGGGTCTCTCCTTTCCTTCCAACAAAGCCTAAAAGGCCAAGCCATAATCTTCTCCTCTCGATTCTCCCTTCCACCCTCCTACTTTTCCGACTCTTAGCCTGACATGGGTGAATCGATCTTCCTCAATATCATCTCCTCATCTTTTTTCTAACATCATCACCATACTTTCCTTTTCTTCAACCTCATTGATATCATATATCAACAAATATAAATTCAATCCAACTATGATGCACGTAATAAAAACTACTCCCTAATTTAGCGACTAATTGATTATGCGCCAACCGCTTTGCCATGCATTCACTTAATTTTCCCCCCAACTTTGGTTTTTTGTTCAATCATTTTGTCCCAACTAAAAAAGAAATTCACTTTATCTTCGAGAAACCCCGAGAGCTAATAAATCTTTCTCGCTACTACAACTGAATTAGCTAAAAACCAAAAGCACGGTTAGCATTGTTAAATAATAATTCACTAGGATTTATAATTTCATATATATATATTTATATATCTTTAGCCAAGTAATATCATCATATTAAAAATAAATTCTCATTTTAATTTTAAATTTTTTTAACGAAATGAATAATCTAATTGACTAATAATATATATTTGAAGTTACAACTAATAAACCATGAATTAAAAGAACTAACAAATTATATCAACCATCATAAATAGAATTAAATAACTACAAGCATTAAATTGATAGCTTATGTAAAAGTAATTCAATTCAATTAATTAATTAATTCATACATAATTTCGAAACTTAAATTTAAAAGCTTAAAATTCTAAAATAAATAGTAATAAAGTTTCATTAATAATAATGTATATATTTTTATACCTTGTTTTTTAATAATAACTTATATATTACTTTCTTGTTATTTTAATAAATTTGTACATTGCCTCAAGTAATTAATTTGTTCATCATTGAATCAAATCTAGTAGGATGGTCCACCGACAACATTGAATAATTAATTTAAATTTATCAAATGTTTAGCCGTGTTTTGTTATTAAAGTTGGTTTGGTTTGTTTCATCTATTTAAACATGTTATTAAAATATATTCTAAAATAATTTTTATTAATAAAATTGGCTTATTAGAAAACTCTATCCAAAAGACTTGCATTCATCATAAGCCAGTTTTATTAATAAAAATATTTTTAATTATAAAATATATTATATGTTTGCATTCTTATTAGCATGTTTTGTTTTAAAATAGAAAATTATATTTTCAAATACATTTTATTGCTTTTTTTGGTTAACCCGTTGAAATGACATATTTTACACTACGGTCCATTAGTTATTGCTTCACCGACTAGCTTTGAAATTGCATCAGTGAACGCCACAAATAATGGGCCCCGACCAACTCCCTCGCTAGGTGCGTGCCTGTGCCTCCGGATGGGCAGTTGAAGCTGTACCAAAGATATTTAATGCGACATTTAGAAACCACTTATCTCTTCTGCTACTATATATACACATCTATGCTACCAGGTGTATGTCAACAACCTTTCTGCCTTTTTCTCCCTTTTAGCATATATACAATAGCAAATACAGCAATGGCTTCCAGTGGGCAGCTTCATGTGGATTTCGAGCTCAAGTCTCCTGCAGAAAAAGTGTGGGGAACCATTAGGGACTCCACCACGATTTTCCCTCAAGCCTTGTCCCATGATTACAAGAGCATTCAAGTGCTAGAAGGCGATGGCAAGGCCCCTGGATCTGTTCGTCTTATTAACTATGCCGAAGGTAACTAAAACAGTAACTTAAATTGCAAGTTTAAATGCAATACGAGGCATTCATTGATGCAAATGTACCTAAGGGTTGGACTTCAAATTCAATTTTTTTTTTTTTTTTGCATTTTTGTTTGCTTCATGGTAGGGTCTCCAATCGTTAAGGTATCAAAAGAGAGAATCGAATCAGTGGATGAAGCTGAGAAGAAATATGCTTACAGCATCATTGACGGGGATCTCCTGAAATACTACAAGACTTTCATTGGCAAGATCATTGTGGTTCCCAAGGGAGAGTCGAGCTTGGTTAAATGGTCCTGTGAGTTTGAGAAGGCAAGTGAAGAGATCCCTGATCCAAGCGTCATTAAGGAATTTGCAGTGAAGAACTTTAAGGAGATCGATGACTATCTTCACGGTAAGGCTTAGAGAGGCCAGGGCAGGCCATGCCATGCCATGCCATGCCATGCCATGCATGCGCCTAGCCCTTTTTAATGGATTCTCTCATGTTTTATTAGTAATAAAATAACATGCAAGGATCCCACTTCAGAATATTTGTCTAGGATCCATCCTTAATTAGTTCATCTTGTTGAGTGGTGACTTCTTGCTGCAAAGTAATTCTGTTGCTTTGTATTTTCAATATTAATTTATGTATTGCCATGGGTTTTCTTAATTTTCTCTATATTGTCTGTGAACTTATGTTGCGCACTGGATTCAAAAAGGTAAAAGGAAAAAAAATGCAGCAAACAAGAGATAATTACATGAGCAGGTAAACAAATTAAAGAAACCTTCAAACAAACACCATAGCTGTTTTAAACACTCCAATACATAAATACAACATATACGATTTTTGTCATTTTTTTCACGGTTTTTTATTCACACAGAAAACACATATGACAAGAGTCATTTAAGACTTAAGAATCTGTCCTCAAACCTCCAACAAGTAGGGGGGAAAACACAGCAAGAAGATTTACATTTTACAGTGAAAGGCCATCCTATCAAATGTATATACATGTAATAGAAGGGGCTTCTACAAAATCACAGCACCTTCTGGTTTGACAGGCCGGGCCTCTTGCTGTTGAATCCTTCCTTTTTTTTTTTTTTTTGACAGAAAAAAAGGGACACTTTCCACTTGATTTTTTAATTCAATAATAGTTGTAGAGGTTGCTTGGCCTGGCTCTAGACTTGGGCATCTTCGTTTTCCTGCAACAGAGTGGCCTTGAGGGCTGAAATATCACCTACTTTTTCAACTTCACGCTCTTTACGAAGTTCATCTTCCCTGATTTGTCCCCACATCACAGCATAATATCCCGTTCCTACTATTATTGTACCTATCACACTGTACAACCTTTTTGTGTCAACAACATATAAAGATTTGAAAGGTAAGAGAAAAGGGAGAAAGATTTAATTACCTTCCATAATGAAGACTGTTTGTAAAGAAACAGGTTCCGAAAACTGTTGCAAAGACTACCCCAAAGGGCTTGAACATAGGCACATAAAAAGGGCCTTTCATTCTCGTACATGCTAAATGAACGTTGCTACGGATAATACTCCCAAATAGTCCCTATAACCATCATTATGGAATCTATTAGTCACTAATTTTCTTTAGTACTTGTAATGTTTGGTGTTAGCCAAATTTCACTTTTTTTTTGGGGGGGGGGGCGGGGTTGGTCTTACTGTCACAATAATGAGTAGGAGATCCCGCTTGCGTTTCAGTTTCCATGCATCTAGATCTCCCTCCATGATCAAAGAAAAAACCAGGCACTGGATAGTCCCAACTAAGCTATAAGACGAGGCCACTTTCATCACTTGTGGATATTGTTTGACGGTTCCCATCTGACAAACAAAAAAAGTTGTATTGTTTTTTAATGATAAAAGGAGGACAAGGTTTCAAGGCACAAAAACCAAATACCGAGCTTAGTTTATTTGTGGACCGAAACCTTGCACCTGAACAATATTCCATACTGAAATCGACAAGGTAGCAGCGGCAAGCAAAACACCCCCAAGAACCCAACGATCTGGCGTCGAGTAGAAAACAAAAAGTTTTGGTATAACTTGAAGGTGGTGGTCAAGTGAAACAGGTGATGGTCGTGTAAACGGGCCTTTGTATAGTGCTACAAAAATTGCACCTGCAATTGATATAAAAGTTCCAATCATTTTGGCTTGGCTGCTTGTGCTTCTCCAATCCAGCCTTGCCGTCCTGTGAAAATTATGAAATTTCAGCCAACACTGAATGAGATGTTCCAATAGACATTCTTTCTTTTTTCCTAAGCATCCACCACAATGATTTTGACCTTCCTTCAACTGATATTTAGTTTCTTTATTTACAATATTTGAAATTTAAGAGTTACTAACAATTGAGTCCAATGTCTCTCAAAAAAAAAAAAACAATTGAGTCCAATGGGCCGTGGTCTTCACTTCCTCTACTGTTTAAATTGGATAATGGAAGTGATAGGTTATTTCGTTTATCAATTATTAGATTTAACGTAATCACATTTTGGATATATCTATAAAAAAAATCATATAAAAAGTAAATGATAATTTAGTTAAAATGATAATTTTATTAATGCATCTTTTTTATTTTATATAAAATATAAAATGAAAAATATATTCTCATAATTATATTAGTTATTTTATAAAAAAAATTAATAATTTTTCAACTTAATTAAAACGCGATGAATAAGTAACACTAAGAACGCGATGAATAAGTAACACTAAGCTAACTCACCGTATACATACCATTCAACATTCTAACTATATCATTATCATGAATCATGCATGGGTGAACCCGTAGATATCTGTGTTTTGAACCAAAAAGAAAAAGGATCTAGATAACTGTATTCAGTTTGTACTCGTCAACTTTGTATATTAAATATGTTTTCTCACTTCTTCTTTTTTAAAATAAACTGAAATCGACAAATTAAACCAAAAAGGAAAGAAAAATGGAGATGGTTGGGAGAAAGTTAAGAACCTGAGAATGATGGAAAGCAAGAAGGAAATGGTAGGCATCAAAAGGCCCATTGCGCATACAACGATTGGTGAACTGTAGCTTAACCCGAGAAATGCAAGGTTCTGAGAGATTGCAACCCTACAAATCAACACCAAGATATAAAAAATAAAAATAAAAAATCAATCTTCACTTTGAAAATAGCTTTGACAGTTTGTAGCAGCAGGAACATTAGAAAAGAAGAGAAAACTACCCTGTTAAACCCATGAAAAAAATACGAAAGAGGAGTGGGAAGGTGAAGAGCGATTGTTCTATTCTGCAATTAATTAGAAAGAAACAATGGTGAAGAAGTGGGTTAATGGAAAATAAAGCATACGCATACGTCCTGTAAAGATACATGTAGAGCCTAGAGAGGAAGACACAGACACACCTTTCCACACGATGATAAAGGAAGGAAAAAGGGTGTAGGAGAATGGAGCCAACAGCATTGGTATACACCACAAAAACAAAAGGGCTGATCCCAGCCGTTAAGGCTGTTTTGGCCAATATCGTCAATGCTATGGTGCAACCCTCCATTATGAGCATCACCGCAAACGGTGCCACTTCACTCATTCTCTCTCTCCTCGCCTCTGCAACCATCTTCTCTGTTTTGGCCGATAAATCAAAAACACAAAACAACGAGAGGTAATGAAGCCTAGCCTAGCCTCTCATAAAGTCAAGTTGTTCCCTAGTTCTTCTGGGACTGTGTGTGTGGCATTGTGCTTGCGTGTGTGTGGGGATGCTATTTATAAAGAAAGAAAAGACTTTATTTTATGAGGAGAAGGCAACCACAGCCTCAGAGTAGCCCTTGGAATAAGGGTGAAGCTACTTTGGAAGTGAAAAAGCGACTCGGTTAAATAGTTATCTGATTCCACCTCCAACCAGAGGCGAAGTTGCTGACATACGCATTCCTTTCTTTCTTTTTTAAATTTTCTTTTCTATTTGTTTAAACTAAAAAAGTTGGCTATATGTTTTCTTCTAATTCGTCATCAATAATTATGTCACACCATTAGGAAAATAGTAATATTGTTCATGATGTATCAAATGCCAAAAAAAATTTTAAAATATAAATCTTTAGTTAACTCCGGGCCATAATCTTAATTGTTTTTGATTTTATGGTTGAAGTTTATGGTCGACATTCACAATGGCCCTACCTTAAATGCATTATAATAAGCATACTGACCCATCCACATGCCTCAAGGGACCTAAACTTCTCAGCCAAATCTGTATGATTAATCCTACAGGCCGAGGCTGGTAATCTAGATTCTCATTACATAAATTGGAAGCCAGCAATCCTACGTTTACATGGATTTAAATTTATGGGACAGGTGAAAAATAAATATTATTAAACTTCACACAAAAATTAATTATGATGGTAAATTAAATTATTTATTATGTCTTATTATGATAATATAATATAATTTTTATATAAATTATTTTAATAATTGCTTAAGAGGGTAAACAAACGATAAAAGAAGGCTAATGGAAGAAAATAATTAAATATATGTACTGATTTGCTACAACTCAAAAATTACGCAGCATTCAAGTAATTCATTAGCTTACAAATGCTTGATAAGGTGGTTTATTCTACTTTACTCACTAACGAAGCGTCCGCACTCCTATATTAGATATTTTTTGTATCTGCCATGTTTTATGATTTGAATATCAGTTATGGAAATATGAAAAGCCAAAAAAAAAAAAAATGATTTTTTTCATTCTAATTTTACAGAAAAAAATTATTTTAACTTTTTATTTATTTATTTTATCTTTTTTAATCCTTAAACTTGTATTTTTTATCAAAGTCACTTCAAAATGAATGGAAAATTTAATATTTATTAACTTTGTTGACGTAGCATACATGTGAATTGCCACTTGAATGACATGTTAGCATTTAATTAATTTTTTAAAACTTTAAAAATATTAAAAAAATTTATAATTTTATATATTTTTAATAATTCTAAAGATTTTTAATTTTTAAAAATATTTTTTGAATTTTTATGAATTTTTAAAATTTTAAAAAATTAATCAATTGTTGACGTGTCATCTACGAGTGTGCCATGTCAGGAAAGTTTAAAAAATTAAATTTTCCATCCAATTTAGGGTGATTTGACAAAAAATACAAATTTATAGACTAAAAAAATAAAAAAATAAAATTAAGGATTAAAATATTTTTTTTAAAAAAATTGAAAGGGTCAAATAAATTGTTATACCTAAAAGAGTTATTATATTAATCAAAATTAGGATAGCATTGGGTAGCACAAATTCAAATATTTGTAAATATTTTATTTGTATTTTACAAATTTAAAAAATATTCAAACTCGTATATTTTAATTATTATCCATACTAAATCCAAAGCAAATGTGATTATTAACCTTCGAATATTCATAAATCTATTTTACTTTTGTAAATAACAAATTTACATTCTAATATTTGAATTTATCTTTCACATTACTCTTTAAAATTTCTTACTAAATACAGATATCCGATGGTTTGCTTAATTCAAATAATAATACTTAATTTAATGTTGATAATAAGTATATTTAATTTTTTAAAGTAAATTTAGAAATTTAAATTCCAATTGCTTTGCTTTTACATTAAGTCCAAAATTATTGGATTTAATTATCGCTATATTGGAGTAAATAGTGGTGATAATTAAGGTTGAATTTGGTTAATGTTTTTTTTTTTAATTTTCATATTATTTATATTATTTATTAAATATTGCATTTACACTATAATAAAATATGTCAAAGGTGACAGATGACCTGAGACGTGTTGAGATCGTATCTTCTTAAATTGACTCGCATCAATATGTAGAGATGCACATAAATCGCGTTTCCTTAGGTAGGCACTGAAGAGACATTACCGCGAATCGTCTCCTTAGGCCTAACTTAAGGAGACGCTTCTGTCACGTCTTCTTGGAACAAACCAATGGAGACAGTAAGTTGCATCTCTCTAGATTATCTAAGCAGACACTTTATTGCGTCTCCTAAGATGTCGATTGTAGAGATGCCGATCATCATCTTCGTAGGTTTCTAAATTGTTTTACACAACTTAAACATTGAAATGTTTTGTTCTTGCTTTCTTCGTAGGTCTCTTGAATCTTGCTTTCTTTCTTTTAATGCCAATTTCTCATTCTCCCTAATTTTCTCTTCCTTACGAATTCACGATATTGGAGTAAATGTCCATCTTCATATCTTGAAATTTTATCAATCCATATGATTTCAAATTCATTTATATCAAGTTTAGTGGGTTTTTTTGTTTACTTTTATGTATATATATACATTGCATGAATGAATTTGTGATATAAGTATTTCATCTGTACGTATGCAAATAATGAATAAGTTTGTTACTAAATTTGTTGTTTTAAATCGATTCTTTTCTTCTTTGAATCGATTATTTGTTGTTTTAAATTGATTCTTTACTTATTTGAATTGATTCATTAATGTTGTTTTAAATCGATTATTTGCTTCTTTAAATTGATTCATGATTGTTGTTTTAAATTGATTCTTTACTTCTTTGAATCTATTGTTTGTTTGATTCTTTACTTCTTTGAATCAATTGTTTGTTGTTTTAAATCGATGCATTATTGTTTGAATTGATTCTTTATTGTTTAACTTGATTCAAACTCCAACATAAATTCACTACTGATATTTATTTGGTCCTTTATCAATACTTGCACCAATGTAAGTAAGTTTTTTTCCCCTCAAACCTCTTGTTGAACGTGTCAGAGGTTCCCTCAATATTCTGTTAAGGGAAAGTGCGTATATACACCGGTGTAAGTAAGTTTTTTGAATTGATTGTTTGTTGTCAAATATATAGGTATTTTCCTTTTATTCCTTGAAATTAACCAATGGAGACAGTAGGTTACGTCTCTCTAGATTACCTAAGGAGACATGAGAAAGTCTCCTAAGTTGTTGATTGTAGAGATGTCAGTCATCATCTTTGTGGCTCTCTTTCGATAATTTGTTTTATAAAATCCCACTAAAACCCTCCTCTCCTATTCATCAATTTGTTTCCTCCAAAGATTTTTCCCTCCCCTCTCTTCTTTAATTTTCTCTTCTTTCAATTTCGTGTGGAAGAAAACATCCTTTCAAGTTGGTGAAGCGGAGGGAAGAACGAAGTTTCCCGGTGGAAGGGATGAACTTCGATTTGTCCGGCCAGCAGGCGGGCGGCGTGCTTATCTTGTGTGACAACACTACAGAGCGAGTGGCTCTTCTAAGAAAAAAATGGAAGCTTTCAATCTTCAACAACTTTCTACACTTCTTCGTACCCTATCTTTCAAATCTTTTCCAATTCCATCTCTCTACAATCCCTCCTTCAATTTTTTTCTTTATTTATTATTTTTACTAATGAGAAGCTCACTTTGTATAGTTTATTTAATCCTAGACAGAGAAAATATATGAAGCCTTAGACAGTCGACAAACAATTGGTTATCGTTAGAAAATCAAGTTCTGTCACCAACAAACTCATCCCTGATTTACAAAGAAGTGAGTGATTTACTCAATTCTCTTTCATGGGTTTAGTTAAAAATAGGGGCATTTTTCTTACCTTGATCTCTTTAAGTAGGTTCTTATGGAAAAAGTGATGATACTTAGAAGGTAATGCTTGTTTGGAGTTTTTTATTTCTGTTTGTATTTTTTTAGGTTTAATGACTTTTTTGTGGCAAATTTAGGGTATCTAAGCATAGGGATTTGTCAAACCGAGTGTATGCTTCAAATGAAGCTAGAGTACAGGCTTTGGAGAAAGTAGAAAAATTAGAATCTGGTTTGGACACTCATTTTTCTGTCTTCATTAATTCCATGCTTCAATCACATGTTACTAGTGGATTTTGGCTGGTTTGTTTATCATTATAATCTATTTCGTTGCTCCTTATTCAATATAAAGATGATAGCAGAGCTAATAATGCTATCCATGACATGAAAATACAAAAAATGTCAACATTTATATAATCCAAAATATTAACCACTTAAAAAGTCTACACATGAATAGGAATATATACACGAATTGTCATGATAACTATGTAATAGTATCATTGATTTACGGCTTCATTGTTAATATACATGTTCTTGTATAAAGTTTGGGATTTGGGAAACAAAATTGATAGTATAGATTGGTTTTTGCATCAAAATTTGGGATCTGTTGCCATGTTGTATGTCTGCATTTTTCACTATGTGTGCAATTTCTCTGATTTTTAATTAAATTTTTAACTTTTTTTCTTTATTTTACTAATAACAACTTAATTTCGATATTATCTATTTATCTTAAGAAATAAAAAATGATGAAAATCGTATGTTTGTGCAAATGCAACACCATCATTGGTGCAATGAGTGGCACTTTCCACACGAGATTTTTTATTTTATTTTATTTTATTTTCTCACTACAGCAAAAGTGACTTTTAGCGGCGTTTTTAGTGGCGTTTTCGTAAAAAACGCCGCAAATATTGTACATTAGCGGCGTTTTTCAAAAAACGCCGCTAAAGATCGGAGAAATAGCGGCGTTTCTTAAAAAACGTCGCTAAAGATCGGAGAAATAGCGGCGTTTTTCGAAAAACGCCGCTAAAGATCGGAGAAATAGCGGCGTTTTTCGAAAAACGCCGCTAAAGATCGGAGATATAGCGGCGTTTCTAAAAAACGCCGCTACAGATCGGAGAAATAGCGGCGTTTTTGGACAAACGCCGCTAAAGATCTGAGCAATAGCGGCGTTTTTCGAAAAACGCCGCTAAAGATCGGAGAAATAGCGGCGTTTTTCGAAAAACGCCGCTAAAGATTGGAGCAATAGCGGCGTTTTTCGAAAAACGCCGCTAAAGATCGGAGCAATAGCGGCGTTTTTCGAAAAACGCCGCTAAAGATCGGAGCAATAGCGGTGTTTTTCGAAAAACGCCGCTAAAGATCGGAGAAATAGCGGCGTTTTTCTAAGAAACACCGCAAAAGGTCTGATAAATAGCGTAAAACTGAGCAATAGTTTTTAAATGTTTTCATTTAAGTTACGTACCAAGCTGTTAAAATTGATGCCGTATGACTTTGTCTCAACCCTAAATTCTAAAAACATAGACCCTAAAATTATAAACCCAAAAAATTTTATTTGGATGGTGATGTAATTCATATGGATGATGATGTGTTACTTAATATATATGAATGTAAAAGCTTATGTATAATAAACTTTGTGGAAGTAGTACTTAATATTGATTAAATTTATTTTTAGGTTTAGGGTTTAATATTTAATTAAGGTTTAAGGCCTATGGTTTTTGGGTTTAATGATTTAGGGATTTAATGTTTAGTATGTTAATTATATGGTTTAGGGCTTATTATTTAGGGTTTGAGGTTTCTATATTTTAAAGTTTATTAATTATTTAGGGTTTAGGGTTTAGAGTTTAAAGTCTTAGTATTTAATTAGTGGTAGTAAGGTTTAACGGTTAGTAGTGGTTAGGGATTAAGAGTTTAGGGATTTAGGGTTAAGGGTTTATGATTTATGCATGGTTTGTGGTTTAAGGTTTACGGTCTAGAATTTAGGGTTCGAGTTTTATCGTGTAGAGTTTTTAGTTTGGGATGGCTTGGGGTTTAAGTTTGGTATTTGTGGTTTAAGGTTAAGGTTAAGGTTAGGGTTTAGGGTTTAGGGTTAGGGTTTAGGGTTTAGGGTTTAAGGTTTAGGGTTTAGGGTTTAGAGTTTAGGGTTTAGGGTTTAATCTTGAATTGTTTAGAATATGAATCAAAATAAGATAAATATAAATTATTATATATTTTAAGAAAATATATATTAAAATGGGTTAAATGCCAAATGCATACATGTATGAACAATGGTTTAGTGTGCAATTATATACATGAACTTTAATTTGATCCAGACGTTGTAAAATATTAACACAGTTATTGATGTAATTAACATCATTTTTATTTTTATAGTGCAGACATAAAAATTTATATTTGTATTATAAAAAATATATTGATGTATTTATATTTTAAAATAATGTGTATGACTAGGTTCAAATTTAGTATTTTTTATTTGAGTCGGACTTGGATAAAATTATTTAAATATATCGTTAAATATATCAATTATAGTTAAAGTAAAATAATTTTATATTTTAAACTTTTTCTAGTTGGTCGTACTTAGATCATAAATGAACATGTAGACACTTTATAAATATATTTATTAACAATAAATAATAAGAAAATATTTTCTCATTTTCTTATAAATTTGATTACTATTAAAATCATATCATTATGTACCACGTGCGTGGATTTTTTGAATTAAAATCACCAAAACAAATCATACAAAACATTACATGAAAGTCATACATATATTACATCAAATATAGTATAAAAATACAATAAAATAAACAAGATAAGAATAAATTAATATATCAATATAAAAAGTAATTAACCTATAAATTCTAATAAAAATCTATAAATAGATTCACCACACCATTCCAATAGAAAAAACAAAAAAAAGGCAGTTGTCTCGCTTTGAAGTCCGAGCACCTTATCTCTTCTGTTTTTATAAAGTTTTTGCTTGCAGTTATATGTTACCAATTGTTGTTTAGTTTTTAATAAACATACCTATACCTAATCAACCTTGTTTTTATTGAAAATAAAAATTTTAAAATAGTAACTCAATTATTGATTAACTATTTAATTTTTTCTGTTTTAGTTAAATAGAGTAAATGGAAAATGATGTGGCAGTATGATAGTAATTTTAATACTTAATATATATATATATATATATATATATTGTCAATTTAATCTTGATTTAATCCTTAATATTTATACATTATGTAATTTAGTCTCCCAATTTTTCAATTTTTCTTTTCTTTAATCTTTTCACCTGAAAAATTAAAAAAAATCTATCAACTAGATTTGATCAATAATATACCAAAAATCTAATATAATAATTTTCATCTTTTTCAATATTTTACAATTAACTCTTAATATCACGAATACAAGTAAAATTTTCAAAAAAAAGAGACTAAAATTTATCAAAATATGTAAATGTTGAGTGTTAATTATATTGGAATCAAGATTGAGGGTTAGAGTTGTGATTATACAATTTTAAAAGCTGTTAAGTTGATAACCAAAAAAGAACCCAAATCCTACGTCCCCAAATTAGTTTCCCCAATTAAAAAAACCCCCGATTTTTAGTCCCCAAACCTAAGTCCCCAAATCCGTTTCCCCAATCGGTTTCCCTAGGCGTTCTTCCTCCAAATGTTAGCTTCTTCTTCTTCCTTTGTCTATCGATAAGCAGTTTCCCCAAATCCTTTGTCCACCGATCTATAAAATCCACATTTGGTGCTGAAAGATTCAGATTCAACTCTCTTCTCCTTCCCTCGCAGGTTTACACTGTTCTTCCACCTCTCTTCTGTCGTTATTTCATTTTTAACTTACATAATATTATTTATGTTCAATACATTTTGATTGGGGGCAATGTCTTGTTAAATTGCAGCCGGTAATAACTGAAATCATGAAAATATGGGAGTGAAGGGATTATAGTTTCTCTAGGGCTTCAGTGGAGAAATCTCCAGGCTGAGGTACTTGCTGGTGAAGTACCCCTTTCACCACTCCCTCACTGTCCTTCCCTTTTCTTTCCTTCTCATTTTTCCCGGTATCCACTGCACCACCACCACCTTTAACTTCCTTCGCCGTCTTCCACTTGTGGCTTTGACTGCTTTCTTTACTTTTATTACTCTCCATGGCTCCGGCTAAGCTATATATAAAATAACCCAAAATTTTAAGTTTAAAAGAGCTTCTTTTATATCTCAAAATGTCATTGCATGAAAGTGTAACAGGTGTGGTATATTTGGAGGCAGCTTTGACATCTGTCTTAATGAGCATAGTTGCTTTCGCCTTGAGCCAAAATTTGCCGACTGAATTGTTTTTGGAAATTCAGCTGTACATTGCATATCACAAAATCCTCATAGATTCGATTGTAAATTTTGGGACAATTAATGGACCTATTTTGGGACAATTCGATTGTCGATTCGATTGTAAATTTTGTACTCATGTTTCTGCTTGCTTAATGGGTTGTCAAAAGTGAAGGGGCCCTTCATCATGTGTTTTAAAAAGCTGACAATAATACATAAAAACATCTCTTACATTAATCTAAGAACAAAACAATCAAACACCAAACTTTAAACATCACCTGTCAAATTTGCTACTCTGTCAAAGACACATTGTTTTTCTTCTTGTCTTTGTATAACTAGGGAGGGAAAAGCCCATTACATTAGATTACAACATGGTATCACTGTTGGGATGGGTATTTATGTTCCGTTGCTGTCACTTCTGTTTGTTTGTTCTTTATGTATTAGAATTTTCAGTGACAAGGTAGTCTTAATCCATGTTATCCCAACTTTTTTTTTTTATAAACAAGTTGATATATCCAAGTGTGCAATATTTTCCTTGCATTTCCAACTTAAAGAAAGGACATTTCTATACGAAACAGATCCAACTGTAAGGATTTGACATTCATTCAATCATTGAGTTGATATTTTATTATTTAGGATTTGATGAATTATAGGATGAGATTATGGCTATGTTTGATTTGATAAGGATTTCTTTCATGTATCGTGGATATTAATTAAAAATGTAGTGATTGGTTTGAAAGTGAAGACATGGCTGCACACTAGAAGTTAGTCAGTCCATGGTCTTGTATCACGTTCATCCACATGACAAGAAAGTCGACTTACCAAACCAATTATATAGGCTTTTATTCCATCCGAGTTTAATTTTGAAATTTAAACAGCCTGCCAATCCCATTGCCTTAAAAAACGTGGGATCAATTCCTTGCATCACATTTCTAATCTCTATTCTTTCTAATTGCAGATCTTCCTGATTTGGAGAAGGTAAGAGGAAACTAAGTAACAAATCCTAACTAACCATTCAAAAGTTGAAGGTACTAAGCTTTTCTTGGTAGCTATCCTATTTCACATGGAATTATATATGTATAATTTGTACAATTTGTACTTGAAAGTAAGGTTAACCGCGGATTAAGAGTGCTAAATAATAGTGAGTATGTTCAATTTTTTCCTTATATTTTAGATGGTTATAGTCTCATATAGATCTCTAAATTTTTTCCTTATATAGTACCAATTTTAACAACCTAATAATTTAAATAATAAATTTAAATAGTTGAATGACTAAAATAAAAATTTATCGATAATTTAATGATAAATAAAAGAAAATAGAAAGAAAAAGGAGTCAAAGGTTCCATAAAATACAGATATTATAGGAAAAATGCCCAGAAGAAGATTAAGAGATTTTAGTATTGTACAGAATACTACTAATTTGGAGGAATTAAATAGTGAACATCAGACAATTATTGGATCTTCGAGTGTGCCGGAGACACTTGACGAGTCTGCGGAATATCAAAGTAATGTTAAGTTTATTTTATAAATTGTATTAAATTTTATTACTGATTTATTTTTCAATTTCAATATAGTAATAATATATTATTTTTCAGCTGAAAATGGTGGGACGCGTAGAGGTCGAGGACATACGCTCCTAAAACATTTATATGACTTAGCTCCCGCCGAGCGTGTCAAAGTAACTAGAAACTGCCATGGTCAGCCTGTTGGAACTGAAGCTCGACTTTTTGCAGGCTATTTGGGCATTATAGCACGAAATGCCAATATGTTGCCCATCAACTACGAATCATGGCATAACATGCCTGATAGCAATAAAAATCAAGCTATCGATAATATTAAGGTAACAAAACAACTTATATAATTTATAATACTTTGGTTAAGTTTCATTTATATTTACTTTCTAAACTTGTGTTTTTTAGGAGAGATTTGCTTTGGAGGTTTTCGACGCCTATATCAAGAAGGCATTGGGTAAAAAATGGAGAGACAATAAAAGCATTTTGAAAAAAGAATATTTTAAAAAACCCTTAACCCTCGAAGAAAAATTGCAAAATGTCCCACCGGGTATGCTGAGGTACCAGTGGGAAGATGCGGTTCGATTTTGGAATTCAAAGAAAGGAGAGGTATTATGTACTTGCAAATTATTATAAATTTTTCAGTTTATATATTTACTATTAATGTAATAATAATTTCATTATGTAGGACCGTGAGCGAGTTGGAACAAGCAGCAGGCAACAACAAAAATTCACGCACACGGCAGGGTCGAGAAGTTTTGCTTGTGTAGCTGAGGCCAAGGTATTATGAATTTATTATTTTTGTCAAATATTAATGACTTTCTACTATTAAATAATATTTTTACTACTATATGGTAGGAAGCCTCGTCTGGTCAAAAAGTTGGACGTCTTCAGCTTTTTGATATTACGCATAGAAAGAAAGATGGATCTCCGATGACGTCTGAAGCTGGAGAACTTCTGGTATAGTTACTTAATAAACTTTGATTAATTATAAATATTTATAATGTTTAATTATAGTGGTTTAATTCGTTATTTTTATTATTTTTAATTAATGTTATGTTACATTCTTTTTTATTATATATTTCGTTTTTAACTTTTTGATTGATATAATAGGAGAAACTGAAAGAGAAGAAGGCGGAGTATGAAGCATCGACTGATAGTTCTGCTAATTTTGTGGACATTGATGACAGAATTATTAATGAAGTCGTGGGTCCTGAAAGGTATGGCCGGGTTCGATTTCAAGGATCTGGTGTTAACCCGACCCAATATTTTGGATCCAGCTCGCGGGAATTCATGCCTTTCGAGAGTCAATCTCAAGGTGAAGTTCAGAGGTTGAGAGACCAGATAGCTCATATGCAAGCTAGCACAGTTGAGCAAATTTCTCAACTTAAAGCGGAGGCAGAAGCGAGAGAGGCTCAGATGCAAGCTAGCACAGTTGAGCAAATTTCTCGACTTAAAGCAGAGGCAGAAGCTAGGGAGGCAGAGCAGAACAGAAAGTATAATGAACTCCAGCTACAGCTTCAGACTATGATGACGATGTTCCAACAGTCGCAAAAGCCGTCATCTTAAGACATTTGTTTTCTTGTGACTTTTTACATTATTTGTAAGAAGATTTTGAATTATACTTCATTTATAATTTATATCATATATTTCTTTTATAATTTTGTATCATTTTGAATTTTCAGTTTCTGGTTGAATTTCATGTTATATTTGTTGCTTTTGGTTGGTTTTTGTGCAGGAAGGGTAGGATATTGCAATAAAACTGTATATTAAAATCTGTTCAAATTAGCGGCGTTTTTAAGAAAAGCGCCGCTAAAGACCAGGACTTATAGCAGCATTTTTTGGAAAAGCGCCGCTAAAGATCATGTTCTTTAGCGGCGTTTTTAAGAAAAGCGCCGCTAAAGATCGCGTTCTTTAGCGGCGTTTTTAAGAAAAGCGCCGCTAAAGATCAGGTTCTTTAGCGGCGTTTTTTAATAAAAGCGCCGCTAAAGATCACGTTCTTTAGCGGCGTTTTTATAAAAGCGCCGCTAAAGATCTTGATCTTTAGTGGCGTTTTTTCCGTATAAACGCCACTAATTTTTGCGGCGTTACATGTAGCGGCGTTTTTTGCGGCGCTTGTAAAAACGCCACAAATACTTTTAGCGGCGCTTAAAAACGCCGCTAAAGGTGAAAAAAACGGCGCTAAAAGTCTATTTTCCTGTAGTGTCTCTTCAAAATTTGGTATGCTTTTAATCTAACATTATCAAATAGTAAGTTTCGAAAGTTGTTGATGAAGATCAATGGAAATGCTTAGTTGAGAAGTGAAGGGGTTGGCAACATGATATAAGTAATTAATAAATTAAGATTATTTGTTGAAATGCTCACTACCTATTTTTACAATATATGAGAATGACCGATAAGTATAGGTTGAATGTTGATAGAGATTAAATCCCTAGTTGAATTTTTGGTAATGATTTGCAAGTATAGTCTGAATGTGACAGAGATTATGTATAGCTTGAATACTGATAGGCTGAATTTTATTAAGATGTTTACTACCTGGTTAGCAACATGTTTGTACATTAAATACATATTTGTGTACTTACGCATATATGCATATTTATATTGTCAGAGTTGTGTGACTCAAATTCTAAGAGATTGCTTGCAAGTCAAGTTAGACAAAATATATTTTATTTCTAAAATATTTAGTAGTATAATATATTTTCATTGATTAGAATTAGGCTTTTTCAGCCTATAAATAGACGTGGTTGAAACTCCTCTTGTATAATCATTTGAATTCGGCATTGGTGAATTTTCTTCTCTTCTGCGCGTGGTTTTTTCTGAAAAGGTTTCCACATAAAATCTGTGTGTTTTATTTTTTCTTTCTTTTTTCTTTGCGATCTTTTTACATTACCATTGTCGACATTCAGTTTGTAACAAATTGGTATCAAAGCTTTTCGAGTTGCTTGCCTTGATCACGATAATGGCGACAATAAAGTATGATATTTCGCAGTTGGATCACAACACCAGATTCTCATTGTGGTAGATAAAGATGTAGACAGTTCTTATGCAAATGGATTTAGAGAATGTCCTGCTAGGGTTAGAGAAGATGTCTTCGACATTTACAGAAGAAAAGAAGAAGTGTAAAAATCAAAAGGCTTTAACACAATTACATCTGCATCTGTCAAATGAAATTCTACAGGACGTGATGAAGGATCGGACTGCTGTTGCATTATAGGCAAAGGTGTAGCAGCTATGCATGTCAAAAACCCTAACTAAGAAGTTGCATATGAAGTAACACTTTTATACTCATTGTTTGGAGGAAGGTGAGTCAGTGCACGAACATTTAATTGTGTTTAAAGAAATTCTCTCGGACCTAGAGGCCATGAAGTTTCAATACAATAAAGAAAATTTAGGATTAAATCTACTTTGTTTGTTTCCCCTGTCTTATTCAACCTTTAGAGATACTATTTTGCATAGCCGTAAATCTCTCACAGTTGATGAAGTCTATACTTCGTTAACATCGTATGACAAGATGAAGCATATTGTGTCTGGACCTGACTCTCAGGGAGAGGGTCTCATTGTTCATTGTTGAAGAATACCCTTAAGGGGTTTCATGGAAGAGGTGAAAAACTTGTTCGTTGAGAGTTCGTGGAAAATAACTTGTTTATCGAGAATTCGTGTTAAAGTGGAGATTGTTAGAGTTGTGTGATTCAAATTCTAAGAGATTGATTGCAAGTCAAGTTAGACAAAATATATTTTCTTTCTAGAAGTTTTAGTAGTATAATATATTTTGCATTGATTAGAATTAAGCTTTTTCAACCTATAAATAGATATGGTTGAAACTCCTCCTGTATAATTATTTGAATTTGGCATTAGTGAATTTTCTTATCATCTGCTCATGGTTTTTTCCAGAAAGGGTTTCCACATAAAATCTATGTCTTCTTTTTTTCTTTATTTCTTTCTTCTTTTTGATATTTCTACATTGCCACTATCGACGTTTAGTTTTTAACATATACATTATTTGATCACAGATTTTCTTATCTGATTTTTCTTTGATGCAATGCTCGAATGATATTAGAACAGACCATGGAGATAAGATGTGACACTTGACGAGTACTATAGGTTGGTGGATACAGCATGAACTTCCTAATGCTTTTAGATATGCTTAAGTTGGAATGGAGCTAAAAAAACAATCACATACTTTCTTTTTGTTCATTTTATTGCAATTATTGACATTTTGTAGGCATTTAATGTTAGATTTTGATGCTCAACTTGTAACAAGCTACATTTGGAAACTTAATATATCAAGTTAATTTAATTATCAGATTTTTATAAATTTTTAGTGATTTATTTGTATTACTAATAATTGATTAGTAATATGGACTCAAGCCCCAATAAACATTATACTAGAGGCAATATAAATGCAAACCATGTCTCTTTGCAAACTGTGTTATAAAGGCACACTATGCCTCCACTAACTAAAGGTAGAGACACAAAGAATATATCTTCTCTAAAAAGGTTATAGAGACACAAACGACATGTCTCTACAAACTAAATTATAGAGACGTACATTTGCATCTTCATTGACTATAAGTAGAGACACGAATAATGCGTCTCCTTTGACAATGCTATAGAGATGCATGCCTCGTGTGTCCATAAACTGAGCTATAGCATGGCGCACATGCGTCTCCACTAACTAAGTTATGTAGACGCGTGAGTTTTTGCATCGCCAACCCTAAGTAGACATACATAGTGGTGACGCATGTGGATGTGTCACCACTCACATCACCAAACTTTATAGTGACGCCATTTCGCGTCTCCTTAAATTTCTCAGCACGTAACTGTTAACCTATTTTGTGGTAGTGTTAGCTTGTGTTACTCATCAATCGAGTCTCAACTCAATAAGGGAATTACTAAAAAATCATTTTATTTTCAAAATAAGTTAAATGATTATATGATTATCTGATTGTTTTTTATCTTTTTATATTTTTTTATAAATCAATAAAAATTTATTCATAATGAAATTTGAACTAAGAGCACCATGCATATAAAACTTTTTCATTTACCATTTAAACTAAACTAAAATCATTTTTAGTTTTTATAGGAAACTTTAATAAATATATTTTTGTTGACTCATGACACAAACTCAATTAGGAAAATTAGTTTGATGTCCTTTCTTAATTAAATTAAGTTTTATAATTTGAGGGTACTTCAGTCTTTTTATTTTTCCAAAAACCAATGAAGAATGCATATGGTAGGATTTAAACCCACGCCAATTTGATTAATAAAATTTTAAATTACCATTTAACCAAAAGCTACATTTTTACAATTTTATACAATTTTATATTAATATGCACAATATTAAAATAGAGTTAATTACTTCAATACAATTCTAAGTATAGAAAATAGAAAAAAATATTGTATTATAATTTACAATTATTAGTTTAAAAAATTTTGACTAAACAAAAGTTATGTTAATTATATTGAGGTAAAATAGAGTTTTACTTGAATAGAATTAGAGTTAATTATGTTAATTAATTTTTATTTTAAATAATTTTACTTTGAATTAATTACCTACAATATAACTATATTGTATGTTGAATATGTTAAAAATGTTTTAATTAGTATTTGAATTGAAAAGTTAATATATTTTAATTATATTCAATAATTCAAATAAGAAATATTATTTTACACTAATTATTGTAATTAAAAATAAAATATTTAAAAAATTAATTAAATATTAAATGCATGTGATATTAAAAGCTAGTAATACAAAATATAAAGTTCATCTATATACAATGATAAATTAAACTTTTAAAGCAATAAATCAATTTATCAATAAAACCAAATTATGTGGATTAAGTCTTTACTCAGTTGACATCATTGCTTTGCAACAATTAGGAGAATATAATTTTAAATACGCTTATGCATACTTTTCTTCCGATCTAAAGTTTGAAAGTGATTATGAATAAAAGTAAGCATTATATATATATATATATATATAAAGGCTTAATACCATTTTTGGCTACTATACCATAAAGAGATTCTCACTTTACTCCTATACTATTATTTCATTCATCACTTTGCCTTCTTTTACTTTCATTCTATCACTTAATCAAACGTTAATCATTTTTTCATACTTTTTCACTACGTAGCACGTTAAGATTGTACCATGTGATGAAAACAAGTATTTTATATAAAAATCATTATAAATCAATAAAAAATTATATAAAATCATAAAAATGTAATTAATGTATAATTATATAATAATGATTATATTAAAAATATCTTATATTTATAATTAATGCTTTTAAATTTTATTTTAATTTATAGTTTAACATAAATGTTTATTATTAATTACTTTTATTGTTAACAAACTGTTAATATAATTATATAATATTTATAAATATATTTTTTCATAAATTAAATAATAATAATTTATTCATTTTATTTTTTTAAATATTATCGTATTATTACATTAATTATTAATGTCTAATTAGTTATAAATTTGAATTTTTTTTCCAAATTTTAATTAAGAGTTATCTCGAATTCAAACTCAAATTAATTCCAGCTTCAATTTCTTTTGAGCTCGGATTGAGCTCAAATTCACATTATCAAACTTTTAAACTTGAGATTATTAAAAATTGGGTTTTTTTAGAGAGAAGTATTAGCTATGAAACATGCTTAGTCAACTATTGCCATTGAATTAAAAAGAACAAATTAGAAAAAGAAAAGGAAAGCATGATGTTTTCATTCAGTATGTCAACAAAACCTTTTCTAAATTTTTTTAAAGCAGGAATGAATCATAGATAAGTCACATGGTCATAGGCACTCCCTTGCAATAATACCAGACAGAATGTGTGATGTGCCAAACATACATCAACAGTATTAACTAATTATTCGAATCTATTTGCACCCGTGCGATAGGGATAAGGACGTTAATTTTGTAACCCTTCAATTCCCAGCATTCCCCTTTTCCAGATCTATATAGCTTATCTCTGTCCACAACCTCTGAAAATTTGATCTACTTATCAAACCCCCAGTGCACATGAGAATAATACGAACAAATGGCTTGATTTTTGATGCACTACACTTACCCTAACGTGTACCTGACGCAAGACTAGGGCCATCTCTACATAACTCTTCTGAGAGTTTACTGCAGACTGCACATGTATGCAATGCTCATATCCATGATCGTGCCTGCCATATCCATGTCCCTATATTACAGAAAATAATATGTTTATGCATTCACATTGTTGCTATTGGACTTTATCAGCCCTTCAGGTATAGGCGAAGCAACCACATCACTATACTGAAGCTGGGAAACCGTCAAGGATTTGGATGACTCATTATAGGAGAAAACATATAGATTATCAAGGCGTTGACAAAGAAACTATAATTCTAAAGAATATGGAAGACTCTTAAAGTGTGCTTCAATGGTTTGAAAGGATAAAAAACTTAGGTATTCAAGTTGTCCTCTCAAACTTGGGAGGCACCGGATCATGTTTGAAGTAGCCTTATACATTGTCTTCTGGCCTATAAATTAAGGGGGGGAAAACAAGAGAAAGCCACAGTGGATTAGAATGAATCAGGGGACAGATAGAAAGGGGCATTCCAAATTTGATTATATCTACATGACAAGAAAAAACACGAGCAATGTTAATATATGGCTAACTCAGACCGACCTTCGATACCAATCTGATGTAATCTATTCTGACAACATATATCTGAATGACACAAAAATATTAATAAAATATGGATACTTGTCATACCTTGTGATAGACATTAAATCATGATGCAAGTCGATCGATTACCATAAATGATCAATGCTGCCTGCTCAGTTAAATTTAATCTAATCTAAAACCGTATCAGAACGGCTTTTCAGCTCTTAATTCAACCTTCAACGCTATCCTACATATAAAACAGTCATAGGTGCAAAGAAGTCAGGATATGCCCTCTGCTACAACTACGAGATTAAGATCAAATGTAAAAAGATAATGTGCAGCTCCAAAAAGATGCCAAAAGAAATGCAAAGTTGGTATTACTAGACTGATGTATTGGAAAAATTGCAATTAATTCTTCTCACTAGAGTATTTTTCGTTCATTCTCCCTATGGTAGTGTCCATATTATTCATCAGAGAAAACAGTAAACAAAAGAGGAAAACAAGCAATTTAATATAATTATATGTATATATCAAAGAAACAAATGTAGAAGAAAGAAACATGTCAACCAACACTTATAGGTAGGGGCATATCTGGAACTCAGCTGTGGAGCAGGCTTAGACAGTAATAATTGTGAGTCAATATGACAAAGCAATGAAAGAAGAATTAATACTCATCTTGTTTTTTTTTTTTTTTTTTTTTTTTTTATTTCATTTGCTTCATAATAAGGAAACAAATATGGGATGTTTTAATTTCAGTTGTCTAGATAGTACTTGTTATCCAAATTACAAGAATCATTTTCATTTGATATGGTGCTATATAGTCTGCAGTGGTGGGTTGGGTATACATGGAAGAAGAAGAAGAGGTAGGAGGTGGTGGCAGTATGTGTGGGGTGGTGATGGTGGTGGTTCAGCAATTGAAAGAGCCCCAGAAGAGAGCGAGGCTACATGTGAAGAAGGTATGAGATCAGCTTCTCAACACTTGTATCTTATTATCTCATCCCTCACTCCAGTTATTTCAGCTTGTAAAGATTGAACTTGCGGTTGCAAAGCTGAGAGTGCACCCATGCACCCGTACACAGGATCTCTTAGCCTCACATTAGCCTCTTAAACAGGACTACTCACAGTGTTAGCTCTTTGGCTATTTATAGGTCAATGGCTGCCTCTATTATTTGTTATAAATTCTGGCGCAAGAAAAAAAAAATTGTGGTGCAAGAAAGGAAAATTGAGGGAAAGAAAAAATAGATTTAAAGTGTGATTTACTGTCATTAAGGCTTTTATTTCTATCTCTAAGATACGTGTCTTAAAACTAAAATATAGAATAGTGAAAATAGCATTATTGAATTTTATATAGGCATATTATTGTATTTTATTGGAATAAAAGAAAGAATAACAAGAAAGTTACAAAATTGGAGCATGAGATTCCTTTAAGTAGGAGGAAAAGAGGTATTGATTAAGTCAGTTTTACAGGCTATCCCAATTTATGCTATGCAATGTTTTATGTTGCCAATTTCTTTTTTCCGTGAATTAGAAAATATATTTAACAGATTTTGGTGGCGAAATTCAACAACAAATAAGGGCAGACATTGGTGCAATTGGTCAGCCATGTGTACTACGAAATCGCATGGGGATATGGGGTTTAGGAACTTATACAAGTTTAACATTGCTTTGTTAGAAAAACAAGGATGACAGTTAATTATGAAACCCAACAGTTTACTAGCACGGCTTATAAGAGGAGAATTTTTAAGTGCAAAATTGGGACCTTACGTACACTTGGCGCGACAACTTCTGGAATAGGAGATAGGCTGGAAAGCGGAGAATGGTGCCTCTATAAACATTTGGAATGATGCATGGCTTTCTGGACTTGGGGAAGGAAGAATACGTAATCAGAATATCAATGTGAATTTTTTGAAAGTTATGGACTTAATAGAGATGGAATCATTTACTTGGAATGTTGATGTTCTCAAGTTGTTGTTTAGCGAAGAGCAAATCAAGCGGATTCTGGAGATTCCTCTTGTTGATCGGAGTCAGCCAGACGTATTGTTGTGGAGATGTGATGATTCATGTGAGTATAGTTAAAACGCATACAAATGACTTATTACAACTGAAATAATTAATACGGACACCAAGCAGAATCAAAGACCTATTATACATAATTGTGGAAACTAAAGTTGTCTAACAAAATAAAAATAGGTATGTGGAAGCTATCTAAAGAATCAATGCATACACTCCACAATTTGAATAAGAGAGGGCTGGTAAGAGACGATCGGTGCCATTATGTAAGTTGGATGTGGAGTCAGTGGCCCACTTGTTTCCAGATTGTAACTTCACAATTAATGTCCTGCAAGGACTGGGAGTGGCAAACTCTACAATTAACAGAAATCAGGGTTGGCATAATTGGTTAGTGGAAAAGTTCTTGAGTTATGATTTACTGAAATGCAAAACTATAGCAATTACTTACTAGGCAATATGGTACAAACGGAATAGAGTGTATCATGAGGGTTTAAAATCGAATGTGTGTGAGGTGGTCTCTTTTATTAAAGCTTACATGATGGAAAATGAGTTAATAGAAAGTGTTCTGGTGCCAAAAACAGTACTAAAAAATGTTAAATGGAACCACCCGGTGAAGACACGATTAAGATCAATTTTGATGCCTGTTTTCATCAGGAATCAAACACTTCAAGAGCAGGTATTATTGCTAGAAATAAAGAGAGACTTGTAATGGCAGCATGTATTTACCCGAGTAAAAATATAGCGACGCTTGCAATGGAAGAAGCCTAGGCGTGTTTGCATGTTGTCAAATTTGGGGAAGATTTGGGCTTTCAAGATAACTGTGTGGAAGGAGACTCCCTGATAGTCCAGTTTAAACTGAGTAGTAAGCTAAAACCATATGATAATAGGTCTAATATATACGATTATTGTGCTTAATTTTGATAAATTCTTGAATGAAATGTTAATAGTTTTGAATTTATCATTTTATTTTTGATTAGTTGCAAAAGTAAGATCGAAAAATAAAAAAGAGTCGAAAATCGAGCCTCCATAACTAAGATATATTTTTTAGAACTTTATTTTGGAGATTTATTTGTAAAACTAATATTTTTAATTTTTTATTAAGATAATATTTTAATTTTATATTATTTTCTATTTTAATTATTTTTTATAACTCTTTAAATCCACTTTCTCCTTAAATTGTATATTTACCATTCAAGTCCCTTATTTTAAAATTTCATAGTCATTGGACCTCTTTAACTAATTGAACTCAACTTTTACACATTTTATGATTTAGTCCTTTTCACCTAATTAACCATTTAAACATCAAAATTTCTTAACAAAACTTTAATACGACCTTAATATAATTTCGTAGATATTAAAATAATAATAAAATAATAACTCGCTCATTAAAATTGTGGTCCCGAAACCACTATTTTTGACATCACTGAAAACGTGTTGTTACACAAATACATCAAGTTTTTCATATGAAGAGGTCTATTATTTGTAAGCAATATACTCTAGCCACTGCTAGATATGGACAAAGATTAACCATTAGCAACAACCACCTTACCTATACCAGTATATGGAACACTATTTGACACCTTGGAGCATCACGACTGAGGTGGGAAGTGGCCCTTGAATCAGGAAACCAAACATGTTCTCCAACAATAGTAGTATTCACAAAAACAGAAGAACCATCAGCAGAAATGAAAGCACCTACTACATTCTGTTTGTTGTCACCATCACCATTACCTATTGAACAATGATTAGCACTTGCACCTCTATGACCTCTATCAGGCTTAAGAAAACTAGTAAAAGAAGTATTAAAACGATAGTATCACTTTTGCACAATATGCCTAATTTTTCCACACAGGTGGCATTGAGGTCTGTTTGAATCATTTCCAAAATGACCTCTACCTCTACCTCGATGAAATGAACCTCCTCTGCCTTGATATCCAACTAAACCAAACACACCTTCTGTGGACTGCTTATAACCTTGTGCATTATGAGAACTAGACTGACTTGTGGCAAGATTAAAACTAAAAAGCCCAGTCATAGCACCTGACTTTTGCCTAGCTTCAAGATTAATCAGCATTGAAGGCAAAACAGGTACATCATAGACTTTTCTGCTAGTGGTGATTAAGGTGACCACCGAATCAAATTCACTAGGTAAACCATTAAGAATAGTTGTAATATGCTCTACATCAAATATCTTTTCTCCACATACACCAAGATTATCCTTAATCAATTTAAGTTGTCTCAAATAATCACGCATGTTTTGATCCCCTTTCTTTTGAGAGTACAAAGAGTACCTAATATTCATAATCTTGGTAGTTGTTTTAGCAGAATACAACTGACCAATGACTTCTCAAATTTCAATAACTAATTGACACATTACCAAATATTGTAGGATGTTAGGACTAACAACAGAAAGTAACCAAGATGTTATGGCTTTATCTTGTTTATTAAATGAAACTCTTTCAAGATTTTTAACTAGATAACCAAACTCATCAGAAACAAACTCAGGAGGTGTAACACCCCTAACCCGTATCAGTCGCCGGAATAAGGTTTTGGAGCATTACCAAAACTTTCAAAACATTTTCAATTAATTTATGTAAATTACTATTCATTTACCTAAATTATACATAACGTCCCTTATATGGACCATCGAGGCCTAAAACAAGTATTGGAATCGAATCGGGACTAAATCAAGAACTTAGGGAATTTTTTGCAAAATTCTAAAATTTTTCTCACTATTAAGAGTCACACGCCTGTGTGGTCAAGCAGCGTGGAGTCACATACCTGTGTCTCGAACCCGTGTAACTCTCTAACTTGCAACTCATGAACAAATTGATGTAACACGGCCAAGTTACACGCCCTGTGCTAGGCTATGTGGTTAATTCAAATTTTCGAAAAATAGGTGTAGGATTCACACAGCCAAGAGACACGCTCGTGTTCTAAGCTGTGTAGCACACACGGCTGAGACACACGCCCGTGTCTCTGCCCGTGTGCTTAATTCTGAACATTCTGTTTCTTAAAATTTCAGGTGCAGGGGACACACGGCCTAACTACACGCGCCATGTGTCACACACGGTCTAGACACATGCCCGCGTGGACAAAATAAAGCCATTTCCTAGCCTTATTTGTCACCCAAATTTACCATTTTCCTACACTAAAACATACCAAACACATTCTAACCATTTCAAGCATTCAAATCAAGCAAATACCATCATTCATCATGGGATACCATTACATGCATGTGTGTTTATAACTTAACTTGATTTAACTTAGGTATTAACAACAATTTGATCTCATATACTTAACATACCATACATGAATATATCATAAAACCATACTTAACATACATGTAGGTACCATAGTTAGACATTACAAGTATATTAGAACAAACCATTACTAACCACTCCAATGGCTAGATTACAAGAATCATTTACAATTACATGCCAATATGGTCAATATTTCCTATACATGTCATTACAACCATAATTGATTTACCATATTGTACTGACATGGGCTGATGGATAGTGTGAGTGATCTCCGCCAAGCTTCCAATCCAATGAGCTTCCGATTTACTATAAAACAGTGAAATAAAACTAAGTAAGCATAAAATACTTAGTAAGTTCGTATAACATGGTACTTAACTTACTATTCATTCTATTTTGAGGTAACTATGTAAGGCAGATTCAATCAATTTGACCTCAAGCCCTACACACATCCTCATTGCCCTTATTAGTCATATATTCCATATTAACATCAAAGCATATATGAGCTCTACAACAATCAAGTTTCCAAGCACATATGTTTTCCATAACATGTATTCATTCAACATGCATAATTCATCTCATTATTACAAGTATAATTCCGTAATAAGTCTTTTCGAGTTTAGATCATTTCATATAAGAACTTTACTCATATTACTTGCAATATCAAGGTCATGATTAGTACACTTAAGGCGTACAAGTCTATAATCAAGAATGAACATATATTCATCAAATATAGTTCATGTACAAATATTATCATATCATGTTTTCATATATCATTTTTCATGTATCATAATTTTCATGTATTTCAGGTCGATATGTGTAATAACTCATTTCTTATTCATATCTTATCATGTCCAAACCTTTACCCGTTGAATTTATGTAACAGCCCGATTTTGGGTCTAGTCGAAACAGTGGTTTCGGGACCACAAATACGACGTAAAAAATTTATTTTTAATATATTTATATGGTCTAAAGTTTTATGGAATGATTTCACAAAAATTTCGTTCAGAAATTTTGACATTTGGGCACTCAATTTAGTCAAAATGACTAAATTGTAATAAGTGAAAAATGTGAGTTCTATAGGTTAAAAGTGTCTAATTATTATGAAATTTTAAATTAGAGGTCCTTAAATGGTAATTAGACCATTGGTTAAGTTTGTGGACAAAAATGGACATGGTTAGGTATGTTTCTAAAGTTTTTTATTAAGGGCATTTTAGTAATTTGGTGATTAAATGAATTAAAAAGCCAAATTAAAAGCCAATTTTTGCTCATCTTCCACCCATGGCCGAATTTCTCAAGGGGAAACCATGGCTAGGGTTTGTCAAGCTTCCAAGCTCGATTGTAAGTTCGTTTTAGCCCCATTTTTAATATTTTTACGTTTTTGAAATCCTTATAACCTAATCTAGCTTTTCCAAGGACTATTTTGAAGCATTATCATAATTTAAAATTTTACCCATCTTAGACATGCATGTATTTTGATGTCTAATGGTAGAAAATGTATGCTAGTTGTAAGATAAATGACTTTTGCTAAGTGATTTTCAATAAAAATGTCAAAAAGGACCTATTTGTAACAAGTTGTAAAATGGATGTTAAAATGTGAATAAAAGAAATATGTGGGCTGTTATAAGCATGTATAAGGTTTGTCTAGGCATGGATATTGAAGAAATTGAGTACATTTTATTTTACGAGTCTAGGGACTAAAATGTAAAAATGTGAAACTTTAGGGGCAAAAATATAATTTTTGCCATAATGTGATTGTAGGCTGATTTGAATAGTATAATGATTAAATAAGTTAAATGTGGTATTATAGATTGAGAAAAAATGAGGTTTGGAATTAGAACGGGAAAAAAATAAGTATTTGACGGTTAGCTCCTTTTTGCCACTTTTATGCCGAGGTAAGTTTACATGTTTAATAAGCATTAAAGTGTATATGTATAAATGCTTAATGGATATAATTGTGATAAATGCGATATTATTGAAATGAAATGTGAGTGCTATTGAATATGATACTACAAAAATGACCGATATAGATTCGATACAGTGAAAGTTCCGGTTGAACCTTAGGAATATTATAGGATACAGATGTCATGACATTAGGGTGACTGAGATGATATTACGTGTAAGACCATATTTGGGATATGGCATCAGTATGATATTAGGTGTAAGACCATGTTTGGGACATGGCATCAATATGATAGTTCATGTAATACTATATCTGGGCTATTAGCATCGATATGAGATTTCATGTAAGACCATATCTGGGATATGGTATTGTACACCCTATGTGTAATTTCCGAGGATCCTTAGTGATTCCGAATGGTTCAACGGGCTTAGTTCATACGAGAAAGAAAGTACAATCGAATTAAGTGATACAAGTATGTACATAAAGTTTATAAGCATTGATTTTATAAAATGATGAGTTCATGGTTTCCACGAGAATGTTTTTGTGAAAGCTTTGTGATTATTGGTCCATGTTTGTGATGTATGAAATACATGGTAAATTCGGTTGGTGATCTTGTAATTGGCTTTTGGGCCAAATTGAGTTATGATATAGCAATCTATATTATCTTGTGTTTATATTGTTGGTCTTGGTAAATGATTGGTAAAAGTTGCTTATTATGTTCATACGGACTTACTAAGCTATATAGCTTACCCCATTTTTCCTTTCTCATGTTTTATAATGTCGTCAAGTTAGCTCGAGTTGGAGATCGCCGGAGATCCTATCACACTATCAAGCTACTATTTCGGGTACTGATGAACCCAAGTATTTAAAGTTTATGGCATGTATAGGGACTCGGTCTTGAGCTTATAATAGTTCATGATTCATTTTGTAAATAGTCATGGAAGTGATTAATGCTGGTTAGGAGTATATTTATATTAGTGTCATTTGTGAATGTGGAAATTTGCATAAATTGATGTGGAAAGATTGATGTACTAAGCATGATTAATAATGGTATGAGAATGACATGTTATTGTCTTGGTTGGGATTGTTTGGTTGCTTTTACATGTTTAAATTTGTGACATGTGATGTTGTGTAAATGTGAGTGAGGGTGGCAATAATGGCTTGGTAAATAGCCTTGTTTTTGTCTACACGGGATGTGTGTCTAGGTCATGTGTCACACACGGCTTACTCCACAGGCATGTGTTCCGGTCGTGTGTCCCCTGCACCTTAATTTTGAGAAACAAAATGCTCAGAATTGAACACACGGGTAGAAACACTGGCGTGTGTCTCAGCCATGTGGACGACACGGCCTTGAACACAGGTTTGTGCCCTAACCGTGTGAAGTCTGCACCTATTTTTGTGAAAATTAATTTTCCACATAGCTTAGCACACGGGCGTGTGACTTGACCGTGTGATCTCAAATTGGTCATGAGTTACAAGTCAGAGAGTTACATAGGGTCGAGAGACGGGCGTCTGTGACCACACGGCCTGCCTACACGGGCGTGTCCCATAACTACATGGGCGTGTGTCCCTATTTAGTGGAAAAAATTTCTAAGTTTTGTAAAATTTTCTAAAGTTTTCGGTTTAATCCCAAACCACTTCCAATGCACGTTTTGGGCCTCGTAGGCTCATATCAGGGACTTTATGATTAAATGCAAATGGTTTTAATTTGGACACAAATTTATAACCTGAAATTGTATATTTGTTCATGTGATAAGTCTGGTAATACCTCGTACCCTATTCTGACGTTGAACACAGGTAAATGGTGTTACAATTTATCTGAAATGTCGACGGATACATAAGTAGTACACTAGTGGTGTACAAATTAGGATTTGTCAATTCATATTCAATGGTACCCCTAGGGTACTATTTTAAAGAGTACACTCTCGAGCCACATATATATAAACAACAAGATTACCAGTTTAGGCTAAATCCTTTTCATGACATATGCTCAAGGAGCTTGATTGGGATTACTCGTCCGGGCTAAATCCAATTCATAACATATGCTCCAGAGGACTTACATCAGGATTACCTGTCCAGGCTAAATCCTTTCCTATAATGAGGTCAATAGGATTACTCGTCCGAGCTAAATCTCATCAGTAACAAATGTAGGACCTCATTTATTTCGGGAAATCAAATATCCATCGATTTTCCATTTTATTTATCCAGGATTTAAACATTCGGGCATGTGACTATTTCATACATCCACAACATTCGTATAATTCAAATAAACTCATTTCACATTCATTTCAAGCATATAAGTAATATGCTCATCATTTATCCCTTATCATCTATCGGGCCTTATCATTTAATTTAATCATTTTTATTTATCAGTCTTGATCGGATATGTAATCATTTCACATGTTTATGACATTTATACAATTTATATAAACACAATCAATGCAAGCATGTACATAAACACAATTTAGTTACACAAACTTACCTCGACATGTTCGTGTACATAAAATCTATTAATCCGACATTTTTCTCTTTCCTCATTCTAGCTCTGAATTTGGTCTATCTGGATCTATACGAGTAAATTTAAGATTAATTTATCATATTTCACATTCAAGTGGTCTCAATTTTCATCCTAGGCAAAGTTACTATTTTACCCCTAACTTTTTTTATAAATTATCATTTCGTCCCTAGGCTCAGAAAATGAAACTTGTGCAATTTACTCCCTATAACAAGCCTAACCAAAATCCCATTACAAAATTTATAGCACATGTATTCATAAAAATTCAGAATTCTTCATCAAATTTCACAACTTTGTATTTTAGTCCCTAAATCATGTTTTCATCAAAAATCACTTTGTAAAAGTTGTTTATCTATCAACAACCTTTCATTTTCTACCATAAATTTCAAATTTACAGCATAAACATCCATGACCCATTTTCTATACTTTGATAACTTTACAAATTGATCTCCCAAATAGATAGATTAAGCTATCTCGGTTTCAAAAATATCAAAATTACTAAAAACGGACCAAGGAAACTTACCCAATTTGGCCATGAAAGTTTCTTCTATCTCTCCTAGAGTTTCCATGTATTTTTGGGGAAGAATATGAGAAAATAAGACGATATTTCTTTTTTATCATCTTTTAATTAATTAAATTATTTCACTTTCCAATTTAGCCCTTTTCTTTTTCTCAAATTCCATGGATGATTCAACAAAGATATTTTCCATCTTTTGATTGATGGTCTAATTACCATATAAGGACCTCTAATTTTGAACTCCATAGCTATTTAAGCTTTATAACTACTAGAATTCTACTTTCGCATTTTATGCGATTTGGTCCTTCACGTAATTAAACACGAAATCAGTAAAATTTTCTTAGCAAGATTTTCACATGACTTTTCTAACATAATACGATCCATATAATAAAATAAAAATAAATTTTATTTTCGGCTCAGATTTGTGGTCCCAAAACCACTATTTCGATTTCACCGAAATTGGGCTGTTGCAGAAGGTATAGCCTGAGTACCATCAATGTAAGGCTTCAAACTATAACTGTAACACCCCGAAAATTTCTACAGTGAAATATTATCCTTGATATAGTAAAATAAGGAAATAAAGTGACAAGAAGAGGAAATTTGAGTTATGTCATTAGGAAATATATTATGACAAATTAATTCAAGAAAGGACTAAATTGTAAAAGTGAGAAAAATTTTGTTGCCCAAGAGTAAATACTCAAAATTTGAGGGGTTAAAAGTGTAAATATGAAAAGTTGAAGGACCAATAGTGCAAATATTTTAAGGGTAGAATGATCTAGAAACTAAGGAAAATTGATGAATTAGGACTAAATTGAATAGGTGAAGAATTATGAGGGACTAAATTGCAATTTTACCAAATAAGTGATGACTCAAGGATGGAATTTTAAAAGATCATGAAGGGTAAAATGGTCAATTGGAAGAGAGAGAAATCTAGAAAGTAATGATGATGTTGGTGATATTTATAATTATTTAATTAGATAATTATTAATAATATAATATTTTAATAAGATATTTTATTATTTTATTATTTTATTAAGTATATATATGTGTGTGTGTGTGGAAAGAAAAAAAAGAGAGAAGAAACCCACCATTTCTATGCACCAACGTGAGAGGAAGAGATAAAGAAAGAAAGTTTTACTTTCTTTACAATTTGGTCCTTCCACCAAAAATTCACCATTTTCACCTAGAAATCAAAAGAATTTCCATAGCTACCGAAGGAGAAAAATGTTAAGGAGACTATGAGGGGTTAGAATATCAAGTTGGATTCAAGAAATAGAAACTGGAGGAGAGAGAAAATGAAGTTAAAGTTTGGAAACAATAAAACAAGGTAAGACCATCAAGATTTCCATGTATTTTTAAGTTTAATATTATTGAAAAAGCATGTAAATGATGTTAATGTAGAGTTTTCTTATATATGATTCTATGTTCTTGATATGGTAGTGAAGAGAAAATAAGATAAAGTGATGGGAAATGGTGTAGAGAAAGAAAATAAGGGTGATATAAACTTAGTAATTAATATCTTGCACTAAAACAGTTTTGGACAGCAGCAGTAAGCTAATTTTGAAAAATCACCAAAAATGGTAGAAACTGAATTAGGAGTTGAATGAGATATGGAATTAAAGCTTGTTGAGTCTATTTTCATATAAAATAAACATAACAGGTAAATGAATCCTGTATTCTAAGATATTTATATTTTTATGAGACTGGTTCAGAATGATTTCGGGATCCTCTATTCTGACTTGGAAAAATCATTAAAAATTATATAAAAATAATTATGGGACATAATTTACATGGTTAGATTCTTCAATGAATCTAGTTTCATAAGAAACAAACGTGAACATCATTTGAATTCTGTACAAAGAGATAATTAAATTTTACCAAAGAATGGTCAGAACTGTCAAACAGCAAAATAGGGAAGAGTTTAATGAATAAACTGTACTAATTGGCTAAACCAAAAATTCTGAAAATTTGATGGTAAGAAGATATGTGAGTCTAGTTTTAGGGAAAATTATTGGATCTTAATTTGAAGTTCTGTAGCTCAAGATATAAATAATTTAGTGACTATAACTCAATTGGACAGTTTTGAATATACATAGTGAAATTATTGATAATGTTACTTATAAGCATGTTATATAAATTAAGAATGTGGAATGGAGAGGAGGAGGAGGAAAGTATGTATGAATATTCAACTAGCATGGCTAATTTGCATGTTTTAGGCTCAGGGACTAAATTGAATAAAAGTAGAACTTTATGGGCGATTTTTTTAAAAATGTCAAAAATGATCAAATTGTATGTAATGGATTATTTTATTATTTAAATTACAAAATTGAATGAAAATATTAATTTAGATCAAGATCAGACGAAAACATGTTTTAGGGATTAAATTGAAAAGTGTTGAAATTATGAAAAATTATGATATTTCATAAAATTCATGGGCTCTTATCAATATGTATAAGAATAATGGTTGTAAACAAGGATTAAATGACAATAATTTTATTTTTCTGAATTAAGGATGAAATTGTAATTAATTAAAAGTTTTAAGGGTAAAATAAAAATTTTTGCCTAGAGCATTAATTAAATGTATTTGACTATGAAATGAATGAAAATGATGATTAAATGTATTTGTAAAGACCCGTGCAACTAAAATACGAGACTTGAACGTGGAAAAGAAAAGATATCGGATTAGCAAAATTATAAACATAAACAAGCAATGAGGTAAATTAATGTAGCTTGAATTGTATTTCTAAATACATGAAATCTTGATATAATGTATTACCTGATTTATGTTTATGAAGAAATGGAAAGAAAATGATATTCATCTTGACATGTAAATATTTGATTATTTTTGATACGATGATATAAGAAAATTAAGCATACTGAGACGAGTAATAAAATTTAAGTAAAACATGTCGAGAAAAATAAGCACGTTTAAGCGACAATATATTTTAATTGGTTTCAAATATGAATGTTAGGTGAAATAAAATATTTGATAAATAAATTAGTAACTCCGGTAATGCTCCGTAACTCTATTCCGGTGACGGATCCGGTTGGGGGCGTTACAATAACTCTCTAAAGCAAAAGATACCTTTTGTTTCTATAGAGGATAATTGATTTCATCAAGCTAAATATTAATCTTCTTGTTAGTGAAATTCTTAGAAACATTGGTGGAACTGCTACCAACAACTTCTTGATCTTCAGAAGCACCAATTGCCATCACGAATTTCAGGGAAAAAAATAAAAAAATGGCTCAGATACCATATCAAAAGAATATGAACGAGATGAATAGAAAAAACAATCTTGTATTTAATATATCTACCTTACACTTAGGTAAGCATCCATATATATACATGAAGAGAATCAAGAAAGCATAACAGAGACAAACAACTGCAACTAACTAATTCTTAACAGCTCACAGACTGAACCAACTGTACATTTACTACTAACAATAGAGGAGTGGTTTTACAAGTTGGAGATTTAAAATGATTGATTTAGGATGGAGTCTTAAGTGATCTTGTTACTTTTTTGGTTCTCAAGTTAACAAGTTTAATGGAAGTTTATAGAAGGAAATTATGGTTGATTGGAGATGTAGACAGTGATGAAATATATAGAAAGTTTTTTGATAAGTTTCCCAATTTAGAAAAAGATTGAGATTTGCAATTGTTGCTCATTGCTTCTTTCAAGACTTCTTTTGATGGGGCTTACCCCAAATTCAGGTGGGTATTTTTTACTTTGATTACAATGCTTTGAACATCTTTTATATGGATTTGAAACCATGTTTTTTTGTTATTGTTTTAAAAAGTTGGTTCTCTTAGCAATTTTTATCTGCCTGATGTTGTTGTCACTCTTCTGAGTACAAAACATTCAACAAAGTAATCGTAATGTACTACTAGTTTAGAAAAGAAGGTTTTATGTCTCATGGTCTTGTCCTTTAGTACTAATTTGCAGCAGTAACAATAGAGAGGGAGAGGGATGGTGGTAGGGACGGTGGTTGTTGAGGTTTTTATTTTATTCTAATACAATTATATTTATTTAATATTAATATTAATATAAAATTTATATTTATTATTATATTTTTAAAATATTTATATATTTTTATATGTTTACTTGAATTTTTAGAATTCGAAACAAATTGAGATTACTTGTAAAATTTGAAGGTTAATTTTTTAAATTTATGACTAAATTGATATAATATGTAAAAGTTGATGGCTAAATTTGTTATTATATAAAATTTTAACTACCATGTTGGCTTGTTGTTTGTGCTTTTAATAAGATTGACCAAAATGACTGAATTATGTAACATGTGTACTTAAATTGTAATTTCTTTTATTTTTGGTGCTTAAAATAAAAATTGTTGATAATTGAGTGATTATCTATATAGTTTACCCTTTAATTTATAGAAAATAATTTGGTACACTACATGTAGAGTTTTTAAAGTTCACAAATAAGGTCAAGAGGTTGACAAATGTGTTGTAGGATATAGTAAAATATTAAATAATAAAAATTTAAAAAAAAAAGAAGCACATGTTAAGTTTTTAAGATTATTTGTAGAATAAAAAAAGTACACTGTAATGTACCGGATAATCACCTTTAATTTATTGTAATTTGAAAAACTAATATAAAGGTATTTAGGTGAACTTGATTTTTTATGATATTCACTTGTTAAATGAAGCTGATTTTTTTTTTATGGGAAAGGTGAGCACAATATCGATGATGTTGGATACTCTTCTTTGGAGGAACATTGAAAAATGGGGCTGTTGATGTCATGTTTATTAGACCTATTCAATTTCGTGATCCAAATGTGTGTGAGCTGACTGTCATTAGGGTTGCTTTGAAGGCGTTTCTGAAAACATCATAGAAAGGAAAAGTGGGACTTTGAGATTGATTACGCGATTGCAATAAAATGGTGTCTTGAGGCACATCAGCCGCCCTTGAAGTTGTCTTATCTGTGCAGTCATATTGAGTAACAGAGTGGGTGATGCGGAGATTGACGAAGTCCCAAAGAAAGCTACTAATATGCCCAATTCTTTGGCAAAAGGAGCCAATTGATCTCTGCTTTTTGCTGTTTGGCGGTGAATCCACTAAGATTTCTGTTTTGTAGTGTTCTTTTTATATGTTCTGTAAGGCAGTAACTTTATTTTAATCAATAAAGTGGTTTATTCTTCTTGGAAAAAAAAGGCGAGAAACCTTCCGACCCAAGACTGTAGGTAATGAAAATCTGAATCACAATTTTACTAGAAGACTTTATTTTGAGAATAGAGGTTAAATAGAAAAGGATCTATAATCTCTTTATTCCAATATTTCCCCTTCACAACTTCTAGCACCTCTCCTTTTCTATTTTTTTCCCCAAAAATCACTATACCACTAAGAGATAAGTAGTATTTGGGAGTAAAGGATCTTTATTTGAGGACTGTGTGTCATGGACCATTTTCTCTTCTTGAGCTTGCCCCCAAATCACAGCATAAAATCCAATGGCTATTATCGCTGCTCCTAGCAAACTGCACCCACACATATCCAATTCAAAGCTTAATAATGCCTATAATGATTTTTATTTTTATTTATGACTGCATGAAAAAATTAAACTGACCTTCCAAGATAAAGTTTGTCACCTAGAAAGGCGATCCCCATACCAAGAGCAATGACCATCTCAAGTGGCTTAAACATGGAAACGTAGATAGGCCCTTTCTTCCGCAACGCCCATTTGTGAACCACACTTCGAAATGCTACTGCGAAAGCTGCCTACAAATCAAGAGGTGCATCATCAAGTTTCTTTCTAGGCCTAACTATTGAGTTTGTCGAGTATTTTTATTCGAGTCTATGCTTACTGTGTATACGGTAGCTATTAATTCCATATTAAACCCAATTTTCCATGCATTTGGGTCCTTCTCTACCATCAAAGAGACAACAGAGGATAGGATGGCCACAATGATGCTGCAAATGAGTGTTACTAGCATCTCTGCTGGGTATCTCCTTATTATCCACGTCTGCAAATTGAGTGTTACCAGCTAATTATGCATGAACCCCCTCAAGAAAAAAACCGAATGGTTGATTGTGTATTCATTAGGGGTGTGTGTACCTGAACATTAAGAATAATTGCGAAGATAACACTATGAGAGGCTAGGAAAAAGCCGCCAATGATCCAGTTTGAGTGAGGAATCCCAAAAACTTGGTGAAGGAAGCTGTACTTCCTTGGAGAAGTGGTGAGTGGAAGGCCTTTGTATAAAGTCACAACAAATGCCCCCGTGATCGATACCATAGTTCCTAAAGACTTGGCTTGGCTGCTTTTGATCCCTAAGTCCAGCTTTTCCATCCTACAGACACCATTTCAAATTGTTTGCTATTAGAGCTGTTTATGGGCTGATCAAATCAAATTAAAAATACAATGGAGATTCTTATATTATGAGATAGATTGCATTTTATTCTTTTTATTAAAAAAATAGATAAATTAGTCTTTTTACTTTAAATCAAAAAGCAAATTGATCATTCCTATTAAAAATTTCATAAAACCACATGAAAATAACATGTGGCATGTCAAGTGTATCTCATGTTAATATATAATACAAATTTTTAACAATAAAAATAGATAAAATTTTGTATCCGTGGGACCAATTTACTCTTTAATCTAACTTACAATGACTAATTTGTCCCTTTTTTAGTATAAATGTCAAAATGTAATCTGACTTCTAGTATAAGAACCTTCATAATACTTTTACATATATTTATTCAATTTTAGTATGCATAAATTTAAGCCTCAATTTTGCTTGCAAATTATTAGGTTTTTGTTTTCTTTGAATCATCCGTAAGATTACCTCTAGTGAGGTTAAAAATAATGGTGATGGCGAGATTAATTATTATAGCCATTATATTAAATTTTGTAATAATTAATTTTAAATATATGTGTATGAATTCAATTGCGGCGATAATAAAAAAGACCATTATAGATATTATTTTAAAATATATTAAAATTATAGTTTATTTAGTATTTATGAAATTAAAAACATAACCAAGATTATTAAAATAATATTTATGACAGATAATAGTTTTAATGCTAAATAATTAAAAAAATGTTATTTTTGTACAATAACTTTTCACTAGACTGAGTTTACTCCTACGGTGAGATGGTATCCAAAGGGAGCATTAGATATTTAGGCCGGTTGATATTATTTTTTCAAAATTTAATATCTAACAATTTTATTATATAATTTTATAAAATTTAAAAACAGACAATAGGTTAAACTACTTGCGAAGTTATTGTATTGTAAGTAGAAAAGCAAATTAATCCATTTACGACTTAAAATGTTTAAATTGATATTCTAAGTTAAGTCAACATTAGCACATTTGGAAAATAATTAAAAAATTATTTCTCTAAAAATAAAGATTATGGTTGATAGTCAGACAATTATTGGTAAGTATTTTTTGGTTACTCAACTATAAAAAAGTTATAAAATGATAATCCAACAATTTAATTTTGTCATTTTTGTTGGCTAACACAAATATAACGTAATAGTTTTTAAAATTAGCATAATATCAACTTTAGTTCTATATATTTATACATTGCACCAATTTATCTTGATTATAAAAAATTAACCCTCAACATTTACACATTGTGTAATTTTATCTTTTTGCGGTTTTGTTTTTCTTTGTCACCCTTTCACCTAAAAAACTAAGGAAAAAACAAATTTATTAGCTAAATTTATCCTAAAAAACTAAAGAAAAACTTACCAATAGTTAGATGACTACTAGTGTAATTTATTTTAAAAAGTAATAAATATTATTAAGAGGATGCTTTTATTTTTAATATAAAATTTATAAAAAATAATTTAAATCCAAAAATACTAGACTTAAACAGAGTACTTGAAAATTTTTAAAATCTTAATCTTATCATTTCAATCAAAACTAGTCTATTTTTTTATATATTTTTTTCACAAAGAGATTGGTAAAAGACTTTAATAACTACTCCTCTATTCTATTCTAGCGACGCTTATGGGTCAGGTCAAGTTGGGTTCATGCAAGGATTTAGATCAAGTTTTCAAACTCGAGCTAGGCTTGACTTGAAAAATAATTTTACTTTTTTGTTCAAGTCCGACTTAATTTAAAAAGGTAAAACTCAGGCTCGACTCGGTCCGCACATATTTGACTTTTCTAGATTAATTTTAATTTAATTTTAAAATATATATATATAATACACACTAAAAAACACTAAAATAAATTTTTTTAACACATTAAAAATATTTATATTAAAAAAACTATCATAAATATAACAAATGTTTTATTATATTAAAAAAAAAATAAATATAATAAATATTTTATTGTATTAAATATAATTTTAAAATTTTATATTTTGGGTTAAGTTATTTAATTGGGTAATTTTTTTTTAAGTTTTGAGTAATAAATTTAATTATTATTGAATTAGTGATTTATTATAAATATATATATTTATTATTTAACATATAAATAATATAATATTTATTATATCATTATATATTCGGCTCAGGTAAAACTTGGAAAAAAAAATCTTTCTACAGGCTTGGCGAATAAAATTTAATCGCCCAATGCCATCATCTTGTCTACATTATTATCTTATCTCACAAGTGAAGGGACCCTTGAGCCACCAGTACCAGACAACAAACTAACATGCTTTGAAGTTCCATTTTTATAGGCCACTGAAAAGTAGAACTAAGAAAAAAGAAACCACAGATAAAGGCTTATCTAGGTAAATGATGGTGATAAATCAATGAATCTGAATGAATCATCAGCCATTGACCATAACAAATTAAATAGGCAGTGAAAATAAACAGAAATAAGAGCGCACCGAGAGATGATGGAGAAGATGAAAGTGAAGGCTGGAGTAAGATCAGCCATGGCGGATGCCAGAGTTGGAGATCCATATCCTATACCAATATATGTGCATATCTGTCCTCCATAACTGAAACCCATGTTGATTAGCAATTTCTCATCATCCCCCCATCTCCACCTTTCTTTTATCTCTATTTCAAAGTCCACGGAAAACGTACCTGAGAACGCCTAGAAGGAAAATTTTGCAGATGGTAGACCACGTAAGCACTGGTGGGCTTCTTTTTCTGTCATCAATTCATAAATAACTTGGTTCAAATTTCAATTCCCATTGCTACCCAAGAAGCTGAAAACAGTATATAATATATATATATATGTGGAATTAATTTATTACCTGTAGAAGATGATAATACATGGGGCAAGCATAAAGATGCCAAGAACGTTCGAGTAAAATACAAGCACGAAATCACTGAGTCCTTTGTTCATGGCAGCTTTATTTACAGTGTTTAAGCCCACCTCTAAGAACTCTGTTGCAACCATTATTGCAGTAACACTTTTTTCCCACATTATGTTATCCTCTCTAATCTAAGGGTGAGTTTTGCTTTGGGGATTTGATATTCGGTGTTTGAAGCCGAAGATAAAAGGGATCACTTTCCTGACATATAGAAAAAGAGAGGTTAAGTAAGAAAAAGGAGGGAAGGGGGAAGAATTGGATTTTTCAAAGATGCCACGTCCATGACATTTTTGTACCGTCTAGTGGAGCCTAAATTGGTGGCCAGTGGCCACTATTTAGACACACCATACACTTAAACAGATTAATCTCAGCTCTTGACCTAGCGCATAAAAAATTAATGTGTTAAGGTTTGAATAAAAATTACAACTTTTGTTAACAGGTGAGGGAGGTGTTTGCTTGAAGATAATCTTTCACCTCTTGGTTGTCGGATTGTCATTGATCGTTCAATCGTTCAAAATTAATTACCTACTCATTATGATTAGATTATCCACTTTTTAATGTGAACATTTATCTAAATATAAACATTCTCTTTATAAATCACTAGAGTCGACTTGAACATAATAACATTATACTCTTTCAAAAAACATAATCAAATAGATGTCACTGTGCATGTTTTTCACATACACCATGATAGTAACCATCACCTTGTAATGTCATTACTATCAAACAAGGGGTATCCCTTATAAAATTCCTCCAATTCAAAAAGAAAGAGATCTTCTTTCTTATAAGCAAATCCTGGGCACTCATATTGTACATTCAGCTTCCTTTACCCCTATATAACAATCTCTTTCTTACTTTTGTACTTTTTTGACTTTCTGCATGTTTTGGTGAATTGGCATCCTTTTTACCACTACTCCTCCTTAACTCTTCTTTTATACAACAATGATTTATTTTTACACAAATAAATAAATAAATGGTCTCTTATGGTTCCAATTTTCTTCATTAGGAATATTTATCATAATGTGAATGATCCACAATCATCAAAAGGTTAAACTCATGATTATGAATTGCATGTACAAGGGGAAAAAATCAAGGTGACGATAAACATAATAACAATAATAGCATTTGTTAGCTTTGAGCAAGCCAATTTTTTCATATAAGAATTGCATATGATATATAATATATATATATATAAAACCATAATTCAAATCCATTTCACAATTGCTTTAGAGCAATTGGCCAACTTGTTGAGAAGTTTTTATGGGTTTTGACTTTTGAGCAAGCCAGTGTTTTCGTATAAGAATTGTATTGCTGAAGTTATAATTAAGCTTGTTTGGTACTAATTGTTAGGGATGTTTAATCGGTTAACCGACTTGAATTATCATTAATTGAATTAACCAATTTTCTAAAACTCTTAAATGCTAACTGAATCAAATTTTTTTCAAAAAAATTAACCAAACCGAACTTTTTCAGTTAATTCAGTTGGTTAACCGAATTAATCAAAATTTATATATATTTTTTTATTTTTTGGTTAAAACAAGTATAAAACATATCAAAAATTAACCGACTTAACTGACTGATTAATTTATATTTTCAAAAAATTAACCGAATCGACCGAATACTTATATATTATAATATTATTTATTAAATTCGATTAATTCAGTTAACCGACAGATTAATTCAGTTAACCGACAGATTTCGAACCGGATTAACCATTAATCAAACTTCCAAAAAAATTTTAACCGACCCCGACCAAATTAATTCGGTTAACTGACCGATTAACCGAATTCGGTCAGTTAACCGAATTAATTCGATTTTACTCGAAATTTGCACACAGCTACTAGTTGTCATATTGGTTATCCACATATCTTATATATACTAGAATCATGGTAATCCATGTATCCTGATATAAACTAGAATCAGACAGCAGTGACAACTAGTCCTCCAATCACACCGTAGAGTGATGACTGATATAACCAAGTTCCAATTAGTAACTTCCTTCAGTCTTGGTAATATATATATATATATATATAGCAAAACAGTGTTAGAACTTTTATAAACAACGGCAATGATGAAGGAAAAAAGAATCAAAATCGTAGAAGAGTCATTGTAATTATTGGTTGAGATCGTCCATGCTACTTACCAAGAAGGAGTGTTATATTTCGGTTTTATGTCCCAACACAAAAAGTTTTGTTGCCATCCATATTTGTAACCACTAATAGTATAAAATGTACGTAAGATGCCATCGACATCTAATGTTGTCGCTCTATGAATTACAGACAATGAAGCGGCCATCCTACTGACCTTCCTCACCCACGAGCAGTACTTGCATAAACAGAAGCCATTTCCCAATAAGAAGGAATCTTGATTTTGGTGTGACAATGTCCACTCAGATTTCTTCATACAAATACAGGGTTCTTTTCTAAAGAAAAAATAAAGGGCTTCAAAAGTAGAGGTGATCATGGGCCGGGTCGGGCCGGGTTTGGGTCTGGTCCAAAAAAAATTGCAACCTGTTTTCTAGGCCCGGGCTTGGCCCGACCCGAAATATGGGCCTAAAATTTTGTCCAGGCTCGGCCCGAAATAAAAATGCTAGGCCCGAGCCCGGCCCGGCCCATATTAATTTTTTTTGCTTATTTCATTAAAAATTTTAAAAATATAATAAATTAAATAAATTTAAAAACATAAAAACAAATATTAAAATAAGAAACAAAATAAAATTGAGATAAACAATTCTTAAAATAATACACAAACTAAAAAAAACGAAGTTCAAAATTACATATGCTTAAAAAAATAAAAAAAATATTTATATAATTCGGGCTGGGCCCGGGCCAAAAATGGTTGGCTCGAGGCCCAGCCTATTTTCTAAACGGGCCTTATATTTTTGTCCAAACCCATATTTCGGGCCTATATTTTTACCCAAACCCTCCCATTTTTCGGGCGGGCCTTCAGGCCAGGCCGGGCCGCCCAACCCCTGATCACCTCTATTCAAAAGCAATAGAATTCTTTTGTGGGAAGCGTAAAAAAAGAAAGCAAAACATACATATTTCCCGGTATAAAGTGCTTTGAGACATGGATAATATTTTCTCTAAGAATATCCTCTTTCTGTTGTTGGCTCTACTATCTGGTATTTGTGAGTAAAATGTGGCTGAATTTTGTACATGTCCAGGGGCATGGCCAGGGAAGCAGGCAGGGGCCCGACCCCTCTTAAAATGAAAAACTTTTCATTTAGGCCATTTAAATTTTTAAAATTTTATATTAGTAAAGGTAAAATTACACTTTGATCCTCCTAAAAATGATAAAAATTTGATTTAATCTTTTAAAAATTATAAAAATATAAGCTATTCAAATGGTAAAATTACATTTTTACTATCGTAAAAATTAAAATTTAATTTTGGCCCCCCTAAAATTTTTTTTGCCTTTGCCCCTATATATGAGGGTCTTGTTCTTTACTAAATAGGGATTATTCTAGGTGGTATGAGTAATTGATCTTGTACTATGTTGGGAAAAAAAAAAGGAGAACAAGGTATTAAGAAGTTGAATTTGGGCAGCTTATTTGTGGGGTGCGCCTCCTATTCTTGTCCTAATTAAGCTCTGCTATATTTTCTCAGTTAAACTTTGATTATTCCAGTTATATTTTAGTATGATTAGAACTATAATCTTAGCCTATTTAAAGGGACCTTGATCCCTATTTCAAGATGCCGATTAGAAAAAAGGTTTTTCTTTTAAGAGTGACAAGATATAGTTGCATAAAATTTTTAATGAGAGTTTCGTGGTAATTATTGAGAGTATTTTATATCCCTTTTCTGAGTGCCTTATGAGATTTAGGGTTTTGTTTATCAGTTTGCTCTTCGGGATTTTGAACTTTATATTAGGGGTTTTGGGTAATGTACGTTTAGTACATTTGGGTTTATTTTCTCCATATTGTACTCTCGTTTGTTTACTCATTTAGTGAAAAGTTGAAGCCACCTTTGCTTGTATTTTTCCTCTTTTGAGTGTTTTTCATGTAAAATATTTGTGTTCATTATTCTCCACTTTTATTATCTTGTTGTTTATAAAAGTTGATCCCTAACAAATTGGTATAAGAGCTACTGTTCAACTTTCCCAGATCGACTTGTTTGGTGGCACAACATCTTTGAATATCAAGAAATTTGACAAACCACAAATTTTAGTTTTTGGCAGTTTCAGATGATTACGAAGGTAGCTGATGTGGTTGAGGATAAGTGTAACAGCCTAATTTTAGCGAAATCGTAACAGTGGTTTTGAGACCACAAATCCGAGTTAGAAAGAAAATTTATTTTAATATTATTGCATTATTTATATTATGATAGGAATGTTATATGGAAATATTGATAAGAAAATTTTACTGATTAAGTGATTAATTATAAGAAGGACCAAATTACATAAAATGCAAAAATTGAATTCGAGAAGCTATAGGTATCAAATAGCTATGAAATTCAAAATTTGAGGTCCTTATATGGTAATTAGACCATTAGAAAAAGTTAGTAGATATTTTTGGTGATTCATCTATGGAAAAATTAGAAAAGGCTAAGGACTAAATTGGAAATTAAATTAATAAAAGATGCTAAATGATTAATTAGAGAAATATCATCTTATTTTCATCTTTTTCCCCAAATATTTTCTATGGAAACCCTAGGAGAGAGAGAAGAAACTAATCAAGCTTAATTGGGTAAGTATTCAAGTCCTATTTTTAGTAATTTTTATATTTTTGAGATCAGAATAGCTTAATCTATCTATTTTGGGGATTAATTTAAAAAGTTATCGAAGTGTAGAAGATTTTCCATGGATGAATATGCTGAAAATTTGAAGTTTATGGTAGAAAATGAAAGGTTGTTGATAAATAAACAACTTTTACAAAGTGAATTTTGATGAAATTGTAATTTAGAGATTAAATTGTAAAGTTACAAAATCTATGAAAAAATTTTGATTTTTATGAAATATATGTGCTGTAAATGTTATATGAAAATTTTGGCTAGGCTTGGAATAAGGGATAAATTGCATGAATTTCATTTTCCAAACCTAGGGACGAAATTGAAGTTTATGAAAAGTTTAAGGGCAAAATAGTAATTTTGCTTAGAGTGTAAATTAAATCCAATTGAATATGAAATGGGATAAATTGATGATTAAATTCATTTATATAGATCCGGACAACTCAAATTCAAATCTAGATTAAGGAAAAGAAAAAGTTTCGGATTAGTGGAATTTATTATACAGACGAATATTAAGGTAAGTTTGTGTAACTTAATTATACATGTTAATATGTTTTAATTGAATATTGTATGTGGATTGAATGCGGTATGTGGTTATGTGGATTACAAGAATGTTATAAAGGCATGAAATAATTATAAGCTGAAACAAGTCCAGAAAGTGTTAAATTCCGTTTGAATATTGAATTTCAATGGATAGGTGATTGCCTATTGAATATGATTCTGCATATGTTGCAGACAAGATTTAACACGGACAAGTAATCCTGATATAGCCCTCTCGAGCATCTTGTTAAATAGTTCTTGCGAGCATCCTAATTGGTGGTAATTTAGCATGTGTTGCACACTACCACAGCTCTGTGTGAGCGTCCTGTTACATGACTCGATCGGTTGTGATCTAGCATATAATGCGGACACAAATGCAGCTCTACGTGAGCGTCCTGATATAAGTTATAATGGGCTTCTTGACATGGCTCGCTTGAACTCCCTATTACCTTATCCGATACTCCCTAATATTATCTCTTCAGAGATATCTGATAAGCTCTATAAGCTTTCTGAGTAAAGCTCTTATGAGTTTTCTGATTAGCCCGGATAAGTGTCTTGTTATATGGTTACATGGCTCATCTGAGCATCTTGATATGTGGCTCGAGAGTGTGCTTCTGGATTAAGTGCCCTAATGGGTACCCCTGATTATGAGTTGATGGTATATAGATTTATACACCTCGTGTGTACTACCTGAGTATCCATCAAAGTTTCAATGATTCAATGGATGAATTCCTGAAACGAAAAATTATGAGATTAAATGAATTATATCTTGAGTGCACCTAAAATACCTGAAAGTGTATCATGATGAGCTTATCTATGTTTATTTAGTATACATGTGGAATATGTGACTAACTTGTTTAATTGAGTGTATGTGATTAGGCAAACTTGCCAACTTCTTGGGAAGCATGTTATTATTATGCTTATTTAAATAAATATGATTGGTAAGTTTAATTCCTGTTATATGGACTTAGTAAGCATTAAATGCTTATTAGGTTTTCTTTTCTCTGTTTTATAGTGCTTGAAAGCTCATAAAGTTTGGACGTGGGTCGGAGTAACATCACACTATCTTTCAGCTCATTTTGGTATAAATAGCAAACTTGTTTTGGAACAATGACATGTATAGGCTAATGACAACAAGTAAGAATATATAAATGTTTGGGTTGTAATTTAGCCATTGGAATGGCTAGTAATGGTATGACTAATGTTGCATTGGTGTATATTTATAAGGTTAAAATTATGATAAACACATATGTGCTTAGCATGAATTAATTGAGTTAGGTTAAACATGTATGTTTATAAAAGGTAAGATTATAAACTTGAATGCATGAGATGAAATATCATGTTAGATGATATTATTTGCTTGGTTATAATGCTTGAATTGGTTGGTATATGATTACAAGTATTGGTGTAGGTTTTTGGGAAATTTAGATGAGAAATAAGGCTAGGAAATGACCTTATTTTGTCCACACGGGTAGACACACGGGCGTGTGTCTTGACTATGTGTGTAACAGCTCGATTTTGGGCTTAGTCGGAACAGTGGTTTCGGGACCACAAACCTAAGGTCGAAGAAATTATTTTTAATAGTATTTTATGTGTTATAGCATGATTTTATGAGTGCATAAAAATTTTGGTGAATTATTTTTAACGATTGTGGGCTTAATTGTGAAAAAGGACTAAATCGCATAAAGGGCAAAAGTTTTATTTTACTAGAAAGAGAACCATAATTGGGGTTCTTTAAAGAGCAAATAGAACTTTTTTAAATAGGGTGGCCGGCCATAGAGAGGCAAGAACTAGAGAAAGTCAAAGATTAGGTGGTTTGGTGATTAAATAATAAAATAAAATAAAATAAAGAAAGAGTGCATAGTGTCATCTTTCTCATTTTTCTCTCCATACCACCGAAAATATCAACCATTTTAGGGGTTTTTGGAAGCTTGAAAACTCAACCACTTATTCCACTTTCAAGTAAGTGATTTTGATGGCTTCTTTTGATAATTTTTACATTTTTAGAACCCTTGTAGCATGAGCTAGCTATTGAGGGGACTATTTTGCAAAATGGTTGAAAGTCTAGGGTTTTACCATGAGAGTGTTTAAGTTGTTTGCTGAAACTTTGTGGAAGAAAATGAATCTTGGTTGTTAAATAAACAACTTTTGTGAAATTATGTTCATGGAAACACCTAAAATGGACCTTTTTGTAAAGGTTGTAAATTGTGTAGTAAATGTAGGAAATAATTGAAATTATGGGTTTCCATAAGAATGAAAATAATTCGGCTAGGCTTGGTTAATGAGAAAATTTGATAAAAATCATTTTACGAGTCTAGGGGTAAAATTGGAATTTTGTGAAAGTCTAGGGGCAAAATGGTTATTTTACCAAAATATGAATTTTAGAATACCTAATTTAAAATTGTGATTAAATTAGTGAATTTCTATTATTATAGGTCAAGAAATACAAAATCCAGACCTAGACTGGGGAAAGGCCAAGCAAGCGGACTAAATTGGATAGTTGCTTACATTTTGCGTATCGAGGTAAGTTGTACGTAAATAATGCAACTTTTTTCGATACTATACATGAGATTATTGATTCGGTATAAATTTGATTAAATGTGATTATGAGTAATGCATGATGGGGTTTAATGTGATAAACTTCCAGGTGAACCGTAGGAATAGATCGGATATTCATGCTATGAAGTGTAAGACCATGTCTGGGATATGGCATCAGCCTCGTTATGTGTCAGTGTAAGACCATGTCTGGGACATGGCATCGGCATCAATACGAGTGCTAGGGTAAGACCATGTCTGGAACATGGCATCAGCCTCGTCATGTTAGCTAGTGTAAGATCATGTCTGTGACATGGCATTGGCTTTGATATGTGTCAGTATAAGACCATGTCTGGGACATGGTATCGACTTGACATGTGAGCCAGTGTAAGACCATGTTTGGGACATGGCATCGGTATAATACCCTATGTTTAGAGCTTATTGAATATCTTTTCGTATTTTAATTGGTTCAACAGGAATATAAAGTTTGTGTCAAGATTGAGAAATATTGATGATATTGTGAGTGGTAAAGGTAACAACATGAAATGTATGAGATGCGAGCTCAAAGTTATGTTGTATGATTAGTAAGAGATATAAAATAAGTAAGTTATGCTTGTAGCCATCTTTATATCATGTGCAAATTGTGATGTGTTATGAGTATGTTAAAGCATAGTAAATTGTTGTCATTTATTTACTTGCAATTTACTAAGCTTTATGCTTACTCCCTTTTCTTTCCATTCTCTTATAGTATCGCCTAATTAGCTCGTGGATCAAAAGACGTCGGAGGCTTCGTTCACACTATCAACCTAAGCATTCGGTATAGTTAGTTTTTAGTATTTTGAGAAATGGCATGTATAGGGACTTAGTCATTTGTATTTAGAAATTAGCCAATTGTGTTGGCTTGATATGAAATACCTCATTTTGTATAAAGCCATGGATGGTGGCTAATATTTGTTATTGATATATGCAAATGATGATTATTGGTTGAGTATTTGTGCAATGTTATGAAATGGGTTTGTGTTTAATCTTGTTTCAAGGTGGCAAAAGGCTTGGTAGATAGCCATATTTTTTGTCTACACGGGTAGACACACTGGCGTTTGTCTAGGCCGTGTGTGACACACGGTCCGCCCCATGAGTGTGTGGTTATGCTGTGTGTCCCCTGCACCATAGGTTGGCAAAATTAAATGCCCAGTAGTAACCACACGAGTTGAGACACGGCCGTGTGTCTCAACCATGTGAAAGACACGGCCCAGCACACGGACGTGTGCTACGGCCGTGTGACCCTAATTGTTGTTGACGTTAGAAACAAAATGTCAATGTTTTCACACATGGGCTAGGACATGGGTGTGTTATGGCCGTGTGAGGGATATGGGCCAAGGACACGGGCGTGTGTCAGGCCGTGTGAAAGCCCCTGTAGGTTCGATGTTAGAAAATAAATCCACACGGATGAGGGGCACAGGCGTGTCCCTATATGCTTAGCCGTGTAAACTACACGGACCTTCAGCAAGGCCATGTTCTGAGGCCACACATGTGTGTTCCCTATCCATACGGGCATGTGCCCTGTTTTTAGTCGTTTTTCTTGAAAGTTTTCTAAGTACTCGGAATAGTCCCGGATCATTTCTAAAACATGTTTTGGGACTAGTAGGTCCATATTAAGGACTATAAGACATTGTTTGAAATGTTTTAATTTAGAATGAAGTTTATTGATCCAAGAATGTATGTTTGTGTGTGTATTAATTAGGTAATGCCTCGTACCCTGTCCCAGCATTGGATACAGGTAAGGGGTGTTACAGTGTGTGACACATAGCCTGGCACATGGGCATGTGATCTAACCATGTGTCCCCTGCATCTTAAAATTGAGAAACATAATGCTTAGAGTTGGCACATGGGCAAAGACACGGGCGTGTGTCTCAGTCGTGTGTGATACATGGCCTAGAACACGGGCATGTGTCTTGGCCGTGTGAAATCTGCACCTAATATTTGAAAATTAAATTGACTACACAGCTTAGCACATAGGCGTGTGACTTGGCCATGTGACCCATGAATTTAATTAAATTGCAAGTCGGAGAGTTACACGGGTCAGGGACACAGGCGTGTGCCCTACCTTATATGCCACACGGCTTAAGACATGGGTTTGTCACCTGACCACATGGGCGTGTGGCCTCTTAACTTAAGAAATTTTTTTGAAATTTCTCGAAAATTTTTTTGAGTTTCTGATTTAGTCCCGACTTATTTCTAATGCTTAAATTGGGCCTCGAGGGTCCAATCAAGAGACAATATGATTAATTGCGATTTTGAATAGTGAATAACATGAATTATAAATATTTATTTTATAAACTCCGATAATGCTTCATAACTCTATTCCAGCGATGGAGTTAGGGGTGTTACAATAAGAATAATGATTTGTTGCTCTCCTCAAATTTGATTGAAGGTAGAGTTGTGTTAGATGGTAGGCATGTGCTTGATTTAGAGAAGAATCTTATCCTTTTTTATTTTAAAGACTTGAATGGTTCATATATTGTTTTGAGGTAAGGTCGGTTGCAGAGGCTTACAGTTAGGTGGAGAGAGTTGATCTTTTTTCTCCTGTTCGGGTATTACTGACCCTTATTGCATTATACAACTTTGATCTGAAGACTAGGAGTATTTCAATTTTCAAGTTCGAGTACGGTTTTGACTTGGTTGACATGCTCCAAAATTCGAGTTAGGCCCATGATGGGGAATGAAAAAGGAGGCGTGATAAATATGAGTCAATGTAATTTGTAGGGTGCCTCGTATTCTTCTCCCAATTAAACTTTGTTATATTTTCCTAGTTAAACTCTGATTATTCCAGGGATATTTTAGTGTGATTAGAACTCTAACCTTAGCTTATTTAAAGGGGCCCGTATCCCTATTTCAATATGGGAATTAGAAAAAAGGTTTTTCTTTTGGAAGTGACAACATGTACTTGCATATGAGTTTTAGTGAGAATTTTGTGGTAATTATGGAGAGTATTTTATATCTCTTTTGTGAGTGCTTTATAAGATTTAAGGTTTTGTTTATCGATTTACTTTTTGAGATTTTGAGCTTTGTATTCAAGGTTTTGAGTAATGTGCGTTTAGTATATTTAGGTTTATTTTGTCCACATTGTAATCTCGTTTGTTTACTCATTTAGTGGAAAGTCGAAACTTCCTTTGTCAGTGATTTTTCCCTATTTGAAGGCTTTTCACGTAAAATATTTGTGTTCGTTATTCTTCACTTTTATTATGTCGTTGTTTATATGGATCGATCCTCAACATTATTTTATTAGTCATTGCTCGGTTCATATCATATAGTGAAACAAGTCTTTAACAATATCATCAAAATGTACAAACCCCCACAAGCCCGCTTTCAGCAGTCAGCAGAGTACAACTTAATCTTTTTGTTTTCAAATTAAATGAATTTCAAGTTAAAGGAATAAAATTATTCGAGTTAATCGAGTTGTTTGAGTCAACTTGATTTATTTTTAAATTTCGAGTTCAAATTGAGTTGAGTTTTCAAATTCAAATAATTCGTATAAATTGAATATCAAACTATAATTTTTATATTTTTGCCCCAAACCCCTAATATTTTTTTATTTTTTTCTTCAAAACTTTTACTTTTTCACACTTTCTCCTAAAACTTTTACTTCCCTCTCATCCCATCCCATCTACCCCAAACCCATTTCCCCCCAATTTTTTTTGAATATTTTTCCTGCAAAATTTTATTCCCCAATTTACTTTCCCTCAAAATTTTACTCCCTCAAACCCTCAAAACTTTTTATTTTTCTTCACAACTTTTACTCCCCTCTCATCTCACCCTTGTCTACCCCAAACCCATTCCCTCATTCAAATTTTTTTTTAATATTTTCCCTTCAAAATTTTACTCCTCTCATTTACTTTCCCCTAAAATTTTACTCCACCCAAAACCCCCAAAACTTTGTATTCCCCCCTAAACTTTTACTTCTCACTCTTTATCCCCAAATCAAAAATCAAAATCATCCAAAAAATCCCTAAACCTAAATAGTAATAATTTTATTTATATCTACTATTTATATTATTAAATTAAATTTCACATTTTTAATATTTATATTATTGAATTTTTAATCATATTGAATCTTTATATTAAAATTGAATTATTAAGGATTTCATAAAATATTCATGTTAAAATTTTATGTTGGTATTAATTTTACATTTTATCTTTAAAATAACTTTTATTAAGAAAAACACATTTTTACATTTAATATATTTTTTAATTTCTAAATACATAATGTCAAGAATTAGAAAATAATTGAAGCAACTAGCAAGCAAAGAAGCTAACCCGTATATAAAAGATTAATAAATAAATTATGAGGTGATGAAAGTTAATAACAAATTTGATTACGGTGGAAAAATTTGATTACGGTAGGTAATAGTGGTTATAAGGACCCAAAGTTATTTTTTAAAATTTAACTCGAACAAATATATTCGATTCGATTTGAATTCTATCTCACTAACTCGATTTAAGAAAATTTCAAATCGAGTTAGTATGTTAAAATAGGATTAGTCAACTCGATTAACTCAGAATTTTTTTATTCGAATCGATCAAACACTCACCCTTAACTTAATGTTTAATCATTTGGGTTTGATTTAATGTATGACAAATGGACTTATTCAATAGTTAGAAGGTTTGTTCAAAATTAAAGAGGGTTCGCACAAAAATATTAGACTAAAAAAATAGATTTGAACAAAAAACAGGCTCATTCAAAATATGGGCTCGGTCCAAGCTCAACCCATTTTCTAATATTGTAATATATTATATTGTGTAGTTTATAATATATAAAAATTAAATCTATAGTAATATATGATACTATAATTTAAATATATTAAGAAAACATTAAATTGCTTGTGTATAATTTTAATAAATTAAAATTATTAATATTAAATTAAAAATAATATAAATATTTTTTCAAAAAAATAAATAATATAAAAGGCCTAAAAACAACTTGGACTAACCATTTAAAAATGAGTTAGGCCTATGGACTAGGGGTGTGCAAATTTCGGGTAAAACTGAATTAATTCGGTTAATCGACCAAATTCAGTTAACCGGTCGATTAACTGAATTAATTTGGTTGGGGGTCGGTTAATAATTTTTTGAAAGTTCAATTAACGGTTAATTCGGTTCAAAATCGGTCGATTAACCGAATTAATCGAATTTAATAAATAATATTATTATATACAAGTATTCGATCGGTTCGGTTAATTTTTTGAAAATATAAATTAATCGGTCAGTTAAATCAGTTAAGTTTTGATATTTTTTATACTTGTTTTAACCAAAAATAAAAAAATATATAAATTTTGGTTAATTCGGTTAACCGACTGAATTAACTGAAAAAGTTCAGTTTGGTTAATTTTTTTTTAAATAATTCGGTTCGGTTAACGGTTAAAAGTTTAAAAGAGTCAGTTAATTCAATTAATAGTAGTTCGGATTAATTAACTGGTCGGTTAACCGATTGAACACCTCTACTATAGACACCGCACTTCATATGATAAATTGTTAAAGTAAATTTGACAAACTATACTTGAGTTTATAGTTATAGATTTATGACAATCTTTTACAAACATTATATTTGTTATAAAATTAAAAAAAGAGGATAAAGATTTATTTTTACTCATGTGTCTATCCAATTAAATAAATAGTTTTCATGTAATTTATTAATTTTTAAATTCCTTGTCATCACAAAATACCAAGCACTTAAAATAAAAGTTTTTATACGTATAGATTAAAGAAAAATAGCTTATTTAAGAAAAAAAATTATAATTTCTTATTTAAATAAATAAATATATTTATATATAAAAGGAAGGTTGACAGGATTTTTTTGAAACGTGCCTAGCTATTCATGCCTTCTTTTATTTTACATTATGTTGAGAATGATTAAATTGCAACTTTGGTCTCTATATTTTTTTAGGTTGTATTCTCCCTTTCTTTCTTTTTTTGTTTGCATTCTATTAGGTCCTTCTTTGACAAGTGTCCAGCCATTCATGCCTTCTCTCTCTCTACGTTATGTTAAGAATGGTTAAATTACAATTTTGGTCCCTTTTTAAGTTATATTTCTTCCTTTGTATTTTTTGCATATTATCAAAATGGTTAAATTTTAGTTTTAGTCCTTCTAATATGTCTAAATTTGAGATTTAATCTCTATACTTTAATTTTCAATATATATTGGTCCCTGTGTTTTTTTAGTATTATTAATTAATCCAAATAGTTAATATTGTTAACTTTTCAATTAAAATATTATGTTGTTATATATAATTTGAATACTCTAAAAGTCTTACATACTAACACATGATTTCTTATTTCTTTTAGGTTTGCGTTGGTCTTACCCTTTTTTTTAACAATTTTAGAAAAATGATTAAATTTCAAATTTGATACCTCTATTATGCCTAAATTTGAGATTTAACTACAACACGTTAAATTCTAATGTAATTTGGCCCATGTGTTTTTATAATGTTAATAATTAGTCTAAATAGTTAATATCATTAATTTTTTATTAAAATATTATATAGTTATATATAAATTTTCTAAGTAAGATTAAAGTATATTTTAACCTTCAATTTTGTATTCTATAATTTGACACAAAAAAATAATCTAGAGAATCGTATTAATTATTATAATTCAAGTCCAATAAGGGATGGATTAGACCCATTATAAAAGGGGGAGTTTGCAGTATCAGTTTCAAAATCTAAAATTGGGCTACTCCATAACATAGGCTTGGCCCAATTAATCTTGTCTTATTGGGCCCTCCTTAAAGTTACTGAAGAAACATTCAATAAATCGAATAAACTACCTTAACGGAAACAAATCAGATTTGAGTGTATTTCAACAAATATAATGATCATAATGACCAATAAATATTGAATTGCAAAGTTTTAAGGGAACGTAGATTCAAACTTTAAATTTTGGCGACGACAATGTTGGAAGATTAACAAAATGGATGTGAACGGTAAAAAAAATGTTATTTATTTATCTTTTAAACTCACCAAATAAACATATTAAATTTAAATTATTTCTAGATAGGGGTGAAATCATATATATATATTTTAGGCATCGAAATTAAATTACAAATTTTGATAAGAGTTAAAATGCAATTTTACCATTGTGTTTGTTAATATATTTATAATATTTAAAAGTTAAAATCAAAATCTTATCATTTTTGAGACCGAAGTACAATTTTACCATTACTAATTTATAATTTTATATATTTTAAAGGATAAAAAATAAAAAATTTCAATTTTAGGGGCCAGCCCCTACGTCCCCTTCTACTGCCTTTATATTTAGATAAAATCAAAATCTAACAAACTAAACTAAACGAACTAAATATGATGAATTTTAATTGATTCATTCAGTAAGCAAATGTTTTGGTGGCCTCTACTTTCCCTAATGGCTGAAGCAGTTAATACACATATTACGTCCAAAGAGAATTTCTCAAACAACGGTCTATCACTTGTTCTTTTAAAGGGTTAATTCTTGATGTGTTCTATGATTGAACAACTCTTGGCCGTCAAACCAAAAATGAGAGTTCAATAATATTTCTTTTAAATAGTAATTTTTTATCAATAATATTAATTTATTATTTCAAGAGTATTAGTTCTCTAATCTATTTCAAACAACTGAAAAAAAGAAGAAAAAACACTTAATTTGGCAGTTCATATTGAAACTTGATTATTTAACATTGACATTAGAACTATTGCGAAGTGGCCATTCATGCAGTGGCGAATTCAACATTAGAAGATGCGAGCTCAAACAAGTTTGCGAGCTCTACATTTGTGAGCTCAACTGAAGCTACGAGCTTGACAATAAAATGCGAGCTCATTTAGAGATGTGAATTCAATCCAAGATACAAGCCAAGCTAAGTGCGAGCTGTTATAGAATTTGGCGAACCACGAGATGTGTTGTACGAAGGGTTCACATATGTTGATATTTTCTCTAAGTCTGCTTACTTAAGATTACTTGTTAGATAAGTAGAGTTAGTATTGAAATAACCTTGATTGGTACAAATTTACCTAATTAGGTTATGTTTTATGCTTAATTTTCCTTGAAGATTAGATATGATTAGTTGATAATTTGTAATCATTTCCATATATATTGCAATTTTTGGAATGAAAAAGTTGAATGAATGCACAAGTAATTTATTCCATTTGCTGTGTCATTTCTTTGTATTATGCACTTGGATAGAAAAATCCCAACAATTGGTATCAAGAGCTTAAGTCTTTAATGGCCTTTTATGAGTGTCACCATGTTATCTGGAAGCTTCACACCACCTCTACCTCCTATTTTTACTGGTGAGAACTACCACATCTGGGTAGTAAAAATGAAGACATATCTTTAAGCATATGATTTATGGGAAGTGGTTAAGATAGATAGAGAGCTAGCACCTTTGAGAGCTAATCAACGATAGCTCAAATCAAACAACATAGTGATAAGTTTGCTAAGAAATACAAGGCTTTGTCATGCCTTTAAAATGGTGTCTTAGATGTTATCTACACAAGGATTATGGCTTGAGAGACATCGAAACAAGCTTGAGACAAGCTGAAAGAGAGTTCCAAGGGACTGACAAGATAAGGCAACAACAACTCTTGAACCTGAAAAGAGACTTTGAGAACTTGAAGATGAAAGAGACTGAAACGATCAAGCAGTATACAAACAAGATTATGTCTATTGTTAACAATATAAGGCTATTTGGCAATCAGTTCAGTTGTAACACCTCTAACCCGTATTCATCGTTGGAATAAGATTACTGAGCATTACTGGAAACTTTTAACTTAAAACATTCAATTACAATCATTTATAAAACACATCATATTCCATTCAAATACATGCTTAAGGTCCCCTTTTTCGAGCCCACGAGGCCTTAAAAACATTTTCGAAATGATTCGGAACTACATAAAAAACATTTAGAACTTCATGGCAAAAGATACAAAAATTCATACGACAGGGGTCACACGGTTGTGTAACTCACATGACTGACACATGCCAGTGTCTCAAGCCGTGTGGGCATTCGAAGTAGGGACACACAACCGTATCCTAGCCTATTCCCAAGCCTGTATAACTCTCTAACTTGGTTCACACGGCCAAGCCACATGCCTATGTGCCAGGCCGTGTAACTTTTGAAATGTAACCTTAAAAAAAAAACCTACAGGGGACACATGTCTGTTTAACACCCCAAACCCATATCCGTCGCCGAAATAGGGTTACGAGGTATTACTAATCAAATCACATCATTTAACAAACATATCACATTCAATAAGCATTCATAATCAAATACCATTCAAGCATATCACAATGTCCCTTAAATGGCCATACAAAGCTTTAAACAAGTTTTAGAGAAGGTTTGGGACTAAATCGATTATATAGAAAAATTTTGGAAACTTAGAAAAATTTTCAACATACAGGGGTCACATGCCCGTGTGAACAAGCCGTGTGCCACACACGACTATGGACACGACCGTGTCATAGGCTGTGTAAAAATATGACATACATACTAACTTGCACCACACGACTGACTGAACGCCCGTGTGCTTAGCCGTGTGAAAACCGAAGGGTATACTGACTTAGGTCACACAGCCAACCACACGCCTGTGTGCCAGCCCATGTGATTATTTGAAAAGGCCACACACGCCCATATGCTAAGGCTGTGTGCCACACACAGCCAATAGACACGCCCGTATGTCTAGGCTGTATTACTCACTGACTTGATTTTTAATTAAGCTTCAGGGGACATACGGCCGTGTTCTATGATCGTATATCACACATGGCTGAGACACACGCCCGTGTCTCTGCCCATGTGGAAAAAAATAGGCCATTTGCAAGGCCAATTTGTCACCCAAAACAAATGCACCTACACAAGGCAAATGGTACCATTTCCCATGCACAATTGGCAGCTAAAACAACCTAAATTCACAACATTTTATCCCATACAAATCTAAACATTTCATTTACTCAAATATATACCAAAACAACATGATCATAACCTTAACTTGTAATGCCTTGATTTTTGAGATTTTTTGGGATTTTCGTGATTTTGGTGAAATCTTGAGATTTTGGTGTTTTGATTATTAAATTTGTGTTTAAGTATGTTAGTAGGCCTTTAGAAGGCCCAAGGTTAAAATAAAACCCGACAGAAATATCAAATTTTGGATTTAAGAGAAGAGGACTTTTGTAGGTGGGCCTTTAAAAAAAGTTAGTAAAATAAGACACAGAGAGACCCTTGGTAAAGTGGCAATATGACGCCACTTAAGTGCCTAAAAAAAGTGGTGTGTGGACTGAGTTTAAGGGCTAGTGTTCAAGTCACAAGGTAAGCAGTTGATACTTTTAATTTTACCGATTTGGTCATATGGATAGGGGCATTCGGCTAGGGCTTTTGGGAGGTTGTGTCGTGGGCTTGTATAGCAATTAGGGTAAGTTCTAATTACTTTTTACTGTCTTGCCGAATTAGGGTTAGCCACCTAGGGTTTTCATTTTTTTCTATTTTCCTCTTAGTGTACTAAAAAGCCGAAAAGCAAGAAAAAATTCTCCTTTGTGCCGAATTCTCCCTTCTCTTCTCCTCTCTTCTTCCATTCTTTTTCCTTCTTCTTTTCTTTTCAAGTCGAAACCACCTCTCCTCCTCGCTTATCTTCCCTTTTTTTGCCTCAAAAACTAAATCTGCCATTCTTTTCTTCTTAAACCCATCAACTGCTAAAAGCCGAAAACTTGAAAGGCTGCTTCTTGTGCCGATTTCTTCTAGCCGAACCCCTCTATTCTTCTTCATCTCTTTTAGTCAAATTTCACACTCTTTAAACCCTTAGTATCTATCGACAAACACCTTTCAAACCATAGTCCCAAATCATTTGTTCTTCATCTCTTCAAAAGCCGAAAACACCATAGTCACAGGGACTTGGTGGCCGAATATTTAGATAGCTAGATTCATTCTCTGCTTGCGTTCAAGGTTAGATCTACGTTAGATCTGGATTAAAGAAGGGTTAGAAGCATTCTGGGGTAGTGGATCTTTGGTAAGTACTCAAATCTTTTACGTCTATTCATTATTTGGGATTTAAGAAAAGCCGAAACCCCTTTGAGTAGGGGGTGGCTGTTGACTAAGGTTAAAGATTCATTGGTTATCATTCTTTTATGAGTAGGGTGGACTAAGGGCTATCAATCTAGGAGCAGTGAAGCAAAGGTTTTGAAACGACTGGTAGATCTAGATCTTGTGGACTAGATCGACAAGGGTAAGTGGCTAAGAACACCTTATCGTGGCCGATTGTGGTAAGGAGTTTTAATATTTGTTGGTAATGTTTTGTAATCTAAAGACTGTAGTGCCGATTGTAGGTTGCCGTGGGAGATCTCATTAACAGTCATTGCAAAACAGGTGTGTATCGAACACCCTCTTGTAGTTCAAATCGGTAAAAGTCGAAAAGCTGAAATGCTGAAATTCTGGCATTTCGTGGGCTTGTGAGCGTGCGAGCGCTCATAAGTCGGTTGGAAATCACTGGATCTATAATCGCAAGAGGTAAGATGGTTAAGTGCGCAATTCCGTGCACTTCGATAAATTTGGGCCTCGATGGGCAAAATGTGGGCCCAATGGGCTTAAAATTGTGAAAGATCTATTACTGGAAAATTTATGAGTAGAGCCGAAGAGTGTGAACTGTACAAGTTACCAATTAAATGAAGGAATGAGCTCCGGTGTATAGAGAGGACCTCACCGTTTAAGAAGTAACCATAGAAACGATGGAACCCACTATTTATTTCTCCATTTCTATTTACTCCTTTATTTTAGTTAATATGCTTTTTTTGATACCTAGTATCAATACAATTTCTTATTTCAAGGCGAAATGCCTAGAAAAAAGGAAAAATCGTGGTCGGGACGGTTAGAGTAGCAAAAGCCATTGGAATTTTTATTTTATACATTGGAAGAATCCGTTTTGTTATTAATAGACTAGAAAAGAATAACTGAAAGAAAGAATTAGTTATTCATCAAAATTTCTTTTATTCAATGACCAGAATTAAACGGGGATATATAGCTCGTAGACGTCGAAAAAAAATTAGTTTATTTGCATCAAGCTTCCATATGGGTAAAATAAGCGATAAACATATTCTGATAGACTGTAGGTCCAAAACTGCTAAAACTTGTAAGTCAATCCTAAAACTTGGACTAATTGGGCTTAAGTAGCTAATAGACACTGTAGGGCCCAGTAAAGGTTTTAGGGCCTAATGACTGTAATCTGTTAAAATAGGCTAAATAAGCTACTGAGATAAAAGTTAGACTATTACTGATTAAAATGTGCAAGAAACCCTAGGAACTGGCTTAATTACTGAAATACCTCTTATGAGTGGAAAATTACTATTTTACCCCTAGGTGCAAAATGACCGATATACCCCTAGGGCTAAATTCGAATGAAATGCATGTTTTACTGTTTCTGATCACTGTATGCCATGACATCATTATCTGTTGCATGAGATTGGGATTATTTGATGGAGGAAGTACTAAAAAGGGGCTTTGCCCTAATTTACTGAAAGAGGCTTCGCCTCGTATTACTGTACTGGTGGCTTGGCCACATTATCTGATTATGCAGCTATGCTGCCACTGTGGAGTGTAGCGGTTGGGTGGGTTGAGTAGTTTCCCCACATGGAGTGTCTGGTTAGTACGGGTGGAGTGTAGCGGTTGGGTGGGTTGAGTAGTCTCCCCACATGTGATGGGCTTTGCATACATGCATTATTACTGATCTGTTACTGTAATGGGCCTATGGGCCGTACTGTTACCTGAAAAGAGCCAAGGCCTAGTTGTACTATTACTGAATGGGGCTAAGGCCCAATTATCTGAATACTGAATAGGGCTTCGGCCCAGTTATTACTGAGACTGGATATGGCTTAGGCCCAGTAGGTTTGAGCTGATGTGGGCTCTAGATAGGCTTTCGTTACACACTGAGTTTCCAAATTCACCCCTTTTCTTCCATCCATGTAGGTGAGCCCTAGATTGGTGGACTTGGAGCTAGAGGGATTCGGAGTGGCCACGTAGACTGCATTTCTGGTTTAATTAAGTTATTTATTTTATTTTATTATTTACTTTAATTATTTTTTTATTCTAATTTTTGGGTTTGTAATAAGGCCGCTCTAATTATTTTAATTTGGGTTTTAAGTTATTTATTTTTACTTTAGATTACAAATTCGTTTAAATGAGTTAAACAAGGCTGCGTGGGTTTTCTTAAAACTAATCAATATTTTCAAAACAAAGCACTCGTAACAAACGAATAACAAATCAACGAATAAGATAAGTTTTAAACGGTTAGTGGATAGGACAAACTCAAACTAAACCAGGATCTTCTTCTCAAATCACAAGTATGGTTTTGCAAAGCTCACCCTAAGATTAGTAACTAGGTGATGTGGTTAGTTGTAGGTAACGTCTGGGCCGGGTTTGGAGTGTTACATTTAGTGGTATCAGAGTCAGGTTGTAATAACTCGGCTGTGAATCGAGTCCAAAAAGGTTTTTACAGAATTTAAAATTAAGGCCCATACAGGGTATTTTAAAAATCGATTTTTTTGGGAATTTCTAAGAAAACCCTTTCAGACTCGTTCTTCGTCAAGATATATATGTTTTAAAGTTGATTTTTAAAAGGTTTGAATTTTTCTAGGTTCTAAAATCTGATAGCTGAAGAAGTGGTACACTGAATCCCCGGCACCAAGTCTGTAAGTATTTCTGTCTCTTGCACTGTACTATATTGAAATGACACTGTAGATAGAACTGAGACCCTATTATGATACGATAGATAGGGTAGTACTAAAAACAATAAGACTGAGACTGTAGGGAAACTAAACCCTAGAAGACTGAGACTATAGCTAGGCTACGATTTCGTGAAAACAAACTCTGAAACTCTATCTGTACATAAGACATTTGTAATAAACAATTGAAATGTTAAACTAATGTCGTAAAATTCTTAATCAGATAAGACGTTATAAGTACGAGAGCTGCTCGTAGATGAGGCCGTGGACGTAGTCGAGGCAGTGTTCAAGCTGGGTCTTCGTCTTCGGAACACATGCCAGGTGGTGAGGCACGACCGCCACCAGTAGCGAAAAATGGGCCGTATAATCGGGCTGCAGGGGGTGATGCCTTATCCCAGACAAAGTTAAGGGTTCTGGAAAGGTTATTGGAGCTAATGTCGGTCCTGTGAATATGGGATCTATCTCGGAACGACTCCGGGCTAACAGAGCTGAGGTTTTCAGAGGCATATCTGGAGAAGCCCCAAATGTAGTTGAATATTGGCTGGAAGCTACGGAATAGATTATGGACGATCTGGATTGCTCGGAGGAGCAGAAGTTAAAATGAGCGGTGTCTCTGCTGCGAGATGAGGCATATCAGTGGTGGATCACTATGAAGGAGGGTACCCCAGCTGAGCGAGTAACTTGGGAACTGTTTAAGATAACTTTCAAGGGAAAGTACGTAAGAGCGAGCTACGTGGATACACGTAGAAATGAATTTCTGAACCTGACCCAGGGCAATAAGACTGTTGCTGAGTATGAGATAGAATTTCTGAGGTTGAGCCGGTATGCCAGCTGGATAGTTTCTACTGAGTACGAGCGTAGTATTCACTTTAAGGACGGCCTTAGAGATGAGCTGAGGGTGTTGATAGCACCGTAGAGGGAGCGCGATTTTGCTGCATTAGTGGAGAAGGCCAAGATAGCTGAGGAAGTAAAGCTAACTGAATAGCAGAATTGTGACAAGGATTGAAACCGCTTTAGGAGGGATACTGGACCATCTGGTGTTGCAAGTCGAAATGCCAAGAGGGCTAGAGGGGAGGAACCGGTCCGAGCAGTTCCGGTGAATACTGTGAGACCACAAGCTTGTGGGGACTGTGGTAGAGTGCATCTTGGAGAATGCTGGAAGCGTACTGGGACATGTCTTCGATGTGGGTCTAAGGAACATAAGATCAAGGACTGTCCTAGGAGGCCAACTTAGGCTCAAGCTATTGATTAGATGGTTGCTCAACTAGTGCGAGGTGGACCGCTACTGCCAAGGGACCGTGGTTGAGGTAGAGGCGGCAACGGAAATGGTCGTGGACGTAGAGCACCTGGCAGAGGTGCTAGAAATGCTGAGGATTGTCAGCCAGCATTGGTATATGCTGCTCGCTGTCGAGAGGAGGGTGATGCACCTGACGTTATAACTGGTACGTTTTTAATCTCTAACATGCCATACACTGCTCTGATAGATGTGGGTTCAACCCATTCATATGTTGCCTGTGAGATTTCCGGGTCGTTGGGTGTGCACTCTGAGGAAACTGTGAGTGGGGTAACTGTGATTAGTCCACTGGGTAACTCGGTTAGGATAGATAAACTCTTTAGGGAGGTGTCTTTAGAGTCTCAAGGTAGGATCTTTGCTGGAGACTTGATGGAATTACCATTTGGAGAGTTCAATCTTATTTTGGGGATGGACTGGTTGACTAAGCATAAGGCGACTCTGGATTATGTGGCTAAGAGGATGATGTTAAAGACTATTGAGGATGAGGAGGTAATGGTTGTTGTGGAGCGAATGAATTACTTGTCCAATGTTGTCTCGGCCTTAAGGGCTAGAAAGCTGATTCGCAAGGGTTGCGAGGCGTACTTGGCTTTTGTAAGTCAAACTGAGACTGAGAATGTGACTGTGGAGACAGTCAGAACTGTTAATGAGTTTCAAGATATTTTTTCGAGGAGCTTCCTGGATTACCTCCGAATCGAGAAGTCGAGTTTGGGATCGACTTGCTGCCTGGAACGGCTCCAGTGTCCATCGCGCTCTATTGGATGGCACCAAAGGAGTTAGTGAAACTGAAGGCACAAATTCAAGATTTGTTGGATAGAGGCTTCATTAGACTGAGTGTGTCACTGTGGGGAGCACCAGTGCTGTTTGTAAAGAAGAAGGATGGGACGATGCGTATGTGCATCATTATCGCCAGTTGAACAAACTGACGATAAAGAACAAGTTTCTTCTGCCAAGAATCGACCATCTGTTTGACCAACTTAGAGGAGCTTCAGTATTTTCCAAGATCGATCTTCGATCTGGATACCATCAGTTAAGGGTAAAGGAGGTGGATATTCATAAGACAACATTCAGAACTCGGTATGGTTATTACGAGTTTCTGGTTATACCGTTTGGACTGACAAATGCACCTGCAGCTTTCATGGATCTGGTGAATCATGTGTTTTAACCTTACTTGGACTAATTCATAGTCATCTTTATCGATGATATTCTGGTATATTTAGAAATTGAGGAGAAGCATGATGAGCATCTTTGTATAGTGCTGCAAATGCTGAGAGAGAAGCAACTCTATGCAAAATTTAGTAAGTGTGAATTTTGGCTTCGAGAGGTGACTTTTCTGGGTCACGTTGTTTCGGCTGAAGGGATTAGGGTAGACCCTCGAAAATTGAGACAGTTCTGGAATGGAAGCCACCGAGGTCAGTATAAAAAATTTAGAGTTTTCTGGGTTTGGTAGGTTACTATGGAAGATTTGTAGAAGGATTCTCTCTGATTGTTACATCGTTGACGAAACTGTTAAGGATGGGAGTGACGTTTGTATGGATTGAGAAGCAGTAAGAAGCTTTTGATAAGTTGAAGAAGGTATTGACTAAAGCATCGGTGTTGATTCAGCTAGAGTCTGGGAAGGATTTCATTGTGTATAGTAATGCGTCGCATGTGGGCTTAGGCTGTATACTGATGCAAGAGGGTAAAGTGGTCGTTATGCTTTGCAACAGCTGAAGCTTCATGAAGCAAATTACCCTGCGCATGATCTAGAGTTGGCAGCAATGATCTTTGTATTGAAAATCTGGAGACACTATCTATATAGGGAAAAGTGTATTATATACACAGACTATAAAAGTCTCAAGTATCTATTGACTCAGAAGTAGTTGAATCTTAGGCAACGAAGATGGATAGAATTACTTAAGGATTACGATTGTTTGATTGAGTACCACCCAGGAAAGGCGAATGTGGTGGCTAATACGCTAAGCCGAAGGGCTGTAGTTGAGTTGGGAGCGATGTTTACTCGTTTGAATCTTTATGACGATGGAAACCTGTTGGTGGAGTTGTAAGTGAGACCAACTTGGATTGAGCAGATTAAAGAGAAGCAGTGAAGGGATAATTCGTTGGCTCCTCGATTTCAGCAAGCTGAGAGGGAGGGGGATTCAGATTTTGGACTGAATACTGATGGAGTTCTGTGCTTTTGTGGAAGAGTTTGCATTCTAAAGGACCCTGACTTGAGGCAGAAGATTCTGAAAGAGGCTAATGGTGAACCTTGTGCCATGCATCCCCGAGGGAATAAGCTATATCGAGACTTGTGAGAGGTGTATTGATGGCCTGAACTTAAGCGAGAGGTGACGAAATTTGTGGGAAAATGTCTGACGTGCCAGCAAGTTAAGGCTGAGCACCAACTGCCTTCTGATTGCTACAGCCGGTAAAAGTTCCACTTTGGAAGTGGGAGAGAGTAACCATGGATTTTGTGAGTTGGCTGCCATTGACACCCTCCAAAAAGGACTCTGTGTGGGTAATTATGGATAGGTTAATGAAATCTGTCCATTTCATACCTGTCCGAACTGATTACTCACTACAAAGGTTGGCTAAGCTGTATGTGGCAGAGATAGTGCAACTGCATGGGGTGCTAGTTTTGATTATTTCTGATCGAGACCCTAGGTTTACATCTTGATTCTAGCAAAAATTGTATGAAGCATTAGGTACGCGATTGAACTTCAGCATTACTTTTCACCCTCAGACGGATGGACAGTCGGAAAGGGTTATTTAGGTTCTGGAGGATATGTTAAGAGGTTGTGTTATCGACTTTCATGGTAGTTAAGAGGACTAATTGCTATTGGCGGAATTTACGTATAACAATAGTTATCAAGCGAGTATTCAGATGGCGCTTTATGAGGCATTGTATGGGCAAAGGTGTCGTATGCCTACGTGTTGGAAAGAGTTAGGGGAACGACAAGTTCTTGGACCAGAGTTAGTAGTAGATACTGAGACTAAGGTTAAGTTGATCAGGGATCAGTTAAAGGAAGCGTCTGATAAACAAAAGTCATATGCTGATTTAAAGCGTAAGAAAATTGAGTTCACTGTTGGGGATATGGCATTTCTAAAAGTTTTGCCGTGGATGAAGATCTTGAGGTTTGGTAAGAAAGGAAAATTGAGTTGACAGTTTATTGGGCTTCATCGGGTTCTTAAACGAGTAGGGACAGTGGCGTATCAGTTGGAGTTGCCATTAGAGTTGAATTGAATGCATGACATCTTTCGTGTGTCCATGCTAAGACGGTATCGATCGGATCCTTCACATGTCGTACCAGTGGAGGAGATTAAGGTGAAGACCAATTTGACCTTTGAAGAGGAGCCTGTGCAAATACTGGATTGGAAGGTCAAAGTCTTGAGGAAGAAGTCAGTTCCATTAGTGAAGGTGCTGTGGCACAATCATGGTAGAGAGGAGGCTACGTGGGAGCCAGAAGAGGCGATGTGTCAAAAGTACCTTCAACTATTTGGATCAGATAAATTTCAAGGCCGAAATTTCTTTAAGGGGGTAGAGTTGTAACGCCCTGATTTTTGAGATTTTTTGGGATTTTCGTGATTTGGGTGAAATCATGAGATTTTGGTGTTTTGAGTATTGAATTTGTGTTTAAGTGTGTTAGTGGGCCTTTAGAAGGCCCAAGGTTAAAATAAAACCCGGCAGAAATATCAAATTTTGGATTTAAGAGAAGAGGACTTTTGTAGGTGGGCCTTTAAGAAAAAGTTAGTAAAATAAGACACAGAGAGGCCCTTGGTAAAGTGGCAATATGGCGCCACTTAAGTGCCTAAAAAAGTTGCGTGTGGACTGAGTTTAAGGGCCAGGGTTCAAGTCACAAGGTAAGCAGTTGATACTTTTAATTTTGCCGATTTGGTCATATGGATAGGGGCATTCGGCTAGGGCTTTTGGGAGGTTGTGCCGTGGGCTTGTATTGCCATTAGGGTAAGTTCTAATTTCTTTTTACTGTCCTGCCGAATTAGGGTTACCAACTTAGGGTTTTCATTTTTGTTCTATTTTCCTCTTAGTGTACCAAAAAGCCGAAAAGCAAGAAAAAGTTTTCTTTTATGCCGAATTCTCCCTTCTCTTCTCCTCTCTTCTTCCATTCTTTTTCCTTCTTCTTTTCTTTTCAAGTCGAAACCACCTCTCCTCCTCGCTTATCTTCCCTTTTCTTTGCCTCAAAAACTGAATCTGCCATTTTTTTCTTCTCAAACCCATCAACTGCTAAAAGCCAAAATCCCGAAAGGCTGCTTCTTGTGCCGATTTCTTCTAGCCGATCCCCTCTATTCTTCTTCATCTCTTTTAGCCGAATTTCACACTCTTTAAACCCTTAGTCTCTATCGACAAACACCTTTGAAACCATAGTCCCAAATCATTTGTTCTTCATCTCTTCAAAAGCCGAAAACACCATAGTCATAGGGACTTCGTGGACGAATCTTTAGATAGCTAGATTCATTCTCTGCTTGCGTTCAAGGTTAGATCTACGTCAGATCTAGATTAAAGAAGGGTTAGAAGCATTCTGGGGTAGTGGATCTTTGGTAAGTACTCAAATCTTTTATGTCCATTCATTATTTAGGATTTAAGAAAAGTCGAAACCCTTTTGAGTAGGGGGTGGCTGTCGACTATGGTTAAAAATTCATTGGTTATCATTCTTTTATGAGTAGGGTGGACTAAGGGCTATCAATCTAGGAATAGTGAAGCAAGGGTTTTGAAACGACTGGTAGATCTAGATCTTGTGGACTAGATCGACAAGGGTAAGTGGCTAAGAACACCTTATTGTGGCCGATTGTGGTAAGGAGTTTTAATATTTGTTGGTAATGTTTTGTAATCTAAAGACTGTAGTGCCGATTGTAGGTTGCAGTGGGAGATCTCATTAACAGTCATCACAAAATAGGTGTGTATCGAACACCCTCTTGTAGTTCAAATCGGTAAAAGCTGAAAAGTTGAAATACCGAAATTCTGGCATTTCGTGGGCTTGTGAGCGTGCGAGCGCTCATAAGTCGGTTGGAAATCACTGGATCTATAATCGCAAGGGGTAAGATGGTTAAGTGTGCAATTCCGTGCACTTCGATAAATTTGGGCCTCGATGGGCCAAATGTTGGCCCAATGGGCTTAGGGGCCATATGGGTAAAATAAGTGATTAACATGTTCTGATAGACTGTAGGTCCAAAACTGCTAAAACTTGTAAGTCAATCCTAAAACTTGGACTAATTGGGCTTAAGTAGCTAATAGACACTGTAGGGCCCAGTAAAGGTTTTAGGGCCTAATAACTGTAGTCTGTTAAAATAGGCTAAATAAGCTACTGAGATAAAAGTTAGACTATTGCTGATTAAAATGTGCAAGAAACCCTAGGAACTGGCTTAATTATTGAAATACCCCTTATGAGTGGAAAATTACTATTTTACCCCTAGGTGCAAAATGATCGATATACCCCTTGGGCTAAATTCGAATGAAATTCATCTTTTATTGTTTCTGATCACTGTATGCCATGACATCATTATCTGTTGCATGGGATTGGGATTATTTGATGGAGGAAGTACTAAAAAGGGGCTTTGCCCTAATTTACTAAAAGAGGCTTCGCCTCGTATTACTGTACTGGTGGCTTGGCCACATTATCTGATTATGCAGCTATGCTGCCACTGTGGAGTGTAGCGGTTGGGTGGGTTGAGTAGTTTCCCAACATAGAGTGTCTGGTTGGTACGGGTGGAGTGTAGCGGTTGGGTGGGTTGAGTAGTCTCCCCACATGTGATGGGCTTTGCATACATGCATTATTACTGATATGTTACTGTAATGGGCCTATGGGCCGTACTGTTACCTGAAAAGAGCCAAGGCCTTGTTGTACTATTACTGAATGGGGCTAAGGCCCAATTATCTGAATATTGAATAGGGCTTCGGCCCAGTTATTACTGAGACTAGATAGGGCTTAGGCCCAGTGGGTTTGAGCTGATGTGGGCTCTAGATGGGCTTTCTTTACATACTGAGTTTCCAAATTCACCCCTTTTCTTCTATCCATGTAGCTGACCCCTAGATTGGTGGACTTGGAGTTGGAGGGATTCGGAGTGGCCACGTAGACTGCATTTCTGGTTTAATTAAGTTATTTATTTTATTTTATTATTTACTTTAATTATTTTTTTATTCTGATTTTTGGGTTTGTAATAAGGCCGCTCTAATTATTTTAATTTGGGTTTTAAGTTATTTATTTTTACTTTAGATTACAAATTCATTTAAATGAGTTAAACAAGGCTGCGTGGGTTTTCTTAAAACCAATCAATGTTTTCAAAACAAAGCACTCGTAACAAACAAATAACAAATCAACGAACAAGATAAGTTTTAAACGGTTAGTGGATAGGACAAACTCAAACTAAACCTGGATCTTCTTCTCAAATCACAAGTATGGTTTTGTAAAACTCACCCTAAGATTAGTAACTAGCTGACGTGGTTAGTTGTAGGTAATGTGACACACCAGACTTGGCCGTAACGACTGGGCCAGGTTTGGGGTGTTACATAACTCATATAAATATACATCAACTTATAATTCACCAATTCAACAACCAAATCAATCCTCAATTTCATACCAATTCATTAACTCAAATACATCCCACAAATATACCATTTTACAAGCTATAATACATCACTTAATATCTAGCCAAATAATCAACCACATAGCCATCACAATAGCCATACCAAGTTTGCCAAAACACAAAGCAAGTTATATATATCACATATCCTATATCAACTCACAAAATAAACCAATTTGCATAGCCAAAATCACTTCCATCAACCACATCATTTACAAGCCAAATTTCATGGCTAAGTTCATATATCAAAAACATACCAAAATGACCATAGCCTATACATGCCATATACCATTTATTCAGAACTTCAAAAGCCAAATAGATGGCCGATAGTGCGACGATGTTCCCGACAATTTCTAGGATCTGAGCTAGCTTGATTTCACTATAAAAGAAATAAACCAAAATTTAGCTTACATGCAAAGGAGGACTTTGGCTGAATGCTTAAGCTATCATCCATGGCTTCTTTATTCTTCAATTTTGGCAAAACTCATGGAAAAAAGATGATAGCCTAATTGTTTTGTTTTAAATATAATTTAATTTATCAAATTACCATTTTAACTTGGGTTAATAATTAAAATAAACATCAAATTCAAGTCTATAATTGTCCACTAACTCCTTGAATGGTTTAATTGCCATTTAAGCCCGTTTTCCTTTATTCAACAAGCTATTTAATCACTCAAATCAAATAGTGATCAAATTTTACATCTTTTATGATTTAGTCTTTTTTAATTAATTTACTAATGAAACGTTAAAATTTCTTAACGAAAATTTAATACAACCTTAATGACACTCCATAAATATTTATAAAAATATTTACGACTCGGTTTATAAAAATAAGGTCCCGATACCTCATTTTCTAAAATCACTTAACTTTAAGGTTTTGCCACTTGAACTTAATAAATTATTTATAAAACATAAGTTATCAATAAAAAACCTTTTAAAAACCAAATTTGACTCGTAAATATTAAATAATAATATTTACAAACTTACTCGTCGAATTTGGTGGCCTTGAAACCACTGTTTCTGACACCACTAAAAAACGGGTTGTTACATCAATGATAGGAGGATTGTTGAGAAAGCCATCACAACTTTGCTTGAGAAGTGAGAAGTATGAGTGATAAACGATAAATTATAAATGTTTTTACCTCATGCTTAACCTAATTTCTGGATGAATTATCATTGAATTTGTGAAAATTGGTGCTCTTAATCCTTTATTTCATATTTTATGCCCAGGTGAGCAGAGGGAAGTGAAAAGAGCGAGAAACGGGCCAAAAATAGAGAAATTAGGCCCAATTCAATAAACAACACGGCCTGGGAATTCACCACACAGCCGTGCCACAGCAAATAGACCTGAACACGGCTCATTGTCGAAGTCACACGGCCGTGGCACACGGGCGTGTCCCTGTCGTGAGGAAGTGCAATTCTACTCAAAAAAGGCTTCTTAGGGGCTAAGAAAGGCATTCCAAAGCTCTATATAAAGACCCTAGGGGGCAACTACAAATAGATACTTTTTCTCTCCTCAAAAGAGTGTTTTTCTCTCTCAAAAAGGAGGACAGAAGTAAGGAATTACTCCAAGGAAAGCCGATTGATCCATCTCAGAAGCCGAATTCCCCTTCAAGACTAAAGATCTCCCTTCAATTTCCTACAGGGGTTTTTGGGTTCTTTATGTTTTGTCATTTTTATTCTTCTGAGATGTTTTCTTTTAAAAGTATGAACTAAATCCCTCAAATACTTGAGGGGGATGAAACCTAAGACAGATCTTGTTATTATTTTATCTTGAGTTATTTGATAAATACTTGATTTGTTCTTAATTATGTGTTCTTAATTCTTGTTTTAATATTCCTAGGTATTAATTCAAGTATTGATATGCTTATTCAGAGGAGCAAAAGTCCCTGTCTAAGAGTAGATCTGACATAATTAAGTGGAGTTGCATGCAGCCCTAGACATAGGGCAACATAAATCTACCAGATTAGGGTCAAACCTAATAAGAGAATCCATAGATCGAGTTAATGCGAGACTAGGGGTTTTAACTAGAAAGAGATTTCAGTTAATCAACCTAGGATTAGTTGTTCTTATCCTCGACAGAGGTATTAACATAAATTAGGGATTTCTACGGATTAAGTCTAGTGAATAAATCATCGAGTTCAAGAATTGATAACAAGTGAAGTCTAGGTGGATTCTCCCTTGAGTATTGTCCAATTCAATATGTCTTTTCTAAGAGTTTTTTCCCAATTCACTTTCTGTGCATTCTTAGTTTAGTTTTAGAATTAGTTTAGCTTCATAAAAATCCCTTTTTTATTTCTAAGTTAAATAATAGAAAAAAAGTTAGTACTAGTACTTTTGGTTCCCTTGGGTACGATATCTCGGTCTTGCCACTAAACTATACTACTGTTCGATAGGTGCGCTTGCCTTAAAATCGTGATATGAGTTAGTTTCTGGTGTGATCATTATTATAAATTTTATTACTTCATATCGCGAATATCAAGTTTTTGGCGCCATTGCCGGGGAACTAAAATATTATGAACACTCTATTTTTATTACTTTAGCCATATTTATTTTTATTTATTTTTATTTTTATTTTATTGAAATTTTTTTTCCTCTAGGTATCTCTAGTTTATGAGTAGAAGAAACCCAGTAGGACCATTGCTTTTTGACGAAGATTTAGAAGCCACATTTCATAGAAATTGTAGAGAAATCAGACGAAGCCTTCATTATCCAGAACAAGGACAAGAATAAGAGCCAGAACCCACGGAAGAGATGGAAGCAAATCAAGACAATCTACCACCTCTCGCTATAGCCGCAGAACCGGTGAACCAAAATGATGATCCTCGTACTATGTATGATTATGTTAAACTGAATTTGGCTGGTACTCAACCTAGTATTATTAGACCTGCTATTGCTGCAAACAATTTTGAATTAAAGCCTAACACTATTCAGATGATTCAGCAATTTGTGCAGTTTGATGGTTTACAGGATGAGGATCCCAATTCACAGTTAGCTAATTTTTTTGGAATTTTGTGATACCTTTAAAATCAATGGTGTTTCTAATGATGCCATTCGCCTCCGACTGTTTCCTTTTTCTTTAAGGAATAAAGCTAAACAATGGTTAAATTCTCTACCATGAGACTCAATCACTACACGGGAACAGATGACCGAAAAATTTTTACTTAAGTATTTTCCTCCAGCTAAAATAGCTAAATTGCAGAATGATATCTCTTCTTTTGTGCAGATGGATTTAGAGACACTTTATGATGCCTGGGAGAGATACAAAGATCTTTTGAGAAGGTTCCCTCACCATGGGTTGCCTTTGTGGTTACAAGTTCAAACCTTTCACAACGGTTTGAACCCTTCAACACGGCAAATGATCGATGCAGCCGCCAGAGGAACAATCAACAATAAAACACCCGAAGCAGCCTATGATTTTATAGAAGAGATGTCACTGAATAATTATCAGTGGCAAGTCATGAAGACAAAGCCGACAAAAGCTGCATGAGTTTTTAACTTTGATGCCGTCACCATGCTTTCTAATCAGGTAGAACTTTTAAGTAAACAGATTGATAATTTCGTTGGTTCTATGCAGGCACATCCAGTGATGCAGTGTGACACAATTCAAGGTAACATGTACAATCCAAATTACTCCTCCTATGGACATAGCATGGAAACTGAGTAAGCTAACTATATGGGTAACAATTCTAGATCTCAAAATAACCCTTATAGTAATACTTACAATCCAGGTTGGCAGAACCACCCCAATTTTTCATGGGGAGGACAAGGAAATCAAAGACAACCACCTCCTCTGGGATTTCAACAGCCACCTCCACAACAAGAGAAAAAGCTAAACCTTGAAGAGATGTTCACCAAATTTATGGCTGTGTTAGAAACCCATTTTCAAAACATCGAAACAGCACTAAAGAACCAGCAAACATCCATTCAAGGTCTCGAGAATCAAATTGGTCAACTCGCAAAGATGATATCTGATAGACCACAAGGTAGTTTGCCAAGTAATACTGAGCCAAATCCTAGAGAACACGTAAAAGCAATTACTCTAAGGGATAGGAAAGTACTGGCTGAACCAGAAAAGAAGCCTATTCAAGAATCTAAAAAGGACAAGGTAGAGGAAGAAGAACCTAAGGAAAGCACTCCACTAGCACTTAAAGAATATAAACCACCCATACCATACCTAACAAAGTTAAAGAAAGACCGCACAGACGCTCAATTTGGTAAATTTCTTGACTTTTTTAAACAGCTACATATTAACTTACCTTTTGTTGAAGTAATTTCGCAGATGTTGAAGTATGCAAAATTTCTAAAGGAGCTTCTCACAAACAAAAGGAAATTGGAAGAATTAGCTACAGTGGAACTCAACGAGGAATGCTCAGCTATTCTCCAAAATAAACTGCCAACCAAACTGAAAGATCTAGGGAGTTTTACTATTCCTTGCTTAATTGGTAGTTTAATCATTGAAAAAGCCTTAGCTGATCTAGGTGCTAGTATTAACCTAATGCCCTACAAAATGTTCAAGCAACTAGGTCTAGGGGAACCAAAACCTACTAGGATGAGTATTCAATTAGCTGATAGATCTGTTAAATATCCTAGGGGAATCATTGAAGATGTGTTAGTAAAAGTAGATAAATTCATATTCCCTGTTGATTTTGTTGTGCTTGACATGGATGAAGATATTGAGGTACCTTTAATTTTGGGACGCCCATTCTTAGCTACTGCTAGAGCTATTATCAACGTAGGGGATGGTAAATTAGTACTTAGGGTTGGTAAAGAAGAAGTTGTCTTTAACATTTATGGTGCTATGCGATTTTCTAATGAACAGGATAATTCCTGTTATTTCATTGATGTTATTGATTATTTTGTTCAAGACAATTTACAGGAAATCACTCTTGAAGACACGTTGGAACTGTGTCTTGTTTAAGGTGGGGAGGAAGATGAAGCCACCACTGAAGTAAAAGAAGTAATGAAAGAGTTGAGCTCTCATGAACTTGTCACGAGGCACATAAGTTATGAAGGTATTAAGTTAAAAGACGAACTGAGACAAAAACCCTCGATTTGTGAACCTTCTAAATTGGAGCTAAAGCAATTGCCTGACCACTTAGAGTACGCATTTTTGGGAGATGATTCCATATTACCAGTGATTATCGCATCAGATTTGAACGGTGAAGAGAAAGAAGAATTACTTCAAGTGTTTAGAGAATACAAAAAGGCTATAGCTTGGAAGATTTCTGATATTAAAGGAATTAGCCCTTCTTTTTGCACCCACAAAATTTTAATGGAAGATGAATACAAGCTATCAGTGCAAACATAGAGACGATTGAATCCCAACATGAAGGAAGCCGTAAAAGTCGAGGTAATTAAACTTCTAGACGCAGGTATCATTTATCCTATTTCTGACAGTTCTTGGGTAAGTCCTGTGCAGGTTGTTCCTAAGAAAGGAGGCATGACTGTGGTGCCTAATGAAAAAGATGAATTAATTCCTATAAGAACAGTCACGGGATGGAGAGTCTGTATTGATTATAGAAAGCTGAATGACTCAACCAGGAAAGACCATTTTCCCTTACCTTTTATAGATCAGATGTTGGAAAGATTGTCAGGACATATGTATTACTATTTCTTGGATGGCCTCTCTGGTTACTTCCAAATCCCGATAGCTCCAGAAGATCAGGAAAAGACGACATTCACATGTCCATACGGTACGTTTGCTTATCGTAGAATACCTTTTGGATTATGTAATGCTCCTGCTACTTTTCAGTGATGCATGATAACTATCTTTGATGAACTCGTGGAAGGCATCATGGAGGTATTTATGGATGACTTTTCGATTTTCAGTAATTCCTTCCAACTTTGTCTTAATAATTTAAAACATGTTTTAATAAGATGGGAAGAGACAAATCTTATGTTTAATTGGGAAAAATGTCACTTTATGGTTCAAGAAGGTATTGTATTAGGACATCAAATTTCTAGTAAAGGGATAGAGGTAGATAAAGCTAAAATTGAAACCATCGAAAAATTACCTCCCCCTAATTCAGTTAAGGCCATAAGAAGCTTTTTAGGACATGGTAGTTTTTATCAAAGATTTATTAAAGATTTCTCTAAGATAGCTAAGCCTTTAACAAAATTACTAGAAAAAGATGTGCTTTTCAACTTTGACCAGGAATGTTTAGAGTCTTTTAACACTCTCAAAGAAAAGTTAGTTAATTCCCCGATTGTGATTTCACCTGATTGGAATCTACCTTTTGAACTAATGTGTGATGCGAGTGATTTTGCAGTAGGTGCAGTTTTGGGACAACGAAAAGACAAGCACTTTCGACCAATTTATTATGCTAGCAAAACCTTGATGGCTGCACAAGCAAACTATACTACCACGAAAAAAGAATTGCTAGCTGTTATTTTTGCATTTGATAAATTCAGATCATATTTAATATTGTCGAAAGTCATTTTTTACACTGATCATTCCGCTCTTCGTTATCTTTTAACTAAAACCGATGCAAAACCTCGATTAGTAAGATGGATTCTATTGTTACAGGAATTCAACTTAGAGATAAAAGACAAGAGGGGAGCTGAAAATTTGGCAGCAGATCACTTTTCAAGGTTGGAAAATCCACACCCAGAAGACCTCGTTAAAATAAACGACTTATTCCCTGAAGAACAACTCCTAGCCATAACAGAGGCTGCAGTTCCTTGGTTTGCTGATTTTGCAAATTATTTAGCAGCTAACATAACCCTAAAAGGGTTGACCCATCAGCAAAATAAGCGATTCTTCGCTGATGTGAAAAACTACTTTTGGGAAGATCCTTTTCTTTTTCGTATTTGTGCAAATCAAGTCATTCGAAGATGCGTTACTGAGATAGAAGCATATAAAATTCTAGATCACTGCCATTCGGGACCAACAAGAGGACACCACAGTGGAGCTAGAACTGCTCACAAAGTACTCGAATCAGGTTTTTACTGGCCCACCCTTTTCAAAGATGCCAACAGGCATGTAACCTCTTGTGATAAATGCCAGAGAATAGGTAATATCTCTCAGCATAATGAAATGCCTCAAAACTATATACTCTCATGTGAAATATTTGATGTATGGGGTATTGATTTCATGGGTCCTTTCCTTACTTCATTTGGGAATAATTACATACTAGTAGCAGTATACTACATGTCAAAATGGGTGGAAGCCCAAGCTTTACCTACTAATGATGTTAAAATGGCAGTACGTTTTCTTAAAAAAACTCTTCTCTCGATTCAGAACACCTAGGATAATTATCAGTGATAGGGGTACTCATTTTTGCAATGCCCAATTTGACAAAGTTTTGAAAAGATATGGAGTGTACCATAAAATAGCTACCCCTTATCATCCACAAACCAGTGGACAAGTTGAAGTAACAAATAGAGAATTAAAATGCATCCTAGAGAAAATGGTAGAAACAAATAGGAACGACTGGTCAAGAAAAGTAGATGATGCTTTATGGGCCTATAGAACCGCATTCAAAACTCCCATAGGAACATCCCCTTATAGACTTGTTTACGGAAAAAGTTGTCATCTGCCATTTGAACTTGAACATAAAGCATTTTGGGCTATTAAATTTTTAAATCTTGATTTTAAGCTTGCAGGTGAGAAACATTTAATGCAACTAAATGAGCTGGATGAATGGCGCTGCAACGCCTACGAAAACTCACGATTATATAAGGAAGCCACAAAGCGACGCCATGACAATCGTTTGAGACAACCCAAGCAGTTCAAAGCCGGTGATCTTGTCTTGCTATACAACTCAAGGCTTAAACTATTCTCTGGAAAACTTAAATCAAGATGGTCAGGCCCATTCATTTTTTGAACTGTCATTCCATACGGCACAGTCGAGGTAACTCATCCAAACCATGGCACTTTCAAGGTAAACGACCATCGGCTTAAACATTATAGAGGTGAGAATTTTAAGAATAATAGGGAGGAGCTTCAACTCCATGAACTCTCTTCATGATATATACAGGCAGAGTCGAGCTTAGACTCTAAATAAGCACTTCTCGGAAGGCAACCTGAGCACTAACTTAGTAAATCCTTCTATTTCAGACTTCTAATACATCAACTAACCCTTTTAAATGCAGGATTTTTGGACCACACGGCCAGTCACACGGGCGTGCCCAAGGCCGTGTGGACACTATGAGCAGAGACATGACTGTGGAATTTGTTTGTGTACAAGCTGGGTAAAATTTTTTTCTAAGACACGGGCTTCGACAAAATGCCACGGCCGTGTAGTGTTGCCGTGGCCAACACTGTCAATTCCAACACGGATGTGCAACATGCTCGTGCCCCCAAGCCGTGGTCGAGCCTGTTATTCCAGACACGGACGTGTGATCCCCTACACGGGTGTGGGAGAAGCGAACATCGAAGGACACGATTGTGCAACACGGCCGTGTGCCTCAACACGCCCTAGGTGCACGGGCGTATGTCTCTAACCAGGCACGCCAAAATCCCCAATTTTTGAACCACACGGGTAAAACCCGAGTCACACGGGTGTGCGACATGCCCGTGTGACCCTAAAAACCTCCCATCCAAACACCACACCAAGCCTTCCCAACGCTGCCGCCAGCTTCAAAAGGTCCTCCACGACCGTGCTCTACTCCATTTGTCACCCATTCTATTCCTTTTCCTTATTTTTCTCTCTAATTTCTAATGTTTTTATCTATATTTCTGTTAATAACATGTTTTTATTTCATTTTTTGCATTATTTTTGGGTATGAAATTCATTGATTTAGCGAACAATCTAGAATACTATAGAAAATTTAATAATACAATTTAGACTCTCCTTAGGTTGCCACTTTTTCTTATCAAGAGTAGTATTCACTTAGTATAAATACTCATGCCTTTATAATTTGATACCATGCTTAGGATAAATAGAATGTATTACTTAGTTTAGTGAATCAACATTTCAATACTATTCTTAAAATATTTTGTTTTGTTTTGTTTAAGTATAAGAACGTATTACTATTCATATTTTTTTTTAATTTCGTTCCAATTTTTAGGACTAATGCATATCATTTTGTTTTTAGGAATGATGTCTTCGTCACGCGGTAAGAAAGCTGCCGTCCCTTCTTCAAAGAAGCGCAAGGGGCCCGATGGTTCATCCTCTAGACCCACAACCAAAAGTTGTCACATATTCCTCCAAATCCCGCAACACTACCAAGAAGAATTATTTCAAATATTACGAGCAAAACCACTAGGAATGGGAAGATGCATAGATTGGGCCGCCTTAGAACAAGTCCACCTAAAAGACGAGGTCCGAGCCCTGTTGACCACAGACCCATAAGACTAATTCTTCAAAATTATGGAGCCCACCTACCTCGAACTAACCCTCGAGTTCTGCTCCACATTTCACCTTCAGACGGTCATGAACCAACACGATGATCCGGGAATAATTAAATTCCGTCTAGGAGGCCTCGTTCACCAACTGAGTGTACCTGAGTTCAGTATAACACTAGGCCTCTACACTGAACAGTTCATGGTAGAAGAAGATCTTTCCGAGCTCCACTATCACATCCATCTATCACCATCTAAGTACTGGAAGGCACTAGTTCCTGCAGCGGCCATATACGACCCCAGTTGCTCTAAAGCAATACTCTCGCCCCATCTCTACAGTATCTTCATGCCTTACTCGCACACACATTGATAGGTCGACGAGAGAGCACCAGCGTCGTTACCACCTACGACGTTTACTTCTTACGGAGCATGGCACATGCACATGTGATTAATCTTGCATACTTCATCGCCCGTGCCATCTAGCATCAGACGGAGCGACATCGCAGGGGTGTGATATCTATAGGCTCGTACATCACACGGTTAGCCCGCCACTTCGGGCTACTCAACACCACAGCCCAGACATCCTCCTACACTCTGATCGGCCAGATGTCTCCACAGGGCATCTAGACTATGCTACACATAAGGATGATCCAGCGCAGACCTAGAACCGATCCTCCACAGTACCGTCTACTCCGAGAGGCTGAAGATCCAGAGGACATTACTGATGATGTCCCACCACCGCCGGAGGAGGCCCTAGCTGAGCCACCACCCCCTCGTTGACCAGTTCATGCGGCAGCTTCACATGTTGACATATCTGAGTGCCTCACACGATTCGAGTAGCAGTGCTTCCAACACTTCGATCATATAGATGTTACTCTTCAGTAGATATGCCAGCGTCTTCATATCACACCACCTTCCCCACCTTGTGGACCATCTGAGGATTAGGACTTTCTATTCCTTTTATCTTTATTTTTATCTTTGTTTTTATTTTTATTCTTGATCTTTATTTTTACATTCTCTTAAACTTTATGTTTCCTTAGAATTTTTAGATTTTTCTTTATCTTTATTTTGGTTTTTATATTTATCGAATACTTTAGTTTAGTTTTCAAGTTTATAATTTTATCGGCCATTTCCTAACAAGTAATTGTTCTCATCTTAAAACACCTAAAATCCCTTAAGTGCTTTCGCAGTTTCAAATGAGCTCTACAGTTCATATCCATATGTACTGGGAAAACCCAGCCACAACTGCCGGCTCTTACAAATCCAACAAATTCATCCAAAACAGGAAGTTTCATGCCTTTCCCTATCTTATGATCTTATGCTTCTATTGCTACTAATGTATCATTGTACATTGAGGGCAATGTACATCTTAAGTGTGGGGGGAAACTTACGTTCAGTCATTGCATTCTCTTTGAAACCCCTGTAAATTTCTAAAACTAACTTTGTACATTGTTCTCAAAATTTCAAATTCTCACTTTCACTCTTTGCATTATCTTCAATCTCCTATTAGAAATTAATTCTTATTAATTTTTGATGTTTATTGATGTGTTGAGAATTAAGACATAGGTGTTTATGCTTTGATTATTCAAACTTCAAAACACTAGGGAATCAAGCATGATAAGTTGAAATTTTTGAGAATTTAAATTTTTTCTAGGTTGTTTTCCCTAATTTTAAGTGTTATCTTGAGATTTGAAATTCGCAGGATTGACATCAAAAGCCATAATTCCGGTGAGATTTTTGAGCCTTTTGAGCATACATTCTTTCGTGCTCACTTTTATTGTTGCTTTGAGTGAGTCAATATTGATTTGTTATTCTAGAACTTGCTTCGATTATACATGTCGAGACCACATCATTAATTTGATATACCGAGATGATAAAGGCACATAGGATTTAACCCACTTACTCCATAAAAGCCTACCTCTACAAATTAACCCCTAGTGAACCCTATTGAGCCTAATAACCCATTCTTTGACTTACTTCTAATATCAACCTATAACTCGTTTTTGTTGAATTCCATTCAATTGTTTTGATCCTTATTTTTGTTGAGATTTGAGTTGAATTATTATCTAGCTTTATTCTCTTTTTCAGTTTGAAAAATATTCAAAGTATGGTATTTGATTTGTTCTTAAAAAAATATATATACAGATAATTCAGTTGTAATTCATATCTTAAGTTATAGTTTAATATTTTTGCATATTTCTATTATAAGCCATCAAATCCAGAACGATATCATCATAAGGCTTAACTCGAGGAATATGTTCTAGTGATAGAAATTTTTCTAGCTAGATGATTTTTCAATTCAATCTCGATTCTAACCCTCTCTTTTTCAGCTTGTGACAACACCCCTAACCAAAGCCGTATTACAACCATTGAAAGACCTTTTGATTGATGTGTCATATCAAACTATAGTGGTGGAGATTTGTTTTTCTTGCAAGCCTATAGTAATAACTTTTCAGGTTGACTAATGAGTGCTTAAATTTTGAACCCTAAACACTTTGAGTGAATAGAGTGAATCTTTAAGTGAGGATGTCAAATCTTGTTGATTTTGATCGGAAGGTAATTACTTAGGAGAAGGGAGAAAACCTATATTTCTGTGATAAAATTCTCAACTTAGAGTGTTTGAATCTTTAACATTCTTCTGGTTGAATTCTCATTGTATGATTACTTGTGGATTAGTTTGAAACATTATTGATAATAGTTATAAGTTGAAAAGAATAATTCTTAATTGTGAGTTGAGATTTTTCTTGAGGACAAGCAAAGGCTTAAGTGTGGGGGTATTTGATAAACGATAAATTATACATGTTTTTACCTCATGCTTAGCCTAATTTCTGGATGAATTATCGTTGAATTTGTAGAAATTGGTGCTCTTAATCCTTCTATTTCATGTTTTATGCCCAGTTGAGCATAGGGAAGTGAAAAGAATGAGAAACGGGCCAAAAACAGAGAAATTAGGTCCAATTCAATAAACAACACGGCTTCGGAGTTTCCCACACGGCCGTGCCACACCAAACAGACCCGAACATGGCCTATTGTCGAAGTCACATGGTCGTGGCACATGGGCGTGTCCCTGTCTTGAGGAAGTGCAATTCTACTCAGAAAAGGCTACTTAGGGGCTAAGAAAGGCATTCCAAAGCTCTATATAAAGACCCTAGGGGGCAACTACAAATAGATACTTTTTCTCTCCTCAAAAGAGTGTTTCTCTCTCTCGAAAAGGAGGACAGAATTAAGGAATTACTCTAAGGAAAGTTGATTGATCTATCTCAGAAGCCGAATTCTCCTTCAAGACTAAAGATCTCTCTTCAATTTCCTACAGGGGTTTTTAGGTTCTTTATTTTTTGTCATTTTTATTCTTCTGAGATGTTTTGTTTTAAAAGTATGAACTAAATCCCCCAAATACTTGAGGGGGATGAAACCTAAGATAGATCTTGTTATTATTTTATTATCTTGAGTTATTTGATAAATACTTGATTTGTTCTTAATTATGTGTTCTTAATTCTTGTTTTAATATTCCTAGGTATTAATTCAAGTATTGATGTGCTTATTCAGAGGAGCAAAAGTCCCTGTCTAAGAGTAGATCTGGCATAATTAAGCGGAGTTGCATGTAACCCTAGACATAGGGTGACATATATCTGCCGGATTAGGGTCAAACCTAATAAGAGAATCCATAGATCAAGTTAATGCGAGACTAGAGGTTTTAACTAGAAAAAGATTTCAGTTAATCAACCTAGAATTAGTTGTTCTTATCCTCGACAGAGGTATTAACATAAATTAGAGATTTCTACGGATCAAGTCTAGTGAATAAATCATCTAGTTCAAGAATTAATAACAAGTAAAGTCTAGGTGGATTCTCCCTTGAGTATTGTCCAATTCAATTAGTCTTTCCTAAGAGTTTTTTCCCAATTCACTTTCTGTGCATTCTTAGTTTAGTTTTAGAATTAGTTTAGTTTCATAAAAATCCCTTTTTTATTTCTAGGTTAAATAATAGAAAGAAAGTTAGTACTAGTACTTTTGGTTCCCTTGGGTACGATATCTCGATCTTGCCACTAAACTATACTACGTTCGATAGGTGCACTTGCCTTAAAATCGTGATATTAGTTAGTTTCTGGTGTGTTCATTGTTATAAATTTTATTACTTCATATCGCAAATATCAATGAGTCCAACATTTCATTCTTGGAGGACTCGAGAGACTGAACAACAATCTCTCTGTCAGAGCTTATAAATGCTCTGTATGCACAGGAACAAAGAAGAGCAAGCATAGAAGAGGGGCACGCTGAATGTGCTTTCCAAACAAGAAATAAGGAGACTTCATGTTCTTTAAGCAACAAAGCAAGAAGAATGAAAGAAAAGAAAGATAAAAAAATATGGTGAGAAGAAAAAGTATTTATTATGTAGTCATTGCAAAAAGACAGGTCACTCAGAAAAAATTTACTAGTTTAGACCTGGTGTGCAATGTAAAAACTGCAAACAATTTGGTAATATTGAAAAAGTTTGTAAAAATAGAGAGTAGCAGCAACAACACACCAATCAAGCTCAAGCTGCTAATGAAAATCAAGTTCAAGAGGAGCTCGCATTCATTACCTCATCTTTTGTAGTCAACAACTAAACGAGGAAAAATTGGTTAATTGACAGTGGCTGTACAAACTATATGGTTTCAAATGAAAGCATGTTCAAGAGAATTGACAAGTCCTTTAGTTTGAGAATCAGATTTGGAAATGACTAGATAATTAAAGCAAAGGGAAAGAGAGATGTTCAGGTTAGCACTCTTATAGGTACAAAAGTCATTATTGATGTTTTGTTTGTACTAGATATTGATCAGAACTTGCTTAGTGTTGGTTAGCTTATTGAAAAGAACTATTTTGTCATTTTTGAAAGTCGAAAGTGTATTATATTTGAGTCATATGATCATAAGCTTATGTCAGTTGAGATGAAGGATATGAGCTTTGTTCTAAATTAAAACTTAGTTGCCTTATAAGCGTACTCTAGTTCTACTGATGATTCTGACTTATGGCATAAGAGATTGGGGCACGTTAACTATAGGTCCTTGAATATGTTGTATAAGCATGGTTTGGTTGAGAACATGTTTAAAGTTAGTGAGAAAAATGAAGTTTGCGAAGTTTGTTAGTATGAGAAGCAAGCAAGGCTTCCATTTCCTACGAACAAATGTTGGCGAGCATCTGGTTCATACTGATGTATGTAGGCCAACAGAGACTGCTTCACTCAGCAATAGCAGGTAGTTCATTCTGTTTATTGATGATTACACTAGATAATATTGGGTGTATTTTTTGAAGGCTCAGTCTGAGGTTGCTGAGATCTTCTGGAAGTTTAAAATTGCTGTTGAAAATCAAGCTAGTTACAAATTAAGAATACTCAAGTCTGATAATGGGACTAAGTACACTTCTGAAAAGTTTCAAAAGTTTTGTGAATATGTTGAGATTGAGCATCAGTTGAGAAACACATACACTCCTCAACAAAATGGTGTATGTGAAAGAAAGAATAGAATTGTGATGGATATGACAAGATGTTTTTTGTTTGAAAAGAAAATACCAAACAAGTTATGAGCTGAAGTTGCGAGTGCCTCTGTTTATATGCTTAACAGATTACCAATAAGAGCTGTGAAAGGTAAGACACCGTTTGAAAGCTGGTTTGGATTTAATTCATTAGCGTCACACTTGAAGATATTTGGTTGTCTGCGTTATGCACTCATTCTTACTGTTAAGCGAAATAAGTTGGAAAGAAGAGTACAACATGGTATCTTTGTTGGGTACAGTAGAAGCAAGAAAGGGTACAGGATTTTTGGTCTATTCACAAATAAGTTTTTTGAGAACAGAGATGTCAAGTTCAGTGAAGAAGCCTTGTGGAATTGGGAAGCTACAAAAGCAGAAATGGTTGAACAAAGTCAGATTGAGCTAAATGTGTAAACTGATGAAGTTCAACACCAAGATGGTGATAGTGTCAAGGATTTGTCAGTCAGAGGCACCAGGCCTATATTTGAAATTTATTAAAGATGTGATGTTACTATGCTAAAGCCTATGAGCTATTAAGAGGCATTAAGAGAAAATGGCTAAAAAGAGGCTATGGAAGCTAAGCTGGCCATGATTAAAAAAAATGAAACTTTGGAGTTGGTTGATAAACTAGTTCACAAGAAGGTTATTTAAGTAAAATGGGTTTATAGAACCAAGTTAAATGTTGATGATTCAATAAACAGACTCAAAGCTAGGTTGGTCGCAAAGGTTTATATTCAACAATATGGGGTAGACTATGACACCAGTAGCTAGATTAGAAACCATCAAGTTTTTACTAAATATGACAAATCAGAAAGGGTGGAAGTTACATCAGCTTGATGTAAAGTTTACGTTCCTCAATGGTATTCTGAAGGAAGAAGTATATGTTGAACAGCCACAAGGTTTTGTAGCTGATGGTGAAGAGCACAAAGTATGCAAGTTGAAGAAGGCTTTATATGGCCTCAAATAGGCTCCGCAAGCCTGGTATGAAAGAATTGATATGCACTTGGTGAGCTTAGGATTTGAGAGGAGCATCAGTGAACCCACCTTGTATGTTAAGAAAGAAGGAAGGCTTCACTGATAGTGTCCTTGTATGTTGATGACTTACTGGTAACTAAGGGTTATAAAAAGGCAGTTGATAGAGTTCAAGAAGCAGATGCCAGCTAAATTTGAGATGTCTGATCTAGGAGGCATAACTTATTTCCTTAGGTTGAAAGTGTTTCAATCTGAACAAGAAATTTTCATCAGCTAAAAAAATTTTGAACAAGTTTTGCATGGAAAATTGCAAGCCAACGAACACTCCTATTGCCCAAGGAGAAAAGCTCACAAGCCAATGTGACTTTGAAAAATTTGATGAAGGCACCTATAGAAATCTTATAGGATGTTTGCTTTATTTAATAACATCAAGGCCAGATATTATGTTCGCTATTAATCTTCTTTCAAGATTTATTTATTGATCTAATGTGGTTCACTTCAAAGCTGCGAAGCGAGTTCTTAGGTGTATTAAAGGAATCCTAAGTTATGGAATTGAGTATGTGAAGGGGAATGGGCTAAATTTAATTGACTTCATGGATAGTGATTGGGCTGGTTCTGTTGAAGATATGAAGAGCACTCCCGAGTACTTCTTCACTTTGGGTTTGAGTGTATTCAATCGGAGCTCAAAGAAGCAAGAGACTGTTGCACAATAAACTGTTGAAGCTGAGTACATCGCAGTAGCTATAGCAGTAAGCTAAGCATTTTGGCTAAGAAAGTTAATGTCTGATTAAATTTGAAGCAAGTGGAGGCAACGTAGATACGTCGTGACAATCAGTCTGCGTTGCAATTGCAAAAAACCTCGTATTCTATGGAAAAACAAAGCACTTCAAGATAAAGTATTATTTTGTTAGAGAAGTTGAGCAGTTAAATGAAGTTAAGCTGGTTCATTGCAGTTTAGATGTTCAACTTGCTAATATTCTCACAAAACCTCCTGGAAGAATGAGATTTGAGAGGTTGAGAAATGATATTGGAGTTCGCAGCATTATGGCCAATGAGGAGTATTGCGAAGTGGTCATTCATGTAGTGGCGAACTTAACAGTAGAAGATGTGAGCTAAAATAAGCCTGTGAGCTCTACATTTGTGAGCTCAATTGAAACCGCGAGCTTGATAAAAAAATGCGAGCTCAATCCAAGGCGTAAGCCAAGCTAAGTGCGAGTTGTTGTGGAATTTGGTGAACCACAAGATGTGTTGCAAGAAGGGTTCACATGTGTTGATATTTTGTTTAAATCTACTTATTTAAGATTACTTGTTAGATAAGCGGAGTTAGTATTGAATGACCCTGATTGGTATAGATTTACCTAATCAGGTTGTGTACAGGTTTTATGCTTACTTTTCCTAAAAGATAAGATAGGGTTAGTTGATTGTAATACCCCTTACCCGAGACCGTCGCCGGAGTCGAGCACGAGGCGTTACTAGACTTATCTTAGTAGTTTAGGGCATAAAAATTTACTTTTAAAATTAATCCGCCCACATTCATCCAATATATCCCTAAAAAGGGCCCTCGAGGCCTAAAATATGCAATTAAAACAGTTCGAGACCAAACGAGAACATTAAAAATTTTTCGATTACCTACACAAATCAAAACAATTTATTTCACTATTCATAATAAACTATCCACCTGCATAATGGTCACTAAATTAATTATAAATTGAGTTACGAAACTCAAAATTTAAATCCGTAAATTTTGCCTAAAACTAGACTCATATATCTTCGTACCATTATTTTTCCAGAATTTTTGGTATGACCAATTAGTACAGTTTATTAGTTAAAGTCTCCCCTATTTCGCAGTCTAGTGAACCTAACCTCTCTTCACTAAAAATCAATTATCTCATTATACAGAATTCGGCTAATGTTTTCATTTGTTTCTAATGAAAATAGACTCAATAATGAATCTAGACATATAAATTATGAATTATAATTATTTTTGTACAATTTTTAGTGAAATTCTAAATTCAGAATAGGGGATCACGAAGTCATTCTGAACCAGTCTCAGAAGAATTTAAATATCTTCGAATATAGACTTTCTTTGCTTGCTTTATTTCTTTCCTATGAAAATAGACTCAATAATATTTAATAATATATCTCATTTACCATTTAATTCCATTTCTACAATTTTTTAGTGATTTTTCAAAACCACATCACTGCTGATGTCCCAAAACTGTTTCATAACCAACTTTTACTCTTTCATAATTTCTTTGCATTAAACCTCATTTAGGCATACATAACATCAACAGATGTTTTTTTTAGCCATATCATAAGGACATACACACAAAATGGCCAAGTCCCTATACATGCCATAACTGAAAACATTTCAATGAAAATACCCAATTGGTAACTTGATAGTCGAAAGTGTGAAGCAATCTCCGATGACCTCCAACCCTAGCTTGTTTGATAAAACTCTGGAACAGGGGAAAGCAAAGAGGTAAACTTATAAAGCTTAGTAAGTTCACATGTAAAATAATAGGCATTAGTAATGAATTTAGCTTATTATTAAGCTTTCATAATTTGCATAAATAATATTAAGTTCTTACTTTCCCATCTTACTCATTGGTAACCTTACCAAAGGCTCGGAATAATAAAAGAAATACCTTACTTAATAGCTTGCTTATGTACCTGCAAAATCTCAATTAACACATTAAAACCCTTTCATAATAGATAGGCATATTGCCAATCATGTCACAAAGCGCCATAAGTATAATTGAAAACTTATCACTTACTTAATAGTTGAATATACTCATTAAAATACTTTTAATATCATCAACTAACAAAATCTTTATTTTAATTCTCCATTTACTCTTTAACTTTCCTGTTTATCATTCCTTTACCTGAACTTTCTTGTAACATAGCTTGTATATTAGCCCAATGAACCATTTGGAATACTTAGGATACTTAGGTTTTCCTGCTTGATAATAGCCTGCCAATGCCATGCTCTAGGCATGGTCTTACATGGGATGTTCCCTGTCCTGCCAAAGCCATATATTTGATACGGACTTACATGGGATGTTCCTCAACTGTCTCAACCTGCTAATGCCATATGTCTGATATGGACTTACATGGGATGTTCCTCAATTGTCTCAACCCAAAATGTCACGACATTCCGTATCCTATACATTCCTAAGGTTCAAACGGGCTTTCTGATACTTTTTCAAAATATTCTCATAAAATAAATGTATATATGCTGGAAATTAACAACATTAATATAAAATATCAAAATATTGCATTAATTTACCGTAAACTTACATACTTACATTCTCAATCTCATCATATCCTCAATTTATCTTACTTTCCTCAAATTATGCTATTCAATACTTTCTTGATCTTATACAAAGCTACATTACCATTATGGTATAATATGTAAACTTATTCGAATTCTCACTTTTAATGTCGAATCATTATCGAACATTTCTCAATTATTATCATTATATTCAAAAATCAATATTAAAACATTTATAACTAATATATCAATTTAGCATTCAAACATGCTTAATTAAATGCTTATTAAACACATGAACTTACCTCGATACCAATACGACCATTTTGACCAACTTTTCCTGATTTCAGTTTTTCTCCCGTTCTAGGTCCAAATCTCATTTTTCGGGATCTAAAACATCATATTTCACTTATTTAATCAATGTACTAATCATTTCGGACCTAAAACATATTTTTACAAAACTTACATTTTTGCCCCCAAACTTTTGCATATTTACACTTTTGCCTCAAAGCTCGGAAATAAATTTTTATTCAATTTATTTGCATTTTAGGCCTAACTAAACCATTTCATAAATATAACAACCTACAATTCTCATTAAAACTCACACTTATGACCAATTTTATAACTTTTACGATTTAGTCCTTTTAGATGTTTTTGTCGAAAATCACTTGGTAAAAACCATTTCTCTAACCATAAACATGCATAATCTACCATAATTGATCAAAATGCACAATTATTCAACATGAGTCAATTTTTGAAATCAAACCCTAGCTCAAATAAAAGGTAGAAATAGAGAAATAATGTTACCGGGATTTCAAAAACGTAAAAATCATTAAAAACGGTGCTAGAACGAACTTATAATCAAGCTTGGAAGCTTGAAAAACCCTAGCCATGATTTCTCCATGCTATATTCGGCCTTGAGGAAGAAGATGAGCAAATTTTTGTTTCATTTTCCCTTTTTAATTCTTTTAAATTACCAAATGACCAAAATGCCCTTAAAGGCTTTTCTTTCAAACTTGTCTTATTCATGCCCATTTTTGTCCAACAATTTAACCAATGGTCTAATTACTATTTAAGGACCTTCAATTTAAAACTTCATAACAATTGGACACTTCTAACATATGGAACTCAACTTTTGCACTATTTACAATTTAGTCCTTTTGACTAAATTGAGTGCCCAAACATCGAAATTTTAGAACGAAATTTTCACGAAATCTTTCCGTGAAATCGTAGATCATAAAAATATAATAAAAATAATATTTTTCTTGTCGGATTTGTGGCCTCGAAACCACTGTTCCGACTAGGCCCAAAATCGAGATGATACATTGATAACTTATAAGCATTTTCATATATATTGTAATTTTTGGAATGAAAAAGTTGAATAAATGCAAGCAATTTATTCCATCTGCTGTGTTATTTCTTTGTGCTCTACACTTGAATAGAAAAACCCCAACAAGAACTTCTGACATTTTTTGAGAAAAGGGAATAACAACTAAACAAGTAAGGAATAGAGTTTGAGTATAGGTGATAATTTCCTTGGAAAATAGGGACGACCTTAGTGGCCTATATCATGTAGTACGTTCAGAAGTTCGAGTCTCTAATGCAGTTTATCCCATTAAATGCCAAAAATTAAGAATACATATTTTATTTTTGATAACATCAATTGAAACCCATATTAAAGGTTCTCAAGTCCAAAATACGATGAATATATGTTTACAAGTAATTATTTATTTATTATTTGTATGTAGAGGGTAATTTGGTAGGAGGAAAAATGAAAAACAATGACGGTAGTAAACCTGAAGTATTGGGTGAATAGTAGATAGATGATGATACGTTAGCAGAAGCAAGAGTTAGCTAAGTGGAGAAGAAGGGTTAAACCGGCTAGAATAGGTGATTCTTTGCTTTGATACTTTAATATATAAACTAAATGCTGTTATTTTCAGGTCCATTCGGTGTTGCTGACTCTAATATGACGGAAACTCACGCTGGTAAAGTTGCGTTGCAGTAGTTTACCAAGACGGAATATTGGATCCGATTCATTCACAGTGGTTTCTCGTTGCTCTGGCGACAGGACAGGCTTTGGAGGCTTTGGGAAATTTTCAACGCCATGGATCATTTGATTTGTGTGATGTCAGTTTCGCCCATGTTTTACGTGAAGTGAATTGATTTGCAGACGCTCTCCCCAAAGCTGGTGTGGGATTGAACAGGATGTTTATGGGAATATGTGTTTTAGATTCTCTAACATTATATCTTCCAGCAATATGACAGCCAAGGCTAGCACAGTGGGAGCCTAGTAAATCAATATGTTTATCGTTGCATTGTGAAGTCATCATTTCAGAGAATAACATCTTCGAAGAAACAGCAAGCCATTAGCCAGCCCTTTAGGCATTTAACATTCCTGTCACCTGCTGCTACATCAACTACCATTATTGTTCATTATTTTGAGACTTTCTTTTTCCACAGAAGAAAGCTTCAGCTAATGATAATGCACGGATAACGTGCAAACAACCTGGAAGTAATTAATGGTAGGTTGACAGCAGTGTCATAATTCAGCCACAAAACATTACGAAATTGAATTTTGCGTTGCATAGCCAAGTTCAAGTGTGGTTGAGTTTAGACTTTATCAAGGTAGTGGAGTTGTTGAGGTAACATGCTGCAATGAATGTTCTGAATCCATTAGTCAAATGCAACTTGATGGTTGATAGAGATGGAATGAGCTAATAATGGAGAATGGAAAAATTTTCGCCTTATGCCTTACTTGATCTTCTCGCCTTACAGAAAAGCAACGAGTGCGGTATCTAGAAACCTTGATTGTGACCGTAGTTGATATCGACGTTGTAGTTTTGCCAGCTAGATGGGTTTTGAAAATGGGGAAAACCAAAACAAGACAACTTACTAGGTTTATCTTTTACCTTAAACATGGTTAAGGAACTTTGAAATGCAACTACTGTAACAGATACAACACATTCAAGTGACTTCATCTTTGAAATGCAACTTATTGAAGTTTTAACATATATTTTGATCTTGATATTTGCATAAATATAGGGCGGATCTAGGTCATCGACTCATCGTAGTTAGTCCCTTTAGCTTCTAAGTGCTCTTCCCTTTTTAGGCAGCAGGCGCTGGACCAAATATGTTACTATTTTCAACTTTAAAGTGGTCCAGATGTTTGAACTCTACGCACACACCTCTTACGGGACATCACTCGAGAAATTCCCAATTTCATTTGTGTTTCCAGATCAGCTGCTATGGATTGTGACCATTTAAACGATCAATTTCGAAAAGGGTTCACTTTTCCAGCCACATGAAAGTGACATAAGATTGCAGTATTTCAAAATATTGGCACGCTGCAGTATTTCCTTCCATTATAATTTAAGACACGAGACTACGTCCAAGCATAGGTTAAAAAGAGGTCAGTTATTTGAAGTTTTGACTTCTCCTTAAGAATTGGGTCGACTTGGCTGCTTTTATTTTTCCACTATCATATATACGTGTTTCTTATGCGGCTGGCATGCCAAGCTCTAACAACAGTTGCAGAACAACCAATTTGCATCAGAAAAAAAAATCAGTGTTAATGAGTGTAAATACTTCTACATTTTCATGCATGCAGATACATGCATAATATATATATGCAAACGAATATTATTAGATGTAGTTCATCTTATTCATATCAAGTAACATCAGCTAATTAGTTACTCTATATATCACTTCATGTCTAGTTAAATGGGGAAAAGGGAGTGGGACTTGATGCATAATTGAAGTTGGTAACTTAATTTCGTAAAGTTAGGTGGTTGGGATCAGCCTTTAGTGGTACTGAAAAAGTCAAACAAATTAATGAGCAGAGGCAGATGAAACACAAACATCAATCAGACCTATTTTCTGCTTTACTCGATATCAAATTCACCAACATTTTGTCCTACAAACTATCTTCCTTTCCTTTCTTTCTTCATCTGGTCCACTTGAGAAAACCAGGACTGCACGTAAATTTTAGCCTGAGCTTAAAATCCCAAGCCAAGACTGAATATTCAACCAAAAAACTCCAACCCAAAACAAAAAAAACCATGTAGTTCTGAGTATAAGAAAACAAGTGGAGATGTATGGGACATGTTGGATCCATGTCTGTCTTTTCAAGCTAACTAATATATCAGCGCTGATGTTACTGTTTGCAAGAAACCTCAGGAGAGCAGTACTTTTTCCGAACAGAGACAAATTCGGAAGTGAATTACATTATTATTGTAGCTCTACTCGTGGTAATTACAGTGATGAGGGTATATCATATATGGTCCCTTGTGGGCCGATGGCCATCCGAATTTTACTGTTCATTCCCTGGTTTGACCGATGTGATTTGCAGTGCTTGCCCTTAAATAAGTACACCCATAAGTTGGTGACTCCTTGATTCTGTTATTGTCTACCTAGAGAATGGAAATTAAAATTGACAGGCATATAAATACAATTAATTGGTGCTAACAGACAGATAGAAATGAATGCAAAAGCTTTGCTAAAAAAACTGACATTTATTAACTTACCTAATAGGTTGAATCAAGTAACTAATATAATGTGCTCAGATATTTTGTTTATCAGTATCAACCTATATATGCTTACATCCATGTTTTTAAAATTGTTTGAGTGGTTGTTAGTCTAAAGTTTTGAAGCATCTGAAAACTGTATATTTTTATTACTGCATAGTGCATATGCTGCATTTTATTAAATTATTAGTGCTGAATTTATGCATCATGTTATAACAATTTCTTTTTTAAAAAATAGCTTCACGATTGCTATTTTTTTAAAAAAAGTAGCAATAAAAACTCAAAATAAAATAGAAAATAATATTTAAATTTCTTCGAAATCTTGTTTGCTTCAACTGTTGACTGATTCTAGCAAATTTAAGGCATGTTCGATAATCCAACTGTTGGCAGAGCACAAAGCAGAAATAATTGTCACTCACTAAAAACGAATAACAAAATACAAATATATTTTCTTGTCACAAAATATACTATCTGCCGTTAGTTATATATACCAACTCACTTGCACTATTTTCTTTCACTCATACACACGCACACTTCTTTTTATATCTCACTCACACTTACAATTTTCTTACTCACTTATACTTTTCTTACTCACTTATACACACAATATATACGTCTAAACTAGTATATATGGGCTTAATAAACTATCTTATCAAGCTAATCTTTGTTGCCATACTTATCCATTATTATTTTTTATGGATCTTTCGATTAGATTTATGCGACACTCTCTTTTTAAACCCCTTGCAAACTAATTTCTTGCCACCTTGTTTTTGCCTATGAATTGCGAACCTTATCTCTATGTTTTGGGACTTTAAAAGTTTTTTTTGATATAAACACTCTGTTGGAAGCATAATAAAAATAAATCAAATACTAATTTTTTATTACACACAAATAAACACAATATAAACTTTTTTTTCTTTCTCTGTATACTAGCTGTTGTTGGTTTTTCCCTCTATAACTCACAACACTTTTCTTTCCTTTTTTTTTTTTCCATCAAGCTCATGAACTTTTCAGCACACTTATTCATTCTTCATAAGACTCTACTTAAATATTTATAAGCATAGTAAGCCGACAAACTTTATCATGCCTTGTCGTCTAAGACTATTCAAGCTGCTGCCATCATCATTATCCTTTGTCCTTGATTTTTCATGAAATTTCTAGGATGATAAGCTTTATCATTTCTGCAAGCCAATTTGCAAAGTTGCAGGTCACTTTGCAATTAAATGTCAAGCTACGTTTCCATGAGGTTGAAAGTCAATTTGGGTAGAAATTCTTTGGCTACAATTTTTTACTTTGAAAATCGGTTTGTTTTCTAACACTTCCCCTCAAACTGAACTTTTCATTCCAAGTTTTTCTTTGAGTTTATGGAATATGTCCGCTTTCAATGGCTTCATAAAAATGTTCACCAATTGATCTTCTATTCTGTAGTAAACTAACTCCACATTTTTATTTTTCACTTGCTCTCGAATAAAATGATACTTTGTATCGATATGCTTACTTTGACTATGAGACATTGGATTCTTTGCAAGAGATGTTGTAGACTTGTTGTCAACATAACTTGTAATTGGACCTTCTTGTATAATAGATAATTCACCCAAAATATTCTTCAACCAAATTACTTGACACGTGCATGTTGCAACATCCATGTATTCTACTTCACATGTTGAGAGGGCTACTATTTGTTGCTTTTTCGATGACCATGAAAATGCTACAGAGCCAATATGGAATAAATATCTGGATGTGCTTTTGCAATCATCCAAATCACCACCATAATCACTATCTGAATAACCAACCAATTTTGAAGTCTGTGAGTGTGTATAAAATAAACCCTAATCCATCGTACCTTTGATGCATTTCAAAATTCTCTTTGCTGTAATCAGGTGATCTTGTTTTGGCTTTTCCATGTATCTACTAACTATTCCCACAACGTACATGATGTCTGGCCGCGTGATAGTCAAGTACCTTAAACTTCCAATGACACTTTTAAACAATGTTGGATTTATCGGCTCTCTAGATTAATCAACACTTAATTTCACGCTTGGTTATTTTGGCGTGGCTACTGGCTTGCAATCTTTCATACTGAATTTTCTTAAAATATGTTCCACATATTTCTTTTGAGACACAAATGTTCCATCTTTCATTTGTTTCACTTCGACTTTAAGAAAGTATGACATTTCACCAATATCTGTCATTTCAAATTCTTTAGTCATAGCTTTTTTAAAGTCATTGAACATACCTGGATTTTTTCCCATGAAAATCATATCATCCACATATAAGCACACGATCATGATGTCACCAACTTCATTTTTCTTCGTATATAGAGCATGCTCGTATGGGCTTTTCACTCGTTCTTCTAAACGTATTAATTTATTCTTGTGTTTCATGCTCTTGGGGCCTACTTTAGTCCATATAAAGCTTTCTTCAAGCGATAAACTTTGTCTTTTTGTCCTTGTTTGCTATATCTAGGTGGTTGTTTAATGTAGACTTTTTCTTCTAGGTAGCCATTAAAGAATGTTGACTTTACGTCCATCTGATAAATTTTCCATTTATTTGGTGCTACAATTGCTATGAGAAGCCTTATAGTATCAATTCTGGCGACTGGAGCAAATACTTCATTATAGTCCACACCATACCTTTGCTTGTAGCCTTTTGTAACTAGTCTTGCTTTGTATTTCTCCACTTTTCCTTCTTTGTTGGTCTTCATCTTGTACACCCATTTGACTCCAATTAGACTATGTCTTTCTGGAAGACTTGTTAGCCCCCGTGTGTCATTTCTTCTTATTGTTGTAATTTCTTCATCCATTGCCTTCTTCCATCTGACATATTCAATTGCATCTTCATATATTATTAGATCATATTTTGTCATTAAATAGAATAATGAATAACCGAGTGTTGTTTCTATGGGTTTTGTAACCTCATAAATATCGCTTAAACTACGCATTTTTGCAGGTGCTTCATCTGAATTGCTGGTATTGTAACAGCCCAAATTAGGGCTTAGTCAGAAAAGTGGTTTCGAGACCACAAATCTGAGGTATAAAAGTACATTTTATGATTATTCTTAAGTTTATGATATGATTGCACGTAGTAAGATTAAACCATGAAGGAAATTTTATGAAATAAGGATCAATTTGTCTTTAAGGGCTAAATTGCAAAATATGAAAAATTTGAAGGTTTAAGTATGAAATAGTATTAGATAAAATTTATTTAGTATTATTCTATGTGTTATGGTACTTTTATAAGAGTGCATGAAAAATTTACTGAATTAATTTACGCGATTAAAGGCTTAATCGCAAGAAAGGACTAAATCGCATAAAAAGCAGAAGTTGAGATTACTAATAAAATTGGGTTAATCAGCTAGAGGACAAAAATTTGAAGGTTTTAAAGGGAAACTAAGCCCATTTAGTTGAGCATGGCTAGCCAAGAGAAGAAAATAGGGGAAAAAAGTCAAAGATATAGGCATTAGGTGACCAAAATCATAAAATAATACCTAGGTTGCCTAGCTTTCATTTTCTATCCCATTTTTAGTCTTCTTCTCCATGAAAATATCAGCTCCTTGGGGGGGTTTTTGAAGCTTAAATTTCAGCTAAGTTATTTCTCTTGAAAGTAAGTAATTTCCATGGTCTTTCTTAAAAATTTTTACATATTTGATACCCTCATGGCATAAGCTTTCTATTGAGGGGTGTATTTAGCATTTTGGTTGGGAGCTTAAAGCTTTTCCATGAGTGTGTAGATGTTATTTGTTGGAGTTTTATCAAAGAAAATGAATATAGGATGCTTGATAAACAACTTTTGGAAATAGGTGTTCATAGAAAACACCTAAATATGACTTAATTGTAAGTAAATAAGTTGTTTTGGTAAATGCATGGATAATGAATAATTGAAGTTTTCATATGCATGAAAGGGCTTAGATAGGCATGAGAAATGAGGAAATTTGATAAAAATCAATTTCCGATCATAAGGGCAAAATGGTCATTTTGCCAAAGTCTAGGGGCAAAATGGTCAAATTGCCAAATTACGAATTAGAGGTTGTCTGAATTAATATGATGATTAAATTATTGAATTTTATTTATTATAGATCAAGAAACTCAAAGCACGAATCAAAATTGGGGAAAAAGTAAAGCGGTAGACTAAGCCGAGCACTAATTATATTTTGGACTTGAGGTAAGTTGTATGTGATAATTTAGCATTAATTATTATGGAACTTTATTAATGATTTGCTATGATATCTATGATGATGCCATGAAATTATTGACATTAGTTTTCATTAAGAATTAATGAGGAGATAGTAAAATGTAAATGAATATGGAGGATACTGTTGTCATACCATGAGGATTTGTAGGTCTCGTATAAGACCACGTTTGGGACATGACATCAGCACCGAACTTAGATCCCATGTAAGACCATGTTTGGGGCATGGCATTGGCATCGACACGAGGTCTCGTATAAGACCATGTCTGGGATATGGCATCGACACCGAGATGAGATATAGATTCCTCGTAAGACCTTATTTGGGACATGGCATGGGTATCTAAGAAAGATCTCGTATAAGACCATGTCTCGAACATGGCACCGGCATCATATGAGATCCCGTATAAGACCATATCTGGGATATGGCTTCGGCATCAGTGTGAGATCCCATGTAAGACCATATCTGGGATATGGCCTTGGCATCTTAATAAGAGAATGGCATTACGGTTATCCTTCAATATTCCAAGTATATTAATAGAGAAAGTATTCAAGTTGATTAAATTAATGAGCAGGACTAAAGTTTATGACTAGTGTTACAGGTACCCTCAATTAAGATACGAGGTAATGATAATACAACTTACGAGATTGACTAATTCTCGAAAATGAGCAAGGTATGAGATTGAGTTAATATTGAGGTGGTGTAAGTCATGAGTATTAATAAGAAGTTAAATAAAGTATCAAATACTTTAAGATTTAACAATGATTGTTGATTATGATTGCTATTTTTATTTCATGCAACTTACTAAGCAATTTGTGCTTACTCTCTCAATTTCCTTTTCCATGTAGATTTACCGTATTAGCTCGAGGATCGTCAAAAGTCGGAGCTCGAAGTCACACTATCAAGATTTCCATTTTGGTATAGTTATGTTAGTCATTTTGAATATGGCATGTATATGCCTTTAGTCATTTTATTGCATGATTCGTGCTAGTTAGCCAATTGTGTTGGCCATTTATACTTATAATTTTCATTTCGTAAATGGCCTTTGGAATTGGCCTAAAACCATTCAGGTTGCTTAATGAAATGAGATGAATTTACATGGAATTTTTGCAAAGTTGCTTAGTAGTTTATGCATGCATTTTGGACATGAATTGGTTGATGTATGAATACCTATTTAGGGGCATTTAGATGAGTATTGGTGCTGTGATGTGATGTATGAAGATTGGGGTTATGTTTGTCTGTGTTTCAGGGTGGCTAAAGGCTTGGTAAATAGTTCTATATTGCCCACACGGCTGGCACACAGGCATGTGTCTAGACTGTGTGAGACATACGGGCTACACACGGGTGTGTGGCTTGACCGTGTGTCCCCTGCACCTTGCATGGATAGAATTAAATGCTATCAGAGTTCTTCACGGGCATGAGACACGGCCGTGTGTCTCAACCGTGCTGAGGACATGGCCAGTACACGGGCATATGCCACAGCCGTGTGAGTGAGGACGTTAGAAATAGAATACCCAAGTTTTTGCACACGGGCCACGACACGGGCGTGTCAAGACCGTGTGAGGGACACGAGCTAGGCACACGGGCTTGCGCCAGGCCATGTGAAAACTCCTGTAGATTGATGTTAGAAATTAAATCCACACGGGCAAAGGGCACGGGCGTGTCTCTAGCGTGCTTATGCCGTGTGAGGTACACAGGCCATTAGCACGACCATGTTTAGGGGTCACATGGGCGTGTTGCCCTCTTACATGGGTGTGTACCCTATTTTTTCTAGTTTTTGAAGAAATTTTCTTAAGTGCATGAAATGGTCTCGAGTTAGTTTCGAACCATGATTAGGGCCTCGTAGACCCATAAGAATGCTCGTAGGACAATGTTTGGAAAAGTTTTAATTGGGACACATTCTCATGAGTTTAAGTCGAAGGTATAGTTGAGTTTCAGTAAGGTAATGCCTCATACCCCACTCCAGCATTGGTTACGGGTAAGGGGTGTTACATTTAGTGGTATCAGAGCTAGTGTTTAGTCGATTCTAAGACTAACCTAGCACATGCATGAGTCTAGCTATACATGCCGTACTTAAGTATTTGTGTTATATGATAGTGTGATAACTCCTGACAACTTAAAATGTGTTTTCTTATAGCAATGGATCCTGACCGAGCTACAGTAGACAATGTAAAAAGTAATGCACCCGTTCCCGCTGAAGGGACGGTACCAGCTGGGACTGAGGATAGACCATCTACTATGAGTCAGAGAGGATAGGCTCGAGAGGCCTTCTTCCAAATGATGAGGGAGTGGTTCACAGAGTTCATTTGGACGAACCCGTCCACTCAACAACAAGCTCCACCCCCTCCAAATACTCAATCTACCCCGGTAGCTCCTCAAATTATAGAAGTAGTAAGACGTGAAAAGCCCTCAGTAGATAAAATTCAAAAGTAAGGGGCAGAGGAATTTCGGGTTACTAAAGACGATGACCCGGAGAAAGTCGAGTTTTGGCTGGAGAATACCATTAGGGTATTCGATAAATTATCTTACACTCTGGAGGAATGGATGAAGTGTGTCGTGTCCCTCCTACGAGGTTCCGCCTATGAGTGGTGGAACACCCTTGTGTCGGTGGTACCAAGGGAAAAGGTTAATTGGAAATTTTTCCAGGAAGAATTCCGTAAGAAATACATCAGTTCGAGGTTTATTGACCAGAAGCGTAAATAATTTTTAGAACTGAAACAAGGCCGGATGTCGATAATAGAATACAAGCGAGAGTTTGTTAGATTGAGTAAGTACGCTCGAGAATGCGTATCCACCTAGGCTATTATATGCAGAGGTTTAAGGACGGATTAAATGAAGACATCAAGATGCTTGTTGGTATCCTCGAGTTGAAAGAGTTTGTGGTATTAGTAGACAGAGCTTGCAAGGCCGAGGAATTGGCCAAAGAAAACAGAAAGGTCGAGATAGAATCTCGTGATTTGAGAAAAAGACCGTTTGGCAAATCATTCCAATATTCTTCTAAGAGATCAAGGGAATATACTTCACAGTTAGTCACTTCAGCAGGATTTTCAAGTAAGAGCAAGGGCAAGGGCAAGAAGAATCTAGTCTTCAAAGCTCAGACTACCTTGGTTGCGAGTGTGGGTAATACTCGGCTTAGTAGACCCGAGTGCTCCCAGTGTGGTAGACGCCATCCTGGTGAATGTCGGGTATATGAGAGGGCTTGTTTCAAGTGTGGTGCTCAAGACCACTTATTTAGATAGTGCCCTAAGATGGTTGAGAAAGTTAGAGATTAGAGTGCGAGATCGAGAAATGCTCCCTCTAGAGGCAGACCCCAGAGAAACCCTAGAAAATCCAAGATGCCCGAACATTAAATGCCACAACCATGGATCATATTTAATTGTATTCTTCATACATTTCACCTCTCCAGATTCAATGTCAATAGTAAATAGACGGTTATGCGTCATATCAACTTAGGCAATTAATTCACCACTCTTATTTTTTAGGGCAAGCTTGCAATCCTTCATATGTACTTCATATCCTTTTTCTAGAAGTTGTCCAAGGCTGATGATGTTGCTTTTCAAAGCTGGTACATAATAAACATCTGATATGAACTTTTTTCTTATTATTTTGTGTAATAGTAACTTTGCCTTTACCTTTGATTGTGGCATGTGATTCATCTCCAAACTTTGCTTATCCATGAATATTCTCATCCAACTCTAGAAATAAGTCTTTTTGGCCACACATGTGATTGCTGGCGCAATTATCAAGATACCAAATATTTTTACTTGATTTTTCACTTTCTTTATAAGTGAGAAATACACTAGATTCCACGTTTTCTTCTTTTTTAGCTGCTGCTACATGATTTCTCTCCTCCATCTTAGGATTTAATCTACACTTGTAACTATAATAGCCATATTTATTGCAATTATAACATTGTATCTGAGATTTATTTCCTTTTTGAAATCTACCTCTGCCTCGACCTCGGCCTTGAGCTCCTTGTGTAACACCCAAAACCCGACTTAGACGTTATAGCTGAATCTGGCGATGTCACATGGATTGGATTTTGAAAAGCCACGTAGTTTGGTTAAAGCATTAAATTGTTATTTAAAACAAATCATTCATTCTTAATCATTTGACTCTAGAAACATTAGTAAATTAATTACTTACCAACACATTACTTATTGCAAAAGCTTTAGAAACTGTTGTATTTAAGAAAACCGTTCAAGATTTTAGAAAACCAATACTTCTGGTAAAAATTCGAGTTTTAAATGAGTTTTGCAGTCATAAAAATATAAACGCAATCAAAACCCATAATAACGAATACAACCCATAAAGTCGAATTAACACAAAATTACCCAAATCAAATCTAAAATTTTAAAGCAAAACTAAAATCAAGAACAGTTCGAATAGGTGGTCACCATCGAGTCCTCTACTACACTGATCCACCTAAGTTTGGGGATTACCTGTATTGATTAAACAGAAAAGAGTGACTTTACGTAAACTCAGTGTGTAACCCCATAAAAACAAGCATGCATATAATCAGAAAATCAGAATCAAACGGATACAGATTTCGGCCTAGGCCCATTACATATACATATGCAGATTTAGGCCTAAGCCCATCTCAGATATAGATACAGATGTGCAGATAGAATTAGAAATCATAAATCAGATATCCTGCCCCCATCCTCTACACACCATCTCTGACCATCCCTACACACCATCTCTGACCATCCCTACACACCATGTTGTACTGAATGCGGCACATATAAGATATATTGCAGCCATGCTGCCAGATAATAGGCATAAATTGCCTTTCAGATCACTTCCTCCAATATACATCATCCCACCTCAATGATAGATACAGTAAATGGAGAATCATACAAATTAATCATGCGCAACTATAGATATATAATGCCAGTATAGATATATGTATCAGATGGGTCGGACATGGATGATAATAAAATGCTCAGAACATAATATCAGTCAGTCGAATCATACAAATTAGAGTCTAGTTAGCCCTTACCGACCTACAGTAGGCCCACAGTCATTTGGGATGACCCGTGCAACCCTAGGGAAAAATTTAGATGGTATGTGGGCCCACACGCCCAGATTGGCCTTGCCCGTGTGGATCACACGACCTGGCACAGAGACCTACACACCCGTGTGGACTGCCCGTGTAGGCCCACACGCCTAATTTGGTCTAGCCTGTGTGGCTTACACGGCCACACCCAGCCATCATATGGCCGTCTCTTACATCTGGCCTGGCCTTCGTCATTCACACAGCCGTGTCATCGTACACGGGCTACTACACGGGCGACCACACGCCCATGTGGCATTGATAGAATGGTTTTTAGCTTTTGTCGAAACCTCATTTTCTGTATTTTGGGTGCAAACCTGGTACTGTTTTGCACCGAAAACATTCTCAAGCCTTTTGAAACCTAAAACCAAAGTATCCAATACCAATTTAGCAGATTAACAAGTGAATTCAAAAATAATAACTTAATAGGAACTTGTTTTACCACCAACAAAAATCTACATTACCACCGCTAAGACAATTGGAACGAAACTCACTGCTTGAAAACTTCTCCTACACCATCAATTGTAGAAAATCAAATTCCTGCTTAATCGTTACACGGTTATGACGAAAAAGAAAAGAGGACATACCGAACCCACATGAGCAAAATTCACGTTGCAAAAGAAAAAGATGGATAGAAAGACGAAAGAAAGGAAAGAGGGAAAATTCAAAGGAAAATTTTGTCAGGGTTTTGGGGAGAGCAAAATGTCAGAAAAGGAAGAGATTTTCGGGAAAAGAAAAATAAAATAAAAACATGATATGCATATAACCCTCAAATCCCTTAGATTACTCCCCACTAACACACTATCACCCAACTTTCCAAAATTTAAATTTCATCAAAACACTAACACAAAATCGAGCAAAAATATATACTCGTGCAGGGATTCAAACATAGGACCTCTTACACAACACACAGACTGCCTTACCACTTGAACCAGTAGACTCATTCTGATATGGTTTTACAAATAATTAAACTTAAGCTCACTGAACAAGGATAAGGCTTTAATCAGAAAAATACCAAAATTTGCTAAAGACAAGGCTTGAACTTGGGACCTCAAACACACACCCAGAACACTTAGCCACTGAAATAGACAGACATTTGTGTCAAATAATTACAGAAGCAGAGATAAATAATTTTGGGGCATTAAACCTTGTCCGTGACTTGATGTTTGATATTCTTTACTTGTTTGGGCTTTGCCATATGATTGATTGCCTCGTCTACGTGTTCCTCGTCCACCTCTATTTCTGCCTCTATATCCTCCACGGTATCCTCCATGATTGCTTGTACCTTGTCCAAAGTTATCCCTAGCTCCACTTTCGTTGAAGGACAACTTGCTTTGCAAGACTTGGTCCAAATTTCTAGTATCGTCATTTTGCTTCATTTTATGCTCATGGGCTTGGAGGGAACCCACAAGTTCATCAACTGATATTTGTGATAACTCTTTTGACTCTTCAATGGCAACCACCATATAATCAAATTTGCGTGTCCACAATCACAAAATTTTTTCCATTGCTCTAACATCATCTACTGTTTCTCCATTCCTCTTCATTTCATTTACCACTGCTTTCACTCAGATGACATAATCATCAACGTTTTCTGAAGGTTTCATTTTCAACTTCTCAAATTTGGCTCTAGAGGTTTGTAAACATACCTTTTTGGCTTTTTCCACTCCTTGAAGAGATTTTTGCAAAACTCTCCATGCTTCATTTGATGTCTTTGCATCTAAAATTTTTTCAAAGTTTGATTCATCAACACCTTGAAAAATAAAGAACAACGCCCTCTTATCCTTTTTACAAGCTTCTTTCAATACTCTTTTTTCTTCGTTTGTCAAAGCCACTTCGGTAGTTGCATTTTTGGGCTCAACATATCCGTTTTTGACAACGTTTCGACAATCTTGAGAACCAGCAAAGCCCTCATCTAGATGCTCCATTTGCCATAATTTATCTTTGTTAATTTTGGGATTTGTGGTTGAATCATGTTTGACATTGTGACGTCAACACGAACCTAGCTTAGATACCACTTGTTGGAAGCATAATAAAAATAAATCAAATACTAATTTTTTATTACACATAAATAAACACAATACAAACTCTTTTTTCTTTCTCTGTATACTAGTTACTGTTAGTTTTTCCCTCTATAACTTACAACACTTTTCTTTCCTTTTTTTCTTAAGCTCACTAACTTTTCAGCATATTCATTCATTCTTCATAAGACTCTACTTAAATATTTATAAACATAGTAAACCGATAAAATTTATCATGCCTTGCCTTCCAAGACTATTCAAGCTATTGCCATCATCATTATCCTTTGTCCTTGATTTTTTATGAAATTTCCAACATGATAAGCTTTATCATTTCTATAAGCCAATTTGCAAAGTTGCAGGCCGCTTTGCAATTCGATGTCAAGCCACGTTTCCATGAGGCTGAAAGCCAATTTGGATAGAAATTCTTTGGTTGCAATTTTTGACTTTGAAAATTGGTTTGTTTTCTAACACACTCTTATTCAAATCGAACTTTTTCATCCCAAGTTTTTCTTTAAGTTTATGGAATATGTTCATCCCAAGTTTCTCATTAAGTTTATGGAATATGTCCATCTACAATGGTTACATAAAAGTGCCTAGTAACTAATCTTCTATCTTGTAGTAGACTAATTCCACCTTTTTATTCTTCTTCAGTAGTTGCTACATGATCTCTTTCCTCTACCATATGATTGATTGCCACATCCATGTGTTCCTTGTCCATCTATATTGTCACCTCTGTAACTTTCATGGTACCCTCCATGATTGCTTCCGCCTTGTTGATCTACTGCCAATTATAGTGGTGCTTTAAGTATATTTCGGCACTTAACGAGTTTGTTTTCTAGATATTTTGTAATTAATTATTTTATTTTTAGTATTAGGAGGTTAGGAACTAAATACTAATAAAATAAGCATTTTTACGCACTTTTTACTATTTTGATGACCCGTGAGGTTGACTTGGGCCTCCTAAGTGACCAATGGGCTATTTAAGTGTGTAGGATGTCAATTTAGGTCCAAGAATACAATGTATGACGATTGGGCCACGAGACAAGGGAGCCCTATAGAATAATGAAGCCGTCAAGGCCAGAAATCCACTTGACGTCGTGATGAAAATAAGAAGGCATTCACGGTGGCAGTGTCGTGACAATGAGTCTTCCCACGTCATGACAACGCGCATATGGTAGGCCAAAATGTGGTTGATTCTTTGGACGACACTTTTGGATAATTTTCATATTTGGACACTAGTATTTATCAGAATATTGCATTAATTGGTTTCTAAGTGTATTTAGGGTTGAGTGATCACTAAGTAGCTCTTACTTATATAAGCTGTAACACCTCATACTTGGTCCAGTCACCAAACCCGAGTTTTGAGATGCTACAAACAAACATGAATAAACTTGTTCAATTTAACCATCAACTATACATAATTATACAAATGTTAACCATTAAGAATGAAAATAAAACTATATTGAGCTTTAAACTACTATAAAATTTGATTCAAGTTTGAATAAATGAAGTAGATTATAAAACTTTTAAAACTTTGGACTAATATCGATACCAAGTAAATAAATATCTATATTTTATAACAATAATTGATACAAAAATATTTATCAATACCATTTTGCCATTCTGTCAAATCAACATATCGATATTAATTCCGCGGTATCAATACAAATTAGAAAAATATCAATACTAAGTAAAATTATCGATACTAAATTTGTAGCCTGTAAATTTTGAAACTGTTCATATGGTTTGCTATCGATACTTTAATCTATTTTATCTATACTTTCACCAAAATGGTAAAAAATATCAAGTTGAAAAGATCACTTCAAACCAATCTCAAAACCTAGCTTAAGGATGCATATAGATAAACATGTAACATATATAAACATATTCAATCCAACCTAAATGTATAACCAATATACCCTCATTGACACTAAAATTCAAGCATAACCATTAACCATCCAAACTAAAACATAACTAACCTGTCAAGCTTGTTTATTAACTAAACCACCAATATCAAATGCCAAAATTCATCCATTCTTACCAAGTGTCCAAAGACTAGCATAACCCAACTAAAGTTTGATAAGTACCAAATAAAATAGCCAGTTCAACAACAAATATCCAAGATAGGCATCAAATGATATGCTATCAATTCAAGTCACCAGAGCACCATATACATATTTACATATCAAATAGCACAAATCGTCACCAAGATACCTATTAACATAAACATACCAAGACCCTATTTATATGCCACTTATAATAGGGACAAAATAAACAAATAACTACAAAAAGATTTGTTGGATAATGTGATCTCCAATGATGTTCCAATCAACAACAAGGGTTCGGCAATCTACAAAGAAGAAAACCAAATAGAGTAAGCTTACGTAAAGCTTAATAAGTTCAAAAATAAAACATTACAGACCTGTCAATTTAAGTTTACAATTCTTACATAACATTGAAATTACATTCCTTAGTCTTGTTCTATAATTTCTACCATGTCAAATGCTTAGGCCTTGATAAATTAAAACATCAAAACATAACATGCCAAGATTCACATACCAAACTATTCTCAATATAACATAATTAATCATGTCATCTTATTTCATTTCCACTTCAATAATTAACTGTTTTTCCTAGAAAATTATAGTAAAATGACTTTGGATACGTGGGAGGGTAATGCTCACACAAGCTAAAAAATAAGACATTAACCAATACACGATGCTGCTCACACAAGTTTTAGAGAACCCACAACACATGCAGTAGTTACCATTCACCATAGCATAACATGTTTCAACTTCAAACAAATACAAAAGCCATATTTTACCAGTCAAGTCTTTTATTACGTTTGCAACTTTCCTTGATCAACCATGTTTATTTACACACATACACATACACATACAAATATTGATGTGTCTCTAAAACTAACTATGATCACAACAAGGCAAGTGCACCTATCGATTAATAGTATAGCTATGGTAAGACCGAAATACCATATCCACAAAGACCAAAAGTACTAGTATTAACTATCTTTTTATTATCTAGCCTAAAAATTAAGAGGATTTGTTTTAATCTAAAAAACTAACTAAACTAAGAATGTGACAAAGAGTGAATTAAGAAAATACTCTTACGAAAACCGATTTATAAAGATAATACCCAAGGAAGAATCCACCTAGAATTCACTTATTATTCTGACTCTGAATTAGACGATTTATTCACTTGACTTGATCTGTAGAAATCCCTAAATTATGTTGATATCTCTCTTGAGACTAAAAACAACTGACTCTAGGTTGATTAATTGAAACCTCTTTCTAATTAAAACCCCTATCGTCGTATTAACTCGATCGATGGATTCCCTTATTAGATTTGACTCTAATCCGACAGATTTATGTCATCCTATCTTTAGGGTTGCAATCAACTCCGCTTAATTATGAAGGATCTACTCTTAAATAGGGAATTTTTCTCTACTGAATAAGCACATCAACACTTGGATTAATACCCTGGAAATATTAAAGCAAGAATTAAGAACTCATAATTAAGAACAAGAACAAGTATTTATCATATAATTCAGATAATTAAATAACAAGATCCATCGTAGGTTTCATCCTCCCTAGGTATTAGAGAGTTTAGTTCATACTTATAGAGGAAAACATCTCAAAATTGGGAAAATGACAAAACATAAAGAAACCCAAAAACTTCAAGAGAAATTGAATGGAGCTCTTCAGTCTTGAAGGAGATCTTGCTTCCGAGATGATTCCAACGGATTCTTCGAGTATTTTCTGCTTTCCGCTCGGTGTATCTTCTTTTAGTCCTCTCCTAGTGTGTTTATATAGACTTTAGAATGCTCAAAATACCTAAAAATTAACTTTTTCTGTGTGAAAACGAAGCAGAGGTTGATAGGGACACGGGCGTGTGACTAGCCCGTGTGAGGAGGTTCAGGCCGTGTGCAATACTGACGTGGTTCTAAGTTGACACTGCCTTGACACACGGGCATGTGGCCAGCCCGTGTGTCTTACACAGGCGTGTGGTATGCCTGTGTGGAAGTGCCTAGGCTGTGTGAAGTACTGAAATCAACCATTTTGTCTATTTTTGGCTTATTTCTTGCTCCTTTCGCTTTCCTATGCTCACCTAAATATAAAAACATTATGTTAAAGGATTAGTAGCATCAAATTCACTAAATTATTTAATAAATCATCCAAAAGTATGCCAAGCATGGGATAAAAATATGTTACATTTATGGTTTATGAAATATCCCCACACTTAAGCATTTGCTTGTCCTCAAGCAAAATCCTCTACTCACAATTAAAATTAATTCTTCTCAACTTATAATCCTCATCAATAATGTTTTAAAATAATTCACAAGTAATCGTACATTGAGAATTTAACTAAAGGAATATTAAAGTTTCAAACAATCCAAGTCGAGTATTTGATCATGAAAACATAGGTATTTCCCTTTATCTAAGTAATTACCTTTATTTCAAAAATTAACAAGAGTTGACATCCTTACTAAAGATTCACTCAAATCACTTAAAGTGTTTAAGGTTTAGAAATGAGCACTCAATAGTCAATCATGAGAAGTTATTACCATAGGCTTGCATGAAAATCAAATCTCCACCACTATAAATTGAGATGATACACAAATCAAAAGGTCTTTAAAGGGTTGTAACGGGCTTAGGTTAGGGATGTGGATAAAGGCTGAAAAAGAATGTTAGAATCGAGATTAAATTTGAAAAATTACCAAACTAGAAAAATAAACTAAGACTGAAAAATTACATGAATGAATAAAAAAAAATAATGAGCTTCTCCTCAAAACTTAACTGTTCAAGCTCAAGTACCATGAAACTAAGTAATAAACAATATACTAATTTTTTTTTATTTTTTTAAGAACAATGGAGATAATAAGAGACAATTTATCACTGAAATAACTTTGTATATGCACTTTTTTTTAGAATAAGAACAAAAATTTACTAACTGAACAAAAGAACATAGTTAGGCAACTATTTAAATCAAATCTCGACAAAAAGGAAGTTAAATAAAATAAGAGAAATTCTCAAAGAATAAAAAAGAATGGGTTATGGGTTAATATTAAGGGTAAATTAAGAATGGTGTTTTAGGCTCAAAAGGGGTTCACTAAGGGTTAATTATGAAGGCAGGCTTTTTATGGAGTAAGTGGGTTAAATCCTAAGTGCCTTTATCATCTCAGTATATCAAATCAAAGGTGTGGTCTCAACATGTATAATTGAAGCAAGTTCTAGAATAACAAATCATTGTTGACACACTCATAACCATCAATAAAAAGTGAGCAAGAAAAATATATGCTCTAAAGGCTCAAAATCTCACAAAAATTTATGGCTTTTGATGTCAATCCTGTAAATTTCAAACTTCAAGATAACACCTCGATTAGGAGAAACAACCTAGAAAATTTTTAATTCTCAAAAATCAACTTATCATGCTTGATTCTTTAATGTCTTAAAGTTTAAAGAATCAATGCACAATTACCTATGATTTAATCCAAAACATATTAATAAAAATGATAAATCTATCAAAATTCATTCTAATAGTAATATGAGAAAATTACTTGAGAATAAGACATAATTTAGGGACTTTCTAATAATGATGTAATTAACCTCCTCACACTTAAGATGTACATTGTCCTCAATGTACAAAGATAAATAACAGCAATATAACCAGAATATCATAGGAGAGGGAAAGAAGCAAAACTGTCCTAAATTTTGGATGAAATCCTTGGAATAGTGAAAGCAGATTTGGAGATATAGCTAATGAATTGCATGATTTTGAGCTATTATTAAGAAAAAAAACACAACTGTGGAAGAGAATTAAATGATTACTCGATAATCAACCATAAAGATAAACATGGTTCAAAATAAAAAAGTATAAAAGATAAGTCTTTAAAAGAAAAAGAAAAAGAAAAAGAAAAGTAAAAATAAAAATAAAAATAAAGATAAAATGAATAGACTCAAAGGTCCTCATCATCAGATGCGTCAGCATCGTGAGTCGTCGGTGCTGAAGATGAGATGTGGAGGTGTTGAAATATCTGCTGTAGAGTGACATCAATGCTGTTGAACCTCTAAAAACACTACTGTTCGAAGCGAGTGAGACGCTCGGATATGTCTGTCAAGGTGGCAGCAGGATGAACAGGTCGGTGACTCGATGTTGGTGGATAAGGTGGATCCGTATGATGGAATGGGACATTATCAGTAATGTCCTCTGGGTCATTCTGAGGGTCAGAATGGACTAATCGGTACTAAAGGGGATCCACGCCATGTTGCCGCTCGATCATCCTCATAGAAATCATACTCGAGATGCCCTGTGGGGACATCTGGCCTACAAGGGTAAGTGAAGAGGACATCTCTGGTGTGTGTAGGAGATCGAAGTGTCGAGCTAAGAGAGTCACATGGGGACCCAAATAGATAGGGCCCCTCCTATGGTGATAAGTCTGATGGTGAAAAGATAAAGCGATGAAGTATGCCAAACCAAAGGTATGTCCATGCGCCATGCTCCACAGATAATACATATCATGAGTGCTGACAACTCCGGTGCTCTCTCTCTAACCTGTCAAAGTATGAGCTAAGATGGCGTGAATGTACCGTAAGGCTGGAGAGAGAGTAGTCACCTTCGAGCGACTCGCGTCATATGGTATCTGACTCCCAGTAAGATCGGTCCAACAACATGAAGGCGAGTGATGGATATGTCGATGAAGCTGAAGGAAGTCCTCGGCTCTCATGAATTCCTCTGTGTATAGTCCCAAAGCAGTGCCAAACTCAAGAGCACTCATATGTCGTATGAGTCCACCGAGGCAAAAAGTGATAGTACCGGCGTCATCGTGAGTAGTCATCATGTGCTACAAATGGAATGTCATGCAGAATTCTAAAGTCAGCTCCCTATAGGTGGGCTTGATGATCTAGAATAATCTGTCCTATGGAGTTGTGGTCATGAAGGCACTAACATCATCAGCTAGTCGGACTTGCTCCAACGTGGTCCAATTGATGCATCGGTCCACTCCTAATGGTCAAACGTGAAGGAGCTGAAATAAATCATCTTGAGGGCCTACTAAAAACCATAGCAGAGGATGGTGAGTTTCGACAGAGACACTGGAGGAAGGCGTGCTTAAGCCCTTTTGCTTTTTCGAAGCAGGGACTGTGACCGTAGTCTTTCCTTGTGTGTTTGTCATCCTAAATTTTTAAGAAAACAAAAACTTAACTAATTAAATGAATCATCACCTAATATGCAAACTAGATCTGAAGACAGTAGAATCCAAATAGTCCAAAAATAAAATGTACGTAAACGCATGCATGCATAAATCATATGGGAAAACTAGAACTAACCAGCGTGAAAGAATAATAAAGAATAAAGATAGATCACGACATGATAGCAAAGATAGCAAGTGACCTAATATGGACTAATCATAAAAGGAAGAATCAAAAAGAAATAAATTTAATGGTAGGAACAACTAAATAATAGAAACAATGAAAATTGACTTATGAAAATTAGCAAAAGTAAAAGCAATTGAAATGTAATAGAATATCCAAATATTAAATCAAAACTTATTGCAAAATCAGTTAGTGAAAACATCTAAAGAAACAAGGGTAATAGATAATAATAATGTAGCCATTAAATAAAAAAGAATTAAGAATAGAACTAATAATAATAAAGAAAGAAAAAAATGGACAAGGGGTTGAAAAGGGAAGACCAACGGTGATGGGGGCGATGAACAGAGTAAGGTCAAAATAGGGTGGTCAGGTCGACGTGCGGTGGGGTGCTACAGCATGGAGCTAGTGGCGCAAGGGTGGGGGTGGTCTGCCGAATATGAGAAAGAAGAAGGGAAAGAAATGAAGGTGGCAGAAGAGAGGGGGTTTGAGGGAAGAAAGGGTAGTTTCGCAAGGAAAAGGGAAGGCCGAGTGGGGGTAGTTTGTTAATGGCAAGAGAGGAGAGGGATGGAGAGAGAGAGGTGATAGAGATGGCGTTGGAGTGGGTGGTGACCGGACAATAAGGGGACAAATGTAACGGCTAGGGCTTGGGGGGTTTGGAGAAGAAGAAGACAAAAAGAAAAGGTTTTGGGGTTTTAAAGTGACACAGTCGTGTAACGGCCCGTGTTTGGCCACACGACCACGTCACATGCCCGTATGGCTCGAGTTTAGCCCGTGTTCATCGAGGAAATTTAATGGCCATTCATCACACGACCTAGGACACGCTTGTGTGTCCAGGTCGTGTGGACCACACGATCTTGCTGCACTACTGTGTGTATCATTCTTTGCTTTTCGTACACGCATGTTATGTTCCCCATGCCTGTGTTATGTTCCACAAGCCCGTGTGGCTTGGCCGTGTTTCACACACAACCGTGTACCTTGCCCGTGTAACTCTCTGATTTGATTAAATTTGAAAAATTAAGGTCCAGGTTTCACACGGCCTAGGACATGCCCGTGTGTCCAGGCTGTGTAGTCCACATGGCCGTGTGGCTCTGTTTATAGCCATGTACATGTTGATTTTTAGGGATTTTTAGCCTTGTTTACACATGACCAAGGACACGCTTGTGTCTTGGCCGTGGGGGTCAAAAACCTGCACTAAAAACTTGAAAAATAGATAAAAATAAACTAGTTAGTGGTGTTAATGCTCGGGTTGCTGATAAACCGTAAATTGTACATATTTTTACCTCATGCTTAGCTATTTTTGGATAAATTATTCCTTGATTTGTGGAATTTGATGCTCCTAAACCTTTTATTTCATGTTTTATACTCAGGTGAGCTTAGGGGAGTAAAAGGAGCAAGAAACGGGCCAAAAACGGAGAAAATGGGCCAATGTGTGAAATCAACACGGCCTAGAGTTCACCACACGGGCGTGTCACACGGCCATGCTACATTAACCAGCTTGAGCATTGCCCAACATCAACTCACATGGGGGTGGCACACGGGCGTGTCCCTGTCGTGATGAAGTTCAATTGCACAAGGAAAAGGCTACTTAGAGGCTAAGAAAGACATTCTAAAACTCTATATAAAGACCCTAGGAGGCAGCTACAAGGGGAAACAGTCTTCCTGCTAAGACGGAGAACTAAAGGCAGGGAATTACTCGAAGGAAAGCCGATTGATCCATCTTAGAAGCCAAGATCTACATCAAGACAAAAGATCTCCCTTAGATCCTTTTAGGAGTTTTGGGTTTTCTTATGTTTTGTTATTTTCTTTATTCTGAGATGTTTCTTTTTATAAACATGAACTAAAACCCCAAATATCTAAGGGGAATGAAACCTAAGACGAATCTTGTTATTGTTATCTGAACTATATGATAAATATTTGACTTGTTCTTAACTGTGTTTTTACTTCTTGAATTGATATTTCTGGGATATTAATTTAAGTCAAATGTGCTTAGGTAGAGGAGAAAAAGTCCCTGTTTAAGAGTAGATCCAACACAATTAAGCGGAGTTGATCGCAATCCTAGATATAGGACGACGAAAATCTACCGGATTAGAGTCAAATCTAATATGGGGATCCATAGATCGAGTTAATGCAAGACTAGGGTTTTAATTAGAAAGATATTTCAATTAATCAACCTAGGATTGGTTGTTCTTATTCTCGAAGGAGGTATTAACATAATTTATGGATCTCTATGGATAAAATCAAATGAAGAAATCGTCTAGTTCATAGTTAGATAGCAAGTGAAGTGTAGGTGGATTCTTCCTTAGGTATTGTCCCTATCATTCAAATTTCTAAAAGTAATTTTCCCAATTTACTCTTTGTTGTGTCTTTAGTTTAATTTAGATAGTTTACAACCAAACCCCCTCTTCATTTTTAGGCTAGATAATAGGAAGAAAGTCATTACTAGTACTTTTAGTTCCTTGGATTCATTATTCCGGTCTTGCCACTAGCTATACTACTATTCGATAGGTGTGCTTGCCTTTTATCGTGATAATAGTTAGTTTTTAGGTACAATCAATTTATTACTTCATCACAATCATGAGATCAAGTTTTTGGTACCATTGTCAGGGGACTGAAATATTAGGAACACTATGTCTATTACTTTAGCCATTATTACTTTTAATTATTTTCAGTTTTTATATTAGGTTTTATTTACTAAATTTTTCTTTTCTTCTTTTCACTAATAGGTATCTCTAGTTTATGACTAGAAGAAACCCAGGAGGACCATTATTGTTTGACGACGACTTAGAAGCTACAGTTCGTAGAACTCATAGAGAGATAAGAAGAAGCTTACGATACCTAGAACAAGGACAATAAGAAGAACCTGGACCTACTAAAGAGATGGAGGCAAATTAAGATAATCAACTACCTCCTGTAATAGCCGCAAATCTTGTCGAGCAAAATCCTGTTCCTTGTACTATGTATGATTATGCTAAACCTAATTTGGTTGGTACTGAATCTAGCATGGTTAGGCCTACTATTGCTGCAAATAATTTTGAACTAAACCTAACACTATTCAGATGATACAATAGTTTGTTCAGTTTGATGGTTTGCAGGATGAAGATCCTAACGCTCATTTAGCCAACTTTTTGGAATTATGCTACACATTTAAAATAAATGGTGTTTCTGATGATGCCATTCATCTTCGGCTATTGCCATTTTCCTTGAGGAATAAAGCTAAACAGTGGTTGAATTCTCTACCACGAGGATGTATCACTACATGGGAACAAATGACCGAAAAATTTTTACTCAAATATTTTTCGCCGGCTAAAATGGTTAAATTTAGGAATGATATCTCTTCTTTTGCGCAGATGGATTTAGAAACACTTTACAATGCTTGGGAGAGATACAAGGATTTATTGAGAAGGTGCCCTCACCATGGGCTACCTCTATGGCTACAAGTTTAAACTTTTCACAATGGTTTGAACCCCTCAATGAGACAAATGATTGATGCAGCCGCCGGTGGAACAATCAATAACAAAACACCAGAAGTAGCTTATGAGTTTATAGATGAGATGTCACTGAACAACTATCAGTGGCAAGTCATGAGAACAAAGCCACAAAAAGCTGCAGGGGTTTTTAATATTGATGCGGTCACCATGCTTTCTAATCAAGTAGAACTCTTAAATAAAAAGATTGACGGTTTAGTTGGTTCTACGCAGGTACACCCAGTGATGCAATGTGACTCAATCCAAGGAAACATGAGCAATTCTGAGTACCCCACCTATGGATATGGCATGGAAAATGAGCAAGCCAACTATATGGGTAATAATCCTAGATATCAAAATAACCCTTATAGTAACACTTACAATGCAGGTTGGAGGAATCACCGCAATTTCTCATGGGGAGGACAAGGAAATCAGAGACCACCACCTCCTCCGGGATTTCAGCAACCACCGTACCAATAAGAGAAAAACCTGAACCTTGAGGAGATGCTCACAAAATTTATCTCTGTGTCAGAAACCCATTTCCAGAACACCGAGACGACACTTAAGAACCAGTAAGCATCCATCCAAGGACTCGAGACTCAAATAGGCCAGCTCGCTAAGCTAATCTCTGAAAGACCACAAGGTGGTTTACCAAGCAACACAGAGACTAACCCTAAGGAGCAACTCCACGCCATTGACACAATTGATGAAGAAGGGTTAGCCAAAACCATAGCGGAGCGAAGTAAGGAGATTGTGGTAAGTAGAGGTAAGGATGAGGTAAGTCACAAAGAACCAGTTGTCAAAGAATATAAGCCTCGTGTCCCATGTCCTAACATGATAAGGAAAGACCGCACAGACGAGCAATTCGGTAAATTCCTTAAACTCTTAAAGAAATTACATATTAACTTACCAATTATTAAAGCTCTGTCGCAGATGCCAAACGCTGTTAAGTTTATAAGAGAGGTTTTGACGAACAAACAGAAGCTAGATGAGTCATCTCATGCGGAACTGAATGCAGTATGCTCAGCCATTTTGCAGAATATGCTACCCAACAAACTAAAAGATCCAGGGAGTTTTACAATTCCTTGTTTACTTGGTAGTTTAGATGTTAAAAAGGCTTTAGCTGATTTAGGAGCAAGTATTAATGTAATGCCTTATAAATTGTTTAAACAACTAGGTCTTAGGAAACCTAAACAAATGAAGATGAGCATCCAATTGGATGATAAAACCATTAGATTTCTTAGGGGTATAATCGAAGATGTGCTTGTCAAAATTGATAAATTTATATTTCTAGTTGACTTTGTTGTTCTAGACATAGATGAAGATAGCAATGTACCCCTAATCCTAGGGGGACCCTTTTTAGCAACTGCTAGAACCATAATTGATGTAGGCACAGGCGAGCTCACACTTCGTGTAGGTGATGACAAAATTACTTTGCAGGCTCGTAACTCTAATAAGACTGTCAATGATAAAGATATTATTACGAGTCCTGATAATAAGAATGATCTCACCACCCAACCTTCTTTGCAGGGTACTATTCACATAAGTGCGACCAAACAACAGGCGAGTCCATCCAAGGGGACCCCCCATGAAAAACGAATGCTATAGATTGAAGAATTGGATGAGTGGCTGAACTATCAACAAGAGAAACCCAAAATATGCCACATCGAACCAAAGCATCACCATGATGACCTTAAGGTAAAAACAAATCAATTTAAGGCAGAGGATAAGGTATATTTAGAGGAGGAAGATCCTCGAATTTCGAATTCAAAAGTTCATACAGGTGATACCCCTCCTTTCACGATAATGAAAATTTTCCCCTTGGTACAGTTGAGATAACACATAAGACATTTGGCACTTTCAAGGTAAATTATACTCGACTCAAACCTTATTTTGATAGTGAGACTAATAGTAAGAAAGAGGAGTTTGAACTTCTCAAACCACCGTGACCATGCAAGCTTGAAAGAAGTCGAGCTTAGATTATAAACAAGCGCTTCTCAGGAGGCAACCCAAACACTGACATAGTAAAGTTCTTTTATCTAAGTTCTTGAACTTTAATTCACCAACTAACCTCCTGAATGCAGGTTTTTCAAGACACAAGCTCATGCCCACGGCATGCCTAAGGCCGTGTGGACACTAAGGGCAAAGACATGGCTGTGTGATACGACTATGCACAAACAGGACAAAAATTTTCCTGACCCACGGGCTGCAACAATTAGCCACGGTCATGCGAGTTGGCCGTGGCCAAACTTGACAAATCAACACGGGCGTGTGACACGCCCATGTCTCAAGGCCATGGTCGATCCTATCAATTCATACACAGGTGTGTGACCCCATACACGGGTGTGGGAGAAGTGAACATCTAAGGACACGGCTGTGCAAGACGACCGTGTGCCCTAACACGCCCAAAGAACACGGGCGTGTGACACGACTGAAGCATGCCAAAACCCTTGAAATTCAAACTACACAAGCTAAAAACGATTCACACCAGCGTGCCCTAATTTGTATAAAAACCCTTCACTATTCATTATCTTTTCCATTTAAAACCCTAAAACCTCTCCACCCACTGCCCATACCAGCCCGTCCTAGCACCGTCGCCGACCTAGGCCACACCACCAAGCCCGTGCAAGCACCACCACGATCGTACTTCACCCCTACAACTACTCATTTAGTTCCCCTTTCCCCCTTTCTCTTAAATCTTTGCTTTTATTTTTAATTAGTTCTATTTTCATTGTTTCATTCATTCATTCATACATGTTTTATTCTTTTAATTTTACTTTCAATGCCTATTTGATATCCATGCAATATCCATGATCTATTGACTTAGAATAAATGCCATTTTGAATCATTCTATTGCTGCCATCTTAAGCCATCTCATGCCATTGATTTTAGCATACATAGATGATAAAAACTCATTTTTAGCAATCATTGTCTTCATTAGTTTGTTCAATTCAATGCTTAGAATGAATCGAATAACGAATTGCTTTCCTAGGATTAATTTTTGCATTGAAATAGGTATTAATCCCTGATTGAAAAATCTAGTCTTGATTATTGTCAATCATCACTTAGTTATTAACATATGAATACATGCCCATTTTTAGTGTTTTTTGTTTTGTTTTTATTTTAGGAACTATGTCATCGCCAAGAGGAAAGAAAGCCGCTGTCCACACCTCTAAAAAGCGAAAGGGTCCAGTGGTTCCTCTTCTAGAGCCACAAATGAAATTAGACGCCCCTTCCTCCAATTTTTGCAAAGTTCCCAAGAGGAACTATTTTAAATTCTAAGGGTGAGACCTCTCAGAGTAGGAAGGTGTATCGACTGGGTCGCATTAGAACGGGTCCAACTAGAAGACGTAGTACGCCCCCTGTTGACGATGGACCCTTAGGACCAATTCTTCCAGATCATCGAGCCCACCTATCTCGAGCTTACCTTAGAGTTATGCTCCACATTCCACCTCAAAACAGTCATGCCCGACACGACAATCCAGGGAGGATCCAATTCCACCTCAGAGGTATTGTTCAATAGCTTAGTATATCGGAGTTCGGTACCACACTAGGTCTATACACCGAGTAGTTTTTGGAGGAGGAAAACCTCTCAGAGCTTCACCGCCATATTAACTTCTCACCGTCTAAGTGTTGGCAGGTCCTAGTCCCTCCTCCGGCCACATACGACCCTAGTTGCTCCAAGGCGACGGCTCTCTCCCCATCTCTGAGGTACTTACATGCTCTACTCGCACACACATTGACGGGTAGACGAGAGAGCACTGGCATCGTCAACACCCACGACGCCTACTTCTTGTGGAGCATGGCACACGCGTATGTCTTCGACCTCGCCTACTTTATCACCCATGCCATTTAGCACCAAACCGAACCACAACGAAGGGGTGTGATCTCGATGGACCCATACGTGACCTGCCTGGCCCGCTACTTTGGCTTCCTCAACATAGAAGCCTAGACATCCTCCTACATTCTCATCGGCTAGATGTCCTCGCAGGGTATCCAAAGTATGCTTCACATGAGGATGATCGAGCGCTGACGTGGGATCGACCCTCCTCAATACCGATTATCTTAGCCCACCAAGCAGGAGGACCCAGAGGACATTCCTGATGATGTCGCCCCATCCCACGAGGAGCCACCGCCAATTCACTGTCCAGTTTATGCGGCAGCTTTAGATTCTGTCACTTCTGAGCAATTCGCACAATTCCAGCAACAATGTTTTCAGCGCCTTGATCACATTGATGCTACTTTATCTCAGATTTGTCAGCATCTCCATCTCACACCGCCACCTGCACCTTACGAACCATCTGAAGATTAGGACTCATGAGTCCTCTTATCTTCTTCTTTATTTTCCTTTTTATTTTCCTTTTTCCTTTTATTTTAAACCTTATCATTTTCATTATTAAATTTCAGTATTTTAAGAACTTAGCTTATTGTATTTCAAATATTTCATATTGGCTATTTCCTAACGAGTACATTGTGCTAATCTAAATTCCCTAAAAATTTATAAATGCTATCGCAGTTTCAAAGGAGCTTTACAGCTCAAATCCATCTCTAATTGGAAAATCCTACCACGACTACCGGTTCCTACATGACCACAACTCTAGTCACCACGACACCGATCATCATATCCTTTTGGCACAGAAATTGTGGATCAACACCCTTCCCTACCAATCTTCACACCTCCAACTCAAGGAATTCATCTAATATTCAGGGAGTTTCACTTCTCTCCCTATCTTATGATTTTATACTTCTATTGTCACTAACTTTATCTTTGTACATTGAGGACAATGTACATCTTAAGTGTGGGGAGGAGAGTTCACTTTCACTCTTTGTATTATCCTTGAACCCTTGAAAAATTTTCTGCCACTAACTTTTTGCATTGTTCTCAAATCCCTGAATCTCAACCTTAATAAACAGAATGAATTCTGATTGATTTATGATTTTTATTGATGTGTTGAGAATTAAGACATAGGTACTTATGCTTTGATTATTCAAACTTTAAGACACTAGAGAATCAAGCATGAAAAGTTGAAATTTTTGAGAATTTAAATTTTTCTAAGTTGTTTTCCTCAATTTTAAATGTTATCTTGAAATTTGAAATTCGTAGGATTGACATCAAAAGCCATAATTCTGGTGAGATTTTTGAGCCTTTTGAGCATATATCCTTTCGTGCTCACTTTTATTGTTGCTTTGAGTGAGTCAATATTGATCTGTTATTCTAGAACTTGCTTCGATTATGCATGTCGAGGCCACATCATTGATTTGATATACCGAAATGATAAAGGCACCTAGGTTTTAACCCACTTACTCCGTAAAAGCCTACCTTCAAAAATTAACCCCTAGTGAACCCCATTGAGCCTAACAAACCATTCATTGACTTACCTTCAATATTAACCTATAACCCATTTTTTGTTGAATTCCCTTCAATTATTTTGATCCCTATTTTTGTCGAGATTTGAGTTGAATAATTATCTAGTTTTGTTCTCCTTTTCAGCTTGTAAAGTTTTTGATTTATTCTTACAAAACATATGTATATTTCAATTGTAATTTAATGTTTTGCATATTTCTATGTAATTTTGAGCTCCTTTTCTTAAACGATGTCATCCAAAGAAAAAGGCTTTATTCCAGGAATATGTTTCAGTGATAGAAATTTTTTTTAGTTAGATGATTTTTTTAGCTCAATCTCGATTCTAACCCTCTGTTTCAGCTTGTGACCTCTCCCCTAACCAAGGCCACGTTACAACCCTTGAAAGACCTTTTGATCGATGTATCATGTCAATACATAGTGGTGGAGATTTGATTTTACTGTAAGCTTATATTAATAACTTTTCATGTTGACTAATGAGTGCTTAATTTCTGAACCCTAAACACTTCGAGTGGATAGAGTGAATCTTTAGTGAGGATGTCAGCTCTTGTTGATTTTGAGATCACGGTAATTACCTAGAAGAAGGGAGGAAACCTATGTTTCTGTGATAAAATTCTCAACTTAGATTGTTTGAGGCTTTAATTTTCTTGTGGTTGAATTCTCAATGTATGATTACTTGTGGATTAGTTTGAAACATCATTGATAAGGATTATAAGTTGAGAAGAATGATTTTTAATTGTAAGTTGAGATTTTGCTTGAGGACAAGCAAATGCTTAAGTGTGGGGGTATTTGATAAACCGTAAATTATACATATTTTTACCTTATGCTTAGCCTATTTTTGGATGAATTATTCCTTGATTTGTGAAATTTGATGCTCCTAAACCTTTTATTTCATGTTTTATACTCAGGTGAGCATAGAAGAGTGTAAAGAGCAAGAAACGGGCCAAAAACAGAGAAAATGGGCCAAGGTGTGAAATCAATATGGCCTGGAGTTCACCATATGGGAGTGTCACACGGCCGTGCCACATTAACAGGCTTGAGCACGGCCTAACATTGACTCACACAGACGTGGCACACGGGCATGTACCTGTCGTGATGAAGTTTAATTTCACAAGGAAAAGGCTATTTAGGGGCTAAGAAAGACATTCCAAAACTCTATATAAAGACCCTAGGAGGCAACTGCAAGGGGGAACAGTCTTCCAGCCAAGACGGAGAACTAAAGGCAGGGAATTACTCGGCAGAAAGCCAATTGATCCATCTCAGAAGCCAGGATCTACGTCAAGACAGAAGATCTCCCTTAGATCCTTTCAGGAGTTTTGGGTTTTCTTATGTTTTGTTATTTTCTTTATTCTGAGATGTTTCTTTTTATAAACATGAACTAAAACCCCAAATATCTAAGGGGGATGAAACCTAAGATGAATCTTGTTATTGTTATCTGAACTATATGATAAATATTTGACTTGTTCTTAATTGTGTTTTTAATTCTTGAATTGATATTTTCGGGATATTAATTTAAGTTGAATGTGCTTAGGAAGAGGAGCAAAAATCCCTATTTAAGAGTAGATCCAACACAATTAAGCAGATTTGATCGCAATCCTAGACATAGGACGGCGAAAATCTGCCGGATTAGAGTCAAATCTAATATGAGGATCCATAGATCGAGTTAATGCAAGACCAAGAGTTTTAATTAGAAAGAGATTTCAATTAATCAACCTAGGATTAGTTGTTCTTATTCTCGACGGAGATATTAACATAATTTAGGGATCTCTACGGATCAAGTCGAATGAAGAAATCGTCTAGTTTAGAGTTAGATAACGAGTGAAGTCTAGGTGGATTCTTCGTTAGGTATTGTCCTTATGATTCAAATTTCTAAAAGTTATTTTCCCAATTTACTCTTTGTCGTGTCATTAGTTTAATTTAGATAGTTTACAACCAAACCCACTCTTTATTTTTAGGCTAGATAATAGGAAGGAAGTCATTACTAGTACTTTTAGTTCCTTGGATTCGATATTCTGGTCTTACCACTACCTATACTACTATTCGATAGGTGCGCTTGCCTTTTATCGTGATAATAGTTAGTTTTTAGGTACGATCAATTTATTACTTCATCACAATGACGAGATCAGTTGCCTCCCAAGAAGTGCTTATTTAGAGTCTAAGCTCGACTTACCTCTCATTCGCACGATCATGGTGGTTTAAGGAGTTGAAACTCCTCTCTCATGCTATCAATTTTAATATCAAAGTAAGGTTTAAGTCGAGTGTTATTTACCTTAAAAATACTGAATTCATTATGTGTTACCTCGACTGCACCGTATGGGTGGACATTTAGTATCGTAAAGGGAGTTGCTTTTTTTTGCATTAGACTTTGACGTGACAAATCGAGGGTCTGCTTCGTCTATTAGTACCTTGTCCCCAACCTTAAATTGATTCTTTTTAACCTTAGGTTTCTCATGGTGTTGCTTCGGTTCATCATGTACTATCGATTTCTCTTTAACTTGTGTCCACCATTCATCTAGTTCCTCGATCTGTAATCTTCGTTTCTCAAGAGTAATTTGTTTGTGTTGCATGAATTTGATCATGGCTTCATCATGTTTTTGCGAGTAATTTCTTGCACAAAGAGTTGAGTTGTAATGTTACTCACATCAAAAGAACTTGTAGTAAAATCTTTATCACTAGGTATCTTAATAGAATCACGAGCTTGGAGAATAATCGTGTCATCTCCTACACGAAGTGTGAGTTCACTTGTACCAACATCAATGATAGATCTGGTAGTTGCTAAAAAGGGGCGTCCTAAAATGAAAGGGACATCACTATCCTCATCCATATCTAAAACAACAAAATCTACTAGGAATATGAATTTGTCAACTTTAACAAGTATGTCTTTAATAATACCCCTAGGAAATTGAATAGTTTTATCTGCTAATTGAATCTCAGCCTAGTTTGTTTGGGTTTCCCAAGACCTAGTTGTTTAAACATTTTATAAGGCATTATGTTAATACTCGCCCCCAAATTAGCTAAAGCATTGTTAACATTTAAACTACCAATTAAACAAGGAATAGTAAATCTCCCTGGATCTTTCAATTTGTTAGGTAGTTTGTTTTGCAAAATAGCTGAGCACACTGTGTTTAGCTCCACATACGACAACTCATCTAACTTCCATTTGTTTGTTAAAAGCTCCTTTAAGAATTTAACGACATTTGGCGTCTACGAAAGAGTTTTAGTAAATGGTAAATTAATATGTAATTTTTTTAAAAGTTTAAGGAATTTACCGAATTATTCATCTGTACGGTCTTTCCTTGTCGCATTTGGATATGGCATATGAGGTTTAAAGTTTTTACTTATCGGTTTTTGTTTATCATGGCTTACCTCAGCCTTACCTTGACTTACCACATCTTCTTGCCTTAGTCCTAGCTCAGGATCAACTAACCCTTATTCATTGCGCACAGTAATTGTGTGAAGTTGCTCTCCTGGGTTAGTTTCGGTATTACTTGGCAAGCTTCCTTGTGGTCTTTCTGAAATCATCTTAGCCAGCTGGCCTATTTGATTCTCGAGTCCTTAAATCGACGCTTGCTGATTTTTAAGCGCTGTTTCGGTATTTTGAAAATGGGTTTCTGACACCCAGATGAATTTTGTGAGCATCTCTTCAAGGTTCGGCTTCTTTTCTTGCTGGTAAAGAGGTTGAAAGCCTAGAGGCGGTTGTTGCCTCTGGTTTCCTTGACCACCCCATGAGAAATTTGGGTGGTTTCTTTAACCTGCATTGTAAGTATTACTATAAGGATTGTTTTGAGGTCTAGGATTATTACCCATATAATTCATTTGCTCGTTTTCCATGCTAGGACCGTAGGGTGAATATTCTGAATTGCTTATTCCACCTCCACTCGTGTCACACTGCATCACCGATGTACCTGGGTAGAACCAAGTAAGCCATTAATCTTTCTATTTAAAAGTTCTACCTGATTTGACAACATGGTGACCACATCAATGTTAAAAACACCGGAGGCTTTTGTCGGCTTTGTCCTCATGACTTGCCACTGATAATTATTCAGCGACATCTCTTCTATGAACTCATAAGCCTACTCAGGTGTTTTATTATTTATAGTTCCACCGAAAGCTACATCGATCATTTGCCTTGTTGAGGTGTTCAAGCCATTGTGAAAAGTTTGGACCTGTAGCCATAGAGGTAACCCATGGTGAGGGCACCTTCTCTATAAGTCCTTGTATCTCTCCCATGCATCGTAAAGAGTTTCTAAATCCATCTGCACAAAAAAAGAGATATCATTCCTCAACTTTGCCATTTTAGTCGGCGGAAAATATTTTAATAAAAACTTTTTGGTCATTTGGTCCCATGTAGTGATAGAACCTCATGGTAACGAGTTTAACCACTATTTAGCTTTATTCTTTAATGAAAAGGGAAATAACCGAAGGTGAATGATATCATCAGAAACACCATTAATTTTAAAAGTATCGCAGAACTCTAGAAAGTTCGCCGAATGAGTATTTGGGTCCTCGTCCTGCAAACCATCAAATTGAACAAACTATTGCATCATTTGAATCGTGTTAGGTTTCAATTCAAAATTATTTGTAGGAACAGTAGGTCTAACAATACTCGATTCAGTTCTAGTTAAATTAGGCTTAGCATAATCATATATAGTACAAGGAGCAGGATTCTGATTCAAAGGAATTGCGGCTACCACAGGAGGTAGCAGATTATTCGGATTTTCTGCCATCTCCTCAGTAATATTGTTCACGTCCTCTTGCTCTTCCTCTATGTACTGGAGGCTTCACCTTATTTCTCTTCGATTTCTACAAGCTGTGCTCTTGATCTGACTGCCAAATAGCAAAGGTCCTGACGGGTTCCTTCTAGTCATAAACTAGAGACACTTACCAGAAGCAAATAAAAGAAAGATTAGAAAATAAAAATTAAACTAAAAACAAAAAGTAAATTGCAATAAAAGTAAAAATGGCTAAAGTAATAAAAATCAAGCGTTCCTAATATCTTAGTCCCCGACAACGGCACCAAAAACTTGATGTGTCTCCAAAACTAACTATGATCACGACAAGGTAAGCGCACCTATCGATTAATAGTATAGCTATGGTAAGACTGAAATATCGTATCCACAAGGACTAAAAGTAGTAGTATTAACTATCTTTTTATTAACTAGCCTAAAAATTAAGAGGATTTGTTTTAATCTAAAAACTAACTAAACTAAGAACATGACAGAGAATGAATGGAGAAAATACTCTTACGAAAACCGATTTACAAAGACAATTCCCAAGGAAGAATCCACCTAGACTTCACTTATTATTTTGACTCTAAATTAGACGATTTATTCACTTGACTTGATCTGTAGAAATCCCTAAATTATGTTGATATCTCTCTCGAGACTTAAAACAACTGACTCTAGGTTGATTAATTAAAACCTCTTTCTAATTAAAACCCCTATCGTCACATTAACTTGATCTATGGATTCCCTTATTAGATTTGACTCTAATCCGGCAGATTTATGCCATCTTATCTCTGGGGTTGCAATCAACTCCGCTTAATTATGAAGGATCTACTCTTAAACAAGGACTTGTGCTCTACTGAATAAGCACATCAACACTTGGATTAATACCCTACAAATATTAAAGCAAGAATTAAGAACTCATAATTAAGAACAAGAACAATTATTTATCATATAATTCAGATAATTAAATAACAAGATCCATCATAAGTTTCATCCTCCCTAGGTATTAGGGAGTTTAGTTCATACTTATAGAGGAAAGCATCTCAAAATTGGGAAAATAACAAAACATAAAGAAACCCCAAAACTTTGAGAGAAATTGAATGGAGATCTTCAGTCTTGAAGGAAATCCTACTTCCGAGATGATTCCAACGGCATTCTTCGAGTATTTTCTGCTTTTCGCTCTGTGCGTTTTCTTTTAATCCTCTCCTAGTGTGTTTATATAGACTTTGGAATACTCAAAATACCTAAAAATTAGCTTTTTTCATGTGAAAACGAAGCAGGGCTTGACAAGGACATGAGGGTGTGACTAGCCCGTATAAGGAGGTTCAGGCCGTGTGCAATACTGACATGGTTCTAAGTCGACACGGCCTTGACACAAGGGCATGTGGCCAGCCCGTATGTCTCGCACGGGCTTGTGGTACGCCCGTGTGGAAGTGCCTAGGTTGTATGAAGTACTAAAATCAGCCCATTTTGTCCATTTTTGGCCCGTTTCTTGCTCCTTTCGCTTTCCTATGCTTACCTAAATATAAAAACATTATTTTAAAGGATTAGGAGCATCAAATTCACTAAATTATTCAATAAATCATCCAAAAGTATGTTAAGCATGGGATAAAAATATGTTACATTTATGGTTTATCAAATATATATATACACAACTACAATTTCAACATTAATAAGCATAATAACATATAAATATAAACTTACCAAAATGCAGTAGTTACCAACACTTCAACGACGACTATTCATCGATTTTTCCTTTCCCTCAATTATCAACCGATTGATTCATTTCTTGATCTAAATATAATAATTTAATTCAATTAACTGAATCCAATATCTTTAAACACTTAAATTCACATACTTGACCCTTAATCAATATTTTACACTTTTACCCCAAACTTTTATCTATTATTCAATTTAGTCCCTAAACCCGAAACTTTCAAACCAACTTTTATATAATCTCTATTAGCCCATATTTATCAAATTTTCACAAAAATTTCATGTAACTTTACTATTTTAACAACTTAATCCTTAAAATTTAAAACCAACTAAAACTACTTTGCATAATAGTCCTATTTAACTATCAAGCTTATAAATCTATCATCAAAATTCAAAAAAATCACAAATTCATCAATGAAATAAATAAAAATATTTAACATTTTTACAAATTAGTCTCTGGGTTAACTAGATTAAGTTAAAACGATATCAAAAATATAAAAATCAGTAAAAATAGACTCAAAACACATGCCATGCAAGAGAATTAAAAGCTTGGCCGAATGCTTCTATACTTAACAATGGAGTTTTGGTCATGAGAGGATGACGAAATTGGAAAATAAAATGACTATCCTTTATTTTATGTTTTTCATTCATATATAAAATATTAATCAGTATTTTATGAATAAATTTTACACTAATTAAGTATAACAACTAACCACTAAAATCCAACAAGGTTAAATTGCCTGATAAAACCCTTCAATTAAGATTTTATAACCATTATACACAAATAAAATAATAATGGTTAATTTTTGCATCTATTATGATTTAGTCCTTTTGCTTTAATTAACTAACCAAATGTCAAAATTTTGGACCAAATTTCAATACACCTATGTAATCATTCTGTAAATATTTAATAAAAATATTTACAGTTTCTGTTTACAGAAATAAGGTCCCGATACTTCATTTTCTAAAACTACTTGACTTTAGGGACAAACCACTTATTCTTAATTATTCATTCAATTAGCAAAAATTATCATATCAAAATTCAATATAAAACTATATTTGGCTCGTAAATATTAAATAATAATATTTGCAAACTCACTCGTCGAATTCGTAATTCTGAAACTAAAGTTTCCGACACCATTGAAAAAAAGCTGTTACATAAGCAACCTTAAGTCACTGGAATTAGGGGGTAGACTTAGACATACAGTTTCCTTTGTATTTTATTTATATGTTCGTGTAGCCAAAATTATTCATATTCCAATGTGAAGAAAATTGTGAGTGGATATTGCTCCAGGATCGCGCTTCAATAAATATTCATGAGTATTCTCTTATCTCTTATCTTTTGTTCTTTTATTTATCTTTTCTTAATTTGGTCAATTGATATTTGTATGAATATTAGAATAGATTATTGTGCTGTACTTATATCTTGCATATTTCAATTAATAAAATAATTTATTTGTTAAGTGATTATTTATTTGAAGTTGGTTATTTATTAAAGAGCGCTTAGTATATTAGGGAGTGACACCCTTGATAGAATATCGAGACAGGTGAGCCTGAAAGGGTATCTTGTCGTGTATAACTTGTGCCAAGCACTGAGATCGGAAGGGTATCCGTATGCTTAGGAAGAGATTGGAGGGGTGACGTAGGTAATAATCCTTAGTAAGTGTTTTCTTAGCTAAGGGTGATAAGTAACTCAATAGAGGATAATTAATTATTTAATTAGATAATTAGGTATTTAAGCGATCATAGGGTAGATAGGTGCGCTTGCCTTTTATCGTGATAATAGTTAGTTTCTAGGTATGATCAATTATCTACTCATATGTATTATTGCTTCTTAGATGGACTCTCTAGCTACTTTCAAATCCCAATAGCTCTCTAGGACCAAGAAAAAATGACATTTACATGTCCATATGGTACGTTTGCTTATCGAAGAATGCCTTTTGGATTATGTAATGCTCCTGCTACTTTTCAGTGTTGCATGTTAGACATCTTTGATGAACTTGTGGAAGACATTATAGAGGTATTTATGGACGAATTCTCGGTATTTGGTAATTCCTCTCATCTTTGTCTTAAAAATGTAAAATGAGTTTTGGAAACAAACCTTGTGCTTAATTGGGAAAAATATCACTTTGATGTGATATTTATGAGATCGTACATGTAAAACTAAACTATTATCACGATAAAGGCAAGGCAGCTATCGACCAGTAGTATAGCTTATGGCAAGACTAGTATGTCGAACCCACAAGGACTAAAAGTACTAGTATTAACTTTTTTTTTTATTATCTAGCTTGAAAATAAATGGGATTTGTTTTAAACTAACTAAACTAACTAATTAATTAACTAAGAACACAAAAAAGAATCATATGGGGAAAATACTTTTTGGAAAACCGATTGATTACGACAGTACCCAAGGAAGAATCCACCTAACTTCACTTATTATGCGACTCTGAACTAGATGATTTATTCACTTGACTTGATCCATAGAAATCCCTAATTTATGTTAATATCTCTTTCAAGACTAAGAACAACTAACCCTAGGTTGATTAATTGAAATTTCTTTCTAATTAAAACCCCTATCGTTGCATTAACTCGATCTATGGATTTCCCTATTAGATTTGACTCTAATCCGACAGATTTTCGTCATTCTATCTCTAGGATTGCAATCAACTCTACTTAATTATGTTGGATCTACTATTAGATAGGGACTTTTGCTCCACTAAATAAGCACATTCGACTTGAATTAATATCCTGAAATATTAACACAAGAATAATAACACAATTAAGAACAAACCAAGTATTTATCATATAATTCAGAAAAAAATAACAAGAATCGTCTTAGGTTTTATCCCCCTCGGGTATTTAGGGGATTTAGTTCATATTTGTAAAAGAAAACATCTCAAAATTGGGAAAACAGCGAAACAGAAAGAAAACCAAAAACCCCTAAAGAAAATTGAAGGGAGATCTTCAGCATTGATGGAGATCCTGCTTCTGAGATGGATCAATCAGAATTCTTCGAGTAATTCCTTACTTTCTACTCTCTGTATGTCCCTTTAATCCTCTCCTAGGGTGTTTAAATAGACTTTGGAATGCCCAAAATAACTAAAAATTAGCCTTTTCAAAGTAGAATTGAAATAGGGCTCGATAGGGACACGGGCGTGTGATCAGCCCGCGTGATGGTACTCAGGCCGTGTGCAATACAGACTTGGTTTTAGGTCGACATGGCTGTGATGCACGAGCATGTGACCAGCCCGTATGTAAAACACGAGCGTGTGGTTTACCTGTGTGGATGTGCCTAGGCCGTGTTGAATTCATATTTTGGCCCATTTTGTCTGTTTTTGGCCCGTTTCTTGCTCTTTTCACTTTCCAATGCTCACCTATGTATAAAACATGAAATTAAAGGATTAGAAACGTCAAATTCATTAAATTATAAAGTAAATCATCCAAAAAAATGCTAAGTATGAGTTTAAAATATGTTTCTTTTACGGTTTATCAAATACCCACACACTTAAGCATTTGCTTGTCCTCAAGCAAAATCCTCAACTCACAATTTAAAATTAATTCTTCTCAATTTATAATTCCTATCAATAATGTTTTGAAATAACCCACAAGTAATCATACATTGAGAATTCAACTAAAAGAACATCAAAGTTTTAAACAATCCAAGTTGAGCATTTTATCATAAAAGTATAGGTATCTCCCCTTATCTAAGTGATCATCTTTAATTCAAAATCACACAGAATTGACATCCTCACTAAAGATTCACTTAAATCACTCAAAGTGTTTAAGGTTCAGAAATTAAGCACTCATTAGTTAACATGAAAAGTTATTACCATAGGCTTGCATGAAAATCAAATCTCCACCACTATGGATTGAGATGATACATCGATCAAAAGGTCTTTAGAGGGTTGTAATAGGGCTTTGGTTAGGGGTATGGACACAAGCTGAAAAATAAGGTTGGAATCGAGATTGAACTGAAAAATTACCTAACTAGATAGATTACTGAGAATCGAGGAATTATATTACTGAACACATACTTCTAGAATTTAGTTTTTCCTCATGAATAACATTGTTTAAGTTCAAGATTACATAGATTCGTAATAATATGCTAAATGATAAATTAACAACTGAAATAACTTTCTATATGTTTTTTTAAGAACAAACCAAGTATGAAACGCTATTTACTAAAAAGGAGAACATAGCTAGATAATTATTTAATTCAAATCTTGACAAAATAAGGATCAAATTAATTAAGGAGATTTCAACAATAATGGGTTATGGGTTAATATTAAGGGTGAATTAAAAAGGTGGTTTAAGGCTCAAAGAAGTTTCACTAGGGTTCAAATATGAGGGTAGGCTATTTTGTGGAGCGAATGGGTTAACACCTAAGTGCCTTTATCATCTCGGTGTATCAAATCAAATATGTGGTCTCAACATGCGTAATCGAAGCAAGTTCTAGAATAGCAAATCAGTATTGACACACTCATAGCAACAATAAAAGTGAGCAAGAAAGAATTTATGCTCTAAAGGCTCAAGATCTCACACAAATTATGGCTTTTGATGTCAATCCTGTGAATTTCAAACTTCAAGATAATACCTAAATTTGGGGAAACAACTTAGAATTTTTTTTAATTCTCAAAAATCAACGTATCATGCTTGATTCTCTAATGACTTAAAGCTTAAATAGTCAATGCAAAAATACCTATGTTTTAATTCAAGACATATTAATAAAAATCATAGATCAATCAGAATTCATTCTAATAGTAATATGAGAGAATTATTCGAGAACAAGACAAAATTTAGAGATTTCTGATAAAAGATATAATTAACCCCCCACACTTAAGATGTACATTGTCCTCAATGTACAAAGATGAATAAGAAGAATATAAGCATAAATCATAAGATAGGGAAAGAAGTGAAACTTCCTAAATTTTGGATAAAATACTTGGGATAGTGAAAGAGGATTTGGAGAGGATGCTAATGAAGTGCATGATGAGCTAGGCAGAGGTGAAGGTGGGGGAGGATACCCCAGTGGTGGTAGAGGATGGGGTTCCACAATCATTATTCCAAACGAAGGTATTCATAGTGTTCGGTGTCATGGTCGAGCAAGACATGGCAGTCGTGGAGTATATTTCCCCAGTGGATTATCATAATCATATAGTCCTGAGTAGCACTGAGCACTTTCAACCTTCTAAAACTACAGAGTCATCAATAAGATTTTAGGGAGATATATTAATGGGATTATTAGGATTAGTCCATAAAATAAAAGTTCAAAATATACTAATATAAGTTTGGGAGAATAAAAATAAAAATAAAATAATCAAGAAAATAAAGATAAAAAAATAAAAACAAATATTAATAGACTCAAACGTCCCCATCGACAGATGGATCATGAGGTGGTGACAGTGGAGGTGAGATGTGGAAATGGTGGCAAATCTACTATAGAGTCAGCTCAATACTGTCGAAACGGTGAGTAGTGCTATCGAACTGTTGGGTGCAATACTGATCGAAACGTGCGAACTGTTCAGAGAGGTCAGTCAATGTTACATGTCAGTGACTCTGAGGTGGCACTGGTGGTGGATCCTCGTGGGGGAAGGGATATAATTTGTAATATCCTCAGGATCATCCTGATTGGTAGATCGAGATAAACGGTATTAAGGAGGGTCAACCCCATGACGACGTTCTATCATCCTCATATGAAGCATACTCGAAATGCCTTGTGGGGCTATGTGGCCAACGAGAGTGAGTGATGAGGACTGGGCTGCAGTGTTGTGGAGGCCGAAGTGCCATGCTAGACGTGTTACATAAGGACCAATGTAGATGGCTCATTTTCGGTGGCGTTCGGTCTGATGGCGAATAGCTAGGGCAATGAAATATGCCAAGTAAAAAATGTGCCCTTGTGCCATGCTCCATAAAAAGTATGTGTCATGGGTATTCATGATGCCTGTGCTCTCTCGCCGACCCATCAAAGTGTGAGTTAGAAGGGTGTGTAGATATTATAATGCTGGAAAGAGAGTTGATGCCTTGGAGCGACTGGGGTCACAGTTGGCTGAAGTAGGAATGAGGGTCGCCTAACAGGAAGATGGTGCAAAATGGATATGGCGGTGGAGATAAGGGAAGTCATCTTCGTCTATAAATTCGTTTGTATAGAGTCCCAAAGCGACTCCAAACTTTGGGACACTCAGTTGGCATACCAAGCCGTCGAGACGAAATTCGACTGTGCCTGGGTCGTCGAACTCCAACATGACCGTTTGTAGATGGAATGTCGAGCAAAGCTCTAAGGTGAGCTCTATGTATGTCGGCTCGACAATGTCGAAGAAACACTCTTATAGTTCGGTAGTGAGGAGGGCCCAAACTGGGTCGACGAGGTGGACTTGCTTTAGGGCGGCCTAATCAATACTTCAGCCCACTCCAAGCGGTCTCACTCTAAGGATCTGAAAGAGCTCCTCTTGGGGTCCCAGTGGGAGCTGTAGAAAAGGGTGGCGAATCTCGATGGTTGCACTAATAGAGGTAGCACCGGGCCCCTTTCACTTTTTAGATGCGGGGATGACAATCTTACTTTTCCCTCGTGTGTTTGTCATCCTAAATCTGTGAATAAAGTGCAATTTTTGTACTAAGAAAGAGAAATAAATTCACAAAATGGACAAATAAAGTTAATAAGTTCCCAAATATATTAACCTGATACAAGGCCTAAACGGAATAGTGGTTATGAAACCACAAATCTGAGGTCAAAATATTTATTTCGATTGAGTTTTAAAATTTATTTTGTGTTTACAATATTTTGTGAAATTTTCGTTACAAAATTTTATTGTTTGTGTGTCCAATTTGATAAATTGGACTAAATTGCAAAAGTAGTAAAATGTGCATTCTAGAAGGTAAGAGGTGTTACATTTAGTGGTATTAGAGCTATGGTTTAGTCGATTCTTGGACTACCGTAGTGTGTGTGAGAGAGTCTAGCTATACATGCCATATGTGGACGTGATAGTGTGATATCTCCCGACCCCGATGAGGTTGTTTTGTTAAGTAGAGATGCTTTCCAACTTAGCTACCATTGATAATGCAGAAAGGGAAAAAGTAAGTAAGTATAACTTAGTGAATATACTGATTTAATGAGATAGATCTTTATGGTTTGAGTTGATATACATGTGTGTTAATAGAGTGTAATAGATTAATTAATGGTGGTGGAATATGGATAAGATGCTACTGTTCCAATTGAATATTATAAATTGATCAATAAGATTGAATCTTTGTAGTGGATAAATGTGATGGGCTTATTATGAGTGGTAGATACTTATACATGATAATGATGAATATGTTACCAAAAAGCTCGAAAGTGTGTTCATGATGAGTTGAAAAGTTGAGGTGTATAAATCAAATGTCTGATATTACGTTGATATGAAATGCTATACTATATATGTGTATGTATGAAAGTTAAAATTTTTAAAGGCTTTACAATATTCACTCCTCCTTGTCGGTATAGTGTCATATGATGAAGTTCATCAGATTTACATTGAATAAGCTCGTAAGTGAGAAATAAAGAGTTTAGTGGTGGAATAGTTAATAATGTGATTAAAGAGGGGAAATGGCTTAGTCAGTAAAGATGATTATGATTGAGATATCAGATAATTTTTCTGAAGACTATTCAAAATACACAATGTTACTGTTAAAAAAAAAGAAAAAAATCTATTCATGAGTAATCGATTTATTTAGGTATGATATCTACAAAAATAATTTACTGGATATTTCTTATAAATTAGTTCTTTTAGTGAACTGAATAATGTGGAATTATTCGTGACTTTAGTAGTTAGTTGCACAGTGGTAAAATAGAAAAGATATATGACTGCAATTGTTATGATTAAATATCTTATAGTAATATTTTTTTGGGGGTATTTTACATGATTTGTTATATATAGAAATATATGTAATTATTCATTTTCAAATCTGATTACTATTTTATAGAAAAGTTGGCTAATCATGATGTTAAATGGAATTGTTGAAAGTCTGATTAAAATATGAGCGGTACTGTTTTATCTCTTTTCTGGTTTCTAATCAATTATGCTTGAGAGAAAATTTGATAAAAAGATTCATATGATGTGGTTTTCTACTTCGATTGGTTGAAGCTCTGAATTATAAACATAATATAATATATATTCGAGAAAAATATTCATTCGTCAGAGACCATTATAGTTACTGTTATAACTCCTGATTCGAATATGGGAGTTTAGTAATATGAGTCACAGATGGTGGATATCATGTTATTAGACTGGTTATTATTGGGACTATTTTCAGTCTTTTCACTTCTATTTGGGAAGTATTATTGATATTGAAGTATTATTTTATTTATAAGGTTGAGATGCTGATCTTATTATTGTACCATCGTTTCAATTAGTATGATGGTTACAATTTTGAAAATTTTAAAGCTTCGATATTGATAATTGATAGCTATACTAATGATACAATTATTACAGAAAGATGTTTAAACATGACAGTTACAGTTGAGTAATCTATGAAAATTTTTCGGGGCATTTTATGCATCTAGGCATTATCAGAAGTAAATGTGGTTTCTTGTTTTATGATGAAAGTATCATTGATCTAATTGATTTATGATCATTGTTGAAATCATATGAAATTACTCTTCTGTTTCTTCTGTCTGTTGTCCTGTTTACATCTAAATAGAAAATGTATTATCTCTGTTACAATTGACTATAGAATGAATGAACAGTGCATATTTTCATCTGGTTTTTCTGAAGAGTCGTCAGGTTCCTTATTATTTCGTACGAGTGGTGTTTCTAAATATACTGTATGGTTTTGTATCTTGAATTTCCTTATCTCAGTTTTCTTATCATTCTTATAAGTTAGTTTATCATGTATGGCATATCTTTAAGGTAAATATTGACAAAAGTGAGGATTATGACAGTTCAAGTTCAGATTGTATATTGATTTCCTTTCCCCAAGTAATCTTGGCTATTATTAGTGACTTCGAACAAGATGTTATGTTTCATCTGAGTTAATACAGTTAGTAAGTATTTGTCACTGGTATGTTGAAAGAAATATGAGAAATTGTATGTTTGATCTGTTCTAACTATATGAAGAAGTGATCATTGTGGAATGCTAATAAATCGTTAGGATCAACTCAGTAATTTCAATCAGAGTGAGTTGTTCAGTAAGAAGATAAATTAAACTATGTGTATTTATGTGCATTCTCTGGTCTAAACAGTCTGAAGGAAGAATTTATATTCTTGAAAGTATGACATGGAGACATATCGATTGGGTTTTTCCTTAACTAAAAGAATGTGTGTGAATACCAGCAAATCTATGAGAAAAGTTAAAATATTGCAGGTGCTTGAATGAAAATTTTTGTTTATCTTATGAGTATTGGTTTCAATGATTTACCTTGTTAATAGAGTTTTGATTTTAATTAAACTGACATTTCTGTTATAAATTGGAGACATTTAGAATTGGATTGGTAAGTGTTAAGTTAAATGAACTCAGCGTGAGCTAACTTTTGATTCTGAATTTTAAATTAGATCTGATTACTGATACTATTATTCCGAGACAGAATTGGTGTATTGAGAAACACAGGGTATGCAGAGAGTTCTCATTTAGAGATCACTGTAGTATTTTATCTATTCTTTAAAGAGTAATAAAAAGTAGAGTGATTTGAAGTAAATGTTCGGGTATACAGATATGAAATTCGATATTTCTGATTTTTGAGTTCAGGTGTCATTTTGTTATCAGAGTTAAGTTAAATGACAAAATGCAATCAGGACTGTTATAGTCAATGATGAGTCGGGTTTGATATTGAAACAAAAATAATATGAGTTTCGTATCGAAATTTCTCTTATTCTTGGAAAATGAAAGCTGTTATTTGGATTGTGATTGATCGATGATGAAAATCCTTATGATTATTTCAGAATTTGAGGATTATATTATTGATTATGGAAATAGCTACATGAAACTTTGTGTACAAGACTGAGTCGAATTGTGATTATTATAAAAAGTGAAAGTAATTGTGAAAATTGGAAATAGTTTTCGACTAACATAGAAGTATACAGAATTAACACTTAGTTATACTAGATTTCAGTTTGATGATAAAGTGTTTCTGAAAGTATTATTTTGAAGAGGATTGGTTGTGGATGTTTAAGAAATTTTGAGAAAAGATATTAAATCTCTTTACCAATAAGATTTTCGAGGACAAAAATCCCTAAAGTGGGGGAGAATTGTAATAGCCCGATACAGGGCCTAAACAAAATAGTGGTTACGAAACCACAAATCCGAGGTCAAAATATTTATTTCGATTGAGTTTTAAAATTTATTTGGTGTTTGCAATATTTTGTGAAATTTTCGTTACAAAATTTTATTGTTTGTGTGTCCAATTTGATAAATTGGACAAAATTGCAAAAGTAGTAAAATGTGCATTCTAGAAGGTAAGAGGTGTTACACCAAAACTAAGTAGTCCTAAATAATTTAATTCGCGAAATGGTATGAAAACTCAAACGACCCAATCATCGAGTCAGACTAGCAAAATGCGATGGAATGATGGCATAAAGAACAATCTAGGAGATGTTTTAAAATGACCCTAAACAATACTAATGAACATTCATGAAAATATGATCTGTAATAGACATGGCAGTAGAAAGCATAGATAAATTAAGAAATAATGAAGAAGTAAATGGCTAAATGAAAATAAGCTAAAAACATATAACACAAGAAAAAAAATTCAGTGCGAAAAAGTAATGCAGGTAAAGTAAAGGACATAATAATAGCAGAAAATAACTGAAGAAAATAAAAAAAAGAAGAACAAAAAGTAAAAGGGGAATAAGGGTAACCGATGGGGGTGGTGACAGCTGAAATAGGGGTAACGGCGGCGGGGGTCTGGGACAAAATGGTGCGCATGGGGGTGGCTTTGGCTGCGTGGTGAAGGAGGAAAGGGGAAGGTCAGGTAGCGATGTGCAAGGGAAAAGAAGGGAGGAGAAAGGAGATGATGGAGGAGAGGGGGTATGGTTTGGGTTCTTTTGTGTGTGTATTGGTGAGGAGGAGGAAGGGGCGGTGGTTAGACGGTGGTCGGAGTTAGTGAGGTTATGTAGGTGAGGCGACTAGGGTTTGTAGGGAGGATTTTAAGAAAGAAGATGAATAGTAAGAGGGGCTTGGGGGTTTTAAATAGGGGCCACGACCGTGCCAACTCATGTTGGGTCACACGGCCATGGCCCACGCCCGTGTGGTCTAAATTTAGCTCGCGTTTATCTTGAAATTTAGTACGAATCATGCATGCTTCTCAACCCATGCCCATGTTCTCTGAGCGTGTTGATGCACACGGCTGCTTCGCACGGCCGTGTACTGCTTCTACAACACGCCCGTGGACTTTTGTCAGTTACGTCTATAGCCTTCGGGCACGCCCAGAGGTCTTTGTCATGTTGTCTCCCTATGATCGCCTCGTACGTCTGTGTTCAGAATTGTTCATTATTCCCACACCCATGTGTTTTGATCAGGTTCGTACATGGTCCTTAGGCACGGTCGTGGAATATACCCGTGCGCTTTAGTCAGTGTCGTCCATAATTTTTAGGCACGCCCGTATGGATTAATCGTATCCCGTGTCTCAATATATGATAAACCGTAAATTATACATACTTTTACCTCATGCTTAGCCTAATTTCTGGATGAATTATCATTGAATTTGTGGAATTTGATGCTCCTAAACCTTTAATTTCAGGTTTTATACTCAGATGAGCATAAGGAAGAGAAAAGAGCAAGGAACGGGCCAAAAACAGGCAAATTAGGCCCAAATCAATAATCAACATGGCCTGGAAGTTCATCACACGGGCGTGGCACACGGCCGTGCCACATCAACAGGCTTGAACATGGCCTGGAAGTCGACTTACACGGGCGTGGCACACGAGCGTGTCCCTGTCGTGATGAAGTTCAATTTCACTCGGAAAAGGCTACTTATGGACTAAGAAAGACATTCTAAACTCTATATAAAGACCCTAGGAGGCAACTACAAGGGTACACATTATTCCTGCCAAGATGGGGAGTTAAAGGTAGGGAATTACTCGAAGGAAAGCTGATTAATCCATCTCAGAAGCCAGGATCTACATCAAGACAGAGGATCTCCCTTCTATCCTTTTAGGAGTTTTGGGTTTTCTTATGTTTTGTTATTTTATATATTCTAAGATGTTTCTTTTTACAATTATGAACTAAAACCCCAAATATCTAAGGGGGATGAAACCTAAGACAGATCTTGTTATTATTTAGGAATCTCTACGGATCAAATCAAATGAAGAAATCATCTGGTTCAGAGTTAGATAACAAGTGAAGTCTAGGTGGATTCTTCCTTAGGTATTGCCCTCATCAATCAGTTTTTCCTAAAGCAATTTCCCAATTTACTCTTTGTCGCATCCTTATTTAATTTAGAGTTAATTAGTTTATAATGAAACCTCTTTATTTTTAGGCTAGATAATAAGAAGGAAGTCATTACTAGTACTTTTAGTTCCTTGGATTCGATATTCCGGTCTTGCCACTATACTACTATTCGATAGGTGCGCTTGCCTTTTATCGTGATATTAGTTAGTTTCCAGGTACGATCGATTTTATTACTTCATCACAATCATGAGATCAGTATATGTTAAAGATTCAAGGTCCAATTTTAACACGACCGTGGCCACGACCGTGCGTCATACCCGTGGAGATCGCACGCCCATATCACATACCCGTGTTTATTAATCACTTCCCGTGTGGTATCCTGAGTTTTTGGGAAAAGTAAACCCTATTTTCACACGGCCAGGGACACGCCCGGAGGTCCTTGCTGTGTAGTCTACACGGCTGTCGCATGGCCGTGGGGTGTTATCGTAAGCCATATGTAGTTCAAAATTTGGGGATTTTTAACTCTGTTTCCACACGGAAGAGGACACGTCGTGTGGTCAGGCCGTGCTGGTTAAAAAACCTATATTTTAAACATGGAAAATAGATAAAAATAAGTTGGTTAGTTGTGTTAGTACTCGGGTTGCCTCTTGAGAAGCGCTTATTTAGAGTCTAAGCTCGACTTACCTTGTGCACACCTTTATGAGGGTTCATGGAGTCGAAGCTCCTCTTTATCATTCCTAAAATCCTCACCTTTATAAAGTTTAAGTCGATGACCATTTACCTTGAAAGTGTCGTGGTTCGGATGTGTTACCTCAACTATGTCGTATGGGAAAATAGTTTGAACTACAAACGGTCCTGACCATCTTGATTTCAACTTTCCAGGGAATAATTTGAGCCTTGAGTTGTAAAGTAAGACAAGATCACCAGCTGCAAACTGTTTAGGTTGCCTTAAACGAGCATCATGTGTCGCTTTGTTGCCTCTTTGTATAGTCGTGAGTTTTCGTATGCATTGGTGCACCACTCATCTAACTCGTTCAGCTGCATTAGTCTTTTCTCACCTGCAAGTTGAAGATCGAGATTTAAAAATTTAATAGCCCAAAATACCTTGTGTTTTAATTCAAATGGTAGATGACAACTTCTCCCATAAACAAGTCTATAAGGGGATGTTCCTATGGGAGTTTTAAAAGCGGTTCTATAGGCCCATAAAGCATTATCTACTTTCACCACCTAATCTTTCCTGTTTGATTCTACCGTCTTTTCTAGAATGTTTTTAATCTCTTTATTAGCTACTTTTACTTGTCCACTAATTTGAGGATGGTAAAGGGTAGCCGTCTTGTGGTGCACTCCATATTTCTTTAGAACTTTATCAAACTGAGCATTACAAAAATGAGTCCCCCTATCACTAATAATTGCCCTAGGTGTTCCAAATCGTGAAAAGAGCTTTTTAAGAAATCTTACTACCATTCTAGCATCATTAGTAGGTAAAGCTTGGGCTTCCACCCATTTCGACATATAATCAATCGCTACTAAGATGTATTTATTCCCAAACAAACTAGGGAATGGACCCATGATATCAATACCCCATACATCAAATATTTCACATGAGAGCATATATGTTTGAGGCATTTCATCGCGCTTGGAGATATTACCTGGTCTTTGACATTTTTCACAAGAAGTAACATACCTGTTGGCGTCCTTGAATAGTGGGCCAATAGAAACCTGATTCGAGCACTTTATGAGCTGTCTTAGTGCCATTGTAATGTCCTTTGGTTGGGCCTGAATGGTAGTGTTCCAAGATCTTAATGGCTTCTGTCTTTGTAACACACCTTCGAATGACTTGATATGCATATATACGAAAGAGAAAAGGATCTTCCCAAAAATATTTTTTCACATTAGCAAAGAATCGCTTCTTTTGCTAATATGTCAACCCTTTTGGGGTTATGTTAGCAGCTAAATAATTTGCAATATCTACAAACCAAGGCACCTCAGAATCAGAGACATGAAAGAGTTGTTCTTCAGGAAATGAGTCATTTATTTCGACTTCCTCAAGCTCTTTGAGGTGAGGGTTCTCAAGCCTGTAGAGGTGATTAGTTGCCAGATTCTCGGCCCCTTTCTTATCTTGTATTTCCAAGTCAAATTCCTGCAATAATAAAATCCATACTATTAATCAAGGTTTCGCCTCAAACTTAATTAAAAGATAACGAAGAGCAGAATGATCAGTATAAACGACAACTTTAGACGAAATCAGATATGGTCTAAAATTGTCGAACGCAGAAACCACAACTAGCAACCCTTTTTTTGTGGTAGTGTAGTTCTCTTGTGCGGTTGTTAAAGTTTTGCTAGCATAATAAATTGGCTGAAAATGCCTGTCTCTTCACTACCCAAGAACTATACCTGCTGCAAAATCACTCACATCATACATTAGTTCAAACGGTAAATTCCAATCAGCTGCAATTATAATCAGAGCATTAATTAATTTCTCTTTAAGGGTGTTAAATGCTTTTAAACATTCTTAATCAAAATTGAAAGGCACATCTTTTTCTAGCAATTTCGTTAAAAGCTTAGCTATTTTAGGAAAATCTTTAATAAATCTTCTATAAAAACCAGCATGTCCAAAAAAATTTCTAATGGCCTTAACTGAATTAGGGGGAGGGAGTTTTTCAATAGTCTCAATTTTTACTTTATCAACCTTTATCTCTTTACTAGATATCTTATGTCCTAACATAATACCTTCACGAACCATAAAATGGCATTTCTCCCAATTAAGAACAAGATTCATTTCTTCACATCTTATTAAAACTCGTTCTAAATTTTTAAGGCAAAGATGGAAAGAGTTATCGAATACTGAGAAATCGTCCATAAATACCTCCATAATGTCTTTCACGAGTTTTTCAAAGATTGCTAACATACAACGCTAAAAAGTAGCAGGAGCATTACATAATCCAAAAGGTATTCTACGATAAGCAAACATACCATATGGACATGTAAATGTCATCTTCTCTTGATCTTCAGAAGCTATCAGGATTTGGAAATAACCGGAGAGTCCGTCTAGGAAGTAGTAGTACATATGCCCTAACAGCCTTTCTGACATTTGATCAATGAAGGGTAAAGGAAAATTGTGGAAAATTATCTTTTTTGGTGGCATCATTTAACTTCCTATAGTCATGCATACTCTTTAACCTGTGACTGCTCTCTTAGGAATCAATTCATTTTTTCAATTGGCCATAACAGTCATGCCTCCCTTCTTGGGAACAACCTGCACAGGGCTCACCCAAGAATTGTCAAAAATAGGATAAATAACTCCAGCATCTAGAAGTTTAATTACCTCAGCCTTGACAACTTCCTTCATGTTGGGGTTTAGTCATCTTTGAGCCTGCACACATGGTTTGTGTTCATCCTCCATCAAGATTTTGTGGGTGCAAAAAGAAGGGTTGATCCCTTTAATATCAGAAATTTTCCAAGCTATGGCCCTTTTATGTCCTTTTAGTACTTGGAGTAATTCCTCTTTCTCCTTGGGTTGCAAGTCCGAAGCAATAATCATCGGCAATATGGAGTTATTTCTCAAGAATGCATATTCCAAGTGATTAGGTAATTGCTTCAATTTCAGTTTGAGAGGTTCTTCAATAGAGGGTTTTTGTCTAAGTTCGTCATTTATCTTAATACCCTCTTGTTCCATTTGTCTTAGAGAAAGTTTGTTAGAGTTCAATTCAATTCTTGCCTTCTCCATCTCAGTGGTGCCTTCTGTGGTGCCGTCGTCCACCTCCCCACCTTGGACAAAACACAATTCCAATGCGTCGTCAAGAGTGACTTGTTGAAAACAATCTTGAACAGAATAGTCAATAGAATCAATAAAATAACAGGAATCATCTTGTTCTTTAGAGAATCGCATGATAAATTTTAAACACGATTTCTTCATCACCCACCCTAAGCACAAGTTTTCCATCCCCCACATCAATAACAGCTCTAGCTGTAGCTAAAAATGGGCATCCTAGGATTAAAGGCACTTCCTCATTCTCATCCATGTCAAGCACAACAAAATCAAGAAGGAATATGAATTTATCTACTATAACTAGCACATCTTCAATGATACCCCTAGGATATTTAACAGATCTATCAGCTAATTAAATACTCATCCTAGTGGGTTTTGGTTCCCCAAGACCTAGTTGCTTGAACATTTTATAGGGCATTAAGTTAATACTGGAACCTAAATCAGCTAACGCCTTTTCAATAATTAAACTACCAATTAAACAAGGAATAGTAAAACTCCCTGGATCTTTTAATTTGGTTGGTAGTTTGTTCTGCAAGATAGCTGAACGTTCCTCGTTGAGTTTCACTATGGACAGCTCTTTGAGCTTCCTTTTGTTTGTTAGAAGCTCCTTTAAAAATTTTGCATACGTGGGCATCTGTGAAATAGCTTCAACAAAAGGTAAGTTCATGTGTAGCTGTTGAAAAAGTTGAAGAAATTTACTGAATTGTGCATCCATGCGGTCTTTCTTCAACTTTGTTAGGTAGAGGATGGGTGGCTTGTTTTCTTTAAGTACCGGTAGGGCATTCTTTTTGGGATTAATCTTTTTGACTTTCTACTTTTCAAGCTCTTAAAATAATTTCTTTTCAGGTTTAGCCAGTATTTTCCCATTCCTCAATGTGACTGCTTTAACATGCTCCTTAGGATTGGGTTCGATATTACTTGGTAGGCTACCTTGTGGTCTATCAGATATCATATTGGCAAGCTGACCAATTTGATTCTCATGTTCTTGAATTGAAGCTTGCTGGTTCTTAAGTGATATTTTAGTATTCTGAAAACGGGTTTCTAACACTGAAATGAATTTTTCCAACATCTCCTCAAGGTTCAGTTTCTTTTCCTGCCAGTAGGGGGTTGCTGAAATCTCGGAGGAGGTGGTGGCTTTGATTTCCTTGACCTCTCCATGAAAAATTTGGATGATTCCTCCAACATGCATTGTAAGTGTTACTGTAAGGACTGTTTTGAGGTTGAAGATTATTACCCATATAGTTCATATGCCCATTTTCCATGCCATGTCCATAGGGGGAGTACTCTGGGTTGCTCATACCACTTTCATTCGTGTCATATTGCATTACTGGATGTACCTGCGTAGAACCAACTAAACCATCAATCTTTTTATTCAAAAGTTCTACCTGGTTAGAAAGCATTGTGACCGCGTCGACATTAAAAACATTGGTGGTTCTTGTCGGCTTTGTCCTCATAACTTGCCACTGGAAGTTGTTCAGTGACATCTCCTCCATAAACTCATAAGCCTCCTCTGGTGTTTTGTTATTTACTATTCCACCAGCAGCTGCATCAATCATTTGCCTTGTTGAGGGGTTCAACCCATTATGAAAAGTTTGAACCTGTAGCCATAAAGGTAACCCATGGTGAGGGCACCGTCTTAACAAATCCTTGTATCTCTCCCATGTGTCATAAAGAGTTTCTAGATCCATCTGCACAAAAGAAGAGATATCATTCCTCAACTTTGCCGTTTTAGCCGACGAAAAATATTTAAGTAAAAATTTCTCGGTCGTTTGTTCCCACGTAGTGATAGACCTTCGTGGCAGAGAGTTCAACCACTATTTAGCCTTATTCCTTAATGAAAAGGAAAATAACCGAAGGTGAATGGCATCATCAGAAATGCCATTAATTTTGAAGGTATCACATAATAACAAAAAGTTTGCTAAATGTGTATTAGGGTCCTTGTCCTGCAAACCATCAAACTAAACAAATTGTTGTATCATTTGAATAATGTTAGGTTTCAGTTCAAAATCATTTAAAGCAACAGCAGACCTAACAATACTTGATTCAATACCAACTAAATTAGGCTTAGCATAATCATACATAGTACGACTAGCAGGATTCTGATTCACAGGAGCTGCGGCTACCACAGGAGGTAGTGGATTATTCTTATTGGCCTCCATCTCTTCAGTAGTGTTAGTTTCGTCCTCTTGCGCTTCCTCTATGTATTGTAGACTTCACCTTATTTCTCTTTGGTTTCTACGAGTTGATCCTTCTATCTCGCTATCGAATAATAAAGGTCCTGATGGATTCCTTCTAGTCATAAACTAAAGACACCTGTCAGGAAAAAATAAAAAGAAAGATTTAGTAAATAAAACTTAAAATAAAAAAAAAAGTGAATTACAATAAAAGTAAAAATGGCTAAAGTAATAAAATTCGAGTGCTCCTAATATTTCAGTTCCCAGGCAACGGCGCCAAAAACTTGATGTGACATTTATGAGATTGTACCTGTAAAACTAAACTATTATCGTTATAAAAGCAAGCGCACCTATCGAACAGTAGTATAGCTTATGGCAAGATCAGGATGTCGAACATACAGGGACTAAAAGTACTAGTATTAACTTTTCTTTTTATTATCTAGCCTAAAGATAAAGGGGATTTGTTTTAAACTAACTAATTAATTAACTAAGAACACGACAAAAAATGATTTGGAAAAAATACTTTTCAGAAAACCGATTGATTACGACAATACCCAATGAAGAATCCACCTAGACTTCACTTATTATACGACTCTGAACTAGATGATTTATTCACTTGACTTGATCTGCAAAAATCCCTAATTTATGTTAATATCTCTTTTAAGACTAAGAACAACTAACCCTAGGTTGATTAATTGAAATTTCTTTCTAATGAAAACCCCTATTGTTGCATTAACTCGATCTATAGATTTCCCTATTAGATTTGACTCTAATTTGGCAGATTTTCGTCGTCCTATCTCTAGGATTGCAATCAACTCTACTTAATTATGTTGGATCTACTCTTAGATAGGGACTTTTGCTCCATTGAATAAACACATTCGACTTGAATTAATATCCTGAAATATTAACACAAGAATAATAACACAATTAAGAACAAACAAAGTATTTATCTTATAATTTAGAAAATAATAACAAGATCCATCTTAAGTTTCATCCCCCTCAAGTATTTAGGGAATTTAGTTCATAATTGTAAAAGAAAACATCTCAAAATTGGGAAAACAACAAAACATAAAGAAAACCCAAAAACCCTTGAAGGAAATTGAAGGGAGATTTTTAGCCTTGATAGAGATGCTACTTTTGAGATGGATCAATCGGCGTTCTTTGAGTAATTCCTTGCTTTCTATTCTCTGTATGTCCCTTTAATCCTCTCCTAGGATGTTTAAATAGACTTTGGAATACCCAAAATAGCTAAAAATTAGCCTTTTCTGAGTAGAATTGAAATAGGGCTCGATAGGGACACGAGCTTGTGATCAGCCCGTGTGATGGTGCTTAGGCTGTGTGCAATACTGACTTGGTTTTAGGTCGACACGACTATAATGCACGGGCGTGTGGCCAGCCCGTATGCAACACGGGTGTGTGCTTTACCCGTGTGGATGTGCCTAGGCCGTGTTGAATTCTGATTTTGGCCTATTTTTTCCATTTTTGGCCCGTTTCATCCAAAAAAATGCTAAGTGTGAGTTTAAAATATGTTTCTTTGACGGTTTATCACACTTCATGGTTTGAGAAGGGATTGTGTTGGGCCATAAAATTTCTAGTAAAGGAATTGAGGTTGATAGAGAAGAAATTGAAACCATTGAAAAATTACCTCCCCCTAGTTTAGTTAAGGCTATTCGAAGTTTTTTAGGACATGCTAGGTTCTATAGAAGGTTTATTAAAAATTGTTCTAAAATAGCTAAGCCTTTAACTAATTTTCTAGAAAAAAATGTGCCAGTTGATTTTAGTCAGAAATGCTTAGAAGCATTTAATACTCTTAAGGAAAAATTAATTAATGCCTTGATTGTGGTTGCACCTAGTTGGAATTTACATTTTGAACTAATGTGTAATGTGAGTGATTTTGTAGTAGGTGCAGTTCTTGGATAGCAAAGAGACAAGCATTTTCAGCCAATCTATTATGCCAGCAAGACGTCGAAAGATGCACAAGAAAATTACACTACTACAAAAAAAGAATTGCTAGGTATGGTTTTTACATTCGATAAATTTAGACCATATTTAATATTATCTAAAGTTTTTGTTTACACTGACTATTCAGCTTTCTGCTATCTTCTAACTAAATCGGATGCAAAACATTGAATTATAAGATGGATTTTATTATTGCAGGAGTTCGATTTGGAAATCCAAGATAAGAAGGGAGTTGAAAATCTTGCAACAGATCACCTCTCTAGACTAGAGATTCCACATCTCAAGGAGCTTAATGAGAATGAGATAAATGACTTGTTTCCTGAGGAACAACTTTTGGTTATAACCGATTCTGAATCCCCTTAGTTTGCGGATATCACAAATTACTTGGCTGCTAACATCTTACTAAAAGGCTTGACATATCATCATAAGAAGCAAGTTGTAACGCCCCAAAAATATAGGGGTTGTAGCATCTGTATGATTTGACACAATTGCTTGTTTGGCAAGTTGGCTTGATGATTTGAGTGTATTTGGGGGGTTTTTAGGAAACCTGGGTTCAAGTCAACCTTTGGCAAAATTTTAATTTTTTCTTTTAAGAGTATCTGGATGTTGGCGTGTAGGGTTTATAATTGGTTGTGTTTGTTTCATAGCACAAATGAGCCTCTAGTGGAGTGGCTAATGACGCCACAAGCATGGGAAGAGATGTGTGTTCAAATCCCCTTGCAAGCAAAGTGTATTTATTTTGCTACATGGGGTTGGTAAGAGGTGGGTTTGGATTCAAACACTTGAGGTTGGTTGGAGACTTTGTAAGAGATGAAGGTTTGACTTGGTCTTGAGAATTTGAATCAAATTCGAGTGGAGAGGTTGGAGTAAATCAAGGAGTGGTTGGTGGAGCAATATGGGGAGATTTTCGTAGGATTCAAGTGGTGCTAAGGAGTGTTAGCCGAATTGGGCAGCTTGAAGGGGGTGATTTCGGCTAGGGGTTCTTTCATTTGGCATATTCGGCAATTTGTGTGAGGATAGGCGAAAAGTTTTCTTTTTTTTTAGCTCGGGTTTAGGTTATTTTTTTCCATTTGGTGCTACTTTTCTTTTGCGTTTTGTGTGAGTTTTGATACCGAGTCCCTGTAGGTAACTTTACTCTTTTCTGTTCTTTGCCGAAACCAAAAAAAAAGGCGCAAGTGTCGAATCTCTTGTAGAAGCCTCATTTCTCTTTTCACTTTCCTCTCTCATTTTGGCATATTACATTATTTCTTTTCTCTCTTCTTTTCCTAAGCCTATAGCTGATCATTGTTTTCCTGAATGCCCATTTCATTCTCTTCTCATATTCATCTTAAGGCCGAATCCTACCTCTTCTCTGTTCTCTCTCTTTTACTCTGTTGGCCTTCTCTTTAGCCAAACTCTTTATTTGGTTCCTATTCATTTCTGCTTTTCTCTCCCTAATAACCTAACCTGTGATTCCACCCTCTTCTATTTCCTTTATCATCTATTGTATTTTCAAGTAGCCGAACACTCTTCTTATCACTTTAGAGTTGTTTCGGTTTGGGCGGTTGGACTTTGTAAAGTGAGCGTTTGTTACTTTAATCTACCGTCTCTACCAGCTAACCTTGGGTAAGTGTTTCTTTTTATTTCCTTTTGAGTTTTCTTGTGTAAGTCAAATTTCTTCTCTCCTACGTGTTAAATCGGCCTTTGGTTCTTTCGTTTGTGATTGACTTTGAACTTCTTTCTTTCTTGACCATTCTGCTTTGATTTCTTAGGCATTACTTAGTGGTCGATTTTGCAAGAGGTGATGGGTTACTAGTGTTGTTGAAGCAATCTAGGTCTATTTGTTAGTCTTCAACGTAGGTAAGTGTTTGGTGTTTCTTTTTGATGTTGACCGATCTTGGTAGGGGTTTTGTAGTTAAGGTTAACAAGTCAGATTGTTTGATTAATAATATTTGTATATGTGGTTCAGATAATCGTCGGAGGGCAGACGGCTATTTTTAACCAGCAGTTTTGAGGGATTCTCTCATGTCGCAAAACAAAAGGTGTGTAACCACACCCTACCTTTGTATAAGTTGGCAAAAGCCGATATGCCGAAACGTCAGCATTCGAGGCCTCACAAGCGTGCAAAGGCACGTGGGGCAAATCGATCCCACAAATTGTGGGCAAAAGTCTGTAGAGGCTATCGTGTGCATTTCTATGCACTTGGGCTATTATGGGCCTCATGGGCAAAAATAGGCCCAATTGGCTTACGGGCCCATACGAGTAAAATACGTGGTAAGTATTTGTGGTTAGATGGGATTATAAGGTTCGTGATACTGTATGTGAAACTGGACTAAATGGGCCACACGAGCATGTGGGCCCACTTGGGCCCAATATGGGTTTTAGGCCCATAAACATTATTTTGGCTATATAGGTTAACCGAGTCGCTCAAAGCGACACAAGACCTTTTAAGAGGTCGTATTAGGTACCGAGACTCGAAAACTTGGTTAATGACCAAAATACCCCTCAGGGGTAAAATCTCTATTTTACCCCTGACTTCTTAAATGACCATTATACCCCTAGAAATAGGTGGACTGATGGGTATGATCTTCTGTATGCACATTATATATGTATGACATGACATTCTGCATGGGGTTGGGTATGATTTGGAGGTAGCTCTGTTCAAGTGGCTATGCCATGTAATTCTTTTAACAGTGGCTTCGCCACATATTCTGATTTTGGTGGCTCTGCCACGTTATCTGTTATTAGCAGCATGGTTGCGTATTAGTGTGTTGGCTGGGTGGGTCGAGTTATTCCCCACATGGTGTGATGGTTGAACTAGGTTGGGATCACATTCACATTCTGTTCTGATTCTGTAATGGGCTTGAGCTCACACTGTTTTGCATCGGGCTAAGGCCCAGACTGATCTGTTTTATGAATAGGCTTCGGCCCAGTTTGTTCTGCATGTCTGATCACTGTTGCGGTTGGGGAGTTATACACTGAGTTTTCGTAAACTCACATTTTATTTTAATGTGCAGGTAACCCTCAGCCATAGACGATTTGGAGCTACGAGGGATTCGGGATGGCCACATGCCTTCTGTTTTTGGATTTGTTTTGTTTAAATTTTCTGTTGGGTTTCATTTATGTAATAAGGCCATTTTGGGTTTTTGATTTCACTTTCTTTATTTGTGTTGTTTTTATCGTTTCAAACTGTTAGAATAGTTTGTCGAGTTTTCAAAATTAATAACGATTTTCAAAAATATTCACACGTTTCCACTGCAACAATAGAGGCTTCCATAAATTTTGAGTAACTGAACAGATATCAAAGAATAGTTGTAAACAAATGATTTGGTTAAGTGACACTATCATTAAAAAAGAGTTTTAAACTATAATTGAATTTCAAACGTAACTTCTATGTGACACGCCAGATTTGACCATAACATCTAGGCCCGGTTTGGGGTGTTACACGATTCTTTGTTGATGTGAAAATTTATTTTTAGCATGATCTTTTTCTTGTTCATGTATATGCAGATCAAGTAATTCGAAGGTGTGTTACAAAATCAAAAGCGAGTAAAATCTTCGAACATTGTCATTTAGGAACAATGGGAGGACACTATAGTGAGACTAGGACAGCACACAAAACACTTGAATCAGGTTTTTATTGGCGCACACTGTTCAAGGATGCTAACAGGTATGTTGCTTCTTGTGATAGATGCCAGAGAATAGGTAATAGTTCTAAACGTGATGAAATGGCCCAAACTTATATGCTGTCATATGAAATTTTTGACGTCTGGGGCATTGATTTCATGGGCCCATTCCCTAGCTCTTTTCGTAATAAATACATCCTAGTAGCAATCGATTATATGTCCAAATGGGTACAAGCTCAAGCTTTACCTACCAATGATGCTAGAGTGGTAGTTCAATTTCTTAATAAGCTCTTTTCTCGATTTGGAACACCTAGAGTGATTATTTGTGATAGGGGTACACATTTTTGTAACGCTCAATTTGATAAGGTCCTTAAGAAGTATGGGGTGCATCATAGTACAGCTACCCCTTATCACCCTCAAACTAGTAGGCAAGTTAAAGTTGCGAATCGAGAACTCAAATGTATCTTAGAAAAAACTATAGAATCAAATAAGAAGGATTGGGCAATAAAAGTACATGACACTTTATAGGCTTATAGGACTGTATATAAAACACCTATAGGAACATCTCCTTATAGACTTGTGTATGGAAAAAGTTGTCATTTACCGTTTGAACTCGAGCACAAAATATTATGGGCAACAAAATTTCTAAACTACGATCTCAAACTTGTAGGTGAGAAGAGATTGATGTAGCTAAATAAGTTAGATGAGTGGCAAGCTAATGCTTATGAGAACTCGAGACTATATAAAGAAGCAATAAACTGACGCCATGATGCTCGTTTGAAGCAACCCAAACAATTCACAGTTAGAGATCTTGTCCTTTTATACAATTTAAAGCTTAAGTTGTTTCCTGAAAAGCTAAAATCAATATGGTCAGGCCTATTCATAGTACAAACCTTTTTCCCATACAGTACGATAGAGGTAACCTATCCGGCATATGGCACATTCAAGGTAAACAGTCATCGACTCAAACTTTATAATGGTGATGATTTTAGAAATGATAGAGAGGAGTTTCGGCTCCATGAACATTTGTAACTGTACGCACAAGGTAAGTCGAGCTTAGACTTTAAATACGCGCTTCTCGGGAGGCAACCCAAGTGTTATCACTACTAATCCTTCTAATTTTATTTCATGTTTTTTTTAAAAAAATTTGACCCATACGACCTGGACACATGGGCGTGTCCCAGGACGTGTGCACTATAAGGGGTTTAACAGTGAGTTACACGGCCTGGCGACATGGCCATGTGACCCATACGGCTTGGACACACGATGGCCATGTCTTGAGCCACACGGGCGTGTAGGATGTGGGAGAAGCGAAGAAGACCACACACAGCCATGCGGCATGGCCATGTGAAACCTGGAGCTAAATTTTTCAATTTTAATTCAAGTCAGAGAGTTGCACGGGCAATAGACACGGCCGAGCCACAGGGGCATGGGAGAAGTGAATGACATCACACACGACCTGGACACATGGGCATGTTTGAAGCTGTGTGAAGACTGGGTTAAATTTTATATCGTACATGGGCTGGTAAAGTGCCACATGGGCATGTGACACGACCGTGTGGCCCAACACGGACCCTTACACGATCGTGTTATCCATTTAACCCCTAACCCCCTTCCTTTTCTTGTGTTTGTGTAACATCCCTTACCTGTATCCAACGCCGAAACAAGGTATGAAGCGTTACCATTCTAAAACACATGCAATTAATCAATCTCGAACCATCGAGAATACGTCCAAATTTTAAAATTTTTCAAATATTAATCCACGAACCTTCTTATGGGCTTACAAGACCTAAAATTATGGATTAGAGATTATCCGGAACCATTTCTTGCACTTGAGAAAGTTTCTTCAAAAACTAGCTTAAACAGGGCACACGTCCGTGTGGAAGGGCAACACGCCCGTGTGGTCTCTAAACACGACTGTGCTGATGGCCCGTGTACCCCACACGGTCTAAGCACATTAGGGATATGTCCGTGCCCCTCACCCATGTGGAATTAATTTTCAACATTCAACCTACAAGGGTTTTCATACGGCTCGGCACAAGCCCATGTACTGAGCCCGTGTGCCCGCACACGGCCATGACACGTCCGTGTCGCAGCCCGTGTGTAACAAGCTTAACATTCTATTTCTGAAGTCAGCAGACACACAGCCGTGGCACACGCCCGTGGTCTCTGCCCATGTCTACCACACGGCTAGGACAAGCCCATTTCCCAACCTGTGTGAAAGAACCAGGGAATTCTGTTTCTGATGTAAGTAACCACACGGCCATGCACACGCCCGTGGGCTGGCCATGTGTCGCACACAACCTAGGCACACGCCTGTGTACCTACTCGTGTGGGAAAAAATAGGCTATTTACCAAGCCTTTTTGCCACCTTGAAATAAAACCAACACAATTTCAAATATACCGAGTCTATTATACTCAGTCAATAGCCATAAATTGGCATCCAAAACATTGATAAATATCATCAACTTTTGCATGAACACATGCTCATTTCATTAATAATAACTAGAACCATTTAAACCAATTCCAAAGGCCATTTACAAAATGAGCTTAGTGTCATAAATGGCCAACACAATTGGCTCACTAATTTACCTTACAACAAAATGACCATTTATCCTATGTAGGCCATTACTCAAAACACAAAATACGACCATACCAAGTATTTTGGTGGATAGTGTGTATGCTGCCTCAAACGCTATTGGATCCTCGGATTAATTAGGCGGCTCTAAAAGAAAATGGAAAAGAGAAGGGTAAGCATGAAGCTTAGTAAGTTGCAAGTAAGTAATTAACAATATATCAATTCATGGTAAACTTGCATTTGTGCCACAATAATGCATTTGTCAAGAAGAGTTACCACATAACTTACTCGATTCCATCCTTTACTAATTATACAACATGTTAATGAGCTCATAATACATACAAATCATTGGGCACCTGCACCACTCATAAAACCATCATATCATCTATCAACTTAATAATAACTGAAATTTTCCCGTTGAACTATTTAGAATACGAAAGGATATTCACTGAGCCTTTATATAGGGTAATGAGCCGATGCCATCTGACTCTTTATGTATCAAGGTCGATGCTGTGTCCCAGACAGGTCTTACACTGGCTCTTGTCTATCAGTATCGATGCCATGTCCCAGACAGGTCTTACACTGACACACAACAAGTTTACGCCATGTCCCAGACAAGTCTTACACTAGCTTGGATATCTCGAGGCTGATGCATATCCCTGACATGTCTTACACTGGCTCTCGTCTCAAAGCTGACGTACATCCCAGACGTGTCTTTCACTAGTTTATAAAATCTCGAGGGCGATGCATGTCCCAGACATGTCTTACATTGGCACACACAATCACCCAATTCTCGATGTGAATATCTAATTTTATTCTAAATATTCATTTGAGCTCTATTACTCGTGGCCTCAACACCTTATAAATACAATTCATCATTTCTACTATTCAAGCTCGATTGTCTAATGCATTCATTTCTCATATCTCAACTCAAGAATTCACAACAATTTAGTGATTCCAAGCATAAAAATTAGAAATGTTGTTTTATTTACCTACAACTTACCTCAGTATAGAAAATGAAGGTGAAAATTCAGTTTACTCGACTTGCTTGGCTTTCCCCCGGTCTAGGATCAGATTTGGCAACTCTTGATCTATAACAATAATGAATTTTCCAATTTAGCCACTAATTTAATACAAACAAACTAAGATTCACAAATTTGTAAAATGACCATTTTGCCCTTAGATTATGGCAATTTGACCATTTTACCCCAAGGCTCGGAAATCGATTTTTATCGAATTTACTCAACTCTCATGCCTAGACAACTCATTTTATTCCCACTAATACCCAATTTCTCATTATTTCCAATACTTGCCTCTTTATTTTGCAACTTCTACAAATAAGTCCTTCCTAGGTGTTTTCATACAATGCCCTTCACCTAGTTGTTTATTTAACAACAATAACTCATTTTCTTCCCAAAAATTCCAAAAAGCATCATTTAGGCATTCATGGAAAATTTGAACACTTTTAACCAAAATGAAAAATATGCCTCTCAATAGAAAGCTTATGCCATGAAGATCTCAAAAATGTAAAAATATGCAAGAAAGGGCAAGAAAATCACTTACAAATGAGTGATTAAGTGGCTGAGAATTTTGAAGCTCTAAACCCCCTTTTTGAGCTGATAAAATCGATAAAGAAGAAGAACTGAAGAAGAAGAAGAAATGAAGGCTAGCCTAATAGGCACTTATTTTATCAATTTAGGCTACCTAAAATACCCTTTTAAACCCTCAAATTTATATCCTCTAGCCTTGGCGGGCCATGCTAGATCTAGTGGGCTTATTTGCCATTTTAAACCCTCAAATTTATATCCTCTAGCTAAATAACTCAAATTACTAGAAATTCTCAACTTTTGCCCCTTATGTGATTTACTCTCTTTTCGCGATTAAGCCTTCAATCGCATAAATTTACTCACCAAAATTTTCATGTATACTTATAAAAATACTATAATGCATAATTTAACACTAGGATAATTTTCTTAAACATCGGGAAGTGATTTTGAAATCACTATTCCAGCTAGGCCCGATTTTGGGCCGTTATTGTTTGTCTTCTTCCTACCCAAAAAGAAACCCTAGCCACCTCTCACCATCCCTCGCTGCTAATCTGCCTTACCTTACCACTCTGGCCATTATCGTTGCACCCCCACCCACCGACCCCACATGCTCCTTTCCTCCAGCCCTACACCTAGCCTCTTCCTTCTTTCCCTCACCTCATCACACCCTTACACCCCACACCACGTCCCTCACCAACCCTAAGCCTTCCCTCTCTCTTGCTCCCTCCTATCATCCCCTCCCACCACACAAGCCATAAACACCATACCCTCGTCGCCCTCTCACTCAACCACCCCTTTTCTATTTCTTCCCCTCCATGCACCCCGACCCCCACAGTCATCCCCTTTAAGTCCCTCTCCAACCTGCGTCCTGCCCCCATTGATTGACCACCCACACCCGTCGACCGCCGTGCATACCACCACCATCACTGTCAGTTCCCCTTTGCCCTATTTTATTTTATTTTATTTAGTTCGTATTTATTTATTATTTATTTATGTTTCTTTAATTTGATTTTGTGTTTATTTTACTTCTACACATTATTACTATTTTATTTTTATTATTACCTCTAGTGTTATTATTATTCTATTTATTATTTTTAGTCTTAGGTAACTTATATTTTTATCGTATAGTTTTGATAACTGGTCTTATTATGTTGCTTTTGTTTATCTCTGTTTCTCAGTCATTATTAGTCTGATTACTAAATCTATTCATATCAGTTTCATATTTTTATTAATTTATTTCTTTATTTTTTCTACTATTCTTTTTATTCTTGTTATGTTTATTTTAGTTATAGTAGTACTGTTTAGTGCCTTCAATTAGTATATTCTTTTTATTTCTTTTAAATTTTTGGTATTTGATTATTTTCATTCATTATTATTCATTCTTATTCCCTAGTTTGATGACTGCTATGAGTTTATTATTTTATTGTTTTATTTTATTGTCTATTATTATTATTATTTTATTCGTCCTATTATTACTGTTTCTTCTATTCTACTGTTTATTTTAGTATTTATCTAAGTGTTTGATATTGTGATTTTGGTTTTTCGTTATATTGAACTCTCGTTTTTGGATTATGTGACTTAATTAATTGTACCAATTCCTACTATTAAATGCTGAAATTATCTTCTTTTTTCTTTTAGGAACAACATGACGAATACACACAGCAAATCTAAGGTTGCCGTCCCTGCTTCAAAAAAGCGAAAGACGCCTAGCATGATCTCCTCTTCGAGGACTTCCGCCGAGGCCTGCCACCCCTATATCCGATCTTTAGCGAGTTCTTAGGAGGACTAATATCAGCTACTTCGATTGGACCACTCAATTTAGGCTGCTATATTGATTGGGCCACTTTGGAGTAGGTCTAATTAGTTGATCATGCTCGAGCCTTTATTACTACAGCCCCATGGGACCAGTTTCCTCTATTATCAAGCCTGAATACATGGAGCTGACTTTAGAGTTCTGCTCGACATTTACTCTACAGCATGTGATGACAACTCATGACGAGCCGAGCACCATCACTTTTAGACTAGGTGGCCTAGCGCGACATATGAATGTCTCTGAGTTCAGTACTACTTTAGGATTATACACTGAAGAGTTTATGAGTGCCAAGATCTTCCTCCGCCTATATCGGCACATCCACTACTCACCATCTCTTTGTTGGATAGACCTTATGGTGAGTACGACATCTTATGACATGAGTCCCTCGAAGGTGACTTCTCTCCCTCCAGCTTTACGGTATATTCATGCCCTTTTAGCTCACACTTTGATCGGTAGGAGAGAGAGCATCGGAGTTGTTAGTACCACCGATGCTTATTTTCTCTAGAGCATGGCCACGGGGCTTTTTTTATCTACCTTACTTTATCACTCTCGCCTTTCACCATCAAACAGACCGCAACAGGTAGGGTCCTATCTGTTTAGGCCCTTATGTGACTTGACTCGCTCAACAGTTCAATCTCCTCGACACACCAGAGTAGTTTTCTACGCTTACACTTGCCGGCTAGATGTCCCCATAGGGAATATTGAGCATGATCCATATGAGGATGATCGAGCGACTTCATGGAGTGGATCCTCCTCAATACTGATTATCTTATTCTGACCTTCAGAGCCCGAGGACTTCACTTATGATATCCCTTTCCATAACGAGGATCCACCTCATCCTTCGCCTTCGAGTCACTGTCATGTTTCTTCTGCTATTACATTAGAAAACCTCTCTGAGCAGTTCACTCACTTTGAGCAGCACTACTTTCAAAGGTTCGATAGTATTGACGTGACATTGCAGCAGATCTGTCAGCATCTCCATATCTCCTCTTTAACGCCGACAACTCAGGACACTGACGTTTCTGACGATGAGGACCATTAAGTTTATTTGTTTTGTTTTTATTTTTATTTTATGTTTAAGTTTATTGTTATTTTTAGTTCTTTTTATTGTTATTTTCTTAGACTTATTTCGTTTCTTATCTTTTGAACTATATTTTTATTTTTATAGTTGTTTCTAATTGAGATAGTAACCTTTTAATCTTCTTCGCTACTTGTGTTTATTTTCTTATTAGTTTGCTCAAAATCATGCACTACATTTAAATCTACCTACAATTTCGCTTTTCACCATTCTGGCAATTTCATCCAATATTCAGGGCAGTTTTAGTTTTCTTCCTCTCTTATGATATTTTGTTTATACTGTGATTATATCTGTTTGTACATTGAAGACAATGTACATAATAAGTGTAGGGAGGTTATTTATATAATCATTACAAAATCTCTAAATTATGTCTTGTATTTAAGTAGTTTTCTCATACTTCCATTAGAATAAATTTTTGTCGATTTGGAATTTTTGTTGATGTGATTTAAATTAATTTGTTGATAATTGTGTATTGGTTGACTTAAACTTGAAGACATGAGAGAATTAAGCATGATAATTTATTTTTCATAAATTAAAAATTTTTTAGGTTGTTTTCCTAAATTGAAATATTATCTTGAAGTTTGAGATTTGCAAGACTGACTTTAAAAACCATGATTTTTTATGAGATTTTGAGCCCTTAGAGCATACATTTTTCTTGCTCATTTTATTATTGGTTATGAGTGTGTCAATTTGATTTGTTATTCTAGAACTTACGTCAGTTATACATGTCGAGACCACACTTTTTGATTTGATATGCTGATATGATAAAGACATTTAGGTTTTAACCCACTTATCCTATAAAAAGCCTACCTACATAATTAACCCTTAGTGAACCTCATTGAGCTTAAGACACCGTTTCTTGATTTACCCATTAATGTTAACCCATAACTCATTTTTTCAATGAAACTTTTTCCCATTTTATTAACTCTCTTTTTGTTGAGATTTGATTTGGTTAGTTACCTATCTATGCTCTTTTGTTGATTTGCTAAATTATTTCTTATTGTTAAAAAAATATATAAAAATATTTATTATTATTTAGTTCTATGTTGATTGAGCTTGAACAATTAAGTTCATATTTTGAGAAGAAGCTCGTTTTTATTCTTGAATAGTTGTCGATTGATGTAATTATTCTTAATTCAGCACTTGTTTATTTTTTCTAGTTTGGTAATTTATCAATTCAATCTCGATTATAACCAACTTTTCTGGCCTTTCTCCACACCCTTAACCTATGTCCCGTTATAACCTTTTAAAACCTTTTTGATTTGTGTATCATCTCATTTTATAGTGGTGGAGATTTGATTTTCATGCAAGCCTATGGTAATGACATTTCTTGTTCAACTATTGAGTGATTATTTGTGAACCTTAAACCCTTTGAGTAATTTGAGTGAATCTTTAGTGAGGGTGTCGATTCTTGTAGATTTTGAATTAAAGGTAACTACTTAAATAAAGGGAGACACCTATGTTTTCGTATTTAAAAATGTTAGCTTGGATTGTTTGAGACTTTAGTGCTGTTTTGGTTGAATTGTCAATGCATGATTGTTTGTGAATTACTTTGAGACATTATTGATGGGAATTAGAAGTTCAGAAATATTAATTTTAATATGAGTTGAGGATTTGGCTTGAGGACAAGAAAACGCTTAAGTGTGGAGATATTTGATAAGCTATAAAAATAACATATTTTAATCCCATTCTTAATAAGTTTTTGGATGATTAATTACAAAAATTAGTGAATTTGATGCTCCTTATCATTTAAATCCATGTTTCTATACTTAGGAGAGCATTTGGGAGTGAAAGGAGTGAAAAATAAGTCAAAATCGAAAAAAAGAGTTGTTTTTAGGATCCACACAGCCTGGGCATTTCCACACAGGCTGGCCACACGCCCGTGTGAGCCAAACGGGCTAGCCACACGCTCATGTGCCAACCCATGTCGATTTCACACCCTGTTTCCTAGATACGCGAAAAACCCTAATTTTTAGGCTTTCGAGCATTCTAAAGTTTATAAATACCAATTAGAAGAATACCTAAGGGGGCAACTAGAGAAGATCGAAGAAAAGACTCGAAAGACACCATCGGAGCCAACTCGAAAGCGAATCTCCATCAAGATTAAGGATCTCTTTTTAATTTCTTTCAAAATTTTATGAAGTTTCTTTATGTCTTGTGGTTTTTTTTTTTTTTTACTCTGAGATGTTTTCATTCAGGATTATGAACTAATTGTAACATCCCGAAATAGGACCTAAATGGAATAGTGGTTGCGAAACCATGAATCCGAGATAGAAAAGTTTATTCTGATAAATTTTTATGATTTACCGAGTGATTAGATGCATGTGTTAGGATATTGGTAGAAAATTTCATGAATTGCATGTTTAATTTGCCTATTAGGGCTTAATTGCAAAAGTTGATAAATATGAGTTCTAGATAGGAAAGGATTAAATTGAAGAGCATAATTGAAGTAGAGGTCCTTAAATGGTAATTATACCATTAGGTTTCCATGGACAAAAATGGACATACATAGGTAGAAATAACCAAAGTTTTAATGAAGGGCATTTTAGTCATTTGGTAATTAAAAGGAATTAAAAAAAAGATGGAAAAATTGCTATCATCTTCTTCAAGTGGCTGAACCTTATGTGTCTCCATAGCTAGGGTTTCTTCAACTTCTCAAGCTCATAGTAAGTGATTTCAAGTCCCGTTTTTAATGTTCTTTATGTTTTTGAAGTCCCGGTAACATGATTTCTCTATTTTTACCATTTATTTGAGCTAGGGTTTAATTTCAAAAATTGACTCATGTTGAATCATTGTGCAATTTGATGAATTATGGTAGATTATGCATGTTTATGGTTAGGGAAACGATTTTTACCGAGTGATTTTCGACGAAAATGTCTGAAAGAACTAAATCGTAAAAGTTATAAAATTGGTCATAAGTGTGAGTTTTAATGAGAATTTTGGGCTGCCATATTTATGAAATGGTTCAGTTAGGCCTAAAATGAAAAGAAATTGAATAAAAATTTATTTCTGAGCTTTGGGGCAAAAGTGTAAATATGTAAAAGTTTAGGGGCAAAAATGTAAATTTTGTAAAATATGTTTTAGGTCCAAAATGATTAGTACATTGACTAAATAAATGAAATATGATGTTTTAGATCCTGGAAAATGAGATTTGGACCTAGAACGAGAGAAAAATCAAAAATCGGGAAAGTTGGTCAAAATGACTGTATTGGTATCGAGGTAAGTTCATGTGTTTAATAAGCATTTAATTAAGTATGTTTGAATGCTAAATTGATATATTAGTTATAAATGTTTTAGTATTGATTTTTGAATATAATGATAATAATTGAGAAATGTTCGATAATGATTCGACATTAAAAGTGAGAATTCGAATAAGTTTACATATAAGACCATAGTGGTAATGTGGCTTTGTTTAAGATCAAGAAAGTATTGAATAGCATAATTTGAGGAAAGTAAGATAAATTGAGGATATGATGAGATTGAGAATGTAAGTATGTAAGTTTACGGTAAATAAATGCGATATTTCAATGTTTTATATTAATGTTGTTAATTTCCAGCATATATACATTTATTTTATGAGAATATTTCAAGTTGAATAAAAAATGAGGTAACAGAGAAAAAGTATCAGAAAGCCCGTTTGAACCATAGGAATGTATGGGATATGAAATGTCATGACATTTTGGGTTGAGACGATTGAGGAACATCCCATGTAAGTCCATATCAGACATATGGCATTGGTAGGTTAAGACAATTGAGGAACATCCCATGTAAGTCCATATTAGATATATGGCTTTGGTAGGACAGGGAATATCCCATGTAAGACCATGCCTAGAGCATGGCATTGGCAGGCTATTATCAAGCAGGAAAACCCAAGTATCCTGAGTATTCCAAACGGTTTATTGGGCTAATATACAAGCTATGTTACAATAAAGTTCAGGTAAAGGAATGATAAACAGGAAAGTTAAAGAGTAAGTGGAGAAGTAAAATAAAGATTTTGTTAGTTGATGATATTAAAAGTATTTTAACGAGTATATTCAAGTATTGAGTAAGTTATAAGTTTTCAATTATACTTATGACACTTTGTGACATGATTGGTAATATGCCTATATATTATGAAAGAGTATTAATGTGTTAAGTGAGATGTTGCAGGTACATAAGCAATCTATTAAGTAAGGTATTTCTTTTATTATTTCTTGTGAGACTGGTTCAGCATGACTTCGTGATCCTTTGTTCTAATTTTAGAATTTCACTAAAAATTGTACAAAAAGAATTATGAGTCATAATTTATATGTCTAGATTCCTTAGTGAGTCTGTTTTCATTTGAAACAAACAGAAACGTTATTCGAATTCTGTATAATGAGATAATTGATTTTTAGTGAAGAGAGGTCAGGTTCACTAGACTCTGAAACAGGGGAGACTTTAACTAATAAACTGTACTAATTGGTCACACCAAAAATTCTGGAAAAATTATGGTAAGAGGATATTTGAGCCTAACTTCAAGGAAAATTTACAGATTTAAATTTCAAGTTTCGTAACTCGATTTATAATTAATTTAGTGACTGTTACGCAGATTATTATGAATAGTGAAATAAATTGTTTTGATTTGTGTAAGTAATCGGAAAATTTTTAATGTTCTCAATTTGGTCCCGAACAGTTTCAATTGCATGTTTTAGGGCCTCGAGGGCCTTTTTTAGGGATATATTGGATGAATGTGAGCAGATTAATTTTAAAAGTTAATTTTTATGCCCCGAACTAGTGAGATAAGTCTAGTAACGCCTCGTGCTCGACTCCGCAACGGTCGCGGGTAAGGGGTATTACACTAATCCCCTAGATACTTAGGGGAGATGAAACCTATGATGAACTCAATTATTTAATTTATGTTTTACGCGATAAATACTTGATTCTTATTCTCGATTATGTATGCTTGTTTCTCATTTTAATATTTTCGGGATATTAATTCATGTTTAATGTGCTTATTTCAGTAGAGAAAAAGTCATTGTTTAAGAGTAGATCTAGCATAATTGAGTGGAGTTGCATGCAATCCCAGAAATAGGTCTACATAAATCTACCGGATTATAGGGGAATCCATAGATCGAGTTAATGTCACAATAGGGGTTTTAATTAAAAAGAAATTTCAATTAAACAACCTAGATTCAGTTGTTCTTACTCTCGAAAGAGATATTAACATAATTTAGGGATTTGTACGGATCAAGTAGCAACTGAATAAATCGTTTAATTCAAATTCATAATAATAGGTAAAGTCTAGGTGGATTCTTTCCTGGGTATTGTCTTTCTTATTGGTTATCTACTATTATTTTGCTATTTCATTCTCTGTTGCGTTCTTAGATAAATTAGTTTAGTAATTTTAGATTAAAATACATCACCCCAATTTGTCGTCTAGATAATAAGAAGACGGTAATTACTAATACTTTTAGTCCTTGTAGATACGATATTCCCTACTCACCATACCTATACTATTGTTTGATAGGTGCGCTTACCTTTGTCGTAGTTATAGTTAGTTTAGTGACCATCAGTTAGTTTGATTTTAATCATGTTTGCAACGTGTTTTGTTATCTTGTCATCAACAATGGTAACTTAAATCTGTTTAGCTAGGATGATTGCATTAATTCAATGAAGTTTGTTTAAATCATGTTTATAGTGTTTGTGCCACATTCAATCACGTTTTCAATTAAACTCAAGTATGTATTTCATTCATACGTGATTAGGTGCATTAGAATTAGCTAAGCAATCCTAGCCAAATGATGGCTAATGGCCACAATAGTTGAAAAGTGCATGCTTAATTTAGATCCTAACCCGACTAAATTGAAGGTTTATAATAACTTTAACCAGCTCTATTATCTTACATAGCTTTTAGGTTTATGTGATTAAATTGTTTCAAACCTAACCAGTCCTTATTACTTCACATGAATTCTAAAAACCCTTAGTTTAATATGATCTGTAAAATACATGTTTTTTTAAGTAAAAGATCACAAAAGGACTTAATTTGGTTTCAAAACTCATGAAAGATTGAGTTGCTATGGAATATTTTTCAAACACTATTAAGCATGAGAAAAATGAATTAAGTTGAATGATGTAATTATCCTAGCTTCATGCTATTGATTGTTGAATTTTTGTGTTTTTATTGCTAAACTCATTTCATACATCTCACTTCATACTTTGCATTTAGATTAAAATTGCATTAGGGATCATCTTTCATTTAATAATTATTTTTACATCACACCACTAAAAAAATATTGTGTTTTTATCACCAGATTGTTAACTCTAATTTTACAATTAATTGATTAACATATACAGTCCCTGTGGAGATGATCACTCTTTTACTTACTTATTACTTGATAATTGTAATGCCCCAAAAATTTAAGTTTTTAATGTTTGTGTGTTGTGACATAAAATGCATGTTAGCACTGCTGGGTTAGTGATTCTGGAGTGTTTGGGGGTCTCTGGGAAGCCCTGGGTGCAAGCCCTGGCTTTTGGAAATTTTTTTGTTTTTAGCACTAAGGGAACCTTTACTCTAGGTTGGGTGCTTCTTAAATTTTGATGGGTAAAATTTGACACAAGGAGTGCCGAGGTGCAGTGGTAGGTGGCGTGTCCTCTGTCTAAAAGGGGACTGGGTTTGAGTCACTCAATGCTCAAAGGAGTATTTATTTTACTCCTTTGCTGAGTAAGTAGTGGAGTTGGAATTGAACACTATTAAAAAGACTTTGAATCAGTCCTAGGAGGTTGGAGGGATTTTAGGAGGGATAAGGGGAGAAAATCAAGGGAATTTTGAGTGAGAAGGGAAGTAGTGCTAGTGCCGAAAGGGACTCTATGCACTTGTGAAACTGTAGGGAAGGTGGTGTCATTTTTGTCCATTGTATTCAGGTCTTAGCATTGTTTTTTTGGAAGTTGTTTTGCTAATTGACTTAGGGATTTCTTTTCTCAGTTCTTTTATGCTACCCTTTCAAGCCTTTTCTCCTATCTACTTCTCAATTTTCTGTCATATCTTTCCTTCTTCTCATTCAAAGGTCGAATTTAGCAGTTGTTCTGTCGTGTTTGTGGCGATTTCTTCCTTTCACCTCTGAACCGAACACTCTTTCCTTAATCTTTCAAATTTCTTCATTGCTTTTCATATGCCTAAAACCGATTACCTTTTCTTCCTTCTTCCTCACTCAAGCACCTTGTTCTTGTTGGCAGAATATCTCACTTTGCTAATTGTGTTTCTCTAGTCGACTTCTACACTTCTCTTTCTCCCTATTTTCTTTTCTCTTCAGTGTCAATTTTATTCTTGGTTTGGCTGAATATAACATTGATCTTCCCTTGGGTTGTCTCTCGTTTTGCAAGAATTCTCAAATATCAGGTAAGTTACTCGCCACCCTCTTTGTTCTCTCTAAATGGTTTTCATGACACCTTCTCTTCCACTGACTAAAACCAAGTAACTATTCTCTATTTATCACCAACTCTTTCTCTTAAGGGGGTTTTGTGGATTCTAGAACTCACAATGAGTGAAGAGGCTTTCAAGGGATACAATTGTGGTGGAGATCTACTTATCTTTTGACCGATTATCTGAGGTACACTGATTTGTGGTTCTAGTGTTGGTCGATTGCCATTTTTTTTGGGCGTGTGTTTTCTTTAGATTAGCATAGGATTAAATTTATTTTAGACATTGATAAATTGACAGATTACGCTTGTGATGCAGATAATCCAGGTGAGATCAATTCGTAACCAAACAGTCTAAGAAAAGGATAAGCCGATTTTCATTCAGACAAGGTGGGTGTCGATTAATGATTTGGGAATAAGTGTTTTAGGTTCTTTAACAATAGAAAAACTAACTATACCTCTTGACTGATTATAGGTTCAGAGCTCGTGGATATTACTACAGTTTCGCAAAAAGGTGTGTACACACACTACTGAAAATGTAGAACGACAAAAAGTCAAAATACTGAAAAGCCGAAAAGCTGAAAGTACAACAACAGTTGCCACACGAGTTTGTGAACACACATGTGGAAAATCCAATACAATAGTAGAGGCCACCAGAAGCGACCTCATGGGCGTAGGCAGATTTTGGGCCAAAGTGGGTTGTACGGGCCCAATGGGTCGTGGACCCCACACGTGCAATTATAATGGATATGTGGAAATATTGGACCTAGCTGTGTCATTCACATGGCTAAGGTTAATTCTGGGCTTAGTGGGCCACATGAGCATGTAGGCCTCACTTGGGCTACGTAATGGGTTTTAGGCCCAATTGTACGTTCTGATTAAAAAGGTTACACGAGTTGCGTGAGACGACTGTGGACCTACGGATAGGTCAGTAAGTGTACCCAGACCCTGAATTGTGAAATGATCGTTATGCCCTTAAAGGGCAAAATTACTAAAATACCCCTATGTGATATGTGACTGATTTTGTATGCCATCTAATATTATGTTTGCATTCATATGTGCCATTATACTTCATGGGGATGGGATCATTGGTTGGAGGAAGTAATTGATTTGTTAGGGTCAAACGGGTCGTACGAGACGGTCGGGTCGCACGAGACGACTGTGGACCCATCGTGGCGTTAAGCTGATTATGTGGTTGGCAGCTTTGCTGCGATATTGGTTAGTGCCGTAACCGGTGCTACATTGGAAGTGTAGCGATGGGTGGGTCTATTTAATCCCCACAGGAGTGTAGGGTTGGACAGGAGACGGAGTGTAGGGTTGGTTGGGGTTTATGTGCATTACATACTCTAATTCTGATATTGATATAGGCTAAGGCCCAACCAAGGCTGTTACAGGCTCAGGCCCAATTGCCACCGGTACTGTAATGGGCTTAGGCCCAGATTGATGTGATACATGTTATTAGATTGTTGGGTAGTACTCACTGAGTTTTTGTAAACTCACTCTTCCTTTTTAATTTTTCAAGTAATCCCTAGTGAGAGACGGTTCAACGTATCAGAGGACTCGGAGGTGGCCACACTATGGACAGCTAAAACTTTTAGTACTTTATTTTATTTTAATAATGTTTTTCTTTATTTGGGTTTTTGTTGTAATAAGGCCTTTATCTGGATTTACTTTCATATTAGGTTTTATTTCGTTTCAAAATTCTTATCTACTAGTTTTAGGTCTCGGGTTTTAAAAGGAAAACAACGTTTTACAACCGAACGTAAGTACACAAATATTTTCAAAGAAAAGCTTCTACGGTAAAATGAAAGTTTAATAATATTACATAAGACTCAGTTTTTCATTAAACATATAGTTTAAATAATTTTTAACATATTTTCAAAGAGGCTTATCCTAATTTGGATTTTCAAGTGTCAATCCGTTGTAATAGCTAATAACTTAACAAATGTTGTAAGCTTTAAAGAGAAAACCCATTTTGAAGCTACCATTTAATAAACGTTTTTGACCAAATGTTCCCGTAGCTTCCAAACATCAAATTTTGTGATTCACCCTTCAATGTGACACCACCAGATTCGGCCATAATCTCTGGGCCGGGTTTGGAGTGTTATAATAATAGCTATGTACACTTGCACAAACCTACGCATTAAAATTACTGATGCTTGAATTAAGTCAACTCCGAGAAGAGATCCCCACTCCTTTACAAGATGATGACACTAACATCAATACAAATACGAAAGCATATCAGTATAAACAAGATCAAAGATTAAACAAGGAGGAGAATTTAGTTGTAAACTCTTATGAGGAAGGGGAGCTCTCAAACAACCAGTTAATCTTGAGTATAGTAGAATATCAAAATGGATTAGAAGAACTAACCCATTAAAAAAAGTTATAGAACTAGTTGAGGAAATGGTGAGTAGACACAGTAAATAATCAGGAGTTGCACTCACTTGTTCTACTGTTAGTGTAACACCCCAAACCCGGCCTAGAGGTTAGGCCCAAATCTGGCATGTCACATGGAAGTGTTTTTCGAAAACCATGTTTTCATTGAAAACCCTTCTTGATATTTAAGAACTTGTATAAAGACTTAGTTTGTGTTCGTTAAATTTCAAAACGTGGTACGTTGAAATGTTAATCACTTTTTAAAAACTATTATTAATCTCATTGAAAATCTCTTTTAGTTGCAGAAGCTAATTTGAAGTTAAGAAGTTTAAACGTATGATTTTGAAAACAGAAATTGGTTTGAAAACTCGTCTACCTCTAACAAGTATAAAATGTAATAAAATCCCAAACTTAAAACAAAATCCAGAGAGGCCTTATTACAGAAATTAAAACCCAAAATGAAATTTAAAACATATATAAAGTCCAGAACATAATAGTTGCAGTCATGTGGCCACCTTCGAGTCCCCCGCAGCTCCGATCCTCCTAATGCTGGAGATTACCTGCACAGTTAGTTAGAAGGGTGAGTTTACAAAAACTCAGTGTGTAATCCCTTATAAATCGAACAGTTAAACAAACAATACGCAGAAACAGACTGGGCCTGAACCCATCACAGACACAGTATCAGGTGGGCCTTAGCCTATTAGCAGAACCAAGTGGGCCTAAGCCCAATACAGAATTAGAATCAGATGCAGATATGCAGATAGAAATCCAGCCCAGTCCAACCAAGACACCACCCATACCAACCAACACACCATGTGGGGATAAAATCAACCCACCTAGCCAACACACTAAACTTAGCACCGGTTGTGGCACTAAGTCAACAGAATGGCTCAATGTCGTAGACAGAATAGCTAAATGCCGTAAGTATTGCAGCAATGCTGCCAAATAATAGAATGGATAAAAGCCATAAGCAGAAAGGCTATAGGCCTTGAACAGAACGGTTGTAAGCCACACAGTTCCTCCGTCAATAATAACCTAACCCTATGTAGGATGACATGTCATAGTAATATGCGTGAATATAGGATGTCATGCTCGGTATCAATCAAATAACTAACATACATACATCAATCAACCTACCACTAGGGGTGTAACGGTCATTCCGTCAGTTAGGGGTAAAACAGTAATTTTTCCCAATGGTATTTTGGTCATTTTACTAATATTGGGTCTCGGTACCTATTATGACCTCCTAGAGGGTCTATTATCACTTAAATTGACTAGATAACTTACATGGCCGGAATAGTGAATATGGGCCCAAAACCCGCTATTGGGCCTAGTGGGCCCACATGCTCGTGTGGCCCATTAAGTCTAGATTCACATACGACATCGCGAGCCTCATAATCTAATCCATCACTGGTCACTTATCGAGGATTTTTCCCGTGTGGGCCCACAAGCCCATTGGGGCCACACAGCCCATTTTGGCCCATCGAGGCCCAAGACCACGAAAATGCATGTGATGGCCTCTACAGTCAATTGCCCATGATCTGTAGGCTCAGTTTGCCCTACATGCATTTGCACGCTCATGAGGCCTCGAGTGCTGATGTTTTGACATTTCAGCATTTCGGCTTTTGTCAATTTACACTAAAGCAGAGTGTGGTTACACACTTTTATCAGCTTTTGACAGTAACAAATTAGATACAACTATACACCTTTATCGTAAAATGAGAGGACCGCTTACAAACCCAAAGCCTTAGAAAACAGTAAACGACCTATCAGATCATTAGGTAAAAAATCCAACGGATGCCCTACTTCAATTATCAGAACAACGAAAGATCTGTTAAAACACAACTGATTAGAGATATCACTTAAACCCCCAATTAGACTACTATAAGTCAAAGAAACATTTGGCCCTAATCCAAAAAAGAGTATCGTTGTTACCTTAGTAAGAGAGGAATTGAGTTTGATCACTCCCGAAGCCCTAATGTTCCTTTACTCCACTAAGAACCCTAGCAAAAGGAAGAATCAAAAATTGATACCCTAGAGCACTGGAGAACATTCAGCTTGGATAAAAGTAAAGAAGCATCACCTACCCCCTTAACGATTGATGGAAAACAAAGAGAGTCAAAATAAAAGAAGAGTAGAAGAAAAAGTAGACCACCCTCCAAATGGTTGAATAACCGAAACAACTAGCTCCCAAGATGAAGATATTCGACCAAAAAGAAAGAGACTAAGTTCGGCCCTAAAAACCTTTAAGAACAAAAGAAGAAAATTTTGGGAAAGAGGAGATGATGGGTTCGATTATAAGAATAAAATTGAAAGAATGAAAGAGCGGAAGAAAAAAGGTGTAACGAGCCAAAATTGATTTTTGTAAAAGAAGGTCAGAGATTTAGCTAAGATTATGAGGGAATGGCAAGTGGAGAAGAGAATGTAGAAAAGATGAAATCGGCCAAAAAAGAATATTTGAAAGAAGAGGGTAGTAAGGTTCGGCCACTTGCAGAAGTTCGAGAAAGGAAAATACATACCAAATGCCAAATTGGTATAGAACAACTAAAAAGAAGAAAAGGAGATTCCTCTGGGTAATCTGGCACTTAAACACACTCTAATACAATCCCCAAAAAAAAAACACAAAATGGTCATTTGTGAAACTCTCACCAAAAAGCCGAAAATGCACCAAATGAATTTCTCTAGCCAAATCCACCTACACTAGCAACCTAATTCGGCTATCACTTCCCTCACCCTCAATTCCTTGAAATTCTCCCCAAATCATTCCACATTATGCTCCTTGATTCACTCCAACTCCTCCAGTTTCAAATTCAAATCAATAACCTTGACCAGTTCAAACTTCCCTTTTTACCAAGTCCACAACAACCTGCTAGAATTCGAATCTAAATCCACCTCTTGCCGCCTCTATGTAGCAAAATAGAAGTCCATTGCCTGCAATGGGATTCAAACCCTTGCCCTCTCACATGCTCCACACGCCACTTGCCACCAAGCCACCATACTCTTTGTGTCCCATTTTGTCCACAATTACTTATAAAGTCTATAAGCCAACATCCAGGTTTCTTTAAAAGAAAAACCAAAACAAATTGCAAGAGCTAAGACTTGAACCCTTACTCCCTTGCAACCTTAATGACGGCACAACCACTAGACCACATGCTTCCTTGTGTCATTTTTTTAACACAATAATTTAAAAGGCCTACTTCCAAGCATCCAGGGTTTTATTCACTAAAAAGCAAAATTTTTGCCAAAGCCCAAGTTTGGACCTAGGACTTTTCCAACACCTCTCAGGACCCTTAACCACTTGAGCATACATTTAATTGTATCATTTCCAAGCTTACCTAAACTTTTATGCATAGTTTCCTAACTGTTCCCTTGCTCAAAGCCCAATACTACTAGTCCTAAAATCAGGGCGTTACAATTAGATTCTCTCGATGGAGACAGTGTGCAAGATTAGTATATTTTGGAAATAATCCAACAATCGAAGGTAATGATATTCACTGCCAAGCTGGTGGAACAATGTCCAAAGTCTAGGAACCCTATGAAAAAGAACAAGGATAAACATGCCCTTTCAGGGGAAATACTCAACTTGAATATTTTTTTGTAAGATAGTAATTTTAATTAGACACCCAAAACTTTAACGATATAGGGATCTTCCGAATGTTGACAAAGATCGAAAAATACATCAATAGAACTTATGATCAAATGGCAGGCATCATTCAAACAATATCACTAGTAAGCAAGGAGATATGGCTGAAGAAACCATGAAGTACTCAATTACTGTGAGAAACACCTAATAGAATGGTAATACCACCCGTAAAAAAACTCGAAGGCTTCTAGAATTGAGATCCAAGTTAAGTGGTACAGGATGGCACACTAATCGAGATGTTTATAGAAATACCTATAATATCATTTATGTTGGAAGAATTATCTAAGCACTTTATGTGTAACAAATACAAATAGCAACCTCCAAACCTTTTCCAAAATAAGGTTGATAACCAAAAGTCAGGATGGTTTTGTTGTTCCTTAATTCTAAAAGTGATTAATGGTTACAATATGCGGAAAGAATTGTCAATGATTAGTGCAAGCCAAAAAGGAAAGTTACAAGAGATGGATAAAACAAGAATAGAATGGCATGATGAGTGTTGGACCAATACTACTAGAAACAAATTGTAAAAGTCACCCAAGTGCATAGTAACTGAGCTAACAGACGAGACCGGTAGCAAAATTTGACATTTTTATGTAATTTTAACTAGTTGTACAAAATTGTATATTTCACTAACCAAATAACTAAAATTTTGCAGGAAGATCAGAGATAGGGCTAACAAGCACCTGAGGCACCCTGAAGATAAAAAATTTTGGAAAAATAAAGTTGCTATCACAATACGGCAACCCTATGTCTTAATACCGGGGCCAATAACAAGAACCCAAGAAAATCATCTCGATGTTGCGACATTGAACCCCGATGTCACTACATCAAACCTCAGTGTCATGAAATTAGCAAACTAACAGGAATGCCGTGACACAGAACCTTTTTGTCGTGATATCGCTGCAAGTTTTCTTTAGGGTTGACCCAACCCATTCGCGCAATTCGGTGACTTATACACCTTATTTTAACTGTGTTTTAAACCTAAAAACCTTTACTTTGAATCTTTAAACACATTAAGTCAAATCCTTAACCTCTCCTAAACACTAAAATCCTTCTACAAACTCTTAATCTTTAAATCCCCCTTTCATCCCAAACCCTAACTACACAAACCTCTATTGTTATTTTTAAGGCTAAAGTGGGTGCACAATCGTCGATCATTTAGAGAACAAGCAAGGAAGTCGAGGTTTAAAGTATTTATTTTTCTCGTTTTATTTTTCCATTGATTTTTGTTCATCGTTCCTTGATTCTTTAAAGTAGAATAGTAGAAAATGCTTACTAGGAAGAGTAAGAGAACTTCAGTTTAAGAAACTCCAGTAGTTTCGAACCCTACGAAATTTGAGAATCTAAACGCTAAAAAATATTTTCTTGAGTTACAAGGTAGTTCATTCATTCAAGAACGAATGTAACACCCCTTACTAGTGTTCGTCTCTAGAATAGGGTACGAGGTGTTACCGGACATAAACATATGCATGCCAACATTTTCGGGTCATGAAATTTCGTTCAAATTTAAAACTTTTCAAACTTCATATTAAAGTCCTTAATATGGGCGTACGAGGCCCAAAACATACCTTAAAAACAGTTCAGTACTAAACTAGGCACTTTAGAAAACTTTGGAAAATTTCACTAAAAAATTGGGGCACACGTTAATGTAGGCAAGGGACACGTCCGTGTGGGCAGGTTGTGTGGTCACACACACCCATGTCCCTAGCTCGTGTGGATTTATTTTTATTTTGAACCTACAGGGGATTTCACACTGCCTGGTACACGCTCGTGTCTAAGGCCCGTTCCCTCACACAAACATGACATGCCCATGTTTCCGCCCTGTGCTAAAACATTGACATTCTGTTTCTGATGTCATCAACTATTTAAGGTCACACGCCCATGTGCTAGGCTGTGTGGTGAATTTTAATTTCACATTTAAGGTGCAGACTTCACATGGCCTGGGCATATGCCCATATACTGTAGTTGTGCCTTCTACATGGTTGAGGCACACAGCCGTGCCTCAGTTTGTGTGGTTACTATTGGGCATTCTATTTTGCCAAATTTAGGTGCAGGGGACACATGGTCGGACTACACACCCATGGGGCAGACTGTGTGTCGCACACGCCCGTGTGTCTACCCGTGTGGATAAAAACAAGGCTATCTACCAAGTCTTTTTCCCACCCTTACTTGCACCAACCTAAGCTATACCAAGCAACACCAATCCACACATAAATACATGACCAAGTCAGCTACAACCAAGACATCCACACCTCAAGGCCACTGCACTCCATTCACAGGTAAAACTTATCACATGCTTTATTAAGAAAAAATTGCAACTTACTCATTCATGCATTAACACACCATAAACTCAACCATACAAATTGCACATTCATGAAAAACATCATCATTTACATAGATAACAATAACAAGTATTAGCCATCATCCATGTCCTTAAACAAAATGAATTAATCTTCAAGACAAGCCAACACATTTGGCCAAAACAATATAACACTTGACAAAAAGACCAAGTTCATATACATGCCATACTCAAAATGGTAAATCTAACTATACCAAATGTTTAGATTGATAGTATGATCGAGCCTCTGACGTCCTTTGATCCTCGAGAGCTTGGCGATACTATAAGAAAATGGAAAGGAAAGGGAGTAAGCATAAGCTTAGTAAGTTGCGTGTAAATGATTAACAACAATTTACCATGCATTAACAAACTCACAACATATTATAATTTGCACATAACCCATAAATGATCATAGGCATAACTTACTCATTTTCATCCTTACTAATCATACAATATAAATCGAGCTCATTTCTCATGAGTTTCGTGTAGGTACCTGTACCACTTACAACTTAGTCATAATCTTTCTCATTTTTTTTGACATAAGCTTTAAAGTACCTGTTGAATCATTTGGAATACTAAACGATACTCGATAAGCCTCATGCAAAAGGGTAAGATGCTGATGTCATGTCCCAGACACGGTCTCTGGCTCACATATCGAGGTTGATGCCATGTCCGAGACATGGTCTTACACTAGCTCTCTATATCGATGCCGATGCCATGTCCCAGACATGGTCTTACACTGGCTCACATATCGAGGCCAATGCCATGTCCTAGACATGGTCTAACACTGGCTCACATATCGAGGTCGATGCCATGTCCCAGACATGGTCTTACACTGGCTTTTATATATTGGTACCGATGCCATGTCCCAAACATGGTTTTACACTGGATTACATATCGAGGCCGATGCCATGTCCCAAACATGGTCTTACACTGGCTCTCATATATCGCCCTAATGTCATGGCATGGATATCCTATGTATTCCTAAGGTTCAATCGGGAGTTTACCACATCAACTCTAGTCATGCATATTCATAACCACATTTGTGACGGCCTTAAAACGACCCTAGTCGGAATGTGGTCTCAGGACCACCAAACCGAGGCATGAAATATATTTAATGTTCATTTTGATGCCTATTATATGTGTTAATTCATGTGTGACATGTTTGGTGTGTCAATTTAGAATTATAAATTTGAATTTCACTTAAAAGGACTTAGTTGTGAACTTTGAAAGTAAACTAGCTAGATGTGTGATGACTAATAAATGCATGCATGCAAAATAAGGGACTTGCATGTCAAATTGCCCACTTTGTGATAGTGGATGGTAATGAGGAAGTTTTGGCATCTTATGACTTGTAATTTAGTCATAATAATAATAATAGAAATAAAAGAAATTAGTAATTTGGTAGCATAAAATTGATAAAATAGAATTAATTAAATTAAGGAAATTGGGTGACAAAAACAATGTTTTTGTTCATTCTTTCTCTTTCATTGCCGTGGCTAGTTAAAGAAGAAGAAAAATTTCTTTTAAGGGTTGAGCCATGAGTGAAGCTAATCTAAGGTATGTTTGATGCATCAATTGAAACTATCCTATGCTTTGAGTTGTTTAGAAAGCCTTTTCCTTGGTTCATGTTAAAATTTTTGACTTGGGGAAGGAAGAAACATTCGGCCATGGAAGAAACTCATGAGATTTTTGGAATGCTTTAGGTGTTAAGAATTTCTTTGATGGCCGAGTGAACTTTAGGCAATGTAGGTATGATATAATAGCATGCTTGGATATTGTTGTTTGTGTGTGTGGTGCCGAATGTGAGTTGAAGGTATGTGGTATGAAATTTGTCCAATTTGCTTGTGAGTTTAGCATGGTTCATGCATTTCTAAGTTAACCCATGGCCAAAGATTTTGAATTATGAAACATACATGAATTCGGCAAAGTGGAAATTAAGTTGTAAAATGTTGATATACATTGGAAAATGATGCCTTGATGTGGAATTGAAATTAGGATGGCCGAATGAACTTGTCATTAGTGAATGGTTAAATTTGGACCATTTGAGTTAAATGAAATTAGGGGTGCTTAATGGATTGTGTGATGCCTATATGCATGTGAAGTTGAATGGGTAAGTTAAGTCGTGAAAACTGAATTTTTGTGTGACCTAAACCTACTTGTAAATCGAAAATTTTGGAGCATGTTGGTTCGGCTAGTTAGTAATGTGATAAGGGAAACTATGCTTTGATGTTGTGATTGGGTTTTTGATGAATGAATAAACTTGTTTTGGCCGAATGGCCTAAATGTGTGTGCATTAGAAATGGTAGTAGACTAATTGATCAATTTGTGCTTGCGAGAGCTTCTTGGTTAAAGAAATAACCTATTCGGTCATGTGTATGAATCCTTTGGTTAAAACGAATGTGAATTATGTACATATATGTTAAGATTGATGACTACTCTAAATGGTGCCTTAGGAAATGCTATGTTTTAAATAAGTGAATAAGAACATTAAAGAGTGGATTTTGTATAAAAATCTGCTTGGTACAGCAGCAGTAACGTGTTTTGGAAAAATCACCATAAATTGTGGGAGTTGAATTAGAGGCTGAATAAATTGTGTAATTGAAGCTTAGTAAGTCTACTTTCTTATAAAAGAAACCTTGCAAGCAAAGGGATTTCCGATAAATAGATTTTTAGAGTAGAGTGAGACAGTGTCAGTTTGACTTCGAAGTCCCCTGCTCTGTCTTTGGAAAATCACTATAAATTGTATAAAACTTGTTATGAGACCCCATTTATATGCTTAGACTCCTTAATGAGTCTAGTTTCGAATGAAATAAGTGAGGACATATTTGGAACTCTGTGCAAGGATAAATTCGGTTCGTAGTATAGAGTGGTCGGCTTAATCAAACAGTGAATTAGGGGAACTTTAAGAAAATTCTGGTATTGATTGACCAAACCAAAAATTATGAAAATTTTATGGATTAAAGATAAATGAGTCTATTTTCATGCAAAATTTACGGCACTACATTTGGAGTTTCGTAGCTCCAGTTATGAGTAAATTATTGAATGCTGCTCAGAAAATCAGCTTGTTGTGACTTATGATATGTATGTGAAATGCTCCAATGTGCATGTGTGTTTGCAATGAGAAGAATATGCATGTATGATTTGACTATGACTGAAAATGATTCATTGAGGTGCTTGAATAAGAATTAATAGAATTAAATGTTTTATTTAGCTCAAGAGCATAGAGGGACGAGTTCGGATAAAGGGAAGGCTAAAGTGGTCGAATAGCCAACTCGTAATTCCTCGTGAAAGTTCAAGGTAAGTTTTGAGTAATCGAATTTGGTAATTATGTTAAAATGCCATGACATACATGCTGATATTCGGACGATGTCCCATTGAGAAAGACACCTTATTCATGTTTGATCATTTGGCCGAAAGTCTAGGAAAGAAAAATATACGTGTATGAATTTTGAATTATATGTACAGTTACGATATAAAGTCGAGAAGCATGTTATATGTTTGTATGCATATGAATTGATTGAATTGTAAGTGAAATCTTGCTATGTGGAACTTGACTACATGCGAATATATATATATATATATATATGAGAATTTGTGATGCGAATCCGGGATTTAAGTCCCGCTGACTATATGTGGAGACTATGTCCGGGTTAAGACCCGAAGGCTATATGCAGAGATGATGTCCGGGTTAAGACCCAAAGGCTATATGCGGAGATTATGTCCGGGCTATAGACCCGATGGCTATGTATAGAGTTTACCCGAGCTAAAGACCTCGATGATGATGAGAATAAAGCCTAAGACTATTGGTCTTCAAGGTAACGATCGCTAATGAATTGCGCTGAAAGTGTTAAACTATACAGGTATGTACCCTTGGCTTATATACAAGATGGATTTTGGACCGAATACTAAAGTCATTATGTGATTTCATATGTGTACTTGAAATGAGATTATTAATATGATCATAGTACAATTGGCCTATGTGAAATGTTATGTGACTTCTTGTGACATGTATATGTTATGTGAACTTACTATGAGTGGAAGCTATCCATTTTCGTATGTGATGTGAATGTCTATGTTTGGAAAAAGGGTGACATACCCAAAAAGGAGAGGGAAACAAAGATATGATCAATTATGCTATAATTTAATGATCTATTTAATGTCATTGCTTAAAACTTACTAAGCATTGTAATGCTTACTCCGTTTCCCTTGTTTCCTCTGTTTTATAGATCTCCTTTTGGAAGCTATGGACTCGGGGATTGAAGCCTTAATCACCTACACTATCGCTGTTATTTTGGTACATTCGATGGTTATTTTTGGGTCAATGGCATGTATAGGCTATTTTCCTTCGGTTGAATCAAACTTCATTTTGAGTTGTAAATATTTCTAGCCATGCGAAAATGGCTTACTTAGTCTTCGAGTTTGCTTAAATGGGTTGGAGTGATTCTCATACTATTCGATGTTGTGGCATGGAATTTAGTTAGTACTTAATATGCAATGATTTTTCTAATATGATGTTTGGTTATCGAATTTGTTCGTTTCAGCCAATTTGTTAGTATGCTTATAGAACGATTTAATAAGATACAATGTTCTGACCGAATCGACCTAAGTGTTATATTCAACTATTGAACTCAATGAATTCACGTCTAGCTTTGTATCTATGAACCTCGGTAGTTGTATTTTGATTTTGTAATACTCTAAACCCTAATCCGGCGACGGACAGGGGCGTAGGGTGTTACATTTTTATTGGTATCAGAGCTACGGTTTAGTCGATTCTCAGACTAACGTAGCGCGTGTGAGTATAGCTATACATGCCATTTTGTGAAAATGCGATAGTATAGTGATTTCTGATATTTGAAATGTGTTTTCCATATAGTGATGGATTCTGATCCCGATCGAGCCGTAGCGGAAGATATTGAGAGTGTGGCGGCTGCTTCCGCGCAAGGGACCGCACCGGTCGACTCTCAACCGAATGCCAGTCATCTAGATGATGACATGAGGCAGAACTTCTATGTAATGATGAATGATTGGTTCACCCAATTTCTTCGAACTAATCCGGCTGTTCCACAACCTCCTCCCCTGAATAACCCACTTCCGACCCCTGTGGCTCCTCCTGAGGCTGACCCTGTGAGGTCGAGTAAACCCCCCGGTCGATAAAATTAGAAAATATGGGGCTAAAGAGTTCCGGGCTACAGTTGATGACGATGCTGAGCGGGCCGAGTTTTGGCTCGATAATGTAATCCGTGTGTTTGATGAGCTGTCGTGTACGCCCGAAGAGTGCTTGAAGTGTGCCGTATCTCTGCTGCGTGATTCTGCCTACTATTGGTGGAACACATTGGTTTCGGTGGTGCCGAGAGAACGAGTTAGTTGGGAGTTTTTCCAAGTTGAGTTCCGAAAGAAGTATATCAGCCAAAGATTTATCGATCAAAAACGGAAGGAATTCCTCGAGCTTAAACAAGGCCGAATGACTGTAACCGAGTATGAGAGAGAATTCGTACGACTTAGCCGATATGCTCGCGAGTGCATAGCATCCGAAGCTATTATGTGTAAACGCTTCGAGGACAGGTTAAATGAAGACATTAAACTTCTGGTGGGCATTCTAGAAATTCAAGAGTTCGTTGTTCTTGTTGAGCGAGCCTGCAAGGCCGAAGAGCTTCGAAATGAAAAGAGAAAAGCTGATAGCGGAGCCAGAGAGTTCCGTAAGAGATCTTCGGGGAGGTCTACTAAAAAATCCTCAAAGAAGTTTCGAAGCGAATCTGAGAGACCATCTACTATTTCAGGTTTTTCTAGACGAGACCGTGATCGACCCCCTATGAGTACACGTGCCACTTCTGCTGCTAGTGTTGGAAACGACCGTCGGGACAGAGCCGAGTGCAAGTATTGTGGAAAATGGCATTCGGGGAGCTGCAGATTTCATGATCACTCCTGTTTTAAGTGCGGGTCGGCTGATCACTTTATAAGAGATTGCCCCAGATGGTCCGAGTAAAATGTGAACCCGAGTGGGAAACCGAGTACGACTTCAGCACGGGGTAGACCATCGAGGAATCTGGGAAATGCTAGCGGCGGTCAGAGAATGTTTAAAGATGCTACAACAAGATCCGAGGCTCATGCTCTTGCTAGGGCTTACGCTATTCGCGCACGAGAGGATGCCTCTTCGCCCGATGTTATCACCGGTACTTTTACTCCCTTTGATACTGATGTAATTGCTTTGATTGACCCCGGTTCAACTCATTCATATGTATGTGAAAATTTGGCATCCAGTAAGACTCTCCCTATTGAGTCTACTGAGTTTGTGATTCGAGTGTCCAATCCATTGGGTCGTTGTGTCTTAGTTGATAGAGTGTGTAAGAAATGTCCCCTTATGATTCGAAATTCATGTTTTCCGACCGATTTGATGCTTTTGCCATTCGACGAATTCGACGTTATTCTCAGAATGGATTGGTTGATTGTGCATGATGCGGTAGTGAATTACAAGCGAAAGACTATTGATTTGCGATGTTTGAATAATAAGATAATTCGTGTTGAGTCGTCTGATCTAAACGGGCTACCGGCAATAATATCTTCAATTATGGCTAGAAAGTTTATGAAAAACGGTTGCGAGGCTTATCTTGCTTATGTTTTGGATAGCAAAATATCCGAACTAAAGCTTGAGATAGTACCTGTGGTTTGTGAGTATCCGGACGTATTTCCGGAAGAATTACCGGGATTACCACCTGTTAGAGAGGTCGAGTTCGGCATTGAGCTAGTTCCGGGTACAACTCCGATTTCAATTGCTCCATATCGTATGGCTCCGACGGAGTTGAAAAAGTTGAAGTCTCAGTTGCAAGAGTTAACTGATAGAGGGTTCGCAAGACCGAGCTTTTCTCCCTGAGGAGCACCCGTCTTGTTCGTGAAAAAGAAGGACGGGACTTTAAGAATGTGTATTGACTATCGGCAGTTGAACAAGGTAACTATAAAGAATAAATATCCATTGCCTCGTATCGACGACTTATTCGATCAGTTAAAGGGAGCCTCCGTGTTTTCAAAGATCGATTTGCGATCCGGCTACTATCAGTTGCGAGTTCGAGATTCAGACGTGCCCAAAACTGCTTTCAGAACGAGGTACGGACACTATGAATTTTTAGTGATGCCGTTTGGGCTGACTAATGCCCCCGCTGTTTTCATGGATCTGATGAATCGAGTGTTTAAGCCGTACCTAGACCGGTTTGTAGTCGTGTTTATCGATGACATTTTGGTTTACTCTCGCGACGAGATCGAACATGCCGAGCATTTAAGACTTGTGCTACAGATTTTGCGGGATAACCAGTTGTATGCGAAATTCAGTAAGTGTGAGTTCTGGTTGCGCGAGGTTGGCTTTCTGGGACACATTGTATCTGCTGCGGGTATCCGAGTTGATCCGAATAAAATCTCTGCTATTCTCGATTGGAAGCCTCCTAAAAATGTCTCGGAAGTCCGAAGCTTTTTAGGACTCGCCGGGTATTACCGACAGTTTGTGAAAGACTTTTCGATGATCTCAACCCCGTTGACGAAGCTATTGCAGAAGGATGTTAAATTCGAATGGTTCGAGAAGTGCCAAAAGAGTTTTGACCAATTGAAAGCCCTATTGACGGAAGCTCCAGTCTTAGTTCAACCTGAATCCGGTAAGGAGTTTGTAGTATATAGTGATGCGTCTTTGAATGGCTTGGGATGTGTTTTGATGCAAGAAGGCAAAGTTGTTGCTTATGCTTCGAGGCAATTGAAGCCTCATGAGAAAAACTATTCGACTCACGATCTCGAATTAGCTGCTATTGTGTTTGCTTTGAAGATTTGGCGTCACTACCTTTTTGGTGAGAAATGTCATGTCTTTTCCGACCATAAAAGCCTCAAATACTTGATGACGCAAAGAGATTTGAATCTGAGATAAAGACGGTGGCTTGAATTGCTAAAGGATTACGAGCTTGTCATTGACTATCATCCGGGAAAGGCGAATGTAGTTGCTGATGCTCTTAGCCGAAAATCATTGTTTGCTTTACGAGCCATGAATGTACATTTATCAGTATCTGATGATGGCGTGATGATAGCGGAATTAAAAGCCAAACCGGTATTTCTCCGACAAGTTTGTGAAGCTCAGAAAGCGGATGACGACTTAATTTCTAAACGAGCTCAATGCGATTTAAATGTGGATTTTGAGTTTCAAGTTGACGACAATGATTGTTTGAGGTTTCGAGGCCGAGTATGTATACCGAGAAGTTCAGAGTTGGTTTCGGTGATTTTAGATGAAGCTCACAATAGCCGAATGTCAGTTCATCCGGGAAGCACAAAAATGTACAATAATTTGAAGCGTCAGTATTGGTGGCACGGTATGAAACGAGACATCTCAAATTTTGTGTCGAAGTGTCTGATATGCCAACAAGTAAAAGCAGAACATCAGGTGCCATCGGGTTTGTTGCAACCGATTTTGATTCCCGAGTGGAAATGGGATGGAGTCACGATAGATTTCGTATCTGGGCTACCGTTGACACCGAGCAAGAGGGATGCGATTTGGGTTGTTGTAGACCGATTAACCAAATCCGCTCACTTTATACCTGTGTGTACGGATTACTCACTTGATAAGCTAGCGGAGTTGTATGTTTCTCAGATCGTCAGATTGCACGGGGTCCCTATCTCCATCGTGTCGGATAGAGACCCGAGATTTACATCGCGGTTTTGGAAGAAACTACAAGATTCATTGGGTACTAAGCTACATTTTAGTACCGCGTTCCATCCTCAGACGGACAGTCAATCGGAACGAGTAATTCAGATACTCGAGGATATGTTGAGATGTTGTGTCCTTGAGTTTTGTGGTTCGTGGGAACGGTATTTGCCTTTGATCGAATTCGCTTACAACAACAGTTTTCAATCGAGCATTAAGATGGCACCTTACGAGGCCTTGTACGGTCGAAAATGCCGTACCCCGTTGTTTTGGACCGAGCTTGGTGAAAGTAAGATCTTTGGGGTCGACTTGATTAGAGATGCCGAGCAGAAAGTGAAAGTGATCCGAGATAATCTTAAAGCAGCCTCAGATCGTCAAAAGTCATACGCGGATTTAAAGCGGAAAAATATCGAGTATCAGGTCGGAGATAAAGTATTCCTTAAAGTATCACCTTGGAAAAAGGTGCTCAGATTCGACCGTAAGGGCAAATTGAGTCCGAGGTTCATCGGACCATACGAAATATCTGAACGGATTGGACCGGTAGCATATCGATTGATTTTGCCTCCCGAACTTGAAAAGATCCACAACGTTTTTTATGTTTCGATGCTCCGACGATATAGATCCGACCCATCGCATGTAATTAACCCATCTGACATTGAGATTCGATCTGATATGAGTTATGAGGAGGAACCAATTCGTATTTTGGCACACGAGGTTAAAGAGTTGCGGAATAAGAGGATTCTGTTAGTGAAGGTGTTGTGGGTCAAGCACGGGGTCGAAAAAGCTACTTGGGAGCTTGAGGAGTCGATAAGAGAACGTTGCCCAAACTTATTTTCAGGTAAGATTTTCGGGGACGAAAATTTCTTAAGTGGGGGAGAGTTGTGACGGCCTTAAAACGACCCTAGTCGGAATGTGGTCTCAGGACCACCAAACCGAGGCATGAAATATATTTAATGTTCATTTTGATGCCTATTATATGTGTTAATTCATGTGTGACATGTTTGGTGTGTCAATTTAGAATTATAAATTTGAATTTCACTTAAAAGGACTTAGTTGTGAACTTTGAAAGTAAACTAGCTAGATGTGTGATGACTAATAAATGCATGCATGCAAAATAAGGGACTTGCATGTCAAATTGCCCACTTTGTGATAGTGGATGGTAATGAGGAAGTTTTGGCATCTTATGACTTGTAATTTAGTCATAATAATAATAATAGAAATAAAAGAAATTAGTAATTTGGTAGCATAAAATTGATAAAATAGAATTAATTAAATTAAGGAAATTGGGTGACAAAAACAATGTTTTTGTTCATTCTTTCTCTTTCATTGCCGTGGCTAGTTAAAGAAGAAGAAAAATTTCTTTTAAGGGTTGAGCCATGAGTGAAGCTAATCTAAGGTATGTTTGATGCATCAATTGAAACTATCCTATGCTTTGAGTTGTTTAGAAAGCCTTTTCCTTGGTTCATGTTAAAATTTTTGACTTGGGGAAGGAAGAAACATTCGGCCATGGAAGAAACTCATGAGATTTTTGGAATGCTTTAGGTGTTAAGAATTTCTTTGATGGCCGAGTGAACTTTAGGCAATGTAGGTATGATATAATAGCATGCTTGGATATTGTTGTTTGTGTGTGTGGTGCCGAATGTGAGTTGAAGGTATGTGGTATGAAATTTGTCCAATTTGCTTGTGAGTTTAGCATGGTTCATGCATTTCTAAGTTAACCCATGGCCAAAGATTTTGAATTATGAAACATACATGAATTCGGCAAAGTGGAAATTAAGTTGTAAAATGTTGATATACATTGGAAAATGATGCCTTGATGTGGAATTGAAATTAGGATGGCCGAATGAACTTGTCATTAGTGAATGGTTAAATTTGGACCATTTGAGTTAAATGAAATTAGGGGTGCTTAATGGATTGTGTGATGCCTATATGCATGTGAAGTTGAATGGGTAAGTTAAGTCGTGAAAACTGAATTTTTGTGTGACCTAAACCTACTTGTAAATCGAAAATTTTGGAGCATGTTGGTTCGGCTAGTTAGTAATGTGATAAGGGAAACTATGCTTTGATGTTGTGATTGGGTTTTTGATGAATGAATAAACTTGTTTTGGCCGAATGGCCTTAATATGTGTGCATTAGAAATGGTAGTAGACTAATTGATCAATTTGTGCTTGCGAGAGCTTCTTGGTTAAAGAAATAACCTATTCGGTCATGTGTATGAATCCTTTGGTTAGAACGAATGTGAATTATGTACATATATGTTAAGATTGATGACTACTCTAAATGGTGCCTTAGGAAATGCTATGTTTTAAATAAGTGAATAAGAACATTAAAGAGTGGATTTTGTATAAAAATCTGCTTGGTACAGCAGCAGTAACGTGTCTTGGAAAAATCACCATAAATTGTGGGAGTTGAATTAGAGGCTGAATAAATTGTGTAATTGAAGCTTAGTAAGTCTACTTTCTTATAAAAGAAACCTTGCAAGCAAAGGGATTTCCGATAAATAGATTTTTAGAGTAGAGTGAGACAGTGTCAGTTTGACTTCGAAGTCCCCTGCTCTGTTTTTGGAAAATCACTATAAATTGTATAAAAATTGTTATGAGACCCCATTTATATGCTTAGACTCCTTAATGAGTCTAGTTTCGAATGAAATAAGTGAGGACATATTTGGAACTCTGTGCAAGGAGAAATTCAGTTCGTAGTATAGAGTGGTCGGTTTAATCAAACAGTGAATTAGGGGAACTTTAAGAAAATTCTGGTATTGATTGACCGAACCAAAAATTATGAAAATTTTATGGATTAAAGATAAGTGAGTCTATTTTCATGCAAAATTTACAGCACTACATTTGGAGTTTCGTAGCTCCAGTTATGAGTAAATTATTGAATGCTGCTCAGAAAATCAGCTTGTTGTGACTTATGATATGTATGTGAAATGCTCCAATGTGCATGTGTGTTTGCAATGAGAAGAATATGCATGTATGATTTGACTATGACTGAAAATGATTCATTGAGGTGCTTGAATAAGAATTAATAGAATTAAATGTTTTATTTAGCTCAAGAGCATAGAGGGACGAGTTCGGATAAAGGGAAGGCTAAAGTGGTCGAATAGCCAACTCGTAATTCCTCGTGAAAGTTCAAGGTAAGTTTTGAGTAATCGAATTTGGTAATTATGTTAAAATGCCATGACATACATGCTGATATTCGGACGATGTCCCATTGAGAAAGACACCTTATTCATGTTTGATCATTTGGCCGAAAGTCTAGGAAAGAAAAATATACGTGTATGAATTTTGAATTATATGTACAGTTACGATATAAAGTCGAGAAGCATGTTATATGTTTGTATGCATATGAATTGATTGAATTGTAAGTGAAATCTTTCTATGTGGAACTTAACTACATGCGAATATATATATATATATGAGAATTTGTGATGCGAATCCGGGATTTAAGTCCCGCTGACTATATGTGGAGACTATGTCCGGGTTAAGACCCGAAGGCTATATGTAGAGATGATGTCCGGGTTAAGACCCGAAGGCTATATGCGGAGATTATGTCCAGGCTATAGACCCGATGGCTATGTATAGAGTTTACCCGAGCTAAAGACCTCGATGATGATGAGAATAAAGCCTAAGACTAATGGTCTTCAAGGTAACGATCGCTAATAAATTGCGCTGAAAGTGTTAAACTATACAGGTATGTACCCTTGGCTTATATACAAGATGGATTTTTGACCGAATACTAAAGTCATTATGTGATTTCCTATGTGTACTTGAAATGAGATTATTAATATGATCATAGTACAATTGGCCTATGTGAAATGTTATGTGACTTCTTGTGACATGTATATGTTATGTGAACTTACTATGAGTGGAAGCTATCCATTTTCGTATGTGATGTGAATGTCTATGTTTGGAAAAAGGGTGACATACCCAAAAAGGAGAGGGAAACAAAGATATGATCAATTATGCTATAATTTGATGATCTATTTAATGTCATTGCTTAAAACTTACTAAGCATTGTAATGCTTACTCCGTTTCCCTTGTTTCCTCTGTTTTATAGATCTCTTTTTGGAAGCTACGGACTCGGGGATTGAAGCCTTAATCACCTACACTATCACTGTTATTTTGGTACATTCGATGGTTATTTTTGGGTCAATGGCATGTATAGGCTATTTTCCTTCGGTTGAATCAAACTTCATTTTGAGTTGTAAATATTTCTAGCCATGCGAAAATGGCTTACTTAGTCTTCGAGTTTGCTTATATGGGTTGGAGTGATTCTCATACTATTCGATGTTGTGGCATGGAATTTAGTTAGTACTTAATATGCAATGATTTTTCTAATATGATGTTTGGTTATCGAATTTGTTCGTTTCAGCCAATTCGTTAGTATGCTTATAGAACGATTTAATAAGATACGATGTTCTGACCGAATCGACCTAAGTGTTATATTCAACTATTGAACTCAATGAATTCACGTCTAGCTTTGTATCTATGAACCTCGGTAGTTGTATTTTGATTTTGTAATACTCTAAACCCTAATCCGGCGACGGACAGGGGCGTAGGGTGTTACAACATTCGAACATTATAAGCTATATATATTATTCAATGCATAATAACAATAGAGTTGTATTATTTACGCACAACTTACCTCGATATACAAAATATGGGCGACCAATTCGGTTTAGTCCAATAGTTTCGTTTTCCCCCGGTCTAGGTCTAGATTCCATACTTCTTGATCTAAAATTATAAAATTCACTCATTTAATCATCACATTAATCAAGACCTTCCATAATTCATACCTTGGCAAAATAAATGTTCTGCCCTTAGAATTTCACAAAATTATGATTTTATCCCTAGGCTCGTAAAACGATTTTCATCAAATTTCATACTTAATCCAACCTAGCCAAAACTAATTTAAGCTTATAGTAACTTACAATTTCAATTATTTCACACATTTACCACCTATTTTATAACCTTTACAAAAAAAAAGTCTATTTCTAGGTGTTTTTCATGAAAACCACTTTACAAAAGTTGTTTATTTAACAACCATAATTCCTTTTTTTCCATAAAAATTCAGCTAAAAACATGAATACTCTCATAGAAAAGCTCTAAACTTTCAACCATTTTGCAAAATAGTCCTCTCATTAGCTAGATTAAGCTTTAAGGGTTCCAAAAACACAAAAATTAACAAAAATGGCCATCAAAATCACTTACTTGCAAAGGAACTAAGTGGTTGAGATTTCAAGCTTCAAAATCCCCCTTTTTGGCTAAAAATTTTAGTGGTATGAGAAAGAGAATGAAAAAGATGACACTAGCCTTTTAGCTTAATATTTTATTATCAATTAAGTCACCTAACCTTTAACCATTCCATGAATTAAGGCTCCATGTCTAGCCACTAATAAATTCGTGGTCTATTTACTCAATAAAGACCTCTAATTTAATGTTTTATAGACAATTAACACCTTTAGCTTGTAGGACAAAACTTTCGCACTTTATGCGATTTAGTCTTTTTTTAAAATTAAGCAAGTAATCGCTAAAATTGATTCACCAAAGTTTTCAAAAACTCATATAATCATGCTATAACTCATAAAATAATATATAAAAAATAATGTCTCTGACCTCAGATTTGTGGTTCCGAAGCCACTGTTCCCACTAGGCCCAAAATCGAGCTGTTACAATGAAGGTTCGAACCCTCAATGATTTTGTTCAACAAATTTTGGACTTTAGTTAGATACCATCGTTGGGAGCGATTCAATATCACTTCGAAGGAAACCACGGTAAATTTAGTTGTGCATGAATTCTATGCTTCCTTTAGAGACCAAGAAATACAGAAAAGACAAAATTGGGATACAGTAATAATGAGAGGCGAAGATGTGCCAATTACTCCAAGGGGAATCTATGAGTTTTACGATATACCATAATAGTAAAGACTTCTTGGATAGTACTAAATTAGAAAATTTTGATGATAAAGATATGGAGAATGCTATTAGGTACTTAACTTAGGGTATAGGTACTTGGAATCATCAACCGGATTCAAATTATGAACTAATTTCAATCAAGCAATAATGTTTCCAATAGCAAAAATGTGGATGCAGTTCATAGGCACTAGAATTGCACATACATTAAATGTTTCCAATGTAATACTTTTTGAGCTATTCTATTGTATGGAATTTTGCAACAGAAGTAGATATGCATTGGTAAATGGATTTACCGTGAAATGAGGGGTTGTGCGCACAACCAAAAAACTAGAATTTTCTTCCCTCACCTAGTAACAGAACTCTATCAAAGGGTGGAAGTTCCACTGGGCGAGAATGAGCAGTTCATGAAACCAATGAGAAGCATCATTAGAGACTCTGTAACACCCCTATACCCATACCCGTCACCGGAGGGTTAAGAGGCATTACACGACACTCATTTAATTTAACAAAAATTCACTCGCACAAATCATGTCATTAACACTTATGGGAAACAGCTTAAAAGTATATCGGATTTCCAAATCTAAGTTATAATATATATACATACATAATTGCACATACATCATGAACAAACTTAACATCATAGATATAAAAGTAAAGTATTTAGGTAAGCCATTTTCGCATGGCCAAACTTAATTACATCATCAAAAGATATTTGTTTAGCAACAAAATGTGAAGCCTATACATGCCATTTTCAAAGTTTAGTTACCAATACTGAAAGATGCTCCGATAGTATGGATGACTTTAGTCCTGAAATTCCCGAGACCGTAGCTAACGAACGAGATCTATAAAATAGAGAGTTAAAGGCAACGGAGTAAGCATTCAAATGCATAGTAAGTTTTAAAGTAACAAAATCATTTAAAAGAATAGCATAGTGATATTTAAGCTTGTTTATTTCATCCCTTGGCCGAATAGGAACATAACTAGGGTACTACTCCCTTCGTTCATGTCGTTTAAACATATCATACCATTCATTCATATCACAAAGGTAATATCAAGGTATCCAACTAAATTCAACCTATAGCCGAATGCGTTCATTTTAATTATTACGAAAAACTCATGCATATACACATACATCCCATATTCTTGTAGTTGAATTTTATGGATCAGAACTCATACATCATGATCAAGTCATAAGCATTCTAGGGACTTTAAACAATGGTCAAGCATTCTCACCAAATTTCAAAATCACAATCTAGAGGAAATCAAATTTTTGAACGAGAGTAAGATGCATACCTGGCTATCTTACTGTAGGTAACACATTTGTTTAGGATTGTTTCGACATTTATTATTTAATTTTTCACACAAATACCTATGAGATTTTTCACTCGGATGTGATGCCGGCACGGATGCCCTTCAGGACCAAGCCCGGTCTTTAACACTGGCTCGAAAGCCCTTCGGAACTAAGTCCGGTCATATCACTGGCTCGAAAGCCCTTCGAGACTAAGCTCGGATCATATCACTAGCTCGAAAGCCCTTCGAGACTAAGCTCGGATCATATCACTGGCTCGAAAGCCCTTCGAGACTAAGCTCGGATTTAAACCCCAATTAACAATCACATAGATACATATATATATATATCGTATCACATTTGCATCTCATTCCTATTACTCAAATACAATCATGACATGGTTACCAACCATACGACATTCGATTCACTAATCATAAACTAAGAGCACAATTTCGTTTCAAGTTACGACAAAATTCAAGGTTTACATACGGCTTCCAACAATTTCACAGATTATCTCTCCCACGACGACATTCAAGTATAACTTTTAAGTCTAAGTTTATATTTTATACATCTGTACTATAACTTCATCAAATCATGAGTTGAAATTCGTTACTCGAAAACTTACTTCATATCTTTCTGAGTAGTATACGGGTTGGCTATTCCACGACCTTCGCTTTTCCCTTGTCCGAGAGTGTCCCTCCTTGCTCTTGAGCTTAATCAAACAAGTTTAATTATATTAAACTTTATCCATTCATCTCACTTGTTCACTTTACTTTTCATTCCAACAAGACACATACATACTTCCTTTACTAAACACATTCGGCCAAAACACAATTAAGCTACATGTCACATATAGATTATTGATTTAAAACAAGTATACATAGATCTTTTAACCAACTCATTACTCAATACATAGTAATCATTAAGGGCCGAATATGTCATATTCTAAATGATTTAATCATGAGTCATTGTCCATCACTTTTAGTACATAATTCACATATTTGGTCAATTTCACATTCGGTTAAGCTCAAACACATAAGACAATCTTTGAAGTTTCATGGCACCACTTAGTAATCGTACACTCATGTGAACTTAAGTGCAATAATTATCTATAAACTATTTATTCACTATTTCCTCTCATAAAATAAATTTCTAGCTCCCATTCGGCACACTAGTATTATGTTAATCCATTTCTTATCTTGTTATCACAAGCATAACAAAGTTACTTTCCAATCATAATTATCAACTCATTCATCCATTTACTACGGACAAAACCGAATGTCCAATAAGCAAACAATGCACACAAGGTATAATTACTTCAATTTTGGCCTACAATTTCCTAATTCAACTTCCCACAACCCGAATGGCCACATTTTCTTCTTTTAATGACTTAAAAACCACAATTGCTCAAGTAGGTACTTAAAACCACATTCGGCAATAGCATATCCCTATTCCACATATAATTCAAAGTATTTTATACCATAATTCACCTAAACTAAATCTAAATTATTTTCTAGCTCAAAATTTATCAAATTTAACACTCAAGCATACAAATTTCCTTCAACTATAAACACCTTCACATTCGGCAATTGTGTCATTGCCTAAACAAACCTCAAAATCATCCTTTATAATACCTATTAACTACATTAGCTATTTTCAATATCAACTAACAAGGTTTCATACAACCACACCCTTGATCGAACAAGTTTCTTTCAAATTAACTAAATTATAAGCCATGGGCTAGATAAAATACAAGCTAACAACCAAAATGCACCTAAAATTTTCAAAGAAAACAATTAAACTTACCCTAATCAAGCCTTGCTCAAAACCAATTGCAAGAAGCTATTTCTCCCCCTTTTTTCTTCAAATTCGGCAAAGATGAACAAATAAGAACAACTTTGTTCTTTTCACCGTTTTCTTTTATTAATTAATTGTCTAATATATTAACCACCAATCACATTTGATTTAATATCACAAAATACAAAAATAATTATGGAAAAGCTTGCATGGCCAGCCACTAATGTGCAAATATGCATATTTGACATGCAAATCCAATTATTTCAAAGCTTTCCTTATTTTAGTCATTATAATTTGTCCATCTAAATTTCTAAGTTTTTCAACTAAGCCCTTGTTAATAAATTCACATTTAATTTGTCAAATTCAAACATCAAAAATTCACACATACAATTAGCACATAAATTAAACATAGGAAATTAAAATTAACTTTTTCATTGACTCGGTTGAGTGGTCCCGAAACCACTTCTCGACTAGGGTCGAAATAGGGCTGTCACAGACTCGTTGTACATGCAATACATTAAGTTTTAAAGAAAACAGATCATGAACTATAATCAAAGAAAGAAATAAAAGATGGATGTTCCGGTTTCCTTTAAATAGAAAGAGAAGTCAAAAGCTCAAAGAGGGATAAGTGGCAGCACTGAGGAAAAGCTCAATGGAATGATCTGATGGATGTAGGAAACAGGGCCAGTACTTCAAGAATTTGCAAGGATGAGTGGTTTGTGAGCTCCAAAGTACCCACTTGACATGTTTGGCCTAGAATCGGCATACCATGATGGAAGACGAAATGAGGTGGAAGTAGACTCTAAGGATAAAGATGAGAGGGATACGCAGGATTTGCCATGAGCCAAGGATGAGTACAAGGTGGCATCTCAGCCGCAATATTCCATGCCAAAAGGACCCATCAATCGAAGCTCAATCCGACACACTCGTTCAATGGGTGGGAGCACCCACCAAAAATATGGTTCGGGTAAGGGAAAAGTAGTTATAGAACAAAGGCATGCACCTGCTTTAGATTATCCAAAGGATTGATTATAACTTTTTAATTTTTTTTATAAGGATTGTATTAATTCTTTTTGGGATGATGTTAATTTGATTCTTTTAAGAGTAGGGTTAATAGTAGATTCTCAATTGTTTTATGTCTTGTTCTAATTTTCTACGTAAGAACCCCACATGGATGAGACAGAAGAACTAGAGCTTTTGACAAGCAATGGGGGAAGAACCCACCAATAGCCTATTGAATTGTCACGATCAATCGGGTAACCTATTTCGTTATCTTTTTAGGGGCCACACATTGAGGACAATGTGTTATCTAAAGTTTGAAGGGTAACATAGAAAATTTGTTTTAAATTTTTATGTTTTTTCTTATTTTTCTTATCATTTGTATGCTTGATCTTGTAGAAATACAAGTGATTGGTTAGGAGCATGTACTTAGGTTGATTGTTGTAACACCCCTTACCCGTATCCGACTTCGGGATAGGGTACGAGGCGTTATCTTACTAAATCACATGTAACCCTTCAACTTACACTCATTGAAATGTATCCCAAATTAAAACTTTTTCAAAAAATGTCCTACGGACCTTCATATGGGCCGACGAGGCCTAAAACATGATATAAAAATGATCTGGAACCATTTCGGGCACTTAGGAAACTTTTAAGAAAATCCACTAAAAATAGGGCACACGCCGATGTGAAAGGGCAACACGCCCGTGTGGAAGGGCAACATGCTCAAGCGGCCTCTAGACATGGCCATGCTGATGGCCTGTGTGCCTCACACGACCTAAGCACCTAGGGACACGTCAGTGCCCTTCGTTTCTGTGAAATTATTTTCTAACTTCAAACCTACAAGGGTTGTCACACGGCCTAGCACATGCCTATGTGCTTAGCCTGTGTCCCTCACACATGCCTGTGTCATAGCCTATGTGCAAAAACCTAGACATTCTGTTTTTGATGTCAACAATCACAAGGCCGTGGCACACACCCGTATGCTTGGCCGTGCCCTCTACAAAGTTGGGACACATGGTCGTGTCTCAGCCCGTGTGTTTAATACTGGCATTTAAGGCAACAAATTCAAGATGTAGGGGACACACGGCCTAAGTACACGCCTGTGGGTAGGCCGTGTGTCACACACATTCTAGACACACACCCGTGTGTCTACCCGTGTGGACAAAAATAGGCTACCTACCAAGCCTCCTTGCCACCTTGAAACAAGACCAAACACATCCAAGCATACCACGACTCCAATACTCAACCAATAGCCATAATTTGGCATCCACAAAACTTAATATAATCCACAAACCATGCATTCAATCTATTACTCCTAGCACATACAATTGCTCATGCTAAATTCTTATTCTTGAAAACACTATCATTGCATTTGATAACCAATGGCAAATATTAGCCGATAACTTTGGCCTTATACAAAATGAAGTATTTCAAAGACAAGCCAACACATTTGGCTTCAAAATAATATGACACTTAACAAAAGAATAAAGTCCTATACATGTCATATTCTCAAAATGCTAAAGCTAGCTATACCAAGTGCTTGGGATGATAGTGTGAGTGAAGCCTCAACATACTTTGATCTACGAGCTAACTAGGCAGCACTATAAGAAAATGGAAAGGAGAGGGGTAAGCATAAAGCTTAGTAAGTTGAATGCAAACATTATCCACAATTTACCATGAATTAACATGTTCATAACAGACCAACATTCACTTATAAACATGAATGATTATGGGCATAACTTACTCATCATCATTCTCTTACTATTCATGCAACATAAGATCGAGCTCATTTCGTATACATGGTATACAAGTACTTGTACCACTCACAATAAGGTCATCATTTCTTTTAATTACTCACGCTACAAATTTTACCCATGGAACTCAATGGAATAGGAGAGGATACTCAATAGCCTCAAACATAGGTTAAGTGTCGATGCCGTATCCCAGACATGATCTTACACTGGCTCACATGTCAAGGCCAATGCCATGTCCCAGACATGTTCTTACACTAGCTCTCGTCTTATCACCGATGCAATGTCCCAGACATGGTCTTACATTGGCATACATCTTGCGCCGATGCCATGTCCCAGACATGGTCTTACACTAGCTCATCCATCTTGATGTCAATGCCATGTCCCAGACATGGTCTTACACTAACACTTAACGAAGCTGATGCTATGTCCTAGACATGGTCTTACACTAGCTCTCATATAGCCCTAGTCTCACGGCTCACTTATCTAATCTATTCCTACGGTTCCATCAAGAAATTTACCACATCAACCTCATTATATCAATTGCAAAGGTATAATCATCATCTTATGTAATATCAAAGTCAATGTATAAACATAAAATAAAGTTGAAATATTCACACCCAACTTACATCGGTATACAAAAAGGTGGTAACTCGACCGGTCTCAATCTACGAGCTTAGCCTTCCCCCGGTCTAAGTTTGGGTCTCGTACTTTTTTATCTAAAATGAAAAAAATTCACTAATTTACTCACTATATTAATCTAAACAAATTCAAGAATCATAATTTGGCAAAATGACCATTTTGCCCTAGACTTTGGCAAAATAACCATTTTACCCTTAGGCTCAAAAATTGATTTTTATCAAATTTCCTTGTGAACCAAGCCCAACCGAATCTTTTTCACTCTTATGATGGCCCCAAATTCTCATTATTTCACACAAATATCAGCAACCTATCAAACTTTACAAATTAGTCCAATTTAAGTGTTTTCCATGAACACCCTTTTACAAAAGTTGTTTATTTAACAACTTATATTCATTTTCCTTCATAAAATTCCAACAACCAACACTTATTCATTCATGAAAAAACCCTAAACTCTTAACCATTTTTCAAAATACACCCCTCAATAGGTAGCTCATGCTACAAGGGTCCTAACAATGCAAAAATCATCAAAGAATCCATTAAAATCACTTACTGAGAATATTTACAGTTGCTGAAATTTTGAGCTTCCAAAACCCCTCTAATGGCTGCTAGTTTTGGTAAGGATGAATAAGAAAAGATGAATCCTTATTTATTTTAGTTTATTTTTATTTCTAGTTAAATATGGTTCACCTAACCTACCAAAAATAGACTTTTGACTTTTCTTTGTCTCCATGGCCTCCTATGGCCGGCCATGCCTTTTCTAAAGGCCTAATTGCCCTTTAGACACCCCACATTTTGATTCTTAAGCTATTTAACACCTTTTACTAATAATTTGCAACTTTTACCTTTTATGCGATTTAGTCCTTTTTCGCAATTAAGCCTTCAATCGCGTAAATTAATTCACCAAATTTTTCATACACCCTTATAAGCATGCTATATGATAAAATATAAGTTATACATATTTCTATCCCACATTTAGCACATTTATGGAAGAATTATCATTGAATTTGTGGAATTTGATGCTCCTAATCCTTTAATTTCATGTTTTATACTTAGGTGAGCATAAAGAAGAGAAAGGAGCAAGGAACGAGAGGCCCAAACCAATAATCAACACGGGCAAGAGTTCAGCACACGGGTAACCCACATGGCCATGCCACATTAACAAGCTTGAACAAGGCCTAAACTCGACTCACACGGGCGTGCCATATCGGCGTGTCCCTGTTGTGATGAAGTTCAATTTCACGCAGAAACTGCTACTTAGGGGCTAAGAAAGACATTCCAAACTCTATATAAAGACCCTAGGAGGCAACTAGAAGGGTGTGCAGTGTCCCTGCCAAGACGGAGAGAAAAAAGAGAGAATTACTCGAAGGAAAGCTGATTGATCCATCTTAGAAGCCAGGATCTACATCAAGACAGAGGATCTCCTTTCAATCCTTTCAGGAGTTTTGGGTTTTCTTATGTTTTGTTATTTTCATTATTCTGAGATGTTTCTTTTTATAAATATGAACTAAACCCCTAAATACCTAAGGGGGATGAAACCTAAGACAAAACTTGTTATTGTTATCTGAACTATATGATTAATTTTCTATTTGTTCTTAATTGTGTTTTTAATTCTTGAATTTATATTTTCAGGATATTAATTTAAGTTGAATGTGCTTAGACAGAGGAGCAAAAGTCCTTGTTTAAGAGTAGATCCAACACAATTAAGCAGAGTTGATCGTAATCCTAGACATAGGACGACAAAATCTGCTGGATTAGGGTCAAATCTAATATGGGGATCCATAGATCGAGTTAATGCAAGACTAGGGGTTTTAATTAGAAAGAGATTTCAATTAATCAACCTAGGATTAGTTATTCTTATTTTCGACAGAGATATTAATATAATTTAGGAATCTCTACGGATCAAGTCGAATGAAGAAATCGCCTAGTTCAAAGTTAGATAACAAGTGAAGTCTAGGTGAATTCTTCCTTAGGTATTGTCTTTATCATTTAGTTTTCCCAAAGCAATTCCCCAATTTACTTTTTGTCGCATCCTTAGTTTAGTTTAGAGTTAATTAGTTTACACAAACCCTTTTTTTATTTTAGGCTAGATAATAGGAAGAAAGTCATTACTAGTACTTTTAGTTCCTGCGATTCGATATTCCGTTCTTGCCACTAACTATACTACTAATCGATAGGTGCGCTTGCCTTTTATCGTGATAATAGTTAGTTTCTAGGTACAATCAATTTTATTACTTCATCAGATCACGATCAAGTTTTTGGCGCCATTGCCGAGGAACTAAAATATTAGGAACACTCTATTTCTATTAATTTAGCCATTACTACTTTTATTTATTTTCAGTTTTTATATTAGGTTTTATTTACTAAATTTTTCTTTCTTCTTCTTTGTTTTTCACTGGCAGGTATCTTTAGTTTATGACTAGAAGAAACCCGTCAGGACCTTTGCTTTTTGACGATGACTTAGAAGCCACAATTCACAGAAATCGCAGAGATATAAGAAGAAGCTTACAGTACCCAGAACAAGGACAAGAAGAAGAACCCAAATCTACTAAAGAGATGGAGGCAAATCAAGATAATCAGCTACCTCCTGTAGTAGTCACAAATCCTGTCGAGCAAAATCTTGTTCCTCGTACTATGTATGATTATGTTAAACCTAATTTGGCTAGTACTGAATCTAGTATTGTTAGGCCTACTGTGGCTGCAAATAATTTTAAACTGAAACCTAACACTATTCAAATGATACAATAGTTTGTTCAGTTTGATGGTTTGCAAGATGAAGATCCTAACGCTCATTTAGCCAACTTTTTGGAATTCTGCAACACATTTAAGATAAATGGCTTTTCTGATGATGCCATTCGTCTTCGGTTATTCCCATTTTCCTTGAGGAATAAAGCTAAGCAGTGGTTAAATTCTCTACTATGAGGGTCTATCACTACATGGGAATAAATGACCGAAAAATTTTTACTCAAATATTTGCCGCCGGCTAAAATGGCTAAACTAAGGAATGATATCTTTTATTTTGTGTAGATGGATTTAGAAACACTTTACGATGCTTGAGAGAGATACAAGGACTTATTGAGAAGGTGCCCTCACATGGGTTACCTCTTTGGTTACAAGTTCAAACTTTTCACAATGGTTTGAATCCCTTAACGAGACAGATGATTGATGTAGCCACCAATGGAACAATCAATAACAAAACACCAGAAGCAGCTTACGAATTTATAGAGGAGATGTCACTAAATAACTATCAGTGGCAAGTCATGAGAACAAAGCCGTAAAACGCTGCCGGAGTTTTTAATATTGATGCGGTCACCATGCTTTCTAATCAGGTAGAACTTGTTTATAAAAAGATTAATAATTTTGTTGGTTCTATGCAGGTACATCTAGTGATGCAGTGTGACTCAATTCAAGGAAACATGAGCAATTCTGAGTACCCCACCTATGGATATGGCATGGAAAACGAGCAAGCCAACTATATGGGAAATAATTCTAGATCTCAAAATAACCCTTATAGTAATACTTACAATGCAGGTTGGAGAAACCACCCCAATTTCTCATGGAGAGGACAAGGTAACCAAGGAAATCAGAGACCACCACCTCCTCCGGGATTTCAGCAACCACCTTACCAGTAAGAGAAAAAGCTGAATCTTGAGGAGATGCTCACGAAATTTATCTCCGTGTCAGAAACTCCTTTCCAGAACACCGAGACGACACTTAAGAACCAGCAAGCATCCATTGAAGGACTCGAAACTTAAATAGGCCAGCTCACTAAGCTAATCTCTGAAAGACCACAAGGTGGTTTACCGAGCAACACTGAGACTAACCCTAAGGAGCAGCTCCATGCTATTGACATGATTGATGAAGGAGGGTTAGCTAAAACCAAATCAGAGCCGAGTAAGGAAACTGTGGTAAGTAGAGGTAAGGGTGAGTAAGTAGCACCGAACCAGTTGTCAAAGAATATAAGCCTCGTGTCCCATATCCTAATGCGATAAGGAAAGACCGTACAGATGAACAATTTGGTAAATTCCTTAAACTCTTAAAGAAATTGCATATTAACTTACCATTTATTGAAGCTCTTTCACAGATGCCAAACGCAGTTAAGTTTTTAAGAGAGCTTCTAACAAACAAACGAAAGCTGGATGAGTCGTCGCATGTAGAGCTAAATGCAGTTTGCTCAACCATTTTGCAGAATAAGCTACCCAACAAACTAAAAGATCTAGGGAATTTTACAATATCTTGTTTAGTTGGTAGCTTAAATGTTAAAAATGCTTTAACTGATTTAGGAGCCAGTATTAATGTAATGCCGTATAAATTGTTTAGACAACTAGGTCTTGGGAAGCCTAAACAAACTAGGATGAGCATTCAATTGACTGATAAAACCATTAGATTTCCTAAGGGTATAATTGAAGATGTGCTTGCCAAAATTGATAAATTTATATTCCCAGTTGACTTTGTTGTTCTAGACATAGATGAGGATAGCAATGTACCCCTAATTTTAGGGCGACCCTTTTTAGCAATTTCTAGATCCATAATTGATGTAGGCACAGGCGAGCTCACACTTCGTGTAGGTGATGAGAAAGTTACTTTACAGGCTTGTAACTCTAATAAGACTGTTAATGATAAAGATATTATTACGAGTTCTTGTAACAAGAATGATCTCACCGTCCAACCTTCTTTGCTGGATATTCCTCACATAAGTGCAACCTAACTAGCACCGCCATGCCCGTGTAGCACCACCATGACCGTGCTCCACCCTAAATCCTACACTTTTGGTTCCCCTTTCTACCTTTTCTCTTAATTTTTAAATGTCTTTTAACTACTTATATGTTCATGATTTCATTTTTTCAGTTATTTGCACTATTATTTATGTGATTCTCATACATTTTGCATGATTAATCTAGAATACTCATTATGCCATTGTGAACCATTCTTTCGCTGCCATTTTTGTCTTTATCATTTAGTTTTCCTAAAGCAATTCCCCAATTTACTTTTTGTCGCATCCTTAGTTTAGTTTAGAGTTAATTAGTTTACAACAACCCCTCTTTTTATTTTTAGGCTAGATAATAGGAAGAAAGTTATTACTAGTACGTTTAGTTCCTTGGATTCGATATTCCGGTCTTGCCACTAACTATACTACTATTCGATAGGTGCGCTTGCCTTTTATCCTGATAATAGTTAGTTTCTAGGTACGATCAATTTTATTACTTCATCAGATCACGATCGCTATAACACATAAAATAATGCTAAAATAATTTTCTTAAACCTCAGGTATGTGATTTCAAAATTACTATTCCGACTAAGCACAATTTTAGGCTATTACAATTCTCCCCCTTAGGGATTTTCGTCCCCAAAAATCTTACCGTTAAAGAGGTTCGGGCACTGATCTCTCATGGTCTCCTCAGGTTCCCACGTGGCTTCCTCGACTCCATTTCGATGGCATAACACCTTCACTAACGCTATACTCTTGTTTCTCAATTGCTTCACCTCTCGAGCCAAAATCTTAACCGGCTCTTCATCATAGGTCATATCCAAGCTTATCTTTATCTCTGTTGGTGATATCACATGAGAAGGATCGAAGCGGTAGTGACGTAACATCGATACGTGGAAGACATCATGAATTTTCTCCAACTCGAATGGTAATGCTAAATGGTATGCTACTGGTCCAATTCTCTCAATCACCTCATAAGGTCCAATAAACCGTGGACTCAACTTGCCTTTCCTATCGAATCAAATGACTTTCTTCCACGGGGAGACTTTTAAGAACACTTTATCCCCAACTTGAAACTCAATCTCTTTTCTTTTTAAATCTGCGTAGGATTTTTGTCTATCCGAGGCGGCTTTTAAGCAATTTTGAATCACCTTAACCTTCTCTTCGGTCTTTTTAACTAATTTGACCCATGTATCTGATTCTCTTTAAGTTCCAACCAATACAAGGGTGTTCGACACTTGTGCCCATATAAAGCCTCATAAGGCGCCATCTGAAGATTCGACTAATAACTATTGTTGTAGGAGAATTCAACTAGTGGCAAGTACTTCTCCCAAATGCCTTGGAACTCGAGGACGCAACATCTCAACATGTCCTCAAGAATCTGAATCACCCTCTCTGACTGGCCATCAGTCTGCGGATGGAAAGCCGTGCTAAAATTCAACTGTCCCTAATGCCTCTTTAAACTTTTTCCATAACCGAGATGTAAATCTCGGATCTCTATTAAAATAATTGGCAAGGGCACTCCATATAGTCTCACTATCTCAGAAATATATAAATCGGCTAATTTCTTAAGTGAGTAATCCATCTGAAGTGGTATAAAATGAGTTGAATTTGTTAGCCTATCCAAGACAACCCATATTGAATTTTTCTTCTTTAGCGTCAAAGGCAGTCCTGACACGAAGTCCATAGTAACTCAGTCCCACTTCCACTCAGGAACCATCACCAGGTAAAGTAAACCCGAAGGTACTTGGTGTTCAGCTTTTATTTACTAACAAACTAGGCATTTGGAGACAAACTCTAAAATGTCTCTTTTCATTCCCGACCACCAATACATTTTCTTGAAGTCGTTATACATTTTCACGCTTCCCCAGGTGGATAGATAAGCGACTACTATGTGCCTCCCGTAAAATCTTCTAAATAAGCTCATCATCCTTAGGCACATAGATTTTGTCTCAGTACATCAAGCAACCATCGATGCCAACTTGAAAATCGGATCCATTACCCTTCTCGCACTGAACCATCTTAGCTTGTAAATCCTCGTTATTTTTCTAAGCTTCGACAATCTCTTGTAAAAACACTGGTCTGGCTCTTATCTTGACTAAGATCGATCCATCGTCACTTATAGTCAACTGAGTACCCATAGCCCTCAAGGCAAACAATGAGTTTCTGTCAACGCATCAACTACCACATTCGCCTTCTCGGGGTGATACTCAATCACCAACTCGTAGTCATTTAGTAACTCTAGTCATCTTTATTGTCGTAGATTCAACTCTTTTTGCATCAACAAATAGCTTAGACTTTTGTGGTCCGTGAAAACTCAGCATCTCTCGCCATACAAATAGTGTCTCCAAATCTTCAATGCAAATACGATGACGGCCAACTCTAAATCGTGGGTCGGGTAATTTTTCTCATGTGGCTTTAGCTGCCTCGAGGCATAGGCTATTACATTGCCTTCTTGCATGAGCACACACCCCAATCCATTTAAGGATGTATCGCTATACGCTACAAATTCCTTTCTTGATTCCAGTTGCACCAACACTGGGGCTTCGGTCAACAAAGTCTTTAACTTCTCAAAACTCTACTGGCACTTTTCCGTCCACTCAAACTTAACATCTTTCTAAAGTAGCCTCGTCATCAGAGTAGCGATCATTGAAAACCCTTTAACAAGTCGTCGGTAGTAGCCCACTAGGCCCAAGAAACTCCTAACCTCTGTTACATTCCTCGGCAGTTTCCATTCAACAATAGTCGATCTCTTGTTGAACTTGGCGTACAATTGTTTATCCCTTAAAGTCTACGAGTATGTCATCAATAAAGACAACAACAAACTTGCCCTAGTAGGGTTGGAAAATGCAGTTCATTAAGTCCATGAATACCGCAAGAGCATTTGTCAAGCTGAAGGGCATGACAAGGAACTCATAGTAGCCGTGCCTTGTATGAAAAGTAGTCTTCGGCACATCTTGCACCTTGACTCTTAGCTGGTAATGTAACAGCCCAAACTATGGGCTAAACAGAAAAGTGGTTTCGAAACCATGAATCTGAGGTTTAAAATATTATTCTGATTTAGTTTTGATGCTTATTGGATGTTTGGGTAAATATGTGAAAATTTAGTGTGTGAATTTTATTGGTTACATGTCCAATTTGGTATGGTGGACTAAATTGCAATAGATGAAAATTAAGGGTGTTATTTTATAAGGTACTTGATTGAATTAGGTTTTGAAATTAGAGGTCCTAATATGGTAATTAAACCATTTTAACTTAGTTTGGAAAAAATGCCCAAGGAAGGGAGGAATATCAAAGGTTTTTAATGAAGGGCATTTTGGTCATTAGTTAATAAAAGAAATAAAAAGGGAAAAATAAGGCCAAAATGTGTCCATAATCCTTTCTCCTTGGCCAAATATGGTGGGAAGCCATAGCTAGGATTTTGTTGATTTTCAAGCTCACAAGTAAGTGCAATCGAGCCCTGTTTTTAATTTTCTTTGTATTTTTAGAATCCTTGTAGTTTACTCTAGCTATTTCTACCCTTATTTTGATTTAGGGTTGATGTTTAAAATTTTACCCATATACGACATGCAAGTATTTTGATGTCTAATGGTGGATTATGATGGTTTAAGGTGTGGTAAACTATTATTACTAGGTGATTTTTCATGAAAGCCTCTAAAAGGGACCAAATTGAGAAGTTAATAAATTGAGTGGTAAAAGTATAAATTGATGAGATATGTGGGCTGTTTTGAGTGCCATGGATATTTGGCTAGGCTTGAGTAACCAAGAGAATTGATACATTTCAATTTACGAGCCTAAGGACTTAGTTATAAAAATTTATAAAGTTAGGGGTAAAATGGTAAAAATTGTCATAGGATGATTTTGGACTAAATTGAGTAATGTTTGCATTAAATTAGTTAAATGTGTCATTATAGATCAAGAAGATCAAGGAATCAACCTTGACCGGGGTAAGGGCAAGGTCTCAGATTAAGTTGCAAAATATCGCTTTTTGTTATCAAGGTAAGTTTATATGTAAGTAATATACCCATTTTAATTTTATATTGATAATTTTAATGTATGTTACGAAAGGTTAATGTTGGACAATTTCAAAGATGTGGGAAATGTTGAGAAGGCAAATTCTTAGTTGAACCTTTGGAAAGACGGGAGATACGGATAAAATATGGTTAGGTCACATGTGTGATAAAGTGAACTTCACCATGTAGACCCGAGGGCTATGGCCAAGCCACATGTGTGATAAAATGACTTTCACCATGTGTATATGATGATTATGTAACTTAATGGCTCTGTTACATGGGTGATAAAGTGAACTTCACCATGTGTACATAAGAGTAATATCATATGTAGCTAAGTCACGTGAGTGATAAAGTGACTTTCACCATGTGCACACAAGGGCTACGAGACTAAATGGCTAGGTCACATGGGTGATAAAGTGATCTTCACCTCGTGTACCTGAGAGTCGATCTTATGTGTTGGTGGCATCATGAGCGAAAAGTCCACTGAGTATCAAATGTTAATCTGAAGAGTTCAATAGGAATACTTACTAAAGAGACTTGGCATGGTAGCATGACTTGTGTGTGCAGGTGTATACTTTTGGGCAAGTGTAATTGTGGGAAAATACATGTGGATGCAAGGGTGCATGTGGACTTAAGTGGGTAAAAATAATGTGCATGATTTGTATGAAAATGTTGGTAAGCTTAGGTGGTAAGTTAGTATGTTAGAGATAGACCTTGGTATGGCTAAATGTTGTTATGACGATAATTATTTACATATAGACTTACTAAGCTTTTAAAGCTTACTCTTTTCTTTTTCCCTTGTTTCATAGATTCAGTCAAGCCAGCTCGGGATTGGATCGAGTCGAAGGACCACCCACATTATCGACATTATCTTTTAGTATAGTAAAAACAAACTCTTAGACTATGGCATGTATAGGGACTTAATGGTGTTGTAGGTGTAAGTTGGTTTGGCTATATTGTGGTAAATGTCATGGGATAAGTCATTTTGCAACCAAGGCTAAGTGATTTAGCCATTGATGATGTTATTTTTGTTATCTATCCTTATGAGGAAATTCATGGAATACTTAGTGTGTTTGTGTGTGTTTAAATTGAATTGGGTGATGGATGGGTAAATGGTGTCATTTTGATGTCTAAAGATGTGTTGATATGTGGTGTTAAAAGTAGTAGTGATTGCATATGTTTTGGGGCCAGGTATGGCTTGAAAAATAGCCTAACTTAGGGCCACACAATCAGCCCCCACGGCCATGTGTGTAAGGCATGTGAATTTTGCATGGGATTTTTGGAGTTTAAGGACGTCACATGACCTGGTCACACGGGCGTGTCCCGTGGCTGTGTGACCAAAATGGCATGCTAACGTCATAAACAGAATGTCCTAGTTTTTCACACAGGGAGGCCACATAGGTGTGTCGAGGCCATGTGAAGGACACGGGCCAAGGACACGGGCATGTGCTTGGCTGTGTGAAAGCCCCTATAGGTTTGAAATGAAAATTAATTTTCCAATAATTCAACAGGGGTAGGAGACACGGGCGTGTGTGACAACACGGCCTGCCCACACGGGCGTGTGCCTTGTATTAGGTCAAATTTTCAAAAATTTTTCTAAGTTCTTGGTTTGGTCTCGGACCATTTCGAAACTATGTTTTGGGCCCCGTAGGCTTAGTTTAAGGGTTGTATGGTATTTTATGAATAATTTTTAAATTGTATTGAATTTGTGGTTCGATTGTGCATAAATGATGGTGATATTGTCCGGTAATGCCTCGTGCTCGGGTAAGGCAATAACCTGAGTAAGAGGTGTTACAGGTAATACCCTGACCTTAAATCTATCTTAGAGTATATAGTTGCTCCTTTTAGCTGGTCGAATAAGTTGTCGTTCCTCAGCAAAGGATACTTATTCTTTACTGTAACTTTGTTGAGCTGACGGTAGTCTATGCACAATCTCATTGAGCCATCCTTTTTCTTTTCGAACAATACCGGAGCTCCCCACGGAGAATAGCTCAGTCTTGCAAAACCTTTATCCATTAACTCTTGCAACTAAGTCTTAAATTCCTTAAGTTCCATCGGAGCCATCCTATATGGAGCGATCGATATGGGTGCCGTGCTAGGGACCAACTCGATACCAAGCTCTACTTCCCTCTATGGAGGTAATTCGGGCAACTCTTTCAAAAACACATCCAGGTACTCACGTACCACTGACACTGAATCAATTTTCACTTCTGGCACTTGGGTATTCAGCACAAATGCTAGATACGACTCGTATCCTTTGCTTAAATACCTCTGAGCTGTTATAGAAGACACCACTACCGGTAGACCATCTGATTCAATCCGGAGAACATCCCCATTTTCACATTTTAGCTCAATAAACTTCTTCCCACAGTTTACCACTACATCATGGGCAGTCAGTCAATCCCTACATACTTGCTGAGTATGTCTTCATTTAAGCTGTCTTTAAATCTCTTACACATGGTGGCTTCGGTAGACACGCACTCATGTGTATACTTGCTGAGTCTCTGGAACTTGCGCTTATACTCGGTAACTATCATTCGACCTTGCTTCAATTCAAAGAACTTCTTTCTCTTTTGGCCGATGAACCTCTAGCTAATATACTTTTTCCGGAACTCTTCTTGAAAGAACACCTAAGTTATTCTTTCTCTCGGTACCATCGACATGAGAGTATTCCATCACTGGTACGCTAAATCTCGCAGAAGAGGCACTACCCATTTTATGCACTCTTCAGAAGTGCACGATAACTCATTGAACACTCTAATGGTGTTCTCCAACTAGAACTCGGCTCTCTTCGGGTCGTCATCTTTATTTTCCCAAAATTCCTCCGCCCTGTGTTATCTAATTTGATCTACTGGAGGTATTTCTTTCCTACTCAATTCTACTCCTTGAGGAGCAACAGAGGCATGGTGGTAAATTGGAGGAGGTGGAGGAGGTAGAGTGTTTGGTTTCGCACGAACGTACTCTATGTACCAAGTATTCATCATCTAGAGGTAAGCCTCTATAGCCCCTCCGCCCTGACTCGTCGTCACAGGCCGGGTCTTAATCGGAGTGGTCCCTTCAGTGGGAGCCGACGCGTTACTTTCCACATCATCCGCCATAGCTCCTTTAGGATCCATTTACTAAACAAAAATATAATTTAAAATTGTCAAGAGTCGTCACACTATCATATTACAGATACGGCAAGTATAGTTAGACTCATACACAAGCTAAGGTTAGTCCTAAAATCGACTAAACCATAGTTCTGATACCACTAAATATAACACCCCTTACCCGTATCCGACGTCGGGATAGGTTACGAGGCGTTATCTTACTAAATCACATGCAACCCTTCAACTTACACTCATTGAAATGTGTCCCAAATTAAAACTTTTTCAAACAATGTCATACGGACCTTCATATGGGCCTACGAGGCCTAAAACATGATATAGAAATGACCTGGGACCATTTCGGGCACTTAGGAAACTTTCAAGAAAATCCACTAAAAACAGGGCACACATCCGTGTAGCATCTAGACATGGCTGTGCTAATGGCCCGTATGCCTCACACGGCCTAAGCACCTAGGGACACGCCCGTGCCCTTTGTTCGTGCGAATTTATTTTCTAACTTCGAACCTACAGGGGTTTTCACACGAACTGCACACGTCCGTGTGCTTAGCCCGTGTCCCTCACACGACCATGACACGCCCGTGTCACAGCCCGTGTACAAAAACCTTGTCATTCTTTTTCTGACGTCAACAATCACACGGCCGTGGCACACGCTCATGTTCTTGGTCGTGCCGTCCACACGATTAGGGCACACGGTCGTGTCTCAGCCCGTGTGTTTAATACTAGGCATTTAAGGTAACAAATTCAAGATGCAGGGGACACATGGCTTAAGTACACGCCCGTAGGGTGAGTTGTGTGTGACACGCCCGTGTGTCTACCCGTGTGAACAAAAATAGGCTATCTACCAAGCCTCCTTGCCACCTTGAAGTAAGATCAAACACATCCAAGCATACCAAGACTCCAATACTCAACAAATAGCCATAATTTGGCATCCACACAACTTAACATAATCCAAAAACCATGCATTCAATCTATTACTCCTAGCACATACAATTGCTCATGCTAAATTCTCATTCTTGAAAACACTATCATTGCATTTGATAACCAATGGTAAATGTTAGGAAATAACTTTGGCCTTATACAAAATGAAGTATTTCAAAGACAAACCAACACATTTAGCTTCAAAATAATATGACACTTAACAAAAGAATAAAGTCCTACACATGCCATATTCTCAAAATGCTAAAGCTAACTATATCGACTGCTTGGGATGATAGTGTGAGCGGAGCCTCCAACGTACTTTGGTCCACGAGCTAACTAAGCGGCATTATAAGAAAATAGAAAGGAGAAAGGTAAGCATAAAGCTTAGCAAGTTGAATGCAAGCATTATCAGTAATTTACCATGAATTAACATGTTCATAACAGACCAACATTCACTCATAAACATGAATAATTATGGGCATAACTTACTCATCATCATTCTCTTACTAGTCATACAACATAAGATCGAGCTTATTCCGCATATATCATATACAAGTACCTGCACCACTCACAATAAAGTCATCATTTCTTTTAATTACTCACGTTACAAATTTTTTTCATGGAACTCAGTGGAATAAGAGAGGATACTCAATAGCCTCAAACGTAGGTTAAGCACTGATACCATGTCCCAAACATGGTCTTACACTGGCTCACATGTCGAGGCCGATGCCATGTCCCAGTCATGGTCTTACACTAGCTCTAGTCTCATCGTCGATGCCATGTCCCAGACATGGTCTTAGACTGGCTCTCTCGTATCAAGGCCGATGCCATATCCCAAACATGGTCTTACACTGGCACTCCTCGATCCATGCCGATGCCATGTCCCAGACATGGTCTTACACTAACACATATCGAGCCGATGCCACGTCCCAGACATGGTTTTACACTAGCTCATCCATCTTGGTGTCAATGCCAAGTCCCAGACATGGTCTTACACTAACACATAATGAAGCCGATGCCATGTCCTAGACATGGTCTTACACTAGCTCTCGTATAGCCCTAGTCTCACGGCTCAATTATCCAATTTATTCCTACGGTTCCCTTAGGAAATTTACCACATCAACCTCATTATATCAATTGTAAAGGTATAATCAAAACCTTATGTAATATCAAAGTCAATGTATAAACATAAAATAAAGTTGAAATATTCACACCCAACTTACATCGATATACACAAAGGTGGTAACTCGACCAATCTTAATCTACGAGCTTGGCCTTCCCCCGGTCTAAGTTTGGGTCTCATACTTCTTGATCTAAAGTGACAAAATTTCACTAATTTACTCACTATATTAATCTAAACAAATGCAAGAATCATAATTTGGCAAAATGACCATTTTGCCACTAGACTTTGGCAAAATAACCATTTTACCCCTAGGCTCGAAAATTGATTTTTATCGAATTTCCTTATTAACCAAGCCCAAACGAATCTTTTTCACTCCTATGACAGCCCCATATTCTCATTATTTCACACAAATATCAACAACCTATCAAACTTTACAAATTAGTCCAATTTAAGTGTTTTCCATGAACACCCTTTTACAAAAGTTGTTTATTTAACAACCTACATTCATTTTCCTTCATAAAATTCTAGCAACCAACACTTATTCATTCATGGTGAAACCTAAAACTCTTAACCATTTAGCAAAATACACCCCTCAATAGGTAGCTCATGCTACAAGGGTCCTAAAAATGCAAAAATCATCAAAGAATCCATTAAAATCACTTACTTGTGAGTGTTTAAAGTTGCTGAAATTTTTAAGCTTGCAAAACCCCTCTAATGGCTACTAGTTTCGGTAGGGATGAAGAAGAAAAGATGAAGCCTTACTTATTTTAGTTTATTTTTATTTCTAGTAAAAAATGGTTCACCTAACCTACCAAAAATAGACTTTTGACTCTTCTTTGTCTCCATGGACTCCTATGGCTGGCCATGCCTTTGCTAAAGGCCTAATTGCCCTTTAAACACCCCACATTTTGATTCTTAAGCTATTTAACAGCTTTTACTAATAATTTGCAACTTTTTCCTTTTATGCGATTTAGTCCTTTTTCGCAATTAAGCCTTCAATCGCATAAATTAATTCACCAAATTTTTCATGCACCCTTATAAACATGCTATAACACATAAAATAATGTAAAAATAATTTTTTCAAACCTCAGGTAAGTGATTTCAAAATCACTATTTCGACTAAGCACAATTTCGGGCTATTACAATTGTATTTACATTAAATTTGGCATGAGGATAGATGAATTTAAAATTTTTATTATTAGATAATAAGTTATATACATTACACTATAAATAGGCATTAAAGTAATTGAATGTACCAAATAATATAAAGAATAAAAGGAAACGATCATGCTAGTATGAATAATAAATTGTTGAATTTGTGGTTGTTTGGTTGATTAGAGTTGTGAATATTGAGATACCTAGGGATGACATAAGGCATTGTTTGGTATACACCTAGAGCCAAAAAGCTAACCATCTTATTTATCTTTAGTACTTATTTTTTTAGTCGGAAAACACTTCTTGATGAACCTTCTTACAAAAACCGAGCCAAAACATTAATTTGTACTTACCTTTTTTCCATTGGTCTTAAACTACACGACTATAGACGTCTAGCCATACGTATTGTGGGTTAAGTAGATACATTATGGCGAATCTTGTAAAATAGAGTGAAATAGGAAGGATCAGTGTGATATAGTAATTATAGGTTACCCAATATGTGCAACAAAAGAAAAATTCAAGAAGAAAATCAAAACAAGTAGAAAAAGTGCTTGAAAAGTAAAAGTATTTGTGAATGAGACGTATTGAAAAAGAAAGGAATGTGACAAAGTCACAAAAGTAGAAAAACTCGTTCGTAAGTGCATAAAAACTTGTAAGCTAACCATGATTGTTATATTATGTTGTGGTTTCTTATGTGGAGAAACAAGGAAGGTGAGAGGAGAAATAAAGTAGTGAACGGGAAAGGGTTACTAAGGGGGAGAATAGGGGGCAATATGATGTGCCAAACTATTTTTGTGCTTGAAACTTTTTGATGCTTACTATTCTTGAAATACATACCAATCCTAGCCTTAGAACATTACAAGTAGAAAAGCATTATGTGATCTAGGTAGAATTATTCACAATTCAAAATCATATTGAACAATTGCATTCATGATTGTTTGTATTTTACTGGGATAATCAAGTTATTTGTATAATTTATTGATGGATCTTTACATTTGAGACCCTTAATGCTTGTATGCTTTGTAATATACTTAAATTAGGTGTTTGATATAAAAAATGGTAAGTTAGTTATATCTCATGCCAAGATTATATGCGAATATAAAATGCCTATTCATGTGCTCCAAGCTAACGCTTGTACCATACTTATTCAAGGGTCGTCTTTTTTTTATTGTTTTTGGCTATATTGCTTGAGGACAAGCAATGAGTCAAGTGTGGGGGAGTTTGATCTATCGTAATTCGGTGTAGTAGATTAAACTAGTTTTCACACCTTAGGAGCTTGAACATAAGCATTTTAGTTGTGTTTTAATTACATTTCAGCAAGTTTAGTTAAGAGTAATTTGAGTCATTTTTTCACCTTAAAGGCCGAATGAGGCCTAAAGGTGAGCTAATACACTTTGTAAGTGTACAAGAGACCATTAGAAGACGCATTAACTCAATATTGGTCGCTAAGTTGCAACACGAAGCATGCAATGTCGCAACATAAAAAGCTGAACAGAAGAAGTCAAAGACTGCCTTCGATGTTGCGATACAGTCTGAAGATCTCACGATATACCCCTGAAGACACCTTGAAGCTGAGCATACTACCTTCGATGTCGCGACACAAGACCTGGTGTGTTGCGAGATCACCTCTGTACGAGAAATTAATATAAGCCAAAGGCGTTTTGGTCCACACAATCCAACTTTAAGCTCGAGAACGTCAGCTGACCTAGGGTTAAGGACGACAACCATTCTAAGTCTATAAATAAGCTAGTTAACACATGTTATGGACACCATTGACTATTGTATAATTTTCTCTTTAAATTTTAGTCTTTAGTTTTTCCTTTCTTTTAGGTTTTAGCTTTTATTATTATCCTGGTTATTTGCTTTTGGAGAGAAATCAGATTCTGAAATTATTCTCAAACTCTGTGAGGATTCATCATTTAAAATCAATACAATTAGGCTTATTCTTAAACTCTATTCTTGAAATTATTCTTTATGTTCATTCTTTCATTCAAGTTTATATTGTTTTCTAAATCCATGAGGAACTAATCCTCTTATGGGGGATTAGCGAGTGGAGGTATGAATAATTAATTGTTTTGTAGGGATTTTTTAGCAGATCAATTATTCTGGAAAGGGAAAATATAAACCCCAGGCCTAGTAAACCTAGGAAGTCATCAAGGTGGGAATTAACCCAAAATTGGTATAGTCTATCCATGAACACCTTAACCTTGAACCAGTATAGACTGTGAGGTCGGAAGATAAATAGTTTTTGCTAACTTAGTATTTTAGTAGACGTATCGGAAGATCTTGCTGGGATATTGACTAGTTGATTGAACGAAAAAACCTGAGAGGACAATTGATTTCTATTACTAAAGCGAGCTAATCACCCATGCCCAAATTTGATATATATTTTCTTATTTGATTTCTTGTTTTTCGTTTATTTAATTTTCGTTTATTTCTTTTCTTAATTTTATTATAATTTATCCAAAACCCTTATTTTAATTCTTTGTATTATAATTTAATTAAAGTATTAATTAGATCTATTTATGTTTAAATTAGAATTAATCTAGTGCTTGTCTCCCTTGGGTACGATCTTCGGAGTACTTACCTACTCCGTTGTAACTATATTACAGCCTAACCCGTATACTTGCAGATATAACTTTTTCACATCTTTTGTGCAGGATTTTAACTCTGGACATTGACACGTTTGGAGGCGATTAAAAGGGATCCACAAATGGAAGTAGAAGAACCAATGAATTTAGTTCGGATGCAATCTTCCTATGAATCATTTTGTACTCGAGGTGTTTTGAAGTCAATTTTAGAAAAATTAGATGGATGGTGTACTAGGATGGAATGTATGGAACAACGGCAAGGGGCAATTTTAGAAATATTAGATGGCTTGACTACTAGGATGGAAGGCATGTAACAATGACATGAGGCACATCTTATTTATCTTCTCGTTGTATCCATAATGATGATTAGAGTTAATGTTACAAACATATTTCTTTTTTTTTTTCAGTTGCTTTAAAAAGTTTGGACTATTTATTTTTTTTTAAATTGTTTAATTGTTTTTTTTAAATGTTGTGTTGCAATTGTTCTTAGAGTCTCCATGGTTTGCTTCGATACTCTTGATCATTGAATCTTATTTGGCTACGGTTTTCTGATGGGTCTACAATTGGGAGCTGAGTCCTTCGAAGTTTTTATGGTTTTAATGATCTTAATAATAAGTTGCTTTTGAAATGGTTTTTCTTTGGTCGTACTGATCCTCTCATACCCTTTTTCCTTGTTTACGATGGTGATTTTTCTTAAAGACTTTGTTTTTGTTGGCGTTTCTTTGTGATGTTTGGTTGTTATGTGGTTTTGAATTTTTTTCCTTAATATATACTTTTCTTGAAAGAGAAAAAAAAAACTTATATTCAGTTTTTTTTTTTTTTTTTTGCTTAGCAACATTATAATTTTATTAAAAATATTATAAACATCATGTTGGAAAATATGGATCACATATCTATTAAGGATAATTACATGTTATTATTTACTATCATGATAGGTTAGCCCAAATTAAAAATGATCTAATTTGGTTAGAATTTTATTGGGCTTTCATTATTAAATAAATAAAGTATGGGTCAAATATGTGTAGATACTCTTCTAATCAAATTCTAATTAATGATGGGCTAATTAGAATTTGATTAGAACTAATATTCTAAGGTTATAAATATTAGGGTTATGGTCCCCAAATTATACACAAGATATCTTTTCTAATATCCCATCATTAGGAAAGAAAGAGTAGATATTCTCTGAATTTCTTTTGTGCTAATTTGGAAGATCAAATCCCCAAAATCTAGTAAAACTTAAAGGAATTCATGGATTCAGGTACGTTTCCGCATTTAATTTTATTCTTGATTTATTCTTTATGATTTAACATGATAGATCCTGGTTTATTATGTTCAGTTTTATTATAAATTTATTTTATAAATCTAACAAGTGACATCCGAGCTTTGTCATGTTGAATCATTAAGAATGAATTGATTCTCTATTATTTTTGGATTTATTCATTTTTTAGATCTTATGGATTTAATACTTTAATTATATATTATGTTGAATCTTTGAGATTCTTGATAAATTTTTGAGTTTTGATTTTTTAAATAAAATTTTAAGGTTTTAAATAAAGTTTTAAGTTTTTAATTTTCGTATAACTGGAAAGATTTACAGTTTTCATTGAGAATTAAAAACTGATGATTTTATGTTGTTTATACAGTTTTAATAAATATTTAAAAAGCTGTGTAGGTTTGGGTTCATTAGAAACTGTTTATGATATATATGATTATATCAATAATGGATTGTTAATCGCTAATCGCTTGTTTTTCATTTTTACGGTTATATATATATATTGTTTTGGAGGCACTTTAGTAATTATGTTCAAGTTTTTACATGATGATATATGGTTGGTAAAAGAAATTGCTTTAGGTAAAGTGTCTCTTATATGCCGATTGTTTATCAATGAATTCATTATATATGGTGAATCCTTAAGGTTGATGGTAATATTTGTTAGTTTTATCGATTCAATTTTAGGGTTTCATTATAATTATTTTTTAATTCAAATCAGATTCAACAAATTATAATTGAATTCAAATTTTTTTTATAATCATTAATCCTTGAATTCAATATATAGTTGAGAGAATATATTATTCAGTTTAAGTATATATTTTGGATTTGAATTTACTTGGGATATGTAAAGCAAGTTGATCAGAATTATATTTTTTATGGTTTAATTATGATGAAATTAGGTTTGATGAAAATTGATATGTATTTAAATAATTTGGTTTTAAGATGGGTTCTATAATTTTAGGTTTTGGCATCTTATGGTTCCGAATATTTGGTTAAATTATGATGATGTGGTTTATTATATGAATTGTGGGATATGCCAACTGTTATGATTTTGTTTAAAATGTATTCATGTGAATACTTGTTTAATCATAAACACAACTTTGGATTTACATGTTAAATTCAATATAAGTTTTTCTATTTGATTATGACTACATGTATATGCATGAATTGCTATGGTGTTTTTATTCATGCCAAAATTATGAATACATGTGCTTGTTAATTATTTGGCTTTGAACCATTACATTATTTTTATTTGGTTTTGATATATATGGTTTTGGAACAAAAAAAAAAAAAAAAGGAATAGTCAAAAATGAAGGTTTTCATTTTTTTTTATTGCATTATTAGGACAACCTTATTTGGAATTATTTCGGAGTTTATAAAGCAATAAAAAAAATAGTTTTGACATTTGACTATTGGGAAAATTTTAAATTTGAATATTGATATGTTTATATATATTTTAAAATAACTTAATTGAAGCAAAAAGTCATCAAAGTGATTTTTTTTTTGTATAAATTATTTTATTTTAAAATATAAAAGGTTGTGTGCATGTAACTTAAGTTATGATTGGCCCAAATGAAAGTTAATAATATTACATGTGTAACTATGGTAATAAACATGTGACAATTATTTGGTTTTACATGTGAGTAATAAACTGGCCCAAAGGAAGATTTATTGTTCGACATGTTTTTATTGTCATTAATGTTCGATTAGTATACCAAGATATCACTTACAAGTTAATATTTTGTTCAAAAATAAAATATTAATGGAGTGTCTGATATCTTGAGATGAGGTTTACCTTTATTCAAATTATTTTGGTTTAAATTTGAAGATTTATATTAAGTTATTTATGGTTTATGATTTATTCAACTATTGTTATATTTGCCAACATCATTGTATGTTGTTTTGGGATATATATATATGGTTATATTTTTATCTGATTGAAAGATAAAATTAAGGTAAATATTTTGAACAAATAAATTTAGATTTTGGCTTTAAATTAAGGATGCCTAATATTTTAAATAAATTAGTTGAAAAAAAATGCCGCCAAAGTGACCTCTTTTGTGTAGATTAGTTTATTTGAAATATTAAGATAATTATTTGTTTTTGTGATTCATGCATTTATTGATTAACCCAAAGGTAAGTTAATATTTGGCAGAATTTCAAAGACATCTGTGGCAATAAATGTGTGACAATTATAAGGTATTTTATGTGAGCAATAAGTTAGTCCAAAGATTAATTCATTGTTTGACATAATTTATTGTCAATGTTTGATTACCACAACAAGAGTACCGCTTGCTGTTAATATTACTGTCCAAAGACTTGATATTAATGTTGTGCTTGGTATCTTGAGATAGGATTAGCCATTATCTTGAATTTATTGTTTACTTATGAATATTGGTGTGAGTTTATTTTTATCTTTTGTTCTATACTGCCACAATATCTGCTAAATTCTATACCCATGTTTAATAGGACAAATTTCAATGAATGGAAAAGGCACTTACTTATAATGCTTAGCTGTATGAACATAGACATTGCATTAAGGGAAGAATAATCTGCACCTCTCACTGCGGAAATCACCCTTAATGTCAAGAAGGATTTTGAGAGGTGGGATCGTTCAAATTGCAAGAGTCTAATGATCATGAAGCACAGCATTTCAGAAGCCTTTAAGGGCATAGAATCTGAAAAGATTACTCAGACTAAGGTTTCCTTGATGAAATTAAGAAACGTTTTGCTAAAAACGATAAGGTTAAAATGACATCACTTCTGACTTCTTTGATGTCTATAAAGTTAAAGGTTAAGGAAATTCTGAGCGATCTAAGGGCTATAAATTTTATGATCCCATAATAAGAAATAATTTTGAGACGGGAACTACAACATTTTTTTAGGATGTTGAGTTTGGGGGGAGAAATAAGGTTAGAGACATTGCTTTTGAGGAGGAATTGCATTCCTACTATCACTTTTGACGATGTTTAGGCTCTTATACCTATCATTGATCAAGAAGTGAATCCAGAACCTCTACAAGACAATGTTGAACAACTCCCCATTCAAAATGAGGTAATTATTCCAGAAGAACAAACTCAACAACCTCAAGAACAAGTGTCATTAATGAGGTCCACAAGAGAAAGGAGAAATGCTATTCCAGATGATTATATTGTATTTCTCCAAGAACATGAGGATGACAATAGAATGATAGAAGATGATCCAATTAACTTTCATCAGGCTATGAAAAGTTCTAATTCTTAAAAGTGGATTGATGCCATGAAAGATGAGTATAAGTCTATGCAAGACAATAAAGTTTGGGAACTTGTCTTATTACCTGAAGGTGCAAAACCAATTGGTTGTAAATGGATATTTAAAACCAAAAGGGATGCAAATGGTAATAAGGCGCGTCTTGTAGCAAAAGGATATACTCAGAAAGAATGTATTGATTTTACAGAGACTTTCTCTCCAGTTTCATCGAAAGACTCCTTTAGGATAATCATGGCGCTTGTTGCTCATTTTGATCTTGAGTTATATTAGATGGATGTTAAGACTGCGTTTCTTAATGGCGACATTGAAGAAACAATTTATATGGTGCAACCAGAAAATTTTGAATCAGAAGACTCAAAGAATATGGTCCATCTATGGATTCAAACAAGCTTCCCGTTAGTGGTACCATAAATTTCATCAAATAATTGTTTCGTTTGGTTTTGAGATAAATATTGTTGATGATTGTGTGTATCAAAAATTCAATGGGAGTAAGTACATAGTTTTGGTTCTATATGTTGATGACATTTTGCTTGCCGCTAATGATATAGGCTTATTGCATGAAACCAATAGGTTTTTATCTAAGCATTTTGAGATAAAAGATCTTGGGGACGCCTCTTTTGTTTTAGGAATTCAGATACATCGAGATCGATCTTGAGGTATTCTTGGATTATCACAAAAGAGCTATATCGATAAAGTACTCAAAAGGTTTGGCATGCAGAATTGTAGACCAGGTGACACCCCTGTCACTAAAGGAGACAAATTTAGTCTTACTCAATGCCCTAAAAGTAACCTTAAAATTCAGGAAATGCAAAAGATTCCCTATGCATCAGCTGTTGGGAGTTTAATGTATGTTCAAGTTTGTACGCGTCTGGACATTGCGTACATTGTCGGGATGTTAGGCAGATATTTTAAGCAACCTTGGTTTAGACCATTGGATAGCATCCAAGAGGATTATAAGGTATTTTCAGAGAACAAAAGATTACATGCTCACATATCGGAGGTCTAATCAGTTAGAGATCATTAGGTATGTAAACTATGATTTTGATGGAATATGGATATAAGATTTTTTTTCACTAAGGTACAAATTATGAAAACAAATTGCAATCTTTTATTCCAATAGCAACAGGAGCACATCAAAGTAAAAACACACAGACTTTGAGCTCCTGGTTGTTAAAGTAAAAGTTCAGAGTGATTAGGTGCTTATCAAGCATATTAGGACAAACTCCATGATTGCGGATCCACTTACTAAGGAACTACACCTAAGGTTTTATAAGAGCACACTGCTCATATGGGTGTAATGTCATTTAAAGGATATTTGGTTTTAGTGGGAGTTTGTGTTTTTAAATGCTTTTATGTTATAGGCACATTTTCGGTTATTTCAATTTAAAGATATTAAGATTATTTTCTGCAGAAATAAAGTTTATTTGGTTTATTCACACTCTGATTTTGGTAAGGTTTGATCTCACTAAAGAGGACCAGTTGGAAATAGACATGTTTAGATCATATTGCATGTAATTTCCATGCTACACATCCATACTTGATCTATGTTATTTGGTTGTGTTAATATACGTAATCATGGATGGATTTAGTTACGATATATGTAACAAAACTCGTCTTGGTTCTATGTTAACATAATTAATAAACGAGATTGTTCGGAATACCTTTTGGATATGATAGTAAAATTTTGAGCTCATAAGGTTATGTAATGACATGTAATTATAAAGCAATTAGTATATATATGTGGTCCAAGTGGGAGATTGTTGGAAAATATGGACATCACATATCTATTAAGGATAATTACATGTTATTATTTACTATCATGATAGGTTAGCCCAAATTAAAAGTGATCTAATTTGGTTAGAATTTTATTGGGCTTTAATTATTAAATAAATAAAGTATGGGTCAAATATGTGTAGATACTCTTCTAATCAAATTCTAATTAATGATGGGCTAATTAGAATTTGATTAGAACTAATATTCCAAGGTTATAAATATTAGGATTATGGTCCCCAAATTATACACAAGATATCTTTTCTAATATCCCATTATTAGGAAAGAAAGAGTAGATATTCTCTGAATTTCTTGTGTGCTAATTTGGAATATCAAATCCCCAAAGCTAGTAAAACTTAAAGGAATTCATGGATTCAGGTACGCTTTCGCATTTAATTTTATTCTTGATTTATTCTTTTTGATTTAACATGATAGATCCTGGTTTATTAAGTTCAGTTTTATTATAAATTTATTTTATAAATCTAACACATCATTTTAAAGACATTATCAAACACTTGCAAATACCAAACCGTGTTAGAATAACCCCATAACTCAAATTTTTAGCATTGTTGCTAATATCAAACATTTGCAAACGATAAATACATACTCGCATAAGAAACCTAATTAAACAACTAATAACCCAACAACAACAGTGCATAAAAGGATCTAGATAATGTAAAAAATTTAGAATCAACCAACAATGAAATAAAAATACCAAATCACGGATCATTTCACAATACTCAAATTTACTAGCATAGTTATGGGCCAATTTGCATTTGACAGCCATGATTCTTGAAGATGCAATCATCACATCAACGACATTTTAAGGTTGTTTGTATTTTAATATTTAACAATTTGTGTAACACCCCTAACCCGTACCGATCGCCGGAGGGGTTACGAGGTAGTACAGAACCAATTGAAAAGCAAACATCCACTAATAATTTCAGCAATTACAAATTTGTTGTATCTCGAAGAATTGAAACGAGTCATATCTTTGAACAAAGATTAATAAAGGATAATCATTATATTCGATTACCTAACCATTCACAAATCATATAATACTTAGCTTATTTATAAAAGTAGCAAATACGTCCCATGAATCTAACTTATAACTCCACCTTAAGTGACCTATTTAATTTAATTAATAACCATCCATTTAGTAACTCAATTTACTAAATTAAAGGAGATGTATTATACTAATCACCACCATCTATAATTTAAATATGTAGTCCATCTTCGTATAGCCCGGTTTACAAAATAGATCCTTAAAACATTTGAGAAATAACTTAAAGTCTATACATGCCAATATGTAACTTAGGACTAAACAAAAGAGACACCAAAACGTTGAGGGTAAGTGTGATGACTTTGACGATAGTCCCGAGCGCACCACGGATCCAAAAAAAAATCTAAATAAGAAACAAGCAATCACACCACATGAGTTTATAACTCAGTAAGTTATAAGCAATATAATACTAATAATCAACTTAATCTTATCAAAATAGAATTTTAGCCTCTTAATTTAATTGTTCAAAGTTCAACTTACTTCTTGTTTTTCACTTCTATAATCATATACTCATTATAAACATTTTCGTGCCAAATTAATTTTCATAACCGTACCAATTCATGCCCCATCACACTTAGATTATAAATCTCATCACAAATCAAGTAGTACTATTCAATCCAACTTACATATGACCAATCGCCAAAATCTTTTCCCCAAGGAAATCAAAAATGACAAAATATATAAAGACAAATACACATACTAATACACATACGATTTCACATGTATAATTTCTCATCTCATTCATTAGCTCCATTTCTGATGGGCGTCGAATCCACCAAAATTAATTCCTACTAAAACTCTAATAGTAGTAAGAGTGGTAATAGGGTCGAATCCACAGGGACTGGATTAGTCAACTTCCGTATTTTCCTTATGGACAGAATCTCCTTCGTGTCTAATGTCGTGTCAAGAGTCGTGTCAAGAGTCGTGCCCACGACTCCAAACGCGCCTGCGAGGAAAAAAAAATAAATAAATACGTAAAGTGGGGATTTAAAAATATTTAGGTAAATAATCTAGAATAAACAATTAACTAATTTAAATACAATTCAGAATTAAATTTAGAATAAACAGAATTAAATAGCCTTAGCCTTAGACTCGGTAATTCTCGTGTCAAGAATCGATCCTTGAAAGTTGATTTTCTCCTCCAACGATAAGCTGGTTATAGTGATTAAGAACGTCCTAATCACCAGTTCTTCCTCTAGTAGCTGGTCCCGGAACGTCCTGCAAACCAACCCTTACCAATTATCTAACCGAGATACACGTGTTCCCGGTTGAAGACCTCGGCAGCCTTGCGTTCTGAAGAACCCAACTCAAGTTAACGGCCTCAACCGCGTGGGTCGTTTAAACCCGATCACCTCTTCCTTGATTTGTTCTCGGAGAATCGAATACAGCACGGCCGATTCTTTCCTCCAACTGTCGGTAAACACGCCCCCAACTCAACGAGCTCTTTTTGACTTGGAATCGAGTTAACCTTAAGGGATGAGTTGTCAATCCCGATACTTAGGAAAAAGATGAATACCGCTTGGAAAGATTTTTAGCTCGGTTACATATCTCACAATTTCTCGACCGAAAAGAACGTAGGCCTAAGGCAAAGACAAAATTTAGTTAAGCATGAATTTATTCATGCTTGAAGGTTATGGGAAATGATGGAAATTGTATGAAAGGTGATGGAAATGGATGAGAGAAATATTTGAAGAGAGAATTAGACAAATTTTGTAAAAGGAAGACAAAATTATCCAATTCTCAATTGAATTAGAAAGAAGAAGACAAAGTGGATAAAGGAATTCCAAAATGAAATAGGAAACTTGATTAATGGATGATTTTCAAGGATGTAAAGTCCCCTATTTATATACATAAATTTACTAAAAATAGCCTAGCTAAAAATAAAATAAAATCAAAATAAAATTAAAATAAATTAAAATTAAAATCAAAATTAAACTAAAATATCTTCCTATTTATAGTCTTTTACAAAGTCAAAATTCATGTTGAGTCCTTAGCTTGCTCCATCTTTTTGCTTTGACCCCAATCAAATAATTTGTTTTTCAATTCAACCCCCTTTTTGCTTGATTTCGTCCAATTACATCCCTGGCAAATATTAAATCATAAAAACACTTAATTAGTAGGGTTCAATTCAATAATAAGCCAAATTAAAAACAGAAAATATGCCTTTTAATATGTTTATCAAATCCCCCCTACTTAGCTCATGCTTGTCTTCAAGCATGTTGTTCTTTCCAACATTAGAAACTCATTCTAAAATTTACCAATCGAGCCACTTTTCCACATTCTCAATCAATGAAATCAACATAGGCAAAAAATAAATAAATGCTCAAAGGATATGTTTTGATCAACAAATGTAATCAAATAGGAATATGTAAACTAAATAATTTCATAAAAATTGAGCTTGAATTCTACGCATCAGAAAATTAATAGACATGACCGAACCTTTTTACGCGAACTAGGATGACAACCCAAGCACCCTATCCCGGTTACTCAGTTCAAACAGTCTTTATTTATTTATTTCTCTCCTTTTTTTCTTTTTTTTTTTTTAGTAGTTCGGCTAGCGGAATGTTTGTAAGTTGTCGACCTGTCACTCGAACCTTTTTACGCGAAACAAGATGACAACCCAAGCACCTTGTACCGGTTACTCAATTCGGTCACGTTTTTGAAACTTCATTCACAGCTTGAACCTTTATTCATTTAATTTAATTATTTATGCACAAGCAAATATATTTAATTCACTCAATTCATACGAAAAAATTCTAGTCACATATACCAACTTTAAAACATAACTATCGACCAATCTATATACTTGAACATTTAATTCAAAATTTGCCCAGTTGCTTAAATTGATTAAATATAAGGTTAAAGGCTCAATGTTAAATTATCGAATGAATTTAATTGTAAGATTGAACACATGAAAAGAGAGACATGCAGCACATGCAAAAGAGGGACATGCAGCAGAAATCATGCACATTTACTTTCCAATCCAATTACCCCCTACTTAAACTATGCTTGTGTTATATGAAATAAAGAACAGTAATTTAAGCAACAAGCAAAGAGAAAGGCTAAGAATACTCCCCATGTGTTTCTAACAATATTGTCAGTGTCCAGAAATAATTGCTAGCATTTAGCACGACGTGCCCACGCCACTATCATTGCCCGTACCCACAAAAATTTATGACCTTATTGCCCCTGCAAAATTGACTGAGTTAAAAAAAATAGGAATTAATTTATTTATTTACAACCTAAACTCTAAAAATTTAAAATAAAATAAAAATTAAAAATTAAAAATTAAAATAGATAAAAATAGACGGAAATAAATTTGGGATGCCTCCCAAGAGCGCTTTTGTTTAACGTCGTTAGCTCGACGACCTTAAATGTTATCCTTTGGGCTTATTGAAAATAAATTTTTCCATCTTGTGCACTTGGATGTTCTTGTTGAAATGTTTTGACCCTTCCCCACTATCCTTGAAGCCCTTTCCGGATCCCTCTATCATTTGAACTTCTTCGTTCGTCTTTGTATTTTTATCTATTGGAATCCTTGTATGTTCTAGAAACGATTTGATTTCCAACCTCGAGGCTTTCATGACAGCTTCGTGTATTGGTTTTTGGGTCACCAAAAATCCCTTTTGTTTAACATCGAGTCTGCATTCCTGCAAGGCACGTTTTGTAACTTCTTATCATTGGGATGTCCCATATCCTCATAAACACTAAACCTAACCACATCACCGTCAAATTCCATGGTAAGTGTTCCACTCCAAACATCAATTTTCGTTCGCGCAGTACTCAAGAATGGCCTCCCAAGAATTATGTCAGATGAATTGGCTGAATTGTCATCCTCCATGTCGATAATGTAGAAATCTGCAGGAAATATTAGTTTGTTTACCTTGACAAGGACGTCTTCCAATACCCCCTCCGGATGCACCACAGATCTATCTGCAAGTTGAATAATTACACCTGTTTCCTTCAAAGGACCCGCATTAAGTAGTTTATAAATTGATAAAGGCATAACATTAATTGATGCTCCTAAGTCACACATAGCCTTTTTAATATCAATTCTACCTATTTTGCAAGTTATAGAAAACATACATTGGTCCTTACATTTGAGTGGTATTTTCCTTTGCAGAACGGCGGAGACATTTTCTCCAACACTCACCTTTTCGTTGCCCAGGAGCTTTCTCTTACTCGTGCACAAATCCTTTAAAAACTTTGCATACCTTGGGATCTGTTTAATTGCATTGAGAAGAGGTATGTTGATTTCTACCTTTCGGAAGGTTTCTAGGATTTCCTTCTCTTCTTGCTCCTTTTTGTACTGGACAAGTCTTCCAGGAAACGGAGGTGGTACTACAAATGACTTTTGTGGTGTTGGTTCTATTGAAGCTTTTATGTCGAGTTTCTTCTTATCCTGACTAGAGTCGTGGGCACGACTCATGTTAGGCACGGGCTCCAAAATGTTCCCACTCCTCAATGTTATAGCACTTACATTGTGTCTAGGGTTCAACTCAGTTTGGGACGGCAGCTTACCTTGAGATTCCAAACGGCTAACTGCGAGCGCGAGCTTGCTCACTTGTTTATCCAACTCCTGCAAATGCATGTCAGTTTTTTGTTGAAATTTTTCAGTACTATTAGCTAACCTTTCTACTATGGCCTCCAATGATGACTTTGGGGGTGGCAACTGTTGATTCGGAGGCGGCCTTGGTTGGTATGGTTGATTGAACCGCAGATTCGACCCATAACTAAGATTCGGGTGATCTTTCCACCCCACATTGTACGAGTTCGAGTAAGGGTCATATAGCCTTTGGGGCGGTCCTGAAAAGTTCCCGACAACATTTGCTTGTTCAGTCGAATCTTCATGTAAAATCGGACATGAGTCCGTTGGATGGTCTGGCTTAGCGCAAATTCCGCACAACCGTACTGGGCTTGCCTTATCTGTAAGCAAAGTTTGAACAATATTAGTCAACTTATCAATTTTATCTTCTAGGGATAGAGAACTTAACCCGTGAACCCGTCTCGTGGGTTCTGTGGCCGGTCGAAATTGTTGAGAGTTGGCAGCCATGGTTGATATCAACTCTCTCGCCCTTTGAGGTGTCATGTTGACAAGCGCCCCCCACTTGCAGCGTCTATCATTTTCATTTCCATCGGGAGTAAACCCTCATAAAAATACTACAAGAGTGACTGTTCAGTCAGTCCATGTTGTGGGCAGCTTGCACACAACTTTTTGTACCGCTCCCAATAATCGTAAAGCGTCTCAGTATCTTTCTGACGGATTCCTACGATGTCCCTCCTTAGTTCGGCTGCTCGAGCTGCAGGGAAGAACCTATCAAGAAACAAACGAGACATGTCAGACCATGTGTTGACAGATCCCGGAGGTAAGTAAAATAGCCACTCTCTAGCAGAGTCAGCTAACGAAAATGGAAAAGCACGAAGTTTAATTTGGTCTTCGGATACTCCCTGAGGCTTCATGCTCATGCACACCATATGAAACTCTTTAAGGTGGGTGTGCGGATTTTCATTTTGTAGTCCACGGAAAGTGGGCAGTAAATGGATCAAACCCGATTTTAGCTCGAACGGCGTTCCTCCCGTCGGATAGGTTATGCATAAGGGCTGTTGCTCATCAGGAGCCGCTGCAAGCTGGCGTATCGTTGGCTCGGCCATCTCGTCTGGCTCGCCGAGGTTGCTTTTTGTTTCGAAGAGTGGTTCGATCTCAAGTTCAACCTCTTCGACTCGTTTCCCACGTCGAATCACCTCTGCACGAATTACTTCGCTTAACTTTTCAACGTCGGATTCTAGGGTCCCTTGTCCTAGCTCAGCTCCTGCTTTACTTGCACGTTTAAGAGCTTCTGTCTCTTTTCGTCGTGCTCGTGCTGACTTCTCGATCTCCGGGTCGTATTCGAGATCTCCAGATGAAGATCTGGTCATAAGGCAACAAACAAAAGAAAATTGAAAAATACCTCTAGTCCCCGGCAACGGCGCCAAAATTTGATGGGCGTCGAATCCACCAAAATTAATTCCTACTAAAACTCTAATAGTAGTAAGAGTGGTAATAGGGTCGAATCCACAGGGACTGGATTAGTCAACTTCCGTATTTTCCTTATGGACAGAATCTCCTTCGTGTCTAATGTCGTGTCAAGAGTCGTGTCAAGAGTCGTGCCCACGACTCCAAACGCGCCTGCGAGGAAAAAAAAAATAAATAAATACGTAAAGTGGGGATTTAAAAATATTTAGGTAAATAATCTAGAATAAACAATTAACTAATTTAAATACAATTCAGAATTAAATTTAGAATAAACAGAATTAAATAGCCTTAGCCTTAGACTCGGTAATTCTCGTGTCAAGAATCGATCCTTGAAAGTTGATTTTCTCCTCCAACGATAAGCTGGTTATAGTGATTAAGAACGTCCTAATCACCAGTTCTTCCTCTAGTAGCTGGTCCCGGAACGTCCTGCAAACCAACCCTTACCAATTATCTAACCGAGATACACGTGTTCCCGGTTGAAGACCTCGGCAGCCTTGCGTTCTGAAGAACCCAACTCAAGTTAACGGCCTCAACCGCGTGGGTCGTTTAAACCCGATCACCTCTTCCTTGATTTGTTCTCGGAGAATCGAATACAGCACGGCCGATTCTTTCCTCCAACTGTCGGTAAACACGCCCCCAACTCAACGAGCTCTTTTTGACTTGGAATCGAGTTAACCTTAAGGGATGAGTTGTCAATCCCGATACTTAGGAAAAAGATGAATACCGCTTGGAAAGATTTTTAGCTCGGTTACATATATCACAATTTCTCGACCGAAAAGAACGTAGGCCTAAGGCAAAGACAGAATTTAGTTAAGCATGAATTTATTCATGCTTGAAGGTTATGGGAAATGATGGAAATTGTATGAAAGGTGATGGAAATGGATGAGAGAAATATTTGAAGAGAGAATTAGACAAATTTTGTAAAAGGAAGACAAAATTATCCAATTCTCAATTGAATTAGAAAGAAGAAGACAAAGTGGATAAAGGAATTCCAAAATGAAATAGGAAACTTGATTAATGGATGATTTTCAAGGATGTAAAGTCCCCTATTTATATACATAAATTTACTAAAAATAGCCTAGCTAAAAATAAAATAAAATCAAAATAAAATTAAAATAAATTAAAATTAAAATCAAAATTAAACTAAAATATCTTCCTATTTATAGTCTTTTACAAAGTCAAAATTCATGTTGAGTCCTTAGCTTGCTCCATCTTTTTGCTTTGACCCCAATCAAATAATTTGTTTTTCAATTCAACCCCCTTTTTGCTTGATTTCGTCCAATTACATTCCTGGCAAATATTAAATCATAAAAACACTTAATTAGTAGGGTTCAATTCAATAATAAGCCAAATTAAAAACAGAAAATATGCATTTTAATATGTTTATCAATTTCTTCCTACAATTTCATGCAATTGTTATACCTTCAGCCGAATTTGCACACATAGTGCTAAAGAAATCCGCACACATAGTGCCGTATAAAATCCGCACACATAGTGCCATGTAAATATCCGCACACATAGTGCCACATAAATTTCGCACACATAGTGCCATATAAAATCCGCACACATAGTGCCACACTAATTCATTTTTTTTTTAAAACACATCAACTGACTTAATCCCAAGGGTATTTACTATCACATAGCCATTAATCAAGCATACATATATAAGCATCATTCATGTATGAATTAGCTAGACTCTTAATTACTTATAGACTTACCTTATGTGGGATGGAATAACTTCAACCGGCTACTCAATCACCTTGGTCTTCCCTTTATCCAACTCTCCTCCTTTTTGTTCTTGAGCTTAATTCAATAACATAAATAGTTTAATCCCTTGATCAACTCATTGCCAATAATAAAATAATTCTTTAATAGAATACATGTATACAGAAATTTCTTTTACTTAAACATACATACATTCGGCATATACATCTCTATTCATTTCAATATAACTAACTACCCATACTTTTGCACAAAGCACATTACAATAGACCAAAACCGAATGCTCCTTTAACAATTTAGACCATTCAAAACATAACTTTCATATATTTGACTTACAATTCCACATTCTCTTGAATTTCGATATCACAAAGCTCATTAGACCTTCCTAAGTCCATTCCTATTTTTGATCACTTTAGCTAAATCTTGTATTGGGATTAATTCATTCGGCCATCCAAATAATTTGCTTAACACTCAAACCTTAGCTACATCACTTAAAATAAATTTTATTATTTAATAACCATACCCGTATATCACCTTTTTAAATTAAACATTCATTTCCCATCTTAAACAAAATTTCTCATTAGTCCACAATAACCGAATACACCTTTACCCTTAAGACTCCAATTATCTAATGCCCAAATACTTCATTATTCGGCAATTAAATTCCACATTGAACACATAATTCAATTCTCATTTACCAATCACTAATTAGAGTATGAAATCCACAACCAATCCATACTTTTATTTCATAACCGAAAGCATGAGTGAACACAAATTCTAGAAATTTTACATGGGCTTTGACCACTACTTAACATGCATCTCAATTTCATAAAAATTCAAAGAAATAAACTTCAATTCTTACCTCAATTTTGCACACAAGCTAGCCGAATGTCCTTGCTTCTAAATTTTCTTTTCTTCCTTATTTGTTTCTTAAGTGATTCGGCTAAAGAGTGAGAGAAAATAACATAGCAACTTTGTTTTTATCTCCCACTCACTTATAATAATATATTTTATTATGCAACATAATTATAACTTTATATTTTTATAATATAAAAATACATATAATGGCTTCACTTATCACTCATTACCGTGCACAACATAGAAATGGTTTAATAACCATGCAAATGCCATACAATTTAAATTTCACCATTCGGCCACTATAGTATTTGACTACCTTATTTTCTAATTTTCACAATCAAGTCCAATTTAATAAAATAGGCATACAAAGGAAAATCAAGTTATCAAATTAATTTATCACACATGCTAATTCAAGTATTTTAAGCACAAGATATGGCACTTATACATATTATTATTATTTTTTTTTTTTTGACTCGGTTTAGTGATTTCGAAACCACTTCCCGACTAGGGTCGGAATAGGGCTGTTACAACTTGTTTTGTCATTACAAACTTTATTAAGATTTCTTAATGATAAATTGTGTTGTTGCAATTAATAAACAGAAAATTAAAATATATAACGATATTTTAAGGTTGTTAATACTAATGTTTGACAACAACTTATTTCGTTGTTAAAAATTTTTATTAATAATTCACAATGACAAATTGTGTCATTGCTATTAAGAAGTAAAAAAATTAAATTACGTAACAACATTTTAAAGTTATTGCTAATATTTTAACGTTTAACAATAACTTGTGTCTTGTTACAAATTTTATTAAGAATTCGCAATGACAAATCATGTCGTTGCGATGAATAAGCATAAAATTAATTTATGCAACAACATTTTAATGTTGTTGCTAATATTTTAACGTTTAGCACCAACTTGTTTGGTTGTTACACATTTTTTAAATAATTCACAATGATAAATTGCGTTGTTACGATTAATAGGTAAAAAATTAAATTATGTAACGGCATTTTAAAGCCATTGCTAATATTGTAATATTTAACAACAATTCATTTTGTTGTTATATATAAAATTAAAAATTCACAATGACAAACCTAGTCGTTATGATTAATATTTTAAAAATTGAATTTGACAACTATATCTATAAATCATTACAAATATGTCACTTTTACATAACGATATTTAATATCGTCGTTGTATGGCACATCAAAATGTCGTTGCAAAATTTGATTGCTAATATCTATTTTTCTTATAGTGCATGTCTAGCCCATGCTTATTCGATAATTAAAGCTTAATTAAGCTTAATAATATTATATCACTTATAGTGTTATTTTATATGCGTATGTCCATGAGAGACGTATAAATCCAACAAAATTCCCCATTGAAATTTGGTAATAATTTGTTGGCATGCCAAGCATGAACTTAGCAATATTAGATATGGGGTCGCATGCTCCAAAAACAAGACTGCATGTTCATGCATGGGTTTTCTAGGAAGTTTGGAGATGTCAGAGGATTGTACGCATCAATCCAATAGTGATGTTTAACGATGGTGCTGCTGAGGGTAACAATGCTAACAATGATAGAAAAGGATATATGGATTGTATTTTTTATAGTGAGGTAGAGACATAACTGTCATTCCCCACCTAATGCTTCAAATTGTTGTCATCTTCTCGCTGAAGTAACTAGGTAGCTTTCTAAGTTGTTTGGAACAAGGTGATAAGTCTTATGGGACAAAAAAATGAATTTGAGTGGCATCAGAGTTTAAGCACCAAGATGAATTCCAATGCTTCAGTCAATGAAGTTGAAGAGAATTATCAAGGTAGGTAAAACGAATAAATTGAGAAAATGTTCTCAATGTCAAAGAATTATAGTTATGTAAGGAATGCTTTTTTTGGGGGGCGAGGGGGGTTGATAAGGAAGTGTAGGGAATGTCATGTAGAGGATACCTAACAATATGTTATAGTTTACTCATTTGATGTTTAAGATTTACAATTGCCTAACATGGCTTGACATTAGAGGATAAGATGGGGATGTTTGAAGCCAAAGTTAGAATGAGTAATGAGTAGAAACAAGAAGAAACTAATTAAGCAAATTGATGAAAAAAATAAGAGTTGCCTAATCGATCTATTGCTTTTGCGACCCCCATGTCTAGCCCATTAAATCATCTGTCCTAATAATACACAACTTTATTGTTTTCCAATACAAGCTAGTAACGTAGCCTGGTAGGCTCAATTAACGTCAAAGTTTGGAGTAGGGATTGTCGATTAGCATTTCCATATGGCAAGCGTCACCATCGAACTCGTGGAAGTCACATGCGCTGAGAGTGAGCCATGAATTGAAGGATGGAGCTGTAGGAAAGTACAAAGTGTGTTTGATCCAACTCCTTTAGAGGCCCGCTGACTCGGATTAATATTATTGGTAAAACTAATATTTTAATAGATAAAATTATTTAAATTTAAGAAGTTATATTTAATACATTATTAGGAGAATTTTTAAACTTTATAAATAAAATTAGGGATTAACAAGTCTTCTATAAAAATATAATAAAATATTAAAAATAAATATTTTTAAAAGATAAACACATGACAATTTTATAAAAATGTTTATAGAATAAAAAAATATGCTGTCAATATATACCAAATATTAACCCTAAATTTAAATATAATTATAAATATGCTTATTATTTAATTTTTATTTTTAATATAACAATTTTCTTATTATTCAAGCTCCAACTTAGTAAAATTTTCAAAAATTTAAAAGTGGGATCTAACTTGTGAATGCTTCTGAACGTTAGTAATGGGACACGGATGTTTTTTTTTTTGCAATCCATTAGTTATAGACTAATGGTAACATCCTGATATCACAATTTGTTTATTTATATTAAAATTTTCAATTATATTTTATATTAATAATTTATCGTGTTTAATATAATGAGTCTAATGGGTAGGTTTCCATTTGCTCTTCAGTAACCAATGCAAATAAAAGGAAGCATAGAAAAACAAAAGAAAAGGGAGCCTCTGCTCCTGCATTAAAGCTGGGGGAGGGGGGTTGTAGGTCCCCTTCTGCTTTTCTTGTGAAGTAGGTCCCCCCTTTTAAACTTTCGAATTTGCCTAACTCTTTTGACACTACATAATTCTATTCAATTTCTGTATTGAGCTACGTATGATAACTGCAATGTTTCTACTAGCCGGCTCATGAAAAATAACGTCCCCCTTTGTCTTTTTTCAACTTAAAAAAGTACCCCAAATGAATGTTTTGGGTTAAAAACTTGATTTCCCAATCTCATGGTGTGTGTTCAATGTGCTGGAAAGTAGAATAAAGTTCAATGTGGGAATGATATTTTATTGAGAAGACAAAAAACCTTTGTAAAAAATTTATGTTACCTACCACAATGTCAATGAATCATGGTCGTAAAACCAGCCCATAAGTTGGACAAGAAAAGGGAGAGGAAGGGTTCGGATCTGCTTTGCTGGTTAAGGAATTTGGGGCTTAGAAGGAAAGGATAGTGGGGGGTCCAGGTTTGGGCCAATGGGTCCACCAACTTACCAGTCGAATTGGATAAGCATATCCTGGGGTACGAACCCGGTGAGGAAACTACTGTAATATGGTACCATATTTATCACCTAATAAGAGTGGAGAAACGTCATCATAATCATCAATAGCCAATAGAGGACCCCCGCTTGACAATTTGTGGGGCTGATTTTCTTTGATGGAAGGGAGAAAAGAATCTATCAGACTCATCATCCAATAGAAATCAAAATGTGTATGAACATGGAAAATCCAATACCCAATTCCAATATATTCCTGCTTTTTTTTTTTTTTTTTTTTTTTTTGGGCTTTGAGAAGAGAGAGCAAAGAGCATCTTGCCTACATTGTGGCCATGCTCCCATGTGCAAGCCCTTCTGTAAAGAAATGAAAGGAAAAAAAATGGCAGAGGAGTAAGTGCTATTGTTTGGCATTGAAATGACATTGTTGGGGGCATCTTAAGGGTAAAAAAAATGATGAATAATTCGCAGACATACTATGGTTGGTAGTTAGGGAGAATATGCAATATTGTGTCACAGTTTTGTTAGTCCTTTTGAAGCTTCTCAACGGAGTTTTTTCTGTGTCAATTTATAAATAGTTACCCCACGTTTGTGTGTGTGTATATATATATATATATATATATTATATAGTGTGTGTGTCTAAGGGCGCGTGTTTATGCGTTGGTGCATGTGTGGGAAAAGAAAGGTAATGCATTGTGTAGGAGAGGGTAATTCAGAGGGGTGGGGGGTCACTTTCTGGTTGATTGATCAAATGTCTCTATCTCCATAGTCCCCTTACATGAAATCTCAGTCGTGTTGTCCTCAACCAAGGGCCTTTAGATGCCTATTCAATCTCTCCATGATTGTGAGTCGCTTTCAGTACTCTGTTGGTTAAAGAAGCTAGCATCATCAAAAGCTAGCCCACCCAAGTGGTGCGACTGCAATTATATAGCCCTTTTTTCTCACTCCTCTGAAATTAAGCTTTCTTATGATTAGGGACAGTTTAATTGGCTGCTTATCCTCCATAATCACATCAAAAAGCCACATTTGCATGGCTCCATCAATGTCATTTAAGATTTAGTTTTGGTTTCCTATAGGTTCCACTTTACCTCTTAAATGTCACTTAAAAAGTCGTCAATATTGCATTATAAGTACGTGATCTAAAAAGGGTTATGCTTAAGAAATGAGGTTAGAAACCCTAAACATGAACTGTTCCTTTTTTTCTTTTCTTGTTGTTTGGTCATAGATAACTTTATTTTGTGATGTTGATGGATGATGATAGTGAAGTAGAAGGTGAGAAGGAGGAGGATGGCCAAATCTTTACAAGCTCCAATGAGAAGATCTTGCGTTGAACATCTGTATCAACAATAAGAGTAGTTGGACCATCATCTACATCGTCTAATAGATTGACTACTCTAGTCGGTGATCTTAAAAGTCGACCAATCACTTTCCGTTTCTTCAGCATGGAAAATAAGAAATTTAAGGCAAAATTTTCTCCCAACTTTGGGGTGGGAACATATATATGAATATATTAGATTATTGTATCAAAGTATAAGTTATGCATTGTAACGAGAGCATATAGATATGAGCGATGCTAGTTCATATGGTACAATATCCTTTTTCCTACATTGATGATAAGCAAAAGTTGGGTGTGGGCAGGAATTCAAGGGTTACTGAAGTTTTAAATTAATTTTCTTAAAAAAAAAAAAAGGATATGTGAGTTTTTTATGGTGCTGAAAAGGTTAGAGAAAGTGCCTAAAAGGGACTGTCTTTCTTTCAGTCTCTCCTCTTTATATCAAAATTTCTTTATTGTTTAATATTTATAATTTAGTTAGGTGGGTACACAAGTTTTTCTAGGTCCTAGATAGTGACCACGATGCTTCACGTGATGTCTTGGAGTTTTTCTCCATGTTGGAAAGCTGGAATTCCCAGTGGCTTTGATGGATTTGACCAAGATTCACTTCTCTTACAAAATTAAAATTTTCGGGGTGAAAATAATTAGTTTTTTTTTTCAAATTTAAGTTTGAAACGAAAAAAAAAATTATATATAAATTTTGGTATAAGATTTAATTATATATATAAAATTTTGATTTCATTAAATATTTATAATTGATACAACGTTACGTTTATATATTGTATATACATATAATTATATTTATTTAATATAAAAATAAATTGATGTATTTATTTTTTAAATGTGTACGATTAAAATTAAAATTAACGTTTCATATATACATTTGAATCATAATTAAAGTTACACTCATATAATTACATCAAATTAAAGTTCATATCAAATTACACATTAATTTAAAATTCATATATAATTTCGAGATTTATCTTTAAATAAAAAATAATTATTTTTATCATTAGAATATTTGGAATGGGAATGGGAGATGGTATGGTTTCCCTGTCTAGGAAAAGCTTTAATAATTACTCCAAATAAATCTTTGCAAATAAAAAGATAAATATAAAAAGAGTTTTGGGTTGTTTAAAATCTAACCTGATTTAACTTAAAAATAATTGAAATCCAATAAGAAACATTGGATCAAAAGAAATCTCTGTCTATTTTCTTTGGAGAAGTTTGTGGGTAGGATTGGATTAGGTAAAGATTATATATAATATTAATACATTTTATGTTTATTAAAGTTTGGCTTAGTTCAAAATATAAACTTCATGAAATTTTGTCTAAACTTATTTATATTTGTACATATTTAACCTAAACTTATTTTAGGTTCACCTATATTATTATTTAATTTTTTAAAAATATTTATACTATTTTAAATTTATTAAATATATATTTCATTTATTAAAATTTTTATATAAACAATTTAACATATATTTTTAATGTTTACATTATAGTATTTTATTTTATTATAAATTTAGGTTTTATGTTATAAATTACACATAATGTATAAAAATAAAATAACATAATATATTATCTACTTTAAAAAAATAAATTGATTTTAATCGGACCTTAAATGTTTAAACTTAAATTTAATTTATATTTTAGAATGACCTAATTTTTTACTTAAATTTATTTTTTAAATCTAATATTTTACTTAAATTTAAGAGAAGCTTTTCGACTACCAACAAATATAATTTTCTCTCCATTTTTAGGGGAACGTCTCTCTTTATTTATAATTTCTCAAGTTCCTTTATTTTGGTGGAAAATTTTCAAGTCCCTTAATATATTTGGTGTAGGGCATATCGCTAATCATGTAAAACGTGAATGTAGATACGTTGGTTTGCGCATTGAAAATATTGATAAATTATTTTTCTCCTTATCCAAGGACTGGTAATAGAAATGTTGAGAGGTAGCTAAGATCCCTAATAAAAAGCAATTTTCATATCATGGAATACAGCTGCTTTAAAATGTAGTTTCCACTAGTACTGGTTGTTAGGATAACAGGCAGAGATGACCTCAGGATGTTGTACCTATGGTCACCAAACATCAAACCATAATTAAGTTTTTTAGCATATTTTACGGGGATAAATATTAATATAAATTATGGTTTAATGTGTAATTATATAGATAAATTGGTTTTGTATAATTTTATATATAAAATTTTGAATTGATTTAATTCTTAAAATTATTAACATAATTATTGATATAACATCATTTTATATTTATATATTACATACATAAATAATTATATTTATCTAATATAAAAATAAATTAATGTATTTATTTTTTAAATGTATATGATTAAATCAAATTTAAAGTTTCAAATATATATTTGAATCACAATTAGAGTTTTACGTGTATAATTACACTAAATTAAAGTTTATATATATAATTACACATTAAATCAAAATTCATATATAATTTTGAGATTTATTGTATTTTTCACAATCTCACAACTTACAATAATAAAATATTTTTTTAAAAATCAATAAAGCATTTCTGAGAGCTTTTTAAGTTAAAAGATTTTTCCTTTTCAGCCAAAAAAAATTTATTAAAAATCCAAATGGTAAAATTAATGGAAAGGTTAATAAAACGTCAAAATCAGATGCACTACTGCAATACACTCAAAACAACCCAAATTAACACCTAGCTAGAAGCATAGAACTAATTTGACTTAAAGACACACACCAAAATGCATAATAATAGCAGCACTGAAGACATCGACAAGAACCCAAACTTTATATAATAAAAAAAATCCAGAAAACTACAATAAATCACCATCATCTTGAGAATGCTCATTATACATGAAGCGCACAACAAATGTATTCTCAAAAAGGTTCTCCCAAACCTTTTAAAAAAAATTTCACCATGAACATATTCAGGGTGTTAGAGTTAGGCAAAATCCACTTCCCCATCAAACTTTGTTTTGGTTTCCCGATGAACTCCATGATCAAATCCACCATATTGGTAGTGTAGTTATTAAATTGAATTGAATTTTGATTAATTAGTTTGAAATTAAATTATTTTGTTGAATACCGATAATGATATATTATGATTGAAATTATTGATATAAATAATTATTTGTAACTTAAAAACCTATACTGATTATGGATTAAAATTTTCCACGCACAAAATTAGAAAAGTTCTGATTTTTTATATTAAAACTAAATGAGGCAATTGTTGAAATAATTAAAGTTAATATCTTAAGATTTATCCGTCCGAAATTGAAATACCATTGTAGTATTATTTTGTTAAAAATTTATTAAAACATAAAAGCGCAAATTGCAGTATTATTTTAGGTTAACAACTTGTATTAGAATAATTTTAAAATCTAGTTTTAGGCACCAATAAAATAATGTTACTCATTCATATCTAAAAACTTTTTTAACTACATTCAAAGGTTATTATACACTCAATCATATCTAATATCTTTTATTAATTAAATTGAATTACTTATAAATTAAAATTTTGAAAAAAATAAATAAATAAGTTAGTAAATTGTGTTGGCTTAATGACAAATTTGGCAGCTAACATTTAAATGTTTTGTCAAAATGACCCTAATTGTATTTTTTAGTCTTTTTTGGTCATCAACTTATATTCTTTTTTTTTAAATTGTTTTTTTAACAGATTTAATGAAAGTACCGTTAAAAAAAGTTAACGGGATGATGTGAAATTTCATATGTGGAATATTCTTAATAAGATGTAATTTATTACTTAGATAACCCAATAAAATAATTACATGTGGAAAATAATAAAATAAACAAATAATTTATGAATTAAAAAAATCTTAATTTAAAGAAAATAAACGTAATTATCTAAAAAAGGTTTCAAAATAAATGCATACATTCAGTATTTTCGGTTTGATTTATTAATTATTTTTTTGAAAACTCTCAGTAAACAAATGTAAGCATTCATTTTGAAACCTTGTTTTTAGATAATCACATTTAATTTTTTAATTAAGAGTTATTTTTTTAATCTCATGTATGATTTATTTATTTTATTATTTTTCACATGTAATTATCTTATTGTGTTGCCTAAGTAATAAATTTCATCTAATTAAAAATATTCCACATCATCCTCATTAATTTTTTTTAACCATACTTTCATCAAACCTGTTAGAAAAAACAGTTTGAAAAAAAAAATGTTGATGACCAAAAAAGGCTCAAAAATACAATTAGGGTCATTTTGACAAAACATGTAAATATTAGTACCCAAATTTGTCATTAAGCCAATTGTGTTTTCAAAGCTTTTCTTTCTTTTATAATTTAAATTATTTTTAGATATACTTTCCAAATTCTAATAGTCTTTTATTTATTTTATAAGGTTTTTACTTTTTTTTTTTATTTTTAAATCTTTCTTTTAGTGATTTAAAAAAATTAAAAACTTCATAAAAATGCATAAGAAAAAATTGAAAATGAAAATAAAAATAGAAACTAAAACTAAAATTAAAACTAATAAATAAAAATTAAGCAAAATTGAAATAAAAAGACTATAAGCAAAAAATTGAAAACTGAAACAGTAACATAGATTGCATTATCAAACTTTGGTATTTGATTAGAAAATTCAAGAACGATTAAAATCTAAAAAGAAATATAAAATAAATGGCTATTAGAATTAGACAGAAATAGCTAAAAATTATTTAAATTATAATAGAAAACCTTAGAAAACGTAATTTAATAATCTTTTTTTATACAAGTAATTTAATTTAATTATAGAAGTTATTAGATATGATTAGGTGTATAATAACCTTTAAAATTGAGGATTTGACATTATTTTATTGGTGCCTAAAAATGATAGACTTTAATTATTATTCTGATAAATTATTCCCTTATTTTAGTAAATTTTCAATTGACTCTTGACCTAACTTAATTAGAGGCTTAATAATAACTATATTTATGACACAATCACAATGTGAGTGAAAAAAATTATATAACAAATATACTTATTAAAAATTTACTTAAAAATTAATTGATGATTTAGTTATAATAATAATGTTGATTGTTTACCATTCACAATGGTTCGAATTTAAAATTTATTATAATTAAAATTTTATTAATTTATTATATAAAAAATAAAAAATAAAAAAATTTCATAAAAATAAAATTTAATTTGTATATAAAAAAGATATTTTAATAATTTCATAACTGAATCCATACTTTATTAACTTATGATACTAAGTTAGTAAAACATTAAATAAGTATTGATGATGGTGGTGATATGGTTAGGCACTTCAGCACTAGTTTTGGTTGGAGGTTTTAACTAGGACATTTATTGCTTAAAATGATTGGACTAATAAACTGTATTAAAACCCTAGGTTTACAATGAGAAACTGTACAGATTAAGGCAAATTGCATTATTGGGATAACAATATGGTTTTGGGGTAGGGGAAAAATGCCACATTAATTACTAAGGAGAACATGGCATAACATGCATGTGGGCACATAAGCATGTCATGCATGAAGATAGAAGATGCATGCATCATTCACAATTGATTGGGAAGATGTAGCAGGTTTTCTCCTCCTTGGACAAAACCCCCCCATGTCGGGAAATGTGGATTAAACGAATATAGTAATATTTTGACGAGTATTATTATTATATCGATCAACAAAGGTAGAAAACAAAGTGTTCCGTTTAGATGATAAGATATTTCATCACTTCAAGAAACACTGAAATTTAGATCTTTGGACATCATTGATACCGAACATCCAGCCCCCTTTCTAACAATAACCCCATGTTTCTCAAAAGCTGTACCTCTAATATTATTATATGATATACAAATCCAACATTCCAAATTCAAATGTCAAATTAATTAGACTCCCTCTATACCAACTTCATTTTCATAAAACATCAAGGCAAGAATTGTGGGAGAATAGGGATATTTGGCTGCTTTGAAGTATGCAATATTGGATTCTGTTTCATTGTCATATATATATGTATAAACAATTTCAGTCATTATTTATTACTTGTTTTGGTTGTTTCTTAGAATTGAAATAGTTTTTTTTAATGCAAATTGGGACATTGGGAAGGATGGGGAGAGCAGAGATTCCATTTCCTCAATGGAAGAAAGGGATGGGGTACTTCAACACCTGTTATCTTGACCAAGACTCTTGTGCCACTCTTGTCTCCCATACTTATTAAGCTTCTTCCCAAAATACTATTCCACAAACAATTCAACAATAAAAGAAAAAGGTGAAATATAATATCATATATACTATTATAAAAGTAAGAGGGAGAAGAATCGCTATAAATAAATATGGCTTCTAGAGTAATCACCTCTTATTATATCAGTAAAATCCAAGCTAGTTTCACTTGGGCTTTTGCTGACATCAAGTCATCAGAGGCTGTCCCCAACACTGCTGTTTTCACCTAGCCAAAGGGACCGTACATTTACGACCTACACAACTTTAAACAACAACCATAACACCAACAGTTTTGCGTTCGGAGGAGTCTAAAAGGATTTTGAATGTATTAACTATATGAATATGAAGATAGGCATGCCTGTCGCTATCAAAGAAAAAAAAGGGGGTGAGAAATGCCGGTTGGTTGATGATAATTAATGTGGTCAATTGGAGGATGATTACAGGGGCTAATGATCTCATTTTGTCATAAACAGACGGTCAAAGACAAGAGTATAATTGTCTGTCAAAACTTTCTTGGTGTCAGGAAGGTGAATTGAAAGCACTGAAAGCTCCTTTTAGTCATCACGTAGCTGCAGACCAGAGAGAGAAAGAGAAAGATAGATCCCAAAGGACCCAAAACTAATGAAAATCTTACTAGTAGAAAGTACACTGGTTCTCTCATACATCTTTGCATCAATATCCGTGTATGTCAAAGTGTACAAAACTGTTTGTAAAGCAGCTCTCCCCCCTGATGATCAATTTACCATATTAATTGCTGCAAGTTATTTGTTTTATTCTTAAACACCCCTGTATTACACTTACATTATCAAACCCCTTTCCTTAGGACCTCTTCTTGACAGCCTCCCAGGTGATCCATCCATCCATCCATCCATCAAGATTTACAACAAAATGTCTCCATCTCTCAAGCTAGTCAAACAGACCACTTATTAAATCTGTCAAGAAATGAATAGAATCATGTGATTTTTGTGCTCTAGCACTTCCAAGTGTGGGGTCCTTAATTTTTTTGATGCTCACAATCTGTACATACTTTCATGTTATAAGAATGTGGCAGGTAATGCCATACCTTTGACAATTTGAGAAGTCATGCAGGCGTAATGCATCAACCATGCGTATTCTTATCATATGTGGATTGAGATTGGCAGCAAAATTTGACATTTCTATCATAACATATCCCAATCACAACCTAAAATCTCATCAATTATAACTCTCACACTTTCCTCCTTTTCATTCATGAATACAAGTTAAGATTCAAGAATACAGATAATAAATACACAAGACATACATGAACATCTTTGATATTATATCAAACCTTCTTAATCTTGCATTCATATATGTAGTAGCAAAGGAATAAGTGTGATCATATTTGGTTGTTGATATGCCCCATATAGAGGGACACTTGGATGCACCAAAATGATGGCGATAAAGAATGGGGTGGGGAAAAAAAGTGAGAGAGAGAGAGAGAGGAAGTGAGAGAAGTAACCTAAATGAACATTTAAAAATACTCTGCTAAAGAAGAAGAAATCAATGGATCGTAGTAGCTCGACACTGAGAGTGAATAAATAGAGATGGTGGAAATGTAAGTGTTGTTCCTGGGACTGAAATGAGTGGTTATACCTAGATGTGTCAGATAGGTAAGGAAAAAAAACATTGGGGTTGAATAGAAAGAGAGATACGTGTGTATGGGTCCTCAGAGAAATACTCAGAAATGGGGCAAAACTCATGATGTTAGCATAAGAAGAATAAGGTTTGGTCTGTGTTTGAGAGTGGTATTTTCATTATTGGGATAAGGGTAGAAAGAGAAAATACAACCAGGACAGGAGAGCTGTTTTTGAAACGGAGGGTTGATTGATAATGGAGAACCGTTGGGAACCGAGAAGGGCAAATCGTGGGGCCTCATAAAATCATTTTGGTAAAATTTAAAGCATGATTAAATGCAATACAGTAACAGAGAGAGAGAAAGAGAGAGAGAGGTATAAATGTGACATTTCCATGTTGGTTTGCTTATATAAAGGAGGTTAAGATGCTGGCTTCTCCCTTCTTTTAAGGAAAGATATATCGGTAGAGAGGAAGGAAAAAAAAAAAAGAAAAGAATGAAAGAGAGGGTCTAAAAGAGTGTGAAGAAATTTGATGGAGGAACATCTCAGTCCATTAGCTGTTAGTCATCTCCTTCAACACACACTAAGAAGCTTGTGCATTCATGAGAACTCTCAATGGGTTTATGCAGTCTTTTGGAGGATCTTACCTAGAAACTATCCACCTCCCAAGTAAGGAAGCTAAGCATAAAGCCAAATTACACAAACACACTAATACTGCTTTCCTTTTTCTTTCTCCTTAGGGGTACTGCAGTAGGTTTCCTTTTCCTCCAAGATAAAGGATCTAACCTATCTGACTCATTCAATGGATAAACAACACACAAATGTCATAATCTCTCACTAATTTATGGTTTTCTCATGCCTTTTTGAGACATAATTGTTTTTCCATTACTTTTATCATAGATGGGATGGTCAAGGAGCTTATGACAGGTCTAGAGGAAACAGGAGAAACTGGTATAGGTTTTCAGTTTCTTTTTTCTTTATGGAAAACAATATGCCATGCATATTTGATAACTTACTTACAGTTGATAGTGAACAAATTGCAGGATATTAGTTTGGGAAGATGGTTTCTGCAACTTTGCTGCCTCAGCAGCTGAAATAAACTCCGGATACTGTCATGGTTCCTCAGTCCATGGCAGCAGTGAGTTTCAACATTATCAAGGACTGCAACCAGAGCTTTTCTTTAAGATGTCACATGAAATCTACAACTATGGAGAAGGGTAAGAATTTCTATGAGCTATTAGGTAATTGGTAATATTAATTTCAAGTAAACTGACCTTTTATCTGTTAACGTGGGCAGTTTGATAGGAAAAGTGGCTGCAGATCACAGTCACAAGTGGATATACAAAGAACCAAATGAGCAGGAAATCAACTTCTTGTCAGCATGGCATAACTCTGCAGACTCAGTAAGCATACATGTTTGCCCGTCCAATCCATGCTTAGAGTTACACCCTTTGGTGATTGCAGATTCCTCTTGTTTCTCACAAGATCTTCTTTGTTTTCTCTAGCATCCTAGGACATGGGAAGCACAGTTTCAGGCCGGAATAAAGGTATATCACAATATCAACATAACAAAACTCTCAAGAATTAAGATAGATCTAAGTACCTGCTTTGAATTGAACATCTTTTCAGACCATCGCCTTGATTGCAGTTAGAGAAGGTGTTGTGCAACTAGGAGCTGTTCACAAGGTTCTCTCTCTCTCTCTCTCTCTCTCTCTCTCTCTCTAAAGTTCATACAGCATACAATTTGGTTTGCTATCATGATGCACCTGACAGTACCATATATATCTCCATTTTCTTTCTCATTTATGTTACTCAAAGGTAATTGAAGACCTGAGTTATGTAGTTCTACTGAGAAAGAAATTCAGCTACATAGAAAGCATTCCTGGAGTACTCTTGCCCCACCCATCATCTTCTGCTTACCCTTTCAAAGTAGATGCCTATGGCACACCAGAAGCATGGGCGCATTTCCCAGCAGGGACAACAATTGCACCACCGCCACCACCTGAATTCTACGACCACTTCAATCAGCCCATGAAAATAACACCTTCCATGAGCAGCCTTGAAGCCCTTCTTTCCAAGCTTCCATCAGTTGTACCACCGCAAGCTTCTTCCGGATACTGTGAGTCTCATCCACAGTCACAGTTCCTATCATCGCAAAGGCCAGTGGAATACATTGGGATGGAGAAAGTGGCAAAAGAAGAAATTGATGAAGAGTATAAGCCTGAACAAGATATGGGTGAAAGCAGCACCTCCTTTTCTGCATATCGTCGCCAGCAACAGTATCATCAACACCTCTCAATGTAACCAAACGGCAGGCCCAACAATGGATTTTGATATATAGCGAGTGATATTTGGAGTATCTTTATATATCATATAGCCCAGTTCTTCTATGTAGATTGTGCATGGATCGGTGCATTGATTTCTATAATGTTTCAGTTAGGCCATTGGGGTGTTAATTTCTACTAAACTATAGCAGCTTTCTTTGCTGTTGAAGCTTTGTTTAGCCCTAGACTCCAAGCTAGTATATACTATCATGAATCTTCATCTTCCATCGATCCCTTCATATATATATATATATGAGCTTAAATTCCTTGTTAGTATATGATTCTTGAGATGATTAAGCACCCTTCACTGAATAACGTATGTTATGATGCATATTTATTTGATCAGAATCATACTTCAGTTATTTCAAAATTAATGGCAACTAAATGAGAGGAAACTTCATATAACAAGAAAATGAGTATCAGAAATATGGAAGGCTTCAGTAATCTTCTTATGATATAATAATATAATATTATATTATCTGTGTAAGGAAATAGTTAAAACAAATAAACAGGATAATAATCCTTTTTTAATTAGTACTTTTACTTTTTATTCTTGAAACAAAGTATGAGTTTAAAGATTAATAAATTTGACATTAATTTTTTTTACGCGTAAGCAATATTAAACAATCATTTTTCAAGCCTAATTAGTTTTCTAAATTGTCTTTTAAAGTTGAATGAAAAAACTAACAATTATAGCATTTAGCTTTTCAAAAACCCTGCTTTTTATTTATATTAATTATAAATTATAAGTTTAAGTTAAAAAATCTTATTAAAAATAAAAAAAATTAATTAAATTTTCATCAAAATTTTTCATTCAATTGAGTCTTTATTGACAAAAAAAAAATCAATTAAGTGTATTTGCTAAAGTTGATTGTGCTGGAACCCAAGTTGTGGCTTTTTTGGTCGGCTTTTGATCTGCCATAAATTGATATGGCAAATTAGGTTTTCCCGTTACACTTGAAGAGCTTGTTTTTGAGTAAAGTTGCATATTTTCTATAGTTTTTCGTAGTTTTTAAGTTTTTAGTTAATAAGCGTAAATGCCTCATTTTTCTTGTTTTTTGAGACCCAAATTGGCCAATAATATCATTGGGGGCCCTAACATATGATTAAGTGTTGTAGGGATGTGTTAGAGGTTGAAATTGAGTGAGAATTTCACCAAAGGAGAAGGTATCGCGATATCCTATCCTTGGAATCACAATACCTCCAATAGGCCCCAAGGATGGAGACTTCACACAGTGATGTCGAGATATCCACCCTAAGGTATCGAAACATCCACCAGTTTTGTCAACCCCCCATTTCAAGACTGTCAACGATGTCCCGACACTCATCCTATGGGTATCACGATATCCATATCGTGAGGGGACAAAAATGAAACAAAGGATAGTCTTTGTCCAACCAAAGCACCAATCATTTAAGGCCTGTTCAAGGGTATTTTGGGCAACAAAATTAGGTTAGAATAATTGCTTATATCAGCCGAAATTTGGCTGAAACAAAAAGAGGCCACATTATACTAGTTTAACTTTAGTTTTCTCTAGGTTTTCTTTTAGTTTTCATGCACTTTTTTCTAGGGTTCCTATTTTCTCTTATTCTTTCATAGTTTTAGAGTTTATTTTACTACACTTTCTTCTTGTAGTTAGTTAAGTTAGTTAACAGTGTAGCTTAGATTTATTTGCACTTTTAGGCCCTGTACCTTGGTTGTAATGATATTTTTAGCTTTAGTTTAATGCATTTCAGTTTCCTTTACTTTAAATCTATTAAAGTTTGTTTCTTTTATATTTCTTACTTTTAAAGTTTGTTCCTTTTATATTTTTTACTTTTGATTTTTTTATTGTATGCTTTTCTTTATATTTCTTTTAAGTTTCTTTGCATAAAAATCCAAACTTTTGTATTTTTCTTAAGCTTTTCTTTAATGGCTTCCATGCTTTTCATTTTCATGTTCATTAGCTTTATTTTTCACATGAGTAACTAAACTTTAAAGGGGGTTGGTTGATGAAAATGTGATGAGTTAATTTTTGAATGAGGGATCAAATCGTAATAAATTGGACTAATTTGAATGAACCTAAAAACTTAGGATTGACGACCCTAAGGGAATATCTAGGCAAGTGAGGCCAAGAGGAGATCTTGTTGGGCACCAATTCATTAGTCTCAGGTTAACTAGTGAGATCGAGAGATAATTTGGATTAATTTGTCTAACTTGGTAAAATTGAGACCGAAAGGTAAAATGGAACCATTTTAGGAGTTTAAGCGATTTGGATCCTTAATTCGAAGATTGGTAAATCACATCGATATCAATCAACCACTGTTTGTTAATTTTTTGTTAATTTTGTAATTTTTCATATTTTACAATTTAGTCCTTAGTAGCTTGCTAGTAGTTTAGTCCTCTTGATTTTATGGTTTGTTGTAATATAATCTTCTGCAATTAGTTGGTTAGACTCTTTATTTCGCATGCTCGTTATTTAGAAATTGTTCAAACCCCAGACTCTCTCGATTTCAATCCTTGGAATACTCTAGTGTTCTATTATAACACTACAAATATTACAACTGACCTGTCACGTTTGTAGTAAGCTGCAATATTTGTTTTAGTAGGACTGTTGATTTTTCTCTATTCGTTCGAGAGGACGGAGAGAGGCGATCAGGTGTTTACTTTCTCCAGGAATAGTTTAGGTTCGATTCTTATTTGTACCAAAAGAAAAGGTTGATTGTGTTTATTGTTATATTTTGTTGACATGGCAAATGATGACACAAGAGATTGACACATGGCATGCCATGTGTAGCTATTGTTGATGTGGCATTTTCATGCCAATAAATATTTAAAAAATCTTAAAATTTAATTGAAAATTAAAAAAAAGGCGTCTAAGTTCATTTGACTCTTGACTGGCATTTGTCTAGGTTTATGTAACACCCCTAACCCGTATCCTTCATCGGAATAGGGTTATGAGGCATTACCGATCAACACATATCACTATACAATCATTTTACATACATACATACATCATTCATTATCACATCATAGTCATTCACAACCATATAGTCCTTTTTAGAAGGTTTATGAGACCTTAACATACTTAAAGAAGGGGTCAAGACTAAACCGATAACATTCTAAACTTTTACGAAACTTAGGAATTTTTTTTAAATAGGGCACATACCTGTGTGGCTAGGTCATGTACTTTACATGGCCGTACCTCAAACCATCCTCGGCCCATGTGTAACACTGACTTGATCACACAGTCACTAGACACGCCCGTGTGTCCAGCCCGTGTGTCATTCTGACTTATATAGCTACAACACAGGGGTCATATGGTCGAGGCACATGCCCGTTTGCTCAGGCCAATTTGGCCAAGCCATGTGGCACGAAATAGGCTTAGTTTAAGCCATTTTTCACACCCCATTTTGACATCTACCTAAGCATTAGCACAACATCTATAAGCATAATAGGCAATCAAAATTTAGCCAATTTCTAGCCAAAACATATATCTTTCCATCCATAATATACTCAACCAATTCCATACTCAATTTCCATACCAAATCATACCAAATCACATGATCCATAACTCATCAATTACCACATTCAAACTCATGATAAAACTTACCAAATTCACATTCAAACGCATGCCAAAATGACTATTTCTCAATAGGCTTTATACACAATTTAAACATACCAAAATTGTACCATTTACCATATACCAGAATTAAACATAAACACATCTATTAGTTAACCATATCACATGGCATAACTTATATATAATATAAAACATACTCAACTACTTCTAGCCTATACATGCCATACTTAGCTATTTACTAAACTTCGCATACAATTGCTTATCACGTAAAGTCTGTAACACTAATTTCAAATGTTTAGCATGCTCGGATTCATCACGTGAATAGATCAATATGTCATCTATAAACACAACCATAAATTGATCCAAATACTGTCTGAAGATCCGATTCATTAAATCTATAAAAATAGCAGGTGCATTTGTTAGTCCAAAAGGCATAACGAGGAACTCATAATGTCCGTACCTCGTTTAAAAAGAAGCATTTGGCACATCAGAGTCTTTAACTCGTAGCTGATAACAACTTGATCTCAAATCTATCTTTGAAAACACAGCAGCCCCTTTCAATTGATCAAACAAATCATCAATTCTGGGCAAAGGATACTTGTTCTTCATAGTAACTTTGTTCAACTGACCGTAATCAATGCATATTCTCTTCATGTTGTCTTTCTTTTTCACGAACAAAATCAGAGCACCCCAAGGTGAAAAACTCAGTCTCGCGAAACCTCTATCAGTCAATTCTTGGAACTGAGACTTTAATTCTTTTAACTCTATCGATGTCATTCTATACGAAGCTATCGAAATTAGAGTAGTCCCTGACACTAATTCAATGCAAAACTCGACTTCTCAAACAGGAGGTAATCTGGGAAGTTCTTTAGGAAACACATTAGCGAATTCATAGACAACAGGCATTGATTTAATTTTCTTATCAGCCACTTTTGAATCTATCACATAAGCAAAGTAAGCTTCACAACCATTATTCACATATTTTTGAGCTGTCATTGCAGATATTATAGCAGGCAACCCATTCAAATCACTAGATTTAATCCGGACTATTTTCATCATTTTTGCATCTCAAATCAATAACTTTTCGTTTACAATTCACAACATCATCCTGCAAAGTTAGCTAATCCATACCCAGAATTATATCAAACTCATCAAAAGGCAATAGCATTAAATCAGCTGGAAAACAGATATCTCGAATCATTTACGGGCAATTCTTGCACACTTTATCTACCAGGACACTTTTACCTAAGGGATTCAATACTCTAATTATGAATTCAGTAGACTTTACAGGCAAAGCTTACAGTGCACTAAATGCATACATATATAAGAATGCGATGATTCAGGATCTATCAATGCAATCATAGAAGTATCGTAAAGAGTGAATGTACTCGTACTAACATCAGGAGACGAAGCTTCTTCTTGAGCTCGGATAACATAAGCTCTGGTAGGTGCTCTGGCCTCAGACCTCACAGTTATATCTTTCGTTGCTCCTCAACTACTACTTACATTCCCAGAACCCCCGAGTGGTTTCCCTCTGGTCACACCAGTATTCTGTCTTACATTTGTACCGTTTCTTATTCAACCAACTCTAGACAATCTCGCTTGAAATGATCTAATGATCCACATTTGTAACAAAATTTATTACTTTTGTTCCAGCATTCACCAAAATGTCATTTCCCACACTGCTGACATTTGGGTTTATTATCTTGAACACTACTAACACTCATTACTGAAGTAGCTCGAGTTTTAGAACCAGAATATTGTTTTGCATGATCCCTGTTTGAAAATCCCACCGAAGCATTCGAACTAGCATATGACCCTCTGAATTTCTTTGAGGAAGATTGATGCTGTTTTCCTTTTGGTCGTTTTTTTAAGACTTGAGCTTCTAATTTGCTTTCTTCTTTTCTCTATTGAGATCCACGGCTTTACAAGGCCTCTCAACTAAAACCATAAATTCTTTCAGTTCAAGAATTTCAACCAGAAGTTTTATATCCTCATTCAACCCATAGACAAATCGTTTACACATAATCTCTTCAGTAGCAACATATTCCCGAGCATACTTGCTCAATCGTACAAATTCTCTTTCATACTCTATCACCGTCATTCGACCCTATTTTAGCTTTAGAAATTCTTTATGTTTCTGATCAAGAAATCGCTGACTGATATATTTCTTTCGAAACTCAGATTGAAAGAATTCTCAGTTGACTCGAATAACTTAATTCATTTAATTCGAAATTCAAATTTTTTTCTATTTTTTTGCGTCGAATCAAGTTTTGCTCACCCTTATATTCAACTAAGAAAGGCAATAGCAAACATGGTTATATTGGGGAGAAACGTATATAAGTATTCTATTTTTCATTGTTTAACTTTTCAATTTTTCATTTTTTTATTTATTTGAATATTGAATATTCTCTCTCAATATATCATTTGTTCAGTCCGAATTACTTACTCAGATTCATATTGGATCTTATATGGCTATTGTTGATACAAGTGTTTAACAAAAAGGAGATAAGGAGAAGAAGGTGGTGGTAAATTGAGGGTTGGTTTACTTGTGACATGTGAAGAGCTGAAATAGAAGTAGGAGGTTAAAAGAGAAGAGGAGAAGGGAGAAAAAAGATAGATGGGGGAAATACTTTGGTTTTTCTTAGAGAAAAAGGGGATCATCAATCTCTCAAGCTCTAGGTATATATAAGTGGGTGCCCCTTGTCTAATAGTGCCATATAGTCGACAATACAGAGGGTAGGTATGTCTGTATGGTTGGCCTGGTGATAGGGCCATTAAAGGTCAATTATCTCTATATGTAGTATTATGTGGTCCTACTTTGACATTCTGCTTACCAAGGTTGTATGAGGTTGTTATGTGCAATGATCCTTTAATGGTCCCCACAGAGGGTCCGTGGCTGATGGTATCTAGGATGGCTCTAAGATGGCTAGAGTGAGATTCGTAGAGGGACATCACAAAGGGTATCTAGTGAAAGTTTGCTTATGAGTTGTATCCAATGAAATGTCATTACTAGGCCATCTCATGCTCTACCAAGTGTCATTGTTAGAGTAGGGTTTTAACAATTGCCCCATGATCACCTCTGGATATACTAACGTCGAGAGTGTGAATGCTACACAAAAGATATAAAATAAAGTGGTGTCCGCAAGTATACAAGGTAGGTTGTAATATAGTTACAACGAAGTAGGCAAGTTCTCTAAGGATCGTACCCAAGGGAGGCGAACACTAAATCAATCCTAACCTAAACACAAATAGATCTAATTAGTATTTTAAATAAATCATAGTACGATAAAACATAAATGAGAGATTTTTGGGTTTTTATAATTTAGTAACTAAAATAGCATAAATAAAGAAACTTTGGAAGACTAATTTGCAAACTATATCAAATCTAGCTATGAGTGATTAGCTTGCTTTGGTGGTTATAACTAATTCCTATTTCAAGTTTCTACTCAATCAACTAGTCATTAATCTAGCAGGATCTCTCGATCTTCCACTAAACTAATGAGTCGAAAAGAACTACTTATTTATCAACCTCACAATCAATACCGATTTAGGGATAAGGTGTTCACGGATAGACCATACCAATTTTGGGTTAATTCCCACCTAAATGAATTCCTAGGGTCGTCAAGCCTAGGCTTTAAGTTCTTCCTCTTCCAAACAGCTTATCTGTTAAGAAAACCCTATATAGTAATGATTTAATCACACTTCTACTCATTAATCCCCAATAAAAAGATTAGTTCCTCATGGATCTCATGAAAACAATTATCTTAACAAATAAGGTATACATAAAGATTAAAAAAACAGAGCACGAATAAATAGGCTCTTAAACACCCCCAACCCATGTTTGTCGCCGGATTAGGGTTAAGAGGTATTACCAATCAAACACAACATTTAACTAACATTCCATAACTCAATAAACATTCATTATCAAATAACATTCATTCATATACACAATGTCCCTTAAATAGGTTTATGAGACCTTAAACATGCTTTAAAGAAGGTTCGAGACACGCCCGTGTCATAGGTCGTGTGAAAATAGGGCATACATTCTAACTTCACCACATGGCCGAGGACACGCCCGTGTACTAGGCAATGTGAAATCTAACAGGGTTACTGACTTGGGTCACACGACCAGTCACAAACCCATTTGCGAGCCCGTGTGCCACACACGGCCAGTAGACACGCCCATGTGTCTACGCTGTGCCAAACCTGTAGGGTATACTGACTTAATTCGAAGGGCTACCCTAGGGGACACACAACCATGTACCAAGGCCATGTGTCACATACAGTCGAGCCACACGCCCGTGTGCTTGACCGTGTGGAGTGAAAATAGGCTTGGTTGAAGCCACATTTCTCACCCTTCTCAAGCATACCTAAAATACCACATTTCATGCCATTTCAATACATATATAAGCAACCAAAACATGCTATTCCAAACACATATCATGCCATTTATAACCATTCTTTCTACTACTCAATTCCTTTAAAACATACCGAATTATTATGCCAAAATCATCAAACTCACATAACTTCCAAATGCATTTATATCACTTTTCCATCAACTAAATCATGCTCTCTAACATATCAATTCATCATCTATAAATCATACCATAATATACCATTCCTCAATCATTAATAACTAACAAAATAAGCAACCATTTAGTCATATCAACAACCACGACAAACAATGCCAAAACACAAGACATTATGTACATCACATATAACACTTTTCCAACACATAATTTAGGCCAACTTAAATGGCCAAATACATGCCAACAATTTAAACTAAACTAAGCCAAATCTCATGGCTATATCAAATTTTAAAATATATCATCAACTCACTAGCCTATACGTGCTATATACCATATTTACAAACTTCCAAAAATACTAATAAGTAGTCGATAGTGTGATGATGGTTCCCGATGATCCCCAATGTCTAAGCTAGCTTCGATAATCTATAAAACATGGAAAGAACAAACAAGTAAGCTTTAAAAGCTTAGTAAGCCATATACAAATAAAGTCAACACATGAATATTCATATATCAAATCAAATATGCTAAACATAGCTAATCACATTCAATTTCACAAACCTTTCTCATTGAACATATATTCAATGTCTTAATTGAGTCCATCAAATACTTCCCATTTTTAATACACGTATGAATCTAGTACGTGCCTGAGTTAGTTAGCTCATTCACATATTCTTTCTCGACGTGACTTTACCCGTTGAACCATTCGAAATTGTTAAGGATACTAATAAATCACATAAGCTCATACAATGTCATATCTCAGATATGGTCTTACGTGCTATCACATATCAATGCCACTGTCCCAGACAGGGTTTTACACGAAATCGATTAACGATACCAATGTCCCAGACATGGTCTTACACGTAATTTCAATACAATGACAATATCCCAGACATGGTCTTACATGTAATTATGTCTCGATAACCTAATGTCATGACATTCGTACTATTCTAAAGGTTCGTACGAGACTTTCAGATATTGTAACTTTATTGATTCTTGCTCGTAATTGCTCATTCAACATTCATAACGTTTCAATGATAAATAAACATATATAATTAAATTTAAAGGTATTTATTTGCATATGAACTTACCTCATATTCGGTATAAATGGACTGAATTAACTATTCATCAACTTTTGATTTTCCCCGATCTAAATCTGTTTTCTTTCGTTCTTGATCTTAATCAAGCCAATTACTTGTCGAACCCTAAATGTTCTCCAAAGCTTTTTCTTTCTTTTAATATTCGGCCAAGAAAGAAAGAAAATGAGCTAAATTTTGGCTTTTGTTTTAATTAAATTAACCTTAATAACCAAATTACTATTTTAACCTTAATTATAACATTAACAAAACATTTAATGATTGGCCGTTTATGTCAAATTCCACTAATCATGGTCTAATTACATTATAAGGACCCTTCATTTAACAAGCCATAGCAATTAGGTGCTTTTAACTTATAGCATGCTACTTTTACATTTTACGCGATTTAGTCCTTTTTCCCAAATTAACCACTTAAACTTTAAAATTAGAAAATGGATTTTTCACACATATATATTCACATGCCGTAAACTCTAAAAATAATATTAAAATATTTTTGGGCTCGAATTTGTGGTTCTGAAACCACTGTCCTGTTATAGACAAAGTCAAGACAAAAAGGAAATGTAAATGAGTTAAACGATTCAGGTATGTAAGAAATTCATATGAACATTTAAAATGAAGGTAAGTGATAAATTTGAATGTGGTTAAGTGTATGATATGAGAAATGTTGGTACTTGTACATGTATTTAGCCATGCTTTCCATAATTGAATTAATACGTAATTGCTTCATATGATAAATTTATTTGTATATGGCTTACTAAGATTTTAAAGCTTACTTTGTGTGTTCTCTCATTGTTTTATAAAGTATCAAAGCTAGCTCAGACTCAGGGATTGTTAGGAATTGTCACCACACTATTGATCATCTATTTGGTATTTTTAAATCTTGTAAATATGGTATATGGCATGTATAGGCTAGTGTCATTATGGTATATTTTGAGTTATGGATTTAGCCATGTGAGTTGGCTTAAGAATGATGTGTTTGATAGAATTGTATTTGGCTTATGGTATGAGTTAAAATATGGTATGTGATGTATGTATGTTATGCCGTATGAATTTAGCAAATTTGGTGTGGTTGCTTTGATGGTTATATGGTTGAATTATATTGTAACAACCCAATTTAGGGCCAAGTCAGAATAATGGTTTCAGGACCACAAATCTAAAGTATAAAAAATTATTGTGATAAATTTTTAAGGTTTATAGTATCATTGAATGCATGTGTGAAAATCTCGTTAAGAAATTTTATCGATAAAGGGTCCAATTTGGCTAGTAAGACTAAATTGGAAAAAGTGCAAAAATATGTGTTCTAGAAGCATTGGGTGCTTATTTGTAATGAAATTGTAAATTAGAGGTCCTTATTTAGTAATTAGACCATTATATATCATGCTGGACAAAAATGGACATGAAAGGGTAAAATTTCAAAGTAAGACCTTAAGGGCATTTTGGTCATTTGGTTAATAAAAGAAGAAAAAGGGAAAATAAAGTCAAAATTGTAATCATCTTTCTCCTACCTTGGCTGAATTTCACAAGGAAACCATAGTTAGGATTTCTTCAACTTTCAAGCTTGATAGTAAGTGCATCGTAGCCCTGTTTTTAACGTTCTTTACGTTTTTGAAGTCATTATCACTCGATTTACCTATTTCTACCATTATTTTGAAGTAGGGTTTATGTTTAAAAATTTACCCATGTGTGACATGTATGTATTTTGATGTCTAATGGTAGAAAATGAAAGTTTAGTGTTGGATAAACGATTTTTGCTAGGTGACTTTCGGTGAAAATTTCGAAAAGGACCTAAATGCAAAAGTTGAGAAATGTGTGTAGAAATATGTGAATAAATGAAAATTGTGGGTTGCTATAAGCACGAAAAAGCTTCAGCTAGGCTTGGGTTTGAAAAAATGAATACTTTTCATTTTATGAGCCTAGGGACTAAAGTGTAAATAATTAAAAAGTTAGGGGAAAAATGTAATTTTTCCTTAATATGATTTTTGGGGCCTAATTGAATAATGTGATAATAAAATGAGTTAAATGTGTTATTATAGATCAAGAAAGACAAGGAATTAACCTTAACCAAGGGAAGGACAAGGTAGTGGACTGAATCACAAAAATAGTCATTTTGTATCGAAGTAAGTTTGTAGGTAAATAATGCATCATTAATTTAAGTTTATATGCTTATATGTTGTATGAATTGTGTAAATGATCTAATGAATATATTTGATAAAGTTCGATAAGTGATAAGTGAGGAAAGTTCCCGGTTGAACCTTAGGAATAGAATAGGATACGAGTGACATGTCACTAGGAACCTATGTGTGATTATGTGCTTGTGTGATTTCAAGTGTTGGTCTTGTACATTTACCAGTGGCTAGGTAATCTTGCATATGTTGCGGATACCTGTCAGCTTGTATGAGTAGCACTGAGTAGCTACGTCCCTACCATCAACTTGTGTGAGCAGACTTGTGATAGCTCGAGAACGAGCATATATGTGAAATGTGATATGAGGTAGCTTGGCTACATATGTGACCCTTATGTGCAAACCTTCCTTGTATTCGTTAATATTCCAAGTGTTCAACGAGAATGATAAAGATGTGAAAATATGTGTTTGTATGACCATGTGGCATAGGTGTGTACGTGAAATTCATAAGTATAAATTCTATAAGTGATGATTGTATGGTAATATTGTACTTGAGTAAGTAAGCTGATGAGATTTCAATGATGAATGTATTATTTTTCATTATATGAAATTGCATGGTTATTAGGTGGTTATGGTGTTATTTATTTTCTCCCTTTATTTTCCATTGTCTTATAGTGCCACCAAGCTAGCTTAGAAACGGGACTTGTTGGAGGCTCACATCACACTATCAGAAACATTATTTTGGGTATTTGATATTTGTGATATTTTTGAAAGTATGACATGTATAGGGACTTGGTCATTTTGTTAAGTGTCATATTTGATTTGGCCAAAAATGTTGGCCTAAGTTAGTTAAAGGTTCATTTTGTATAAGGCCATTTGAAATTGGCTAATGTTGGTTATTGGTATAATCATGTATTGATGTCTTTCATGAATGTGGTAGTTTACATGATTAAATTGATAATTGTGTAATGTTTAAGCATGGTGATTGTGGTATGTGAATGAAGAGTGGATGCCTAGTTTTGGATGTTTGGTTGTTTAATTATGTCATGATAAGTGTGGTTGGGTAGGTATATGTGTTTTTGTGTTTTCAGGATGGCAATTGGCTTGGTAAATAGCTTATATATTATCCACATAGATAGACACACGGGCCTGTGTCTAAGCCGTGTGTGACACACGGTCTGCCCCATGGGCGTGTGAATAGGCCGTGTGTCCCCTACAACCTAAATTTGAGAAACAAAATGCCAGTATGGATCACACGGGTGGAGACACGAACGTGTGTCTCGACCGTGTGGATGGCATGGCCTAGAACACGGACGTGTGCCTAGGGCATGTGAAGTCTGCACCTTAAATATGAAATTAAATTCACCATACGGCCAAGCACACGGGCGTGTGACTTGGCCGTGTGACCTTAAATTGTTAATGACGTCATAAACAAAGAGTTACATGGGTTGAGGACACGGGCGTGTCTCGAGCTACACGAGCGTGTGTGACCACACGGCCTACTCACATGGGCGTGTGACTTTCTAAAACATGAAAATTTTCTAAGTGTTGTAACAATTTTGATAATTCTCAGTTTAGTCCCTAGCCACTTCCAATGTAGGTTTAAGGCCTCGTAGGCCTGTAATAGGGACGTTATGAGTATGTATGAAAGGTATTGAATCGAATGAAAATTTATGGGCCAGTTTTGTATGATTAGTTATGTTTAAGTTCGGTAATGCCTCGTACCTTATGCCGACATCAGACTCGGGTAAGGGGTGTTACATTTAATGGCATCAAAGCTATGGTTTAGTTGATTCTCAAACCAACCTAGCTTGTGTATGAGTCTAGCTATACATGCCACATATAAATTGTGATAGTGTGACGACTCTTGACAACTTAAATTGTGTTTTCATATAGTACATGGATCTTGATCGACCCGTAGCCGATGACGTAGAAAGTAATGCGCCGGCTCTCGCCCAAGAGACCGTGCCGCCCGATAGTAGGCATGTGACAACTAGTCACGGAGAAGAGGCTCTGGAAGCCTTTCTCCACATAATGGATGAGTGGTATACGGAGTTTATTCTGGTGAATCCGAATGCTCAACCCCCTCTACCCCCTCCTATTCCTCAACCAATTCCCGTAGCCCCTCAAGGTGTGGAAATGGTAAGACTGAGTAAAGCTCCTATTGATAAGATTCGGAAGTATGGGGCCGAAGAATTCAGGGCTAATGTAGATGACGATCCTGAGAGGGCAGAATTCTAGCTTAAAAATATCCTTCGAGTATTTGATGAGCTTTCTTGTACTCTAAAGGAGTGTCTGAAATGTGCTATTTCACTTTTGAGGGATTCAGCTTATTATTGGTCGAGAACTTTAGTATCGGTAGTATCCAGAGAAAGGGTTACATGGGATTTCTTCCAAGAGGAATTTCAAAAGAAATATATAAGTCAACAGTTTATTGATTAGAAACGTAAAGAGTTCTTGGAATTGAAACAAGGTCATATGACTATATCTCGATACGAGCGAGAGTTTGTTAGACTAAGTAAGTACGCTCGAGAATGTGTTTCCACTAAGGCTATTATGTGTAAGAGATTTGAAGATGGACTGAATGAAGATATTAGATTATTTGTTGGAATTTTAGAACTGAAAGAGTTTGTTGTGCTAGTAGAACGAAGTTGCAAAGCTGAAGAGTTGAAGGAAAGGAGAAAAGCTGAGCTCGAGATAGAGATTCGAGAAAGAGACAGATGAGTAAGTCCTTTCAGTCCTCGTTTAAGAAGTCGAGGGATATGCACATTCGTTCAAATGTTTCAGTTAGGAATCCTAGCAGAGATCTTGAGAAGCAATATTCGGTTCTAAGGCCCGAACTATGTCCATAGCGAGCATTGGTAATGTGAGATCCAAAAAGCCTGAATGTCAACACTATGAAAGGCGACATCCCAGAGAATGTTGGATGATCAACTGGGCTTGTTTTAAATGTGGCTCCTAAGATCATTTCACTAAGGATTGCCCTGAAAGGGTCAAAAAAGATAACATTCAGAATGCTAGGTCGAGTAACATCGTGGCTAGAGGGAGGCCGCGAGAAATACGGAAAATAGGGCCAGTAGCAAATATGTATCCAAGGATTTAGCTACGAGGTCAGAAGCAAGAGCACTTGCGAGAACTTATGCCATTCGTGCTCGAGAGGATGCATCATCACTTGATGTGATTACGAGTACATTTTCTCTTTATGGTACTAATATAGTTGCACTAATCGATCCTGGATCGACGCATTCTTATATTTGCATGAATTTGGTAACTAGTATGAATTTTCCTGTTGAGTCTACTGAGTTTGTGATTAAAGTGTCAAAACCTTTAGATAAGTATGTGTTAGTGGATAAAGTTTGCAAGAATTGTCCTTTGATGATTTGAGGTCACTGTTTTCTGGTTGACTTAATGTTGTTGCCATTTGATGAGTTTGATGCTATTTTGGGTATGTATTGGTTGACATTGCATGATGCCAAGGTAAATTGTAGATAGAAAATTATTGAATTGAAATGTGAAAATGGTGAGATGCTTCGGATTGAAACAGATGAATCGAGTGAACTGCTTGTTGTGATTTCATCTATGTCAGCTTAGAGATATGTAAGAAAGGGTTGTGAAGCATTTCTTGCTTATATGTTGAATACGAAAGTATTCAAATTGAAGATTGAATCAGTACCGGTAGCCTGTAAATTTTTTGATGTGTTTCCAGAAGAGTTGTCTGGGTTGCCTCCGATCAGAAAGATTGAGTTTGCTATTGATTTAGTGCCTTGGACTGCCTCGATATTGATTGCTTTTTTATATGATGGCTCTGACTGAATTAAAAGAGTTAAAAGCTCAGTTGCAAGATTTGACAGACAAGGGAATTGTGAGACCGATTTTTTCTCCCTGGGGTGCCCCCGTTTTGTTTGTAAAGAAGAAAAACAGATCTATGAGACTTTGTATCGATTACTGACAACTCAACAAGGTGACCATAAAGAATAAGTATCCTTTGCCGAGGATCGATGATTTGTTTGATCAATTGAAAAGGTGCAACAGTGTTTTCAAAGATTGACTCGAGATCTGGCTATTATCAATTGAGAGTTAAATAGTCAAATGTGTCGAAAATCATGTTTAGAACGAGGTATGGGCATTATGAGTTTCTTGTTATGCCTTTTAGACTTACTAATGCTCCGGCTTTATTTATGGACTTGATGAATCAAATCTTCCGACCATACCTAGATAAGTTTGTAGTTGTATTCATAGATGATATCCTGATTTAGTCTTGGGATGAGTCCGAGCATGCCGAACATTTGAGAACTGTGTTGCAGATTTTGAGAGATAAGAAATTGTTTGCTAAGTTCAGTAAAAGTGAGTTTTGGCTCCAAGAAGTCAGATTTTTGGGACATATTGTCTCTCTGAAGGTATAAGGGTTGATCCGAGTAAGATATTGGCAATTGTTGATTGGAAGCTGCCAAGAAATGTATCTGAGGTTAGAAGCTTTCTGTGCTTAGCCGGGTATTACTGATGATTTGTCAAAGGATTTTCGATAATTTCTACTCCGATGATGAGGTTGTTACAGAAAGATGTTAAATTTGAATGGTTAGAGAAATGCCAAAAGTGTTTTAAGTAGTTAAAAGCTTTATTGACTAAGGCACCGGTGTTAGTACAACCTAAGTTTGGGAAACAATTTGTAATTTATAGTGATGCTTCTTTGAAAGGTCTTGGATGTGTATTGATGCAAGAAGGCAAGGTGATAGTGTATGCCTCAAGAAAGTTGAAAACACATGAGAAGAACTCTCCGACACACGATCTGGAATTGGCTGCCATTATGTTTGCTTTGAAAATTTGGCGTCACCATTTGTACAGTAAGAGATGTCGTATTTTTACTGATCATAAGAGTTTAAATTACATTATGACTCAGAAAGATTTTAATTTAAGACGACAGAGATGGCTCAAGTTATTAAAAGATTATGAGTTGGTGATCGATTATCACCTGGGGAAAACAAACATAGTTGCAAATGCTTTAAGTAGAAAGTCCCTATTTGCTTTGAGAGCTATGAGTACGAAGTTGGCCTTGTATGATGATGGTTCAATTTTGACCGAGTTGAAAGCTAGACCGTTGTTTCTTCAGCAAATTTGTGAGGCTTAGAAAAGCGACAAAAAGCTTCAAGTTAAAAGAGCTCAGTGTGAAATAGGTAGTATGTAACGTCCCTAACCCGAATCCGTCACCGAAATAGGGTTATGAGACATTACCAAAATTTTTAGAACAAATAGAGATAATTCATTTTATAAAAAAATTTCATAACTTAAAACTTACCACTTTTTCACGAGCACAAATAGATTTTTTATTTGAGCACTTTTCTTTTCAATGCATCATATTATAAACATTTTACTATTGAACCAGTAATTTGGCATTTGTCTAAGTGTCAACAACGACAACAACAACAACACCAACACCAACACCAACACCAACACCTGTTAATATACTTGAACATATTTCATATAAATTCAATATTGATAAACTTATTTTGTCAACATATCACACTTGAGTTTATTACTCATCACAACTTGCATAATTTTCATATAGCATGTATTAGAGATAGTTACACATTTACATAAATCATTCAATTCATTGTACCGATATTTCATGTACCATCATTTTCATGAATTTTGTGTAACAATTCATAGTCCTGAATATGCATAATTATCTGGTAAGTTTCACATACATGTATTTATCATGTCATATTTCAATATATCAAATAAATATGATTTCCATGTATTTCAAGTTTAATTTCATAATTTATTATCTCATACTCAGATTATTCCATGTCGGAACTTTATTCATTAAACCATTCGAAATATCATCATCATAATCATTTTCATTTTCACTTAGTCATTTTAATTCAATTCCCTTTGAACACATCGGAATAATATGGATACATCGGGACATTTCACATAGTGCCACACTTGTTGCTAAAACTACTTCATTTCACATAGATCACATAGGCTCATTCTTGAGCTAATGACATTGAACACAATGCCATGGACTTATTTTACTTAGATGTCATGGACTTATATCACTTGGCACAATACCATGGACTTATTTCACTTAAGTGCCATGGGTGTATTTCACGTAGATTTCCACACAGGTCCCTGGTATCCATTTTCCATTCCTAATGTTCAACCGAAAAATTATCTCACTTTCTGATACTTTATCAATTACATCAAATATTCAGCATTATTTCATAAATTATATCAAAATATGAAAATGTAATTAAAAACGATATACTACTGACATACAAATTTACTTCCCACATCATGAACTCAAATAACATATACAAGACATATTAATGTATTTCAGGTACATTTCATAATATTTCATTTTGAACTCAGACTATTTCATATTAGAACTTTTCTCATTAATTCATTTGAAATACTAATTCATACGGATAGTAAAGTTAAGGTGTATACATATATATATATATATATATATATAAAATTACAAATGAACTCATTCATCAAAACTATTTCCATGTTTATATATCATAGTCTCATATTTCCATGTATGAATTACGATCATTTCCTCGTATTTTAGACAAATATGTGTAACAATTTATAAGCATGCAATTCACTAACTCTTCCTGTCAATCACAATCTAAATTTACAAATCACTTATTGAATCTAATTTCAATATTCACTAAAATTTAGCCATATAAACTCACAAGTTTGATTTTTTGTATTAGAACGATAATCATAATTTCATAATAAATATTCCAAATAAAACATTATCTCATTTCTAATTCAACATTTATTGATTATAAGCGGGCATGTGATCAATTCATACACAAGTCATTCATATGTTTATCCTCCTCCTCCTCTCCATCCACATCCTTAGTATAAATAACACTCTTGTAAGTAACATTGTCTATAATTTTCACTATTTACTTAAATGAATATTTAAGCTATCCATCTGTATCATAGTCACTAAATTATTTTTATCTTGAGCTACAGAATTCCAAATTAAGATCCATTAATTTTGTATGAAACTAAACTCGCATATCTTCTTACCATAAAATTTTTATAATTTTTGGTTTAGCCAATTAGTACAGTTTATTCATTAAATTCTCCCCTCTTTCACTGTTCGACAATTCTGACCAATCTTTACTAAGATTTAATTATATCCTTTTACAGAATTCAAATGATGTTTTAATTTATTTCTTATAAAAATAGACTCATTAAGAAATCTAACCATAAAAATTATGTCCCAAAATTATTTTTGTACAATTTTTTAATGATTTTTCCAATTCAGAACAGGGGGTCTTGAAATCATTCTGAACCAGTCTCACAAAAATATAAATATCTCAGAATACAAAATTCTTTAACTTACTCTGTTTCTTTTATATGAAAATTGGCTCAATAAGATTTAATTTCATATCTCACTCAACTTCTAATTCAATTTCTACCATTTTTGGTGATTTTTCAAATTTAGGCTACTGCTGCTGTCCAAAACTGTTTCTTATGACTTATTTCTCAATTTAATCATTTCATCAATTCTAACTTGAAATTCATTCAATTAAGTCCCTAATTCATCTTTTTGTTCGACATAAACAATACTTGAAAACCATAAACTTCCAATATGTCAACTTAGTTTCATCAAAACCTTATTCTAAAGCTTCTAAGAGATCAAAATTAAAGGAAAATGACTGGATTGACTTACTAATTGAACTCTAAGCTTTTAATCCTCGGTTTCTCCTTTTTCTTTTCTTTCTTCTTTCTTTCTTCTTATTTCCGTATGGTTCTCTGTAACTATTTCTCTTTTTTTCTTTTGTTTCGACTTATATATATATATATATATATATATTAGTTTATACTAATTATTATTATAAAAATCTATTTAATAACAAATGCTTATATTACAATTGGTCAATTATTTGTTTTACACTTGTCTCCATTTAATTTATTTACCTCATAAAAATCTTATAATTTAATTAATTATCTAGTAAACATATTTTATTAAATAATAATAAATATCTATTATATAATTAATCATATATACATATTTGTACACACATGAGTTATTACATTTATAAATCATTTATACCACACATTTGTCATCATTTATCTTATTAACAATAAAAATCTTATAATATCATTATTTAATTAATAAATATTTACTTAATAAATAATACATGTATTGCAATTGTATAATACATATTATTACACATGTATTTTATCTCCTCCCTACATTTGTCATAAATCTAATTTATTATCAATTAAAAATCTCATAATTTAATTATTTATATAATAAATATCTTTTACTAACTAATAATAATAAATAATACAAATGTACTTATTTAAATTAATACACTTGTATTTTATTTTTTTACCATACACTTGTCTTATTTTATTTTATTTCTTAATATAATAATATTTAATATAATTTATAATAATAAAAATAACTAATTAATTAATAAGTAAATATCTAAGAAAAATCTTAGATTTTTCAAATGTTTGCCACCTCAATTATTAGGAATGGTTTATTTGCCATTTTGGTCCTCCTTTCTTTCTATTAATCTATAATTAGACTTTTACCCTTTATTCATTTTAGTCCTTTTTACTGATTACTCTAGATTAGGCTAAATATACCTAATTAAAACCTAATTAATTACACAACCAACGTATTAAATATTTATTAATAATATTTACAAGTCTGATTTACTGGAACGGAGTCCCGGGAATGCATCTTTTTCAATTTAGTCCTTTTAATCAATTAACCATCAAAATGTTAAAATTTCTTAACAAAACTTTAATACCACCCTAATGACACTTCGTAAATATTTATAAAAATATTTACGATCCAGTTTATAACACCAAGATCTCAATACCTCTTTTTCTCAATTTCTTGACCAAATAAATCACAATTTACTATTTCAAAAATCTTTTAAAAGCTACATTTGGCTCATATATAATCTACGAGTTCATTTGTCAGATTTGGTGATCTCGAACCACTATTTCATACTTCACTGAAATTTGGGCTATTACATAGTGAATCAGAATTTGGGCTATTACATAGGGTATGTGTACCAAAAAATGACGAGCTTAATCAGAAAATTTTGCACGAGGCACACAGTAGTTGTGTGTCAGTTTATCCAGGTAGTACGAAAATATACAATGATTTGAAGAAATTGTATTGGTGGCCTGGTATGAAAAGAGATATTTTTGAGTTCGTATCAAAGTGTTTGATTTGTCAACAAGTAAAGGCCGAGCATCAAGTGCCTTCGGGTTTACTTCAGCCAGTGATGGTACCCGAGTGGAAATGGGATATAATTATGATGGACTTCGTGACGGGCTTGCCTTTGACCCCGAGAAAGAAAGATGTTGTTTGGGTTGTTATTAATCGATTGACAAAATCAGCTTATTTTATTCCGGTATGTATCGATTATTCACTTGATAAGTTAGCTGAATTGTATATAGCTGCAATTGTAAGATTGCACGGAGTGCCTAATTCTATTATCTCGGATAGAGATCCAAAATTTACTTCGAGATATTGGAAAAAGTTGCAAGAAGCTTTTGGCATGAAGTTGAACTTTAGTACTGTGTTTCATCTGCAAACCGATGGTCAGTCCGAAAGAGTAATTCAGATTCTCAAAGACATGCTTCAGTGTTGTGTTCTTGAATTTAAAGGTAGTTGGGAAAAATACCTACCTTTGGTTGAGTTTGCTTACAACAATAGGTTTTAGTCGAGCATTAAAATGGCACCATATGAGGCTTTCATGGCCGCAAGTGTTGAACTCCTTTGTATTGGATTGAGCTCAATGAGAGACAGATTCACGGGGTTGATTTGGTTAGAGAAACCGAGGAAAAAGTGAAAGTAATCCTGACTATTTAAAGGCCACTTCAGATTGACAAAAGTCGTATACAGATTTGAAGAGAAAAGAGATTGAATTTTAGGTGAGTGATAAAGTATTTCTGAAAGTGTCTCCATGGAAAAAGGTTCTAAGATTTGGTCGTAAGGGCAAATTGAGTCCGTGCTCTATTGGTCCGTATGAAGTTATTAAAAGAATAGGGCCAATGGCATATCAGTTAGCCTTACCGACAGAGTTGGAAAGGATTCATAAAGTGTTTTATGTATTGATGTTACTATGATATCGTTCTGATTCTTTGCATGTGATTTCTCCAATCGAGATTGAGATTTGACCGGATATGACAAATGATGAAGAACTGATTAAGATTTTGGCTCGAGAAGTGAAACAATTGAGAAATAAAAGTATAACCCTAGTAAAAGTGTTGCGGCAAGGGCATGGAGTAGAAAAGGCTACATGGAAACCTGAAGAAGCCATTAGAAAATAGTACCCAAACCTCTTTTTCGATAAGATTTTTGAGGATGAAAATCCCTAAAGGGGGAAGAGTTGTAACAGCCCGATTTAGGGCCAAGCCAGAATAGAGGTTTTGGGACCACAAATCTGAAGTAGAAAAATTCATTGTGGTAAAGTTTTAAGGTTTATAGAATGATTGAATACATGTGTGAAAATCTCGTTAAGAAATTTTATTGATAGATGGTCCAATTTGGCTAGTAGGACTAAACTGCAAAAAGTGCAAAAATATGTGTTCTAGAAGCATTGAGTGCTTATTTGTAATGAAATTGTAAATTAGAGGTCCTTATTTAGTAATTAAACCATTATATATCATGATGGACAAAAATGAACATGGAAGGGTAAAATTTCAAAGTAAGGCCTTAAGGGCATTTTGGTTATTTGGTTAATAAAAGAATAAAAAGGGAAAATAAAGTCAAAATTGCGCTCATCTTTCTCCTACCTTGGCTGAATTTCACAAGGAAACCATAGCTAGGTTTTCTTCAACTTTCAAGCTTGATAGTAATTGCATCCTAACCCCGTTTTTAATGCTCTTTACATTTTTGAAGTCGTTATCACTTGATTTACCTATTTCTACCATTATTTTGAAGCAGGGTTTTTATTTAAAAATCTACCCATGTGTGACATGCATGTAGGTTGATGCCTAATGGTAGAAAATGAAAGTTTAGTGTTGGATAAACGACTTTTGCTAGGTGATTTTCGGTGAAAATTTCAAAAAAGGTCTTAAATGCAAAAGTTGAGAAATGTGTGTAAAAATATGTGAATAAATGAAAAATGTGGGCTTCTATAAACACGAATAATACTCGGCTAGGCTTGGGTTTTGAGAAAAGTGAATACTTTTCATTTCACGAGCCTAGGGACTAAAGTGTAAATAAGTGAAAAGTTAGGGGCAAAAAAGTAATTTTCCTTAATATGATTTTTGTGGCCTAATTGAATAATGTGATAATTAAATGAGTTAAATATGTTATTATAGATCAAGAAAGACGAAGAATTAACCTTGACTGAGGAAAGGACAAGGTAGTGGACTAAATCGCAAAAATAGTCATTTTGTACCGAAGTAAGTTTGTACGTAAAAAATGCATCATTAATTTATGCTTATATGCTTATATATTGTATGAATTGTGTAAATGACCTAATGAATGTATTTTATAAAGTTCAATAAGTGATAAGTGAGGAAAAATCCCAGTTGAACGTTAGGAATAGAATAAGATTCGAGTGACATGTCACTAGAAACCTATTGTGATTATGTGCTTATGTGATTTCGAGTGCTGGTCTTGTACATCTACCAGTGGCTAGGAAATCCTGCATATGTAGCGGATACCTGTTAGCTTGTGTGAGTAGCACTGCGTAGCTACGTCCCGATCATTAGCTTGTGTGAGCAGACCCCTAACTAGCTCGAGAACGAGCATATATGTGAAATGTGATATGAGGTAGCTTGGCTACATATGTGACCCTTATGTGCAAACCTTCCTTGTATTCGTTAATATTCTGAGTGTTCAACGCGAATGATAAATGTAACACCCCAAACCCGGCCCAGACGTTACAGCCAAGTCTGGTGTGTCACATCACCTACAACTAACCATGTTACCTAGTTACTATGATTGGTGAACTTTGCAAAACCATTATTTATGTGTTACAAGAAATTCCCGGTTTAATTGGTGAACGTTCTATCCACTACCAGTTATTAGGAGATTCATTATTAAATTTAACGTGTTACTCGATTGAGTCGCGTTACTGATTTTAAAAATGTTTGATTGATTAGTTTTGTTTTAGAAAACTCGCGCAGCCTTAGTCTATTCGTTTAAAACAAATTATAAGTAAAGTATTTAAAACCCAAAAACAAAACATGTAAAGCGGCCTTATTACAAACCTAAATTAAAAACAAAACGATTGAGATAAGTAATAAAATAAATAATGAAATAGGGAATCTAATTAAACTAGAATTTTAGTCTTCGTGGCCACTCTGAATCCCTCCCAGCTCCAAGTCCATTGTCTAGGGCTCACCTGCAAGGATGGAAGGAAAAGGGGTGAGTTTGGTAAACTCAGAGTGCAAAGAAGCCCCTCTAAAGCCCAAATCAGCTTAAGCCCACTAGGCCTAAGGCCTAACCAGTCACAGTAATAACTAGGCCGAAGCCCTATTCAGATATACTATACTAGGCCTTAGCCCTTTTCAGATAACAGTACGGCCTATAAGCCCATTTCAGAACAGACCAGAGATTATGCATGTATGCCCAAACCTAGCCTAAAGCCAACCACTACACACCGCCCGTACCAACCATAAACACACATTGTGGGGAAACTACTCGACCCACCCAACCGCTACACACCACAGATGTGGCATTGCTCCTCAAATAAGGTGGCCAAGCCACTAATAGAAATACAAGGCCAGGCCTTCTTCAGAAAACAGAATGGGTAAAGCCCTTTTCAGATATCAGTACGAGGCAAAGCCTCTCTCAGAAAACAGAAATCGTGGCAATACCACTTGCACTTCCTCCATCAACAATCCCCAAATCCTATGCAACAGATAATCATGATACAGCATACAGTAAACAGAAATAGCAAATCATGCATTCAGTCAAAATCAGCCCTAGGGGTATAACAGTCATTTTTGCACCTAGGGGTAAAATTGTAATTTCTCACCTACGAGGGTAATTCAGTAATTATTCCACTTTTTAGGGTTTTATGCACTTTACAGTCATTAATCATCCAACTTTTATCTTAGTAGCTTACTTAGCCCATTTTAGCAGTTTACAGTCATTGGGCCCTAAAACCCCTAATGGGCCCTACAGTGTCAATTTGTCATTTTAAGCCCGTTTCACCAAATTCTAAGTCTAGTCTAACAGATTTGACCTACAATTTATCAGAACACGCTTAAAGCTTACTTTTACCCATATGGGCCCGTAAGTCCATTGGGCCCAATTTCAGCCCATCGAGGCCCAAATTTGCCAAATTGCACGAAATTGCGCACTCAACCATCTTACCACTTGCAAATACAGATCCAATGATTTCCAACTAACCCATGAGCGTTCACGCGCTCACAAGCCCACGAAATGCCAGAGTTTTGGCATTTCGACTTTTCGGCTTTTGCCGACTTAGACTACAGAAAGGTGTTCGATACACACCTGATTTGCGACGACCAACGACAAGATCTGCTCCAAAACAATCCTACATTTATTTAGATCACATTAACATCTAAATATCAAATCGAATAACCACTACTACCCCTACATACATATTCGGCCACCATAACCTTAGTCTCTTAAACACTTACCTTTGCCGAAGCTAATGACCAGATCTAAATCCGATCGTTCCAAAGATCCAAGCCTCCTATGCTCCTTGCTAGATCGCCCCTTCCATAACAAGTACACATAGAACCAATTAAAAGAATTGTCTTTACCTATCACCACATTTGTCAGCCTCCCTAAAGAGTTGAGGGGTTTCGGCTTTTCTTAAATCCAATGGTAACGAGTAGATTTGAGATGTCGAGTACTTACCACAGGTTTTCCTTAATCAAGGCGATTCTTCTACTTAGATCTAATGCAGATTTAGTGCCTAACCACTTAGCAGATTTCGAATCTTAGAGATCTAAAGATTCGGCTATGACCCTAAAAAATATGGAGTTTTTGGCTTTTAGAACTATGAAGAGGAAGATGATTTAATGTGGTGGCTTTGTAGTGGTATTGTCGATAGGGGTTGGGGTTTAGAGGATGTGAAAATCAGCCAAAAGAGATGAAGAAAATAGGAGGATTTTGGCTAGAAGAAATCGGCACAAGAAACAACTTTTGGGATTTGGGCTTTTATGGCAATCATCTATAGAGGTTTAGAAAAGAATGGGAATGAAAGAGGAGATGAGTAGAATGGTAGGAATGTTTCGGCTGGATAAGAAAAGAAGGAGAAAAGAAAATAGAATAAGAGAGGAGAAGAGAAGGAAGAATTCGGCACTCAGGAGATCTAACTTTGCGTTTTCAGCTTTTTGCGACACTGAGAAGAGAATAGAACAAAAGTGAAGGCTCTAGGTGGCTAACACTAATTCAGCAAGACAAAAAGAAAATAAAGCTTGCCCTAATGCCCATTCAGACCCACGGCCCAACCTTCCTAAAGCCCTAGCCAAATTTCCACTTAAGCTCTATCACATGCCCGGCACATGCATACAAAAATAAAAGTATCAGCATGCTTACCTTGTGACTTGAACTCTAGCCCTTAAACTCAGTCCACACACCATTTTTTTAGGAACTTAGTGGCGCCACCTTGCCACTTTACCAAAGCCCTCTTTGTGTCTTTATTTACTAACTTTTTCTTAAAAGCCTACTTAACCAAGTCCCCTTTCACTTAAAAACTAAAATTGATATTTCTGCCGGGTTTTAACTTAGGCTTGGGCCTTTTAAAGGCCCACTAACACATTGAAACACAATTTCAGTATCCAGAACACCAAAATCTCAAAATTTCACCAAAAATCACAAAAACTCGAAAAATCTCGAAAATCAGGGCATTACAACTCTACCCCCTTAAAGAAATTTCGGCCTCAAAATTTACCTGATCCAAATAGTTGAGGTTATTGTTGACGCATCATCTCTTCTGGCTCCCAAGTAGCCTCTTCTCTGCCATGGTTGAGCCAAAGTACTTTCACCAACGGAACTGACTTCTTCCTCAATACTTTGACTTCTTGATCCAAAGTTTGTACAGGCTCCTCCTTAAAAGTTAAATCGGTCTTTACTTCAATCCCCTCCACTGGTACCACATGTGAAGGATCCAATCGATACCGCCTTAACATGGACACATGGAAGACATCATGAATATGGTCCAACTCCGATGGCAACTCCAACTGATATGCTACTGGCCCTATCTGTTTAAGAACTTGATAAGGCCCAATAAACCGCGGACTCAACTTTCCTTTCTTGCCAAACCTCAAGATCTTCTTCCAAGGCGAAACCTTCAAGAATACTATGTCCCCGATGGCAAACTCGATTTCCTTACGTTTTAGATCTGCATATGACTTCTGCCTATCAAAGGCCTCCTTTAACCGATCTCTGATCAACTTTACTTTACTTTCAATGTCTACTACTAATTCTAGTCCAAGAACTTGTCGCTCTCCCAACTCTGTCCAACACGTAGGCGTACGACACCTTTGCCCAGACAGTGCTTCATATGGAGCCATCTGAATGCTCGCTTGATAACTGTTATTGTACGCAAATTCCGCCAACGGTAAATAGTCCTTCCAACTACCATGAAAGTCGATAACATAACCTCTTAACATATCCTCCAAAACCTGAATTAACCTTTCCGACTGTCCATCTGTCTGAGGGTGAAAAGTAGTGCTGAAGTCTAATTGCGTACCCAGCGCCTTATGCAACTTTTGCCAGAATCGAGATGTAAACCTAGGGTCTCGATCAGAAATAATCGACACTGGTACCCCATGCAGTCGCACTATCTCTGCCACATACAACTTGGCCAACTTTTGCAGTGAGTAATCAGTTTGGACAGGTATGAAATGGGCAGATTTCGCTAACCTATCCACAATCACCCACAGAATCTTTCTTGGAGGGTGTTAAAGGTAACCCACTCACAAAATCCATAGTAACTCTTTCCCACTTCCAGAATGGAATTTTCACTGGTTGTAACAGTCCAGAAGGCAATTGGTGCTTAGCCTTAACTTGCTGGCACGTTAGACATTTCCCCACAAATTCAGTCACCTCTCGCTTAAGTCCAGGCCACCAGTACACCTCTCGAAAGTCTCGATACAATTTATTCCCTCTAGGATGCATGGCACAAGGTCCACCATGAGCCTCTTTCAGAATCATTTGCCTCAAATCAGAGTCCTTCGGGATGCAAACTCTTCCACGGAAGCAGAGAACTCCATTAGTATTTAATCCAAAATCTAAATTTTCATCATTTTCAACTTGTTGAAACTGAGGAACTAACGAATCGTCCTTTAACTATTTTTCCTTAATCTGCCCAGCTCAAGTTGGTTTAACTTGCAACTCCGCCAACAGGCTTCCATCATCATAAAGATTCAACCGAGCAAACATCGCTCTCAACTCAGCTACAGCCCTTCGGCTTAGCGCATCAGCCACCACATTCGCCTTACCTGGGTGGTACTCAATTGAAATATCATAGTCCTTAAGCAACTCTATCCATCTTCGTTGCCTAAGGTTCAACTCCTTCTGAGTTAACAGATACTTGAGGCTTTTATGATCTGTGTATATAATACACCTTTCCCTATATAGATAGTGTCTCCAAATTTTCAATGCGAAGATCACTGCTGCCAACTCTAGATCATGCGTAGGGTAATTCGCTTCATGAGGCTTCAGCTGTCGTGAAGCATAAGCGACTACTTTACCCTCTTGCATCAGTACACAGCCTAGGCCCACATACGACGCATTACTGCACACAGTGAAATCCTTTCCAATTCTAGCTGAATCAACACTGGCGCCTTAGTCAATACCTTTTTCAGCTTGTCAAAAGCTTCTTGTTGTTTCTCAGTCCAAACAAACACTACGCTTTTCCTTAACAGTTTCGTTAGCGGTACGATAATCAAAGAAAATCCCTCTACAAATCTTCTGTAGTAACCCGCCAGACCCAGAAAACTCCGAATTTCTGATACTGACCTCAGTGGCTTCCACTCTAAAACTACCTCAATTTTTTGAGGATCTACCCTAATCCCCTCAACAGAAACAACGTGACCCAGAAAAGTCACCTCTCGAAGCCAAAATTCACACTTACTGAATTTTGCATAGAGTTGCTTTTCCCTCAGCACTTGCAGTACAATACGAAGATGCTCATCATGCTTCTCCTCAGTTTTCAAATACAACAGAATATCATCGATAAAGATGACTATGAATCAGTCCAAATAAGGTTGGAACACTCGATTCATCAGATCCATGAAAGTTGCAGGTGCATTCGTCAGTCCAAACGGCATAACCAGAAACTCGTAATGACCATAACCAGTTCTGAAGGCTGTCTTGTGAATATCCACCTTCTTTACCCTTAACTGATGGTATCCAGATCGAAGATCGATCTTGGAAAATACCAAAGCTCCTCTAAGTTGGTCAAATAGATTGTCGATTCTGGGCAGGGGGTACTTGTTCTTTATCGTCAGTTTGTTCAACTGGCGATAGTCGATGCACATACGCATCGTCCTATCTTTCTTTTTCACAAACAGCACTGGTGCTCCCCAAAGAGACACACTCGGTCTAATGAAGCCTTGATTCAATAATTTCTGAATTTGTGCCTTCAGTTCCACTATCTCCTTCAGTGCCATCCTATAGGGCGCGATGGACACTAGAGCCGTTCTAGGCAGCAAGTCGATTCCAAACTCAACTTCTCGGTTCGAAGGTAATCTAGGAAGCTCCTCAGGAAAAACATCTTGGAACTCATTAACAGTTCTGACTGTCTCTACAGTCACATCCTCAGTTTTAGTTTGGCTTACAAAAGCTAAGTACGCCTCGTATCCCTTGCGAATCAGTTTCTCAGCCCTTAAGGCTGAAACAATATTGGACAAGTAGTCCCTTTGCTCTCCAATAACCATTACCTCCTCATCCTCGGTAGTCCTTAACACCATTCTTTCAGTCGCACAATCCAGTGTCACCTTATCTTAGTTAACCAGTCTATCCCCAAAATAAGGTCAAACTCTCCAAATGGTAATTCCATTAAGTCTCCAGCAAAAATCCTACCTTGAGTCTCTAAAGGCACCTCCCTAAAGAGTTTATCTACCCTAACCGAGTGACCCAGTGGACTAATCACAGTTACCCCACTCACAGTTTCCTCAGAGTGCACACCCAATGACCTAGAAATCTCACATGCAACATATGAATGGGTTGAACCACATCTATCAGAGCAGTATAAAGGCTTGCTAGAGATAAAAAACGTACTAGTTATAACGTCAGGTGCATCACCCTCCCCTCGGCGATGAGCAGCATAAACCAAAGCTGGCTGACGAGCCTCAGCATTACCAGCACCCTTGCCAGGTGCTTCATGCCTATGTCCATTTCCATTGCCACTCCTACCTTGCCCACGACCTCTCGGCGGTTATGGTCTACCTCGCACTGGTTGAACAGCCCCTTGTTTAGCAACTTGAGTCTGAGCTGGCCATCGAGGACAATCCTTGATCTTATGTTCCTTGGACCCGTATCGGAAACATGCCCCAGTATGCTTCCAGCATTCTCTAGGATGTACTCTACCACAGTCCCTACAAGCTTGTGGCCTAACTGTATTCACCGGAACTGCTTGGACCTGTTCCTCCACTCTAGCCCTCTTGGCATTTCGATTTGCAGCACCAGATGGTCCAATATCCCTTCTAAAGCGATTTTGATCCTGATTGTGGTTCTGTCGCTCGGTTCGTTTTACCTCCTCAGCTATCTTTGCCTTCTCTACCAAAGTAGCAAAATCGCGCTCCCTCTGCGGAGCTATCAACACCTTCAGCTCATCCCTAAGACCATCCTCAAAGTGAACACTACGCTCGTACTCAGTAGATACTATCCCGCTGGCATACCGACTCAACCTCAAAAACTCCGCCTCATACTCAGCAATAGTCTTATTACCCATTGTCAGGTTCAGAAATTCCTTTTTACATGCATCCACATAGCTTACTCCGACGTACTTTCCCTTGAAAGCTGTCTTAAACAGTTCCCAGGTTACCCGCTCAGCGGGGGTACCCTCCTTTACCGTGATCCACCACTGGTATGCCTCGTCTCGCAGTAGAAACACTGCTTCTTTCAACTTTTGCTCCTCCGAGCAATCCAGGTCGTCCATAATCCGTTCCGTAGCTTTTAGCCAATACTTAGCTACATTTGGGACTACTCTAGATATGCCCCTGAAAATCTCCGTGCCATTAGCCTGCAGTCACTTTGAAATGGATCCCCTATTCATGGGCCCAACATTAGCTCCAGCAACCCTTTCCAGAACCCTTAACATTGCTTGAGATAAGGCATCATCCCCTGCGGCCCGATCATACAGCCCATTTTTAGCTACCGGTGGCGGTCGTGCCTCACCAGCTAGTATGTGCTCCGAAGACGAAGACCCAGCTTGAACATTGCCTCGACCACGTCCACGGCCTCGTCCACGAGCAGCTCTCGTACTCATAACGTCTTATCTGATTACGAATTTTATGACATTAGTTTAACATTTTAGTTGTTTATTACAAATGTCTTATGTACAGATAGAGTTTCAGAGTTTGTTTCCGCGAAGTCGTATCTTACCTACAGTCTCAATCTTCTAGGGTTTAGTTTCCCTACAGTGTCAGTCTTCCAGTTTCAGTACTACCCTATCTACAGTATCATAATAGGGTCTTAGTACTATCTACAGAATTGTCTCAGTACAGTATATGAAGCAGAAATACTTACAAACTTGGTCCCGGGGATTCAGTTTGCCACTTCTTCAGTTATTAGATTTCAAAAACCCAGAAAAACTTAATCATTTTAAAATCTAATCTTTAAAACATGTATGTCTTGAAGAAAATGAGGGTGAAAAGGTTTTTCTAAATTTTCTGAAAAATTTCATTTTCCAAAAATACCCTTCTTGAGCTTAAATTTTAAAATTTCCAAAAACTTTTTGGACCCTATTCCATAGTCGAGTTGTTGCAACTTGGCTCTGATACCACTAAATGTAACACACCAAACACGGCCTAGACGTTACGGCCAAGTCTGGTGTGTCACATCACCTACAGCTAACCATGTTACCTAGTTACTATGATTAAGGTGAACTTTGCAAAACCATTATTTATGTGTTAAAAGAAATTCCCGATTTAATTGGTGAACGTTCTATCCACTACCAGTTATTAGGAGATTCATTATCAAATTTAACGTGTTACTCAATTGAGTCGCGTTACTGATTTTAAAAACGTTTGATTGATTAGTTTTGTTTTAGAAAACTTACGCAACCTTAGTCTATTCATTTAAAATAAATTATAAGTAAAGTATTTAAAACCCAAAAACAAAACATGTAAAGCGGCCTTATTACAAACCCAAATTAAAAATAAAACGATTAAGATAAGTAATAAAATAAATAATGATATAGGTAATCTAATTAAACCAGAATTTCAGTCTTCGTGGCCACTCTAAATCCCTCCCAGCTCCAAGTCCATTGTCTAGGGCTCACCTACAAGGATGGAAGGAAAAAAGGTGAGTTTGGTAAACTCAGTGTGCAAATAAGCCCCTCCAAAGTCCAAATCAGCTCAAGCCCACTAGGCCTAAGGCCTAACCATTCACAGTAATAACTAGGCCGAAGCCCTATTCAGATACAGTATACTGGGCCTTAGCCCTTTTCAGATAATAGTACGGCCCATAAGCCCATTTCAGAACAGACCAGAGATTATGCATGTATGCCTAAACCCAACCTAAAGCCAACCGCTACACACTACCCGTACCAACCATAAACACACCCTGTAGGGAAACTACTCGACCCACCGAACCGCTACACACCACAGATATAGCATTGCTGCTCAGATAAGGTGGCCAAGACACTAACAGAAATACGAGGCAAGGCCTCTTTCAGAAAAAAGAATGGGCAAAGCCCTTTTCAGATATTAGTACGAGGCAAATCCTCTCTCAAAAAACAGAAATCGTGGCAATGCCACTTGCACTTCCTCCATCAACAATCCCCAAATCCCATGCAACAGATAATCATGATATGGCATATAGTAAATAGAAATAGCAAATCATGCATTCAGTCAAAATCAGCCCTAAGGGTGTAACAGTCATTTTTGCACCTAGAGGTAAAACTGTAATTTCTCATCTACGAGGGTAATTCAGTAATTATTCCACTTTTTAGGGTTTTATGCACTTTACAGTTATTAATCGTCCAACTTTTATCTCAGTAGCTTACTTAGCCCATTTTAGCAGTTTATAATCATTGGGCACTAAAACCCCTAATGGGCCCTACAGTGTCAATTTGTCATTTTAAGCCTGTTTCGCCAAATTCTAAGTCTAGTCTAATAGATTTACCTATAGTTTATTAGAACACACTTACCGCTTACTTTTACCCATATGGTCCCGTAAGCCCATTGGGCCCAATTTCAGCCCATCGAGGTCCAAATTTACCAAATTGCACGAAATTACGCACTCAACCATCTTACCACTTGCGAATACAGATCCAATGATTTCCAACCGACCCATGAGCATTCGCGCGCTCACAAGCCCACGAAATGTTGGAGTTTCGGCATTTCAGCTTTTCAGCTTTTGCCGACTTAGACTATAGAAAGGTGTTCGATACACACCTAATTTCAAGATCTGCTCTAAAACAATCCTACATTTATTTAGATCACGTTAACATCTAAATATCAAATCGAATAACCACTACTACGCCCACATACATATTCGGCCACCATAACCTTAGTCTCTTAAACACTTACCTTTGCCAAAGCTAATGACCAGATCTAAATCCGATTGTTCCAAAGATCCAAGCCTCTTATGCTCCTTGCTAGATTGCCCCTTCCACAACAAGTATAGATAGAACCAATTAAAAGAATTGTCTTTACCTATAATCACATTCGTCAGCCTCCCTAAAGAGTTGAGGGATTTCAGCTTTTCTTAAATCCAAAGGTAACGAGTAGATCTGAGATGTCGAGTACTTACCACAGGTTTTCCTTAATCAAGTGATTCTTCTACTTAGATTTGATGCACATTTAGCCCCTAACCACTTAGCAGATTTCGAATCTTAGAGATTTAAAGATTCGGCTATGACCCTAAAAACTATGGTGTTTTCGGCTTTTAGAACTATGAAGAGGAAGATGATTTGGTGTGGTGGTTTTGCAGTGGTGTTGCCGACAGGGGTTGGGGTTTAGAGGATGTGACAATCGGCCAAAAGAGATGAAGAAAATAAGAGGATTTTGGCTAGAAGAAATCGGCACAAGAAACAACTTTTGGGATTTTAGCTTTTATGGCAATCGGCTATAAAGGTTTAGAAAAGAATGGGAATGAAAGAGGAGATGAGTAGAATGGTAGGAATGTTTCGGCTAGAGAAGAAAAGAAGGAGAAAAGAAAATAGAAGAAGAGAGGAGAAGAGAAGGAAGAATTCGGCACTCAAGAGATCTAACTTTGCGTTTTAGGCTTTTTGCGACACTGGGAAGAGAATAGAATGAAAGTGAAGGCTCTAGGTGGCTAACCCTAATTCGGCAAGACAAAAAAAAATAAAGCTTGCCTTAATGGCCATTCAGACCCACGGCCCAACCTTTCTAAAGCCTTAGCCGAATTTCCACTTAAGCTCTATCACATGCCCATCACATGCACACAAATATAAAAGTATCAACACGCTTACCTTGTGACTTGAACTCTGGCCCTTAAACTCAGTCCACACGCCACTATTTTAGGAACTTAGTGGCGCCACCTTGCCACTTTACCAAGGCCCTCTTTGTGTCTTTATCTACTAACTTTTTCTTAAAGGCCGACTTAACCAAATCCCCTTTCACTTAAAAACCAAAATTGATATTTCTACCGGGTTTTAACTTAGGCTTGGGCCTTCTAAAGGCCCACTAACACATTTAAACACAATTTCAGTATCCAGAACACCAAAATTTCAAAATTTCACCAAAAATCACAAAAACTCGAAAAATCTCGAAAATCAGGGTGTTACAATAAAGATGTGAAAATATGTGTTTGTATGACGATGTGTATGGGTGTGTATTTGAAATTTATAAGTATAAATTCTATAAATATAGACACACCCATGTCATAGGTAGTGGGAAAATAGGGCATACATACTAACTTGCATCACACGGCCAAGGACGTGCTCGTGTACCAGGTTGTGTGAAAACAAGAGGGTATACTGACTTGGGTCACACAGCTAGTCGCACGCCCATGTGTCTAACCTGTGTGCCTAATTGAAATGGCTTCACACGCCCATGTATTAGACTGTGTGCTTGGCCATGTCCTTCCTATAGGGTATACTGGCTTATGCCACACGGCCAGTCACATGCCCATGTGTGAGGCCGTGTGGAGCATACTAACTTGGTTCGAAATGCAATATTGGGGGACACATGATTGTGTATTATGACCATGTGTCACACACAGCTGAGACACACGCCCGTGTCTCTGCTTGTGTGGACAAAAATAGGCCATTTACATGGCCAATTTGCCACCTTTATAAAGCATACCCTACAAACTAAAAAATATACCAATTCCATACACAATTCAGCAACCAAACATTAACATCCAATACACATTTTATGCCATTTCAAATCAATCAAATGCACAAATGTTACCACATTACTTGCCAGAAAATACATATATAACATGTTCTATAATTTGACTATATGACTAATCAAAACAGTACTCAAATACCAAACACAATCATGCATTTCTCATTTCATAAACCTATCACATATCAAAACATTCATTTGCACAATTGCATTTCATCAGCTATTTGCCAAAAACATGCCATATATGAACACTTATACACAACCAAAACTTAGTATCCATTCAAGCCAAATCACATGGCTTAATATATATACCAAAACATGTACCAAAGTCTACTTCCTTATAACTAGCCTATACATGCCATATTTACACATTTCATTAAGTTCAAAAGTACCAACAAGTTGTCTGGATAGTGTGTGCATATCTCTGACTTCGTCTGAATTGAGTGAGCTAATGAACCTCTATAAAACATGAAAAATAAACAAGGTAAGCTTTACAGCTTAGTAAGCTCGTAAAATATACAATTAAACTTACCATATATACCATCCATACAATTTAAACATAGTAAATCCATATAATTAGCCAAATGCCTATTGAAAATCATCTAACAACTAATTAGTCATTTATTTACACATAACATCTATTCATAAAGATGAATCAACAATTCACAATTTCATACTCAATCCATATTATCATATTAATTCCATGTAACGTACGTATAATTCAGTAAATCATACTTCATCTGAAATCATCATAACTCATCAATATAACACGTAACCTATTCATATGATCGATAACAATAAATATGCCTATTGAACCTATTAGAACATTGAGAGATACTCAGGTGATACACTATAAGTGTAATAGTTAGAAATCCGTCAATTCATTATCATTTCCGCTCTCTTGAGCCATGATCCGTAAGCTCTTCCTGAGGTGATAAACAGTAAGCTGTATCGAGATGAAACAGTAAGCTTTGGCGAGCTGAGAACAGTAAGCTCATACGAGCTGATATATTGGTAAGCTCATACGAGCTGTGGTGAGTTACAACACATGCAGAATCTCGACCAAAATAGTAACCCGAGTGACATGTCACTCGTATCCTACGACTTCCTATGGTTCAACGGAACTCGATAATCATTAATTCTTCTCAATAAGGCATTCGATACTACCATTAACTCATTTATTCAATTCTAAAATATACCAAACAAATTCAAATAAATTTAAGTAAATAAAGTTCTATTCTAATTATACGAACTTACCTCGTATCTTTCGGATATGAATTTATCGCTTATTCGTCCACTTGCCGTTTTCCCCGATCCAATTCTGATATTTGCTTATCTTGATCTAAATATTTACATATTCAGTACATTCAGTATCTATTCAATTCAATTCAGCACATAATTCATAATTTGGCAAATTTATGTTTTTACCCTAATGTTTCACACTTTTACAATGTAGTCCTTATCACGTAAAATTGCAAATTCATGCAATTTAAGGACAACCCATGCTAGTAAATTTTAATGGAGTCCCTAGTAGCCCATATTTTGCATTTATTTCACATTTTAACCACAACATTTCAACAGTTCTCAATTTAAGCCCTATTTCACATTTTTATCAAAAATTACTTTATAAAACTTGTATATCTATCAACAAGCATTCATAATGTATCAAGAAACTTAAAAACACTCAAGCATTCAACAATGGCATCATTTAAAATTTTTAATAGTTTTGGAAATGAAGGTACAAGCTAGCTAGATTAAGCTGTAACAAGCTCAAAAACATAGAAATCATTAAAAACGGGGTAAAAACCGTACCTTAATTAACCATAGAAGCTTGGTCGAATGTTATAGCCTTAGCTATGGCTTTTCTTTCTCAATTTTTCATGGTGTTCTTAATGAATATGATAACTTTAATTTTTATTTTAGTTATTATAACATTATTAACCATTTTACAAAAATAACCTTTGTTTATAATTATGAAAATCATGTAATATATGCCCTTAACCGTCCACTCATGCTATTAATGGTATAATTGCCATGCAAATACTCCTTCATTTCATTTCTATAGCAATTTAGTGCTTTAAACAAGTAGAACTCTACTTTCACACTTTACGCGATTTAGTCCATTTTACCAAATTAAGCAATCAAATAGTAAAATTTCTTCACAAAACTTTCACATAATAATTCTATCATACTGTAAACCTTACTAAAATAATAAAAATAAATATTTTGACTTCAAATTTGTGGTTGTAAACCATTATTCTGATTTGACCGAAAATGGGCTGTTACAACTCTCCCCCTAGGGATTTCGTCCCCGAAAATCTTACCGGTAAAATGGTTAGGGTACTATTTTTGCATAGCTTTCTTGGGTTCCCATGTAGCTTCCTCGATCCCATGTTTATACCAACGAACCTTCACTAGGGCTATCCATTTATTTCTCAATTCTTTAATTTCACGAGCCAGAATCTTGATCGGTTCTTCGTTATACGACAAATCAGTCTGTATCTCAACATCAACTGGAGAAATTACATGTGACAGATCATATCTATATTGACGTGGCATAGAAACATGAAAGACATTATGTATCTTTTCTAGTTTAGATGGTAACGATAGTTGATATGCTCTAGGCCCTACTCTTTCAACAATCTCATATGGCCTGATGAATCGCGAACTCAGCTTTCCTTTACGATCGAAACGAAGAATCTTCTTCCACAGTGACACTTTAAAAAATACTCGGTTCCTAACTTGAAACTTAATTTCTTTACGTTTTAAATCCGCGTATTGTTTCTGTGGATCTGAAGCTGCTTTTAAACTATCACAAATTGTTCTCACTTTCTCTTCAATTTCTTTAATTAATTTAACCCTGTGAATCTTTTTCTTGCTCAATTTAGTCCAGTATAGTGGAGTTCTACATTTATGACCGTATAAAGAGTCTTACAGTGCCATCTTTATACTCATTTGAAAACTGTTATTGTACGTGAACTCAATCAATGGTATATACTTTTTCCAACTGCCATGAAATTCTAAAATGCAACATCTCACAATATCTTTGAGAATTTGAATAACTCTCTCAGTCTGACCGTCGGTCTTAGGATGAAAAGTTGTACTAAAATTTAATTTTGTTTCTAGAGCTTCGTACAGTTTCTTCTAAAATCTCGATGTAAATCTTGGATCTCTATCAGAAATAATAGATACAGGCACCCCGTGCAAATAGATAATTTTAGAAATGTATAGTTCAACTAGTCTATCAAGTGAGTAATCCGTTCGTACTAGTATGATGTGAGTAGATTTCATTAATCGATCAATGAGAACCCATATAGCATCTTTCTTCCTCGGAGTTAGGGTAATCCCGATACAAAATCCATTGTAACTCTATCCCATTTCTATTCTGGTATCATCATAGGCTGTAACAATCTCGAAGGTACTTGATGTTTAGCTTTGACTTGCTGACAAATCAAACATTTTGGTACAAACTCTGATATATCTCGTTTCATACCTAACCACCAGTACAACTGTTTCAGATCATTATACATTTTGGTACTTCTCAGGTGAACTGATAAACATCTACTATGTGCTTCTTGCAAAATCTTTTGAATAAGTTCTGAATTTTTCGGTACGCAAATTCTATTTCAGAACATTAAACAGTCATCAGTTCCAATTTGAAATTCAAAATCAGAAATAGTTTCATATTGAATTTGTTTAGCTTGTAATTCACTGTCACTTTTCTAAGCTTCGCAGATCAGTTGAAGAAATACCAGTTTTGCTTTTAGCTAAGCTAATATTGACCCGTCATCACGAATCATCAACTGGGTATTCATTGCTCGTAAAGTAAACAAAGATTTTCAACTTAAAGCATCTGCAACTATATTTGCTTTCTCCGGATGATAATCAATCACAAAGTTATAGTCTTTCAGTAGCTCGAGCCACTATCATTGTCACTAGTTCAAGTCTTTCTGGGTCATCAGGTACTTGAAGCTTTTATGATCCGTATATATGTGGCATTTTTCACTGTATAAGTAGTGTCGCCAAATCTTTAATGTGAACACAATTGCAGCTAATTCAAGATCGTCTGTCGGATAGTTCTTTTCGTGCGGTTTCAACTATATAGAAGCATAAGCTATGACTTTTCCTTATTGCATTAAAATGCAACCCAGACCGTTTAATAATGCATCACTATAAATCATGAACTCTTTACCCGATTCAGGTTGAACTAATACAGGTGCCTCTATTAGCAATGCTTTCAACTGATCGAAACTCTATTAACACTTTTTTGACCAATTGAATTTCACATCTTTCTGAAGTAATCATGTCATTGGTGTCGGGATCATCTAGAATCCTTTCATGAATCTTTGTTAAATATCCCACTAAACCTAAAAAACTACAAACTTCAGATACATTTTTCGGATGTTCCAATCTATAATCGCAGAAATCTTGCTCGGGTCAACTCAGATACCTTCAGCCAAAACAATAAGCCCCAGAAATCCCACCTCTCGCAACCAGTATTCACATTTGTTGAATTTTGCATATAGTTGCTTATCTCTTAGAGTCTGTAACACAATTCTCAAATGTTCGGTATGCTCTATCTCATCACAAGAATAGATCAAAATGTCGCCAATGAACACTACAACAAATTTGTCTAAATATGGTCTGAATATTCGATTCATCAAATCCATAAACACAACAGGAGCATTAGTCAAACCAAATGGCATAACTAAAAATTCATAGTGACCGTACCGTGTTTTGAATGTAATCTTCGGTATGTTTGAGTCTTTAACTCGCAACTGATAATAACTAGATCTCAGGTCAATTTTTGAAAATACTGTAGCCCCTTTCAACTGATCAAACAAATCATCTATTCGCGATAGAGGATATTTATTCTTGATCGTTACTTTGTTGAGCTGTCGGTAAATAATGCACATTTTTATCGTTCCATCTTTCTTCTTTACAAACGATACCGGTGCACCCCAGGGTGAAGAACTTGGTCGTACAAAACCTCTATCTATCAATTCTTGTAGTTGAGCTTTCAACTCTTTTAATTTTGTCAGTGCCATTCTATACGGAGCTATCGATATCAGTGTTGTTCTCGGTAATAATTCAATGCCAAATTCAACCTCTCTAACTGGCAATAATCTTAGTAATTCTTTTGGAAATACATCCGCAAACTCACAAAAAATAGGTACAGATTTCGATTCAGACACTTTTGTATCTAGTACATATGCAACGTATGCATTACAACCCTTTTTCACACATTTTTCAGCTTGCATAGACGATATCACAACTGATAAATCACTCGAATCATCAGACTCAGTCCAAAGAATTTCACCGTCCTGACATTTCAATTCTATAATCTTTCATCTACAATTCACAACTGCATTATGAGTCTATACCCAGAATCACATCAAACTCATCAAATTTTAGGAGCATCAAGTCAGCTGGAAAATAGTAACCCCAAGTCATCAATGGACATTTCTTACAAATTTTATCAACTAAGATAGACTTGCCAATGGGTTCAATCCTTTAACTTCAAACTCCGTAGACTCGACATGTAAACTTTTTTTAAACATTAATTTCATACAGATATATGAATGGGTTGATCCAGGATCTATCAACACAATAATGTCAGTGTTGTAAAGAGAAAAAAGTACCAGTAATAACGTCTGGTGAAGATGTCTCCTTACGAGCTCAGATAGCATATGCTCGAGCTAGAACTCATGCCTTAGATCTCACAGCTGAATCTCTCATTGTACCCCTACTTCCACTCGTGTTTCCAGTGCTTCGGGGTGGTCTCCCTCTAATAGCCGTATTACTAACTTTCACAGGCTACTCTCTTTCAGCTATAGACTTCTCGAGATAATCTCTAAGATAATGATCAAGTGATCCATATCTGAAACAAGCTCTGGTTTTCACTCGGCACTCACCGTGATGTCTCTTATTGCAGCATTTACATTCAGGTCCCACATTTCTAACACTACTACACTGGCAACGGATGTCATCTGAGGTCTCGAACTGAACTGTCTAGCATCTCTATCTCTAATCGATATCCCCGCGAAAGCACTAGAACGAGGATGAAATTCTTTAGATTTCTTTGATACAGATTGATGTGATTTACCCGTGAATCTCTTTCTAGAGTCTCTCGCTTTAGAGTCAGCATTTCTTTTCTCTTTGCCAAGCTCTTCAGCTTTGCAAGCTCGATCAACCAAAACAACAAACTCTTTCAGTTTGAGAATACCAACTAACAATATGATATCATCATTTAAACCATCTTCAAACCTCTTGCACATTATGGCCTCAGTAGAAACAATTTTACAAGCATATTTGCTGAGTCGTACAAATTCTCGCTCATACTTTGTCACTGTCATTCGACCCTATTTTAGCTCCAAAAACTCTTTATGTTTTTGATCGATATACCGTTGACTGATGTATTTCTTTTGGAATTAAACTTGAAAGAAATCCCATGTAACCTTTTCTTAAGGAACCACAGATATCAAAGTATTCCACCACTGGTAGGAAGTATCTCTCAACAATGATATGGCACACTTTAAACATTCATCAAGTGTGCAGGAAAGTTCATTAAATACTCTGATCGTGTTTTTGATCCAGAATTTAGCTCTTTCAGCATCATCACTAGTAGTGGCTTTGACTTCTTCAGCCACATACTTCCATATCTTATCAACAGGAGGTCTATTTAATCTCAAAGGATCCATACCTTATGGATTTACAGGGATCGGTTCGGGAACAGGCGGGCGTGGAGGTTGTTGAGCAGCCGGGTTTGCTCGAACAAATTCAGTGAACCATTCACTCATCATTTAGAAGAAAGCTTTTTTAGCTTTCCCCTGACTCCCTGTTACGGGACTAGATTCAGATAATGCAGTCCATTAAGCAGGAGCTGGCATATTACTTTTTACGTCATCAGCTACATCTCGATTTGGATCCATTTACTATATAAAACATAATTCAGAATCTGTCAGGAGAAATCACACTATCGCGGTTTATATATGCCATCTATAGCTAGACCCACATATACTATGGTAACCTTAGAATCGACTAAACCGTAGCCCTGATACCAATAAATGTAACACCCCTAACCCGTAACCGTCGCTGAAATAAGTTAAAAGGTATTACCGGACATATAACATAATTCAAGTACAATAATTTCTTTAAAAAATTATCAAATATTAATCAACATCGTACTTTTCCCTTTATAGCATGCTTAAAACAGACATACGAGCCTAAAAACATATATTTGGGATTAAACCGACAACATTTGAATGTTTTGAGATAACTGAGAAAAATATTATTTCGGAAGACACACACCCATGTGAACAGGCCGTGTGCCACACACGGCTATAGACATGCCCGTGTCAAAGGTCGTGTGAAAATAGGGCATACATATTGACTTGCATCACATGGCCAATGACACATCTGTGTGCCAGGCCGTGTGAAAACTGGAGGGTATACTGACTTGGGTAACACAACCAATCACACGCCTGTGTGTTTAGCCCGTGTGCTTATTCAAAATAGCCTCACACGCCCATGTATCAGACCGTGTGCTAGGCCGTGTGCTTCTTATAAGGTATATTGACATATTCCACACGACCAGTCATATGCCCATGTGTGAGGTTGTGTGGAGCATACTGACTTGGTTCAAAATGCAACACCAAGAGACACACGACTGTATACTATCACCGTGTGTCACACATGGCTAAGACACACGCCCGTGTCTCTGCCGGTGTGGACAAAAATAGGCCATTACAAGGCTAATTTGCCACCCCTATAAAGCAAACCATACAAGCTCAAAAATATACCAATTCTATACACAATTTAATAGCCAAACATTAACATCCAATGCACATTTTATGCTATTTCAAATCAATCAAATGCACAAATGTTACCACATTACTTGCCAAAAAATACATATATAACATGTTCTATAATTTGACCATATGACTAATCAAAATAGTACTCAAATACCAAACCACAATCATGCATTTCTCATTTCAGAAACCCATCACATATCAAAACATTCATTTGCACAATTGCATTTCATCAACTATTTGCTAAAAACATGCCATATATGAACACTTATACACAACCAAAACTTAGTATCTATTCAAGTCAAATCACATGGCTTAATATGTAACACCCCATACCCGGCCCAGATGTTACGGCCAAGTCTGGTGTGTCACATCAACGATGAACTAACCATGTTACCTAGTTACTATGATTAGGGTGAGTTTTGCAAAACCATTATTGAAGTTTAAAGAGAAAATCCCGGTTAAATTGTGAGCGTCCTATCCACTACGAATTTTTAGGGGTATTCATTATTATAAGATTTAACTTTATTACTTGTTTGAAATGTGTGATTGATTTTTTTGAAACCGTTTTATGAAGTTTTAAGAAAACTCGCGCAACCTTATTCAAATCAATCATTGTATAGTAAAAATAAATAATTTAAAACCCAAATTAAAATAATTAGAGTGACCTTATTACAAACCCAAAAATCAGAATAAAAATAATTAAAGTAAATAATAGAATAAAATAGATAACTTAATTAAACCAGAAATGTAGTCTATGTGGCCATTCCGAATCCCTCCAGTTCCAAGTCCACCAATCTAGGGCTCACCTGCATGGATGGAAGAAAAGAAGAAATTGCGTAAAGAAAAGTGAAGGTGTCGATAAAGCTATGGAAGTTGTGAGATTTGGCTAAAAGAAGTTTAGCTAACAAAGATTCGGGTTTAGTAATATTCAGCTATCATGGAAAGAAAATCAAAGGGAAAAATTTTAAGAATAGAGGAAAAATATTTTGTGAAGAAAAGATAAGCAAAAATTAAAATAGAATAAAGAAAAAAAACCCGATTGAAGAAAAAAATACAATCGGCTAAGAACCATCCCAATTTAACCCCGTGCTTATCACCTTGTTTTTAGCTAGCACTGTTTGAATTTAATTCAAACTCTTGCACCATTAGCAGCAGTCCACCGCTTGGCCGACACACCTTGCTGTTAGGGAGAGTTTTGGTCCACTTGAAATGCTCTCCCCACGTGTGCAGCAAAAACGCAGCCCTTCGCGCACACAGTAGCTCGAACCCGGGACCTTCAGGCACCCACACACGCTACTGGCCACTACGACGTGACCTTGCTTTCAATATAATACCGTCGCATTTAATTTTAAGCCTTACCCGTTGAAGCCTCGGCTGTTTAAAAAACAAAACTAAAATTTCGCCTGCCCCTAGATTCAAACTCGTGTCCCCTCAGCGTTCCTAGTGCACTGCTGCCACTGCGCCACAGGCGCTCTTTACGTTAAACTCCAGTTGCAACTTCTCTTAAGCCCTATTTCGTCGAAACCCGTTTATTAAAAAAAACAAACATTTTGCGCATGCTGGGAATCGAACCCCAGCCTCCTTTCCTGCTGCCTAGCGCGTCTAACCACTAGGCCAGGCACTTCCTTTGTGCCTAAACTTACCCCAACCTAATTATAAGCCTTAATGCCTATATTCCCCTAAGGAAGCAAAAATTAATTATTTTTTTCCTAAAGCCCTAGGCCGAGCCCAGGACTTTTCCCACACTATAAATTCTTCGTAATTTATTTAAAAACTAAACTAAACATAAAATTAATAATTATAAATTTTTTAATAATAATAATAATAATTTTCCATAAAAATTTAAACATCCAAATTTTTCGGGTACCTCCCAATTCACTTAAATACTAACCTAAACATGAAACTAATAATAATAATTTTTTTATTAACTAATTTTTTTAATAATTAAAACATCTAGATTATTCAGGCCTTTTTCTACCCGAACCCAGACTCAAAGTCCAATACTTCTAGGCCCAAATTCGGGGTGTTACAATTCACCCCTCCTAAAAAAAATTTCGTCCTTGAAATTTCTAATTAATAAAATAGTCGTGTATCAACTACTCTACTACGCTACCGCTACGCACCCTGATCTAAATAATTTTTATTATAAATGTCTTATGCACAGATAGTGTTTTCGAGTTTGTTTCTGCGAAGTCGTAGCCTAGCTACAGTCTCAATCTTCTAGGGTTTTTAGTGTCCCTACAGTCTCAGTCTTACAGTTTTCAGTACTACCCTATCTACAGTATCTTAGTAGAGTCTCAGTTCTATCTACAGTACAATACAGTATAGTATAAGGAATGAACACTTACAGACTTGGTGCCGGGGATTTAGTGTGCCACTTCTTCAAATACCCGATTTCAGAAAGCCCAGAAAACTAAAACTTTTTAGAATAAAACCTTAAAACATGTATTCCTTGAGGAAAACGAGTTTCAAAAGTGTTTCCTTAAAATTTCTCAAAACCGAAAAATACCCTTTTTGGGCTTGATTTAAAATTTCCTGAAAAATGTTTTGGACCCGATCCACAGCCGAGTTGTTGCAATCGGGCTCTGATACCACTAAATGTAACACCCCATACCCGGCCTAGACGTTACGGCCAAGTCTAGTGTGTCACATCAGCGACAAACTAACCATGTTACCTAATTACTACGATTAGGGTGAGTTTTGCAAAACCATTATTGAAGTTTAAAGAGAAAATCCTAGTTAAATTGTGAATGTCCTATCCACTACGAATTTTTAGGGGTATTCCTTATTATAAGATTTAACGTTGTTACTCATTTGAAATGTGTGATTGATTTTTTTGAAACTGTTTGATTAAGTTTTAAGAAAACTTGCGCAACCTTATTCAAATCAATCATTGTATAGTAAAAATAAATAATTAAAAACCCAAACTAAAATAATTAGAGCGACCTTATTACGAACCCAAAAATTAGAATAAAAATAATTAAAGTAAATAATAGAATAAAATAGATAACTTAATTAAACCAGAAATGCAGTCTGCGTGGCCACTCCGAATCCCTCCAGCTCCAAGTCCACCAATCTAGGGCTCACCTGCATGAATGGAAGAAAAGAAGAAATTGTGTAAAGAAAAGTGAAGGTGTCGACAAAGCTATGGAAGTTGTGAGATTCGGCTAAAAGAAGTTTAGCTAACAAAGATTCGGGTTTAGCAATATTCGGCTATCATGGAAAGAAAATCAAAGGGAAAAATTTTAAGAATAGAGGTAAAAGATTTTGTGAAGAAAAGATGAGCAAAAGTTAAAATAGAATAAAAAAAACAAAACCCGATTGAAGAAAAAAAATACAATCGGCTAAGAACCATCCCAATTTAACCCCGTGCTTATCACCTTGTTTTTAGCTAGCACCGTTTGAATTTAATTCAAACTCCTACACCATCAGCAGCAGTCCACTGCTTGGCCGACACACCTTGCTGCTAGGGAGAGTTTCAGTCGACTTGAAACACTCTCCCCATGCATGCAGCAAAAACGTAGCCCTTCACGCGCACAGTAGCTCGAACCCGAGACCTCCAAGCACCCACACACGCTGCTGGCTACTACGACGCGACCTTGCTTTCAATAAAATACCATCGCATTTAATTTTAAGCCTTACCCACTGAAGCCTCGGTTGTTTAAAAAACAAAACTAAAAATTCGCCTGCCCCTGGATTCGAACTCGCGTCCCCTCAGCATTCCTAGCGCACTGCTGCCACTGCGCCATAGGTGCTCTTTTCGTTAAACTCTAGTTGCAACTTCTCTTAAGCCCTATTTCGTCGAAACCCGTTTATTAAAAAAAAACATTTTGCACACGCTAGGAATCAAACCCCAGCCTCCCTTCCTATTGCCTAGCGCGTCTAACCATTGGGCCAGGCACTTCCTTTGTGCCTAAACTTCGCCCAACCTAATTATAAGCCCTAATGCCTAGATTCCCCTAAGGAAGCAAAAATTAATTTTTTTTTGCTAAAGCCCTGGGCCGAGCCCAGGACTTTTCCTACACTATAAATCCTTCGTAATTTATTTAAAAACTAAACTAAACATAAAATTAATAATTGTAATTTTTTTAATAATAATAATAATAATTTTCCATAATTTAAACATCCAAATTTTTGGGGTACCTCCCAATTCACTTAAATACTAACCTAAGCATGAAACTAATAATAATAAATATTTTTATTAACTAATTTTTTTAATAATTAAAACATCTAAATTATTCAGGCCTTTTTCTACTCGAACCCAGACTCAAAGCCCAATACTTCTAGGCCCAAACTCAGGGTGTTACATAATATATATACCAAAAGCTGTACCAAAATCTACATCCTTATAACTAGCCTATACATGCCATATTTATACATTTCATTAAGTTTAAAAGTACCAACAAGTTGTTTGGATAGTGTGTGCATATCTCCGACTTCATCCGAATTGAGCGAGCTAACAAACCTCTATAAAACACAGAAAATAAACAAGGTAAGCTTTACAGCTTAGTGAGCCTGTATAATATAGAATTAAACTTACCGTATATACCATCCATACAATTTAAACATAGTAAATCCATATGATTAGCCAAATGCCTATCCAAAATCATCGAACAACCAATTAGTCATTTATATACACATAACATCTATTCATAAAGATGAATCAACAATTTAAAATTTCATACTCAATCCATATTATCATATTAATTCCCTGTAACTTACATATCATTCAGTAAATCATACTTCATCCAAAATCATCATAACTCATCAGTATAACACGTAACCTATTCGTATGATCGATAACAGTAAATATGCCCGTTGAACCTATTAGAACATCGAGGGATTCTTGGGTGATACACTATAAGTGTAATAATCGAAAATCCGTCAATTCATTATCATTTTTGCTCTCTCAAGCCATGATCGGTAAGCTCCTCCTAAGTTGATAAATAGTAAGCTCTATTGCGCTTAAAAAGTAAGCTCTGACGAGCTGAGAATAGTAAGCTCATAAGAGCAGCTCATATGAGCTGTGGGGAGTCCGCAGCACATGAAGGATCTTGACCAAAACTGTAACCCTAGTGACATGTTACTCGTATCCTACAACTTCCTATGGCTCAACAGAACTCGATAATCATTAATTCTTCTCAATTAGGCATTCAATACTACAATTAACTCATTTATTCAATTCTACAATATACCAACCAAATTCAAATAAATTTAAGTAATTAAAGTTTGATTCTAATTATACGAACTTACCTCGTATAGTTCGGATAGGAATTTATCGCCTATCTGTCCACTTTTCATTTTCCCAGGTCCAATTTCGATATTTTCTTATCTTGATCTAAATATTTACAGATTCAGTACATTTAGTATCTATTCAATTCAATTCAGTACATAATTCATAATTTGACAAATTTATGTTTTTGCCCCTAATGTTTCACACTTTTACAATTTAGTCCTTATCACGTAAAATTGCAAATTCATGCAATTTAAGGACAACCCATGCTAGCCGAATTTTAATGGAGTCCCTGCTAGCCTATATTTTTTATTTAGTTCACAATTTAACCACAACATTTCAACATTTCTCAATTTAATTCCTAATTCACATTTTTATCAAAAAATTAATTTATAAAACTTATATATCTATCAGCAAGCATTCATAATCTATCAAGAAACTTCAAAATACTCAAGCATTCATAATCTATCAAGAAACTTATAGAACTCTACTTTTACGCTTTACGCGATTTTGTCATTTTTACCGAATTAAGCAATCAAATAGTAAAATTTCTTCACGAAACTTCCACATAATAATTCTATCATACTGTAAACCTTATTAAAAAAATAAAATAAATATTTTGACTTCAGATTTATGGTTACGAACCACTATTCTGATTTGATCGAAAGCAGGCTGTTATAGTTCATACGAACTTACTTGGCTAAATTGTAGAAATGTAAACATATATGGCTTTTTGGTAATTTTTCTATTCTCCTCTATTTTCCACTTGATTCTGATCTAAATTAATAATTTCATTCAATATTATTAATTTAGATAGTAAAATAATTTATTTTATGGAATTTAGTCACTTTTGACATTTTTACACAATTGCCCTTAACATTTTACTTTCATTCAATTTAGTCCCTAAGCCTAAAACATGCAAATTAACCATTTTTACCCAAATTTAAGCTTAGGCGATTGTACATAGCTTCCAATACTTCCTATATTTATAAAAATTTCACATCAAATCCTTATACTTTTACTATTTCAATAATTTAGTCCCTAATCGAAAAATTCATCAAAATTACTTAACAAAATACTTTTAAATATCATCCAACATTTCAAATTCATCATATAATAACTAAAATCACATAGATTCATCAATGAAAACATTCAATATCTTTAACAGTTTCAAAATCGAAGGTACGAGCTAGTTGAACCTAGTTGCAATGATCTCAAAAACATAAAAATTATTAGAAATAGGGCCAAAATGACATACCATGCAAAGCTTTAACCACGGCCAAAGTGTAAGAATTGCTTATTCTCCATTTTCAATTCGGTGAAGAAAACAAATTAAAAGACCATGATAACTTTTAATTTAATTTAATTATAAAATTACTATTTTGTCCACATTAAAAATTATCCAAATTTCATCCTTTTAGTTGCCCAAAATCGTCCACTAAATTCTTAAATGGTTTAATTACCATTTAAGTCCCTTTTCCTTTATTCATCAAGCCATTTAATCACTCAAATCAAATAGTGATCAAATTTTACATCTTTTACGATTCCATCCTTTTTGCTTAATTAACTATCGAGATGTTAAATTTTCCTAACGAAACTTTAATACAACCTAAATGACACTCATTTTCTAAAACCACTTGACCTTAGGGTCTTAGCACTTGAACTTAATTAATCATTCATATAACATAAATTACCATGTCAAAAACCTTTTAAAACCATATTTGAATCATAAATATTAAAAATAATATTTACGAACTTACTTGTTGGATTTGTTGCCTCGAAACCACTAAAAAATGGGCTGTTACAAATGACCACTATATAAGCTCAACTTGGAATATTAAAGTGCCTAAAGTATCCTTGAAGTCCTTAGATTTCGATTAGGATAAATACACCTAATTTCCCTCCAAAACATTAAAATGTGCAGGAATTTTAGGCTACGCAGGGGGTATGTCACAACATAGAAGGGCTATGTCAAGAAATCGGGGGTAGTTTCACTCTAAAACTTGTTTTTAGCTTTTTTCTTCGACATTGAGACATCAGTTTCTTGGTGCCGTGACATAGGCATCAATTTTGGCTCGAATAAACATCTTTAGCTCCTGACTTGACGTACAAGACCATGTAACTTTATTTAGATATATAAAACGTAATAAAAACTACTAGAAAACATAAATTACTACTTGAAGTATAACAACCTAAATATATACTAAAATGCTTTGATTTACTATTAAACAAACTATAATTATGTGTAAAAGGGATATAAATAATAGAATGATTTATGGCATATCATTGAACAAGAAAACCCGACATGACAGTTGATTATGACTACCAAAGTGAGCTAAACACCCATGCCTAGATTTGATACATATTTGATTAATTGATTTCTCGATTTTCTTTTATTTCCTTTTTTATTATTTTGTATAGTTGATAAAAATCATTCTTTTAAATCTTCGTACTATAATTTGATTAAAATACTAATTACATCTATTTATGTTTAGATTAGAATTAATTTTTAGTGCTCGCCTCCCTTGGGTACGATCCTCGGAGTGCTTACCTACTTTGTTTCAAATATATTACAACCTGACCCGTATACTTGCAGATATCACTTTTCACATCTTTTGTGCAGGATTTCTACTCTGGACGTTGGCACATCCAGAGGCGGTCAAGTTGTTGGTGTCGTTACCGAGGTATATTGATTTTAACTTTTGCATAGAGGTACGAAATTTAAATCTTAAGTTAGTAACATTCCTTTATTTTTTTTTAGCTTCAAAACACAAGAAGTATGATGGAAACACTAGGGACATTTTTTGATACAGACCGGTTGTGATCTAGTATTACTCATCCCATTATTTATAATTCACATTTTGAGTTAAATCTTTCTTTAATAACATGGATTTCTAACAATGTCACATTCATTGATCCTAAGATAGAGGATCCTATAGTTTTTTATGACAATTTGAATATATATGTAGTACTGTCACTTATGCTGGAGTACCACTAGACACTATCAAATTATTTCTAATCTCGTTTGCATTGGATAGAAAAAGCAAAAGTGTGGTTAGATGCACTCCCACCCAATACTATTACTACTTAGACTGATTTTGTGTAGTTATTTCTTTGCCGGGTCCACTCTATGACTCAGGTACTCGGTATTTATGGAAAGCTATTTCAATTTAAATAATAGATTACTGAAACATTGGGACAAGCCTGGGAAAGATTAAAAACTATTGTTAGATCAGTGTTGGGTGGAGGCTTACATTTTGCAGTTCAAATTCAATACTTCTATAACGGATTGAATAGTCAGAATAGGCAAAGGTTTGACATCATGATTGGAGGGAGCTTCTAGAAGAAAATTGGGAAGGAAGTAATGAAAATATTAGAAAGATTTAGTGAAAATGAATTTTCTTAGAGAATACATCAAGAATTAGAAGTAGGGGAATTGGAAGAAAGCAAAACAGAGGAACAAAAGTGCAATTAACTGGAGGTCATTAAAACAAATTTAGCTGATCGTGAATATGAATCAGAATAATAAAAATGGGATGATACTGAATAGGAAAATTCTCAAACATCTATTCAACTAGATTGGTGGCATCAGAGTAAAGGACAATCAGAACAAACTATTGTAAGCACAGTAAAAATAACACCGTCCGTTATTAAATCTCCTGATTTAGAACTAAAACCTTTATCTAAACACTTAAAATACGAATATTTTGGGGAATAAAATACATTACCAATGATTATTGCTACTGGGCTAAGTGCAAAACAAGGAGAGGCTTTATTAAGCATTTTAAAAACACACAAAAAAGCCATAGGATGGACAATAACTTGTAGTAAGGGAATTAATCCTACGTTATGTCAACATAAGATTAGATTAGAAGAAGGAAAAAAGCTTGTAGTGGATGCAAAACGTCAGCTTAATCCAACTATGATGGAAGTGGTAAAAAAAGAGTTACTTAAATGGTTAGATGCAAGTATTGTGTATGCTATTTTCGATAGTGAATGGGTTAGTCCTACGCAGTGTGTCCAAAGAAAGGTGGGCTGACTATGGTTGAAAATGATAAAAATAAATTAATTCCAATAAGAACAGTTATTGGTTGGAGAGTATGCATTGAATATCGAAAGTAAAATGACACAACAAAAAAGATCATTTCCCACTTCTTTCCATTAATCAAATACATGATAGGTTAGTAGGGAAGGATTATTAATATTTCATTGACAGATATCCACGATACCATAAAATCCCAATACATCCAATTGATCAAGAAAAAAACTACCTTCATATGTCCTTTTGGTACCTATGCTTTCAGACGAATGCCATTTAGGCTTTGCAATGCCCCAACAACCGTTATGAGGTGTATGACTGCTTTTTTTTCCCACTTGTTAGAAGAACGCTTGCACGTGTTTATGGATGATTTCTTAGTATATGGTGATCCATTTCAAGCATGTTTGGACAACCTTGAAAAAGTCCTACAAAGATAGGAATAAACCAACCTAGTACTGAACTGGGAAAAATGTTATTTCATGGTCAAAGAAGGATTGGCTTTAGGGCATCAAATATTAAGAAAGGGTCTAGAAGAGGACAAATATAAAATTTAGGTTATTAAGAAACTTCCAAATCTTACAACAGTTTAAGGAGTGAGAAATTTTTTGGGACATGCTTGGTTATACATGCAATTTATAAAAGATTTTGCTCATATCTCTAAGCCGCTAAATCAACTATTGCAGAAAGAGATATCATTCATATTTGACCAGGATTACATTAAAGTTTTCGAGGTAATAAAAGAAAAACTTATTTTTACACCTATAATTATCACTCATAACTGGTTAGAACCTTTAATTATAATGTGGGACGGTAGTGACTATGTTGTAGAGGAAGTGTTGGGATAGAAAACAATTAACCTATTTGGTGCCATTCATTATGCAACTAAGAAATTCAATTCGGCATAATGCAATCACACTACAACTAAAAAGGAAATGCTTGTCGTTGTGTTTGCTTGTGAGAAATTTCGGTCGTATTTGATGGCAAATAGAGTTTATGTTTACACTGATCATTCAATATTAAAATATGTTATGAAGAAAGAGGAAATGAAATCCAGATGAATGAGATGGATATTATTACTTCAAGAGTTTGATTTATGGATAGCGGATAAGAAATGAGTAGAAAATCAAATTACAGCCCATTTATCTAGATTAGAGAATGATCCAAAACAACTGGATTTTGAAGAAATAAAAGAAACTTTTGTTGATGAACAGTTGTTCAGAGTAGATATCCACATAACAAGGTTAAAAAATAATGAGACTCTATGGTATGCTGATTATGTAAATTGTATCGCTAAAGGTGTCTTTCCACCACAGTTATCATGGGAACAAAAGAAAAGGATCATACATGAAGCAAAAAATTATTTATGGGAAGATCTGTATGTTTTCTGAAAGTGTGCTAATCAATTAGTAAGATGTGTAACAGAAGAGGAAGTAGCTGATATTCTAAAAGGATATCATACATCCCTATGTGGGGGAAATTTTGGCTAAAGAAGAACGGCTCAAAATGTACTCCAATCAAGATTTTATTGGCCAACCATGAACAAAGATGCATATGAATGTGTTCAGAAATGTGACAGATTTCAAAGAATTGGGAGTATATCAAGAAGAGACGAAATACCACAAATAGTGATACTTGAAGTAGAGGTATTCAATGTTTGGGGGATTGACTTCATGGGGCCATTCCCAAGATCTTTCAGAAACCAATACATTCTAATACCTATTGATTATTTCTCAAAAATGGGTTGAGCCAGTGGCCTTACATACCAATGAGACCAAATCAGTAGTTAAGTTTTTGAGAAAAAATATTTTTTCCAGATTTGGAACAATACGTGCATTGGTAGGTGATAAAAGATCTCATTTTTATAGTAAACAATTCGAGATTGCTTTGGCAAAATACAATGTACGACACCAAATGACAATAACATACCACCTCAAGGCTAATGGTCAAATAAAGGTATCTAACCGAGATATCAAACAAATTCTAGAGAAAACAGTAAATCCAAAAAAGAAAATTGGGCAAAAAAATTGGACGATGCATTATGGGCTTACAGAACGGCATATAAAACACTATTAGGTATGTCTCCCTACAAGTTAGTTTATGGGAAAAATTTCCATTTACCAATTGAATTAGAAAAAAAAAGCAGATTGGGCAATTAAAGAACTATACTTAGATCCATAATTAGCAAAAAAAGAAAGATGATTCCAATTACAAGAATTGGAAAAATTCCGTTTTATGACTTATGAGAACACCAAGATGTATAAGGAAAGGAGTAGACTTCAGCATGATGCAAAAATCTAAAAACGAGAATTCTTGCCTAGGCAAAAAGTTCTATTGTTTAATTTAAGGATAAAATTACTTCCCAATAAAGTTAAATCAGGATGGACAAGTTTGTATACTATAAACAAGGTAACGCCTCATGGGGCAATAAAACTTATTGCAAAAGGAGGACAATATTTTCTTGTAAATGGACAACGTGTAAAACATTATTTTGGAGGAGCGATTAATATAGTTGTCGACACGCAGTTCCTACAATGCAAAACAATATGGAGTCTAGAAGGAATTGAAGGGATGTTGGTAAATGCAAGGGACGATGGAGAAGAATGTGATGGAATTGATGATTTGGAGACACTAAGGGAACACCGTAAGACCTGACCCACATGTCACGACACCAAAACTTTATGTCACGACATCAGACAACTTTCAAAATAGGTAAACTATCCTTGACATCACTATCATGTGTAAATATGTAACGCGAATGTGCAAGTATACACGTCAAATCAAGTAATAAAGTTATAAGTGAGATTGTCTCCATGGAGGATCAAAATGGATTAAAATGGTTGAGTTATCACTATGAACTATACTAATTAAGGTATAGCAAAATGAAAAGAATAACAATTTGATGAGGAGTATTAAGGTATGAAATATTAAGATCAAATACTGAATAAATTGCTATGGCAAATTTACAAGACAAAGTTGGGAGGATTTATGCCATTGAAAAAGAATGCCGGAATTACTCAAATTATATCTTTATAACATAATAATGCCATGGCAAAACCCTAACAAAATTATTGTTCAGAGTATAACTACTGCAGTATGCTTCTTTCGAGAGCTAGACTTTAAGCTACGATTCCAAGATTTTGTATGTCTACAAGTCTCAAGAACAATACCTAACACTATCCTTCCTTTCTCTGTACAGAACGCAGCTCTATTTCTAGAGTGCTATGAGTATTCATTCAAGTACTCATTTGTATCATTCGATTATGATCCAACTCACTTAACCTTTAAGAATTAAATCAAGTCTAAGAACATGCAATGCATCCATCTATGTCTAGAGCTTGCGTGCATGTATTTAAGAAAACCCAAACCAAATGAAACAATAAATCTAATCAAGATAACATCATGGTCATTAAAAGTAATAAAAATTCATCTACTATTTCCAACCTAATGAGATTAGCTCATGGGTTGGGAATTAAAATCCAAAATATCAACATCATTCAACATCATCATCCATAGTTTAAAAAAATAAAGAAATCAATTAATAGAATGAATGTAGAACTACAGGAAGCTTTCGCCACTCTAGCTTTAACTCCGATGCTACCAAGTAGTGCAAGACCCAAGGTTCAATGCGCCGTCCCCTTCCTTACATCTCTGCTCCCTTCTTAAGCTGCTACCCTCTTCCCTTTTTTCTCTGAAATTTCCACGAGATTTTTTCTGGAGAGAAAAAACTCTCTTCTTCCTTTTCTCTTTCTTTTTTTATAGGGTAGGTCCCTTCCTCTTTTAGCACCCTACCCTTCCTCTCTTAGCACACACCTTTGCTCCCTCTTTTTCAAGTAAATTTATCTGGTACACGTATAGTTAGTTGAGAGTGACGAGGATTCAGTGCTACATTAGCATCTTCCTTGAATTGCCATGGCATTTTTTATAGCAATCTATCCAACCCATTTGCCCTGTAAATATTTCACTTCCTTCATTCCCTTCTTCCTTTTTCTTATTCTCTTTGTCCTTGCTACACCTGCTGCATACCATAACCAATTCCTTTCTTCCCAACAATAAAAGTAACATATAATGACATTCAAGGTACAATCCAAGCTTTATTATGCAATATTTTAATAATAACTTAGAAATGCAAATATATCCACTTAAGTACATACAATTCATCAAGTTTAAAAGCTTGAAATATAACTCTTTTCAAAGAGTTATCACACCCCAAACGTGAGTTATTGCTTACCTTGAAGCAGAATATGTATGAATGCATGGATGCAATTTTAGCTTCGGCTATTCATTTGTCACTAAGTGTGCGAGTTCATCAAATGATTCAAGTTTTCGTATGACTTAACGTATTGAGCAAAGCGATGATAACTTAATAGATAAATACGAGGAAGTACATGTACGTACTAAACTTATGTGGCTATTGGTACTATGTGGATGAAACTTGATAGAGTTATATGAATTAAGTAGTGAAAATGAGTAAGAATTGAGTAATGTTATGTGACTATCGAATGGAATATCATTGATGAATTGAAATAAGATCATGTGTAATACATGGAAAGGTTTGTGTAATTATAGTTGTGAATATGTATACAATAATAATAATACATTATTAATGGCATTTATAAATCCCAAAATATGTCTCCACAATTATACAATCTTAATCTCACATGAAATTATCATTTACTTGAAATCAGAACAAGCAGTCCATTCGAGTCCTAGTCACTAAATTGTTTTTATCTAGAGCTACAGAGCTCCAAATTAAGATTCGTAAATTTTCCCAGAAACTAGACTCATATTTATTCTTACCATAAAAATTTCATAATTTTTGGTTGGTCCAATTAATACAGTTTATTCATTGAAGTCTCCCCTATTTCGCGGTTCAGTAGCTCTAACCGCTCTTCACTAAAATTTTAATTTCTATTTATAAAAAATTTTTGTTTCTTTCAAAAATAAACTCAATAAGGAATCCAAAAATATAAATTATGTTCCTTAACTATTTTTTTGAAATTTTTAATGATTTTTACAATTCAGAATAGGGGATCACGAAATCAATCTGAACCAATCTTACAAAAATATAAAAATCTCAAAATACAGAATTCCTTTTTTCCTTTGTTTCTTTTATATGAAAATAGATTCAATAAGCTTTAATTTAATATCTCATTCCACTTCTAACTCAATTTCTACCATTTTTGGTGATTTTTCAAAGTCACTCCCCTACTGCGGTCCAAAACTGCTATGTTTCCAATTTCACCTTTTTCATATATTCCCTTGTATCAATTTTTTCATAGTAACACTTAACCATATCAAACGTACCAAAGTTCGATCATTTATCGAGCACATTGCTTACAACACATATATTCATGTCCTTATACTTATCACCATATTTTCATATAAATTCACAATTAATAGATTTTCCCGTTGAACATATCGTAATAGTAATAGATATTCAGTGGCCTGTACATAGTACCACCCTTGTAGCCGAAGCTAATTGGTGCACATAGTAGCCTGCACTTAGTACTACACATGTGACCAATATCATCTGATACACATAGTAGCCTACACATAGTACTACACACGTGATCGAAATAATTGAGTACACATAGTAGCCTGCAGATAGTACTACACATGCGACCCATCCATCTGGTACACGTAGTAGCCTGCACTTAGTACTACACACGTGACCAATATCATCTTGAGCACATAGTATCCTGCACATAGTACTACACATGTGTTCCCACAATGGATCATTCGTATCTTTTCTATTCCGGAGGTTTCACTTGTCAACATTTTACCAATTCATCCATATTCAATTTCAATTCATAATTTACCTCAAGTGAGCATTCAATATGCAACCACAACTCATATAATATCAAAATATTATAACATAGATAAAAACGATACATTATTTACATATAAACGTACTTCGGTGCAAAATATAGAAATTTTGCAATTTAGTCCACAATCTTTTCATTTTCCCAATCAAGGTCGATTCCACATCTTTCTTAATCTAAAATAACACATTTAGCTTATTTAATACTCACATTTATCAAAGCAGTCCTTAACTCTAACTTTGGAAAAATTATAATTTTGCCCCTAAACTTTTGCATATTTACACTTTTGCCTCAAAGCTCAGAAATTGAACTTTTTCCCTAATTCTTATGTTTTAGAACATGCTGATCATTCATTTACTAACGGAAACATCAAATTCTCACTCTAACATATACTTATGAACATTAGGTATTTTTACCGATTATGTCGTTTTACTCGTTTTCACTTAAAACTGAGTAGCACAAGTTATTCAACATAATTTAAAACCTCATAATCTATCATAAAACATCAAAAAACAAAATTATTCAACATGGGTCAATTTTTGAAATCAAACCCTAGCTCAAATAAATGGTAGAAATAGAGAAATCATGTTACCGGGATTTCAAAAACGTAAAAATCATTAAAAACAGGGCTAGAACAGACTTACAATCGAGCTTGGAAGCTTGAAAAACCCTAGCCATGGTTTCTCCATGCTATTTTCGGCCTTGAGGAAGAAGATGAGCAAAAATTGGCTTTTAATTTGATTTTTTAATTAATTTAATCATTAAATGACTAAAATGCCACTAACTTAAAAAAATTCTTTTTCACCCATTTCGTATCCATTTTTGTCCAATAAATTAACCAATGGTCTAATTACCATTTAAGGACCTTCAATTTAAAATTTCATAACAATTGGACACCTCCTGTAACAGCCCACTTTATACCCTAGTCGGAACGAGTGGTTTTGGGACCACTTAACCGAGTCAAAATATTATTTTAAATGCTTTAATATGTTTTACTGTATGATAGATATATGGTGTGAAAGTTTCGTATTGAAATTTTACTGTCTGATCGGTTAATTTGATAAAAAGGATTAAATCGCATAAAGCGATAAATTAGAGTTCTATTTTATAAATGGCTTATTTGAGCATGGCTTTATAAAAGGAGGTACTTGCATGGCAATTATGCCATTTTTAATTGGAGTGTTTGGTAATGGACCATTATGTCCATGTTTTATAATGTTTTATAATAATTTTACAAAGGGTAAAAGGGTCATTTGATTTATTATATTAAAACAAAACATAAAATGTCTTTATTTTCATTACCTTCTTCACCGATTATATGAACAAAAATTAAGGGTTTTACACTTTCAAGCATTCGGCCACTTTAAGCTCCAAATTGAGGTTCGTTTTTATTCCGTTTTCGATAATTTTTACGTTTTTGTAATCGTTGCTTCGTATATTAACCGACCCGTACCTCAATTTTTGATTTTGATTATGTTTTGAAAAATGCCATTGATGAATCCTTGATATATTGATAGATTTTGATGAATTATTGTCTATTATGTGAGAAAATACAAGAATTTTAAAGTAAATTTTGATGAAAATGAGTTTAAGGATTTATTTGCAAAAAGATAGAATTTTTGAGGTTAAATTTGTGATTAATTAAAAGATATATGCTTGTATAAGCCCCTTGAATATTCGGCTATGGTAAATTTGGGGATTGATTGTGTAATTTGCCATTTGGTGTTAAAAGGGCTAAATTGCAAAGTGTTGAAAGTATAGGGGCTAATTTGCAAATAGGTCAAAATATATGTTTTTGGATTGAATTGAATATGTGAGTTAGTAAATAGCTGAATTTGATTTAATTTAGATAAAGACGATCGAATCCCGGAACTTGATCGGGGAAAACAGAAAATAGACGAGTAAATACGGGATTTCGAGGTAAGTTCGTATAACGAATTTAATGTATTTATATATGTTCATACGTATTGTTATTTGAAATTATAAAATGCTAGATGATTAAATAGCCTAATGGAATGAGTATATATGAGATTGAAATAGAAATGTTAAATTGTTACAAGTGATAAATTGAATACCGAGCCCCGTTAGAACCGTAGAAGTCGATAGGATACGAGTGACATGTCACTAGGGCTACAGGGTGGTTCGAGCTCCTGCATTTGTTGCGGACTCACCACATGCTCATGAGCTACAGGTTTATCCTTCGAGATTACATGTTTAGCCTACGGGCTTACCGATTATCCTTCGGGATTATATGTTCAGCCTCTGGGCTTACCGTACAAGCTCGAAAGAGCATATATGACGCATTGACGGATTACAGGTTATATGTATATACACTGTGTGTGTATCACCCGAGTATCTTTTGATGTTCTTATAGGTTCAACGGGCAATTATCGATACATGTTAAATGAAGATTGAATGATATATGTATTACATGTTATATGAGACATGAGAATTACATGGATTATATGGTATAAGTTATATGAAATACATGTACAAGTATTTGAGCAATGATATGATACATGAATGTTGTGGTTGGTACATGAATGAATTTATATGTTATATGAACTAACAAGTGTATACTTGTGAAATAGGCAACTTGAGTATATGAATTGAATTGGCATTGTTGTTGTAATTATCGCATTGATTCGGTAAGGTTTAATTTCTATATTATACGGACTTACTAAGCTTTAGAAGCTTACTCTATTCATTTCTTTCACTGTCTCATAGATTCGGAAGCTAGCTCGATAATCGGACGAGTCAGAGATCGCCATCACACTATCTATCAAACTTTGGTACTTTTAAACCTTTTGTAAATGAAATGGTCATGGCATGTGTAGGCTAGATATTTGGTGAGCATGATATATTTTGGTAAATGATCAAGCTATGAGATGTGGCTTGGGTCATATATGAATATAATCAAGTATTAGAGTTATTCTTTGGCTATATGTGCTTATGGAAAGATATGTGATTTTGATGAGACTATAAGCTTGCATAATTGATATGTATATATGTGTGGATGAGTGCATGGAAATGGTCATTTAGGCCTTTGAGTTGGTGTGCTTAATTTGTGAATGAATTAAGATGATTTTGGGTCCTTTTTGTGCTTGAATTGGTATGTTTTAGGTTGGTAGAATGGCATGAAATGTTGTTGGTTAATGGCTAGTTGAAATGACCCTTATTGGGTGGCAAATTTGGCTTAAACCGAGCCTATAACGTGCCACACGGCCAGGGAACACGGGCGTGCGCTTCGACCGTGTGTCCCCTGCACCTTGATGTCTTGGTCAGTTTTGGTACACGGCTTAGACACACGGGCGTGTTTGGTAACTTGTAGCCATGTGAAATTTGGCAGTATAGTCACACGGTCTGCTCTGTTTTGTACACGGGCGTGTCTGGCAGCCGTGTGATATTTGACAGTTTCGACCACGGGGTAAGGGCACGGGCGTGCCTAGGCCGTGGGTGACACACGGCCTAACCCCATGGGCGTGTTGGACAGCCGTGTGGGATAAGTCAGATTCGACCACGGGCTGAAAGGTTTGGGCGTGTCTGGAGGGACATGGCCGTGTGTGAAGAACACGGGCAAGGGGCACGGCCGTGTGTCCTTAACTTTGAAATTTTGCAAATTTTCTCCTATCTTTTAGCATGTTTCCAATTAGAGTTCCAATAGTTATATGCATCCTTTTATGATCAATTGAAGCATGCTCTGATGATTAATGATACGTGATGAATCTTGATTAAAAAGTTTAAACTTTTTACTGCTCCGATATATATTATAAGTCCGGTAACGCCCCTTACCTGTTCCGGCAACGGTTACAGGATAGGGGTGTTACATTTGGTTGGTATCAGAGCTACGATTTAGTCGATTCTAGGACTACCGTAGTGAGTATTAGTCTAGCTATACATGCCATGTACATGAAATGTGATAGTGTGATATCTCCTGACATCCTCTGAAAATCTGTTTTATATAGTAATGGGTCCGAATCGAGCTTTAGCTGATGATGTTGAAAGTATTGTGCCAGCACCCACTCAAAGGGCTGTGCCTTCTGAATCGGGCCCTGCTGTGGCCAATCAGGGAGAAACTAAACAAGCTTTCTTCCAAATGATGTCTGGTTGGTTTAGTGAGTTTGTGCGAGCAAACCCGACTGCTCCGCAACCTCCACCCCCTCCCGTCCCACAACCTAACCCTGATAATGTACGAGTTGTAGGTCCTCTGAGATTGAACAGACCTCCTGTTGATAAGATACGAAAGTATGATGCTGAGGAATTCTGAGCTTCAGCAGGTGATGATACTGAGAGGGCTGAATTTTGGCTTGAGAATACGATCAGAGTTTTTAATGAACTGGCTTGTACTCCTGATGAGTGCCTGAGATGTGCCATTTCTTTGCTTCGGGATTTAGCATATCAATGGTGGAATACATTGACCTCGGTTGTACCACGAGAACGAGTCGATTGGGATTTCTTTCAGACAGAATTCAGAAAGAAATACATCAGTCAACGATTCATCGATCAGAAAAGAAAAGAGTTTTTAGAGTTGAAACAGGGTCGAATGTCTGTAACTGAATACGAGAGAGAGTTCGTTCGACTCAGCAAATATGCTTGCGAATGTGTTTCTACCGAAGCAACAATATGCAAATGGTTCGAAGATGGGCTAAATGAAGAAATTCGACTATTAGTCGGAATACTTGAGCTGAGAGAGTTTGTAGTTCTCGTTGATCGGGCCTGTAAAGCCGAAGAGCTTGCTAAAGAAAAGAGAAAAGCTGATTTTGAATTCAAAGAAGCTAGAAAAAGGTTTGCGGGTAAACCGTGTCAGTCTGGATCTAAAAGATCAAAAGATTTTCATCCTCGTCCTGCTGCTTCTACGGGCACATCTATCCGAGAGAAAAGTGTTAAGACTTCTCATTCGAGACCTCAGACGACTTCTGCAGCTAGTGCGGGTAGTGTGAGAACTCCCGGACCTGAATGCAAGTATTGTAATAGGAAACATTTTGGTGAATGCTGATTGAAAAGCGGAGCTTGTTTTCGATGTGGATCGTTAGATTACTATTTACGTGATTGTCCTGAAAGATCTGTACCTGATAGAGAACAGTCGACTAAGACAAATAATGTTGCATCGAGAGGTAGACCGTCGCGAAGTGTTGGGAACCAAAGTGGAAATCGTAATGTGGCGAGAGATGCTAATGTGAGATCTGAGATGCGTCCTCCTGCGAGAGCTTATGCAATACGTGCACGCGAGGAAGCCTCGTCGCCGGATGTTATTACCGGTACTTTTTCTCTCTATAACACTGATATTGTTGCGTTGATAGATCCTGGATCAACTCATTCATATATCTGTATGAAATTAGTGTATGAAAAGAATTTAAGTGTTGAGTCTACGGAATATGTAGTTAAAGTATCGAATCCATTAGGAAATTCTGTGTTAGTTGATAAGATATGTAAGAAATGTCCGTTGATGACTCAGGGATATTGTTTTCCGGCTGATCTGATGCTCCTCCCTTTTGACGAATTCGATGTAATACTAGGCATGGACTGGATAAATGCGCATGAGGCTATTGTGAATTGTCGAAGTAAGAGTATAGAATTGAAATGTCAGAATGGTGAGATTCTTTAGATTGAATCAAATGATTCGAATGAATTACCGATAGTGATTTCTGCCATGAGGGCTCAAAAGTATGTCAGAAAAGGCTATGATGCGTATTTAGCGTATGTGATGAATTCTAGCAAAACAGAATTAAAAATTGAATCTGTACCAGTTGTTTGTGAGTTTTCAGATATTTTTCCGGAAGAATTACCGGGTTTACCGTCGATTAGAGAAGTTGAATTCGTATTGAATTGTTACCGGGCACTACTTTGATATCGATAGCTCCATACAGAATGGCACCGACTGAATTAAAAGAGTTGAAAACACAGTTACAAGAATTGACGGATAGAGGTTTCGCGAGACCGAGCTTTTCACCTTGGGGTGCTCCTGTATTATTTGTGAAAAAGAAAGATGGAACGATGAGAATGTGTATTGATTACCGACAGTTGAACAAGGTAACAGTGAAGAATAAATACCCTCTTCCGCAGATTGATGATTTATTCGATCAGTTAAAAGGAGCTACTGTATTTTCAAAGATTGATTTGAGATCGGGTTATTACCAGTTGCGAGTTAAAGATTCAGATATACCAAAGACTGCTTTCAGAACACAATACGGACATTTTGAGTTTTTGGTCATGCCTTTCGGTTTAACAAATGCTCCGGCAGTGTTTATGGACCTGATGAACCGTATATTCAGACCGTATTTAGACAGATTTGTTGTAGTATTCATTGACGACATTCTGATCTATTCATGTGATGAGGAAGAGCATACTGAGCATCTGAGAATTGTGTTACAAATTCTGAGAGATAAGCAGTTGTTTGCCAAATTCAGCAAATGTGAATTTTGGCTTTGAGAAATCAGATTTTTGGGTCACATTGTTTCTGCGGAAGGCATCAGAGTAGATCCGAGTAAAATATCTGCTATTATAGACTGGAAACCCCCAAGAAACATATCTGAGATTAGAAGTTTTCCAGGATTAGCGGGATATTACCGAAGATTTGTTAAAGGATTCTCGATGATTGCAGTGCCGTTGACTCGATTGTTACAGAAAGATGTGAAATTCGAGTGGACTGATAAATGTCAACAGAGTTTCGAACAGTTGAAAGCCCTGTTAACAGAAGCTCCGGTTTTAGTTCAACCCGAATCGGGGAAAGAATTTGTTATATATAGTGATGCATCTATTATTGGACTGGGCTGTGTATTGATGCAAGACGGGAAAGTTATAGCTTATGCCTCCCGACAGTTAAAGCCGCATGAGAAGAATTACCCGACGCATGATCTTGAGTTAGCTGCTATAGTATTTACATTAAAGATTTGGCGGCATTACTTATATGTTGAGAAATGTAGAATTTTTACCGATCATAAAAGTCTGAAGTATCTGATGTCACAGAAAGATTTAAATATGCGACAGCGGAGATGGCTCGAACTACTAAAAGACTATGAATTTGTAATTGATTATCATCCAGGGAAAGCTAATGTTGTAGCTGATGCGTTAAGTCGAAAGTCTCTATTTGCTTTGCGAGCTCTAAATGCTCAAATGACGTTATCTGATGATGGATCTGTTTTAGCTGAGCTAAAGGCTAAGCCATTGATTCTGCAGTAAATTTTTGAAGCTCAAAGGACTGATCCTAATCTGCAAGCTAAACGACTTCACTGTGAGTCTAATTCTGATTCTGACTTTTCTATAGGGAATGATGATTGTTTAATGTTCCGAAATAGAATCTGTATACCGAAAAATAGTGAACTCATTCAGAAAGTTCTGCACGAGGCACATGATAGTCGATTTTCAGTTCATCTGGGTAGCACTAAGATGTATAACGATTTGAAACAGCAATACTGGTGGTCAGGAATGAAACGTGACATATCAGAATTCGTATCGAAATGTTTGATCTGTCAGCAAGTTAAAGCTGAACATCAGGTACCGTCAGGTTTATTACAGCCTATTATGATTCCGGAATGGAAATGGGACAGAGTCACTATGGATTTTGTATCTAGACTACCTCTGTCTCTGAAGAAGAAAAATGCAATCTGGGTTATCGTTGACAGATTGACGAAGTCTGCACATTTTATACCGGTACGTACTGATTATTCTCTGGATAAATTAGCGAAACTATATGTATCTGAAATTGTGCGATTACATGGTATACCGTTATCCATTGTGTCTGATAGAGATCCGAGATTTACTTTGAGATTCTGGAAGAAGTTTTAAGAGGCTTTGGGAATGAAATTGAGTTTCAGTACAGCATTTCATCCTCAGACCGACGGTCAGTCTGAAAGAGTTATTCAGATTCTGGAAGACATGTTACGGTGTTGTATTCTTGAATTTGAAAGTAATTGGGAGAAATACTTACCTCTGATAGAGTTTGCATACAATAACAGTTTTCAGACGAGTTTAAAGATGGCTCCATATGAAACATTATATGGTCGTAAATGTCGAACACCGCTATACTGGACGGAATTGAGTGAGAGAAAGTTACACGGGGTTGATCTAATCTGAGATACAGAAGAAAAAGTAAAAGTAATACGCGATAATTTAAAAGCAGCTTCAGATAGACAGAAATCATACGCAGATTTGAAACGGAAAGAAATTGAGTTTCAGGTCGGAGACAGAGTATTTCTGAAAGTATCACTGTGGAAGAAAATTCTTTATTTTGGCAGAAAAGGGAAGCTAAGTCCTCGTTTTATCGGGCCGTATGAAATTGTGGAACGAATTGGACCTGTAGCTTACCGATTATCGTTACCGCCTGAGCTTGAAAAGATTCACGACGTATTTCACGTTTCAATGCTTCGAAGATACCGATCTGATCCGTCTCATATCATTTCTCCCACTGATGTTGAAATACAGTCTGATTTGTCATACAGTGAAGAACCGATTAGAATTCTGGCCCGAGAAATGAAAGAGTTGAGAAATAAGCGTATAGCACTTGTAAAAGTTCTTTGGTATAAAGACAGAATAGAGTAAGATTTTCGGGACGAAAATCCCTAAAGGGGGGAGAGTTGTAACAGCCCACTTTATACCCTAGTCGGAACGAGTGGTTTTGGGACCACTTAACCGAGTCAAAATATTATTTTAAATGCTTTAATATGTTTTACTGTATGATAGATATATGGTGTGAAAGTTTCGTATTGAAATTTTACTGTCTGATCGGTTAATTTGATAAAAAGGATTAAATCGCATAAAGCGATAAATTAGAGTTCTATTTTATAAATGGCTTATTTGAGTATGGCTTTATAAAAGGAGGTACTTGCATGGCAATTATGCCATTTTTAATTGGAGTGGTTGGTAATGGACCATTATGTCCATGTTTTATAATGTTTTATAATAATTTTACAAAGGGTAAAAGGGTCATTTGATTTATTATATGTTTTAATTAAAACAAAACATAAAATGTCTTTATTTTCATTACCTTCTTCATCGATTATATGAACAAAAATTAAGGGTTTTACACTTTCAAGCATTCGGCCACTTTAAGCTTCAAATTGAGGTTCGTTTTTATTCCATTTTCGATAATTTTTACGTTTTTGTAATCGTTGCTTCGTATATTAACCGACCCGTACCTCAATTTTTGATTTTGATTATGTTTTGAAAAATGCCATTGATGAATCCTTGATATATTGATAGATTTTGATGAATTATTGTATATTATGTGAGAAAATATAAGAATTTTAAAGTAAATTTTGATGAAAATGAGTTTAAGGATTTATTTGCAAAAAGATAGAATTTTTGAGGTTAAATTTGTGATTAATTAAAAGATATATGCTTGTATAAGCCCCTTGAATATTTGGCTATGGTAAATTTGGGGATTGATTGTGTAATTTGCCATTTGGTGTTAAAAGGGCTAAATTGCAAAGTGTTGAAAGTATAGGGGCTAATTTGCAAATAGGTCAAAATATATGTTTTTGGATTGAATTGAATATGTGAGTTAGTAAATAGCTGAGTTTGATTTAATTTAGATAAAGACGATCGAATCCCAGAACTTGATCGGGGAAAACAGAAAATAGACGAGTAAATACGGGATTTCGAGGTAAGTTCGTATAACGAATTTAATGTATTTATATATGTTCATACGTATTGTTATTTGAAATTATGAAATGCTAGATGATTAAATAGCCTAATGGAATGAGTATATATGAGATTGAAATAGAAATGTTAAATTGTTACAAGTGATAAATTGAATACCGAGCCCCGTTAGAACCGTAGAAGTCGATAGGATACGAGTGACATGTCACTAGGGCTACAGGGTGGTTCGAGCTCCTGCACTTGTTGCGGACTCACCACGTGCTCATGAGCTACAGGTTTATCCTTCGGGATTACATGTTCATCCTACGGGCTTACCGATTATCCTTTGGGATTATATGTTCAGCCTCCGGGCTTACCGTACAGGCTCGAAAGAGCATATATGACGCATTGACGGATTACAGGTTATATGTATATACACTGTGTGTGTATCACCCGAGTATCTTTCGATGTTCTTATTGGTTCAACAGGCAATTACCGATACATGTTACATGAAGATTGAATGATATATGTATTACATGTTATATGAGACATGAGAATTACATGGATTATATGGTATAAGTTATATGAAATACATGTACAAGTATTTGAGCAATGATATGATACATGAATGTTGTGGTTGGTACATGAATGAATTTATATGTTACATGAACTAACAAGTGTATACTTGTGAAATAGGCAACTTGAGTATATGAATTGAATTGGCATTGTTGTTGTAATTATCGCATTGATTCGGTAAGGTTTAATTTCTATATTATACGGACTTACTAAGCTTTAGAAGCTTACTCTGTTCATTTCTTTCACTGTCTTATAGATTCGGAAGCTAGCTCGATAATCGGATGAGTCGGAGATCACCATCACACTATCTATCAAACTTTGGTACTTTTAAACCTTTTGTAAATGAAATGGTCATGGCATGTATAAGCTAGATATTTGGTGAGCATGATATATTTTGGTAAATGATCAAGCTATGAGATGTGGCTTGGGTCATATATGAATATAATCAAGTATTAGAGTTATTCTTTGGCTATATGTGCTTATGGAAAGATATGTGATTTTGATGAGACTATAAGCTTGCATAATTGATATGTATATATGTGTGGATGAGTTCATGGAAATGGTCATTTAGGCCTTTGAGTTGGTGTGCTTAATTTGTGAATGAATTGAGATGATTTTGGGTCCTTTTTGTGCTTGAATTGGTATGTTTTAGGTTGGTAAAATGGCATGAAATGTTGTTGGTTAATGGCTAGTTGAAATGACCCTTATTGGGTGGCAAATTTGGCTTAAACTGAGCCTATAACGTGCCACACGGCCAGGGAACACGGGCGTACACTTCGACCGTGTGTCCCCTGCACCTTGATGTCTTGGTCAGTTTTGGTACACGGCCTAGACACACGGGCGTGTTTGGTAACTTGTAGCCGTGTGAAATTTGGCAGTATAGTCACACGATCTGCTCTATTTTGTACACGGGCGTGTCTGGCAGTCGTGTGATATTTGACAGTTTCGACCACGGGGTAAGGGCACGGGCCTGCCTAGGCCGTGGGCGACACACGGCCTAACCCCGTGGGCGTGTTGGACAACCGTGTGGGATAAGTCAGATTCGACCACGGGCTGAAAGGTTTGGGCGTGTCTGGAAGGACACGGTCGTGTGTGAAGAACACAGGCAAGGGGCACGGCCGTGTGTCCCTAACTTTGAAATTTTGCAAATTTTCTCCTATCTTTTAGCATGTTTCCAATTAGACTTCCAATAGTTATATGCATCCTTTTATGATCAATTGAAGCATGCTCTGATGATTGATGATACGTGATGAATCTTGATTAAAAAGTTTAAAATTTTTACTGCTCCGATATATGTTACAAGTCCGGTAATGCCCCTTACCTATTCCGGCGACAGTTACGGGATAGGGGTGTTACACCTCTAACATGTAGAACTCAACTTTTACACTTTTTACAATTTAGTCCTTTTGACTAAATTGAGTGCCCAGACGTCGAAATTTTCGTACGAAATTTTTACAAATTAATTTCATAAAAATGTAAACCATAAAAAAATATAAATAAAACACATTTAAATTAAACACCTTTACCTTCCAGAATGCATATTTTACTACTTTTGTAATTTAGTCCAATTTATCAAATTGGATACACAAACAATAAAATTTTGTAACGAAAATTTCACAAAATATTGAAAACACAAAATAAATTTTTAAACTCAATTGGAATAAATATTTTGACCTCGGATTTATGGTTTCGTAACCACTATTCCGTTTAGGCCTTGTATCGGCTATTACAAAATTGGCTTAAACCAAGCCTATTTTCGTGCCACACGGCCTGAGCACACGGGTGTGTGACTCGACCGTGTGACCCCTGCACCTTAGTTAAAACAAGTTAGTGAGTTACACGGCATAGACACACGGGCGTGTCTACTGGCCGTGTATGGCACACAAGCTGGCACATGAGAGTGTGGCCGGTTGTGTGACCCAAGTCAGTAACCCTTCTAGATTTCACATGGCCTGGCACACGGGCATGTCTTCGGCCATGTGTTGCAAGTCATTATTATGCCCTGTTTTCACACGACCTGAGACATGGGCGTGTTTGGTGGCTATGAGGCATACAGCCTGTTCACACGGGCGTGTGACCCTTGTATGGTTTAAATTTTTTAAGTTTCCCAAAGGTATTTAATATCACCGGTTTAGTCCCGAACCACTTGTAAGCTTGTTTTAAGGCCTCGTAGAGCCTTGTAAGGGACAATATGATTGTGTTTAATTGACGTTTATTTGGAATTGATTAAATGTTTATAAAATGTATGTTATTTGATATATTTTGATCGGTAATGCCTCGTAACCCTAATCTGGCGACGAACACAAGTTAGGGGTGTTACATTTTATTGGTATCAAAGCTACGATTTAGCCAATTCTAGGACTAACGTAGTGCGTGAGAGTCTAACTATACATGCTATATATATAAACTACGATAGTGTGATGATTCTTGACATTTTAAATGTGTTTTTGTATAGAAATAGATCCCGAACGAGCTGTAGCTGATGATGTTGAAAGCAACGTACCCGCTCCTGCTCAAGGGGCAGCGCCAGCCAACTCTAGGTTAATAACTAGTAGCACAAGGGATAGACTAAACAAGCCTTCTTCCAGATTATGAATGAGTAGTTTACGGAGTTTGTTCGAAAGAATCCAGCAACTTAACAACCTCTACCCCCTATGAATCCCTGTTGTGCCACAATTTGTTGATTCTATACGTTTGAATAAACCGCCAGTTGAGAAAATTCAGAAATATAAGGCTGAAGAGCTCATGGATACTAATAATGATGATGCTGAACAAGCTGAATTCTGGCTTGAAAACACAATTAGACTATTCGATGAGTTGTCATGTACTCCGGAAGAATGTATTAAATGTGTTGTATCCTTGTTGAGAGATTCTGCGTACCACTAATGGAACACATTAATATCTGTGGTTCCAAGAGAACAAGTTACTTGGGAGTTCTTCCAAACCAAATTCCAAAAGAAGTACATTAATCAGAGATTCATTGATTAGAAACAGAAAGAGTTTCTTGAGTTAAAGCAGGGTCGTATGAATATAACAGAGTATGAACGTGAGTTCGTGAGGTTGAGAAAATACGCACGAGAATGTGTTTCAACAGAAGCTAATATGTGTAAACAATTTGTTGAGGGATTGAATGAATTTGTTGTTTTAGTTCAAAGAGCCTGCAAAGCCGAAGAGCTTAAAAAAGAAAAGAGAAAGGCAAATTCATAGGCAAGAGACTTGAGAAAAAGATCAAAGAATAAGCCATATCAATCTTCATCAAAGAAATCTAGAGATGTAAATAGTCGTTCAAATACTTTAGCTGGGTATCCGAATAGAGAAAGTGTGAAACAATACTCTAATTCTAAAGTTCAAGTTGCATTAGAATCAAGTGTTAGCAGTGTTAGAAATAATAAACCTGAATGTCAACAGTGTGGAAGATGGCATTTTGGTGAATGTTGGCTGAAATACAATAATAGAGTTTGTTACAAATGTGGTGCACGAGATCATTTTATTCGGGATTGTCCTAAAATGGCTGAAGAAGATAAAGATCAAAACACGAGACCAAGTAACACTACAACCAGACGTAGACCACCCAGAAACACATGAAATGTGAGTGGTAGCCAGAGAGTGATTAAAGATTCAATTGTGTGGTCTAAGGCCAGAGCATCTGCCAGAGCCTACACTATCGCGCTCGTGAAGAAGTGTCATCTCTAGATGTTATCACTGGTATATCTTTTTTTTATGACATTGATATGATGGTATTGATAGATTCACGATTAGCTTATTTGGATATATGTATAAATTTAGTGTCCAGTAAAACTTTAGCTGTTGAGTTTACTGAGTTTATGATAAAAGTCTCGAACCCCTTAGGCAAATGTGTTATGGTTGATAAGTTATGCAAGAACTATCCATTGATGATTTAGGATTTCTATTTTCTAGCCAATCTGATATTGTTTCCATTTAATAAATTTGATATAATTTTGGGTATGGATTGGGTAACACTACATGATGCTATAGTAAATTGCGAATGAAAAATGATTGATCTGAGATGTCAGAATAATGAGATCATCTGGATTGAGTCGGATTATTTGAATGGGTTACTGGCTATGATTTCATCGATGTTAGCTCAGAGATATGTAAGAAAGGGTTGCGAAGCTTACTTTGTTTATGTGCTCAACACTAAAGTGCCAAAAAAGTTACGATCAGTTGAAAGCCTTATTGACTGAAGCTCTAGTGTTAGTTTAGCCAGAATCGGGTAAAGAATTTGTGATCTATAGTGATGCATCATTGAATGGCTTGGGTTGTGTTTTGATGCAGGAAGGCAAAGTTATAGCTTATGCCTCTAGACAGTTGAAGCTACATGAAAAGAATTACCCGACGCACGATTTAGAGTTAGTAGCTATTGTGTTTGCGTTGAAGATTTGGCGCCATTATCTGTTTGGTGAGAAATGTCATATTTATTCTGATCATAAGAGTTTGAAATATTTAATGACTCAAAAAGATTTGAATTTACGACAACGGATATGGTTAGAATTGTTAAAAAACTACGAGTTACAGATTGACTACCATCCGAGAAAATCAAATGTTGTTACTGAAGCTTTAAGCCAGAAATTTTTATTTACTCTACGCACGATGAATACTCAGTTAGCTTTTTCTGATGATAATTCGATTGTAGTTGAATTGAAAGCAAGACCATTATTTTTATAGCAGATTTGTGAAGCTCAAAAGTTGATAATGAAATATTAGCAAAACGAGTTCAATGTGATTTGAACCCTGATTCAGAATTTTAAGTTGATTCCAATGATTGTTTGAGATTCGGAGACTGAATATGTGGTTTGAGGAATTCAGAGTTGAATCAGGTGATTTTGAACGAAGTACATAGTAGTCGTTTATCTGTTCAACCGGGAAGCACGAAAATGTATAATGATTTAAAACAACTGTATTGGTGGCATGGCATGAAAAGAGATATCTTCGAGTTTGTTTCAAAATGTTTGATTTGTCAGCAAGTCAAAGCTAAGCATCAAGTGATGTTAGGGTTGTTACAGCCTATTATGATTCATGAGTGGAAATGGGATAGAATCACAATAGATTTTGTGTTAGGATTACCCTTATCTCCAAAAAAGAAAGATGCCATCTGGGTTGTTGTTGACAGATTGACGAAATCGGCCCATTTCATTCCGGTACGTATAGACTATTTGCTTGATAAATTAGCTGAGTTGTATATCTCTGAGGTTGTAAGATTACACGAAGTACCTATTTCTATTATTTTGGATAGAGATCCGAGATTTACATTACAGTTTTGGAAGAAACTGCAAGATGCACTAGGTACAAAGCTACATTTCAGTACTACATTTCATCCACAGACGGATGGTCAATCTGAGTGACTTATCAGATACTTGAGAATATGTTGCGATGTTGCATTCATGAATTAGAAGGTATGTGGGAAATGTATTTGCCATTAATTGACTTTGCATATAATAATAGCTTTCAATCAAGTATTAGAATGGCACCGTATGAAGCTTTATAAGGTTGCAAATGCCAAACACCTTTGTATTGGACTAAGCTCAGTGAGAATAAGATTCACCGGGTTGACTTGATTAGAGAGATTGAAGAGAAAGTGAAAGTAATCTGAAATAGCTTGAAAGTAGATTCAGATAGACAAAATCTTATGCAGACTTGAAACATAAAGATATTGAGTATCAAGTTGGGGACGAAGTGTTTTTGAAAGTATCTTTATGGAAGAAAATACTCAGATTTGGCAGAAAAGAAAAGTTGAGTCACAAATTCATTGGGCCGTATAAGATTATCGAGCGAATCGGGCCAGTTGCTTATCAGTTGTCATTACCGTCTGAGTTAGAGAAAATTCACAATGTATTCCATGTACCGATGCTTCGACGATATTGCTCCGATCCTTCGCATATCATTTCCCCGACCAAAGTAGAGATTTAGTCAGATTTATCATACAGTGGAGAACCGATTCGAATTTTAGCTTGCGAGATCAAATAGTTGAGAAATAAAAAAAATTGCATTAGTGAAAGTTTTATGGCATCGACACCGGGTCGAAGAAGCTACGTGGGAACCCGAGAATGCTATGAGAGAGCAATACCTGAACCTATTCACTGGTAAGATTTTCAGGGACGAAAATCCCTAAAGGGGTGAGTTGTAATAGCCCCGTTTTAGCTAAATCAGAATAGTGGTTTCGAAACCACAAAGCCGAGGTCAAAAAATTATTTTAATATTATTTTTGATGTTTACAGTATGTGATAATACATGTGAAAGTTTCGTAAAATAATTTTATTGATTGGTTGGTTAATTTGACAAAAGGACTAAATCACGTAAAATGGAAAAGTTGCATTCTATATGTTAAAGATGTTTAATTGATATGGTTTATTAAATCAAGGGTCCTTATGTTGATATTAGACATTTGGAATGGTTAATGGACATTTATGGTCATATATATTAAAGATTTATTATAATTTCATTAAGGATATTATAGTAATTATCAAAATAAAAGGTTAATTAAAGAAACAAAATCAATTTTGGTGTCATATTCTCCATGCTTTCACCAAAAATCAAAAGAGAATAAAAGCTTGAAGCTCATTTAGGGGTCGACACTTGTGTGGCTTAGTTAATGTATGTTTTGAGCTCGGTTTTTAATCATTTTTACATTTTTAAGATCGTTGCTTAGTGTATTATCTAGCCCGTGCTTTAATTTTTAAATTGGTTGATGAATTTGTGAGATGCCATTGATGATAGATTTATGTTTTTGAATGTTGATGATGGAAAATGAATAATTGTGGATAGATTAATATGTTTTGTTAAGTGATTTTTAGAGAAAATATAAATTAGGGGTTAAATTGTGAAAAGATGAAAATGTGGGGTTAAAAGTGTGAAATATTGATGAATTTGGGCTGTTATGGAGCTTATAGAATTTCAGCTAGCTTGGGTTTAATTAAAATTATGTGAATTTGTGTTTTTGTAACACAAGAACTAAATTGAGAAAATGTAAAAGTTTAGGAACAAACATGTAAAATGCCCAAATGTGTGTTATAGACTAAATTGAATAAATATGTGATTGAATGAGTTAAATTTGATATTATATAGATCAAGAAAAATGAAACTCGGATCTTGATCATTAACGATACTTCTTTATCTTTTAACTTGTTCTGCCGGATCGGTCGCTTAAGACCTTTGGTCTCTACCCGGACCTGATGAAAAAAATGGGATCACTTCTTACGGGTTCGTTGAGAATGATTCTGATCTAGTTCATGGCCTATTAGAAGTAGAAGGCGCTCTGGTTTGAATTTGATATTATATAGATCAAGAAAAATGAAAATCGAATCTTGATCGAGGGAAAAACTAAGTTCTCGACTAATCGGTCAGTTTAGCCATTTTTGCATCTGAGGTAAGTTCGTATGTAATAAGTATTATTTTAATAATATTTATATGATTTGAAATGAATTGAAATGTGAATGTGAAGTTATAAATGTATTCGATGATGATTCGATGATAAGTGGCACTGAGTGTGTGAGATTAAATAGCTTTGGCTAAGAAAATGGCACTAAGTGTGCGAGAACGAAATAGCTTTGAATAAATGTGATGGCACTAAGGGTGTGATACTATTTTAGCTTCGGCTATTCATTTGGCACTAAGTGTGTGAGTTCATTAAATGATTAAAGTTTCTAATTGACTTAACATATTGAGCAAAACGATGATAAGTTAATAGATAAATACGAGGAAGTACAAGTACGTACTAAACCTATGTGGTTGTTGGTACTATGTGGATGAAACATGATAGAGTAATATGAATTAAGCAGTGAAAATGAGTAAGAATTGAGTAATGCTATGTGATTATCGAATGGAATATCATTGATGAATTGAAATAAGATCATGTGTAATACGTGGAAAGGTTTGTGTAATTATAGGTATTTATTATGCATGTATGATGCTTATTGATTGCATTACTTACATTTGTTGATTTAAGATTACCACATACGAGCTTACTAAGCTATAAAGCTTACTGTGTTTTCCTTTCCATGTTTTATAGTGACTTGGAGCTAGTTTAGATTCGGGGATCGTCAAGAATCGTCGTGACACTATCGATCGTTTATTTCAGTACTTTTGAAAGCTTGTAAATATGGTATATGGCATGTATAGGCTAGTGTTACTTTGATGTGTTTTGAGTTATAAACTTAGCCATGTGAGTTGGCTTACAAATGGTATAATTGTTGAGATGATTTTGGTTATGTGATATAGCTTTTGGTATAAGATGATATGTTATGTGATGTATATATTTGTCTGGTATTTTGGCAAGTTTAATATGACTAATGTGGTGTAGTAAATTTGTGATTATAAGGAACATTATTGGTATGTGAAATGATATGTTTTGGTGTGAAGTGGGGATGATGAATTGGTATGTTTATGAGGATGAATTTGGTTGATAAAATGAGAGAAAATGCATATAGAAGTTAAGTGAAATTGATGAGTTTGGCATATGAATTTGGTATGCTTTGATTTGGCATTTGAGTATAGAAATGGTTGATGTTATCATGGTATGAAATGTGAATATTTTGGTGATTTTTTGGCTACCCATTGATGTATTCAATGGCATGAAATGGTGTATTATAGGTACATGAATAATAGGTGGGAAAAATGGCTTAAACCAAGCCTATTTTCGTGCCACACAGCCTGAGCACACGAGTGTGTGACTCAACCGTGTGACCCTTGCACCTTAGTTAAAACAATTCAGTGAGTTACACGGCATAGATACACGGGCGTGTTTATTGGCCGTGTATGGCACACGGTTTGGCACATGGACGTGTGGCCGGCCGTGTGACCTAAGTCAGTAACTGCTGTAGTTTTCACACAACCTAGCACACGGGCCTGTCCTCGACTGTATGGTGCAAGTCAATATATATGCCCTATTTTCACACGGCCTAAGACACGGGCATGTTTGGTGGCCGTGTGCCTGTTCACACGGGCGTGTGACCCCTGTATGTTTGAAAATTTTTAAGTTTCGCAAAGGTTTTAAATATCATCAGTTTAGTTCCAAACCACTTCTAAGCTTGTTTTAAGGCCTCGTAGAGCCTCGTAAGGGACAATATGATTGTGTTTGATTAACATTTATTTGGAATTGATTAGATGTTTATAAAATGTATGTTATTTGATGTATTTTGATCGGTAATGCCTCGTAACCCTAATCTAATGACGAACACGGGTTAGGGATGTTACATATATACATGCCACTACCCTAAAAGATACAAAAACTACCAGCATAGATGGATAGTGTGAGCTGGTTAATATATCCTTCCAAAATGTCAACAACGATTATCTACAAAACAATCCACAAGAACCGGTAAGCTTACATAGCTTAGTAAGGGCATAGTATAATATTTAATCTAAATACAATTAGACACAGTTCACATACTATTTGATTTAAAGTTACCAGAGTATAATCAGTGGCACGTAAGTGCATCTAGGGGTACCAAAGTACAAATAGGGGGATGTAAGTGCATTTAGGGGTACTAAAGTACAAACAGGGGCATGTATGTGCAATCAGGGGTACCAAAGTACAAATAGGGACACGTATGTGCAATCAGGGGTATCAAAGTACAAGCATGGGCACGTATGTGCAATTAAGGGTACCAAAGTATAAACAGGGGCATGTATGTGCAATCATCAATAGTTATTTATAAACATATAATTAAAGAAGAATACTATAAGATTACAAGTGAAAATTTATTTACATATAAAATACTATGGACTTACCTACTATTCAATTCCGATTAACACGTAGGGACTATTCTGTTATTTTCCCTTTTTCTTAGATATTGTCTCTCTGATTCAAATCTTGATCTACACAATATATTAATCTCATACACATTCCAAAATCCCTTCAATGTATATGACCCTTAACTTTTCATTAATTACCTATTTTCCCTAAATTTTTATAACTTTTACAATTTAGTCCTTTAACCCGAAAATCATCAAATTGACCAGTTTATTAGAATCAAATTACAACCAATTATCCTAGGCCCATTAGTAGTCCCTACTATACATAAAATTCACTATCAAAACTTGAAATTTTGACATTTTAACGATTTAACCCTTAAATCAAAATCTAACAAAAATCACTTTACAAAACAACCAAATATCACAATCAAAGCTTCAAATATATAATTATCACCATAAACAACCAAGATTCATCAATGGTAACTTCCAAAATTTTTAACAGATTCAAAAACAAAGGTACAAGCTAGCTGGACCTAGTTGCAATGATCTCAAAAACATAAAAATCATTCAAAATGGAATCAAATGCATATACCATGAAAGAAGGATTCTAGCATAATTGAGTGGAGTTGCATGCATTCCTTGAAATAGGACGACATAAGTCTATCAGATTAGAGTCAAATCTAATAGAGGAATCTATAGATCGAGTTAATGCAACAATAGGGATTTTAATTAGAAAGAGATTTCAAGTAATCAACCTAGAGTCAGTTATTCTTACTCCCGAAAGATATATAAACATAATTTAGGGATTTCTATGGATCAAGACACAAGTGAGTAAATTGTTTAATTCAGATTCGTAATAATAGGTGAAGTCTAGGTGGATTCTTTCCTGGGTATTGTCTCTCTCATTGGTTAATATTCATTTATTTCCTTGATTCATTCTTTGTTACGTTCTTAGTTAAATTAGTTCAGTAATTTTAGATTTAGAACCCATGACTCCAAATTATCGATTGTAACGCCCTAAAAATCTGTGTTTTGATTTTATGTGTTATGATTCGAATAATGAACTATTTGAGTGATTTAGGAGGGTTTGGGAGTTTCTGAGAAACCCTGGGTTTAAGCTTTCTCATTTGCAAAAAAAAAATTGTTTTTCTTAATTAAAGGAACTGGATTTTGTTGGGTAGTATGCTAAAATATTGCATACAATTATACACAAAGGAGCTTAATGGTCTAAGTGGTGGTGGCATGTTATGGACACTATGAGGGCTGGAGTTTGAGTCACTTTATGCTTCAGGAATATTTACTCTGTTCTCTTGTCATGTGAGAAGTAGAATGTGATTCAAACACTCTTGGCTGGTGAATTTGACTTAGTCTTGGAGAGAATTTCGGCTAGTAAGATAGGGGAAGGTAGGATAGAATCGGTTGAGTGATTTTGGGAGTGATAAAGGGAGAAAAAGTAGGAAAGGGGAGGAAAGTGATAGAGGTTGTGCCGAACATAGATGCTAGCATTCCATGAGTTTGGATTTTTTTGGGTAGAATCACGATTGGGGGTGGTTTTTTGGGACTTGCGGTTTTCTTTTCAATTGTTCTGGTGGCCGAACATTGTGGATTTGAGGGAACCTCTTCTCGATTTTTGGGGTACTTCGAGAATTGCTTTTCTTAGACGTTGCGTATGAGCCAAATTTTAGGTTATCATGTGGGTACTTTGGGTAATTGAGTTGCTAGTCTCTTAGGCTGGTTCTGTACTTTTCAGTTGAGTTTTCCTTTCTCAATCTTTTTTCACTAATTTGGCTGAATCTCTACCCTTATACTCTCATAAATTTCTATCGATTATACCTTTCTTTTCCCCTCTTCACTTACTTTTCTTCTCCTCTCAATATTCTCATTTTCATTCTAGTCGAATACTCCCTACTGCCACCTAACTTTTGGTTGTCTTTTTCAACCTCAAATTATCAATTTCTTTTTCTGTTCTCTTTCGCTAATGGTTTTGGTTTTGGTTGATACTCTTCCATCTGTCTTTTCATTTTTGCTTTCTATTTGTTTATTAGGAAGGCCGAATACTTCATCTCCTTTCCCAAGTCGCTGAATACCTTATTCCTGGTAAATGCGAGATCTTGTATTTGGATTTTTAGGGTGTACGGTGGTTGGTCAAATATCACTACGTCCCATTCCTACCCAACTTTCGGTAAGTGGTTCTTCTGTTTCAAGCTATTCACATTTGGGGAATTGGTTGGTGTGGCCGATTGTTTTATATCTCTTGTTTATAGTCTTGTGGTTACAATTAGTTTACCAATGGATTCGGATTGTGACGGAGCTTTCAACATTAATAAATGTCTTTGGTAATGCAGTTGGTTATCAAGGAGGGTGAATTCAATCTTCGACAACAATTAAGGGGACTAAACAATACTTCTTCAATCAAGGTGAGTATCAAGTGTGATTTCAATGAAGGGTATGATGGTGTTTAGCCGATTATCAAGTATCTAATAGGAAGTCTTGTATGAGTGTAGGGTTGGTGCTTGTGGGTGTTTGGCACTTTCCATAACAGGTGTGTAATCACACCACTCTTGTAATATCCCAAATTAGGGCCTAATCAGAATAGTGGTTTTGTGGCCACAAATCTGAGATAGAAATAATTATTTTGTAATTATTTTAAGGTTTATGATATGATTGCATGATTGTGTGAAAATTTTGTGAAGAAATTTTATACATAAAGTGCTTAATTCGAGATTAGGGACTAAATTGAATAAGTCGCAAAACTTGCATTCTTGAAGCTTTTAGTATGAAATTGCTTTGGAATATTAATTAGGAGGTCTTAAATAACAATTTAACCAATTTCTAAAATTTTGGACAAAAATGTGCTTGTACATGAAAAATTACAAAGAAAGGCATTAAGGGCATTTTTGTCAAATGGTAAATATAGTCATTAAAAAGGAAAAATAACACAAAAATAGACCCATCTTCTCCATAGAGGCTGCTGAATTTTCCTTAACACCATAGCTAAGGTTTTCAACATTTCAAGCTTTGATTGTAAGTGATTTCCATGCCCCTTTTTAATGTTATTTTCGATTTTATAATCTAGAAAGCCTATTCTATCATTTTTTAGCAATATTTTGAGCTAGGATGCATGTATGAAAATTTACCCATGTGTGACATAATTGTATTTTGATGAATAATGAAGGAATATGATGGTTTGATGTGTGCTTAACAACTTATACCTAGTAGTTTTATGTGAAAACACCTAAAAAGGGACTTAATTGTAAAAAGGGTAAAATTGATGGTAAAACTCTGATTTTTATGTGAAATATGGGCTGTTATGGACACCAGGAGATTTGGCTATGCCTATATGTCATGGGAAATGCATGTAACTCATTGTACAAACTTAAGGACTCAATTGTAAATAATTGAAAAGCTAGGGGTAAAATGGTAATTTTATCCAAGCTCATATTAGGGGCTGTTTTGATGAATGTATATATTGAATAAATTAATTTGGCATTCTAGATCAAGAAAACAAGATTCGAGTCGTGATCGAGGGAAAAGTAATGTTTATGAGGAATAGGCTCGATTTCTAACATTTTGTACCAAGGTAAGTTCATGTGTAAATATGGTAACATAATTGTTATTTTAAGTAATTTAATGTCATTTATATGATATGATGTTTATTATTATGAAATATTAAGCATTGAAAATTATTATTTAGTAATATGTTGATTATGTGAGCTATTGATAAATGTGAAATGTTATCAAGTATCGGTTTCAACATTTCGAGGAATATGACAGAAATGTGTGATTGAGGAAAATCCTGTTTGAACCTTGGGAATAGATTAGGGTACAAGTGACATGTCACTAGGATGGTTGAGTTCCGAACTCGTTGAGTTGAGTCTGAGTTCGTGAGATGTAACTAGGCATCCGAGCTCGTTAAGTTGAGTTTGAGTTCGCTTATGGGTGGGTTACATGGTAGCTTGGCTACATAAATTCCTTAGGCTATTGAGTTTGTCTAGTTACGGATATGACACTTATGTGTATGCGATCCATGTATCTGAATTATATTCTGATGTGTTCAACGGGTGAATTTTAAGCGAATAAGGAGAATACCTAAAACGAAAGTGACATGGTGGTAAGTGTGTGAAAGAGGAAATTGGATAGGTATGAGCTTAAACCTCGGGTTGAGAACTTGGTAATACAAGATGGTGGTAAGATAGCAAGTATACTTGTAACATGAATGTCTTAGTGATATTTATGCAATTAATGTTTATGTTGAGTTGCATGATTATGTTACTTGTTATTTGCATGTGAATTTACTAAGCATTTATGCTTACTCCCTCCATTTCATTCATTATAGTTTTGACAAGCCAGCTCAGAAATTGGGAAAGGTCGAAGGAACGCTCACACTATCCGGGGACCAATTTGGTATAATGGCTTGTGTATTTTAAATATGGCATGAATAGCATTATAATCATTTTGTGTATATGATCTTATGATATGGCTATTGAGTGGTGAGGAAATGCTTGGTAATGATTAGCCATTGGAATGACTAATTATGATCATATTTGGTGATATGTATGTTTAATGTGTTACCTAATCCATGAAAATACATAAAAGGGTGAAAGTTGTTATAAAACAGTATCATACAGCAGTAATGACGTGAGTTTGAAAAATCACTAAAAATAGTAGAGAGAGAATTAGATGGTGAATAGAATATGAAATTGAAGCTTATTGTGTCTATTTTCTTATGGATGAAACAAAAAAGGTAAAGGAGTTGTATTTTATAAGATATTTGAGTTTTAGTGGAATAGGGTCAGAGTAATTTCTAAATCCCTTGTTCTGACTTTAGAAATTAACTAAAAATTGTAAAAACATAATTAGGAGTCATGATATATATTTTCATATTCCTTATTAAGTCTAGTTTTAAGGAAAACAAATGGTATAGTCATCTAAATTCTATATAGAGAGAAAAGTGATTCGTAATGGACAGATTTCAAAGCAGTCGAGCACTGAAACAAGGGAGATTTAACTAATAAGCTGTACTAATTGGCCAGAACCAAAAATTCTGGAAGAAAAATTAGTAGATAGAAGTAGATAGATATATGAGTCTAGTTTTAAGGAAAATTTACGAATTTGAATTTTGAGTTTCGTAACTCAAGATATAATTTTTTTAGCAACCATGATGCAGATGAACAGTTTATTCCGAAAGGTGAAATAAATGGTTTGGAAATTGTTTAAGTGATAAATTAAGTTTACCAACCCCTCAAACTCGACTTCGGCGACAGTCTCGGGTAAGGGGGCGTTACACCTCTCCATTGTAGGTCGACAAAAGCCAAAAAGCCAGTAAGTAAAAAGTTTGAGGCCACATGGGCGAGCGATCGCTCGTGTGGTAAATCAAGCCGACGAATCGTGGCCATAAGATTGTGGAGGCCATCATGAGCGTTCTCATGGGTTTTGGGACTGTTTTGGGCGACGGTGGGCCGAGATATGCCGTGAAGGCCCAATGGGATCGTGGGCCCATGCAGATAAAATCCAGAATATGTGGCAAATGCTGGACTAGGCTACATAGTTTGCATAGCCGTGACTAAAACTGGGCTAAATAGGCCACACGAGCGTGTGGGCCCATTTGGGCCGAATGATGGGCATTAGGCCCATTTGCACTGTTATGACTGTTTAACTTACATAAGCCACTTTAAGCGACTGCAAACCTTCTAAGAGGTCGGTATGTGTACCATGATCCCAGAATAGGTAAAATGACCAAAATACCTTCAAAGGGGTAAAATGATTATTTTACTCCTAGTAGATAAAAATTGATCGTAATACCCCTAGAGTTAGATTGACTGGTATATTTATGACATAATCATGACTGTTTCTGTGCATGATATTCTGCATACACGTATGATTTATGACATGGCATACTACATGGGATTTGGATACTGTTATGGAGGAAGTATACTGTACTGGCGGCTTTGCCACATATATTATTACTGGCAGCTCGGCTGTGATATTGGTGTGTTGGCCGGGTGGGTTGATTTTATCCCCACATGGTGTGTTGGTGGTATGGAGTGGTGTGTCTGGTTGGATTGGGTGGGTTGGACTGTTGCATTATTGTTCTGTACTATTATTGTATTGGGCTAAAGCCCACACTGATACTATATTAGGGTTAAGGCATACATTGTACTGTTCTTGAATAGGGCTCAGGCTTAGACTGTTACTGGATACTGTTCACCGAATGACTGGTGAAGGATTACACACTGAGTTTTTGTAACTCACCTTCTCTTTTAACTGTGCAAGAAATCCCCGACCATAGGCGAATTGGAGTTGCAAGGGACTCGGAGGTGGCCACACGATCGAAGTTAATTTTTATTTGGTTTTATTTAGATTTATCATTACGTTTTGGGTTTTATTTTTGTAATAAGGCCATTTATGGGATTTAATTTATAATTGGGCTTTTGCTTACTTACTTTAAAACTGCTTATTAAAAGTAATAGGATTTTTAAAATTAATAACGGTTTTCAAAAACACGCGTTTCAAACTTAAGGTTGTAAAAGCTTCTATGCTTTAAATTAGTTTAGCTTATCAATGACACCTAACACGGAAAATGTTTTGACAAGATGATTTGGTTTTATTAAAGAACTTAATTCACTAAAGTTTTTTATTTACAATTCTGTTTTTCCGAAAGACACTATGATGTAGCACGCCAGATTCAGCCATAACGTCTGGGCCGGGTTGGGGGGTGTTACATTTAGTGATATCAGAGTCAGGTTTCAAAACTCGGCTGTGGAATGGGTTATCAAATCTTGAATTTTAAAAAAAGTTATTTTCAAATATGTGAATTGTTTAAGATATTTCTCTTTTGAAAACTGTGGCACACCGAGTGTCCAGTGCCGAATCCGTAAGTTTCCTATAAACTTGTATGTTTAAAACATATATGCAGTAGATAGAAATACTGAGATTACTGTAGGAAGTAGACTACACTGAAACACTCTAGTTAGAGTAAACTAAAACTGTAGGAGACTGAAAATTGTAGTGAGATCTCGATCTACGAAAATAACTCTGATTACTACTTTCCATAAAACATCTTCTAATAATTACTAAAACTGTAAAGCTGATACATAAGATTTTTAAAACAGATAGCACGCAAATCGATATGAGCACTAAAGGTACTCATGGAAGGGGTACAAGAAGTCGCGGTAGAAGCCGTGGCAGTGCTAGGACTGGGTCTTTGGCATCAGGCCACATGCCTAATGTTGCGGCTAGAGAGGCACTAGCTTCACCAATAACTGAGATGGGATCATACGATCGAGGGGCTGGGGATGATGTACTATCCCAAGCTATGCTTCAAATTTTGGAGAGGGTCGCTGGGACCAGTACGGGTTCTATGGGCTGAGGGTCAATTTTAGAGTGACTATGGTAAAATGAAGTGAAAATCTTTAGGGGTATTTCTGGAGTGGCCCCTAATGTGGCTGAATAATGGTTGAAAGCCACAGAAAGAATAATGGACGACCTCAATTACACTCTAGAGCAGAAATTAAAAGGTACAGTGTCTTTACTGCGGGACGAGGCCTATCAGTGGTGGCTTACCGTGAGAGAAGGTACTCAAGTTGACCGGTTAATGTAGGAATTCTTTAAAGCTACTTTTCAAGGAAAGCATGTGGGCACAAGTTATGTGGATGCCCGGAGAAGGGAATTCTTGAGCTTGACACAGGGGAATAAATCTGTGGAGGAATATGAGGCAGAGTTCTTACGACTTAGCCACTATGCTCGTGGGATGGTGGCAACTGAATATGAACACTGTGTACGTTTTGAGGATGGCCTCCGAGATGAGTTACAAGTCCTAATAGCTCTGCAGAAGGAGCGAGCTTTTACTGCCCTAGTAGAAAAGGCAAAAATTGCTGAGGATGTGAGCTCTGAGTGCGATAATCGTGAAAAAGATGGGGGCAAAAATAAGAGGGATTCAGGGCCCTCGGGTTCTTTTGGTGGGCCTAAAAAGAAGGTTAGGTTTGACGGGCCAGTTTGAGTTGAGGTTCCTGTTGCGAGATCACAACCTTGTGCAGATTGTGAGAGACATCACTTAGGTGAGTGCTGCAAGAAGATTGGGCCGTACTTTAGATGTGGGTCTATGAAGCATCAAGTTAAAAATTGTCCTCAAAGACCTATTCAAATGCAAGCTATAGGACAGGGTTATGTACAGCCAGTGAAAGGTGTACAGTAGCCACCGAGATGTTATGGTAGACTGAAGGTAGAAATGGTATGGGACGAGGTCGTGGAGCACCAGGCAGAGGTGCTGGTACTGAGGTGAGGCAGCCAGCCTTGGTATATGCTACACATTGCCGAGAGGACGGGGACACCCCAGATGTTATAACCTGTACGTTCCTAATTCATAATGTACCCTATACTGCTCTGATTGATATTGGGTCTACACATTTATACATTGCATACATGGTGTCTGGCACTTTGGGCATTCTGTTTGAAAGTACTGTTAGTAAAATGACCGTGATAAGTCCACTGGAACAGTCAGTAAGGGTAGATAAGTTGTTCAGGAATGTGCCCCTAGAGGTTCAAGGAGTTATCTTTCTGGCGGATTTGATAGAGTTACCGTTTGGTGAATTCGACCAAATCTTGGGGATGGATTGGTTGGTGAAACACCGAGCAAGTTTGGATTATGTTGTTAAATGTATGATACTAAGACTAATGAGGATGAGGAGGTGGTTGTGATTGAAGAGTGAAGGGATTATCTATCAAATGTAATCTCTACATTAAGGGCCAAGAAACTGGTTCGTAAGGGTTGTGAGGCGTTTCTAGCCTACATTGGTGTTTCTGATTCTAAGGGTCCTTCTGTAGAAGATATCAGGACTATTAAGGATTTTCCTCATGTATTTCCTGATGAGCTCCCTGGGTTGCCTTCTAATCGTGAGGTCGAGTTTGGTATTGAGCTCTTGCCTGGAACAGCTCCAGTGTCCATCGCCACTTATAGGATGGCATCGAAGGAGCTGGTGGAACTAAAGGCTCAAATTCAAGAGCTACTGGATCGAGGATTCATTTGATCTAGCGTGTCTCCATGGGGAGCACTAGTGTTATTTGTGAAGAATAAGGATGGATCCATCTGCATGTGCATCGATTATCAGCAATTGAATAAACTGACTATCAAGAATAAGTATCCTTTACCGAGGATGGACGATCTGTTTGATCAATTGCGAGGATCTTCGATTTTCTCCAAAATTGATCTCTGTTATGGGTACCATCAACTGAGAGTCAAAGAGGCTGATGTCTACAAGACAACATTTAGGACTCGTTATGGTCACTACGAGTTCCTAATGATGTTGTTTGGGCTTATGAATGCACCAGCAGCCTTTATGCATCTGATGAATTGAGCATTCCAGCCCCACCTGGATCAGTTCGTGGTAGTATTTATAGATGATATATTTGTGTATTCGAGAACCGAAGATGAACACGATGCACATCTCTGAGGGGTTCTGCAGATTCTAAAGGAAAAACAATTATACGTGAAATTCAGCAAGTACGAGTTCTGGCTGCGAGAGGTGACATTTCTTGGTCATGAGGTATTTGCCGAGGGGATTAGGGTTGATCCTCAGAAAATTGAAACTGTTCTGCATTGGAAACCACCTAAGTTGTTTTTGAGATCTGAAGTTTCCTGGGTCTGGCTGGATATTAGAAACATTTTGTGGAGGGGTTTTCACTGATTGCTGCACCTCTAACTAAGTTACTGCATAAAGGAGTACCGTTTAACTGGATTGATAAGCAGCAAGAAAGTTTTAAGAAACCGAAGAAAGTTTTGATAGAGGCCCCTATCTTGATACAGCCAAAATCTGGGAAGGAATTCACTGTTTACAGCGATGCATCACACGTTGGTTTAGGTTGTGTGTTGATGCAAGAGGGTAAGGCGGTTGCTTACGCGTCTCGTCAGCTTAAGCCTCACGAAGTGAATTACCCTACGCATGACTTGGAGTTAGCCATGGTGGTATTCGCACTGAAAATTTGGAGGACATGTTAAGAAGCTATGTAATTGATTTCCGCGTAGCTGGAAAGACTATTTTCTGTTAGCAGAGTTTGCGTATAATAATAGTTATCAGCCCAGCATTCAGATGGCACCGTCCGAGGCATTATATGGTCGTAAGTGTCATACCCCTACCTGTTGGACTGAGTTGGGTGAAGGGCAAGCTTTAGGCCCTGAGATAGTTTCTGATACTGAAGACAAGGTAAGGTTAATTCGAGATCATTTAAAAGGATCGTCAGACAAATAGAAGTCGTATGCAGACTTAAAGCGTAAGGAGATTAAGTATTTTATAGAGGATTATGTCTTTCTTAAAGTCTCACTGTGGAAAAAGATTCTGAGGTTCGTATAGAAGGACAAGCTGCGCTCTAGATTCATTGGGTCGTATTGTGTACTAAAGCATATGGGACTTGTTGCCTATCGACTTGAGTTGCCTCCAGAATTGAGCCAGATTCATGATGTGTTTCATGTTTCCATGCTGAGGTGTTACCACTCCGATCCTTCACATGTAGTACCAATTGAAGAAATCGAGGTTAAGTTAGATTTGACTCTCGAGGAGGAACCAGTGCAGATACTGGATCGTGACATTAATGTACTAAAGAGAAAGTCTGTCCCACTAGTTAAAATGCTATGGCGTAACCGCAGTTTCGAGGAGGCCACGTGGGAACCCAAAGAGGTGACGCGACAACCGTACCCTCACCTATTTTGACCAGGTAAAATTTCTTTTAGGTGGTAGAGTTGTAATGCCCCAAAAATCTGTGTTTTGATTTTATGTGTTGTAATTCGAATAATGGACTGTTTGGGTGGCTTAGGAGGGTTTGGGAGTCTCTAAGAAACTCTAGGTTTCGAGCTTTGTCATTTGCAAAAAAAATGTTTTTCTTAATTAAAGGAATTGGATTTTGTTGGTTAGCTTGTTAAAATATTATGTACACATACGCAAAGGAGCTTAATAGTCTAAGTGGTGGTGGCATGTTATAGACACTATGAGGGCTAGAGTTTGAGTCACTATATGCTCTAGGAATATTTATTTTGTTCTCCTATCATGCGAGAAGCGGAATGTGATTCAAACACTGCTGGGTGGTGAATTTGACTTAGTCTTGGAAAGAATTTTGGCTAGTAAGATAGGGTTAGGTAGGATATAATCGGTTGAGTGATTTTGGGAGTGATAAGGGGAGAAAAAGTAGGAAAAGGGAAGAGAGTGATAGAGGTTGTGCCAAACATGGATGCTAGTACTCTATGAGTTTGGATTTTTTGGGTTGAATCATGATTGGGGGTGGTCTTTTTGGGACTTGCGGTTTTCTTTTCAATTGTTCTGGTGGCTGAACATTGTGGATTTTGGGGACCTTCTTCTAGATTTTTGGGGTACTTCGGGAATTGATTTTCTTAGACTTTGTGTATGAGCTGAATTTTAGGTTATCATTTGGGTATTTTGGGCAATTGGTGTTCTAGTCTCTTAGGTCGATTCTACACTTTTCTTTTGAGTTTTCCTCTCTCAATCTCTTTTCACTAATTTGGTCGAATCTCTGTCCTTTTCGTTTCATAATTTTTAGTCGATTATACCTTTCTTTTCCCCTCTTCACTTACCTTTCTTCTCCTCTCAATATTCTTATTTTCATTCTAGTTGAATACTCCCTACTCCCACATTACTTTCGGGTTTTTCTTTTTCAACCTTGAATTATCAATTTCTCTTTCTGTTCTCTTTCGCTAGTGGTTTTGGTTTTGGCCGATACTCTTCCCTCTGTCTTCTCGTTTTTGCTTTCTATTTGTTTATTAGGAAGGGCGAATACTTCATCTCCCTTCCCCAGTCGCCGAATACCTTATTCTTGGTAAATGCGAGATCTTGTATTTGGATTTTAAGGGTGTACGGTGGTTGGCCGAATATCACTACTTCTCATTCCTACCCAACTTTCGGTAAGCGGTTCTCTTATTTCAACCTATTCACATTTGTGGAATTGGTTAGTGTGGTGGATTGCTTTATATCTCTTGTTTATAGTCTTATGGTTGCAATTAGTTTACCTATGGATCCAGATTATGACAGAGCTTTCATCTTTAATAAACGTCTCTGGTAATGCAGTTGGTTAGCAAGGACGGTGAATTCAACCTTCGACAACGATTAAGAGGAGTAAACTACACTTCTTCAATCAAGGTGAGTATCAAGTGTGATTTCAATGAAGGGTATGATGGTGTTTAGCAAATTATCAAGTATCTAATAGGAAGTTTTGTATGAGTGTAGGGTTGGTGCTCATGGGCGTTTGGCACTTTCCATAACAGGTGTGTAATCACACCCCTCTCCGTTGTAGGTTGGAAAAAATGGAAAAGCCAGTAAGTATGACGTTTGAGGCCACATGGGCGAGTGATCACTCCTGTGGTAAACTGAGCCCATGAATCGTGGGCGTAAAACTGTGGAGTTCACCATTAGCATTCTCATGGGTTTTGGGGCTGTTTTGGGCCACGTTGGGGCAAGATAGGCCTTGAGGGCCTAATGGGCTCGTGGGCATACGCAGATAAAATCCACAATACATAGCAAATGCTGGACTGGACTACGTAGTTCGCATAGCTGTGACTAAAATTGGGCTAAATGGGCCACACAAGCGCGTGGGCCCACTTGGGCCGAATGATGGGCATTGGGCCCATTTGCACTGTTATGACTATTTAAGTTACATAAGCCGCTCTAGGCTACTGTAGACCTTCTAAGAGGTTGGTATGTGTTCCATGATCCCGAAATAGGTAAAATGGCCAAAATACCTTCAAATGGGTAAAATGACTATTTTACCCCTAGTAGATAAAAATTGATCATAATACCCTTAGAGGTAGATTGACTGATATATTTATGACATAATCATGACTATTTCTGTGCATGACATTCTGCATACACGTATGATTTATGACATGACATACTGCATGGGTTGGGATACTATTATAGAGGAAGTATACTGTATTGGTGGCTTTGCCACATATACTATTACTGGAAACTTTGCTGCGATACTGTTATTGGCAGATTTCCTGTGATACTTTTACTGGCAGCTAGGCTGCGATATTGGTTTGTTGGCTGGGTGGGTTGATTTTATCCCCACATGGTGTGTTGGTGGTACGGAGTGGTGTGTCTGGCTGGATTGGGTGGGTTGCCCTTTTGCATTACAGTTCTGTACTGTTACTATATTGGGCTAAGGCCCACACGGATACTGTATTAGGGCTAAGGTCCACACAGTACTATTCCTGAATAGGGCTTAGGCCCAGACTGTTACTGCTTGCTGTTCACTGAATGACTGATGGGGGATTACACACTGAGTTTTCGTAACTCACCCTCTCTTTTAACTGTGCAAGAAATCCCCAGCCATAGGCGATTTGGAGCTGTGCGGGACTCAGAGGTGGCCACACGACTGAAGTTAATTTTTATTTGGTTTTATTTAGATTTATCGTTACATTTTGGGTTTTATTTTTGTAATAAGGCCATTTATGGGATTTGATTTATAATTGGGCTTTTGCTTACTTACTTTAAAACTGCTAATTAAAAGTAATGAGATTTCTAAAATTAATAATGATATTAAAAAACACGTGTTACAAACGACAAGGTTTTCAAAGCTTCCGCGCTTTAAATTTGTTTAGCTTATCAATGACACCTAACACGACAAATGTTTTGACAAGACGATTTGATTTTAGTAAAGAACTTAATTCACTAAAGTTTTCTGTACACCGGATGTTTTCATCAGCTTTGTCCTCTTGACTTGCCACTGATAATTATTAGGTGCCATCTCTTCAATAAATTCATAAGCCACTTCGGGTGTTTATTATTTAAGGTTCCATTGGCCGCTGGGTCGATTAGTTGCTGATCTCGTGATTGTGATGAAGTAATAAATTGATCGCACCTAAAAACTAACTATTATCACGATAAAAGGCAAGTGCACCTATCGAATAGTAGTATAGCCAGTGGCAAGACCGGAATATCAAATCCAAGGAATTAAAAGTACTAGTAATGACTTTCTTCCTATTATCTAGCCTAAGAAATAAAAGGGGGTTTGGTTGTAAACTATCTAAATTAAACTAAAGACACGACAAAGAGTAAATTGGGAAAATTACTTTGGGAAAACTGATTGATAAGGACAATACCTAAGGAAGAATCCACCTAGATTTCACTTGTTATCTAACTTTGAACTAGACGATTTCTTCATTCGACTTGATCCATAGAGATCCCTAAATTATGTTAATATCTCCGTCGAAATAAGAACAACTAATCCTAGGTTGATTAATTGAACTCTCTTTCTAATTAAAACTCTTAGCCTTGCATTAACTCGATCTTTGGATCCCCATATTAGATTTGACTCTAATCCGGTAGATTTTCGTCGTCCTATGTCTAGGATTGTGATCAACTCCGCTTAATTGTGTTGGATCTACTCTTAAACAGGGACTTTTGCTCCTCTGCCGAAGCACATTCGACTTAAATTAATATCCCAAAAATATCAATTCAAGAATTAAAAACACAATTAAGAACAAGTCAAATGTTTATCATATAGTTCAGTCAACAATAACATGATTTCTCTAGGTTTAATCCCCCTTAGATACTTGGGGTTTTAGTTCATGTTTATAAAAAAAAACATCTCAAAATAAAGAAAATAACAAAACATAAGAAAACCCAAAAACTCCTGAAAGGAATGAAGGGAGATCTTTTGCCTTGATGTAGACCCTGGCTTCTGAGATGGATCAATCGGCTTTCGTTTGAGTAATTCCCTGCCTTTAGCTCTCCGTCTTGGCGAGAAGACTGTACACCCTTGTAGTTGCCTCCTAGGGTCTTTATATAGAGTTTGGAATGTCTTTCTTAGCCCCTAAGTAGCTTTTTCTTCGTGAAATTGAACTTCGTCACCACAGGGACATGCCCGTGTGCCACGCCCGTGTGAGTCGATGCTAGGCCGTGCTCGTACCTGTTAAAGTGGCACGGTCGTGTGGTTTACCCGTATGCTGAACTCCAGGCCGTGTTGATTATTGATTCAGGCCTAATTTGCCCGTTTTGGCCCGTTCCTTACTCTTTTCTTTTCCTTATGCTTACCTAAGTATAAAACATGAAACTAAAGGATTAGGAGCGTTAAATTCCACAAACTCAATGATAATTCATCCATAAATGTGCTAAGCATGAGGTAAAAATATGTATAATTTACGGTTTATCAAATACCCCCACACTTAAGCCTTTGCTTGTCCTCAAGCAAAATCTCAACTCATAATTAAAGATCATTCCTCTCAACTTATAATCCTTATCAATAGTGCTTCAAACTAATCCACAAGTAATCATACATTGAAAATTCAACCAAAAGAAACTCAAAGTCTCAAACAATCTAAGTTGAGAATTTTATCACAGAAACATAGGTTTCCTCCCTTCTTCTAGGTAATTGCCTTGAACTCAAAATCAACAAGAGTTGACATCCTCACTAAAGATTCACTCTATCCACTCGAAGTGTTTAGGGTTTAGAAATTAAGCACTTATTAGTCAACCTGAAAAGTTATTACCATAAGCTTGCGGGAAAATCAAATCTCCACCACTATGAATTGACATGATACATCGATCAAAAGGTCTTTCAAGGGTTATAACGTGGCCTTGGTTAGGGGTGTGGTCACAAGCTAAAAAAGATGGTTAGAATTGAGATTGAATTGAAAAATCATCTAACTTAGAAAAATCCCTATCACTGAAACATATACCTAGGGTAAATTCTTTCTCTTTTGGATACCATCGTCTAAGAATAGAAGCTCAAAAATTACATGGAAATATGCAAAACATTGAATTACAATTGAAATATACATATGTTTTTTTATTTTTTAGGAATAAATTAAATATTTATAAACTTTACAAGCTAAAAAGGAGAACAAAGCTAGATAATTATTCAACTCAAATCTCGAAAAAAGTAGTGATCAAAATAATTGAAGGGAATTCAACAAAAATGTGTTATAGGTTAATATTGAAGGTAAGTCAATGAATGGTATGTTAGGCTCAATGGGGTTCACTAGGGGTTAATTTTGAAGGTAGGCTTTTATGGAGTAAGTGAGTTAAAACCTAGGTGCCTTTATCATTTCGGTATATGAAATCAATGATGTGGTCTCGACATGTATCATTGAAGCAAGTTCTAGAATAACAGATCAATATTGACTCATTCAAAGCAACAATAAAAGTGAGCACGAAAGGATGTATGCTCAAAAGGCTCAAAAATCTCACCAGAATTATGGCTTTTGATGTCAATCCTGCGAATTTCAAATTTCAAGATAACACTTAAAATTGGGGAAAACAACCTAGAAAAATTTAAATTCTCAAAAATTTCAACTTATCATGCTTGATTCTCTAATATCTTAAAGTTTGAATAATTAAAGCATAAGTACCTATGTCTTAATTCTCAACATATCAATAAAGATCATAAATCAATCAGAATTTATTTTAATAGGGGATTAAGAATAATGCAGAGAGTGAAAGTGAAAATTCGGGAATTGAGAATAATGCAACAAGTTAGTGGCAAAAATTTTCAGGGGTTCGAGGATAATGCAAAGAATGAAAGTGAACTCCCCCCCATACACTTAAGATATACATTGCCCTCAATGTAAAAAGATAGAAGTATAAAATCATAAGATATGGAGAGACGTGGAATTCCCTGAATATTGGATGACTTCGTTGAGTAGTGAAAGCTGATTTGGAGAAAGGACTACCTGAAGTTCATGATTCTGGGTGACTAAAGAGAATAAGCACAACTGTATGTAAAATTCAAGCATTACTCGATAAGAATTGAAGTGTAAAATAAAAGGAATAGAAAAAATATAAAGTGAAGTAAATGAAAATTAAAATTAGGCAATAGGGATTTGACCCTACGGCCGTGGCGCACGCCCGTGTGCCCCTTGGGTTGGCCCGTGTGTTTCGTAGGCTATTGATGTGGCCACGGGTGGTTGGCACGGCAGTGTCACATGCCCGTGTTGATTTCACGGCCATATAATACGGCCGTGTCTGTTGGTGTTCGCTTATCCCACGATCGTGTTTGGTGTGACAGCCCTATTTCGACCATAGTCGGGAAGTGGTTTCAGGACCGCTAAACCGAGTCAAAAAATTTATTGGATGATATGAATTGTGTGTTTGATATGAGATTTGGTATTTGTTAAAAATTTGTGTGGAAATTTGACCTTCAAAGTGATTAATTGCTTAAAGAGGGCTTAATTGTTGAACTTTAAAAATATAATAGGCAAAAATCATAGTGGCTAAATAGTGTAAATTACAAAGAAATGTCTTTGCATGTCAAATTACCTAATTCCACTTTAGTGGACGGTAATGATGATGTTTTAATAATATTATATGCATTGTTTTATGAGAAAATAAGATATAATGCTTTAATTAAAAGAAGAAAAATAGAAAAAAAAATAGAAAGAAAAGTGAAAATGCCAAATTGAATGCTCACTCTTTTTCTTTCACCATTGCCGAAACTCAAAGTGAAGAGAAGGGAGGTTAAGTGTGAGCATTCGGCTACTCTTTGGAAAAATTAAGGTGAGATTTTATGATAATTTCTCTAGAATTTGTGAAATGTAGTTGATTAATAGGTCCTTGATATAACCCATATGCAAATTTTGATTTGTGGCTCTTGGGCATTCGGTTTTAGCTAGGAAATGTTGGAAATGGTTGAAGTTTGATGCTAAGAAATTGAATGATGATTAATTAGGCTAAATGATGGTTGAATCCATGAAATTTTAAGACTTTGAGTCAAAATTTTGAATTTGAGTCATGAATGGCATGGGTTCTTGATTGTTAACATGCGGCATTGGCATAAAATACACATAGGTTGGTTTTTGAGATTTTGGTTGAGCTATTTCTAGTGTGCCGAATGGAGCTAAGGAATTTAGTCTATAATTCAATGTGGTTAGTATAATGTGCATAGCTATGGATATTTTGTCAATGGGAATCGGCTATCATGCTTGGGTGATTTAAATTTGCCGCAAAGTGCTGTACTAGATTGTTAATACGTTTTTCTTTAGATGAATAAATGCCTTGGGAAATTTGGCTAGAGGATATCTAGTTAAAAAGCTTGTAAACAAAAAGAAATTATTATTATAATTTGTGTTTTGTGGCCTCAATTGGCTAAGGGCCATTCGGTTATAGTCTTTCTTTTTAAGAAGAAGGATAAATTTTACATGTGTATCTAGTCATGGCCGAATGTACCAAGAATGAGGCAAATAATGATTATTTTGGGTTTAAGATATTCTAATGAATTGGATTAAAAGATTACAAATTTTTGATTGTGTATAAATTTTGGTTGAATAAATAGAAGTGGAATTTTAAAAGTGAAGCACATTTGGCCATTGAGATGAATGCACAAATTGTGTTTGAATTTATAGATTTATATATATGTGTGTGTTCGAGTTTAATAGTCTTGGATTTTTATGGCATAAGTGAGTGTTTCTATTCGGTTAATGTGGTTTGTTATAATGCTTAAATGTTAACTTATGTTTTATGATGTGCCGTATGACCACTTTAGATAAAGAAATGTGAAGTCGACTTGTAAATTGAGATGCTTGTGAATGAGTTGTATATATATTTAGGTAATCGGTTATGCCTAGATTTATTCAATGATAATTATGTGATTTTTAGTAATAGATTTTGAACGGTAAACTTGTTTATTTTAGCTCAAGAGCTAAGAGAGCCACAATCGGACAAAGGAAAAGCAAAAGTGGTGGATTAGTCGGTTCATAGATAATTATCGACCATAGAGGTAAGTTTTAAGTACAAAAACCCTATCTTGTAAGTATATTTAACATGATGTATACGTTTAGTTACTCACGAGGATGATTCGCTCGAATAAGTGGCCTATCATCTGTGGAATGTGGTAGAAAAGGGTAATATAACCGAAAGTCCTTTAGACTTATGAGGTCTCTAGAAAACATATTGATAGATATGGTTTATTCAAAGGCCTAATGACCGAATATGTAATGAAAGTGCCAGGTTATGTATTAATGTGTGAATGGAACAATGAATGATAAATTGTGTCTAACTTTGTGATACGTTTATTTGGGTGATTTGAAATGTATGTGTATCTGTGCTATGATCCGGGTGGAATCCCGAAGGGCATATGTGCCATAGTTTCATCCAGGTTGAGTCCTGAAGGGCTTTCGAGCTAGTGATACGATCCGAGCTGAGACTCGAAGGGCTTTCAAGCCAGTTATATATCCGGACTTAGTTTCGAAGGGCTTTGAGCCAGTGTTGAAATGGGCTTGATCCCGAAGGGCAACCGTGCCGGGTTATAAAATAAATGTCGAGACAGTCCTAGTAAATATGTTACCTACCGTAAGATGGCCAGGTATGCAGTTTACTCTTGTTCGAGAATTTCGTTACTATGAATTGTGAATTAATAATTCAGTGGGAATGCTATGACTATCTTAAAAGGCTACTCAAACAACTATGACTTGATTTTGGCGTACTTGTTCTGAATTAGAAGAGTTTAAATATTCGGACATGGAATGTGTGTTTTGTGCATGAGTTTACCTTGATTTTTGAAATGAACGTGTTCGGTTATAAGTTGAATTTGGTCGGATACCATGAAATTTCCTTTGGAATATAAATGATAAAAGTGTTATCGTAGTATTATCTTATTCGGCCGAAGGGTACAATAAACAAGCTTAAATATTGCTATGTCACTCATTCAAATGATTTATGTTACTTAAAAACTTACTAAGCACAAAATTGCTAACTCCGTTGCTTTGATTTTCTGTTTTATAGATCTCGTTCGTTAGCTACGGTCTCGGGAATCTTGCTTTCGTAGTCATCTCTACTATCAAAGCCCTGTTCGGTATTTAATTAGCTAAACTTTTGTGAATGGCATGTATAGGAAGCATTTTGTGGTAGTTAATTAAGAAACTTTTATTTTGATGTGTAATTAAACATAGCCATGCGAAAATGGCTTTTCAAGAGGCTTTACATTTACTGTGGTCTTTAAGATGTTGATATGTATTTTGAGTTATTTGCATTGCTTGAATGGGAACGTGAAAATTTTTTTAAATGATGAAAATTTAGGGGTCGATGTTTTCATTCGGTATGTATACATATATATATATGAGTGGATTGGATGCTTATTCAAAAAGGTAGCTAGATGTGAATTTGCAACATGAACCTAAAGACATGTATAGATTCAATTTAAGTTTTTGAATTGCATGAATAATTTTATCCATGAAGCTAGATGTTTTGCAATAGATGACGTACCTATGGTTTTGATCTCATCCGTATAACGTATATATGAAATATGATATGCCTTAAACCATTATCCATAAACGTTTATACATGTTGTATGAGTGGTGTTTTGATTGCTTGTGGGAATGTCGGGTAATGCCTCTTGACCCTCCGGCGACGTATACGGGTCCTGGGGTGTTACAATTTTATTAGTATCAGAGCCACAGTTTAGTCGATTCTCGGACTACCGTAGTAAGTATGAGTCTAGCTATACATGCCATTTAGTGTCATTTTGATAGTTAGATGACTTCTGACATCTGAAATGTGATTTTTGGTATAGAGAATGGATCCCGAACCTGATCGAGCTATAGCGGACGATGTCGAGAGCTTGGCGCTTGCTCCCGTACAAGGGACAGCACCGAATGACTCTCAGTCGAATATTAGTCATAGAGATGACGACACAAGACAAGCCTTTTATACAATTATGAGCGATTGGTTCACTCAATTCATTAGATCAAAGCTGGCTGTTCTGCAACCTCTGCCCCTGAATACTCCACTTCCGACTTATATGGCCCCTCTTGTGACCGATCCAATGAGATCGAGTAGGCCCCCAGTCGATAAAATTAGAAAATATGGGGCTGAAGAGTTCCAGGCTACCTCCAGCGACGATGCCGAGCGGGCCGAGTTTTGGCTCGATAACACCATCTGAGTATGCAACGAGCTATCCTGTTCGCCTGAGGAATGTTTAAAATGTGCGATATCCCTGCTACGCGACTCTGTATATTATTGGTGGAATACCCTAGTTTCTGTTGTTCCGAAAGAGCGAGTCACTTGGGAGTTTTTCCAAACCGAGTTCCGTAAGAAATATATCAGTCAGAGATTCATCGATCAAAAATGGAAGGAATTTCTTGAGCTTAAACAAGGTCAGATGTCAGTAACCGAGTACGAGAGAGAATTCGTGCGGCTCAGCCGTTATGCTTGAGAATGTGTATCCTCTGAGGCTATTATGTGTAAGCGTTTTGAGGATGGATTAAACGAAGATATCAGACTACTGGTGGGAATTCTGGAAATTAGGGAGTTTGTCGTTTTAGTCGAGCAAGCTTGCAAAGCCGAAGAGCTCGGTAATGAGAAAAGAAAAGCAGACGATGGAGCTAGAGAGTTTCGTAAGAGGTCTGCGGGAAAATCTGTACAGCAATCGTCTAAAAAGACTAGAGATGACTCGGGCCGATCTAAATATACATCGGGTTTTTCTAGACGTGAGCATCATCGACCTCCTGTGAGTTCGCGAGCTACTTCTATCGCCAGTGTTGGAAATGAACATCGGGATAGATCTGATTGCAAATATTGTGGTAAATGGCATCCGGGGAGTTGTAGGCACCGTGATCGCTCTTGCTTCAGATGTGGATCTGCCGATCATTTTATTAAAGACTGTCCAAAAGTTGATGAGCACACTCCCGACCCGAGTCAGAGAGCTAGTGGCACGGCTACACGGGGTCAACCACCGCGGCGGGGTGGTAATATTATTGGTAGTCAGAGAGGGACTAGGGACACTGCAGTCAGATCTGAGGCTCGAGCACCTGCCAGAGCGTATGCTATTCGGGCTCGCGAGGAGGCTTCTTCTCCAGATGTTATTACCAGTACTTTCACACTCTTAAACACTGATGTTATTCCTCTGATTGATCCAGGTTCAACCCATTCATATATTTGTGAAACATTAGCTTCCAGTAAGACTCTTCCGGTTGAGTCTACTGAGTTTGTAATTCGAGTGTCGAATCCCTTGGGTCGTTGTGTTCTAGTTGATAAGGTATGCAAGAAATGTCCCCTAAGGGCTCGAGGTTTCTGTTTTCCGGCTGATTTGATGCTTTTACCCTTCGATGAATTTGACGTTATTCTCGGGATGGATTGGTTGACTGTCACGATGCAATAGTAAATTGCAAATGAAAGACTACTGATTTGCGATGTTCGAATAATGAAATAATCTGAATTGAGTCCACTGATTTAAACGGGCTACCAGCCGTAATCACGACCATGTCAGCTCAAAGATATGTGAGAAAGGGGTATGAAGTGTATCTGGCCTACGTGTTAGACGATAAGGTATCAGAACGAGAACTTGAGACCGTACCTGTGGTTAGAGAGTATCCAGATGTGTTTCCCGAGGAATTGCCGGGATTGCCGCCCGTTAGAGAGGTTGAATTTGGTATAGAATTAGTTCCAGGTACGACTCTGATTTCGATTGCCCCGTACCATATGGCGCCTACAGAGTTAAAAGAATTGAAATATCAGCTGCAAGAGTTGACAGACAGAGGCTTCGCGCGATCGAGTTTTTCGCCTTGGGGTGCATCGGTTTTGTTTGTGAAAAAGAAAGACGGGACTATGAGAATGTGCATCGACTATCGACAACTGAATAAAGCCACTGTAAAGAATAAGTATCCGTTGCCCTGAATTGACGACTTGTTCAATCAGTTGAAAGGAGCTTCAATGTTTTCGAAGATTGACTTGTGATCCAGCTATTATCAGTTGAGAGTTAGAGATTCCGATGTGCCGAAGACAGCATTCAGAACAAGATACGGACACTATGAATTCTTAGTGATGCCGTTTGGGCTGACTAATGCCCCTGCGGTTTTTACGGATTTGATGAATCGGGTGTTTAGACCGTATTTGGACCGTTTTGTTTTAGTGTTCATCGATGATATTTTGATCTACTCTTGCGATGAGAATGAGCATGCCGAGCATTTGAGACTTGTACTTCAGACTTTGCGTGAAAATAAATTGTATGCGAAATTCAGTAAGTGCGAATTCTGGTTACGTGAGGTCGGCTTTTTGGGACATATAGTGTCTGCTTCGGGTATTCGAGTCGATCCGAATAAAATTTTAGCTATACTCGACTGGAAACCCTTTAAAAATATTTCTGAGGTTCGAAGATTTTTAGGACTCACCGGTTATTACCGACGATTCATCAAAGGTTTTTCGATGATTGCGACTCTATTGACAAGGCTACTGCAAAAAGATATCAAGTTCGAGTGGTCTGATAAATGTCAGCAAAGTTTCGACCAGCTGAAACCCTTTTGACGGAAGCTGCAGTATTAGTTCAGCCAGAGTCCGGTAAAGAGTTTGTAGTTTATAGTGATGCATCCTTAAATGGTTTAGGCTGCATTTTGATGCAAGAAGGTCGGGTTGTCGCTTACGCTTCGAGGCAGTTGAAGCCCCACGAGCGAAATTATCCGACCCATGATCTTGAATTAGCCGCTATTGTATTCGCTCTAAAAATCTGGCGACACTATCTGTTTGGTGAGAAATGTCACATCTTCTCCGATCACAAAAGTCTTAAGTACCTAATGACATAAAGGGATTTAAATTTGAGGCAAAGGCGGTGGCTAGAATTGCTAAAAGACTACGAGCTTATTATTGATTATCACCTGGGAAAAGCTAATGTGGTTGCAGACGCTCTTAGCCGAAAATCCCTATTTTCTCTACGAGCTTTGAACGTGAGATTAAAGTTGTCGGCAAATGATGTGTTGATTGCTGAATTGGAAGCAAGACCCGTGTTATTTCGACAGATTGGCGAAGCTCAGAAAGTCGACGATGATTTAGTTGCTAAACGAGTTCAGTGTGATTCAAATGTGAATTCAGAGTTTCAGGTCGACGGTAATGATTGTTTGAGATTTAAGGACCGATTGTGTGTTCCGAAAAAGTTCGAGCTAGTTTCGACGATTTTGAATGAAGCCCATAATAACCGAATGTCAGTTCATCCGGGTAGCACAAAAATGTATAATGATTTGAAACGACAATATTGGTGGCACGGCATGAAACGAGACATCTCTAAATTCGTGTCTAAGTGCCTAGTATGTCAGCAAGTGAAAGCGAAACATCAGGTGCCTTCGGGTTTACTTCAGCCGATTTTGATACCCGTGTGGAAATGGGATCGTGTTGCAATGGATTTTGTATCTGGTTTACCTTTATCGCCAAGTAAGAAAGACTCCATTTGGGTTGTTGTGGATAGACTGACGAAATCAGCTCATTTTATCCTGGTTCGTACAGACTTTTCACTTGATAAGTTAGCGGAATTATATGTTTCCTAAATTGTACGATTCCACAGAGTGCCAACCTCTATTATATCAGACCGTGATCCTCGCTTCACTTCGCGATTTTGGAAGAAATTGTACGAGGCATTGGGAACTAAACTTCATTTTAGCACTGCTTTCCATCCGCAGACTGACGGTCAATCAGAACGGGTTATTCAGGTATTCGAGGACATGTTGAGATGTTGTATTCTCGAGTTCAGCGGTTCGTGGGAAAAATTTTTGCCCCTGATTGAATTTTCGTATAATAACAGTTTCCAATCGAGTATTCAAATGGCACCCTACGAAGCTCTTTACGGTCGAAGATGCCGTACACCTCTGTTTTGGACCGAGTTTAGTGAGAATAAGATTCTCGAAGTTGATTTAGTCAGAGAAGCGGAGCAGAAAGTGGAGATAATTCGTGACAGTTTGAGAATGGCATCCGATCGTCAGAAATTATACGCGGACCTAAAGCGTAAAGACATCGAGTATCAAGTAGGTGATAAGGTGTTTTTGAAAGTTTCACCGTGGAAAAAGATACTCCGTTTTGGCCTTAAAGGCAAGCTGAGTCCGAGATTCATTGGACCGTATGAGATATCAAAACGGATTGGGCCGGTTGCTTATAGATTAATTTTGCCTCCTGAACTTGAAAAGATCCACAATGTTTTCCATGTATCGATGCTCCGTCGGTATAGATCCGATCCTTCGCATGTGTTAAATCTGTCAGAAGTTGAAATTCAACCTGATTTGAGTTACGAAGAAGAACCTATCCGTATTTTAGCTCGAGAGGTTAAAGAATTGCGAAACAAAAGGGTTCCGTTAGTAAAAGTATTATGGCTCAAGCACGGGATCGAGGAAGCAACTTGGGAGCCCGAGAGTGCTATGAAAGAAAGATATCCAAATCTATTTTCGGGTAAGATTTTCGGGACGAAAATCCTTTAAGGGGAGGAGAGTTGTGACAGCCCTATTTTGACCCTAGTTGGGAAGTGGTTTCGGGACCGCTAAACCGAGTCAGAAAATTTATTGGATGATATGAATTGTGTGTTTGATATGAGATTTGGTATGTGTTAAAAATTTGTGTGGAAATTTGACCTTCAAAGTGATTAATTGCTTAAAGAGGGCTTAATTGTTGAACTTTAAAAATATAATAGGCAAAAATCATAGTGGCTAAATAGTGTAAATTACAAAGAAATGTCTTTGCATGTCAAATTACCCAATTCCACTTTAGTGGACGGTAATGATGATGTTTTAATAATATTATATGCATTGTTTTATGAGAAAATAAGATATAATGCTTTAATTAAAAGAAGAAAAATAGAAAAAAATAGAAAGAAAAGTGAAAATGCCAAATTGAATGCTCACTCTTTTTCTTTCACCATTTCCGAAACTTAAAGTGAAGAGAAGGGAGGTTAAGTGTGATCATTCGGCTACTCTTTGGAAAAATTAAGGTGAGATTTCATGATAATTTCTCTAGAATTTGTGAAATGTACTTGATTAATAGGTCCTTGATATAATCCATATGCAAATTTTGATTTGTGGCTCTTGGGCATTTGGTTTTAGCTAGGAAATGTTGGAAATGGTTGAAGTTTGATGCTAAGAAATTGAATGATGATTAGTTACGCTAAATGATGGTTGAATCCATGAAATTTTAAGACTTTGAGTCAAAATTTTGAATTTGAGTCATGAATGGCATGGGTTCTTGATTGTTAACATGCGGCATTGGCATAAAATACACGTAGGTTGGTTTTTGAGATTTTGGTTGAGCTATTTCTAGTGTGCCGAATGGAGCTAAGGAATTTAGTCTATAACTCAATGTGGTTAGTATAATGTGCATAGCTATGGATATTTTGTCAATGGGAATCGGCTATCATGCTTGGGTGATTTAAATTTGCCGCAAAGTGCTGTACTAGATTGTTAATACGTTTTTCTTTAGATGAATAAATGCCTTGGGAAATTTGGCTAGAGGATATCTAGTTAAAAAGCTTGTGAACAAAAAGAAATTATTATTATTATTATAATTTGTGTTTTGTGGCCTGAATTGGCTAAGGGCCATTCGGTTATAGTCTTTCTTTTTAAGAAGAAGGATAAATTTTACATGTGTATCTAGTCATGGCCGAATGTACCAAGAATGAGGCAAATAATGATTATTTTGGGTTTAAAATGTTCTAATGAATTGGATTAAAAGATTACAAATTTTCGATTGTGTATAAATTTTGGTTGAATAAATAGAAGTGGAATTTTAAAAGTGAAGCACATTTGGCCATTGAGATGAAGGCACAAATTGTGTTTCAATTTATAGATTTATATATATGTGTGTGTGTTCGAGTTTAATAGTCTTGGATTTTTATGGCATAAGTGAGTGTTTCTATTCGGTTAATGTGGTTTGTTATAATGCTTAAATGTTAACTTATGTTTTATGATGTGCCGTATGACCACTTTAGATAAAGAAATGTGAAGTCGACTTGTAAATTAAGATGCTTGTGAATGAGTTGTATATATATTTAGGTAATCGGTTATGCCTAGATTTATTCAATGATAATTATGTGATTTTTAGTAATAGATTTTGAACGGTAAACTTGTTTATTTTAGCTCAAGAGCTAAGAGAGCCACAATCGGACAAAGGAAAAGCAAAAGTGGTGGATTAGTCGGTTCGTAGATAATTATCAACCATAGAGGTAAGTTTTAAGTACGAAAACCCCATCTTGTAAGTTTATTTAACATGATGTATACGTTTAGTTACTCACGAGGATGATTCGTTTGAATAAGTGGCCTATCATCTGTGGAATGAGGTAGAGAAGGGTAATATAACCGAAAGTCCTTTAGACTTATGAGGTCTCTAGAAAACATATTGATAGATATGATTTATTCAAAGGCCTAATGATCGAATATGTAATGAAAGTGCCAGGTTATGTATTAATTTGTGAATGGAACAATGAATGATAAATTGTGTCTAACTTTGTGATACGTTTATTTGGGTGATTTGAAATGTATGTGTATCTGTGCTATGATCCGGGTGGAATCCCAAAGGGCATATGTGCCATAGTTTCATCCAGGTTGAGTCCTGAAGGGCTTTCGAGCCAGTGATATGATCCGAGCTGAGACTCGAAGGGCTTTCAAGCCAGTGATATATCCGGACTTAGTTCTGAAAGGCTTTGAGCCAGTGTTGAAACGAGCTTGGTCCCGAAGGGCAACCGTGCCGGGTTATAAAATAAATGTCGAGACAGTCCTAGTAAATATGTTACCTACCGTAAGATAGCCAGGTATGCATTTTACTCTTGTTTGAGAATTTCGTTACTATGAATTGTGAATTAATAATTCAGTGGCAATGCTATGACTATCTTAAAAGGCTACTCAAACAACTATGACTTGATTTTGGCATACTTGTTCTGAATTAGAAGAGTTTAAATATTCGGATATGGAATGTGTGTTTTGTGCATGAGTTTACCTTGATTTTTGAAATGAACGTGTTCGGTTATAAGTTGAATTTGGTCGGATACCATGAAATTTCCTTTGGAATATAAATGATAAAGGTGTTATCATAGTATTATCTTATTCGGCCAAAGGGTACAGTAAACAAGCTTAAATATTGCTATGTCACTCATTCAAATGATTTATGTTACTTAAAAACTTACTAAGCACAAAATTGCTTACTCCGTTGCTTTTGATTTTCTGTTTTATAGATATCGTTCGTTAGCTATGGTCTCGGGAATCTTGCTTTCGTAGTCATCTGTACTATCAAAGCCCTGTTCGGTATTTAATTAAACTTTTGTGAATGGCATGTATAGGAAGCATTTTGTGGTCGTTAATTAAGAAACTTTTATTTTGATGTGTAATTAAACATAGCCATGCGAAAATGGCTTTTCAAGAGGCTTTACATTTACGTGTGGTCTTTAAGATGTTGATATGTATTTTGAGTTATTTGCATTGCTTGAATGGGAACGTGAAAATTTTTTTAAATGATGAAAATTTAGGGATCGATGTTTTCATTCGGTATGTATACATATATATATATATATATATATATGAGTGGATTGGATGCTTATTCAAAAAGGTAGCTAGATGTGAATTTGCAACATGAACCTAAAGACATGTATAGATTCGATTTAAGTTTTTGAATTGCATGAATAATTTTACCCATGAAGCTAGATGTTTTGCAATAGATGACGTACCTATGGTTTTGATCTCATCCGTATAACGTAGATATGAAATATGATATGCCTTAAACCATTATCCATAAACGTTTATACATGTTGTATGAGTGGTGTTTTGATTGCTTGTGGGAATGTCGGGTAATGCCTCTTGACCCTCCGGCGACGTATACGGGTCCTGGGGTGTTACATTTGGGGTCACATGCCCGTGTTGAATTGATAGGTTTGGCCACGGCTATCTTGCACAGCCGTGGCGATTTATTGGACCCCGTGTTTTAGGGAAAATTTTACTTTGTTTTTACACGGCCGTAGCTCATAGCCGTGTTTCTCACCGTGGGGTGTCCATGGCCTTAGACACGCCCGCATTCCTGGTCGTGTGGTTCTGGGAATTCTGCGTTTTAAGGAATTAGTTATGAATTTAAGAAAATCAAAATTGTTAGTGCTCGGGTTGCCTCCCGAGAAGTGCTTATTTCAGAGTCTAAGGTTGACTTATCTTACCTGCACCTTTATGAGGGATTTTGGAGCCTAAGCTCCTCTCTATCATTCTTAAAGTCATCACCATAATATAGTTTGAGTCGACGGTCGTTTACCTTGAAAGTGCCTTGAGTTGGATGTGTTACCTCAATTGTGCCGTAGGGAAGAACACTTTGATCTATGAATGGGCCTGACCATCTCGATTTTAGCTTTCCAAGGAATAATTTAAGTCTTGAGTTGTAAAGCAAAACAAGATCGCCAGGTTTCAAATGTTTATGTTTCTTAAGACGAGCATCATGGTGTCGCTTTGTGGTCTCCTTGTATAAGCGTGAGTTTTCATATGGATTGCAATGTCATTCGTCCAACTCATTTAGCTGTATGAGTCTCGTTTCACCTACAAGATCAGGGTCGAGGTTTAGAAATTTGATGGCCCAAAACACTTTATGTTCTAGTTCAAAGGGTAAATGACAGCTTTTCCCATAAACGAGTCTACAAGGAGATGTTCCAGTGGGAGTTTTGAAGGCAGTTCTATAAGCCCATAAAGCGTCATCTACTCTCATTGCCCAATCTTTTCTATTTGCTTGAACCATTTTCTCTAAGATGCATTTTAGCTCTCTATTAGCTACTTCAACTTGTCCACTGGTTTGAAGGTGGTAAGGGGTAGCTGTTCTATGGTACACTCCATATTTCTGTAAAACTTTCTCAAACTGCGTATTGCATAAATGAGTTCCCCTATCATTAATAATTGCTCTTGGTGTTCCAAATCGAGAAAAAAAGTTTTTTAAGGAATCCCACTACCATTCTAGCATCATTAGTAGGTAAGGCTTGGTCTTCTACCCATTTAGACACATAATCAACTGCTACTAAAATGTATTTATTTCTGAATGAGCTAGGGAATGGACCCATGAAATCGATGCCCTACACATCGAATATTTCACATTCAACCATATATGTCTGAGGCATTTCATCACATTTAGAGATATTACCTGTTCGTTGACATTTATCACAAGAAATAGCATACCTGCTGGCATCTTTAAATAATGTGGGCCAATAAAAACCTTATTCGAGTAATTTATGGGTGGTCTTGGTTTCACTGTAATGTCCTCCTGTTGGTCCTAAATGGCAGTGTTCCAAAATCTTGGTTGCTTCAGTTGTTGTAACACATCTTCGAATGACTTGGTCTACACAAATACGAAAAAGAAAAGGGTTTTCCCAAAAGTAGCTTTTCACATTAGTAAAGAATCGCTTCTTTTGCTGATGTGTATGTTAGCTGCTAAGTAATTTGCAATGTCAGCAAAGCAAGGTAGCTCAGAATCAGATATGACTAAGAGTTATTCTTCAGGAAACGAGTCGTTTATTGCAGCTTCATCCAGTTCTTTGCGATGTGGATTCTCAAGCTTGGAAAGGTGATCTGCTGCTAAGTTTTTAGCTCCTTTTTTGTCTTGTATTTCCAAATCAAATTCCTGTCACAATAAAATCCATCTTATTAGTTGAGGCTTTGCATCGGACTTAGTTAAAAGGTAACGAAGAGCGGAATGATCAGTATAAACGATGACTTTAGACAATATTAGATATGGTCTAAATTTGTCAAATGCAAAAACCACAGCTAGAAATTCTTTTTTTTTTTTGTGGTAGTGTAGTTCTCTTGTGCTACTGTTAGAGTTTTGCTAGCACAGTAGATTGGCTGAAAATGCTTGTCTCTTCGCTATCCAAGAACTGCACCTACTGCAAAATCACTCGCATCACACATTGGCTCAAAAGGTAAATTCCAATCAGGTGCAATTATAATTGGAGCATTAGTGAGTTTCTCTTTGAGAGTGTTGAATGCCTCTAAACATTCCTGATCAAAATTGAAGGGTACATCTTTTTCTAGTAATTTCGTTAATGGCTTAGCTATTTTAGAAAGGTCTTTAATGAATCTTCTATAAAAACCGGCATGTCCTAAAAAACTTCTAATCGCTTTGACTGAACTAGAGGGTGGTAGTTTTTCAATGGTTTCAAGTTATTCTTTATCTACTTCAATCCCTTTACTAGAAATTTTGTGTCCTAGCACAATACCTTCTTGTACCATAAAGTGGCACTTTTCCCAATTCAGAACAAGATTTGTTTCTTCACATCTTATCAAGACTCGTTCTAAATTTTTGAGACAAAGTTGGAAAGAGTTACCAAATACTGAGAAGTCATCCATGAATACCTCCATGATATCCTCCACGAGTTCGTTAAAAATTGCTAACATGCAACGTTCAAAAGTAGCAGGGGCATTACACAATCCAAAAGGCATTCTACAATAAGCAAATGTACCGTATGGACACGTGAATGTCGTCTTCTCTTAATTTTCAAAAGCTATTGGGATTTGGAAATAGGTAGAAAGGCCATCCAAAAAGCAGTAGTACATATGTCCTGATAGTGTTTCTAACATTGATCGATGAGGGTAAGGGGAAGTGATCTTTTCTGGTGGCGTTGTTCAATTTCCTGTAATCAATACAAACTCTCCAACCTGTGACAGTTCTTGTAGGAATTAATTCATTCTTTTCATTGGCAACAACAGTCATGCCACCTTTCTTAGGAACAACCTGCACAGGACTTAACCAAGCACTGTCATAAATAGGATAAATAATACCAACATCTAAAATATTAATTACCTCGGTTTTGACCACTTCATTCATGTTGGGGTTTAGTCTTCTTTGAGCTTGCATGCATGGTTTATATTCATCTGCCATCAAAATTTTGTGGGTGCAAAAAGAAGGACTAATTCCTTTGATGTTAGAAATTTTCCAAGCTATGGCTCTTTTATGTTTTCTTAACACTTGAATTAATTCATCCTTCTCTTTAGGTTGCAAGTTTGAAGCAATAATGACTGGTAGTGTAGAATTGTCTCTAAAAATGCATATTCTAAGTGTTTGGGTAATTGTTTGAGATCTAATTTGGGAGGTTCGTCGATAGAGGGTTTTTGTTTTAGTTCATCTTTAATCTCAATGCCCTCATAATCTATTTATCTTGGGGAGGGTTCGTTGGAGTTTAACTCAGTTATTACCTTTTTCATCTCAGTGGTAACTTCGTCTTCTCCCTTACTTTGAACGAGACATAGTTCCAACGTGTCTTTTAGACTGATTTCTTGAAAAGAATCTTGAACAGAATGATCAATGGAATCAATAAAATAATAGAAATCATCTTGTTCCCTAGAAAATCGCATGGCATTATAAATTTTAAACACAATTTCTTCATCCCCTACCCTAAGCACAAGTTTTCCATCTTCCACATCGATAACAGCCCTGGCAGTAGCTAAAAATGGTCGTCCTAGGATTAAAGGTACCTCAACATCCTCATCCATGTCTAAAACAACAAAGTCAACAGGAAATATGAATTTATCTACCTTAAATAATATATCCTCAATTATACCCATAGGATATTTAACAGACCTATTGGCTAATTGAATACTCATCCTAGTGGGTTTGGGTTCCCCTAGACCTAGTTGCTTGAACATTTTATAGGGCATTAACTTAATGCTGGCACCTAAATCTGCTAATGCCTTTTCAATATTTAAATTACCAATCAGACAGGGAATAGTAAAACTTCCCGGATCTTTCAATTTGGTTGGGAGTTTATTCTAGAGGATTGCTGAACACTCTTCATTAAGTTCCACTGTGGACAGCTCTTCAAACTTCCTTTTGTTTGTTAGAAGCTCTTTCAAAAATTTTGCATATGTGGGCATCTGTGAAATAGCATCAACAAAAGGTAAGTTAATATGCAATTGTTTAAAAAGTTTAAGGAATTTACCGAATTGAGCGTCCATGCGGTCTTTCTTCAATTTTGCTAGGTATGGGATGGGTGGTTTGTATTCTTTAAGTACTGGTGGGGCGTTTTCTTTGGGCTCGGCTTCCTCAATGTTTTCCTTGTCATATTCTTGTACTACCTTCTTTTCAGGTTTGGCTAGTGTTTTCCCACTCTTTAGTGTAACTGCTTTAACGTACTCCTTAGATTTAATCTATGTGTTGCTCGGTGGTTTTTCAGAGATTAGCTTAGCGAGCTGGCCTATTTGAGTTTCAAGTCCTTGGATGGATGCTTGCTGGTTTTTAAGTGCTGTCTCAGTGTTCTGGAAATGTGTTTCTAACACAGAGATAAATTTGGTAAGCATCTCCTCAAGGTTCAGCTTTTTCTCTTACTGGTACGGTGGTTGCTGAAATCCCAGAAAAGGTGGTGGTCTCTGATTTCCTTGGTTACCTTGTCCTCCCCATGAAAAATTGGAGTGATTCCTCCAACCTGCACTGTAAGTGTTACTATAAAGGTTATTTTAAGATCTAGAATTATTACCCATATAGTTGGCTTGCTCGTTTTCCATGCCATATCCATAGGTGGGGCACTCAGAATTGCTCATGTCATACTGTATCACTGGGTGTACCTACGTAGAACCAACTAAACCTTCAATCTTTTTATTTAAGAGTTCTACCTGATTAGAAAGCATGGTGACCGCATCAACATTAAAAACCCCTGTAGATTTTTGTGGCTTTTTTCTCATGACTTGCCACTAATAGTTGTTCAGTGACATCTCCTTTATAAACTCGTAAGCTGCATCTGGTGTTTTGTTATTGATTGTTCCATCGGTGGCTACATTGATCATCTATCTTGTTGAAGGGTTCAAACCATTGTGAAAAGTTTGAACTTGTAACCATAGAGGTAACCCATGTTCAGAATCCTTGTATCTCTCCCAAGCATCGTAAAGTGTTTCTAAATCCATCTACACAAAAGAAGAGATATCATTCCTTAATTTAGCCGTTTTAGCCGGCAGGAAATATTTGAGTAAAAACTTTTAGGTCATTTGTTCCCATAAAGTGATAGACCCTCGTGGTAAAGAATTTAACCACTGTTTAGTTTTATTCCTCAAGGAAAATGGGAATAGCCGAAGACGAATGGCATCATCAGAAACACCATTTATTTTAAATGTATCGCATAATTCCAAAATGTTGGCTAAATGAGCGTTAGGATCTTCATCCTACAAACCATCAAACTGAACAAACTGTTGTATCATCTGAATAGTGTTAGATTTCAGTTCAAATTTATTTACAGCAATAGTAGGCCTAACAATTCAGTACCAGTCAATTTAGGTTTAGCATATCATACATAGTACGAGGAACAGGATTTTGCTCAATAGGATTTGTGGCTACTACAGGAGGTAACTGATTATCTTGATTTGCCTCCATTTCTTCAGGAGGTTCAGGTTCTGCTTCTTGTCCTTGTTCTGGGTATCGCAAGCTTCTTCTTATTTCTCTGCGAGTTCTACGAACTGTGGCTTCTAAATCGTCGTCAAACAATAATGGTCCTCTTGAGTTTTTTTCTAGTCATAAACTAAAGATACGTGGAAGAGAAAAAGAAAATTTCAGTAAATAAAACCTAATATAAAAAACTGAACATAATTAAAAGTAGTAATGGCTAAAGTAATAGAAATAGAGTGTTCCTAATATTTCAGTTCCCCGGCAACTGCACCAAAAACTTGATCTCGTGATTGTGATGAAGTAATAAGTTCATCGTACCTAAAAACTAACTATTATCATGATAAAAAGCAAGCGCACCTATCGAATAGTAGTATAGCTAGTGGCAAGACCGGAATATCGAATCTAAGGAACTAAAAGTACTAGTAATGGCTTTCTTCCTATTATCTAGCTTAAGAAATAAAATGGGGTTTGGTTGTAAACTATCTAAATTAAACTAAAGACACGACAAAGAGTAAATTGGGAAAATTACTTTGGGAAAACTGATTGATAAGGACAGTACCTAAGGAAGAATCCACCTAGACTTCACTTGTTATCTAACTCTGAACTAGACGATTTCTTCATTCGACTTGATCCATATAGATCCCTAAATTATGTTAAAATCTCCATCGAGAATAAGAACAACTAATCCTAGGTTGATTAATTGAAATCTCTTTCTAATTAAAACCCCTAGTCTTGCATTAACTCAATCTATGGATCCCCATATTAGATTTGACTCTAATCTAGCAGATTTTCATCGTCCTATGTCTAGGATTGCGATCAACTCCACTTAATTGTGTTGGATCTACTCTTAAACAGGGACTTTTGCTCCTCTGCCAAAGCACATTCGACTTAAATTAATATCCTAAAAATATCAATTCAAGAATTAAAAACATAATTAAGAACAAGTCAAATGTTTATCATATAGTTCAGTTAACAATAACAAGATTCATCTAGGTTTCATCCCCTTAGATATTTAGGGTTTTAGTTCATGTTTATAAAAAGAAACATCTCAGAATAAAGAAAATAACAAAATATAAGAAAACCCAAAAACTCCTGAAAGGAATGTAGAGAGATCCATTGTCTTGATGTAGACCCTAGCTTCTGAGACGGATCAATCGGCTTTCCTTTGAGTAATTTCCTACCTTTAGCTCTCCGTTTTGGCAGAAAGACTGTACACCCTTGTAGTTGCCTCCGAAGGTCTTTATATAGAGTTTGGAATGTCTTTCTTAGCCCCTAAGTAGCTTTTTCTTCGTGAAATTGAACTTCATCACGACAGGGACACGCTTGTGTGCCACGCCCGTGTGAGTTGATTCTAGGCCGTGCTCGAGCCTGTTAATGTGGCACGGCCGTGTGGGTTGCCCGTATGCTAAACTCCAGGCCGTGTTGATTATTGATTTGGGCCTAATTTGCCCGTTTTGGGCCCATTCCTTACTCTTTTCTCTTCCTTATGCTTACCTAAGTATAAAACATGAAATTAAAGGATTAGGAGCATCAAATTCCACAAAATCAATGATAATTTATCCATAAATGTGCTAAGCATGAGGTAAAAATATGTATAATTCATGGTTTATCAGTTTCCTAGTTGAGGGATTCAAACTGTTGTAGAAGGTTTGAAGCTGTAACCATAAAGCTAACGCATGGTGAGGGCACCCATCCGTAGGTCCACAGTCATCTCGTGCGACGCGTGCAACCTTTTGCAATTAAAACATACAATTTGGCCCAAAGCCCATTCCATAGCCCAAGTGTGGCCCACGTGTTCGTATGGCCTGCTAAGCCAGATTTAACCCTAGCCACGTGTACGATACAGCTAGACCATTAATTCCTACAAGTCCAATGACAAATACCCGTGTGGGGCCCACAAGCCCATTGGGCCTACACGGTCCATTTTGGGCCAATATGCCTAAGCCCATGAGATCGCTCATGGTGGCCTCTACCATCATATCTAACTTTCCACACGTTTGTTTGCGCGCCCGTGTGTCAACCTGTAACACCCCTATCCCGTAACTGTTGTCGGAATAGGTAAGGGGTATTACCGGACTTATAACACAGATCAGAATAGAAGAAATTTTAAACTTTACAATCAACAACATAGTTCTATAATCATTCACCCAATCATGTTTTAAAGCCTATATAAAGCTACTTACAATCACTGAGGATCAATTTGAAAACATATAGAAGATAGGGAAAACATTGAGAAAATTTCCAAGTTAGGGACACACGGCCGTGTCCCTAACCCGTGCTCACCAACACGGTCGTACCTTACAGGACACGCCCCACACAATCAGCCCGTGGTTGAAACTGTCTAACCCCACACAGTTACTAGACACGCCCATGTGTCCAATCCGTGGCAAACACTGTCAATTACCACACGGCTACCAGACAAGCTCGTGTCTAGGCCGTGTGTAAAATTACCTAAAACATTTAAGGTGCAGGGGTTACATGGCTAAGTCAGACACCCGTGTGCTCTGCCCGTGTGGATCAAGGTAGGCTTGGTTTAAGCCATTTTTGCCACCTAAAATGGGTCAAATCCTACAAGCAATACATAGCCATACTAGCCACAACATTTCATGCTCAAATACAACCATTCATCACCACATAAACATATACCAAATACATACCATTTTATACCAAAACATTTCACAACTCCATAGCTAATTAATCAACATCACTACTTCTCTTGTTCATCACATATCTTACCATATAAACACTTCATATAAAACATTAAAAATGATTTAAACACATGCAAAAGAAGCCACATCTCGTAACTTGAATAGGTACCAAAACATAACACACTCATCATCAAAATAGCCATATACATTCACTTAACAACTAGCCTATACATGCCATGACCATTTTCATTTACAAAGATTCAAAAGTACCAAAAGCTTGATGGATAGTGTGATAGCAAGTCTCCGACTCGTCTGAAAATCGAGCTAGCTTTCGAATCTATAAAATAAGGGAAAAGCAAACAAAGTAAGCTTTAAAAGCTTAGGAAGCCCGTATAACATAGAAATTAAACTTACTAAATCAATTAGATAAACACCTAAACAATGCCAATATAATTCATATACTCATGTCTCCTATGTCAGAAGCATACACTTGTTAGTCCATGTAATTTCGTAAACCATTTACGTATAAGATACAACTTTCATGTATAACAAGCATAACTTAAGTACTTATAACATGTAATTCATATAAATCAATTCATATAATCCATGTAAATCTCATATAACATGTAATACATATATCTCTAGAACTTCATGTAACCTGTATTGGTGATTGCCCGTTGAACCTTTAAGAACATCGAGGGATACTCGGGTGATACACACATAGTGTATATACATATAACCTGTAATCCGTCAATGCATCATATATGCTCTTTCGAGCCTGAAATAGTAAGCCCGAAGGCTTAACATGTAATCCCGTAGGATGATCGGTAAGCCCGTAGGCTAAATGGTAAGTCTGAAGACTGAACATGTAATCCCGAAGGATGAACATATAGCTCATAAGCTGTGGTGAGTCCACAACAAATGCAGGAGCTCGAACCACCCTGTAGCCCTAGTGACATGTCACTTGTATCCTACGACTTTCTACGGTTCAAATAGGACTCGGTACTTAGATCGTATTTGTAATCTTTAAACATCTCTATGTCATTTCATATATGTATAACTAATATGCAATTCAATCCAATAATCTCATACATCCACATGACAATTAAGCAATAGCTATAAACATATTCAAATTTAATTCTAATTATACGAACTTACCTCGATTTCCTGATATCTACTCATCTACCCTTCGTTTTCCCCGATCAAGTTTTGAGATTTGATTGTCTTGATCAATATTAATGCAAATTCAGCTATTTAATCACCAACATATTCAATTTAGTCCAAAAACATGTATTTTGGCCATTTTGCAAATTAGCCCTTAACTATTCATACTTTAACACTTTAGTCCTAAATTCACAAAATAGCAAATTACACCATAAGACCCTCAATTCATCATAGCCGAATATTCAAGTATCTCATACAAGCATATATATTTCATTTATTCACAATTTCCACCACAAAAATTATACCTTTTTCAATTTAATCCCTAAAACTCATTTCATCAAAAATCACTTTGTAAAACTTGTATATTTTCAAACAACCATCAATAATTCACCATTATTCATCAAAATAAACATGTATTCATCAATGGCATATTTCAAAAAAACACAACCAATTTCAGAATTTGAGGTATGGGTCAGCTAATACACTAAGCAACGATCTTAAAAATATAGAAATCATTAAAAACCGAGACAAAACCATACATTAATCAAAGATTATAGCTAGCCGAAATGAATAAAGCTTAAAACCCCTCTTTTCTCTGTAACAATCGGTTGGAGGTACATAAAATGGAGCAAAAATTCTATTTTGTTAAACAATTATAACATGTGTTTACTAAATGTAAATTTTGACCTTATTAAAACAACATAAAAATCATGAAATTCAAGGTCCAGTACCGTCCAACCACATTTAAAATGATATAATTACCATGCAAGGACTCCCACAATTAGAGACAAAGTCATATAAGTCATTTATGCAATAGAACTCCTATTTATCGCTTTATGCGATTTAATCCTTTTTATCAAATTACCTATTTAAACGATAATATTTCTAAACGAAACTTTCACACAATAAATCTATCATGCTGTAAAACATATAAAAGATATCAAAATAATAATTTGACTCGGTTAAGTGGTCCCGAAGCCACTCGTTCTGATTAGGGTCTAAAATGGGCTGTTACAATTCTCCCCCCTTTAGGGATTTTCGTCCCCGAAAATCTTATCGGTAAACAGGTTAGGGTATTGTTTTCGCATAGCTTCCTCGAGTTCCCACGTAGCTTGTTCTATACCGTGTTTACACCAGAGAAATTTTACAAGTGTTATACACTTATTTCTCAATTCTTTGATCTCTCGAGCTAGAATTCTGATCGGTTCTTTAGTATATGACAAATCAGACTGTATTTCCACATCAATGGGAGAAATAGCATGAGATGGATCGGATCGATATCGACGAAGCATTGATACGTGAAAGACATTATGAATCTTTTCAAGTTTAGACGGTAACGATAGTCGATAAGCTACTGGTCAAATTCTTTCCACCATTGCATACGGCCCGATAAAACGAGGACTTAACTTTCCTTTCTGACCAAAACGAAGAATTTTCTTCCACGGTGATACTTTCAAAAATACTCGGCTATCGACCTGAAACTCTATTTCTTTTTGTTTCAAATCTGCATATGATTTCAGTTTGTCAGATGCTGCTTTCAAATTGTTGCGAATCACTTTTACTTTTTCTTCGGTTTCCCGGATCAAATCAACCCCGAGTAACTTTTTCTCACTCAATTCAATCCAGTATAACATTGTTCGACATTTATGACCATATAGTGCCTCGTATGGAGCCATTTTCAAACTCGTATGGAAACTGTTGTTATATGCAAACTCAACCAAAGGTAAATATTTCTCCCAGCCATTTTCAAATTCAAGAATGCAACATCGCAACATATCTTCTAAAATCTGTATAATTCTTTCAGACTGACCGTCAGTCTGGGGATGAAATGCTGTGCTAAAACTCAATTTCGTTCCCAAAGCTTCTTGCAATTTCTTCCAAAATCTCGAGGTAAATTTCGGGTCTCGACCAAAAATAATAGACAACGGTACACCATGTAGTCATACAATCTCTGATAAATACAATTCAGCTAACCTATCTAGAGAATAGTCTGTACGTACAGGTATAAAATTAGCAGATTTGGTCAATCTATCTACGATGACCCAAATTACATTTTTCTTCTTCGGAGTCAGGGGTAATCCTGATACAAAATCCATTGTAACTCTGTCCCATTTCCATTCTGGAATCAGAATGGGCTATAATAAACCTGACTATACTTGATGTTCAGCCTTAACTTGCTGACAGATCAGACATTTAGATACAAATTCAGAGATATCCCGTTTCATTCCCGACCACCAGTATAATTCATTATATATTTTAGTGCTACCCGGATGAATTAAAAAACGACTATCATGTGCTTCATGCAAAACTTTCTGAATGAGTTCACTATCTTTCGGTTTGCAATTTCTTTTTCGGAACATTAAACAATCATCAGTCCCAATAGAAAATTTAGAATCAGAATTTAACTCACAGTGAAGCCGCTTAGCTTGCAGTTCATAATCATTCTTCTGAGCCTTGCAGATTTGTTGCAGAATCATTGGTTTAGCTTTTAACTCAGCTACAACAAATCCGTCATTACAAAGCTTCATATGAGTATTCAAAGCCCGCAAAGTAAATAAAGATTTCCGACTTAATGCATCAGCTACAACATTAATTTTTCCCGAATGATAGTCAATTATAAACTCATAATCTTTTAATAATTTAAGCCATATCCGTTGTCGCATATTCAAATCTTTTTGGGACATCAAGTATTTTAAACTCTTATGATCTGTAAAGATTCCACATTTCTCACCATATAGATAATGTCGCCAAATCTTTAATGCAAAGACTATAGCAGGTAATTCAAGATCATGTGTCGGATAATTCTTTTCGTGCAGTTTCAACTGTCGGGATGCATACGCTATAACTTTCCCGTCTTGCATTAATACACAACCCAGTCCAGCTATCGATGCGTCACTGTAAATCACAAACTCTTTTCCCGATTCAGGTTGAACTAAAACTGGTGCTTTGGTTAACAAAACTTTCAACTGTTCGAAACTCTATTGACATTTATCTGTCCACTCAAATTTCACATCTTTTTGTAGCATTCGAGTTAACGGTACCGCAATCATCGAAAATACTTTGATAAATCATCGGTAATAACCCGCTAATCCCAGAAAATGTCTAATCTCAGAGATGTTTCTCGGTGATCTCCAGTCTATAATAGCATATATTTTGCTCAGATCAACTCTGATGCCTTTCGCAGAAACAATGTGACCCAGAAATCTGACTTCCTGAAGCCAGAATTGACATTTGCTGAATTTAGCGAATAACCGTTTATCTCTCAAAGTCTGTAACACGATTCTCAGATGTTCAGCATGCTTTATTTCATCACGTGAATAGATCAGAATGTCGTCGATAAATACCACAACAAATCTGTCTAGATACGGTCTAAAAATACGGTTCATCAAATCCATAAACACTGCAGGAGCGTTAGTTAACCCAAAAGGCATAACTAAAAATTCATAATGACCGTACCGTGTTCTGAAAGAAGTCTTTGGTATGTCTAACTCTTTAACTCGTAACTTGTAATAATCCGATCTCAAATCAATCTTTGAAAATATTGTAGCCCCTTTTAGCTGATCAAACAAATCATCAATTCGCAGAAGAGGATATTTATTCTTCACGGTTACTTTATTCAGCTACCGATAATCTATACACATTCTCATTGACCCGTCTTTCTTTTTCACAAACAATACTAGAGCACCCTAAGGTGAAAAGCTTGGTCTCGCAAAGCCTCTATTGGTTAATTCTTGTAACTGTGGTTTCAACTCTTTCAATTTAGTCAGTGCCATTCTGTACGGAGCTATCGATATCGGTGTAGTACCTGGTAACAACTCAATACCAAATTCAACCTCTCTAATTGGTGGTAAACCCGGTAACTCTTCTAGAAAAACATCTGGGAACTCACAAACAACTGATACAGATTCAACTTTCGATTCTGGCACTTTAGTATCCAACACATACGCTAAATAAGCATCACAGCCCTTTCTCACATATTTCTAAGCTCGCATAGCAGAGACAACTATCGGCAATTCATTCAAATCATTTGGCTCGATCTGAAGAACTTCACCATTCTGACATTTCAACTCTATACTCTTTCATCTGCAATTCACAACTGCCTCATGTATATTTAACCAATCCATACCCAGTATCACATCAAACTCATTAAATGGGAGGAGCATCAAGTCAGCTGGAAAACAATATCCTCGAGTCATCAATGGACAATTCTTACATATTTTATCAACTAACACTGACTTGCCTAACGAATTCGATACTTTAACTACAAATTCTGTAGACTCAACATGTAAACTCTTTTTAAACACTAATTCCATATAGATATATGAATTAGTTGATCCAGGATCTATCAACGCAACAATATTAGTGTTATAAAGAGAAAAAGTACTGGTAATAACATCAGGCGACGAGGCTTCCTCGCGTGCACGTATTGCATAAGCTCTAGTAGGAGTGCGTGTCTCGGATCTCACATTATCATCTCACAAAATATTGAAATTTCCACTCTGATTCCCAGTATTACTGGATGATCTACCTCTGGCTACAGTATTATTTGCTTTAATTGACTGTTCTTTATTAACTATAGATCTTTCAGGACAATCTCGCAGATAGTGGTCTAATGATCCACATCGGAAACAAGCTCCGCTCTTCAGTCGGCACTCACCAAAATGCTTTCAATTGCAGTGCTTACAATCAGGCCCAGGAGTTCTCACACTACCCGCACTAGCCATAGAAGTTGTCTGAGGTTTCGGATGAGAAGATCTAACATTTCTTTCTCTAATGGATATGCCCGTAGAAGCAATAGAACGAGGATGAAAGTCTTTTGATCTCTTGGATCCAGACTAGTGCGACCTATTCGCAATTCTCTTTCTGAATTCTCTGGATTCAAAATTAGCTTTCCACTTTTCTTTAGCAAGTTCTTCGGCTTTACAAGCTCGATCAACTAGAACTACAAACTCTTTCAGTTAAAGTATCCTGACTAACAGTCGAATTTCTTCATTTAACCCATATTCGAATCGTTTACACATAATTACTTCGGTAGAGACACATTCACCAGCATATTTACTGAGTCATACAAACTCTCTCTCGTACTCAGTCACGGACATTTGACCCTATTTCAACTCTAGGAACTCCTTCCTTTTCTGGTCGATGAATCATTGGCTATTATATTTCTTTCTGAATTCTGTCTAGAAGAAGTCCCAATTACCTTGTTCTCGCGATACAACCGATGTCAAGGTATTCTACCACTAGTATGCTGAATCCCGTAGTAAAGATATTGCACATCTCAAGCATTCATCAGGTGTACAGGCTAGTTCATTAAAAACCCTGATCGTATTCTCAAGCCAGAACTCAGCCCTCTCAGCATCATCACTCGCTAAAGCTCAAAATTCTTCAGCCCCATACTTCCGTATCTTATCAACCGGAGGCCTACTCAACCTCAGAGGATCCATAACTTGTACATTTTCAGGGTTAGATTGTGGGACATGTGGGGGCGGAGGTTGTAGAGCAGCCGGGTTTGCTCGCACAAACTCACTAAACCATTTAGACATCATATGGAAGAAAGCTTGCTTAGCTTCTTCCTGATTGCCCGCAGCAGGGCCCGATTCAGAAGGCACGGCCCCTTGAGCAGGTGCTGGCGCAATGCTTTCAACATTGTCGGTTATTGCTCGATTCGGATCCATTACTATATAAAATAGATTTCAGAAGATGTTAGGAGATATGACACTATCACATTTCAGAAACATGGCATGTATAGCTAGACCCAAACTTACTACGGTAGTCCTAGAATTGGCTAAACTGTAGCTCTGATACCAATAAAATGTAACACCCCTATCCCGTAACCGTTGTTGGAATAGGTAAGGGGCATTACCGGACTTGTAACACAGATCAGAACAGAAGAAATTTTAAACTTTACAATCAATAACATAGTTCTATAATCATTCACCCAATTATGTTTTAAAGCCTATATAAAGCTACTTACAATAACTGAGTATCAATTTGAAAACGTATAGAAGATAGGGAAAACATTGAGAAAATTTCCAAGTTAGGGACACACGGCCGTGCCCCTAACCCGTGTTCACCAACACGGTCGTGCCCTACAAGACACGCCCCACGCACTCAGCCCGTTGTTGAAACTGTCTAACCCCACACGGTCACTAGACACGCCCGTGTGTCCAGTCTATGGCCAACACTGTCAATTACCACATGGCTACCAGACAAGCCCGTGTCTAGGCCGTGTGTAAAATTACCTAAAACATTTAAGGTGCAGGGGGTTACACGGCTGAGTCACACGCCCGTGTGCTCTGCCCGTGTGGCACAATGTAGGCTTGGTTTAAGCCATTTTTGCCACCTAAAATGGGTCAAATCCTACAAGCAATACATAGCCATACTAGCCACAACATTTCATGCTCAAATACAACTATTCATCACCACATAAACATATACCAAATACATACCATTTTATACCAAAACATTTCACAACTCCATAGCTAATTAATCAACATCACTACTTCTCTTGCTCATCACATATCTTACCATACAAACACTTTATATAAAACATTAAAAATGATTTAAACACATACAAAAGAAGCCGCATCTCATAGCTTGAATAAGTACCAAAACATAACACACTCATCATCAAAATAGCCATATACATTCACTTAACAACTAGCCTATACATGCCATGACCATTTTCATTTACAAAGATTCAAAAGTACCAAAAGCTTGATGGATAGTGTGATAGCAAGTTTCTGACTCGTCCAAAAATCGAGCTAGCTTCTGAATCTATAAAATAAGGGAAAAGTACATAGAGTAAGCTTTAAAAGCTTAGTAAGCCCATATAACATAGAAACTAAACTTACCGAACCAATTAGATATACACATAAATAATGCCAATATAATTCATATACTCATGTTGCCTATTTCACAAGCATACACTTGTTAGTCCATGTAATTTCGTAAACCATTCACGTATAAGATACAACTTTCATGTATCACAAGCATAACTTCAATACTTATAACATGTAATTCATATAAATCAATTCATATAATCCATGTAAATCTCATATAACATGTAATACATATATCTTTAGAACTTCATGTAACCTGTATTGGTGATTGCCCGTTGAACCTTTAAGAACATCGAGGGTTACTCAGGTGATACACATACAGTGTATATATGTATAACCTGTAATCCATCAATGCATCATATATGCTCTTTCCAGCCTAAAACGGTAAGCCCGATGGCTGAACATGTAATCCCGTAGGATGATCGGTAAGCCTATAGGCTAAACGGTAAGTCCGAACACTAAACATGTAATCCCGAAGGATGAACATATAGCTCACGAGCTTTGGTGAGTCCGCAACAAATGCAGGAGCTTGAACCACCCTGTAGCCCTAGTGACATGTCACTCGTATCCTACGACTGTCTAATGTTCAAACGGGACTCGGTACTTAGATTGTATTTGTAATCTTTAAACATCTCCATGTCATTTCATATATGTATAACTAATACGCAATTCAATCCAATAATCTCATACATCCACATGACAATTAAGCAATAGCTATAAACATATTCAAATTCAATTCTAATTATACGAACTTACCTCGATTTCCTGATATCTACTCGTCTACCCTTCGTTTTCCCCGATCAAGTTCTGGGATTTGATTGTCTTGATCTATATTAATGCAAATTCAGCTATTTAATCACCAACATATTCATTTTAGTCCAAAAACATGTATTTTGGCCATTTTACAAATTAGCCCTTAACTATTCATACTTTAACACTTTAGTCCTAAATTCACAAAATAGCAAATTACACCATAAGACCTTTAATTCATCATAGCCGAATAGTCAAGTATCTCATACAAGCAAATATATTGCATTTATTTACAATTCCCACCATAAAAATTCTACCTTTTCAATTTAATCCCTAAAACTCATTTTCATCAAAAATCACTTTGTAAAACTTGTATATTTTCAAACAACCATCAATAATTCACCATTATTCATCAAAATAAACATCTATTCATCAATGGCATATTTCAAAAAAAAAAACACAACCAATTTCAGAATTTGAGGTATGGGACAGCTAATACACTAAGCAACGATCTTAAAAACATAGAAATCATTAAAAACCGAGACAAAACCATACCTTAATCAAAGATTATAGCTAGCCGAAATGAATAAAGCTTAAAACCCCTCTTTTCTCTTTAACAATCGGTTGGAGGTGCATAAAATGGAGCAAAAATTCTATTTTGTTAAACAATTCTAACATGTGTTTACTAAATGTAAATTTTAACCTTATTAAAACAACATAAAAATCATGAAATTCAAGGTCCACTACCATCCAATTTAAAATGATATAATTACCATGCAAGGACTCGCAAAATTAAAGACAAAGTCATATAAGTCATTTATGCAATAGAACTCCTATTTATCGCTTTATGCGATTTAATCCTTTTTATCGAATTACCTATTTAAACGATAAATTTCTAAACGAAACTTTTACACAATAAATCTATTATGCTGTAAAACATATAAAAGAAATCAAAATAATAATTTGACTCGGTTAAGTGGTCCCGAAACCACTCGTTCCGATTAGGGTCTAAAATGGGCTTTACAGCTCTCCCCCTTTTAGGGATTTTCGTCCCCGAAAATCTTATCGGTAAACAGGTTAGGGTACTGTTTTCGCATAGCTTCCTCGAGTTCCCACGTAGCTTCTTCTATACCCTGTTTACACCAGAGAACTTTTACAAGTGTTATACGCTTATTTCTCAATTCTTTGATCTCTCGAGCTAGAATTCTGATCGGTTCTTTAGTATACGACAAATCAGACTGTATTTCCACATCAATGGGAGAAATAAAATGAGATGGATCGGATCGATATCAACGAAGCATTGATACGTGAAAGACATTATGAATCTTTTCAAGTTCAGATGGTAACGATAGTCGATAAGCTACTGGTCCAATTCTTTCTACAATTTTAGACGACTTGATAAAACAAGGACTTAACTTTCCTTTCCGACCAAAACGAAGAATTTTCTTCCACGGTGATACTTTCAAAAATACTCTGTCACCGACCTAAAACTCTATTCCTTTTCGTTTCAAATCTGCATATGATTTCTGTCTGTCAAATACTGCTTTCAAATTGTCGTGAATCACTTTTACTTTTTCTTCGGTTTCCCGAATCAAATCAACCCCGTGTAACTTTTTCTTACCCAATTCCGTCCAGTATAACGGTGTTCGACATTTTTGTCCGTATAGTGCCTCGTACGGAGCCATTTTCAAACTCGTATGGAAACTGTTGTTATATGCAAACTCAATCAAAGGTAAATATTTCTCCCAGCCATTTTCAAATTCAAGAATGCAACATCGCAACATATCTTCTAAAATCTTTATAATTCTTTCAGACTGACTGTCGGTCTGGGGATGAAATGCTGTGCTGAAATTCAATTTCATTCCCAAAGCTTCTTGCAATTTCTTCTAAAATCTCGAAGTAAATCTTGGGTCTCGATCAGAAATAATAGACAACGGTACACCATGTATTCGTACAATCTCTGATAAATACAATTCAGCTAACCTATCTTGAGAATAGTCTGTACGTATAGGTATAAAATTAGTAGATTTGGTCAATCTATCTACGATGACCCAGATTGCATTTTTCTTCTTCAGAGTCAAGGGTAATCCTGATACAAAACCCATTGTAACTCTATCCCATTTCTATTCCGGAATCAGAATGGGCTATAATGAACCCGACGGTACTTGATGTTCGGCCTTAACTCGTTGACAGATCAGACATTTAGATACAAATTCAGAGATATCCCGTTTCATTCCTGACCACCAGTATAATTGTTTCAAATCATTATACATTTTAGTGCTACCCGGATGAATTGAAAAACGACTATCATGTGCTTCATGCAAAACCTTCTGAATGAGTTCACTATCTTTCGGTTGGCAAATTCTATTTCGGAACATTAAACAATCATCAGTCCCAATAGAAAATTTAGAATCAGAATTTAACTCACAGTGAAGCCGCTTAGCTTGCACTTCATGATCATTTTTCTGAGCCTCGCAGATTTGTTGCAGAATCATTGGTTTAGCCTTTAACTTAGCTACAACAGATCAATCATCACAAAGCTTCATAGGAGTATTCAAAGCCTGCAAAGTAAATAAAGATTTCCAACTTAATGCATCAGCTACAACATTAGCTTTTCCCGGATGATAGTCAATTACAAACTCATAATCTTTTAATAATTCAAGCCATCTCCATTGTCGCATATTCAAATCTTTTTGGGACATTAAGTATTTCAGACTCTTATGATCTGTAAAGATTCCACATTTCTCACCATATAGATAATGTCGCCAAATCTTTAATGCAAAGACTATAGCAGGTAATTCAAGATCATGCGTCGGATAATTCTTTTCGTGCAGTTTCAACTGTCGGGATGCATACGCTATAACTTTCTCGTCGTGCATCAATACACAACCCAATCCAACTATCGATGCGTCCTGTAAATCACAAACTCTTTTCCCGATTCAGGTTGAACTAAAATTGGTGCATCGGTTAACAAAACTTTCAACTATTCGAAACTCTACTGACATTTATCTGTCCACTCAAATTTCACATCTTTTTGTAGCATTCGAGTTAACGGTACTGCAATCATCAAAAACCCTTTCACAAATCTTCGGTAACAACCCACTAATCCCAGAAAGTGTCTAATCTCAGAGATGTTTCTCGGTGGTCTCCAGTCTATAATAGCATATATTTTGCTCGGATCAACTCTGATGCCTTCTGCAGAAATAATTTGACCCAGAAATCTGACTTTTCGAAGCCAGAATTCACATTTTCTGAATTTAGCGAATAACCGTTTATCTCTCAAAGTCTGTAACACGATTCTCAAATGTTCAACATGCTCTATTTCATCACGTGAATAAATCAAAATGTTGTCGATAAATACCACAACAAATCTGTCTAGATACGGTCTGAAAATACGGGTCATTAAATCCATAAACACTGCAAGAGCGTTAGTTAACCCAAAAGGCATAACTAAAAATTCATAATGACCGTACCGTGTTCTGAAAGCAGTCTTTGGTATATCTAACTCTTTAACTCGTAACTGGTAATAACCTGATCTCAAATCAATATTTGAAAATACTGTAGCCCCTTTCAGCTGATTAAACAAATCATCAATTCGCGGAAGAGAATATTTATTTTTCACGGTTACTTTATTTAGCTGTCGATAATCTATACAAATTCTCATTGACCCGTCTTTTTTTTCACAAACAATACTGGAGCACCTAAAGGTCAAAAGCTTGGTCTCGCAAAGCCTCTATCGGTTAATTCTTGTAACTGTGGTTTCAACTCTTTCAATTCAGTCGGTGCCATTCTGTACGGAGCTATCGATATCGGTGTAGTACCCGGTAACAACTCAATACCAAATTCAACCTCTCTAATTGGTGGTAAACCCAGTAACTCTTCTGGAAAAACATCTGGGAACACACAAACAACTGATACATATTAAACTTTCGATTCTGGCACTTCAGTATCCAACACATACGCTAAATAAGCATCACAGCCCTTTCTCACATATTTCTAAGCTCGCATAGCAGATACAACTATCGGCAATTTAATCAAATCATTTGGCTCGATTTGAAGAACTTCACCATTCTGACATTTCAACTCTATACTCTTTCATCTGCAATTCACAACTGCCTCATGTACATTTAACCAATCCATACCCAATATCACATCAAACTCATTAAATGGGAGGAGCATCAAGTCAGTCAGAAAACAATATCCTCGAGTCATCAATGGGCAATTCCTACATATTTTATCAACTAACACTGACTTGCCTAACGGATTCGATACTTTAACTACAAATTCTGTAGACTCAACATGTAAACTCTTTTTAAACACTAATTCAATACATAAACATATTTTATCAACTAACACAGAGTTGCCTAACGGATTCAATACATAGCCGTACTAGCCACAACATTTCATGCTCAAATACAACCATTCATCACCACATAAACATATACCAAATACATACCATTTTATACCAAAACATTTCACAACTCCATAGCTAATTAATCAACATCACTACTTCTCTTGTTCATCACATATCTTACCATATAAACACTTCATATAAAACATTAAAAATGATTTAAACACATACAAAAGAAACCACATCTCATAGCTTGAATAGGTACCAAAACATAACACACTCATCATCAAAATAGCCATATACATTCACTTAACAACTAGCCTATACATGCCATGACCATTTTCATTTACAAAGATTCAAAAGTACCAAAAGCTTGATGGATAGTGTGATAGCTAGTCTCCGACTCGTCCAATAATCAAGTTAGCTTTCGAATCTATAAAACAAGGGAAAAGTAAACAGAGTAAGCTTTAAAAGCTTAGTAAGCCCATATAACATAGAAATTAAACTTACCGAATCAATTAGATAAACACCTAAACAATGCCAATATAATTCATATACTCATGTCTCCTATTTCAGAAGCATACACTTGTTAGTCCATGTAATTTCGTAAACCATTCACGTATAAGATACAACTTTCATGTATCACAAGCATAACTTCAATACTTATAACATGTAATTCATATAAATCAATTCATATAATCCATGTAAATCTCATCTAACATGTAATACATATATCTCTAGAACTTCATGTAACCTGTATTGGTGATTGCCCGTTGAACCTTTAAGAACATCGAGGGATACTCGGGTGATACACACACAGTGTATATACATATAACCTGTAATCCGTCAATGCATCAATATGCTCTTTCAAGCCTAAAACGGTAAGCCCGAAGGCTGAACATGTAATCCCGTAGGATGATCGGTAAGCCCGTAGGCTAAACGGTAAGTCCGAACACTAAACATGTAATCCCAAAGGATGAACATATAGCTCATGAGCTGTGGCGAGTCCTCAACAAATGTAGGAGCTCGAACCACCTTGTAGCCCTAGTGACATGTCACCCGTATCCTACAACTTTCTACGGTTCAAACGGGACTCGATACTTAGATCGTATTTGCAATCTCTAAACATCTCCATGTCATTTTATATATGTATAACCAGTATGCAATTCAATCCAATAATCTCATACATCCACATGACAATTAAGCAATAGATATAAACATATTCAAATTCAATTCTAATTATACGAACTTACCTTGATTTCCTGATATCTACTCGTCTACCTTTCGTTTTCCCCGATCAAGTTCTAGGATTTGATTGTCTTGATCTATATTAATGCAAATTCAGCTATTTAATCACCAACATATTCAATTTAGTCCAAAAACAAGTATTTTGGCCATTTTGCAAATTAGCCCTTAACTATTCATACTTTAACACTTTAGTCCTAAATTCACAAAATAGCAAATTACACCATAAAACCCTAAATTCATCATAGCCGAATATTCAAGAATCTCATACAAGCATATATATTTCATTTATTCACAATTCCCACCACAAAAATTCTACCTTTTTTAATTTAATCCCTAAAACTCATTTTCATCAAAAATCACTTTGTAAAACTTGTATATTTTCAAACAACAATCAATAATTCATCATTATTCATCAAAATAAACATGTATTCATCAATGGCATATTTCAAAAAAACACAACCAATTTCAGAATTTGAGGTATGGGTCAGCTAATACACTAAGCAACGATCTTAAAAACATAAATATCATTAAAAACCGAGACAAAACCATACCTTAATCAAAGATTATAGCTAGCCGAAATGAATAAAGCTTAAAACCCCTCTGTTCTCTTTAACAATCGATTGGAGGTGCATAAAATGGAGCAAAAATTCTATTTTGTTAAACAATTATAACATGTGTTTACTAAGTGTAAATTTTAACCTTATTAAAACAACATAAAAATCATGAAATTCAAGGTCCACTACCGTCCAACCACATTTAAAATGATATAATTACCATGCAAGGACTCCCACAATTAAAGACAAAGTCATATAAGTCATTTATGCAATAGAAATCCTATTTATTGCTTTATGCGATTTAATCCTTTTTATCGAATTACCTATTTAAATGATAAAATTTCTAAACAAAACTTTCACACAATAAATCTATCATGCTGTAAAACATATAAAAGAAATCAAAATAATAATTTGACTCGGTTAAGTACTCCTGAAACCACTCGTTCCGATTAGGGTCTAAAATGGGCTGTTACACAACCGTTGTCGTACTTTTAGCTTTTCGGCATTTCGGCTCTTTGCCATTCTATGATTTGAATAGTATGTGTACACACCTGTTTGCGAAAACGTGCAAGCAGCCCACGAGCAGTCCAACTTTTTTCAATAGAAGCTTCAGTTAATAGCCTCAAATCGATTTAAAGCAACCCTACTTGAAACACTCATTCACTTACTACATATCCCTCGCCTTGGTTGATCCAAGAACCATTGCAAGCTATCATTTCCAATCCTTAGAGACTACCTGCAACCCATACACCACTTCTAAACCCTTGCCATACACACAATCTATTAAACCAAATGTCTAGTGACTTTCCAAAAGCGAAGAACAATAGTGAGGGACAGTAGTATTCGACCAATACCTAAAGCATACTTTAGTTCCAAGACACGAGATTAACAATCTCGCTCCCTAGCTGAAAACATCTGAGAGGAGAGTCTATTAAACAAGGGTTATTTCAGCCAATATACAAGAGTAGAGAAAAGAAATAAAGTGATGAAAAGGAAGAAAGAACCTTGCACTTGACCCTAACCGAATGTTCAAAGAACTACTTCAAAATCGAAACCCAACAGAGGCCGAGGGAGATGTAGTAAACAGTCAAGGTATTAAGATGAAGGCATGCCAAGAAGAAAGAAGAAAGGAAAAAGGGTATTCAGCTACTTCTTGAGTAAAAGAGTGAGGTGCAAAGATTCAGCCAAGGAAAAGCTTATTGAGAAGAGAAGAAAAGAGAAATGAAGGAGAAAAATCGGTGAAATAAGAACTAGAGAAAAGAGTAGAGTTGAACCCCACTAAAACCAAAAGGTACTTGAAACAAAATCAAAGCAATACACAACTTTAGAAGCAAGGGTGAAAATGAACCAAAAATTGACAAAACCCGAAATGAAAAGAGAGAAGCTAAACCACTCAAAGTCGAAAATGAACAAAATCGAACTCCCTCCATCCCCTTAGCAAAATCAGCACTAACCTTTTCCCATTCAAATTCCCCTTTCCTCTCTTAAAATCTCTCCATAATCCCCTCCCTAATTCTCTCCATAATCCACTCCTCAAATCTCTCCAACCTCTCATCCATCAGAGTTCTACTACACCGTAAACTATAGCCACACAAATCAACAAAAATAAATCCCCTTATTACGTACCCCACGTCCTGAACCTTAGACCTCTCAACTGCGCCACATGCCACTTTGCCACTCAGCCATAAGTTCTTCTTGTGTCAAGTTTTACCCATCAAAATTTAAAAGGCTTACCAACTGAAGTTAGGGTTCCCTTAAGTGCTAAAAACAAAAATTTTCCAAAAGTTGAGGCTTGCACCCAGGACTTCATAAGGACCCCCAAACACTCCAAAATCACTAACCCAGTAGTGCTAACGTGCATGTTAAGTCACAACACATGAACTTTAAAAGATTAGTTTTTTTTTGGGCGTTACAACTCTAACCCCCCAAAGAGAAATTTCGGCCTCAAAATTTACCTAGTTAAAACAAATGAGGGTATCTTGTCACATTGCCTCTTCAGGCTCCCACGTGACCTCCTCAAAACGATGGTTATGCCAAAGCACTTTAACCAAAGAAATAGATTTCTTTCGTAACACATTTACCTCACGATCCAATATCTGCACTGGTTCCTCCTCGAAAGTAAGATCTGGCCTAACCTCGATCTCCTCGGTCAAGCCAACATGTGTGGGATTAGAGCGATAACGCCTTAGCATTGACACATGGAACACATAGTGAATTCAGTCTAATTCTGGAGGCAACTCAAGTTGATAGGCAACTGGTCGCACACGTTTCAGTACCCGGTAAGGCCCAATAAATCTAGGGCTTAACTTGCCTTTATGACCGAACCTTCGTATTTTCTTCCACAGGGAGACCTTAAGAAACATGAAGTCCCCCACAGAGCACTCAATCTCTCAGAATTTAAGATCAGCATATGACTTCTGCCTATCATATGCTTCTTTCAACCGGTCTCGAATCAGTTTCACCTTATCCTCAGTATCAGTAACTAGCTCTGACCCCAGAACTTGCCGCTTGCCCAACCCAGTCCAATATGTAGGAGTACGACACCTACGACCATATAACACCTCATACAGTGCAATCTGAATGCTCGACTGGTAGCAATTATTATATGCAAACTTGGCTAACAGTAAATAATCCTCCCAACTACCTCGGAACTCAAGTACACAACCCCTTAACATGTCCTCCAGTATCTGGATCACCCTCTCCGACTGACCATCTGTCTGAGGGTGAAACGCAGTACTGGAGTCTAATCTTGTACCCAGTGCCTCATGTAACTTCTTCTAGAACCAAGATGTGAAACGAGAATCTCGGTCAGATTTTATAGAAACCGGTATCCCATGCAGTCTTACAATCTCAACCACATATAAGTTAGCCAGCTTCTGTTGTGAGTAATTAGTTCAGACCAATATAAAATGGGTGGACTTGGTGAATCAGTCCACGATGACCCATATCGAATACTTCTTAGTAGGCGTCAAGGGCAGCCGACTAACAAAATCCGTAGTCACCCTCTCCTACTTCCAAAGTGGAATCTTAACTGGCTGAAGTAACCCTGAAGGTAACTGATGTTCCGCCTTGACTTGCTGACATGTCAAGCATTTACTTAAAAATTCAGTCACTTCACACTTAAGTCCTGGCCACTAATAAGTTTCACGAAGATCTTGGTACATCTTGTTTCTGCTAGGATGCATGGCATAAAGACTACAATACACCTCTTGCAGTATAGACTGCCTCAAATTAGCATCCCTTGGTATACAAACTCTCCCACAGAAACAAAGTACCCCTTCACTATTCAACCCAAAATATGAGTTTTCCCCCTTTTCAACCTGTCAGAAACAAGGGTCTAATGACTCGTCTAACAACTATTTACCCTTTATCTGTTCAATCCGCGACGATCTAACTTGAAGCTCAACAAGCAGACTCCGATCGTCGAACAAACTCAAGCGAGCGAACATCACACTTAAATCAGACATAGCCCTATGGCTCAATGTGTTGGCTACCACATTCGTTTTACTAGGGTGGTATTCAATCATGCAATCATAATCCTTAAGCAGCTCAATCCACCTACGCTACCTAAGGTTCAACTCCTTCTGAGTAAGGAGGTATTTTAGACTTTTGTGATCCGTATAAATTATGCATTTCTCACCATACAGATAATGTCTCTAAATTTTTAGTGCAAACACCACTGTAGCCAACTCAAAGTCATGGGTTGGGTAATTCGACTCATGAGCATTAAGTTAGCGGGACGCATAAGCTACCACCTTACCCTCCTACATCAGCACACAACCCAAACCAACGTGTGATGCATCGCTGTAAACAATAAACTCTTTCCCAGGCTCTGGCTAAATCAAGACAGGGGCCTCAGTTAGAACTTTCTTAAGCTTCTCAAAACTCTTCTACTGCTTATCAGTCCAATTAAATGGTACCCCTTTACATAGTAACTTAGTTAGAGGAGCAGTAATTAACGAAAAACCCTCAACAAACCGCCTGTAATACCCTGCCAAACCCAGGAAACTTCAAATCTCAGACACTGTCTTCGGTGGTTTCCAGTCTAGCACAGCTTCAATTTTCTAAAGATCACCCTTAATCCCCTCAGCTGAAACCACATGACCAAGAAAAGTTACTTCCCTCAACCAGAACTTGCACTTATTAAATTTGGCATATAACTGCTTCTCCCTCAAAATTTGTAAAATGACTCGAATGTGTGCATCGTGTTCATCTTCGGTTCTCGAATACACCAAGATATCATCTATAAACACTATTATGAACTGGTCCAGATAGGGTTGGAACACACAGTTCTTAAGGTCCATGAAGGCTGCTGGTGTATTCATTAGCCCAAATGGCATCACAAGAAACTCATAGTGACCATAACAAGTTCTGAATGATGCCTTGTAACCATCCGCCTCCTTAACCCTCAGTTTATGATACCCTGAATAGAGATCAATTTTGGAAAAAATTGAAGCTCTTCGTAGTTGATCGAAAAGATCGTCTATCTTTGGCAGTGGGTACTTATTCTTGATGGTCAGCTTGTTCAACTACCGATAGTCGATGCACATTTGCATGGATCCATCCTTCTTTTACATAAATAAAATCGGTGGTCCTCAAGGAGACATACTAGGTCGAATGAATCCTCGATCCAGTAACTCCTAGATTTGAGCTTCAAGTTCCACTAGCTCCTTCAGTGCCATTCTATAAGGGGTAATAGACACTGGAGCTGTGCCAAGTAGAAACTCGATTCCAAATTCAACTTCTCGGTTGGGAGGTAATCCAGGTAGCTCATTGGGATAAATATCAGGACATTCTTTAACCGTTGTCAAATCCTTGACAGTAGGACCCTTAGAATCCAAAATACTGATGTAGGCTAAATATACCTTACAGCCTTTCCAAACCAACTTCTCGGCCCTTAATGCAGAAATTACATTCGACAAATAATTTGGACGCTCCCCAATCACCACCACCTCCTCATCCTCTGCAGTTTTTAATATCATGCGTTTTGCAGCATAATGTAAAGTTGCCCGATGTTTCACTAACCAAACTATTCCCAAGATTAGGTCGAATTTGCCGAAAGGCAGTTCCATCAAAGTCGCCTCAAAGGTAATTTCTTGAACCACTATAGGCACATCCCTAAATAACTTGTTCACTTTCACAGATTGCCCTAGAGGACTCAACACAGTAACCTCATTTATAGTAATTTCAAACATGCGACCCAAAGTCTCAATCATAGTGCATGTAATATACGAATGTGTAGACCCAATGTCAATCAGTGCAGTATAATGTACTTCGTGAATAAAGAACGTACCAGTTATCACATCTAGGGTGTCTTCATCTCCTCTATAACGAGTAGCATAGACCAAAGCTAGTTGCCTCGCCTCAACATGTCCTGCACCTCTGCCCGGTGCTCCATGACCACGTCTAAAACCGTTTCCACCCCTGGCCTAACCACGGCCTCTCGGTGGCTGCTGACCACCCCTCAGCGGCTGTATATTATCCCTACCAATAGCTTGCATCTAATCCGACCTTCTAGGACACTCCCTGATACGGTGCTCCATTGATCCATAACTCAGACAGGCTCCTATCCTCTTCCAGCAGTTACCCACATGGCCTTTTCCACAAACAGTATAAGGCGGTAACCCAGTAGTCGCGACAGGGGGCCCAACTCTGACTGGCCCATCCACTCTGGCCCTTTTCTTAGGCCTTTGTAAGGAACCGGAAGGCTCTAAATCTCTCTTACTTCTGCCCTTTTTCTTTCCCGATTTAGGCGCTCAGTACGCTTCATATCCTCAGCGATTTTTGCTTTCTCCATCAATGCTACAAAATTTCACTCCCTCTATGGAGCTATCAATACTCGAAGACTATCCTTGAGGCCATCCTCGAACTGAACACAGCATTTATAATCCGTTGCCACCATCTCATTAGCATATCGACTAAGTCGTAGGAACTCTACCTCGTACTTTGCCACAGTTCTATTCCCCTGAGTCAAACTCAAGAATTCTCTCCTTCGAGCATCCACATAACTTGCACCCATATATTTCCTTTAGAACGCAGATTAGAAGAACTCCCAAGTTACCCGATTAGGCTGAGTGCCCTCTTTTACGATGAGCCACCACTGGTAGGCTTCCTCTCACAGTAATGACACTTCACCTTTTAGTTTTTGCTCGGGGTGCAGTTCAGGTCATCCATTATTCATTCTGTGGCCTCTAACCAATATTCGGCCATATTAGGGGCTACTCCAGTAATACCCTTGAAGATCTTTGCCCATTCGACCGGAGTCTTCCGAAATTAACCCACGGCTCCCAATACCAGTGTTAGGCTTAGCGACCCTTTCTAGAATCCTCAACATTGCTTGGGACAATACGTCGTCCCCAGCTGCTGATCGTACGACCCCGTTTCAGTTACCGGTGAAGCCAGTGCCTCCCTTGTTTCAACATTAGGCATGTGGCCTGATGCCGAAGACCTAGCCCTAGCACTCCTTCGGCCTCTACCGCGGCCTCTTGTACCCCTTCCACGAGTACCTTTGGTGCTCATTTTCACTTTGCGAGTTATTTGCATTAGGAATTTTATGCCAATTAGTTATATTTTTAGTAATTAAAGCAGATGTTTTATGAGAGTAGTAGTTTAGAGTTGTTTTCGTAGTCGTAGGCTCACTACAGTTTTATTTTCCTACTGTTTTCAGTTTACCCGAGCTAAAAAGTCTCAGTATAGTCTATCATTTAAAGTAATCCCAGTAGCTATCCACAGTATAATAGATTTTAGTATCAAGAAACTTACTTGGTTCAACGCTGGAGACTCGGTGTGCCACACAATAAAATCCTTCAAAATGCTTTAATTCATTTGTAAACAACTTTAAAATCCAAACAATAAAGCCCATTCCATAGCTGAGTTTTGCAATCAGGCTTTAATACCACTAAATGTAACACCCCAAACCCAGCCCAGACATTATGGCTGAATCTGGCGATGTCACATTGAAGGGAGAAATGTAAAATTTGATATTTGAAAACTTTGGGACCATTTGGTCAAAAACGTTCTTAACGGTAACTTCAAAACGGGTTTTCTCTTTAAAGCGTACAACATTTGTTAAGTTATTAGCTATTACAACGAAATGTCATTTGAAAATCCAAATTAGGATGAGTCTCTTTGAAAATATGTTAAGCATCGATTAAACCATGTGTTTAATGAAAAACTGAGTCTTGAGTAACATTATTAAACTTACATTTTACAGCGAAAGTTTTTCTTAGAAAAATGTTTGCATATTTACTTTCGATTATAAAACGTTGTTTTTATTTTTAAAACCCGTGACCGAAAACTAGTAGTTAAGAATTTAAAAGGAAATAAACCCAAAATGAAAATAAATCTAGATAAAGGCCTTACTACAATGAAAACCCAAATAAAGAAAAATGTAATTAAAGTAAAATAAAGTACTAAAAATTTTAACTGCCAATAGTGTGGCCACCTCCGAGTCCTACAGTACGTCGATCCGTCTTTCACTAAGGATTACCTGAAAAATTAAAAAGAAGGGTGAGTTTATGAAAATCCAGTGTGTACTACCCCAACAAACAAATAGCACGTATCACATCAATTTGGGCCTAAGCCCATTACAGTAACGGTAGCAATTGGGCCTGAGCCCGCACAGCCTCGGTTGGGCCTTAGCCCATATCAATGTCAGAATCACAATATACAATGCATAAAAAACCCAACTAACCCTACACTCCGTCTTTTGTCCAACCTTACACTTTTGTGGGGATTAAATCGACCCACCCATCCCTACACTCCCAATGTAGCACTGGTTGTGGCACTAACCAAGATCGCAGCAATGCTGCCAATCACGTAATTGGCTTTAAGCTATTGGTGGATCCACAATCGTCTCTTACGACCCGTACGACCCTTAACAAATCAATTACTACCTCCAATTAATGAACCCATCCCCATGCAATATAATGTCACATATAATTGCAAATATAATGTCAGATGGCATACAAAGTCAGTCACATATCACATAGAGGTATTTTAGTCCTTCTGCCCTTCAGGGGCATAACGGTCATTTCTCAATTCAGGGTCTGGGTACACTAACCGACCCATCCGTAGGTCCATAGTCGTCTCATACGAGTCGTACAACCTTTTGTAATCAAAATATAAAATTGGGCCCAAAGCCTATTATGTAGCCCAAGTGGGGCCCACGTGCTCGTATGGCCCGCTAAGCCAGATTTAACCCTAGCCACGTGTACGACACAGCAAATCCATTGATTTTTGCAAGTCCAATGACAAATACCCATGTACGGCCCACAAGCCCATTGGGCCCACACGGCCCATTTTAGCCCAATACAGCTTAAGCCCATGAGATCGCTCACGGTGGCCTCTACCATCATATCGAACTTTCCACATGTTCGTTCGCGCGCCCATGTGACAACCTTTGTCGTACCTTCTGCTTTTCGGCATTTCAGATCTTTGCCGTTTTATGATTTGAATAGTGTATGTACACACATGTTTGCAAAAACGTGCAATCAGCCCACGAGCACTCCAACCTATTTCAATAAAAGCTTCAGTTAATAGCCTCAAATCGATTTAAAGCAACCCTACACGAAACACCCATTCACTTACTACCTATCCCTCGCATTGGTCGATCTAAGAATCGTTGCAAGCTATCGTTTCCAATCCTTAGGGACTACCTGTAACCCATACACCACTTGTAAACCCTTGCTATACATACAATCCAGTAAACCAAATGTCTAGTAACTTACCAGAAGCGAAGAATAGGAGTAAGGGACAGTAGTATTCGACCAACACCTAAAGTACACTTTAGTTCTAAGACACGAGATTAACAATCTCGCTCCCTAGCTGAAAACATCAGAGAAAAGAGTCTATTAAACAAAGGTTATTTCGGCAAATACACAAGAGTGGAGAAAAGAAATAAAGTGATGAAAAGGAAGAAAGAACCTTGCACTTGACCCTGACCGAATGCTCAAAGAACTACTTCAAAACTGAAACCCAATAGAGGCAGAGAGAGATGTAGTAAACAGTCAAGGTATTAAGATGAAGGGATGCCAAGAAGAAAGGAAAAAGGGTATTCAGCTACTTCTTGAGTAAAAGAGTGAGGTGCAGAGATTCAGCTAAGGCAAAGCTTATTGAGAAGAGAAGAAAAGGGAAATGAAGGAGAAAAATCAGTGAACTAAAGAACTAGAGAAAAGAGAAGAGTCGAACCCCACTAGAACCGAAAGGTACTCGAAACAAAATCAAAGCAATATACAGCTTCAGAAGCAAGGATGAAAATGAACCAAAAATTGACAAAACCCGGAATGAAAAGAGAGAAGCTACACCACTCAAAGCTGAAAATGAACAAAACTAAACTCTCTCCATCCCCTTATCAAAATTAGCACTAACATTCTCCAATTCAAACTCCCATTTCCTCTCTTAAAATCTCTCCATAATCCCCTCCTCAATTCTCTCCATAATCCACTCCTCAAATCTCTCCAACCTCTCATCCATCAAAGTTCTACTACACCGTAAACTCTAGCCACACAAATTAACAAAAATAAATCCCATTATTACACACCTCATGCCTTAAACCTCAAACCTCTCAGCTGTACCACACGCCAGTTTGCCACTTCACCATAAGCTCTTCTTGTGTGTTTTACCCATCAAAATTTAAAAGGCTTACCAACTGAAGTCAGGGTTCCCATTAAGTGCTAAAAACAAAAATTTTCCAAAAGCCAAGGCTTGCATCCAAGACTTCACAAGGACCCCCAAACACTCCAAAATCACTAACCCAACAATGCTAACATACATTTTAAGTCACAACACACAAAAAGCTTAGATTTTTTTAGGGCGTTACAAAATTGTTAAAGGTGTTGTTAGAAAACAAATGGATGTTAGATGATTCATCAAATGCGGAGCTTAATACAGTTGCTTGGGCATCTTACAAAATAAACTACCCAACAAACTAAAAGATCTAGGGAGTTTTACTATTCCTTGTTTTATTGGTAGTTTAAATATTGATAATGCCTTGGCTAATTTAAGGGCTAGTATTAGTGTCATGCCCTATAAAATGTTGAAACAACTAGGTCTTGGGAAACCCGAACAAACTAGAATGAGTATTCAATTAGCGGATAGAACCATCATATATCCTAAGGGTGTTATTGAGGATGTGCTTGTAAAATTTGATAAATTTATATTCCCCTTAACTTTGTTGTGTTAACCATGGATGAGGGTAGTGAGGTACCTTTAATTTTAGGATGACCCTTTTTAGCAATTGCTAGGACTATAATAGATGTTGGTAGGGTGAACTTGTACTTCGTGTAGGTGACGAAAGGATTACTCCCCAAGCTCGTGATTCTATGAGAACATTTAGTAATCAAGATGATTTTCAATATTCTATTAATGATAGTGACCATATGGCTCAACCTTCTTTGTAGGAAACCCCTCGAAAAAATGTAATAGAGCCACATTTTAGCTAATGCGACAGAAATAGAATGATTTATGAAGAATGAATGCTACACCTCGATGAACTAGATGAATGGTGAACACATGTCAATGAGAAACTAAAAAAGCACCATGAATTGCCAAAGCGACACCATGATGAACATGTGAATGGAATGAATCAATTTAAGGTTAAGGACAAAGTATTGCTGGACAAAGTGAATTCATGAATCTCCCCCTCGGAGCTCGAGTCAAACAGATCAAACCCATTTATGGTACTGAATGTTTTCCCTTACATTATAGTCGAGGTAACTCATTCTGAATTTGGCACATTTAAGGTAATAATACTCGACTTAAACCTTATCTTGGTAGAATAATTGATAGCAAGAAAGAGGAGCCTTAGTTCTACGAAGCATACAAGGTAAGTCGAGCTTGGACTCTAAATAAGCGTTTCTTGGGAGACAACTCGAGTGTCTAACATTCTACTTTTTCTTTTAACTTTATTTCGTGTTATTTTAAAATTAATTAAATTAATATTTAATTTTAAAAATAAAAATTTTGACCTACACGGCCTGGACACATGGGCGTGTCCTAAACTCATTGTCGAATTTCCCATTGCACACACGGCCTGGGACACGCCGATGTATGCCACACGGCCTGGGTATTTCCACACGGGTTGGACACATGCTCATGTGTGCCACACGACCTGGGCATTTCCACACGGGTTGGACACATGCCCATATGTGCTACACAAGTTGGACACATGCCCATGTGTGCCACATGGGCTGGACACCTACCCATGTGTGCCACTCTAGTTAGACACAAGCCCTTGTGCCAGCCCGTGTTGATTTTTCACCCTGCTTCCCAAATATGCGAAAAAAATCTATAAATACCAATTAGAAGAGGAGATAAGGGAGCCATCAAAGAAGATCGAAGAACACTGTCGGAATAAACTTAGATGCGGATCTCCATCAAGATTGAAGATCTCCTTTTAAGTTCTGTTGAATTTTTATAAGTTTCTTTATATCTTGTGGTTTTTCTGACTTGGAGATGTTTCTATTCAAGATAATGAACTAATTCCCTAGATACCTAGGGAAGATGAAACCTAAGATGAATTTTATTATTTGATTTCTAATTTACATGATAAATACTTGTTTCTTGTTCTCAATTATGTGTGCTTATTTCTTCTTTTAATTTTTTCGGGATATTAATTCACGTTTAATGTGCTTAATTCAATGGAGGAAAAGTCCCTATTTAAGAGTAGATCTAGCATAATTTAGTGGAGTTGCAGGCAATCCTTGAAATAGGACGATATATATCTACCAGATCAGAGTCAAATCTAATAGGGGAATCCATAGATCGAGTTAATGTGAAGATAAGAGTTTTAATTAGAAAGAGATTTCAATTAATCAACCTAGATTCAGATGTTCTTACTCTTGAAAGAGATATTAACATAATTTAGGGATTTCTACGGATCAAGACACAAGTGAATAAATCATTTAATTTAGGTTCATAATAATAGGTGAAGTCTAGGTGGATTCTTTCCTATGTATTGTCTCTCTCATTGGTTAATATTTGTTTATTTCCTTGATTCATTCTCTATTGCGTTCTTAGTTAAAATAGTTTAGTAATTTTAGATTTAAAACCCATCACTCCAAATTGTCGGGCTAAATACTAAGAAAATAGTAATTACTAATACTTTTAGTCCTCGTGGATTCGATATCATTACTCACCATAGCTATACTATTGTTCGATAGGTGCACTTACCTTTGTTGTATTTATAGTTAGTTTAGTGATCATCAACAATTTTCAAGTTCTTATGTGTTCTTCATTTTCTTTAAAAGTTATCTTCTCTTCTTTTATTTTCCATCACATTTCTTCATTTTAGTGTTTGGTCTAGTGTAATAAGTGTAGTGTTTTTGTCTAAGTACACTTGTAATTTTTTCGAATAGATTGGTTAATCAAATTATTCATGAATTACATTAATACTTTGTATATTATCCTCACGTGGTTTCTGCATGCAAAGCAAAATGGAAGTGAATGTTGCTAATTAGTTGTCTAATGTTTAAACTAATACTAAGCAGTATTACGTGGTAGGATCGTAATAGGGAAAGACATTTTGTATTAGTAGACGAACCTAAACATGTCCTTAGTTTAATAAAAAATGAGCAAACTGATTAAAAGAATAATATGTCGTCTACCAAGTCCAATTGGGGAGATGTTTTGTCTTGGGCATTGGAGCAATGACTCCCAGAAGATAGAGACATAGATATTATTGACCGAACTGACAGTACATTAGACTAAACCTAAGAAGAGTAGATCTTGAATCTGTTTATGGATTTATTCACTTATGACGTTATTAGTGTGGCATACCTAAATCCTGAGTGGATGCCAGACTATATATGTGTGACATGTAAACTTTGATGTAAGTAAAAGCTTGAGTTTGAATAGATAAGGAACCAAAAACTAGTTCATTGGGTGTACGACTTCTGCAGCATGTAGCGTCATTCACAACATTAGAATAAATAGCCCAAAACATGGGTAAATGATATCCTCTCATTGGTATTACTTAGTTGATGCAAAGTAAACGTGGCCACAAGTTGTTCATCTTTGTGATTGATGAATTGATCACTATTCGATAGTGATTGACTTTTCATGAAGGAAGATGTAATGGTTAGCATGAGATAAAATAGGATCATATTAGGAGAATAGATATTATCCCAAAAAGATTAATTGTATCCTATGAGGGTAACACACTTATAACAAGGTCATTAGACAAACACTGATCAAGTTGCTTTCATAATGGTATGTTGTTGGGGAGAGCTTAGTCACAATACTATAATGGAATGACATCGTAACTAAATGAGTGTATAATTAATAGGCAAAAAGCTGAAACTTAATTATAAATCATTTGAGCCTTAATCATATGTGTCCAATCAATCCCTCCACTAGCTCATTGCAACCATAAATGAATCAAATGAATGGAAATGGAGAAATAAGAAACATTCAGGAAATTATTATGGTTTCTCTAAAATGCAAATGAAATTGGAGAAAATGGAATAATATGCAAATGAATGTGGTTTTCTCAAAATGGAAATGGAAATAAAAATGAGAAATGAATTCATTTACAAATGACCAAGGGTTTCTCAAAAACGATTATAAGATTGAGTTTATGTTTTTGAGCTATTTTAAAGCCTGAAAATGAAAATAAACCATGTGACAATAGTGAACAAGTTGAATGGTGAAATGTTAAATATATCTTCTCAAAAGTTTTATTAGGGGTAAAATCGTCATGATTTTATCAGGGGTATATTTGGGATGAGAAAATTATTTAATATATAAATATTAAATTTTATTTAAGGAAATAAAAAATGAATATTGGGTTGGATCAAATTATAAAATATTGGGATAAAAGCTCGAGAAGTACTTGTAAGTGGATCCGATATGGAAGAGACCCAAAAGCCCTAATGTAATAAGGGGGACTGAAAACCTTAGTATATTTAACTAAGGTTGTCGCCTCCTACATCCTAGTAGAACTAGGGTTTCATTTTTTTAGTTGAAATAAACTTTTTTAATTCAACAAGTGTTCTACATGCTCTCTTTATAAATAGATGGCACCAGTAGAGCTATTAACACAACTTTAAGATATTGTTACTCTTCCAAAAACTAGAGAGATTTTATTCTCAACTATTAAATATATTTTTTCGGAATAAAGATTCTGTCAATTTCTAATTGACAAGAGAATTTTCGTTTTCACCCTAAAAGAAAATAGAACTATTCTTAGTTTCTGTGTTTGATTCAATTTAATCGAGCCCACACTAGAGGAAATTCATGGTACGAGAATAATGGAAAAGATTGTTTGGTTCAAACTCAGGAATGACAAGGATCCTTTTATCTGAAAACATAGGTACAATTTCAATCTAAGATTTATTTCTATAAATATCACAACTGGGTCAGTTTTTAAATTTTTTGTTTTTTGCTATGTAAGAAAATCATTTTCAAATCAGATTTTTTTCCAACATTTAGTTCTTTGTTTTTTCATTACCTTCATTGTTAGTCTAATATTAAAGTTTCAAAGGGTAAGATTCTATTTCTAAAACCTTTTCAATTTCAATTTCTTTCTTTTTCCTTTGATTCTAGTGGATGAAGACAACCGTAGTAGGGGAGCTAGCACTTACGAAGTCTTTACCAAAAGGATTACAAAGCTTCCAAGGGGTGGCACTTTCAAGTGCACCACTATTAACAAGGAGATGATGCAACTGCTCCACTACCATTAGTTGAAAGTGAAGCACTATAAGATCCAGTTCAGTATCCTTACAAGACAAAAATCTTTAAGCACTATGAGTGGCCCCAAATTTGGTAATGGAGCTAACTCTCTATGGTAGGTATTATCTTGCAATATATTAAGAAATTTTGTCTTCAAAGAGGGCAACTAGTCACAGCATGCAACTTGTTGATATTGTCCCAAGATGACTCATTTGTGGTGCATGATGCGATAGGTGTTGAGTTTATGGTTATACACTCAAGATATTTTAGTTACGTGATCTATCGTAATTCAGTATAGCAAATTAAACTAGTTTTTACATTTAAGGGGCTTGAATACAAGTATTTTTATGATGTTTTAGTCAAGTTTTCTTAGGTTTATTTATATTTAATAACATTTTCAAATTGAGTATTCTATTAACCTTGAGGGTTGAATGAGGCCTAAGGGTGAGCTAACGCACTTTTTGAGTGTGTAAGAAACCATTAGAAGGTGTACTAAATGGATACTAGTTGCTATGTCACAACATGGATAACTCGATGTCGCAACATAGGGAGCAGAATGGAGAGATGTCGCGATATACCCCTGAAGATAGCTGAAGAGGAGTATATTGATTGCTATGTCACAACATAGGTGCTGGTATGTCACGACATCAACTCTGTGACAAAAATAAAACACAAAGCAAGGGCGTTTTGGTTTGCACACTCAAACTGAAGGCTCGGGAGCATCAACTAACCTAAGGTTAGGGACGATGGCCACCTAAAAGCTATAAATAGGCTTATTTGTCACTTGTTATGGATACCATTCCTTTAGCCTAGATTCTTTATGTAAAATTTAGTTTAGTATTTTCTTTCATTCTTAGGTTTTAGATTTATTTTAGTTATTCTTGTTGACTTCAAGATATCTGAATTGTGGAAACATTAAAACTTTGTGGATTTACGATTAATCTCAATACAATTAGGCTTTTTCATTTACTCTATCTTGTCAATTTAATTAGCATGCTTTCTTTTTACATTGATTCTATATTATCTATGACAGCCAGGAGGAACTAGTCCCTCTATGGGGGATTAGCGAGTGGAGGTATGATCTATTAACTGTTTTGTAGGGTTACTCAACGGATTAGCTCTTTGGGAAAGGAAGAAAGTGGAACAAACCCTAGGCCTAGCAACCCTGGGAAGTCATCAAGGTGGGAATTTACCAAAGATTGGTTTAGCTAGAATAATAGAAATGTGCAAGTGTACACAATCGAAACAGGTAATAAAATGTCAAGTAAATTTCGAGTTATCGTACCCACAGGGACTGTGAAAAGAATTATTTATGAATCCAATTAAAAAAAACACTTTGGTGAAGGAAAATTTTTTATTTGAAGAAGTGAATAAAAACTAGAATTTAACAAAGTAAAATAAATAAAAATAAAATAAGAGTTCTAATGCATGATTTCAAAAGATGATTTTAATCAAGATGACATAATTGTGTTAGATTAATTACATTTCTTAACTTAGAATTATTAAAACTTATGTTTATGTTGTTACGAATAAATTCACGATAACTCGGTAATTTGCAAACTTATGAAGATACTTACTTACCAAAATCCATTTATCTATTGACTATATCTCTATGTCAATTCAACCGATTAAACAAATTTTAATAAGCAAATAAGTTAATGCATATACATACTTATGAAATTAAAATAATCTCTTGTACATATCTCTATGCCGATTCAAACAATTAATTCAATCTCATAAGCACATAAAAGATTACGTGAGGTAACAAAGTATTTGTACCTTGAAACAATTTAATCACAATAATCTTGCAAGTTATGCAAGGCTACTATATCGCTAGATACCGTTGCTAATTTAACCCTCAGCTACCTTAGAACATTAAACATGCACTGATTAAGTATTGTGTTAATTAATTACAATTTCAATCTGTTTAAATAATTAATTCATTAGTTACCTTACAATTATAATGCAAGAATAACTTAGTCATGGTTTTACTTAATCAAACATCTCACCAAGGCCTATAACAACACAAACACAATTTTAATAACTCAAGTAGCCAAAATGCTATCAACCTAACTTGAATTGAACTTAAGCCATATTAATTAAATTAAACATATCAACATCACAAATATTCATATATATACTCATCATAACAACAACAAATTAAAAGCATAGGGAACAAGAATCAAATATGGTGTTTTCTCCGTGGCTTGACTAGTTTGCTCCACTCTTTCTTCTCCATTTGTTCTTGTCGAACCGAGGCTTCTACGAACACTTAAATGCTAACCCAAATGGTGGTTGATTGGCTCTTTTTCAAGAGGTGAAATCAGCAAGGGAATGGGGGAAGAAAATGAAGGAAAATGGAAGGGAAAGAAGAGAGAAAAATGATAGAGGAGTGAAGAGATGAGAAGGTTTGAGATGATGTTGAAGTGAGCAGCCAAGGGGGTATTTATAGGTTGAGAAGGCTGCTAAAAATAGCCAAAATTAGCAGCCAAAGACTCCCCCCATGGTCGGCCACACATTTGGCATGTTTGATGAATTAAAACATGCTATTTTAAGGTGGGGCAAATCTAGAAAGACTTAAATTGTGGAGGGGTTTGAATGCAATTTGAATGAGTCTTCAAGGGCCATTTCACAACCCAAATAATCAGCCAAGAAAGTTGATTGGGCAGCATGTGGGACGATTTTGGTCTACCCAGTGCTCAATTCGATCGATTTTCTCAATTCAGCTCAATAGGGCCACTTTTCATAATTAATTAATAATAATTTATTGAACCTAAATAAAATTGGATCAGAATTAAAATTAATTATATTATGAATTAATGCACATAATTTGGACCGTCTTAGGCTGAAAAATTAATATACCTTGATGCTTCAAATTGCTTCTCGGTTTTGCACTTCTAGTAGTACCTGCTGAGTTATTTTTCGCCCTTTGTGCAAATCTGTTGAAAATGATCAAAATTAATCAAAATTTATTATAAAATAAAGTAAAACTCAACATGTTCATAATTTAAGTAAAATTTAATTATTTTATAATAATTAAATATTTTTGACAAGAATCTTATCGAAACTGCATGAATTCGAGTTAAAAATGGAATGAAAATTTGTGTATATTTTCGCGTTTCCACACCCCAAACTTAATTCATTGCTCGTCCTGAGTAATGCACAAATTTGAAAAGAATTTCTCAGAAACACCTTTGAAAATTTTCTTCAGAACAACATTCCTCCCAAAAATTATGATTTTAGTATACTTATGCTCAAAAACAAGAAATTTGATAATTATGTTCCTAAGTATACATATCATTCAAATTAATCACAAAAACTATTATGATAGAAAAATAAACTAAATGCTTCCTCAATAAAAACATGCTAAATTCCTACCAATTTGATTTTATTCCCTTATTCAAGAGTAAGCTGCAATCATTAAGTTTAACTTATGCCTTCATATGTTGAACATAGCAATTTCTCTCCACTAATGTAGGTAGCATAGAAACTTGAATCAATAGGTATTTAAAAAGGGTTGAAACGTGGCTAGGCTAGGGGTAGGTAAAAGATAGATAAATTTAGGCTAAAAATCCCTAGATTCAGCTTCAATTGGACCTTTAGAATAATTACCTTCAATACACCAACTTACTTTGCTTTCACATGTTGTTTTGTACATCTAATTTCTTTCAAGTACATATGTTTTTTTTATAATGAGCACTTTACTGTATGTACTACAATTTTTTGAGCATTTGATACTTCTTTTCAACTCTCCCAAACTTATTTTTGAAGAACATTCTAAATAGTACTGAATCTAGTGTTTGGGACAATTTAAAGATAATTAAGAGAAAACTGATGGCTAAATATTGCAAGGGTCAAAATAAAATTAGGCCATATAGTCTCAAAGTTGGGTTTCAAGGGATAAAAGTTCATCATGGTTGGCTTGAAATATAACACCCCAAACCCGGGCTAGACGTTATGGTCGAATCTAGCTGTGTCATATTGAAGTGTTTTTTGAAAACATGTTCTCATTGAAAACCCGCTCAGTAATAGACCTCTTTGTGATATTATCGAAAAATTTATTGATCATATTGGAAAAAAACTCTTTTTAATCTTTAATCCACTTTTATTTATCTTTCACTAAATTGAAACGGTACGTTCATTTTCAAAAAGTAGTTTATTATTTAAAACCGTTTACTTTTAAAAACGTTAGAAATTGTCAAATCTCATTTAATAGCAGAAGCTTTTAAAATCTTTTACGTAAGCGTGGTGTTTTGAAAAGCATTTATCTTTTAAAACACGTCTCTTTCCTACGTCTAGCAGTTTATAACAAAGCAACTAAAAATCCCAAATTAATAGTTAAATCCTTAAAAAGGCCTTATTACATAAAAATTACCCAAATCGAAATCAACAGTAAATAGGAATTAAATATAGAATAGAGGCAGTCATGTGGCCACCTCTGAGTCCCTCACGGCACTAATCCATCTATGGGTGGGGATTACCTGTAAAGATAAATAGAAGGGTGAGTTTACGAAAACTCAATGTGTAATCCCTTATCAAACAGTATGTAGTAACAGTTCGGGCCTAAGCCCATTATAGTGATAGTATCAATGTGGGCCTTAGCCCATTACAGTGACAGTAGCAGTACAGTAATGCAATCAGAAAAACACCACCCAATCAAGCCAGAAACACCACTCTCTCCCGTCAATCACACCATGTGGGGATAAAATCGACCCACCCAGCCAAACACACCAAGATTATCACCGATTGTGGCACTAAATAGGATTCGAGCAAAGCTGCTAGTAATATGCATGGCTTAAAGCCATTAGTAGGTCCACAATCGTCTTGGGGGACTCGTGCGACCTTATCAGCATAGCGCACTTCCTCCGAATACAAAAAACCTGTCCCCATGCAAAGTGTCATGTCATAATATCATACGTGTATGCAAAATGTCATGCTCAATATAATCATACATAACATAGGGCAAATCAATCATTTTTACCTTACAGGGGTAAAATAGTCATTTTACCTAGTAGGGTATATCGGTCATTTTACCTTAACAGTCAAAATAGTGTAAATGGGCCTAAAGCCCATTATACGGCCCATGTGGGCCATGTGGCCCACTAAGCCCAAAAATGACCTCAGCCATGTGAACGCCACAGCTGGCCCCAATGTTTTCCACATGGCCGTGAGATTTACCCGTGCGGGCCCACGAGCCCATTGGCTCCACATGGCCCATTTTGATCCAACGTGGCCCAAAACGGCCTAAAGCCATGAGATCGCTCATGGTGGCCTCTACAGTTATGCGCCCATGTTTCGTGGGCTCGAATTACCACATGTGCGTTCGCACGCCCGTGTGGCATCAAATGCCATACTTTTGGCTTTTCAGCTTTTGCCGTCCTATGGTTAAAATAGTGTGAGTACACACCTATTTGTGAAAATGTGCTAAGATCCACAAGCACCGAACCTGCATTCATTCAAGATATACAGTCAGTCTTCCACTTGTTAGGGTTCACAAAACATTTAATCCCAAATCCCTAATTACTACCCACCTTGATTGAATAATAAACGGCTTATTTCTCTTAGATTATTGGCTAGAATTGACCATACGTCCCTTGTCTATTATCTGTATTACAAGTAGATTCAATTAAATTGGATTGATTAACCATGTGGCTTACACCCACCTGTGATGACTACGGAACAAAAAAACCTGAAAGTAAGGAAAGATAGCATTCGGCCTTACCCAGGGTTGCCAGACAAAATACTTACCTTCAATTGAGAGATGAGGGAAGGGTTTTGACTACTTCAGTACTTTTTGGAAATCCCCTCCACTCCTCAAGAGGTTCTAAAACCCAATAAACACCACACCTAAAAGAGAGGAATAAGAATCAACAACAATAGCAGATAAGGGTAAGGTACATTCAGCTTAAAGCAATACAAGAGTGGTGTGATTTGAAGATGATCAAGGGAAAACAGGAAAGAGTCGAGTGAACTTATCGATTGCCAGAGACCAGTTGTCAATCCAAAAGTAAATTAAAGAGATGAAGAGGGAGAGAATCAATAGAGAGTGTAAGCAAAGAAAAGAAGAGAATTTGCCAAAAATCGAAAAACAAAAGGGAATAGAACAACGCTATATTTGGCCAAGGTACAAGGTGCCAAAGAAAGGGATGGAGTCGATAACAGTTTGGGGAAAGTTCAGAGACGAGAAAGGTATATTCGGCCAAGTTGAGAAAGAAGGAGAAGGGAGAAAAGAAAATAGAGAGAGAGGAGAGGAAGATGTATTCAGCTAGGTTGAGAGAATGAGAGAAAGGCAGAGAATTGGCCAACTGTGAAGAGAGTCAGGAAGAGAAATTGTTCGATCATAATAAGTAGGAAAAAGAGGAAGAATAGACTTGAAACGAAAACAAAAAGAGAAACTGAGAGAAACCCCCAATGACCCCTAACGAAAATCGGCTCTAAGAAATGCCAACACTCAAAATCTGAAATCAAAAATGAGAAAAGGAGAATCATACCCCTTGTTGAATTCTCAAATGCTTAAGGTTCCCCATTTGACTCCAACACTTCCCTCTTCAAACTTCCCTTAATTTTCTCCTAACATCCCTAATTATCTCCTAAAATCTCTCCTCATGTCTCTCCATGACTAATTCAAATTCCACTACTCAGCAGTGTTTGGGTCAAACTCCATTACTCACACAATAAAGAAGTAAAATAAATAATCCTTTGTGTATAGTATGACTCGAATCCAATCCCCTTAGCAGCTTTAACACGCCACTACCACTGGACCATTAGGCTCTTTTGTGTCATATTTTAATCACAATAATTTAAAAGGCTACAAGTTAGAGTCAGGGTTCCTTCAAGTAAGAAAAACAAAATTTTGCATAAGCCAAGGCTTGAACCCAAGGCTTCTCAGAGGCTCCCAAACACTCATAAATCACTTAGCCACTAAAGCAAACATTCAATTGTGCCACAACAAGCATAAATTAAAGACTTAGATTTTTGGGGCGTTACATGAAAGGCTCAAACGGTCCAAACAAAAATTGTTTAAATCATTTTCAACATTCCATGCTTCCTAGGACTTCGCCTTAAGAAACTACCAAGTCAATTCTAGAGACTTAAACTTTCATGCATGCCTAACTTTCTTAAGGAACTAAAAATTGTATGGTACAATTTGCATGCTTTATTAAAAACATTTATGTGATTAGAGCTAACATAACAATTATTAAAATAATCAAACTTTATTTACACTGAAGTTTAGCATACTTAACAAAATTTCAAATTTTTGAACAAAATATAACCTAATCATAATTGAAAGAAAAATTTATTTTGAGTGGAAATAATTTCAATTTTCCGGTGCCCCTACTTAAAATGAACAATGTCCTTATTGTTAAAAGTGAATAGATACTATACACCAGACAGGATTCTAGAAATGAGGAGGTGAGTCAATTTGATTGCTTAAGTGCGAAGCTCTTTCTAGATCTAATCCTAGACATGTATATATATCTATTGCCACACTTTGTACTTTGCAACTTGTTCATTTTTATTTATGATTTACACCTCTTGTTTTATTATGTGAAAAGAAAAATTCCTAGTAAAATCTAATCCTAAAATATTAAATAACCTAAGAATAGAAAATAAAATAAAGTCAAGAACCTCACTTTTTATTTATTTACATATCCTTTCGAATTTGACTCATCATTTGCTCCATTGTCTTTGTTTTTACATGAATCGCTTTGCTCCCTCTTCGTTTGTGGGATCCATGGTTCAAATATGAAATATGGAAACTTAGGTACAAAGATAAATGAGTTATTGTATATATTTGTAAGAGAGCTTCTCATTGAGTCATCTTGTATTTTTTAATATCTCCAGTAAGCTTGTTGCTGTCATTGCATATGTTGCATTATGTCCATTAACTTTGATAGCTCATCTCGAAGATCTGAGTGAGGTGATTGAGTCTTAAACATTGAAGTTGCAATATCAGGTTCGATTACTGGTTCCATTGGTTCAACCTTATCAAGAATTTTAGCTAATTACATCAGTTCAATCTTGTGGGATCTTCAATAACAGATCCTCGCTTTCTTCAACTCGTTGCTATAGAACAAAGTCTTTAGCTATCTGGTAAAGGTCCTAATTTGCGATTGTACCCTTGCCATACCTTGTCTACTTTACCTTTGTATGAATTTTAGCTTTCAAGCACAAAATTTTTATCATAAAGGGAAAGTAAGTTGGGCCAGAACGTCTAGCGGTACAATTCTGAAGTTCTCTAAGAATGATTTTTCCCACATCAATGTTATTTCCTATTAAAATTGAGTATAATAAGACTATTCGCTCTAATGAAATTTTTGTAACACCCCAAATCCAGCCTAGACGCTATGGCCGAACCTAGCGGTGTCACATGATAGTGCTTTTGAAATAGTAACGTCACTAAAACCATTCCTCCATTTAAAAACTTTTCATTATCTTATGTTAATTCTAAATCATGTCATTTGTTTCTAAAACATTATACTTTGCGGAAGCTTTTAAAAAAATTTGCGTATACGAGGTGTTACGACAAAACATTCATTTCCCTTTTGAAAACCTGAGTTTACCTACTTCTAGCAGATATAAAACATTAAACAGTATAAAATCCAAATTTTAAGTAAAAATCCATAGAGGCTATTATTACTGAAAAATACCCAATTAAAAATTAAAATCATAAATTAGTACGAAATATGTAAATGAGATCGTGTGGCCACCGTTGAGTCCTCCGTCGCTCCGATCTACCTACGTCTAGCGGTTACCTATACAGATTAAACAGAAGGGGTGAGTTTACATAACCTTAGTGTGTAATCCCCACAGACAATAAGCAACCATCAATAAGTAGAAACACAATCCGGGCCTGAGCCTTTTTTAGTATCAGTAAAAGTATCCGTAAGCAATAGGGCCTTATCCCATTACAATGACAGTAACAGTAACAGTATCAGAAAATAGTATGCGGTATGCAGTATGCAAGTCTTACCCAACCAACCGCTATACACCGTTGATCTCGTGATGTGATGAAGTAATAAAATCGATCGTACCTATAAACTAACTATTATCATGATAAAAGGCAAGCGCACCTATCGAATAGTAGTATAGCTAGTAGCAAGATCGAAATATCGAATCCAAGAAACTAAAAGTACTAGTAATGACTTTCTTCATATTATCTAGCCTAAGGAAAAAAAGGGGGCTAGTTGTAAACTATCTAAACTAAACTAAAGAAACGACAAAGAGTAAATTGGGAGAGATTGCTTTTGGGAAAACTGATTGATAAGGACAATACCTAAGAAAGAATCCACTTAGACTTCACTTGTTATCTAACTCTGAACTAGACAATTTCTTCATTCGACTTGATCCGTAGAGATCCCTAAGTTATGTTAATATCTCCGTCGAGAATAAGGACAACTAATCCTAGGTTGATTAATTGAAATCTCTTTCTAATTAAAACCCCTAGTCTTGCATTAACTCGATGTATGGATCCCAATATTAGATTTGACTCTAATCCGACAGATTTTTATCATCGTATGTCTAGGATTGCGATCAACTCCGCTTAATTATGTTGGATCTAATCTTAAACAAGGACTTTTACTCCTCTGCCTAAGCACATTCGACTTAAATTAATATCCCAAAAATATCAATTCAAGAATTAAAAAACATAATTAAGAATAAGTCAAATATTTATCATATAGTTCAGATAACAATAACAAGATTCATCTTAGGTTTCATCCCCCTTAGATATTTGGGGTTTTGGTTCATGTTTATAAAAAGAAACATCTCAGAATAAAGAAAATAACAAAACACAAGAAAACCCAAAACTCCTGAAAGGAATGAAGGGGGATCCTCTGTCTTGATGTAGATCTTGGCTTTTTAGATGGATCAATCGGCTTTCCTTCGAGTAATTCCCTGCCTTTAGCTTTCCGTCTTGGCGGGAAGACTGTACTCTTAGCGGGAATAATGCCCTCCTTGTAGTTGCCTCCTGGGGTCTTTATATAGAGTTTAAAAAGTCTTTCTTAGCCCCTAAGTAGCTTTTTCCTTGTGAAATTAAACTTTCTCACGACAAGGACATGCCCCTGTGCCGTGCCCGTGTGAGTCGATGCTAGGCCGTGTTGAAGCCTATTAAAGTGGCACGATCGTGTGGGTTGCCCGTGCAAATCGAGTCTAGGCTGTGTTCCAGCTTGTTTATGTGGCACGACCATGTGACATGCCCATATGGTGAACTCCAGGCTGTGTTGATTCCTTGTTTTGGCCCATTTCCTCCGTTTTTGGCCCGTTTCTTGTTTGTTCCACTCCTCTAAGCTCACCTGGGTATAAAACATGAAATTAAAGGTTTAGAAGCATCAAATTCCACAAATCAAGGAATAATTCATCCATATATGTGCTAAGCATGAGGTAGAAATATGTATAATTTACGGTTATCAAATACCCACACACTTAAGCCTTTGCTTGTCCTCAAGCAAATTCTCAACTCACAATTAAAAATCATTCCTCTCAACTTATAATCCTTATCAATAAAATTTCAAACTTATCCATAAGTAATCATACATCAAAAATTCAACCAAAAGAAAATTAATGTCTCAAACAATCTAAGTTCAGAATCTTATCACAGAAACATAGGTCTTCTCCCCTCTTCTAGGTAATTACCTTAAACCCAAAATCAACAAGAGTTGACATCCTCACTAAAGATTCACTCTATCCACTCGAAGTGTTTAGGGTTCAGAAATTAAGCACTCATTAGTCAACATGAAAAGTTATTACCATAAGCTTGCAGGAAAATCAAATCTTCACCACTATGTATTGACATGTACATCGATCAAAAGGTCTTTCAAGGGTTGTAACGTGGGCTTGGTTAGAGGTGTGGTTACAAGCTGAAAAAGAGGGTTAGAATCAATATTGATTCAAAAAATCATCTAACTAGAAAAATCTCTATCACTGAAACATACTCCTAGAGTAAAGCCTTTCTCTTTTGGATAACATCGTCTAAGAACAAAAGCTCAAAAATTACATGGAAATATGCAAAACATTGAATTAGAATTGAAATATACATTTTTTAAGAAGAAATTGAATATTAAACAAAAGCTCAAAAATTACATGGAAATATGCAAAACATTAAATTAGAATTGAAATATACATTTTTTAAGAAGAAATTGAATATTTATAAACTTTACAAACTGAAAAGGAGAATAAAGCTAGATAGTTAATCAACTCAAATCTCGACAAAAATAAGGATCAAAATAATTGAAGGGAATTCAACAAAAAATGGGTTATAGGTTAATATTGAAGGTAAGTCAATGAATGGTTTGTTAGGCTCAATGGGGTTTACTAGGGGTTAATTTATGGAGGTAGGCTTTTATGGAGTAAGTGGGTTAAAACCTAAGTGCCTTTATCATTTTGGTATATCATATCAATGATGTGGTCTCGACATGTATAATCAAAGCAAGTTCTAGAATAACAGATCAATACGGACTCACTCAAAGCAACAATAAAAGTGAGCATGAAAGGATGTATGCTCAAAAGGCTCAAAAATCTCGCCAGAATTATGGCTTTTGATATCAATCCTGCGAATTTCAAATTTCAAGATAACACTTAAAATTGGGGAAAACAACCTAGAAAAATTTACATTCTCAAAAATTTTAACTTATCATGCTTGATTCTCTAATATCTTAAAGTTTGAATAATCAAAGCATCTGTCTTAATTCTCAACATATTAATAAAAATCATAAATAAATCAGAATTCATTTTAATAGGGGATTGAGAGTGAGAATTCGGGATTTGAGAATAATGCAACAAGTTAGTGGCAAAAATTTTCAGGGGTTCAAGGATAATACAAAGAATGAAAGTGAATTCCCCCCCACATTTAAGATGTATATTGCCCTCAATGTACAAAGATAAAGTTAGTAATAGTAGAAGTATAAAATTATAAGAGAGGGAGAGAAGTGAAACTCTCTGAATATTGGATGAATTCCTTGAGTTGGAGGTGTGAAGATTTGTAGGGAAGGGTGTTTATCCATAATTCTGTACTACAAGGGTATGATGATTGGGGTCGTGGTGGCTATGGTCATGGTCGAGTAGGACCCAGCAGTCGTGGCAGGGTTTTCCCTTTAGATTTGAGCTATAAAGCTCTTTTGAAACTGCGATATCATTTATAAATTTTAGGGAATTTGGATTAGCACAATGTACTCGTTAGGAAATAGCCAATATTAAACATTTGAAATAAAATAAACTAAGTTCTTAAAATACTAAAATTCAAATAATGAAAATGATAAGGTTTAAATAAAATAAAAAGAAAAAGTAAAATAAAAAGGAAAATAAAGGAGAAGATAAGAGGACTCCTGAGTCCTAATCTTCAGATGGTTCGTGAGGTGGGGGCAGCGGTACGAGATGAAGGTGCTGACAAATCTAAGATAGAGTAGCATCAATGTGATCAAAGCGTAGAAAACATTGTTACTGGAATTGTGCGAGTTGCTCAGAAGTGACATAGTCTGAAGCTGCCGCATGAACTGGGCAGCGAGTGGGCGGTGGCTCCTTGTAGGATGAGGGGACATCATTAGGAATGTCCTCTGGGTCCTCCTGCTCTGTGGACTGAGATAATCGATATCAAGGAGGGTCAGTCCCACATTGGCGCTCGATCATCCTTATGTGAAGCATACTTTGGATGCCCTGCAGGGACATCTGGCCAATGAGAGTGTAGGAGGATGTTTGGGCCTCTGTGTTGAGGAGGCCGAAGTAGCGGGCCAGGCGGGTCACATACGGGCCCATCAATATTACACCCCTTCAATGCCATTCAGTTTGGTGTTGAGTGGCATGGGCGATGAAGCAGGCGAGGTCGAGCACGTGTGGGTGAGCCATACTCCACAAGAAGTAGGCATCATAGGTGTTGACGATGCCAGTGCTCTTGCATCTGCCTGTTAATGTATGCACGAGTAATGCGTAAAGGTACCTAAATGAAGGGGCGAGAGCTGTGCCTTGGAGCGACTGGGGTTGTATGCGGTCAAAACAGGGACTAAGTCCTGCCAACACTTTGCTGGAGAGAAATGGATGTGGCGGTGTAGCTCAGAAAGGATTTCCTCCTCCAAAAACTGCTCGGTGTATAGACCAAGTGCGGTACCAAACTCCAGTATGCTAAGCTGTCAAACAATGCCTCTGAGGTAAAATTGGATTGTCCTTGGATAGTCGGGTCAGGCCATGACTGGTTGGAGGCAAAATGTGGAGCATAACTCTAAGGTAAGCTCGAGATAGGTGGGCTCAACAATTTCGAAGAATTGGTCCCACAGGTCCATCGTCAACAGGGCTCACACTGTGTCTGCCAATTGGACCTATTCCAATGTGGCCCAATCGATGTACCTTCCTATTCTGAGTGGTCTTGCCTTTAAAATTTAAAACAGTTCGTCTTGGGAACTTTGCGAAAATTAGAGGAAAGGGTGTTTGATTTTGGTTATGGCTCTGGAAGAGGAATCACTGGGCCCCTTTCATTTTTTAGAAGCTGGGACAACGGTTTTCTTTCCTTGGGAGGATGACATGATTCTTGAAAATAAAATAAACAAATTAGAATAAAAAGAATAAAACATGAAGACTCATAAGTTCCTAAATTAATTGACAAATTAGACTACCCAAAATTACTAAATACTTTCATGCACGAGATGAATTCAAAGATAAATTTATTCCTAAGCATACAATCAAATAATGGAAACATGGGTATCAATTTATACTAAGAATCAAATTGCTCAAGATAGTTAGAAGTGGTAGCCAAAGAATGGTTCTAAATGGCATATTGTGTTTCCTAGATTAATCATGTAAAATGTATGAGCATTACAATAATAGTGTAAACAAATAAAAGAATGAAATCATGAACAGATAAATAGTTAAAAGCATTAAAACTTAAGAGAAAAGGGAGAAAAGGGAACCAAATGAGTGAGATTAAGAGTGAAACACTGTTGTGGTGATGCTTGCACGGGCGTGGTGGCGTGGCCAAGGTCGGCGACGGCGCTAGGGAGGGTTAGTATGGGCTGTGGGTGGAGGGGGTTTAGGGTTTTGAGTGAAGAATATGATGAATAGTGAGGGGTTTTTATAGAAATTGGGGCACCCGGGCATGTCACACGCCCGTGTGAATCATTTTTCACCCGTGTGGTTCGAATTTCAAGGGTTTTGGTGCGCCTGAGTCGTGGTACATGCCCATGTTCCTTGGGCGTGTTAGGGCACACTGCTATGTCGCACGGCCGTATCTTTTGATGTTCGCTTCTCTCATGCCTGTGTATGGGGTCACACGTCCGTGTTCAATTGGCAGGTTCGACCACGGGGTTGGGACACGAGCGTGTCGCTCGCGCATTTTGATTTAACAAGATCGACCATGGCTTTAGGGCACGGGCGTGTGCCACGATGTAACACCCCAAACCCGGCCTAGACGTTACGGCCAAGTCTGGTTTGTCACATGGAAGTGTTTTTCGAAAACCATGTTTTCATTAAAAACCCTTCTTAATGTTTAAAAACTTTTACCGTTAAACTTGTATAAAACCCTTTGTGTTTGTTTATTTTTCCAATACGTGAATAATCATTTCCCTTTTCAAAACATTGTTAACAACTTTGTAAAATCTTACGAAAAATCGTGAAAGCTTGTAAACCTTTGTAGTCACAGAAACATGTTATTTAAAAACATATTAGTATCAAAAAAATAGACCTTCTTTGTTATGGCTTAAAGTGAATGGATACTGCGCACCAGGTAGGATTCAAAAGAAGAGGAGGTGAGTCATTTAGACTGCTTAAGTACCAAGCTCTTCCTAGATCCAATCCTAGACATACACACATCCATTGCCACACTTTAAGCTTATGACTTGTCCACAAACAACAAATTAAGTTTAAGTCTTTTTAAAATACTTATTTGTGAAAACAATTACGTTGCGGAAACTTTGCTCTATTATCGTGATATTTTGAAAACATGTAACTTTTATAAAAACGCGCCTTAGAGCTAACCAATTTCAAAACAATTTAAACAATATCATACTTAAGCTAATAACTATTTAAATAATTAAAAACCCAAAATAAAAATAATAAGAGAGGCCTTATTACAAACCCAAATTGAAAATAAAGCGATTAAATAAAAAAGTGAAATATTCAACTTTAAAACCAGAAAAGCAGTCTTCGTGGCCACTTTGAATCCCTCCCAGCTCCAAGTCCACCAACCTAAGGCTCACCTGCAAGGACAGAAGGAAAAGGGGTGAGTTTGGGAAACTCAGTGTGCATAGAAGCCCATCTAGAGCCCAAATCAGCTCAAGCCCACTGGGCCTAAGCCTTAATCCAACTCAATATTAACTGGGCCGAAGCCTTTCGTATATCGGTACTGGGCCTTAGCCCCTTTTTAGATACAATACCACTGGCCCGAATCCTTTCATATATCGGTAAACAATATGGCCCAAAGGCCCATTTCAATAATAAATCATGAATGCATGCAAAAACCCATATCAATCTGTGGGGAAGCTACTCAATCCACCCAACCGCTACTCTCCACCCGTACCAAGCAACACACCAGTGGGGAGAACTACTCAACCCACCCAACCACTACTCTCCACTGGCAGCATAGCTGCTTTATTATATAACATGAGGCCTAGCCTCTTTCAGTAATTAGGGCAAAGCCCTTTTTGATAAACTAGGGCAAAGCCCTTTTCGGTAAACTGGGGCAAAGCCCTTTAGCACTTTCTCCATTCATATAAATCCCAACCCCATGCATTAAATGATCATGACATGCATAAAATAAACAGAATCGATAAAGCATGCAAATCAGTCTAATTTAACCCTAGGGGTATATCAGTCATTTTACACCTAGGGGTAAAACTGTAATTTCTCACTTTTTAGGGTATTTTAGTAATTATTCCACTTATTTTAGGGTTTCATTCCTATTTTAGTCACTAATAACCCTACTTTTGTCACTGCACATTATTTAACTCGTTTTAACAACTTTTAGTCACTAAGCCCTAAAACCCTTATTGGGCCCTACAGTGTCTTTTTAGCGATTCAAGCCCATTCAGTCCAAAACTTACTATTAGTTATTAATTTAACCTATTTTAAGCCTACAGTCTATTAGAATACATCTATAGCCCATTTTCACCCATATGAGCCCGTAAGCCCATTGGGCATATATTCAGCCCATCGGGGCCCATCTTATCGAAATGCACGAAATTGCGCACTTAGCCCTTTTGTCACTAGCGATCATTGATTCTACCATCTATTGAGTATTCGCATCCTCTCAGTTCCACAAACTGTCGACCTTTCGGTCACTTTTTCGGTCACTATGGCATTTGCCGAATCGAACTAAAGAAGGGTTCGATACACTCCTGATTTTGTGATATTCCTTAAGGGGATCTCCTACGCGATTTTCCTACAGTCGATTATTAAAACATTAAACTAAGAATCGATGATAACAAATGAACACACTCTTACCATATTCGGCCAACCATGAACAAGGCCCTAAATTCCTTACCTTTGCCAAAATTGATGACTACATCTAGATCTAGTCACTCCGATAATCCAAGCTTTTCACACACTCCTCGATCGGCAGCCTTTAATCCTCACTAGCATCAACAAACCGAATAATAACAACACCAAAAATCCTTTTAGCCTTAGTCAAAAGCCACCCTATGTATATAGGGGTTTTCGGCTTTTCTTAACCCACAAGATACAAATGGAAAGAAGGTTCGAATACTTACCAAGAGATCTACTTGACAAAAATGTTCCCAAGTACCTCTCTTTTCCAGATTTGTTATAGATCAAATCCCCGGAACACAAGTGGAGAACAGATTTAATGATTCGGCTTTTGCAAAACTAATAATGGAAAGAAGAAGTTTGAACCAAGAGAAAATCAACCACAAAGGATTTGGTTTCGGCTTTTAGAACTTATTCTGAGATAAGCTTATTTTGATTTTAAAAAGAAAATAGAAGAAGAAAGGGTTACAAAAAAAATAGAAGAGGTTATCAAAAGAGGAGAGGTTAAGGTTCGGCCAATTGGGAAAGAAAAACAAAAGAAAAGATTTAAGAATAAAGGTAAAAGATTTTGTGAAGAGAGAAAAAAAAGAAGTAACAAACAAAACAAAAAATAAAATAAAATAAGATAAAATACCGTTTGGAAGGAAGAAACAAATTCGGCTAATGCTAAAAAGAAATACTCCAAATCAACAAGGAAGAAACGACCCAAATGGCTAAAATCCCAAAAGCAATTTCAGCAGTTAATTGCCTACTGTAGAATGAATCAAAAATTTTCTTCCAATTTAAATTCCTTGTTTTGCTCCTTGGATTTAGCATTTTAATTCCATCCAACCACCTAGCAGCCTTATCCGCCGCTTGCAACGCAAGTGATAACGGCTCGCGATATTAAGTAATAAAATTTATAAAACTGATCACACCAAAACTAACTAATATCACGACCTTAAAGGCAAGCGCACCTGTCGAACAGTAGTATAGTTTAGTGGCAAGACCGAGTTATCATACCCAAGGGAACTAAAAGTACTAATACTTAGTTCCTTTCTATTATCTAGCCTAAAAATAAAGAGAGTTGATTTAAACTAATTCTAAAACTAACTAAAAGTGCATAAAAAGTAAATTAGGGAAAACTTTAGGGAAAAGCTGATTGATATAAGCAATAATTAAGGGAGAATCCACCTAGACTTCACTTGTTATTGGTTCTTGAGCTAGACGATTTATTCACTTGACTTAATCTGTAGGGATCCCTAACCTATGCTAAACCCTCCGTCGAGGCGTAGAGCAACTAGGCCTAAGTTGTTAATTAAAGTTCCTTTATTAATTAACTCCCTAGGTTGCATTAATTCGATCTATGGCTCCCCATATTAGGTTTGACCCTAATCCAGCAGATTTATGTCGCCCTATGTCTAGGGTTGCATGCAACTCCGCTTAATTATGGTAGATCTACTCTTATCATAGGGACTTTTGCTCCTCTGCTCTAAGCACATCTAATTCTTGAAGCAATACCTGGGATTATTCAATCAAGAATGAAGAACGCATAATTAAGAACAACTCAAGTATTTATCATAAAACTCAAGAATAAATAATAACAAGATCTGTCTTAGGCTCTATCCCCCTCAAGTATTTGAGGGGTTTAGTTCATAATTAAAAAGGAAAACATCTCAGAAGAAATAAAACAACAAAACATAGGAAACCAAAAACCCCTAAAGGAATTTAGGGAGATCTTCTGTCTTGATGCAGAATTCTGGCTTCTGGGATGAATCAATCAGCTTCCCTTGGAGTAATTCCTGGCTTTCAGTCTTCGTGTTGGCAGAGAGACGACTCCCCACTTTAGGGAAAAGATTACCCTTGGCAGGGGGAAATCAAGTACACCCTTAGAGTTGCCTCCTAGGGTCTTTATATAGAGTTTTGGGGAGCCTTTCTTAGCCTTTAAGTATTCAAATCCAAGTGAAATTCCTCTTCCTCACGACTAGAACATGCCCGTGTGCCACGCCCATGTGATTTCGACAAGAGGCCGTGTGATTCTATCGGTGGAGGCACGACCGTGTGGCCTAGTCGTACTTGTCGGGGGCTGGACCGTGTGATCTTCATGTGGCACGGCCGTGTGCCACGACCGTGTGGTTACTTCTTGGACTGTGCGTTTTCACATTTTGGCCCATTTTCTCTGGTTTTTGGTCCATTTTCTGTTCTCTTCTCTTCCCTATGCTCTCCTGAGTATAAGATATGAAATAGAAGGATTAAGAGCACCAATTCTCACAAAATTAATAATAATTCATCCAAAATATAGGCTAATCATGAGGTAAAAATATGTATAATTTATCGTTCATCAAATACCCCCACACTTAAGCCTTTGCTTGTCCTCAAGCAAAATCTCAATCCCTAATAAAGACTCATTCTTCTCAACATACAATCTTTATCAATAATGTTTCAAATTAATCCACAGGAAATTATACACTGAAAATTCAATCAAAATAACATTAAAGACTTAATCAATCTAAGTTGAGAATTTAATCATTGAAACATAAGTTTTCTCCCTTCTCCTAAGTAATTATCTCTCCATCTCAATTAACAAGAGTTGACATCCTCACTAAAGATTCACTCTATCCACTCGAAGTGTTTAGGGTTCAAGAATTAAGCACTCTCTAGTCAACCTGAAAAGCTATTACCATAGGCTTGCAAGAAAATCACATCTCCACCACTATAGATTGACATGACACATCAATCAAAAGGCCTTGTAATGGTTGTAACGGGGCTTGGTTAATGGTGTTGTCACAGGCTGCAAAAGAGGGTTAGAATCGAGATTGAACTGAAAAATTATCTAGCTAGAAAAATCTCTATCACTTGGAACATATTTCTAGGACTAATTCTTTTGATAACATCATTTCTGCCTTAGTAGCCTTAAAATAGAAATATGCAAAAAACTGTTTGAACTACTACAAATTACAACTGAATCAATACATACGTTTTTTTTTAAGAACAATTCAATATAATAACTTGAATATTTACAATATGAAAAAGAGAATAAAGCTAGATGAAAATTTCAACTCAAATCTCGACAAAAATAGCGGTCAAAGTAATTGAATAAGATTCATCAAAAAATGGGTTATTGGTTAATAATTAGGGGGTGAGTCAAAGAATGGGGTGTTAGGCTCAACGGGGTTTACTAGGGGTTAATTTATGGAGGTAGGCTTTTTGTGGAGTAAGTACGTTAAATCCTAAGTGCCTTTATCATTTTGGTATATCAAATCAATGATGTCGTCGTGATGCATATAATCAAAGCAAGTTCTAGAATAACAAATCAGTGTTGACTCACTCAAAGCAATAATAAAAGTGAGCACGAAAGAATGTATGCTCAAAAGGCTCAAAATCTGACTAGAATTATGGCTTTTTGATGTCAATCCTGTGAATTTCAAATTTCAAGATAATACTTAGAATTAAAGAAAATGACTTATGCAAAAATTTGGGGTTCTCAAAAATTTCAAGTTATCATGCTTGATCCCTAATGTTTTAAAGTTTGAATAATCAGAGTACAATCACCTATATCTTAATTCTCAACATATCAATAGAAATCATAAATCAATCAGAATAAATTCCTAATAGGAGACTGAGAATTATTTGAGAACAAAGCATAAAGAAAAATTTCAGGGATTTCATAGATAATGTAAAGATTTAAAGTACTTCCCCCCCACACTTAAGATGTACATTGCCCTCAATGTACAAAGATATAGATAGCAAGAGAATCATAATATCATAAGATAGGGAGAGGATTGAAACTCCCTAAATTTAGGATGAACTTGTGAGGAAGAGTCGGCAATTGTGGCAGGGTGTTCCCATTTTCGGTTGAATATGAGCTGTAGAGCTCCTTTTTGAAACTGCGAAAATATTAATTAGTCGTGAGACTTTTGGATTAATAGAGATTGCTCGTTAGGGATTGGTCGATATGAAAGATAGAAAAAATAATAAACTAAGTTCTAAGAATACTAATACTGTAATGATTAAAAAGATTAAACATAAAAATAAAATGTGAAATAAAAAGGAAACTAATAAAGGAAAAATAAAAATGAAAAATGAGAAAAAATATAACCGAATGTGATAATAGAGGCACATGCCCGTATGGCTCGGGTTTAGCCCGTGTTGGCCATATTACACGGCCGTGTGCGAACTTGTTCACTTTTCGCACGGTCGTGTAGGTAGTCACACGGCCGTGTCTAATTTGACAGTGTTGGCCACGGCTTGGGGACATGGGCGTGTGGTATTGTGTGAGCCCGTGTTGATACTGCAGCGTTGCCACGGCCATGTCACACGGCCGTGGGAAATTGTTGATAGCCCGTGTGGAATTTGTAAGGTCGCCACGGCCATATCGCACAACCGTAGGGATTTGTCGGCCTCCTGTGCTTTTGGGAAACTTCTGCTCTGTTTGTACATAGTCTGGGTGCACGACCGTGTCTCTGATTTAAGATGTCACACGGCCTTAGGCACGCTCGTGTGCCAGGCCGTGTGGTCCTAAATTCCTGCATCAAGAATGGTTAGTTGATGCATAAAAATACTAAAATAAAAAATAAAAGAAAAGTTACTAAGTTAGTGCTCGGGTTGCCTTCTGAGAAGCGCTTATTTATAGTCTAAGCTTGACTTTGCTCGAGCTTGTACGTTCACGGTGGTTTGAAGAGTTGATACTCTTCTATCCTGCTTCTTATTTTATTATCAACGTAGGATTTGAGTCGAGTGTGATTTACCTTGAAAGTGCCAAGTGACTCATGTTTTATCTCGACTGTACCATAGGGAAAGATTTTCTTTTCTGTGAAGTAAGGTGTATCACTTGTATGCTCTTTTCAATTCAAGATTCGAGGATCGTCTTCCCCTAAGATTACCTTATCCCCTACCTTGAGTTGATTCGTTTGTACCTGAGGGTCGGCTTGGTGATGCTCTGGGTTGGTTCGGCATACTTTGGCCTTTTCATGATAGTTCAGCCACTCATCTAGTTCCTCGATCTGAAGCATTTACTTTTCAGGTGCATCTCCCTTGGATGGACTTGTCTATGATTGGGTTGCCTTTATGTGGAGCGTATCCTGCACAGAAGGTTGGGTGGTGAGTTTAGTGTTTTTACAAGGACTCGTAACTATATTATTATCAGCAGTCTTAATCGAGTTCCAAGCTTGTAAAGTAACTTTGTCATCACCTATGCGTAGTGTAAGCTCACCTATTCCTACATCAATTATAGTTCTGGCAGTTGCTAAAAAGGGACGCCCTAAAATTAAAGGTACCTCAATATCTTCATCCATGTCAAGCACAACAAATCAACAAGGAATATAAATTTATCTATCTTTACTAGCACATCTTCTATGATACCCCTAGGATATTTAACAGATCTATCAGCTGGTTGAATACTCATCCTAGTGGGCTGTGGTTCCTCTAGACCTAGTTGCTTGAACATTTTGTAAGGCATGAGATTAATGCTAGCACCTAAATCAGCTGAGGCTTTATCAATAAGTAAACTACCAATTAAACAAGGAATAGTAAAACTCCCTGGGTCTTTCAGTTTTGTTGGCAGTTTATTTTGGAGAATAGCTGAACATTCTTCGTTGAGTTCCATTGTGGCTAATTCTTCCAACTTCCTTTTATTTGTCAGAAGTTCTTTAAGGAACTTCGCGTATTTCGGCATCTGCAAAATTGCTTCAACAAAAGGTAAGTTAATATGTAATTTCTTTAAGAGTTTAAGAAACTAACTGAATTATTCGTCTGACTGGTCTTTCTTTAATGCGTTTGGGTATGGGATACGAGGCTTGTATTCTTTGATGTCTGGCGTATTGCTGCTTACCTCTACCTTACCTTTATTCAACTTAGGTTCCTCGCTTGATTCTGGATTGTCTTTGGTTAATGTCTCCTTTTCTATTGTACTGACGGCATGAATTTGCTCTCTTGAATTGGTCTCAGTGTTACTTGGGAGTCCACCTTGTGGTCTTTTTGAAATTAGCTTGGTGAGTTGACCAATTTGATTCTCAAGGCCTTTAATTGATGCTTGCTAGTTCTTTAGTGCCGTTTTAGTATTTTGAAAACGAGTTTCTGATACGGCCATAAATTTTGTGAACATCTCTTCAAGGTTCGGCTTTTTCTCTTGTTGTGGAGGTGGCTGTTGAAATCCCGGAGGAGGTGGTTGTCTTTGATTCTCTTGTCCTCCCCATGAAAAATTTGGGTGATTTCTCCAACCTACATTATAAGTATTACTATAAGGGTTATTTTGAGATCTAGAGTTGTTACCCATATAGTTGGCTTGTTCAGTTTCCATGCTGTGTCCGTAAGATGCGAAATCTGGATTAAACGTGTTTCCTTGAGTCGCGTCGCATTTCATCACTGGTTGTGCCTCCGTAGAACTAACAAAATTATCAAACTTTTTATTTAAAAGTTCTACTTGGCTACAGCATCAATATTATAAACTCCTGCGGCTTTTGTTGGCTTTGTCCTCATGACTTGCCACTGATAATTATTCAATGACATCTCTTCAATAAATTCATAAGCTACTTCAGGTGTTTTATTATTGATCGTCCCTCCTGTGGCTACATCGATCATTTGTCTAGTTGACGGGTTTAAACCATTGTGGAAGGTTTGAACTTGTAGCCACAAAGGTAGACCATGATGAGGGCATCTTCTCAAAAGATCTTTGTATCTCTCCCATGCATCGTATAGTGTTTCTAAATCCATCTGCACAAAAGAAGAAATATCATTTCGTAATTTGGCTGTTTTAGCTGGAGGAAAATATTTGAGTAAAAATTTTTCGGTCATTTGCTCCCATGTGGTAATTGAGCCTCATGGTAAAGAATTTAACCACTGTTTGGCTTTATTTCTCAAAGAGAATGGAAATAGCCTCAATCGAATGGCATCATCAGAAACGCCATTTATTTTGAAGGTATCACAAAGTTCCTAAAAATTGGCTATGTGTGAGTTTGGATCTTCATCCTGTAAACCATCAAACTGCACTAATTGCTGTATCATCTGAATAGTGTTAAGCTTTAACTCAAAATTATTAGTAGCAATAGTAGGTCTAAGAATGCTAGTTTGGGTACCAGCCAAACTAGGTTTAGCATAATCATACATAGTGCGAGGAGCTTCTTCTTGTTTTATTGGTTCTGCTGGTAGTGCTGGAGGTGGTGGAACGTTTTGATTTGCTTCCATCTCGTCTGTAGGTTCTGGCTCTTCTCAGGTTCTTGTTCTGGATAATGTAAACTGCGTCTAATTTCTCTGTGATTTCTGTGAACTATTGCTTCTAGATCGTCGTAAAAAAGTAATGGTCCTGTTGGGTTGTTTCTAGTCATAAACTAAAAATACCTAAAAAGAAAAAGCAAAGAAAACTCAAAATTTTAAAAGAAAATAAAAAAACAAAAAAATAAAAATAAAATATAAATAAATAAATAAATATATATTAATGGCTAAAGTAATAGAAATCGAGCTTTCGTAATATTTTAGTTCCTCAGCAACGGCGCCAAAAACTTGATAACGGCTCGCGATATTAAGTAATAAAATTTATAAAACTGATCACACCAAAACTAACTAATATCATGACCTTAAAGGCAAGCACACTTGTCGAACAGTAGTATAGTTTAGTGGCAAGACCGAGTTATCGTACCCAAGGGAACTAAAATTACTAATACTTACTTCCTTTTTATTATCTAGCCTAAAAATAAAGAGAGTTGATTTAAACTAATTCTAAAACTAACTAAAAGTGCACAAAAAGTAAATTGGGGAAAACTTTAGGGAAAAGCTGATTGATATAAGCAATACTTAAGGGAGAATCCACCTAGACTTCACTTGTTATTGGTTCTTGAGCTAGACGATTTATTCACTTGAATTGATCCGTAGGGATCCCTAACCTATGCTAAACCCTCCGTCGAGGCGTAGAGCAACTAGGCCTAAGTTGTTAATTAAAGTTCCTTTATTAATTAACTCCCTAGGTTGCATTAATACAATCTATGGCTCCCCATATTAGGTTTGACCCTAATCCGGTAGATCTATGTCGCCCTATGTCTAGGGTTGCATGCAACTCCGCTTAATTATGGTAGATCTACTCTTATCACAGGGACTTTTGCTCATTTGCTCTAAGCACATCTAATTCTTGAAGTAATACCTGGGATTATTAAATCAAGAATGAAGAACGTATAATTAAGAACAACTCAAGTATTTATCATATAACTCAAGAATAAATAATAACAAAATCTATCTTAGGCTTCATCCCCCTCAAGTATTTGAGGGGTTTAGTTCATAATTAAAGAGGAAAACATCTCGAAAGAAATAAAACAACAAAACATAGGAAACCAAAAACCCCTGAAGAAATTTAGGGAGATCTTCTGTCTTGATGCAGAATTCCAGCTTCTGGGATGAATCAATTGGCTTCCCTTGGCATAATTCCTGGCTTTCACTCTTCATGTTGGCAGAGAGACGACTCCCCACTTTAGGGAAAAGATTACCCTTGGCAGGGGGAAATCAAGTACACCCTTAAAGTTGCCTCCTAGGGTCTTTATATAGAGTTTTGGGGAGCCTTTCTTAGCCTTTAAGTATTCAAATCCGAGTGAAATTCCTCTTCCTCACGACTAGAACACGCCCGTGTGCCACGCTCGTGTGATTTTGACAAGAGGCCGTGTGATTCTATCGGTGGAGGCACGGTCGTGTGGCCTGGTAGTGCTTGTTGGGGGCTGGACCGTGTGATCTTCATGTGGCACGACCGTGTGCCACGGCCGTGTGGTTACTTCTTGGACCGTGCGTTTTCACATTTTGGCCCATTTTCTCAGGTTTTTGGTCCATTTTCCGTTCTCTTCTCTTCCCTATGCTCTCTTGAGTATAAGATATGAAATAGAAGGATTAAGAGCACCAATTCTCACAAAATTAATAATAATTCATCCAAAATATAGGCTAATCATGAGGTAAAAATATGTATAATTTATCGTTCATCAGCAAGACTCTCGCACAGCATGCTGCTACGAGGCGCTCCAATCCTACACGGCTCTTCCCTTGCGTGCCCAGCAAAAATAGCATCCTCCTATGCGGGCCCCAGCTCGAACCTGGGACCTCCAGGTAGCCTAGCACGCTACTGGCCACTGCGCCGTAGCTTTGCTTTTACTAATATATGGTCCCATTTATTCTTAATCTATACCTGCTGATGTTCCCACATTTTTTTTTTTTAAAAATAAAGCAACAGCTTACCTGCCCCTGGACTCGAACCCGTGCCGCCTTGGGAGTGCCTAACGCACTGCTGCCGCTGCACCACAAACGTTTTTGTGGCAAATCTCGGTCGCAACTATACGTAAGACTTGTCTTAAGGCTACCTGCTTGTTTTTAAAAAAAAACACACCTCTTACACACACCGTGCCTTGAACCCGGGCACTCCTCCATGCTTCCAATGCCTCTTGCCACTGGGCCAAACTTTCCTTTGTGTCCAACCTTTGCCCAACTGTTTTATAAGCCTTATGCCCAGATTCCCTCCATGAAGCAAAAATTACTAATTTTTTTCTAGAGTTTTGGATTGAACCCAAAATTTTTCCCGTACCATAAATCGTTCAAAATTTATTTACACACTAAATTAACAACAATAATATCATACATATTTTTAAATAAAAATAATAATAATAACATTAATAATTTTATAAATATGTTTTTTTATCTAATAAATAAAAATTTCAAATACAATAATAATTTTATCTCATAATAATAATTATAATTTTCATAAAAATTTTAAAACATTAGTAATAATAATAGAAATATTTTATCAATTATATTTTTTTCTTAAACACTAGCAATATTTAAAACTTCTCAATATTGAGGTTTTCTTCTATCCAAACCCAGACTCAAAGCCCAATTCTTCTAGGCCCAAATTCAGGGTGTTACACACGACCTTGAAAATGCCAAATGTCTTATGTGTTATCTTGACTATACCACGGGAAAAATTTTCATTATCATGAAAGGAGGGGTATCATCTGTATTGTAATACCCCAAACCCGGCCCAGACGCTACGGCCAAGTCGGGTGTGTCACATCACCTACAACTAACTATGTTACCTAATTACTAATATTAAGGCGAGCTTTGTAAAATAGTTATTAAAGTTTTAAGAGGAAATTTCCAGTTTATTAGTGAACGTCCTATCCTTTACCAGTTATTAAGAGATTATTATAAAATTTACTTTGTAACTCAGTTGAATCATGTGACTTATTTTGAAAACGTTGATTAACTTTAAGAAAAACTCGCGTAGCAATACTCAAAATATTTGAAGTAATGTAAGAAAAAGTAATTAAAACCTAAAATAAAAATAAATAGATAATTTAATTAAACCAGAAATGCAGTCTTTGTGGCCACTCTGAATCCCTCCCAGCTCCAAGTCCACTAATCTAGGGCTCACCTGCATGGATGGAGATATAAGGGGTGAGTTTGGAAAACTCAGTGCATAAAGAAGCCCATCTAGAGCCCAAGTCAGCTCAAGCCCACTAGGCCTAAGCCCTATCCAGTCTCAGAAATAATTGGGCCGAAGCCCTAATCAAATATAGTAAATTGGGCCTTAGCCCTTTTCAGATAAAAGTACGGCCCATAGGCCCATTATAGTAACAGAACAGATATCATGCATGAATGCAAAATCCATCACATGTGGGGAGACTACTCAACCCACCCAACCGCTACACTCCACTCGTACCAGCCCTACACACCTTGTGGGAAAACTACTCGACCCACCCAACTGCTACACTCCACAGTGGCAGCATAGCTGCATAATCAGATAATGTGGCCAAGCCACTATCAGAAATACGAGGCAAAACCTCTTTCAGAAAATAGAATGGGCAAAGCCCTTTTTAGATATCAGTACGAGGCAAAGCCTCTTTCAGAAAAAGTGGCAATGCCACTTGCACTTCCTCCATCAACAATCCCAAATCCCATGCAACAGATAATCATGATATGACATACAGTCAACAGAAATAGTAAAACATGCATCCTAGTCAAATTTAGCCCTAGGGGTATAACGGTCATTTTTCACCTAGGGGTAAAATAGTAATTTCCACCTATAAGGGGTATTTTAGTAATTAAGCTAGTTCCTGGGGTTTCATGCACATTTTAATCAGTAATAGTCTAACTTTTATCTCAGCAGCTTATTTAGCCCATTTTAGTAGATTACAGTCATTGGGCCTTAAAACCCTTAATGGACCCTACAGTGTCTACTAGCTACTTAAGCCCATTTAGTCCAAATTTTATGATTGATTTACCAGTTTTAGTAGTTTTGGACCTATAATCTACCAGAACACGTTTATCGCATTATTTCACCTATATGGGTTCGTAAGCCCATTGGGCCCACATTCAGCCCATCGAGGCCCAAATTATCGAAGTGTACAAAATCGTGCACTCACAAGCCTTACTGATTTTGATTATAGATCTATCGCTTCCAACCGACCCACGAGCACTCGCACACTCGTAAGTCCACGAAATGCTAGAATTTCGGCATTTTGACTTTTCGACTTTTACCGATTTGAACTACAGAAGGGTGTTCGATACACACCTGATTTACGAAATGCTACGATGAGATCTCCCCCACGATTATCCTACAATCGGTCACTGACATATTAGATTACGAATCCTGAAACCAATGTAGAAATCACTTACCACATTCGGCCAACATCCTAAAGGCCCCAAACTACTTACCTTTTTACCGAAACTATGACTAGATCTAGATCTAATCTCCCAAACGGTTCTAGCCTTCCAAAGCTACTTGATCAACAACCTTTAATCCACCTTACTCACAACAGAACGAGAAAACAACAAATCCTTAGCCTTACACGACAGCCACCCTATACATATAGGGGTTTTCAGCTTTTCTTAAATCCCGAATAACAAATAGAAATAAGATTCCGAGTACTTACCACCACTGATGTACTTGTCAAGAGTGTTTCCAACCCCTTTCCAATCTCAGATCCACAGTGAATCCAACTTAAAACGTGAGTAGAGGATAGATCTAGAGTTTAATTCCTGAATCACTAAGATTACGAAGGTTTCGGCTTTTGGTATGATGAAAAAGAGAAAGTAGAAGTTGCAATAGAAAAGAGAAGGTGTTGACAAAGCTATGGAAGTTGTGAGATTCGGCTAAAAGAAGTTTGGCTAACAAAGATTCGGGTTTAGCAATATTCGACTATCATGGAAAGAAAATAAAAGGGAAAACAAATTCAAGAATATGGGTAAAAGAATTGGGCGAAGAGGAGATGGAAAAAAATAAAGTATTTAAAATAAAATAAAGAAGAAAGAACCAATTGAAAGCAAGAAAAACAATGTTGGCTAACACAATGAAGAATACCCTAAACTAACCAAGAAGAAAATCACTCACAAAGGCTAAAAAAAAAAAAAAATATCGGCACTCAATGCTTATAGCCGAATGAGTGCTTAATTCGGCACAAAAGTCCTTTCCAAAAAACAAATTCCTTGTTTTGCTCCTTAATTTCAGCCATCACCAATTTGGATTCCACCTGAATTCCTTCCCACCGTATAGTTAACCCTTATCCAACGCTTGCACCGCTTCAGCATGCTACTAGTAGAGTTTCGGTCCAGCACAACTCCTCTCCCCATGCGTACAGCAAAAATGCAACCCTCCTGCGTGCACAGCAGCTCGAACCCGGGAGCTCCAGGCACCCACGCACGCTGCTGGCCACTGCGACTCGTCTTTGCTTTCAATATAATATGGTCGCATTTAATTATAAACCTTACCTTCCTCAGTCATGGGTTACTAAAAAGAAAACAAAATTCCACATGCTCCTGGATTCGAACTCGCGCCCCTTCGAAATCCTAGCACGCTGCTACCACTACTCTACAGGCGCTCTTATGGCATACCCCATTCGCATCTTCTCTTAAGCCCTATCTAACGCAACCATATCATCTTAAAAAAATAAAACCCTTTGTGCACGCTGGGAATCGAACCTGGTTCCCCTCCTTACTTCCTAGTGTGCCTAACCACTGGGCCAGGCTTTCCTTTGTGGCCAATTTTAACCCAACATAAATATAAGCCCTATTGCCCAGATTCCCCTAAAGAAGTAAATATTAATTTTTTTTTGCTAGAGCCCTGGGCCGAGCCCAGGACTTTTCCCACACTATAAGTCCCTCATAATTTTTTTAATTACTAAACTAAACACCAATTTTAATAACAATAATATTTTATTAATAACTTTTTTTATGACAATAATATTTAAAACTTCTGAATTATTCAGGTTTTCTTTTATCCGAACCCAGACTCAAGGCCCAATACTTTTAGGCCCAAATTCAGGGTGTTACAATTCACCCCTCCTAAAAAAATTTCGTCCTCGAAATTTCTAAATAAAAAGATAGTCGTGCATCAACTACTCTACTACCCTACCACTGCGCACTCTGATCTAAATAATATTTAGTACGACCCAGACCATCTAATTACTGAAGTGAATAAACATTTTTCACGTGCGCATACAATTCGTATCCAAACATCACACACACTTAACTATAATAAGCTTGGCAATCCAGAGCTCGATGTTCCAGAGACCCGCATCTAAAGCATGCTCTTTTCTTCCTATGCCATTCACCGGGATGACGCCCGTTGTAGTTCTTGCAGGTCAGAAAGTTTGGTCGTATCTTAACATTTTTCATAGAGCGAGGCTCTGTCTTCATAGAACTATGATCCTTCCTTTTCTTACACTCCAAGCACCCCGCTTGAAGCGTTTCCCTAATCTCCTTAACTTTGGTCTATAATACTTCTTCTACGACTTTCCTTACTAACTCTGCCAATGCCTCAGTACCAAGCTCCGAGTTACTGCTACCCGAAGTTGGCAGACTTTGCTTACCCTCAGAATCCATATCACTACTCTACATTACCAACACACATATCAAATAACTACAAAGACCTTGATTCAATAATTTTAGTACTTATCCATATATTTTATGCTAAGATAGTATTTCAAAGTTTTTGGTTTTTACAGGATCGTAGCCTAGCTACAGTCTCAGTCTTCTAGGGTTTTTAGTTTCCCTATTGTCTTAGTCTCTACAGTTTCAGTACTACCCTATCTACAGTATCATAATAAGGTCTCAGTTCTATCTATAGTGTCATTTAAATATAATACAGTGTAAGAGACAGAAATACTTACAGACTTGGTGCTGAGGATTCAGTGCGCCACTTCTTCAGTAACCAAATTTCAGAAAACCCAATTTTAACAAAACTTTTAAAGTAAAACCTTTATTGAGTGTATTTGAAAATAGGTTTAAATAGAGTTTTCTAAAATTTTCAAAAATCGATTTCCAAAAATACCCTTATTGGGCCTAATTTTTTAAAATTTCTCGAAAACCTTTTTGGACCTGATCCACAGCTGAGTTGTTGCAACCGGGCTCTGATAGCACTAAATGTAACACCCCAAACCCAGCCTAGACGCTATGGCCAAGTCTGGTGTGTCACATCACCTACAACTAACTATGTTACCTAATTACTAATATTAGGGTGAGCTTTGTAAAACCGTTACTAAAGTTTTAAGAGGAAATTTCAAGTTTATTGGTGAACATCCTATCCTCTACCAGTTATTAAGAGATTATTATAAAATTTACTTTGTAACTCAATTGAATCGTGTGATTGATTTTGAAAATGTTGATTAACTTTAAGAAAAACTCACGCAGCTATACTCAAAATAATTGAAGTAATGTAAGAAAAAGTAATTAAAACCCAAAATAAAAATAAATAGATAATTTACTTAAACCAGAAATGTAGTCCTCGTGGCTACTCTGAATCCCTCTCAGCTCCACGTCCACCAATCTAGGGCTCACCTACATGGATGTAGAAATAAGGGGTGAGTTTGGAAAACTCAGTGTGTAAAGAAGCCCATCCAGAGCCCAAGTCACCTCAAGCCCACTGGGCCTAAGCCCTGTCTAGTCTCAGAAATAAATGGGCCGAACCCTATTCAAAAACAGTAAACTGGGCCTTAGTCCTTTTCAGATAACAGTACGACCTATAAGCCCATTACAGTAACAGAACAGATATCATACATGAATGCAAAACCCATCACATGTGGGGAGACTACTCAACCCACCCAAATGCTACACTCCACCCGTACCAGCCCTACATACCTTGTGGGGAAACTACTCGACCCACCCAACCGCTACACTCCACAGTGGCAGGATAGCTACATAATCAGATAATATGGCCAAGCCACTATCACAAATACGAGGCAAAGCCTCTTTCAGAAAACAGAATGGGCAAAGCCCTTTTCAGATATCAGTACGAGGCAAAGCCTCTTCCAGAAAACGTGGCAATGCCACTTGCACTTCCTCCATCAACAATCCCAAATCCAATGCAACAGATAATCATGATATGGCATACAGTAAACAGAAACAGTAAAACATGCATCTCAGTCAAATTTAGCCTTAAGGGTATAACGGTCATTTTGCACCTAGGGGTAAAATAGTAATTTCCACCTATAAGGGGTATTTCAGTAATTAAGCCAGTTCTTGAGGTTTCATGCACATTTTAATCAGTAATAGTCTAACTTTTATCTCAGTAGCTTATTTAGCCCATTTTAGCAGATTACAGTCATTAGGCCCTAAAACCCCTAATGGGCCCTACAGTGTCTACTAGCTACTTAAGCCCATTTAGTCCAAATTTTATGATTGATTTACTAGTTTTAGCAGTTTTGGACCTATAATCTACCAGAACACGTTTATCGCATTATTTCACCCATATGGGTCTGTAAGCCCATTCGGCCCAATTCGGCCCATCGAGGCCCAAACTTACTGAAGTGCATGAAATCGCGCACTCACCAACCTTACTGATTTTGATTATAGATCTATCACTTCCAATCGACCCACGAGCGCTCACACGCTCGTAAGTTCACGAAATGCCAGAATTTCGGCATTTCGGCTTTTTGACTTTTGTCGATTTGAACTACAGAAGGGTGTTCGATACACACCTGATTTATGAAATGCTACAATGAGATCTCCCCCACGATTATCCTACAATCGGTCATTGACATATTAGATTACGAATCCATAAAGCCAATGTAGAAATCACTTACCACATTCGGCCAACATCCTAAAGGACCCAAACTACTTACCTTTTTGCCGAATCTGTGACTAGATCTAGATCTAGTCTCCCAAACGGTCCTAGCCTTCCAAAGCTATCAACAGCCTTTAATCCACCTTACTCACAACAGAACGAGAAAACAACAAATCCTTAGCCTTACACGACAGCCACCCTATACATATAGGGGTTTTCGGATTTTCTTAAATCCCAAATAACGAATAGAAATAAGATTCCGAGTACTTACCCCCAACGATGTACTTGTCAAGAGCATTTCCAACCCCTTTCTAATCTCAGATCCACAGTGAATCCAACTTAAAATGCAAGTAGAGGATAGATCTAGAGTTTAATTCCTGAATCACTAAGATTACGAAGGTTTCGGCTTTTGGTATGATGAAAAAGAGAAAGTAAAAGTTGCAATAGAAAAGAGAAGGTGTCGACAAAGCTATGGAAGTTGTGAGATTCGGCTAAAAGAAGTTTGGCTAACAAAGATTCGGGTTTAGCAATATTTGGCTATCATGGAAAGAAAATAAAAGGGAAAACAAATTCAAGAATATGGGTAAAAGAATTGGGCGAAGAGGAGATGGACAAAAATAAAATAATTAAAATAAAATAAAGATGCAAAAACCAATTGAAAGAAAGAAAAACAATGTCGGCTAACACAATGAAGAATACCCTAAACTAACCAAGAAGAAAATCACTCATAAAGGCTAAAAAAGATCAAAGCTATCAGCACTCAATGCTTATAACCGAATGAGTGCTTAACTCGGCATAAAAGTCCTTTCCAAAAACAAATTCCTTATTTTGCTCCTTAATTTCAGCCATCACCAATTTGGATTCCACCCAAATTCCTTCCCACCATATAGCAGACCCTTATCCACCGCTTGCACCACTTGAGCATGCTGCTAGGAGAATTTTGGTCTAGCACAACTCCTCTCCCCACGCGTGCAGCAAAAATGCAACCCTCCTATGTGCACAGCAGCTCGAACCCGGGACCTCTAGGCACCCACGCATGCTGCTGGCCACTGCGACGAGTCTTTGCTTTCAATATAATACAGTCGCTTTTAATTATAAACCTTACCTGCCTCAGTCACAGGTTACTAAAAATCAAACAAAATTCCGCATGCTCCTGGATTCGAACTCGCGCCCCCTCGAAATCCTAGCACACTACTGCCACTGCGCCACAGGCGCTCTTGTGGCATACCCCATTAGCATCTTCTCTTAAGCCCTATCTAACGCAACCATATCATCCTAAAAAAATAAAACTCTTTGCGCGCGCTGGGAATCGAACCTGGTTCCCCTCCTTACTTCCTAGCGTGCCTAACCACTGGGCCAGGCTTTCCTTTGTGGCCAATTTTAACCCAACATAAATATAAGCCGTGTTGCCCAGCTTCCCCAAAAGAAGCAAATATTAATTTTTTTTTTTGCTATAGCCCTAGGCCGAGCCCAAGACTTTTCCCACACTATAAGTCCCTCATAATTTATTTAATTACTAAACTAAACACCAATTTTAATAACAATAATATTTTATTAATAACTTTTTTTATAACAATAATATTTAAAACTTCTCAATTATTCAGGTTTTCTTTTATCTGATCCTGAACTCAAGGCCCAATACTTCTAGGCCCAAATTCAGGGTGTTACATGTATGAACTTTTAAATTTCAAATTCGAGGATCTTCCTCCTCGAAGTATGCCTTATCCCCTACCTTAAATTGATTCGTTTTTACCTTAAGGCCATCATGGTGATGCTCTGGTTTGATGTGGCATACTTTGGGTTTCTCTTGTCGATAGCCACTCATCTAATTCTTCAAGCTGTAGCATTCTTTTTTCATGAGTGGTCCACTTGGATGGATTTTTCTGTTGTTTGATCGTACCTATGTGAAGAGTATCCTGCAAAGAAGGTTGGGCGGTGAAATTGCTTTTATTGTCAGGACTTGTAATAATATCTTTATCGTCAATAGTCTTATTAGAATTACGAGCCTGCAACGTAATTTTGTCATCACCTACATGAAGTGTGAGCTCGCTTATACCTACATCAATTATAGTTCTAGCAGTTGCTAAAAAAGGTCGCCCTTGGATTAGGGTACATTGCTATCCTCATCTATGTCTAGAACAATAAAGTCGACTGGGAATATAAATTTATCAATCTTGACAAGCACATCTTCAATTATACCCTTAGGAAATCTAATGGTTTTATCAGCCAATTGGATGCTCATCTTAGTTTGTTTAGGTTTCCCAAGACCTAGTTGCTTGAACAATTTATAAGGCATTACATTAATACTTGCTCCTAAATCAGCTAAAGCATTTTTAACATCTACACTACCAAGTAAACAAGGAATTGTAAAACTCCCTAGATCTTTTAGTTTGTTGGGTAGCTTATTCTGCAAAATAGCTGAGCAGATGCATTCAGTTCAACGTGAGATGTTTCATCTAGCTTCCTTTTGTTCGTCAGGAGCTCTCTTAAAAATTTAACAACGTTTGGCATCTGCGACAGAGCTTCAATAAACGGTAAGTTAATATGTAATTTCTTTAAGAGTTTAAGGAATTTACCAAATTGCTCGTCTGTGCGGTCTTTCCTTAGCGCGTTGGGATATGGGACACGAGGCTTATATTCTTTGACAACTGGTTCTTTGTGACATACCTCATCCTTACTACTACTTACTACAGTCTCCTTACTTGGCTCTGCTTTGGTTTTAGCCAGTCCTTCTTCATCAATCGTATCGATGGCATGGAGTTGCTCCTTAGGGTTAGTCTCGCTGTTGCTTGGTAAACCACCTTGTGGTCTTTCAGAAATTAGCTTTGCGAACTGGGCTATTTGAGTCTCAAGTCCTTGGATGGATGCTTGCAAGTTCTTAAGTACTGTCTCTATGTTCTGGAAATGGGTTTCTGACACGGAGATAAATTTAGTGAGCATCTCCTCAAGGTTCGACTTTTTCTCTTGTTGGTACGGTGGTTGTTGAAATCTCGGAGGAGGAGGTGGTCTCTGATTTCCTTGATTGCCTTGTCCTCCCTATGAGAAATTGGGGTGATTCCTCTAACCTGTATTGTAAGTGTTACTATAAGGGTTATTTTGAGATCTAGAATTATTACCCATATAGTTGGCTTGCTTATTTTCCATGCCATATCCATAGGTGGGATACTTAGTATTGCTCATGTCACACTGCAACACTAGGTGTACCTGCGTAGAACCAACTAAACCGTCAATCTTTTTATTTAAGAGTTCTACGTGATTAGACAGCATGGCAACTGCATCAACATTAAAAACCCCTGCAGCTTTTGTAGCTTTGTTCTCATGACTTGCCACTGATTGTTGTTCAGTGACATCTCCTCTATAAACTCGTAAGATGCTTCTGGTGTTTTGTTATTGATTGTTCCACCGGCGGCTACTCGATCATCTATCTCATTGAAGGGTTCAAACCATTGTGAAAAGTTTGAACTTGTAACCATAAGAGTAACCCATGGTGAGGGCACCTTCTCAATAAATCCTTGTATCTCTCCCAAGCATCGTAAAGTGTTTCTAAATCCATCTACACAAAGGAAGAGAGATCATTCCTTAATTTAGTCATTTTAGCCGGCAGAAAATATTTAAGTAAAAATTTTTTTCGGTCATTTGTTCGCATGTAGTAATAGATCCTCGTGGCAAAGAATTTAACCATTGTTTAGCCTTATTCTTCAAGGAAAATGGGAATAGCCAAAGATGAATGGCATCATCAGAAACGCCATTTATTTTAAACGTGTTGTAGGATTCCAAAAAGTTGGCTAAATGAGCATTAGGATCTTCATCCTGCAAACCATCAAACTGAACAAACTGTTGTATCATCTGTATAGTGTTAGGTTTCAGTTCGAAATTATTTGCAGCAATAGTAGGCCTAACAATACTAGATTCAGTACCAACCAAATTAGGTTTAGCATAATCATACATAGTACGAGGAATAGGATTTTGCTCGACAGGATTTGCAGCTACTACAGGGGGTAGCTGATTATCTTAATTTGCCTCCATCTCTTCAGTAGGTTCAGGTTCTCCTTCTTGTCCTTGTTCTGGTATCGCAAGCTTCTTCTTATCTCTCTACGAGTTCTACGAACTGTAGCTTCTAAATCATCGTCGAACAATAATGGTCCTCCTGGGTTTCTTCTATTTAGAAACTAGAGACACGTGGAAGAGAAAAAATAAAAAGAAAATTTTAGTAAATAAAAACCTAAGAGGAAAAAAATTAAAAAATAAAAAATAAATTTCAATAAAAGTAAAAATGGCTAAAGTAATAGGAATCGAGAGTTCCTAATATTTTAGTTCCCCGGCAACAGCGCCAAAAAGTTGATCTCGTGATGTGATGAAGTAATAAAATTGATCGTACCTGTAAACTAACTATTATTATGATAAAAGGCAAACACACCTATCGAATAGTAGTATAGCTAGTGCCAAGACCAGAATATCAAATCCAAGGAACTAAAAGTATTAGAAATGACTTTCTTCCTATTATCTAGCCTAAGGAAAAAAAAGGGTTGGTTGTAAACTATCTAATCTAAACTAAAGAAACAACAAAGAGTAAATTGGGAGAGATTGCTTTTCGGAAAACTAATTGATAAGGACAATACCTATGGAAGAATCCACCTAGACTTCACTTGTTTTCTAACTCTGAACTAGACAATTTCTTCATTCGACTTGATCCGTAGATATCCCTAAGTTATGTTAATATCTCCGTCGAGAATAAGTACAACTAGTCCTAGGTTGATTAATTGAAATCTCTTTCTAATTAAAACCCCTAGTCTTGCATTAACTTGATGTTTGGATCCCTATATTAGATTTGACTCTAATCCGATAGATTTTCGTCGTCCTATGTCTAGGATTGCGATCAACTCTGCTTAATTATGTTGGATCTACTCTTAAACAGGGACTTTTGCACCTCTGCCTAAGCATATTTGACTTAAATTAATATCCCGGAAATATCAATTCAAGAATTAAAAAACACAATTAAGAACAAGTCAAATATTTATCATATAGCTCAGATAACAATAACAAGATTCATCCTAGGTTTCACCCCCTTAGATATTTGGCGCTTTAGTTCATGTTTATAAAAAGAAACATCTCAGAATAAAGAAAATAAAAAAACATAAGAAAACCCAAAACTCCTGAAAGGAATGAAGGGGGATCCTTTGTCTTGATGTAGATCCTGGCTTTTGAGATGGATCAATCGGCTTTCCTTCGAGTAATTCCCTGCCTTTAGCTCTTCGTCTTGGCTGGAAGACTGTACCCTTGGCGGGAATAATGCCCTCCTTGTAGTTGCCTCTTAGGTTCTTTATATAGAGTTTGGAAAGTCTTTCTTAGCCCTTAAGTAGCTTTTTCCTCGTGAAATTAAACTTCCTCACGACACGGACACGCCTGTGTGCCATGCCTGTGTGAGTCGATGCTAGGCTATGTTCAAGCCTGTTAAAGTGGCACGGCCGTGTGGGTTGCCTGTGCGAATCGAGTCTAGGCCGTTAGAACGGCGAAAATGTACAAGTGTACACAGTCGTAACAAGTAATAAAGTGACAAGTAAATGTCGAGTTATCGTACCCACAGGGACTGTAAAAAGGAATATTTATGAATTTAATTTAAAAACACTTTGGTGAGAAAAAATAATTTTGGTTTGAAAAGTTGATTTATAAACTAAGATATTAAAACTAAGTAAACAATTTAAATAAAATAAAAGAGTTCTAATGCACGATTTCAAAAAGATTTAATCAAGATGATATAATTGTTTTGGATTAAGTACATCTTTTTAATTTAGAATTATTAAATTCATACTTATGCTGTTACGAATAAATTTATGGCAACTTGGAAAAATTGCTAACTACTACTCATACATATTTATTAAATTCAATTAATCTCTTGCATATTCCCATGTCAATTCAAACAATTAACTCAATTTAATAAACATATAAAAGATTATGTGAAGTAACAAGGTAGCCATACCTTGAAACAATTTAATCACAACAATCTTGCAAGTTATGTAAGGCGTATGTATTGCCAAATACAATGCTAATTTAATTTTCAGCTATCTTAGAAGAATTAAACATGCACTGATTAAGTACTGTGTCCATTAACTGCAATTTCAATTCGTTTAAACAATTAATTCATTAGTTATCTAACAAATTTAATGCAAGAATAGCTTAGGCATGATTTTACTTAATCAAACATTTTTACCGAGGCCTACAACAGCATAAACGCTATTTTAATAATCCAAGTAGGCAAAATATCATCAACCCAACACGAATTAAATTCAAGTTAAATTGATTAAAATAACCATTTCAACAACAATAATATTCATAGATACGTTCATCATAAAAACAATAGAAATTAAAAAGATAGGGAACAAAAAGGCAAATCCGGTGTTTCTCCGTGGCTTGACTGGTTGCTCCGTTCTTCGTCTCCGTTGTCCTCATCGGTCAAGGCTTCTACGAACACTTGCTTGCTGCCAAAAATGTCTGGGAAAATACCTCTTTTCCAAGAGGAGAAATCGGTACAAGACTATAGGAAAATGGGATGGAAAATGGAGAGAAAAGAGAGTGGAGAGGAGAAGAGAGAATGAGAAAATGTTGTAGAATGAGGGATGAGTGAAATGATCAGCATGTAAGAGTATGCCAAAAGATCAATCACGAGATAGTTGTGATAACATACTTGATTTATCATGTTTATTAATATAAGGCTTTGCAATTATTATTTCAGTTTCATTTCTGTGTGCATAAATAAACTGTTTTATAATAATGTCCTAAGAATAATATGATTATTCTTAAAAGATCCTTAGTCAAGTATTATTGTTGGCTAGGACAATAATAATGCATTAAGACTAACATGTAGTTGATTGATGATAAAGAGTTGTCATTGATTTGGAGTATTAGAATCAAGGCATGAATATGTGTGTTAGAGAACAATATATTAGACTGACCCGCTATGAGTATGTTTCTTGGATTATTATGTAATTGTCACAATATTACTCACAGTGATTAATATGTATATGATCCTCATACTTGAGATCATCATCATTCCAACATCGTGAGTTGTATATTTTGATATAGTCAAACGAACACCGTAATTGGTTGTTCTATTAAGACTAATGTTGGATATACCACAATCTATGTAGAGGAATATGGTTGATCAATATAGGATAAGTCCCTCCTACATAATAGGAGTAATATCTCAGGCCACTTGATTGAGTGAGACTAGAAATGCATGGCCATGCTCAAATAAGTTGATATGAGATGTCATACTTATTTGTATATCATAGTCTACTCAAGGTATCAAGAAACATGGGATGGACTATGCAAGTGTGACTATTCCATGACTTGTGTCCATTCCAAAGATATAGGACTTAAGGATTAATGCATGAAAAGTTAATCACAAAAGGTTATGTCGAATCATGACTTCTTGTAACTTAGGTAGCAATAATGCATTGCTAGATGCCACTCATTGTTTGTAACATTAGAATAGTTCTAATATTACTGCTAACGTTACAAGAACCTATAGGGTTACACCCTACGATTGAAATGAACGGAGTAAAACATAGTTGGTATTGTGTCTGGTTGTCACATGAATTAAATTAATTATAGAATTAATTTAATTGGGCAATCAAACTATTGAACATACTATATGTACAATGATGTTGTACACATAATCAGAACATAATTTTTCTAATATATGAATTTGGTTCATATATATATAAATTTAAATAAATATAGTTTACCAAAATCTTTATTATAATTAACGTAATCTTAATTTTCGGTTAAACGTTATTATATTTATTTTAATGATGACTATTATGATTCGGATTATATATGGCAATAAATATTCGTTATGAATATATACCGATTAATACAGAGTTATATATAGCAAGGGTAAAAAAACCCTAAAGAGCTAATATATAGGCAATCCCGAAACTATGTTAAAGGGTCTAGCAGCCGTCAAAACAATATAATCTCTGAAAATAGTTTTCTGGGATATTACCGTTTGTTGTCAATTGGGTGGACTACGTAGAGGCCGACATCGGTAAAGGTTGCGGCTTAGTTCGATAGTGCTTCAGGATTCTCGTTGCCTTGGCGTCGCTATCTACTCAGATTGAAGTTTCGGTAATTTCGAAACCTTTATCACCTCGATTCGTTCCTTACACATGGATCCATGGTATGGATCACTGGAAAAATTTTATTATTCTAATTTTCCGCTGCGCCTTGGAGGCACCGGCGTTCCTTCAGTGGTATTAGAGCCACATGTGTGATACGAACTCGGGTTTAAATTCTTGGGTGATGCAATTGTATGAGATGCATGTTTTAATTTTATTATGCTTTTCCTGTTTAAATCGTTTAAGCGAAATCTGATAACTGTTCCTTTCGATAAGTGATTAAATGTTAATCATGGTGTTATGGCCTATTCGGTTTTATGTTATTATTGTAAACATTAACAAGTCTGTTATGATGTAGCGGTGATTTTTACAATTTCCAGTAAGAGTTTACTGGCCAGTGGAACAAGAGTTGTTCCGATATGAAACCTCAAGTATTAAAATCCTGAAAACAGGATTCTGTTGATAAAAGTTATCAAATCATGAGGTTTCATTTGACTGGGGTATGCGGTTCGTACCGCGGGGCTCTGCCCCACACCCCTGGTCGATACTGCCTTTAGATCCCCATCATCTTCCAATATGTTTTGTAATAAATAAAACTTAATGGGCCATAAAAAGGGTTGAAAGGATATTTTAATATGTCACTTAACAAAACGTTGAATGGTACATGCTATTTTTGAAATGCACGGTGTTTGAAATGCATAGTTATAGCCTGATGACCTATTTGATAAAAGGTTGTAATTTTATAAATACAGCCTGCGTGTCGTGCCTTACTACTATTCTCTTGTATTTCTCTTCTCATCTTACTCCCTCGTATGTAAAACGAGTTTCTAAATTTTGCATTTGTAAAAATTGCTGCGGAGACTAGACGAGAAGGAAGATGGGCTGACTAGTGTGGATCGACAGCTTGTGAAACGACTTACACCTTTAGGTTCCCTATTGGTTCTCCCATTGGCTTGGGTTGAACCACCATAGTTTATGGGCTATAACTATTGCATTTATTTATTGCTTTACTTATTCATGTATGAGATGCTATGGATGTCTAAAGCATGCAAATTTGGTAATAATAAACCCCATTAATTGATGAGATCAATTAAAAGATTAAATGGACTAAAGTAGACCATAATTGGTGAGATGTAACGTTCTAATAAAATCCCTCTATTAAAATATTAAGTCAACATGGCCTTCCAATTTATGCCCTCGTTAAGGCCTCGATCAATACTATGTAGGTTTTGCCAAAGCGAAGTACTAGTATTTATCTTGGTTAAACGCGAAGAATAAACAAGTGATATTCGTTGGTTAAAAATTGGTTAATGACTTAACTAGGTTACTCTAATAGGATTAGAAACCTAGAGGCAAGTAATTTGGATATATCATAAGATAATTAGAATAAGAGTTGTTCACCAAATTGTAGGAGTTACATATGATGTAATTAGCAAGTGTTGCTTACCTAAATAACCATAATCTTGAGAGTAAAGCCAAGGCTGACTTAAGAGGAGGTGAAATATGGATCCTTGACCCACTAGAAATTCTTTCAAGAAAGACTTTCTGAAATTAATATATGAGCGTTATTAATTTTGAAATAGTGGGAAACATCATATAATAAAGTCCTTTTAATGATTGATATAAACTTGGTAAATCTATTCACATGCATATTTTATTGTTGTAGATATATTATGGCTGCAAACACTAATACACTCTCATTGCGATCGGTCCTTGAGAAGGACAAATTGAATGGTTTGAACTTTCTTGACTGGTTCCGTAACTTGAGGATTGTCCTCAAACAAGAACAGAAATTATATGTCATTGAAAAATCACTTCCTGATGAACCACCTGCTAATGCCTCGAGGGCTGATAAAGATGCTTACAAGAAACATCTCGATGATATGGTAGACGTTGGATGTCTTATGCTTGCCACTATGAATCCTGATCTTCAAAAACAACATGAGGATATGGTTGCTTATGATATGATCGAGCACTTAAAAGAACTATATCAAGGGCAAGCAAGGCAAGAGAGGTTCGATATCTCTAAGGCCTTATTCCAATGTAAGCTGGCTGAAGGAAGCCTAGTAGGACCTCATGTCCTTAAGATGATTGGTTATATTGAAAGCCTGTCTAAGCTTGGGTTTCCATTGGGCCAAGAGTTGGCCACTGATGTTATTCTGCAATCGTTGCCGGATAGCTACAGCCAGTGTGTCCTCAATTTCAATATGAATGAAATTGACAAGACTTTACTACAATTGCTGAGTATGTTACGAACTGCTGAAGGCAACATGAAAAAGGTTGGACCCAAGCTCGTACTGATGATCCGTAACAATAAGGGCAAGGGAAAGGCCAAAGTCCCGACAAAGCCCAAGGGCAAAGGTAAGCCTAATCTTGGAAAAGGAAAGGCTGCATTGAAACCTAAAGGTGGGGTATCTATGGAAGGGAACTGTTTTCATTATGGTGTGACTGGACATTGGAAGCGGAACTGCCCTGTCTATCTTAAGGAAATCAAGAAAGCCAAAGCAAGCGGAATGTCTGCTTCAGGTATTTATGTTATTGATATTAATTTATCAACTACTACTTCTTGGGTATTGATACTGGTTGTGGTTCTCATATTTGTACTTCTGTACAGGGACTACAAAGGAGTAGGACTTTGGCTAGAGGAGATGTGGACCTGCGAGTTGGAAACGGAGCAAGAGTTGCTGCATTAGCTGTGGGAACATATACTTTATCTTTGCCTAGTGGACTTGGTTTAATTTTAGAGGATTGTTATTTTGTGCCCAGTTTGACTAAAAACATTATTTCAATTTCTTGTTTAGACAAAATTGGTTTTGAGATAATAATTAAGAATAATTGTTGTTCCTTTTATCTCAATAATGTTTTCTATGGTTCGGCACAATTGATTAATGGCCTCTATATTTTAGATCAAATGAATCCCATTTACAACATAAATACTAAAAGATTTAAAATAAATGACTCAAATCAAACTTACCTTTGGCATTGTCATTTGGGCCACATAAGTGAGAAACGCATATCCAAACTCCATAAAGATGGTCTCTTGGATTCATTTGTTTTTGAACAATTTGAAGTATGTGAATCTTGCTTATTAGGAAAAATGACTAAATCTCCTTTTACTGGTAAAAGTGAACGAGCTAGTGATTTATTAGGCTTAATACATTCAGATGTATGTGGACCAATAAATACACAGGCCAGAGGTGGATTTCACTACTTCATTACTTTCACTGATGATTTCAGTAGATATGGATATATTTATCTCATGCGCCATAAGTCTGAGGCCCTCGAAAAGTTTAAGGAATTCAAAAATGAAGTACAAAATCAACTAGGCAAAACTATCAAGACACTTCGATCTGATCGAGGTGGAGAGTATTTGAGCCTAGAGTTTGATGATCTTTTAAAGGAATATGGGATTGTCTCACAACTTACTCCTCCTGGTACTCCTCAATGGAATGGAGTTTCTGAAAGAAGAAATCAAACTCTGTTAGACATGGTTCAGTCCATGATGAGTCATGCTGATCTACCAACTTTCTTTTGGGGACATGCACTTGAAACAGCAACTTTCACACTAAATCGTGTTCCATCTAAATCGGTTCAAAAGACGCCATATGAGATGTGGACTGAGAAACGTCCCAGTATGTCTTTTATGAAAATTTGGGGTTGTGAAGCTTATGTTAAACGTCAAACGTCTACTAAGCTTGAACCCAAATCTGAAAGGTGTAATTTTGTGGGGTATCCAAAAGAAACCAAAGGATATTATTTCTTTAATCCCACTGAGAACAATGTGTTTGTTGCTCGGATGGTGTCTTCCTAGAGAGAGAATTTGTTTCTAGAAAAGGAAGTGGGAGAAAGATTGAACTTGAAGAAATTCGAGAATCACAAGATACCACCGAACCAGAGATAGAACAACAGTAAATTCCATAAGAAATTGAGGAACAAGTAACTGCTGTAGAAACACAACCACCACGTAGATCTTTAAGAGAACATCGTGCACCTGAGAGATATGGATTTCTCATTACAATGCATGATGACATTCTTCTTTTAGATAAAGATGAGCCTAGGACTTATCAAGAAGCAGTGGCGAGCCCAGACTCTAAGAAATGGCTAGAGGCCATGAGATCTGAGATGGATTCCATGCATGAAAACCAAGTATGGACTTTGGTTGACCCACCCGAAAGAGTTAAACCTATAGGGTGCAAGTGGGTTTTCAAAAAGAAAACTGACATGGATGGTAATGTACAAACATACAAGGGGCGATTAGTCGCTAAAGGTTTTCGTCAAATTCATGGTGTGGACTATGATGAAACTTTTTCTCCTGTAGCTATGTTTAAATCCATCAGGATCTTGCTCGCTGTAGCTGCATTTCATGATTATGAAATCTGGCAGATGGATATCAAAACAGTTTTCCTTAACGGGAACCTTGAAGAGGATGTGTACATGACACAACCTGAAGGTTTTGTCAATCCAAAGGATGCTAGAAAGATATGTAAGTTACAAAGATCCATTTATGGATTAAAGCAAGCTTCTCAAAGTTAGAATCTTCGTTTTAATGATGCAATCAAAGAGTTTGGTTTTATCAAAAATGAAGATGAGCCATGTGTTTACAAGAAAGTTAGTGGGAGCATAATCACATTCTTGGTACTGTATGTGGATGACATACTTATCATGGAAAATGACATACCTACCTTACAGTCTATTAAGACTTGGTTAGGAAGTTCTTTTTCTATGAAGGACTTGGGCGAAGCCACTTACATCTTAGGAGTCAAGATCTATAGAGATAGATCGAGACGACTACTAGGTCTAAGTCAAAGTACATACATAGACAAAGTATTGAAAAGGTTCAATATGGAAGAATCTAAGAGAGGATTCCTACCTATGAGACATGGTATTTCACTCTCGAAGGAAATGTGTCCTTCAACTCCACAAGAGAGAGAACGCATGAGTAAAATTCCATATGCTTCTGCTATTGGATCTATCATGTATGCCATGTTATATACTCGCCCAGATGTCTCATATGCCTTAAGTATGACGAGCAGGTACCAAGTAGATCCCGGTGAAAGTCACTGGATCACAATCAAGAATATCCTTAAGTACTTAAGAAGAACTAAGGATACGTTCCTAATATACGGAGGTGAGGAAGAGTTAATTGTAAAAGGTTACACTGATGCTAGTTTCCAAATTGACAAGGATGATTCTCGATCGCAATCAGGTTTTGTGCTTTGCCTTAATGGTGGTGCTGTGAGCTGGAAGAGTTCAAAGCAAAGTACAGTAGCCGATTCTACAATAGAGGCCGAGTATATTGCAGCTAGTGAGGCAGCAAAAAAAGCGATTTGGATCAAAAAGTTCATTACTGAACTAGGGGTTGTGCCTAGCATATCGGATGCTATAGAACTCCGATGTGATAACAATGGAGCCATCGCACAAGCTAAAGAACCCAGATCTCACCAACAATCCAAACATATACTTAGGCGCTACCATCTTATTCGAGAGATTATCGATCGAGGGGATGTAGAGCTATGCAGAGTACCTATAGATGAAAACATTGCTGATCCCCTGACCAAGCCTCTGACACAGCAGAAGCATGATCGTCACACTAAGTCACTTGGTATTAGATATATGAGTGATTGGTCTTAATGCTAGCGGGAGATTGTAAGAGTATGCCCAAAGATCAATCACGAGATAGTTGTGATAACATACTTGATTTATCATGTTTATTAATATAAGGCTTTGCCATTATTATTTCAGTTTCATTTCTGTGTGCATAAATAAACTGTTTTATAATAATGTCCTAAGAATAATATGATTATTCTTAAAAGATCCTTAGTCAAGTATTATTGTTGGCTAGGACAATAATAATGCATTAAGGCTAACATGTAGTTGATTGATGATAAAGAGTTGTCATTGATATGGAGTATCAGAATCAATGCATGAATATGTGTGTTAGAGAATAACATATTGGACTGACCCGCTATGAGTATGTTTCTTGGATTATTATGTAATTGTCACAATATTACTCACAGTGATTAATATGTATATGATCCTCATACTTGAGATCATCATCATTCCAACATCGTGAGTTGTATATTTTGATATAGTCAAATGAACACCGTAATTGGTTGTTCTATTAAGACTAATGTTGGATATACCACAATCTATGTAGAGGAATATGGTTGATCAATATAGGATAATTCCCTCCTACATAATAGGAGTAATATCTCAGGCCACTTGATTAAGTGAGACTAGAAATGCATGGCCATGCTCAAATAAGTTGATATGAGATGTCATACTTATTTGTATATCATAGTCTACTCAAGGTATCAAGAAACATGGGATGGACTATGCAAGTGTGACTATTCCATGACTTGTGTCCATTCCAAAGATATAGGACTTAAGGATTAATGCATGAAAAGTTAATCACAAAAGGTTATGTCGAATCATGACTTCTTGTAACTTAGGTAGCAATGATGCATTGCTAGATTCCACTCATTGTTTGTAACATTAGAATAGTTCTAATATTACTGCTAACGTTACAAGAACCTATAGGGTCACACCCTACGATTGAAATGAACGGAGTAAAACATAGTTGGTATTGTGTCTGGTTGTCACATGAATTAAATTAATTATAGAATTAATTTAATTGGGCAATCAAACTATTGAACATACTATATGTACAAGGATGTTGTACACATAATCAGAACATAATTTTTCTAATATATGAATTTGGTTCATATATATATAAATTTAAATAAATATAGTTTACCGAAATCTTTATTATAATTAACGTAATTTTAATTTTCGGTTAAACGTTATTATATTTATTTTAATGATGACTATTATGATTCGGATTATATATGGCAATAAATATTCGTTATGAATATATACCGATTAATACAAAGTTATATATAGCAAGGGTAAAAAAACCCTAAAGAGCTAATATATAGGCAATCCCGAAACTATGTTAAAGGGTCTAGTAGCCGTCAAAACAATATAATCTCTGAAAATAGTTTTCTGGGATATTACCATTCGTTGTCAATTGGGTGGACTACGTAGAGGCCGACATCGGTAAAGGTTGCGGCTTGGTTCGATAGTGCTTCAGGATTCTCGTTGCCTTGGCGTCGCTGTCTACTCAAATTGAAGTTTCAGTAATTTTGAAACCTTTATCACCCCGATTCTTTCCTTACACATGGATCCATGGTATGGATCGCTGGAAAAATTTTAGTATTCTAATTTTCTGCTGTGCCTTGGAGGCACCGGCGTTCCTTTACAGCAAGGGGTGGCTTTTATAGCTGATTGTGGCTGCTAAAAATAGCAAATTCTAGCAGCCAAAGAGCCCCCAATGGCCGGCCACACACATGGCAAGGTTGAAGCTTTCAACATTGCTAAAAATAGGCTAGGGCAAATCTACAAAGCCTAAAATAAAGGTGGGGTTTGAATGCAAATTGGAGGTTCTTCAAGGGCTTTTTTGCAAGCATATTTAATCAGCTAAAATGATGATTTGGGTCAGCCTATGGACGGTTCTGGTTAGCCCGATTAGTGGCTGGTTCGGTTCACTCCATTCAGTTCGACCAGTGCGGTTCAACTGGGTCCTTTCTCTATAATTAGTTAAAATTAATTTATTTAACCCAAATTAAATAGGGAATAAATTAAAATTAATTTAATTATGAATTAATACACATTTCTGGACCGTCTTGGGCTAGAAATTAGTTCACCTCGATACTCCAAATTGCTTCTCAGTTTTGTTCTTCTCGTAGTGTCCGCCGGGCCATTTTTTGCCCTTTGTGCAATTCTGTCAAAAATAACCAAATTTAATCAAAATTAACTATAAAATTAATAAAAATTCATCATGTTCATATTTTTAACACAATTTAATTATTTTATAATATTTAATTATTTTTCGACAAGAATTTAACCGCAATAGCATGATTTTAAGTCAAAAAGGGTATGAAAAAGTATATAAATTTTTGTGTTTCTAGCCGTGCTCGAGCCTGTTTATGTGGCATGGCCATGTGACATGCCCGTGTGGTGAACTCCTGGCCATGTTAATTCCTTGTTTTGGCCTATTTTCTCCATTTTCGGCCCGTTTCACTCCCCTAAGCTCACCTGGGTATAAAACATGAAATTAAAGGCTTAGGAGCATTTAATTCCACAAATCAAGGAATAATTCATCCATAAATGTGCTAAGCATGAGGTAGAAATATGTATAATTTACAGTTTATCAATCGTCTCTAGTCCAACCCTGCACTCCTGTGGGGATTAAATCACCCACCCATCCCTACACTTACTATTAGCACCGGTTGCGGCACTAAACAATATTTGTAGTAGAGCTGCCAATATAATAGGCTTGTAGCCATCAGTGATTTGCAGCAGGGCTACCAGTATAGCAAGCATTAAGCCTTTCAGTAAACTTCCTCCATATATATCATCCCATCCCCATGAAATTCAACATACAGTTATAATATGCCATGTCATGGTAACAGTAAATATAGTATCAATTCAGTGAAATAAAATCATGCTCAATAACATATATTAGTCATACAGTCATTTCATTCAATTAAGGGTCTAAGTATGGCTTACCGACCATACAGTCGATTCACAATCGACTTGCGCGACCTGTGCAACCTTGGCAAACAAATTAGTGAATTTCAGCTCACACGCCCGTGTTGGTCTACCCGTGTGGCCCACATAGCCCAAATTGGCTTGCGCTGTGTGGATCACACAGCCTGGTCCAGTATCCCACATGCCTGTGTAGATCACTCGTGTGGGTCCACATGCCCATGTGGCCCACACGGCCCAATTGGTCAAGCCTGTGCCTTACACATGGCCTTGCCTAGCCATCACATGGCCATGTCATGTGCCTGTGTCATGCTCGTACGGCCATGCTCGTCAATTACATGGCCATGCTTAGTCAGGACCTATCACACTGGCAGCCACATGCCATGTGGTGTCGACAGAAAGATTTTTTGACTTTTGTTAAGTCTCGTTTTTTGTGCAATCAGTCACACACCTGGTTTTGTTTGATGCTAAATCCGTCTCCGAGCACTCCAAAACCTATATTTGACAATTAAACACTCGATCAATCACTTAAACAATGAATTTCAACACATATCAAAATGGATTACTCAACTCTAAAACCGATGAAACTTACCTCCAACACCTCAAGGTCAGTTAGCTTATGAAAACGATATGAAACGAGTCTCGATCATTGCGATATGATGCTGCCAAACATCAGAAAACTCCAATTAATCACTTAGCGTCATAAATTTTCAACTTACCAAAAACACTCACCAAAGCTAGCGAACGAACAATGAAGCCAAGAAATCTTTTTGGAAAGACCAGTGAGGAGAGGTGAAGACTAGCAAAAATTCAACTGATGGAGAAACAAAATGTCAAAACAATGGCTGGAATTTGGGAAAGAGGAGAAGAAGAGAACGTCACAAGTAAGAGAAAATTTGGGGAAAACCAAATCTGACCAAAAGCTTATCAGATTACCTCAACAACTCCCCACAACATGATCCCTAAAAATCCTCCCTCAAAACCGTCCACCACCCCTTAACTAATAGCAGAATTTCGATTAAATTCAAACACCCTCAGTCAGCTAGAGTAAAAACAAAACTCCCTTGCTCACATAGAGAATCGGACACAAGACCTCTAACACTCCAACACACTACTTAACCATCAGACCAGCATGCCTATTCTATTGTAAACTTACCAAAATTTAATTAAAAGCCTACTAAACAAGAGAAAGGCTTTATTCACACAAAAACAAAAATTTTGCCCAAACTAAGGCTTGAACTTGAGACCTCTCACATACACCCCACTCTCACACACACCTAGAACACATAACCATTGAAGCAGACAGATATTTGTATCATAAATACACAAAAATAAGTATACTAATTTTGGGGCGTTACAACACTACCCCTTAAAAGAAAATTTCAGCCTTGAAATTTAGCTGGTCGGAACAAATAAGGATATTGCTGACGCATCACATACTCAGGCTCCTACATAGCCTCCTCAGTGCTATGATTACGCCATAAAACTTTAACCAGTGGGATAGACTTCTTCCTCAGAACCTTTACATCACAATCCAAAATCTAAACCGGCTCCTCCTCAAAAGATAAGTCTTGTCTAACCTCGATCTCTTCCGCTAGAACAATATGCGTATGATCAGAGCTGTAGTGCCTCAACATCGAGATGTGGAAAACATCGTGAATTCGCTCCAACTTTGGAGGTGGCTCTAACTGGTAGGCAACTAGTTCCACTCGTCTCAATATGCGATAAGGCTTAATGAATCTAGGCTTCAACTTGCCCTTACGACCAAATCTTAGTATCTTCTTTCATGGTGAGACCTTGAGAAACACGAAGTCCCCTATAGAATACTCAATCTTTTGACACTTCAGATCTGCATTGGACTTCTGTCTGTCTGATGCCACTTTCACAAGGGAGTGTGACAATTACGACCATATAGTGCCTCCTAAGGTGCCATTTATCTGCTAGACTGGTAGCTTTTGTTGGAAGCAAACTCTACAAGTGGCAGGTAATCCTCCCAACTGCCTCAAAATTCAATCACACAACTCCTTAACATATCCTCCAATATCTGAATCACCCTCTCAGATTGACCATCAGTTTGAGGATGGAACACAGTACTGAAGTCAAACCTTGTACCCAAAGCTTCTTGTAGCTTCTTCCAGAATCGAGACATAAAATGAGGATCTCTATCATATATTATCGAAACTGGTACCCTATGCAGTCTCAATATCTCCGACACATATAGTTTAGCCAATTTTTACAGAGATTAATTAGTACGAACCGGTATGAAATGGGCAGACTTGGTCAATTGATCACTAACAAAATCCATAGTCACTCTCTACCACTTCCAAAGTGGAATCTTAACTGGCTGAAGCAACCTCGAAGGTAACTAATGCTCTGCCTTAACCTGCTAACATGTCAAACATTTACTCACAAAATTGGTAACCACTTACTTAAGACCTAGCCACCAATATAATTCATAAAGATCTCTGTACATCTTATTTCTGCCAGGATGCATAGCATATGGGCTACTATGCACCACTCGCAGTATAGACTGCCTCAATTCAGTATCATTTGGAACACAGATTCTCCCACAGAAATAGAGTACCCCCTTCGTTATTCAGTCCAAAATCCACACTATTACCACTCTCAACCTGCTAGAAACGTAGACCTAATGACTCATCCTCCAACTTTTTACCCTTAATCTGGTTAATCCAAGTTAGCTTTACCTAAAGCCAGGCTAGCAGACTACCATCATCAAATAAACTAAGACGAGCAAACATCGCCCTCAGATCAGTCATAGCCCTAGGGCTTAGTGCGTCGGCCACCATATTGGCCTTACCAGGATGGTACTCAATCGTACAGTTGTAGTCCTTAAGTAGCTCAATCCATCTACACTTCCTAAGATTCAGCTCCTTCTAAGTGAGAAGGCACTTGAGCTCTTGTGATCAGCGTAAATGATACACTTCTTATCATACAGATAATGCCTCTAGATTTTCAGTGTAAACAACAATACAACCAACTCTCAGTCATGCGTTAGATAATTTGCTTCATGAGTCTTTAGCTAACGAGACGCATACGCTACCACCTTACCATTCTGCATCAACACACATCCCAAACTGACATGTGATGCATCACTGTAAATAGTGAACTCTTTTCTAGACTCTGGCTGTATCAAAACAGGGGCCTTAGTCAGTACAGTCTTGAGCTTCTCAAAGCTCTCTCGCTATGTATCTGTCTAGTTAAATGGCACACCCTTACGTAGCAGCTTAGTCAAGGGTGCTGCAATCAGTGAAAAGCCCTCTACAAACTGTCAATAATACCCTGCCAATCCCAGAAAACTACGGATCTCAGATACAGTCTTAGGCTACTTCCAATCCAGCACAACCTCAATCTTTTGAGGATCAACTCTAATCCCCTCAGTAGAAACCACATGCCCCAGAAATGTTACTTCTCGTAACCAGAACTCACATTTACTAAACTTTGCATACAATTGTTTCTCTCGTAGAATCTATAGAACAACTTTGAGATGTTCATCATGCTCATCCTCAGTCCTTGAATACACCAATATGTCATCAATAAATACCACTACGAACCTATTCAAATAGGCCTGGAACACTCGGTTCATCAGATCCATAAAAGCTTCCGATGCATTTGTCAGTCTAAAGGATATCACTAGGAACTCGTAATGACCATAGCGAGTCCTAAATGTCGTCTTGTGCACATCAACCTCCTTTACCCTCAACTGATGATACCTTGATTGAAGATCGATTTTAGAGAAAACTGAAGCTCCTTGCAACTGGTCGAACAGATCATCTATCCTTGGTACGGGGTACTTATTCTTGATAGTCAACTTGTTCAATTGTCTATAGTCAATACACATATGCATGGATCCATCATTCTTTTTTAAGAATAGAATTGGTGCTCACTATGGAGACACAATAGAGTGGATGAACCCACGATCTAGTAACTCTTGAATCTGAGCCTTAAGCTCCACAAGCTCCTTCGGTGCCATTCTATAAGGAGCAATAGACACCGGAGCTGTACCAGGAAGCAGCTTAAGCCCAAACTCTACTTCACAGTTCAGAGGTAGCCCAGGTAGCTCTTCAGGAAAAACATCAGGAAAGTCCTTAACTGTTTTAATATCCTTAACTGAAGAATCCCTAGAATCTTAAACATTGATGTAGGCCAGAAACGCCTCACATCCTTTACGAACCAACTTTTCTGCCGTCAGTGTAGAAATCACATTCGTCTAGTAGTTCTGATATTCCCTAATTAAAACTACCTCACTGTCCTTCTCAGTTCTCAGTACAACCCTTTTTGTGGCACAATCCAAGCTGACTCCGTGTTTGACCAGCCAGTCCATTCCCAGTATTAAATCAAACTCCCTAAATGGAAGCTCTATTAGATCAGCCAGAAAGATAGTCCCTTATACCTCTAAAGGAACATATCTGAATAGTTTATTTACCCTTATCGATTGACCTAACAGACTTAGTACGGTAACCTCACTAGTAGTGCTCTCAACCAGGATACCCAAATTCTCAAGACACAGTATAGGCTATATAGGAGTGAGTAGATCCTATATCTATCAGTACAGTATAATGTACAATATAAATAAAGAACATACTCGTAATGACGTCCGGAGCATCTCCCTCCTCTTGGCGACGTGTAGCTTAAACTAGAGCCGGCTACCTCGCCTCAGTCTAACCAGCACCTCTGCCCGGTGCTCTCTACCCACGGCCCAAACCATTACCACCCCTGGCTTGACCGTGGCCTGTCGGCTGTTGCTGAACGACTCTTAGTGGAGGTGCAATACTAGTACCAGGGGCTTGTATCTGATCTGGCCTCTGCGGACACTCTCTAATACGGTGCTCCAATGAACCACACCTCAAACAAGACTCAATTCTTTTCCAACACTTGCCCTGATGGCGTTTACCATAGCTAGTACACTGTAGCGATCCAGTAGCAGTAATAGGAGCCCCAGCTCTAGTCGACCCATCAATCCTGGCATTTTTCTTAGACCTCTAAACAAAACTCGAGGGCTCTGAATCCTTCTTGTTCCTACCTCTCCCTTTCTCACGTTTATGGCACTCAGTGCATTTAACCTCTTCGGTGATCTTCGCCTTATCAACCAGTGCAGAAAAATCTTGTTACCTTTGTGGAGCTATCAAAATCCTCAAATTGTCCCTAAGGCCATCCTCGAAGTGAACACATCGCTCATACTTAGTCGCCACCATACGTCACGCATAGCGGCTCATTCGTAGGAATTTGCCCTTATATTCAGCCATTGATCTATCTTCTTGGGTTAGATTCAAAAAACTCTCTCTTGCGGGCATCCACATTACTGGATCCATATAATTTCCCTGGAAGGCAGTCTTGAAGAACTCCTAGGACAATCATTTGGGATGAGTGCCCTCCTTAACAGTAAGCCACCATTGGTAAGCCTCATTTCTCAGTAACGACACTACACCCTTTAGTTTTTGCTCAGGGGTGCAATCCAAGTCGACCATAATCCTTTCTTTGGCCTTGATCTAGTACTCAGCTACGTTAGGGGTAACTCCAGCAATACCCTTAAAATTTTAGCTCCGTTAGACTAGAGTCGTTCAGTAACTGACCCTCGACTCCCACTAACAGTATTGGGCCAGCGACCCTCTCTGAGATCCTTAACATGGCCTTGGACAATGCGTCGTCCTTGACTATTTTATCATGAGACCCAGACCCAGTGATACTCGCGATATTAAGTAATAAAATTTATAAAAACTGATCACACAAAACTAACTAAAATCACGATTTTAAAGGCAAGCGCACCTATCAAACAGTAGTATAGTTTAGTGGCAAGACCAAGTTATCGTACCCAAGGGAACCAAAAGTACTAATACTTACTTCCTTTCTATTATCTAACCTGAAAATAAAAGAGGATTGGTTGAAACTAATTCTAAAACTAACTAAAAGTACACAAAAAGTAAATTGGGGAAAACCTTCGGGAAAAGCTAATTGATATGAGCAATACTTAAGGGAGAATCCACCTAGACTTCACTTGTTATTAACTTCTTGAACTAGTTGATTTCTTCACTTGACTTGATCTGTAGAGATCCCTAACCTATGTTAATACCTCCGTCGAGGATAAGAACAACTAATCCTAGGCGGTTAATTAAAGTTTCTTTATCAATTAACACCCCTAGGTTGCATTAATTCGATCTATGAATCCCCCTATTAGGTTTGACACTAATCTGGCAGATTTATGTCGCCCTATGTCTAGGGTTGCATGCAACTCTGCTTCATTATGGTAGATCTACTCTTAAAACAGGGACTTTTGCTCCTCTGCCTAAGCACATCAGTTTCTTGAAGTAATGCCTAGGATTATTAAATCAAGAATGAAGAACACATAATTAAGAACAATTCAAGTATTTATCATATAATTCAAGAATAAATAATAACAAGATCTGTCTTAGGTTTCATCCCCCTCAAGTATTTGAGAGGTTTAGTTCATAATTAATAAAGAAAACATCTCAGAAGAAATAAGATAGCAAAACATAAAGAACCCAAAAACCCCTGAAGGAATTTAGAGAGATTCTTTGTCTTGATGTAGAATTTTGGCTTCTAGGATGAATCAATCGGCTTCCCTTAGAGTAATTCCTTGCTTTCACTCCTTGTGTTGGTAGAAATATGGCGCTCCTTTTTGGGAGAAATGAGTACACATTTAGAGTTGCCTCTTGGGGCCTTTATATAGAGTTTAGAATGGCTTTTTTAGCCTCTAAGTATCCAAATCCGAGTAAAATTACACTTCCTCACGATAAGGACACGTTTGTGTGGTCTTGATAAGGGCCGTGTTCGGGCCTGTTGAGGTGGCACAGCCAAGTGGCCTGGCCGTGCTTATCGGGGCTAGGTCGTGTTGGACCTTGTGTGGCACTGCCGCGTTCCACGGCCGTGTGACGATTCCTTGGGCTGTGTCATTTTCACACTTTGGCCTATTTTCTTCGTTTTCGGTCCGTTTTTCATTCTTTTCTCTACCTTATGCTCTTCTGAGTATAAGACATGGAAAAGAAGGATTAAGAGTACCAATTCTCACAAAATTAATGATAATCCATCCGGAAATTAGGCTAAACATAAGGTAAAAATATGTATAAATTATCGTTTCTCAAATACCCCCACACTTAAGCCTTTGCTTGTCTTTAAGCAAAATCTCAATCCCTAATTAAGAACCATTCTTCTCAACTTACAATCTTTATCAATAATGTTTCAAACTAATCCACAGGTAATCATTCAATGATAATTCAATCAAAAGAACATTAAAGACTCAATCACTCTAAGTTGAGAATTTTATCATTGAAACATAAGTTTTCTCCCTTCTCCTAAGTAATTATCTCTCCATCTTAATTAACAGGAGTTGACATCCTCACTAAAGATTCTCTCTATCTACTCAAGGTGTTTAGGGTTCAAGAATTTAATACTCTCTAGTCAACCTGAAAAGTTATTACCATAGGCTTGTTAGAAAATCAGATCTCTACCACTGTAGATTGATATGATACATTGATCAAAAGGTCTTTCAATTGTTGCAACGGGGCTTGGTTAGGGGTGTTGTCACAGGCTGTAAAAGAGGGTTAGAATCGAGATTGAATTGAAAAATTATCTAGCTAGAAAAATCTCTATCACTGGAACATATTTCTCGAGCTAATTCTTGTAATAACATCATTTCCGCTTCGGTAGCCTTAAAATAGAAATATGCAAAAACCATTTGAACTATTACAGATTACAGCTGAATTAATACATACTTTTTCTTTCTTTTTTTTTAAGAACATTTCAAGTATAATACATTAAATTGAATATTTACAATATGGAAAAGAGAATAAAGCTAAATAATAAGTTCAACTTAAATCTCGACAAAAATAGGGATCAAAGTAATGGAATGGAATTCAACAAAAATGGGTTATAGGTTAATATCAGGGATGAGTCAAAGAATAGGTTGTTAGGCTCAATGGGGCTCACTAGGGGTTAATTTATGGAGGTAGGCTTTTATGGAGTAAGTGGGTTAAATCCTAAGTGCCTTTATCATCTCGGTATATCAGATCAATGATGTGGTCTTGACATGTGTAATCAAAGCAAGTTCTAGAATAGCAAATCAGTATTGACTCACTCAATGGAATAATAAAAGTGAGCACGAAAGAATGTATGCTCAAAAGGCTCAAAAATCTCACCAGAATCACGGCTTTTGATGTCAATACTGCGAATTTCAAATCTCAAGATAATACTTAAAATTCAGAAAATTAACTTATGCAAAAATTGGGGTTCTCAAAAATTCTAACTTATCATGCTTGATTCCCTAGTGTTTTAAAGTTTGAATAATGAAAGTACAAGCACCTATGTCTTAATTCTCACATATCAATAAAAATCATAATTCAATCAGAATATATTCTTAATAGGAGATTGAAGATAATGCAAAGAGTGAAAGTGAGAATTTGAGAACAATGCAAAATGTTAGTAAAAAAGTTCAGGGATTTCAAAGAGAGTGTAAAGACTGAAAATAGATTCCCCCCACACTTAAGATGTACACTGCCCTCAATGTACAAAGATAACATTAGTGGCAATAAAAGCACAAGATCATAAGACAAGGAAAGGTATGAAACTCCCTGCTTTGGATGGATTAGTGAGACGGAGATTGGAAGAGTTGGCAGTTGTGGCAGGGTGTTCCCATTTTCATAGAGATTTGAGATGTAAAGCTCCTTTGAAACTGAGAAGGTATTTATTAGTCGTGGGAAATTTGGATTAAAAGAGATTACTCCTTAGGGGTTGGCCGATATGAAAGATAGAAAAATAAATAAAAGAAAAATAATAGACTAAGTTTTAAGAAAATAATACTGAAATAATGAAAAGGATAAAAATAAAAATAAAATTCAAAATAAAAATGAAACTGAAGTTAGAAATAAAGGAAAAATAAAAATCAAAGTGAAAAATAAAAACTAAGATAAAAAAAATAAACATAAGAGGAATAGAAATATCTAATCTTCGGATGGATCACGTGGTGGTGGTGATGTGATGTGTAGATGCTGGCATATCTGCTATCGAGTCGCATCGATGTGATTGAGGCACTAGAAGTATTGTTGCTCGAATCTAGATAAGCACTCAGATATGTCAGTATCGATGGCTGCTGCACGAGATGGGCGCGAGGTGGTGGTGGCTCGGCTGGTGCATCATCTTCCGGTGGTGAGACATCGTCAGGAATGTCTTCTGGCTCCTCGCCCTCCTGAACAAGGCGGTATTGAAGGGGGTTGCCTCCAGGTCTGCGCTGGATCATCCTCATATGTAGTATGGTCTGGATGCCCTGAGGGGACATCCGACCTATCAATGTGTATGAGGATGTTTGGGCCGCGGTGTTAAGGAGCCCGAAGTGATGGGCCAAGCGTGTGATGTACGAGCCCATGGATATAATGCCCCGGTGGTAACGCTCAGTCTGATGCTGCATGGCATGCTCGATGAAGTAGGCGAGGTCGATGGGGTGCGTGTTCGCCATGCACCATAGGAAATAGGCGTAGTGAGTGTTGATGACACCTGTGCTTTCGCGTTTGCCCGTCAGAGTATGTACAAGGAGGGCGTGGATGTACCTCAAAGTGGGGAAGAGGGCGGTCGCCTTGCTGCTACTGGAGTTATATATCTGACGCCCCGGGGCGATCTTGCGCCAACAGTCGACTGGCCTGAGATGGATGTGACAGAAGAGGTTAGGGGAGTCTTCTTCTTCCATGAATTGCTCCGTGTAGAGCCTGAGTGCTGAGCCGAACTTTGGTACGCTCAGGTGGCATACGCTACCTCTTAAGCGGAACTAGACTGTTCTGGGATCATCAAACTGGTTCATGACGGTCTGGAGGTGGAATGTGGAACAGAACTCGAGGGTGAGCTCCATGTATGTAGGCTCGATAATCTGGAAGAACTTCTCCCAAGGGTCCGTCATGAGTAGGGCTCGGACTAAATCAGCGAGGTTTACTCATTCTAATGCTGCCCAATCTATGCATCGGCCAATGCTCAATGGGCGTTCTCGTAGTATTTGAAATAATTCCTCTTGCGAGGTTTAAGAGAATGTGATGGATGGGTGGCAAACTTCGGAGGTGGGTCTCAAGGAAGAACCACCTGGTCCCTTTCGTTTCTTCGAGGCGGGGACGACAGCTTTCTTACTACGCGATGACTTGTTACCTAAAATAAAGTTAGAATTATTAGTTCTAAAAATCGAAGTTAAATTGTAAACTATAATAAAATTAAATGTGTAGATTAAAATGACAATGTGCCTAAAAAATAAAATAGGGACTAACCAAAATAGTATATAACCCATTCTAAGTGGTAACAAAAACAAACAATATGGGTATGTATTTACACTAAATTCATGAGATAGATGGCAAGCAATTGTGCACTTAAATGGCATGCAATCCTAATATGTTCTCTAACTTTCTAGATTATTCATCCTAGTGTAACTAATTCTATGCTTGAATTAATATCTAGAATAAAGTAAAATTTAACTAAATAGATAATAAAAATGAAATATAAATAAATAAAATGAGAAAAATGAGAAAATAGAACCAAATATAGGGTTGCACGGTCGTGGGTTGAGGTCAAACAGTTGTCGGGTGAGGTTGCACAGGCGTGTGTCAGCTGTGTGTGAGCGTGGTGATGGTTTTAAGGTCAGCAATGGCGTTTATGGTGGTTTTGGAGAGGAGATTTTAGGGTTTGAGTGAAAAAGAGAATAAATAGTGGCTTCCTATTTATAGTTTTTGGGTCACACGGGCATGTCACACGCCCGTATGACTCGGGTTTTGCTCGTGTGTTTTGAAATTAGCGTGCCTGGTTCAAAAGCACGCCTGTGTTGGCCATCTCACACGGCCGTGTGCGATTGTGTTCACTTTTCCCACGGGCGTGGGGTAGGTCACACGGCCATTTGTGATATAGGTTTCGTTCTTCACACGGCCGTGTAGAAGGGCACACGGCCGTGTCCAAATTGGCAGTGTTGGCCACGGTCTGGGGACACGGGCGTGGGGATTTGTGCGAGCCTGTGTTTAAGTTGAAGGGTTGCCACAGCCATGTCGCACGGCCGTGGGGATTTATTGACAGCCCGTGTTTTGGGAAAAGTTTTCACTCTGTTTGTACACGGCCTAAGTGCACGACCGTGTCTCTACTTTAAATGTTCACACGGCCTGGGGCACGCCCATGTGCAAGGCCATGTAGTCCTAAATTTCTGCATTTAAAAAGGGTTAGTTGATGCATGAAAAATACTAAAATTTTAAAGAAAGAAAAGTTACGAAGTTAGTGCTCGGGTTGCCTCCTGAGAAGCGCTTATTTAGAGTCTAAGCTCAACTCTACCTGGATGTATCACGAAGGGATTTCGTGGAGCTGAAGCTCCTCCCTGTTATCTTTAAAATTCTCATCTCTATAATGTTTAAGCCTATGGCCGTTTACCTCGAACATATCGTGGTTGGGGTGAGTTACCTCAATTGTGTCGTATGGAAAGATAGTTTGAACAGTGAATGGACCTGACCACCTTGACTTGAGTTTTCCAAGAAATAGTCTTAGCCTTGAGTTGTAGAGTAAGACAAGATCACCTGTTTTAAACTGCTTAGGTTGTTTCAGTCATTTGTCATGACGTTGCTTCATGGCTTCCTTATATAGTCGTGAGCTCTCGTAGGCATTACAACGCCATTCATCGAGTTCATTTAACTGCATTAATCTTTTCTCACCTGCAAGCTTGAAATCAAGGTTTAAAAATTTGATAGCCCAAAATGCTTTATGTTCAAGTTCAAATGGCAGATGACAACTTTTTTCGTAGACAAGATTATAGTGAGATGTACCTATAGGTGTTTTAAAAGCAGTTCTATAAGCCCATAAAGCATCGTCTATTTTTCTTGACCAATCTTTCCTATTTGTTTCTATTGTTTTCTCTAGAATGCATTTTAGTTCCCTATTTGTTACTTCGACTTAGCCACTGGTTTGTGGATGATAAGGGGTAGCTGTTCTATGTTGTACTCCATACCCTTTTAAAATTTTTTCAAATTGGGCATTGCAAAAATGGGTACCCCTATCACTGATAATTATCCTGGGTGTTCACAATCGAGAGAAAAGTTTCTTCAAAAATCGTACTACCATTTTAGCATCATTAGTAGGTAAGGCTTGGGCTTCCACCCATTTTGATATATAATCTACTGCTACTAGGATGTACTTATTCCCAAATGAAGTAGGGAATGGACCCATGAAATCAATACCCCATACATCAAATATTTCGCATGAAAGTATATAGCTCTTAGGCATTTCATTATGTTGAGAAATATTACCTGTTCGCTGACATTTATCACAAGAGGTCACATACCTGTTGGCATCCCTGAAAAGTGTAGGCCAGTAAAAGCCTGATTCAAGTACCTTATGAGCAGTTCTAGCTCCACTGTGATGTCTTCTGTGGGTCCTGAATTGCAGTGATTTAAAATCTGGTATGCTTCTGTTTCAGTAACGCATCTTTGAATAACCTGATTTGCACAAATTCGAAAAGAAAAGGATCCTCCCAAAAGTAGTTTTTCACATCAGCGAAGAATCGCTTCTTTTGCTGATGGGTCAGCCCTTTTGGGGTGATGTTAGCTGCTAAATAATTTGCAAAATTAGCAAACCAAGGAACTGCTGCATCTGCTAAGGCTAGGAGTTGTTCTTCAGGAAACAAGTCGTTTATTTTATCGAGGTACTTGGGTTGCGTGTTTTCTAATCTTGAAAGGTGATCTGCTGCCAAGATTTCAACTCCCTTCTTGTCCTTTATTTCTAAATCGAATTCCTGTAACAATAGAATCCATCTTATTAGTCGAGGTTTTGCATCAGTTTTAGTTAAAAGGTAGCGAAGAGCAGAATGGTTAGTATAAACAACGACTTTTGACAAAATCAAATAAGATCTAAATTTATCAAATGCAAAAATAACAGCTAGCAATTCTTTTTTTGTGGTAGTATAATTTGCTTGAGCAGCTGTCAGAGTTCTGCTAGCATAATAGATCGGTTGAAAGTGCTTGTTTCTTCGCTGTCCCAAAACTGCACCTACTGCAAAATCACTTGCATCGCACATTAGTTCAAAAGGTAGATTCCAATCAGGTGAAATCATAATCGGGGCATAGAGTAACTTTTCCTTAAGAGTGTTAAAAGATTCTAAACATTCTTGGTCAAAGTTGAAAAGCACGTCTTTTTCTAGCAGCTTTGTTAAAGGCTTAGCTATTTTAGAAAAATCTTTAATAAACCTGCGATAAAAACTGGCATATCCTAAAAAGCTTCTTATAGCCTTAACTAAATTAGGGGGAGGTAATTTTTAAATGGTTTCAATTTTTGCTTTATCTACCTCTATCGCTTTACTAGAAATTTTATGTCCTAATACAATACCCTCTTGAACCATAAAGTGACATTTTTCCCAATTTAGCACTAAATTTGTCTCTTCACATCTCATCAAAACATGTTTTAGATTATTAAGACAAAGTTGGAAAGAATTACCAAAAACTGAAAAATCATCCATAAATACCTCCATGATGTCTTCCACAAATTCATTGAAGATAGCTAGCATGCATCGCTGAAAAGAAGCAGGAGCGTTACATAAACCAAAAGGCATTCTACGATAAGCAAACGTACCGTATGGACATGTGAATGTCGTTTTCTCCTGATCTTCTGGAGCTATCGGGATTTGGAAGTGACCAGAGAGGCCATCTAGGAAACAATAATACATGTGACCTGATATGATTTAAACTTGAATTAAAAGTCCAAAACTCATAATTTGCATCATAATCTCGTCTAGAAATTCTACTAACATAGTTTTCACTAAAACAATCATAACTTGACCTCCCGAACTCAAAATTGAGTGATTCAAAGTTCATTTTGAAGCTAAAAGATAGATCTTCAAACTCCATACAGACATCTCAACCTAGAAATGCTAGGATCATATATAAAAATTCATTACAAGTCTTCTAATTTCCTAAGCTTGAAAATTGGCAACTTCGGTGAATGGCATTTAATAAATTTCACCCCATCCATTCATGTATCATTCCCCTTTCCTTGAAAAGATTCATCCTCGACTCTTATATTTGATTGAATCTTGGTTTGATTTGTTTAGCCTTTAACATTATTGTCGGGCTTTGAGGTAATATGAGTTCATCACATCCATGGGTCTAATATTGGGCCTTTAGACTCTTATCATTCCTCCATTCCTCAAAAAGATTTGTCCCTGAATCTTTAACTGCACAAAAAGAAAAGGGATTAGAACAAATAACAATAAAAAAATACTTACCTTAACTTTCTTGTGCGCCAAAACTATCTCTAGGATCAAAGATATAATTTTGATCTCCCAAATGAGAACGGATCATATATCTCTCCTTCAAAAACAAACCATCAACAGTAAACAAAGAAATATTAGACACATGAGTGTTCAAGTAAAAAATAAAACTTTCTTTGAATATACATGGTCATCCATAAGAATTTCCAATGACGAGTCAAGAATTTTACATAATTATAAAAATCAAGAATGTTAAGATTATGTAAAAAATTTATCGTTAAATGTGAAGATAAAAAATTTTGTTGCAAGAGAAAATATATAAAATGCTTTAATAAACCTATCTAGTGCAACATAATTACTATTTTTAACCTTTACAAATCTAGATAAACCCATAAAATCAATTGAACTTTCAGACCAAGGTTTAATGAGATTTGACCAACGAGAAAGCATGTTGTAAGGAAAAACAAAATTAGTAGCATACTTATCAAAAACATTTATTGTATGCCTTCTTAAATTAGTTTCTAATGTTTTCTTACCTTTCTTACCTTGTAGCACTTGTGGAGAATTATTAATATTCAACTTACCTCTCTCTCTCACAAGTAAAAGTTTTGATCGATGGTAGAGTAATGTAATTAGAAGTCTGTCAATGGATCCTTAAAATCCTATAACAAGGAAAAACCACTAAGCAAATTCGAGTTATGATTAGTTAAGACATAATCGTTCCTCACTTTGGCATGAATATTTTCTTGTTTTTCATTTTCTTTTCCCACTTGAGAACTCTCCAATTTTACCTCATATGTATTTTCACTCACCAAAAGTGGACCATCAAGTAGACTTTTATCACTTAATGTCTCTTTTGTCTCTATCTTTTCAATTCTTTCTTCCTTACTTCTCATATCTGTAACACCCCTTACCCGTTTCTAATGCCGGGATAGGGTACGGGGCATTACCTTTACTAAATCTCATGCAAACATTCAACTTACACTCAATGAAATGTGCCCCAATTTAAAACTTATTCAAATATTGTCCTACAGACCTTCAAATGGGACTATGAGGCCTAAAACGTTGTTTAAAAATAGCCCAAGACCATTTCAGGCACTTAAGAAATTTTCTTCAAAAACCATTAAAAATAAGGCACATGCCCATGTGGAAGGGCAACACGCCCATGTGGTTTACACGATCTAGGCACCTAGGGACACGCCCGTGCCCCTTATTCGTGTGGATTTAATTTCTAACATCGAACCTATAGGGTTTTCACACGGCCTAGCACATGCCCGTGTGCTCAGCCTGTGTCCCTCACACGACCATGACACACTTGTGTCGCAGCCCGTGTGCAAAAACGTTGACATTCTATTTCTGATGTTAGTAATCACACGGCTGTAGCACATGCCCGTATGCTTGGTCGTGTCCTTCACAAGGTCAAGACACACGGTCGTGTCTCATGTCCGTGTGGCACTCTGATGGGCATTTAATTCAACATATTCAAGGTGCAAGGTACACACGACCTAACTACACGCTCGTGGGCCAGACAGTGTGTCACACACGGCCTAGACACATACCTGTGTGTCTACCCGAGTGGCCAAAAATAGGCTATCTACCAAGCCTCTTTGCCATTCTGAAACAAGATCAAACACATCCAAGCATACCAAGACCCCAATACTCAACCAATAGCCATAATTTGGCATCCACACAACTTAATATGATCTACAAACCATGCATTTAATCTATTACTCGTAGCACATACAATTGCTTATGTTTAATTTTCATTCTTGAAAACACTATCATTGCATTTGATAACCAATGGTAAATATTAGCCAATAAGTTTGGCATTATACAAAATGAAGAATTTCAAAGACAAGCCAACACATTTGGCTTCAAAATAATATGACACTAAACAAAAGAATAAAGTCCTATACATGCCATATTCTCAAAATGCTAAAGCTAACTATACCGAGTGCTTGGGATGATAGTGTGAATGGAGCCTCCAACGTGCTTTGATCCACGAGCTAACTAGGTGGCACTATAAGAAAATAGAAAGGAGAGGGGTAAGCATAAAGCTTAGTAAGTTGAATGTAAACATTATTAACAATTTACCATGAATTAACATGTTCATAACAGACTAATATTCACTCGCAAACATGAATGATTATGGGCATAACTTACTCATCATCATTCTCTTACTAATCATACAACATAAGATCGAGATCATTTCGCATACATGATATACAAGTACATGTACCACTCACAACAAGGTCATCATTTCTTTTAATTACTCACGCTACAAATTTTTCCCATGGAACTCAGTGGAATAGGAGAGGATACTCAATAGCCTCAAACGTAGGTTAAGCACCAATGCCATGTCCCAGACATGGTCTTATACTGGCTCACATGTTGAGGCCGATGCCATGTCCCAATCATGGTCTTACACTAGCTCTCATCTTATCACTGATGCCATGTCCCAGACATGGTCTTACACTGACATACATCTTGAGCCGATGCCATATCCCAGACATGGTCTTACATTGGCACTCCTCGGTTCATGCCGATGCCTTGTCCTAGACATGGTCTTGCACTAGCACATATTGAACTGATGCCATGTCCCAGACATGGTCTTACACTTACACATGACGAGGCTAATGCCATGTCACAGACATGGTCTTACACTAGCTCTTGTATAGCCCTAGTCTCACGGCTCAATTATCCAATCTATTCATACGGTTCCATCAGGAAATTTACCACATCAACCTCATTATATCAATTGCAAAGGTATAATCAAAATCTTTTGTAATATCAAAGTCAATGTATAAACATAAAATAAATTTGAAATATTTACACCCAACTTACATCGGTATACAAAAAGGTGGTAACTCGATCGATCTCAATCTACGAGCTTGACCTTTCCCCGGTCTAAGTTTGGGTCTCATACTTCTTGATCTATAATGACAAAATTTCACTAATTTACTCACTATATTAATCTAAACAAATTCAAGAATCATAATTTGGAAAAATGACCATTTTGCCCATAGACTTTGGCAGAATGACCATTTTACCCCTAGGCTCAAAAATTGATTTTTACTGAATTTCCTTATTAACCAAGCCTAACCGAATCTTTTTCACCCTTATGGAAACCCCAAATTCTCATTATTTTATACAAGTACCAGCAACTTATCAACTTTACATTTTAGTCTAATTTAGGTGTTTTCCATGAACACCCTTCCACAAAAGTTGTTTATTTAACAACCTACATTCATTTTATTTCATAAATTTCTAGCAAAAAACCCTTATAAACTCATGGAAAAACTCTAAATTTTCAACCAAATTGCAAAATACACCCTTCAAAATGTAGCTCATGCTACAAGGGTTCCAAAAATGCAAAAATATTTAATAAAGGCCTTAAAAATCACTTAATAGAGAGAAAAATAAGAGGCTGCAATTTGAAAGCTTCAAAACCCCTTCTCTTTGCTGGATATTTTGTTTGAAGTAGAGAAGAATTGAAGGAGATGAAAGCTTTTCGTTATTTTAATAGTTATAGTCAAAATAGGTCACCTACTCCATTTAAAAATTGACTTTCTAATTCCTTTGTCCCTATGGCCGGCCAAGGCTAATTATTTGGCCTATTTGGACTTTAAAAACCTCCAATTTTAGTTCTCTATCTATTTAACTCAATTTACTAGCAAATCACAACTTTTGCCCCTTATGCGATTTAGTCCTTTTTCGCGATTAGGCCTTCAATCGCGCAAATTAATTCACCAAAATTTTTATACACCCGTATAAAAAAATACTATAACACATAAAATAAAGATGAAATAATTTTCTCTAATCTTGAGTAAGTGATTTCAAAATCATTATTCAAACTAAGCCTAATTTCGGGCTGTTACAATATCCCCCTCACAAGTATTATGAATATTCAGTTCAGTACAAGATATCCAAATAGTAGAACATGACATTTCTATCTCATCTAACTCCAAAGATTTGAGGGAAAAATTCTCACTATCATCTTTTTTTATTGACAAAAATCTTGTGTTGGTATAATCACGACTATAGTGTCTAAGCCATTTGCACATAAAACATTCAACGTCACGAGATCTTTGTTGTTTTGGTGAAAGATTAGTATAAGTGGGCTTCTTAGAAGATGTAGGAGAAGGTTTTGTAGGAGCCCCATTTTTCCACTCAAAAGATTTAGCCTCATCATGTTTTAGAATCAATTTAGTAGTAGCATAAGGAGGTTTTTGATGCACCAAATATTGTGATGGACCAAATGGACGAGACTGACATTGTTGAAACTGCTACTCAATCTCAATTGCCTTGTGTATCGCCTCCTTAAGATCAATGTAGGTTTGAAGATTAAGAGCATTAGCTATTGAAACGTTCAAGCTATGTACAAATTGCACCATGGTAGTCTTTTGGTCTTCTTACATATTTGCTCTTTGCATGAGCATATCCATCTCCTTACAGTACTCATCAACATATCGATTACCTTGAATAAGGTGTCAAAGTTTCATTTTGACCTCTCTATAGTAATGAGAAACTTTCGTATCACTTGCTTCAACTTGTTCCATGTTTCAATTACCCTTTCATAGTTTATTTAACAATCAATTCCAAGCTGAATCCACAAACTCAATGCATAATCTGAAAATATAAGGGTCGCTAATGACACTTTTTCCTCTTCCCAGTGTTTATAGTAACAAAACATAAGTTCAATTTTTTATTCCTACTCACAATATGCCTTGGGATCCCTCGAAATGGTGGAATGTTGAAATTTGGTTTAGCTAAAAAATGTTGCCTACGGTCATTATTAACCAAAGTCTCATCATTTTCATAAGAGACATGTCGAGTAGTATTTGCACGAAGATGAGGGTGAACAACCTTATCTGGCCAATTAAGATTATGACACTCAATTTTGGTACTTAGAGGTTCCAAAATTTTGCTAGTCGTGTCTAGAGTAGTGTCACATTTTTTATCTCAAGCATTTCGAACCTTTTGATCCCTTTGCAACTTCCCAATCACAGTATCACGAATCATTATTAAAGCCTAAAAAGAACAAATCTAGTAATAAAGAAATCAAAAATAGTAAAAAAAAAAGAAATTTGAGAATAAAAAAAGCATATAAAAATCATAAATAAATAAGAAATAGAAATTAAAAAAGAACAAAGTGGAAAATGGACAAGTAAACTGATGGTTATGATGGATAGAATGGTAAATGCCTAGTTAAACCCTTTGAGATATAAATCCCAACAAACTCAATTAATGGCTCTAATCAACCACCAAGAAATAATCCTTAGCAAATTGAAGGGTGAAGAATGAATTTCCACAACTCCTTGAAGAAATTGAAGAAAATCGAGAAGAAAACTACTTCTAAAAATCACAATAAAGAAATATTGCACAAAAAACAAGCCTCATCTATGCATGTATCATTCCCCCTTTCCTGAAAAAGATTCATCCTCAAATCTTATATTTGATTGAATCTTGGTTTTATTTGCTTGGCCTTTGATATTGTTGTTGGGCCTTGATGTGATATGGGCCCATCACATTCATGGGTCTGAAATTGGGTCTTGAGACTCGTATCACTACGAGTAGTTCTAAATATTGTGTCAAAAAGAGCAAATATAATTACGATCTATAATGAGATTGCTCGAAAAAAAAAAAGATCAAATGTGAAATTGGTAAAAAGATGAAAACTGTAATTTTTTTATTTCTCACCATAACTAAAAATAAAAAAACTTTACTGATGTCATGCACGCTTGATTCGAATTTAAATTATTTTTAATATTTTTATTTAAATTTAATTATAAAATATATTAATATTAATATAAAATAATATATTTATTATTTTGTAAACAATGATATGAAGTTTTTGAATTGTTTAACCTAGGTTTGAAATATTTAAAAAGTTGAAGTTGTCACCTAATTTCTAATAATGATTTGGATTCATTGAAAGCTATTTTTGTTTTAGCTCAAAATTTTTCAATATTTAATAATAATATTGAATTTTAATTAAATGCAAAATCAAACTCAAATCTCTAATGCAAAATAAACTATCTTAATGCTGCTTTTTTATCTATAAAACTCAAAATTGTATTTAAACGCTCCAACTCCTTTATAATTAATTAGTTGTTGACACAAAACTCAAAGTACTTGGAACCAAAATATATCTCAATTGATTTCCTGAAGACATGGTTTTCCAATAAATGGAACGATTTGTACACTATTAGGCACTAGCTAGACAATGACAAAGATATGGCTAATCATAAGTGGAACAAAATAGCTAAGGAGGGAGTGGAGTTGAGTTGAGTGGACCAATAATTAGTGTCTAAAATCCTTGACCTGGGGATAGGGCAGTGGCCACTCATCAAAATAGTGAATAGAAATGAAAAGAAACTGATGAAGTTAGGAGGGTAACTGAGTTAAGACATCATGTGCAAGCATGTGAAATTGGTTCCCACCATTAGATCCAACTCAAACCCAATCAGTCCCTCACCACCTCACTCACACTCATTTCATCACATTCATTGCCCTACCACCTAGCCCTTACTTGGTCAACTCACCCAAATAGACACCAATCTGTGGTGCCAATTGTCCATGATTCCCCCCTTGTTCACACGAAGTCAATAAATCACCCCTTTATCCGTTAAGATGTGTAACACCTTGATTAAATTTGTATCAAATAATAATGAATCTTAAAAAATAATGGTATTGGTGTATGAGATTAACAAGGGAGGAGACACAGAAGATGGAGAGGTGGTGTTAGTAGAGGCCGGTTCATTTAATCTGAGCGAAGAGCTGAAGGTTGTAACAAGCTAGGAGGTTGAGATAGCAAAGGATTATGTTGGAGGTAGTAAGAGGGCTAGATTGAGGATTGATCCTTTCTTCATCACTTTAAGGTATATATAAGGGACGTTCAATGTTAGGTGGCATTAATGTGGCGGGTTTGTTATTAGACCATCATTGAGAGACATATGAGAATGATTTCTGTGATGGGATGCGTATGGTCATTCCATAAAATCCCTAAAGTAGAGTGGTTAGACCAATGTGAAGTTGGGTGGCCTAAGGAATCATGTTTTGAACAAGGTAACAAGTGATTGTTTGCCTCACAGGAATGGTCCATTCTAGTAAGGCAAAAGGTTGACTGAGGTTAGGCCTTCGGGACCATCAGTACCTTAGTGATTGGCTAGTAACAGGTGGAGTGACATTCTCCAAGTAGCTTACTATTCTATCACGTGTCACAGTTCGAAAGAATATAACAAATGGAATATAACTTAACCCAGTTAAATTTCCCCGATTCCCACTTCTCTTTTTCTATGCATATATATATATATATATATATATATAATTATTGAATCAAATTACAACTCCATTTAAAGCACAAGAATTACTCGAGTAAGTAGAAATAATGTAGAAACATGTATCAAGTAGTCATATGCACCCCTAGCTAGTTTATGATTAAGGATTTATTTTGTGTACAAAATCCTTAGTGATAGGGGGTTATGGTAACATGGGTCTCTTTCAGTTGTGAACAACAAAATATTTTGGGGGATAATTTTACTTTTTCATTTCTTTCTAGCTTTTAGAAGCAAAAGGAATGAAGATGGGGGGAGGTTTATTTTCCATTTAGTGGCCTAGGGACCCCAAACATAGAATGTGTTTCAATTAAGATACATAATCTTGCACACCCAGACTCATTGTGTGTTGGCCAATAATATAGCACAAAAATTATTGGATAGTGATTTAACATTACTTTCCTCAATAAAATATCCGAGGTATGTTTAATTCTAGGGGGAAAAAATACTCTTTACATCTTACAAGCTTCACCTTCCCTCCAAATAAGGTGCTAGTTATTATTTTATATGCTGCAAGATATTATGTGGTTTAAAGATCAAAATGTCATAGTTTTGCATATAATAGTGGTTATATTGGAGAAAACAAATGACATATGTCTATTGTACAACTTTCTATAATTTTACAAATTATAAACTCAGAAAATTAATTATGTTGCATATAGACCCTTCATTTTTAAAGTATTTACTAGATATATGACCCACGTGTTGTAGTGGGCATGATATCAAATTTATTAAAATGATATTTTACAATACTTTTAAATGATAAAAAAATAAGAAAAATTAAAACTTACCGCAAAATTGAGTTATTAGAATATGTCAATCAGTTAGCACTGATATTTTTGACAAAACATTATTAGATATATGTGATACAAACACAATACGATAAAAATAATTAAACACAAAACAAATAAGATGATAGAAATACAAGAATGTGTAAAATTTACATAAAAATTTATTAAAATGTCAAGGTTTATATAAATATGCCTCAAATACATTTATGATAGAAAATTGGCATAATGGCAAAAATTACCCTCAACGTTTATATTTTTAGACAATTCGATCTTTAATTTTTTTTTTCCATTTTCGAGTCAAATTACTTATTTATTAATGAAAAAAAGTAACGGTGTTGATATGATGAGACACCACATAAAATTTAATAAATTAAAAAAATTTAAAAATATTAAAAAAAAGAAAAAGCCTCCCCAGACTAAAAATCTAAAAACAGAAAAAAGTAAATAATAATAAAAAGTAGAGCAATTCGTAAAACTGGAGTAACTTTGCCCAACCTAGTTTATTCTAAAATCAAATCTTACTTTGTTTCATTTAGGTTTTGCTTGGTAGGCGGAAAGAAAATTAGAAACATGAAAATTTAGAAAATTAGAAGGATGAAAAATATAATTTTTCTTTTCATAGGTATGTTTGATAGAAAAGATGTAAAAATAAAAAAAATTACTTTTTCTTTCCATCCTTTGTTTGGTAGAGTTGAAAAATTAAAGGAAAGAAAATAAAACATTCAAAAAATGCATAAGTTTGAACTAACACACATCACTCATTTTTTCTCCTCTCATCTTTCCAATTCGAAAAGATTGATTTTTATGCATTAGGATAGAAAATGATCCTTTCTCTTATTTTCCTTCCTCTCACTTTTCTTCCCAACTAAACATGCTCAAATTGTATTTTTCTTCTATTTTTCAATTCCCTACTCCCATATCTCCACTTTTTCACCTAATCAAGCACACATTATGCTTTACTTGGTTGAGAGGAAAGTAAATTAGAAAGATGGAAAATTGAGGGGATAGAAAACTAAAATGATATGAAACATACTTTTTAAGAGAAATGGAGAGAAAATTATTTTTTCTTATCATCCATTGCTTAGTAGATGTGAAAAATTGAAGGAATAGAAAATAAAACATTTGAAAAATGCATAACTTAGAACTAGCATGCACATCTCTCTCATTTTCTCTTCCATCATCATTCCAATTTGGAAGGATTGATTTTTATACATTAGGATGAAAAATGATCTCACCTCCTCTTTTCTTTCCTCTCACTTTTCCATCTAACCAAGCACACCCTTAAACTTACAAAGTGTAAAAATTACATAAAGGACAACCACTTATTTGAACAAAAGGTAACTGACTTTTGTAAAAAAAAAAACTATTATTCATTATTAAATTGATTGTTTTGGAAAAAAAAATTTGTGCTTTTGTTGGAGGCTTATCTATATTGTTTATGTGTAAGGGTTTAAAACCCTAAAAATTTAACCCCAATTTGTCATCCCATGAGTATATGTTTGGTTTTTTACTCAGAATAGTTTAGGATTTCTATAGTTGATACAAACCCTAAATTAGTGTTGAGTGTTTTTCCATCATTTCTAATCGACTCGAGCTTTAGCCGTGCGAGGGATTAAAATCCCCAACTTCACTTATGACTTCTCTATTCCTAAGGGACCATATAGGCTGAGCAACACTAGTGATGGCAGCTTCTTGCTCCCCCTCCCTGCTTTGGAGCTTGGATTCCATTTTCCCCTAAATTCATTCTTCTTTCATCTTCTTCAAAAGTACATGATCGCTCCCAGTCAACTTTGTGAGTTTTCTTGATGGATCAGCTTACTTCATCAATTACTGCCGAAACAACGAAGTGCCACAGCTTGCAGTTTTCCAAAGGTTATATCTGTTAAAGGCCTAAAACTAAGGGAATTCATTGGGTTTTTACTATTTCCCTCATCACGAAAAGGTCGAGACTATAATTGCCAATTGGTGTATTAATTTTTTACTGAATCAGGGGAAATAGATTAGGGTGAGACGTAGGTTCACTGAAGGGTTTACTTTTCCAATAGAGTGGTCTGCACCAAGCAGGAACATGTGTTCGTTTAAGTGAAGCAATACAACAGAGAATGATTCTGAAGGAAGCGCATAGTAGCCCTTATGCTATGCATCCTGGTGGGAACAAAATGTACAAAGATCTTTAAGAGTTGTACTGGTGGCCATGGTTGAAACGTGAGATGATCGACTTTGTTGCTCGCTGTCTGACTTGTCAGCAGGTTAAGGCTGAGCATTAATTACCTTCGGGGTTGCTACAGCCAGTATAGATATCGATATGGAAATGAGAGCGAGTAACGATAGGCTCTGTTAGTGGGTTGCCTCCAACACCTACTAAGAAGGACTTTGTATGGGTTATCATGGATCGATTGACCAAGTCAGCTCATTTCATTCTGGTTAGGATGGATTTCTCCCTACAGAAACTGGCTAAGCTCTACATCTCAAAGATAGTGAGGCTACATGGGGTTCCTGTATCAATCATCTCCGATAGGGATCCTCGTTTTACATCTCAATTCTAGCAGAAGCTTCATGAGGCTCTGGGTTTGAGGCTTGACTTCAGTACTGCTTTTCATTCTTAGATAAATGGTCAGTTAGAGAGGGTGATTCAGTTACTGGAGGACATGTTGAGGAGCTATGTGATTGATTTCCGAGGTAGTTGGGAGGAGTACTTGCCTTTAGCAGAGCTTGCCTACTATAACAGTTATCTGTCTAGTATACAAATGGCACTTACGAGGCACTGTATGGTCATAAATGTCGCACTCCCTTATGCTGGACTTAGTTGGGTGAGCGACATGTACTTGGTCCAGAGTTGGTATTAGAGATTGAAGATAAAGTCCGTTTCATTCGAGAGCTTCTGAAAGTGGATTCTGATAGACAAAAGTCTTATGCTGATTTGAAGAGGAAGGACATTGAGTATTCTGTGGGGACTTGGTTTTCCTTAAGGTCTCAACATGGAAGAAGGTTTTGAGGTTCAGTCGCAAGGGCAAGTTGAGTCCTCGATTTATTGGGTCGTACCGAATTTTGAGAAGAGGGGGCCCAGTCGCGTATTAGTTGGAGCTACCTCCGGAGTTAGATCGCGTACATGATGTGTTCCATGTCTTGATGTTGAGACATTATCACTCTGATCCTATGCACATTATGCCCGTAGAGGAGATTGAGATTAGACCAAATCTAACATTCAAGGAGGAGCCGGTTCGGATTTTGGATCGTGACATTAAGGTTTTACGAAAGAAATCTATTCTTTTAGTGAAGGTGCTGTGGCAGAATCATAGCACTGAGGAGGCTACTTGGGAGCCACAGGATTCGATGTGACAGTAGTATCCTCACCTCTTCTGATTAAGTAAAATTTCAAGGACGAAATTTTCTTTAAGGGAGTAAAGTTGTAATTCCCCAAATTTTTTTTACTTTTGGCCTTTGTGAATTTGTGGCATGAAAATTTTTTGAATGTGTTTCTGTAATAATTTAACATAAGCATATGCCTACTTTAGTGGTTATGTGCTTTGGGTGTGTTGGGGAGGTCCCAAGTTCAAGTCTTAGCTTGGGAAAAATTTTGGGTTTTTATTAAATAAAGCCTCATCTTTACTCAATAGGCTTATAAGAATTTTTTTGTAAGAGCATAACATAATGGGCCTGTTGGTCTGGTGGTTGAGTGGTATGCTTGTAAGTGGGAGATCTTATGTTGGAGTCATTATTGAGGCTTAATTTTTGTTGCTAAGTCCTGTAAGAGTTTGTTTTGGCTTGGAATTCTAATGGTAGAGTGTTTAGTAGAGTGAATCAAGGCCATGGGGAGTTATCCAAATTTTTTTCACACTTTCCCTCTGTCAAATTTTCTCTGCAAAATTTCTTCTCTCTATATTCTTTTCTTTTTCTTCCAGCCGAAACCCCTTTTTGCTGCTGTTTACCCTCTATATTATCATTAATTTTTTCCCTTCATCATCGTCATTGTTTATCTCTGTGGTTGGTGCATTTTCGATAAGTGTAGGGGTGCGTTTGGTTTTGTTTTAATGAGCGATTGGGTTTTTAAGAGGTTGCTTTCTGTTTAGGAAACTTTCAAGCTATTGTGGACTACTAAACAACACTCTAAATCAGCAAGGAATCGCCTTCATTTGTTAGAGGTAAAATTGTCATGGGTTTTGGGATTTAGTCATTCTTAACAAATTAGATTAAGTTACTAAAATTGGACTTTGACTTGTCAATTTTAGGTTTGGAAGGGCACAAGAATGCTTAGGCATCGAAAACGGTCTAGGTGTGTACTTTGATTGCACAAAAAATGAGTTTCGGTGAAAGCTAAAAAGCAAACTGTCGACGCCACACGGGCGTGTAGACTGCCTGTGTGGAGTCCCTGTGGTGATACACAGCCGTGTGATCGACGAACCAGGACATCTGCACTCAACACGGGTGCGAAGGACACGGCCGTGTGAGGCTGGCGAGGCCGTGTGCGAGACACAGGCTCAGCCAATTGGGCCGTGTGGGCTACACAAGCGTGTGGGTCCACACGGGTGGACCACACGGACGTGTAAGATTTTGGGCCAGGCCGTGTGATCCACACGGCTAAGGCCAATTTGGGTCGTGTGGGCCATACAGTCATGTGGGCCCATACTGGTATGCCATATGGGCGTGTGAACCCATTTTTCTTATATGTTCGGTAAGGTTGCACGGGTCGCCCTAGTTGACTGTGACTTGTTGTAGGGTTGGTAAGGATATCTTAGACCCCTTTTCTGTGATTGATAACATGATGCGTGATTTAAGCATGTGTACTGTACTGTTCTAGATCTCGATATACATGTTAACATGTTATACGTAGCATGTGTTTCGATACTGTACTGGATATGAATATATGTATGTTATTCTATATATTAGCATGCCATGACATTATGTTGCATTGTATTGGGGTGGGATTGATGATGAAGTGAAGGAAGTTCTGAAAGGCTTTGATACGACTCGCGATATTAAGTAATAAAATTTATAAAAACTTATCACACCAAAACTAACTAATATCACGATCTTAAAGGCAAGTGCACCTATCGAACAGTAGTATAGTTTAGCAGCAAGACCGAGTTATCATACCCAAGGGAACTAAAAGTACTAATACTTACTTCCTTTCTATTATCTAGCCTAAAAATAAAAGAGGTTTGGTTGAAACTAATTCTAAAACTAATTAAAACTGCACAAAAAGTAAATTGGGGAAAACTTTAGGGAAAAGCTAATTGATATGGGCAATACTTAAGGGAGAATCCACCTAGACTTCACTTGTTATTAGTTCTTGAGTTAGACGATTTATTCACTTGACTTGATCCGTAGAGATCCCTAATTTATGCTAAACCCTCTGTCGAGGCGAAGAGCAACTAGGCCTAGTTTGTTAACTAAAGTTCCTTTATTAATTAACACCCTAGGTTGCATTAATTCGATCTATGGTTCCCCAATTAGGTTTGACCCTAATCCGGCAGATTTATGTCGCCCTATGTCTAGGGTTGCATGCAACTCCGCTTAATTATGGTAGATCTACTCTTATCACAGGGACTTTTGCTCCTCTGCTTTAAGCACATCTATTTCTTGAATAAATATCTAGGCTTATTAACACAATAATTAAGCACACATAATTAAGAACAACTCAAGTATTTAACATATAACTCAAGAATAAATAATAACAAGATTCGTCTTAGGTTTCATCGGCCTCAAGTATTTGAGGGGTTTAGTTCATAATAAAGAAAGAAAACATCTCAGAAGAATTAAGATAACAAAACATAAAGAACCCGAAAACCCCTGAAGGAATTTAGGGAGATCCTCTGTCTTAATATAGAATTCTTGGCTTCTGGGATGAATCAATCGGTTTCGCTTGGAGTAATCCCTTGCTTTCACTCTTTGTGTTGGCAGAAATATGTCGCTCTTTTTCTGAGAGAAAAGAGTATTCCCTTAGCAGGAAATAAAACACACCTTATACTCTCCTGAGTGTAGTGACTTCTTCGGCCATGCGTTTTCACATTTTGGCTCATTTTCTCTGGTTTTTGGTCCATTTTCCGTTCTTTTCTCCTCCCTATACTCTCCTGAGTGTAAGATATGAAAAGAAAGATTAAGTCTCACTAAATTGATAATAATCCATCCAAAATATAGGCTAAACATAAGGTAAAAATATGTATAATTTATCGTTTATCAAATACCCCCACACTTAAGCCTTTGCTTGTCCTCAAGCAAAATCTCAATTCCTAATAAAGAATCATTCTTCTCAACTTACAATCTTTATCAATAATGTTTCAAACTAATTCACAAGTAGTCATACAATGAATATTCAATCAAAAGAACATTAAAGATTCAATCACTCTAAGTTGAGAATTTTATCATTGAAAACATAAATTTTCTTCCTAGTGCCTAAGTAGTTATCTCTCAATCTTAATTAACAGAAGTTGACATCTTCACTAAAGATTCACTCTATCCACTTGAAGTGTTTAGGGTTCAAAAATTAAGTACTCTCTAGTCAACCTGAAAAGTTATTACCATAGGCTTGCAAGAAAATCACATCTCCACCACTATAGATTGACATGATACATCAATCAAAAGGTTTTGTAATGGTTGTAACGGGGCTTGGTTAGGGGTGTTGTCACAGGCTGCAAAAGAGGGTTAGAATTGAGATCGAATTGAAAAATTATCTAGCTAGAAAAATCTCTATCACTGGAACATATTCTTTGGCCTAATTCTTATGATAACATCATTTCTGCCTTGGTAGCCTTAAAATAGAAATATGCAAAAACCATTTGAACAATTACAGATTATAACTGAACATACATTTTTTTTTGTTATAATAACAATTCAAGTATTATACATTAAATATTTACAACTTTACAATATGGAAAAGAGAATAAAGCTAGATAATAAGTTCAGCTTCAAATCTCGACAAAAATAGGGATCAAAGTAATTGAATGGAATTCAACAAAAATGGGTTATAGGTTAATATTAGAGGTAAGTTAAAGAAAAGGTTGTTAGGTTCAATAGGGTTCACTAAGGGTTAATTTATAGAGGTAGGCTTTTGTGGAGTAAGTGGGTTAAATCCTAGGTGCCTTTATCATTTCGGTATATCAAATCAATGATGTGGTCTCGACATGTATAATCAAAGCAAGTTCTAGAATAACAAATCAGTATTGACTCACTCAAAGCAATAATAAAAGTGAGCATGAAAGAAATGTATGCTCAAAAGGCTCAAAAATCTCACTAGAATTATGGCTTTTGATGTCAATCCTGTGAATTTCAAATCTCAAGATAACACTTAAAATTAAGGAAAAGAACTTATGAAAAAAAATTTGGGGTTCTCAAAAATTTCAACTTATCATGCTTGATTCCCTAATGTTTTAAAGTTTGAATAATCAGAGTACAAGCACCTATGTCTTAATTCTCACATATCAATAAAAATCATAAATCAATTTGAATGTATTCCTAATAGAAGATTAAAGATAAAGTGATTAAGAACAAAGCATCAGATTTCAGGGTTTTCACAAATAATAAAGATTTAAAGTACATTTCCCCCCCACACTTAAGATGTAAATTGCCCTTAATGTACAAAGATCACATTAGTAGCAATAGAAGCATAATATCAAAAGATAGGGACAGAATTGAAACTCCCTGTGCTTTGGATGGATTAGTGAGATAGATATTGGGGTTGGGAGAGACGACAGTTGTGGCAGGGTGTTCCCATTTTCATAGAGATTTGAGCTGTAAAGCTCCTTTGAAACTGTGAAAGAATTTATTAGTCGTGGGGAATTTGGATCAAGAGAAATTACTTGTTAGGGGTTGGCCGTTAGGAAAAAGAATAAAATAAAACAAAATATTAAAAATACTAATATTCAAAAAAATGAAAAAGATGAAATGAAAGAAAATAAAAACAAATTAAAAGAAAGAAAACAACGTTAGTAGAAAAGGTGAAAATAAAGATCAGTGTTGAAAATCCAAGTTAAGATAAAAAGAAGAATAAGATAAAATATATATAAAAAAAAGAGGATCTAGTCCTCGGATGGATCACGCGGTGGTGGGGTGATGCTCAGGTGCTGGCATATCTGCACTAAGGTGGTGTCGATATAATCGAGGCACTGGAAGCACTGCTGCCCAAAACGATCTAGGTGCTTGGATATGTCAGCATGTGTGGCTGCCGTCTGGGTGGGTCGTCTGGGGCGTGGTGGCTCGGCTGGCTCATCCTCCTCCTGTGGTGGTGGTGAGACATCATCAGCAATGTCTTCTGGGTCCTCTCCCTCCTGGACGAGTCTGAACTGAAGGGGGTACCTTCTGGCCTCCGCTCTATCATCTTCATGTGTAACATCGTCCGATGCCTTGGGGAGACATTTGACCGATCAAAGTGTAGGAGGATGTTTGGGCTACGGTGTTGAGGAGCCCGAAGGGACGAGTGAACCGTGTGATGTAGGGCCCCATGGATAATACGCCTCTATGGTGCCTCTCTGTCTGATGCTGCATGGCGTGCGCTATGAAGTATGCTAAGTCGATGATGTGGCCGTTCACTATGCACCACAGGAAGTAGACGCCGTGAGTGTTGATGACATTGATGCTCTCTCGTCTACCTGTAAGAGTGTGAGCAAGAAGAGCATGAATGTACCTCAAAGATGGCACGAGGGCGGTCGCCTTGCTGACGCTGGGGTTATAGGTTTGACGTCCTGGGGCGATCTCATTCCAGTAGTCGACGGGCCAAATGTGGATGCGACGAGAAAGGGTGGGGAAGTCCTCGTCTGCCATGAACTGCTCGGTGTAGAGCCCAAGTGCTATGCTGAATTTTGGTACGCTGAGATGTCGCACGAGGCCCCCCAACCGGAATTAGACCGTCCCTGGATCATCAAATCTAGTCATCACCGTCTGTAGGTGGAATGTGGAGCAAAACTCTAAAGTGAGTTCCAAGTATGTCGGCTCTATAATCTAGAAGAACTGCTCCCATGGCTCTGTCATCAGTAAGGCCCAGACGTCATCCACCAAATGGATTTGCTCAAGGTCGCCCCAGTCTATGCAGCGGCCCGTGGATATAGGGCAGGCTCTGAGTAGTTGATAATGTTCCTCTTGCGAGGCTTGGGCAAACGTGATAAATAGGTGTCGAACCTCGGAGGTGGGCCTTGATGATGAACTCCCTGGCCCTTTTCGTTTCTTTGAGGCGGGGACAGCAGCCTTTCTAGCGCGTGATGATGACATAGCATTTGAAAATAACAAAAGCATTAGTCTTAAAGATTGAAATTAAACTTAATAGATAATTAAAATATAGAAAATAATGGTCCTAAGAAAACATAAACTAAGGATTAACCTGAATAGTAGAAATTAATCATGTTGAAACTTGTAACAAAACTAAGAAATATGGGTATGTAAATATAGTAAATTAGTGACAAAAATGGTATGCAAATATGAGTTTAAATGGCAATGAAAATGAATTCTAAGTGGCAAGCAAAAATGAAATTAAGTGGCATGCAATCCTAATGTGTTCTATCTAGATTATTCATCCTAATTTTCCTAATTCCATGCTTGATTAAACATCTAAAACTAAAGTAAAATTACATAGTTAGAGAATAAAAATGAAATAGAAATAAATAAAAGAGAAAAATGAGAGAATAGAACCAAATTTGATTGTAACACCCCTATCCCGTAACCATCGCCGGAATAGGAAGAGGTGTTACCAGAAACTAGGAATCGGATCAGGACAGAAAAATTTTAAACATTTTCTTGAATAAAGATCGTTAATTTACTAATTACTATACACAATCAAAGTTTGAATTTAAGACTTACACAAGTAAGTTCCATAAGATGCCACATTCGCGTGATTTATAAATAAAAGTCATAATATCATTTTTGCTTAGCATCTATCCTATACATGCCATAAGCTAAGTCTAATCACATGATTACCACAATAGTAGATAGTGTGACGAAGTGTTGACGATCCCCGAGCTCGTAGGTGGAATTAAAAATCTATAAAACACAGAAACCAAACAAACAGAGTAAGCTTTCATAAGCTTAGTAAGTCTTAAGTAAAACAAGTAACTTTAATGAATTAAAGACATTTATCTCATATACAATATCACATAGCTACCACATATACTTCCATAATAATGTCCAAAATAGTTGAATATTCACAAGCACACAATGCACACTTTGCATACAATTTCAAATAACTTCGTATTCATATATCATAGAAAAAGAAAATTTCATATATGCACATAATATCTCACATTGGCCGAATGTACCATCATTATATATATATATATTGTCACTTATTTACTTATGCATCATATCATACATTAAGATTCTATCCCAATCAAATTCACAATTTGGTACATAATACATACCTGGCACAATTAAACTCAAACAACAATTTATCATTCAACTTCTCACTTAAGCTGTTTTCTAGTTATATTATCTTTTGGCCGAATGCATATTATCAAATGTAACTCATTTAACATGATAATTTCACTTGAATCGAAACTCATATAACATGATTAAATCAATTACTTTCACATAGCATTCACACATAGACCGAATGTATCACGATCACATTTATAGTTCTAACACTCTTTCAAAATTGCATCACTTTATACACTTACAATTCAACCCAAATCAAATTTCAAATACGAGTACATGATACATACCTGGCCAACTTATTGCATTGTACGTATTTATTAGTAATTATTACCGTGAAGTCTCATATTTTTAGACTTTACTCAAACCACTGGCAAGACTTTTAGCCTGTATAAGTTATTAACACAAAGCGTGCGGGTCCTTAAACTCGGATACAGTTCCAGCACGAAGCCTGTGGAGCTCTAATCCGGATACAATCCCAGCACGAAGCCAGCGGGTCTCTAACCCGGATACAATCTCAGCACAATTCATTTAATATATATTTTTTTACTAAATTTAGCCTCATCAAATATCTAATAATACACACTTTTCACAATTGGTCATTCGGCCACATTGTATACATGTAAATATATGTACATTTCACATTTGCCCATTTGGCCACACCATATACACAAGCACATATATAAGGTAATGTTTTTATCATCACTTGCTAATACATCACATACTTTGCTTTCATTTAAATAACCACTCAGCCATATTACATTTCTAAGTAACCATTCGGCCTCACTGTACAAATAAAGATAGCACACATTTTCATAAAGGCCATTTGGATAACTTGCACACATTTAATATTAGCCATTTCGGCCTCACCACACATACATATCTTGTACATCAATTTCATCATAACAAAATTGACTAGGTATACTCGTCATTTACGGCTTATAACCTAACTTTAATATGGATTCGGTACTTTGATTACTAATATTTAATCAATAGCTTATAAGCAACTCAAACAGTTTTATCAATATTTACAACATAATCACAATTTCACTACAAGCTGTCTTCCTGAGCAATAGTAATTCAATTGTTTGTAATTGGAGCTACAAAACTCCAAATCAAGTGCCGTTAATTTTCCCAAAAAATAGACTCATATATCTTCTATCTAAAAACTTTTCAAAATTTTTGGTTTGGGCAATCATTACCAGATTTTTCTTAAAATTTCCCCTATTTTACTATTTGACTATTCTAACCACTCTTCACTATGAATCAAATTTCTCATTGTACAGAATTCAAAATATGTTCTTGTTTATTTTGTTTGAAACTAGACTCATTCAGGAGTCTAAGCATATAAATTTTATCTTATAATCGTTTTTGTACCGTTTATAATGATTTTATAAATACAGAACAGGGGCCCTCGAAGCCCTTTTGACTCTGTGCCACACCACTTTAAATATCTCATTATTGGAAATTCCTTTGTTTACATGGTTTCTTTTATAAGAAACTAGACTCATTAAGCTTTAATTACATATTTTATTCAGCCTCTAATTCAACTCCAACAATTTATGGTGATTTTCTAAAATCACATTACTGCTTTTGTCCTAAGCAGATTTATTACAATTTACTCTTAAATTTCCAAAGTTCAAACACTTAAGAACTTATAAAAGAATCAAACTCAAGTACTTAATAATTTACCATTCGGCCCTAGATCATTCCATGGCCACATTTTATTTCACAAATTAGTCATTCGGCTCTAGCACATATAATAAGTTCTTAATTTAAAATCTCATTCTTACGAATAGACCATAAAACATTTCTAATTATAATTCTTTCATCTTACCTTCACATTCGGATATAAATATTTCTACGAATAGTATCGATTGATCAAGATACAAAGTAGGTTTAATTACTTAAAGACTTACCTCGATAATTATCGAACGTGAATTTTGGCTATTCAATCAATTTCCCCTTTCCACGATCTGAATTTTTTTCCTTGACTTATTGAGCTTTCATTAAACAAATGAAATAGTTCAATTACCCTTTCAATTTATCATTTCAATTTCAGATAATTTCAAATACACAAAGCTTACTGCACTTTCATTACTTTGATTAATTAAAACTCATGGTAAAATTTATACACATTATGGGACATTATCATTAATCCCATTATCAATATCGAATCAAACTTTCCCCACAATAAGCTACATTCGGCATGATCACATGTTTCACAAAAATTAAATTAAATCTCATCACAAGCTTCAATCGGCCATCTCAAAGAACATCAATTAAATCATACTTTAATATTAAAATAGTATCTCATGTGTACTTGTCCTAACTAACCGAATGTACTTTAGTTCCAAATTTTATCTTTAACAATTTACTAAGCTCCAAACTCAATTATAACTATACACATATCATTTGAAGTAGTTAACATCAATTCACTGTACAATTTAATCATGGCTGAATGCTATATAAGATCATCAAAACACAGTATATATTAACTCACATATTCACATTGCAAAATATCACAAATGGTTCAAGTCATTCTTTAAAAGCATATTCGGCAAATTTACTAAATCCAATTTATTATCAAACCACACCTTCTAACATTTAGTTTCAGATGTCTTAAATTGCAACATAGTCGAGTATCTTCTAGACCTTGACTCCTCTTTGACACATTTATCTAGCTCCCAATTAACTTAACTATGTATAAACATCATTTAAACATCCAATCTTCAACTCATTATACAATTGAACATAGCCGAATGTGATTTGTTTATTAATAACTCATAGTAAAAAAATTAACTAGTTTATAATCACTCAAAACCACTTCCCATTGCACAACATCAATTAAAAATGGATTAGTACACTTTTAATCATAACCGAATACATACCTCCTCTCATACTCAAACAATTATACATTCACAACTCAATTTATTTAATTAACACATAATTCTATCAATTCAAGGCTCAAATTAACAAAAACATGCTTTGATTTTAGCCAAAAACAATTTTCTTTCCCAATAGTTCTTACACGGCAAATTTCAACTAAAATCTCTTAGAAATAATTTCAATTTGATGATTCCTTGACATTGCATTCATTCGATCATCCAAAGATCAAAATTAACATCCAACAACACCTTCCAAGCATCTATTAAATTTTCACATTTTCTTTTAACCATCTCCCGAATGCTAATTTTTCAACAAATTTCAAAATTTTAGCATGGACTAAGTAAGGGACTTAACAACTAATTCAAATGTACAAGAATTCCAAGAATCAACATGAATTACATACCTTAATTGAAGTTCTAAGATGACCGAATGCCCTTGTTGTTTTTCCCTTCAATTTTTCTTGCTAGTTTCGGCTAAAGAAGAAAGCCATGGAGCCTTTTCTTGTTTTTCTCACCATTTTTTTTATTTAACATTAATTCATTATTATAACATTATATTTTATTTTTCTAATATAAACTTCACAAAATGCCAAACCTACATCATCATTACCGTCCACTACCTATAAAGTGGTCAAATTGACATGCAAACCCCTTACAAAGCTAATCATATACAATTTGGCCTCTTCAAATTTTACGTATCACATTTTTATGGTTTATCAATTGAGTCCCTTTTTGATAATTTGACATCCAAATATCAAAATTTTAAGCACCAAATTTTCACACATAGCAATTCACATGATAAAACATAGAAAATAATATTTTTGAAAATTTTCTGACTCGGTTTAGTGGTTCCAAAACCACTTTTTCGATTAGGGTCAATCTAGGGCTGTCACAACTCTCCCCCTAGGGATTTTCGTCCCCGAAAATCTTACCAGCGAATAGGTTAGGGTAACATTCTGTTATAGGGTTTCTCTAGATCCCACATTGTTTCCTCAACTTTGAGCTTACACCAAAGTACTTCAACTAACAAAACTTTTTTCTTAGTTTAATTATTATAATCACAGAGATCTGCAGAATTGCACATTTACTCATTTACTTGATTTCATAAGCAATAATCACTTAATTTAATTTATACTTGCATTTCAAACACACATATTAACATGTATAATTCATAACATCAACCCACATATTCATAACCCACATTTTCATTCATGTATAAGCTGTAACCTGGCCAAAAGTACACATATACTCAAACATCCCAATGAATATCCTTTATACTTTATCATCTCAATATTCAACTTAACTTATTTCGAAAAGAAAATCAACTTCCACGTACCTGAACATTTAGTTCATTTAACACATTCAGTCAGAGTTATCATTACCCGTATACAGTCGATTAGGCATAAAGCCTAATATAATGTACCGGCATGAGATTTATTTTAGCACATAACCCATATATTCAGAATTATCAGCATTCATCAAAAATTCTTACAGACTTTCAATTGTCGAACTTAATCGAAATAATTTCTTGAACATGATTAACAAAATAGGGGTCGTTAAGCAATAGCACATATGACTTCATATACCAAGGATCTCATAGACTAAATCCATAACACATTTATAACATAAATTCATTTCTTAACAACATATCCACCACCTTTTTACGTATTCACTTATTTAGTATACATGATATAATATAAACTTCCAATTTTTTTTTTTTTACTTTCATTTGATTTTCACATACCTTCTGTACATACCTGTATCACTTATTCTGATCTTACTTTATTTATCATCTTAAATATGCTCATTGAATCATTCAAAATCATTACGGATACTCATTAATCACATATAACTCTTACAATGCCATATTCTAAATATGGTCTTATATGTTATCACATATCGAGTCGATGCCATGTCTCCGGACATGGTCTTACACACCATCTCAAATCAATGCCTTCGCTCCATACGAGGTCTTACATGAATCTCGTTTTACTCACTTAGTGTCTACTGACCGATCTCGCACACATAGTGTTCGGTTGAAGAACTCGCACTCACAGTGCCTCAATTACTGATCTTGCATACATAGTGCTCGGTTAAAGGAATTTGCACACACATAGTGCTTCTAATCATTTACACACATAGTGCCCCTATTCATTTGTTGTTACACATTGAAATGACTTAACCAAGTCTATAAGCATCATGTATGTACAGTTTTAAACATATCCTTTCATTTAACTTTGAATTCATATAGTAATGAACACTTAAACTTTGCTCAAATCACTGGCATTAAGCCTGCTAGGCATGAAAGCCTGAATACATATCACCGGCACGAAGCCTGCTAGGCACGAAGGCCGGAATACACATCACCGACACGAAGCCTGCTAGGCACGAAGGCCCGAATACACATCACCAGCACGAAGCCTGCTAGGCACGAAGGCTCGAATACATATCACTGGCACGAATGCTCTTCGAGACTTAGCCCAGATATAACACCAGCACGAATGCTCTTCGGGACTTAGCCCGAATGTAACACTAGCACGAATGCTCTTCGGGACTTAACCCGGATATAATTCACTGAACCTTTATGCATATTTATCCATCAAGTATACATTTCACAATTCTATCACATTGGAATTTCATTTGCTTCATTCGCATACAAACACATAATGTATAACTTTCATTTAACATTCAATCTATATGCACACAGGGATCACATATCCACCTAATTATCATAGCTTATTTTCTAGTGATCATTCGGCTACATGCCTTACACACAACTATTTCATAAACAAATTTAGGTATAGTAAGGTCGATGGGCCGTGATTCATATATCATACACTTATAACATGCCATTTTAACTTTTATGCTAAACTTAATTACTCAAAACTTACTTATATTTATACCTTTCTCAATATTGACACATCATAAGCATGTTTCAATCCTCTCAACACCATCTGCTACAGCTCGATCGGGATCAGATTTCATTACAATACGAAAAACACATTTTAACTATCAGAAATCATCACACTATCATTTTATCACTTTATGGCATGTATAACTAGACTCACACGTGCTACGTTAGTCCTAGAATCGACTAAATCGTAGCTCTGATACCAATAAAATGTAACAGCCCTACCCCGTAACCATCGCCGGAATAGGAAGAGGTGTTACCAGAAACTAGGAATCGGATCAGGACAGAAAAATTTTAAACATTTTCTTGAATAAAGATCGTTAATTTACTAATTACTATACACAGTCAAAGTTCGAATTTAAGACTTACACAAGTAAGTTCCATAAGATGCCACATTCGCGCGATTTATAAATAAAAGTCATAATATCATTTTTGCTTAGCATCTATCCTATACATGCCATAAGCTAAGTCTAATCACATGATTACCACAATAGTAGATAGTGTGATGAAGTGTTGACGATCCCTGAGCTCGTAGATGGAGTTAAAAATCTATAAAACATAGAAACCAAACAAACAGAGTAAGCTTTCATAAGCTTAGTAAGTCTTAAGTAAAACAAGTAACTTTAATGAATTAAAGACATTTATCTCATATACAATATCACATAGCTACCACATATACTTCCATAATAATGTCCAAAATAGTTGAATATTCACAAGCACACAATGCACACTTTGCATACAATTTCAAATAACTTCGTATTCATATATCATAGAAAAAGGAAATTTCATATGTGCACATAATATCTCACATTGGTCGAATGTACCATCATTATATATATATATATTGTCACTTATTTACTTATGCATCATATCATACATTAAGATTCTATCCCAATCAAATTCACAATTTGGTACATAATACGTACCTGGCACAATTAAACTCAAACAACAATTTATCATTCAACTTCTCACTTAAGCTGTTTTCTAGTTATATTATCTTTTGGCCGAATGCATATTATCAAATGTAACTCATTTAACATGATAATTTCACTTGAATCGAAACTCATATAACATGATTAAATCAATTACTTTCACATAGCATTCACACATAGACCAAATGTATCACGATCACATTTATAGTTCTAACACTCTTTCAAAATTGCATCACTTTATACACTTACAATTCAACCCAAATCAAATTTCAAATACGAGTACATGATACATACCTGGCCAACTTATTGCATTGTACGTATTTATTAGTAATTATTACTGCGAAGTCTCATATTTTTAGACTTTACTCAAACCACTGGCAAGACTTTTAGCCTGTATAAGTTATTAACACAAAGCGTGCGGGTCCTTAAACCCGGATACAGTTCCAGCACGAAGCCTGTGGAGCTCTAATCCGGATACAATCCCAGCACGAAGCCAGCGGGTCTCTAACCCGGATACAATCTCAGCACAATTCATTTAATATATATTTTTTTACTAATTTTAGCCTCTTCAAATATCTAATAATACACACTTTTCACAATTGGTCATTTGGCCACATTGTATACACGTAAATATATGTACATTTCACATTTGCCCATTTGGCCACACCATATACACAAGCACATATATAAGGTAATGTTTTTATCATCACTTGCTAATACATCACATACTTTGCTTTCATTTAAATAACCACTCAGCCATATTACATTTCTAAGTAACCATTCGGCCTCACTGTACAAATAAAGATAGCACACATTTTCATAAAGGCCATTTGGATAACTTGCACACATTTAATATTAGCCATTTCGGCCTCACCACACATACATATCTTGTACATCAATTTCATCATAACAAAATTGACTAGGTATACTCGTCATTTACGGCTTATAACCTAACTTTAATATGGATTTGGTACTTTGATTACTAATATTTAATGAATAGCTTATAAGCAACTCAAACGGTTTTATCAATATTTACAACATAATCACAATTTCACTACAAGCTGTCTTTCTGAGCAATAGTAATTAGATTGTTTGCAACTGGAGCTATAAAACTCCAAATCAAATGCCGTTAATTTTTCCTAAAAATAGACTCATATATCTTCTATCCAAAAAATTTTCATAATTTTTGGTTTGGGCAATCAATGCCAGATTTTTCTTAAAGTTTCCCCTATTTTACTATTTGACTATTCTAACCACACTTCACTATGAATCAAATTTCTCATTGTACAGAATTCAAAATATGTTCTCATTTATTTCGTTTGAAAATAGACTCATTAAGGAGTCTAAGCATATAAATTTTATCTTATAATCATCTTTGTACCGTTTATTATGATTTTCTAAATACAGAACAGGGGCCCTCAAAGCCCTTTTGACTCTGTGCCACACCACTTTAAATATCTCATTATCGGAAATTTCTTTGCTTACATGGTTTCTTTTATAAGAAACTAGACTCATTAAGCTTTAATTACATATTCTATTCAGCCTCTAATTCAACTCCAACAATTTATGGTGATTTTCTAAAGTCACATTACTGCTGCTGTCCTAAGTAGATTTATTACAATTTACTCTTAAATTTTCAAAGTTCAAACACTTAAGAACTTACAAAAGAGTCAAACTCATGTACTTAAGAATTTACCATTCGGCCCTAGATCATACCATGGCCACATTTTATTTCACAAATTAGTCATTCGGCTCTAGCACATATAATAAGTTCTTAATTTAAAATCTCATTCTTACGAATAGACCATAAAACATTTCTAATTATAATTCTTTCATCTTACCTTCACATTCGGATATAAATATTTCTACGAACAGTATCGATTAATCAAGATACAAAGTAGGTTTAATTACTTAAAGACTTACCTCGATAATTATCGAACGTGAATTTCGGCTATTCAATCAATTTCCCCTTTCCACGATCTGAATTTGTTTCCTTGACTTCTTGAGCTTTCATTAAACAAATGAAATAGTTCAATTACCCTTTCAATTTATCATTTCAATTTCAGATAATTTCAAATACACAAAGCTTACTGCACTTTCATTTCTTTGATTAATTAAAACTCATGGTAAAATTTATACACATTATGGGACATTATCATTAATCCCATTATCAATATCGAATCAAACTTTCCCCACAATAGGCTACATTCGGCATGATCACATGTTTCACAAAAATTAAATTAAATCTCATCACAAGCTTCAATTGGCCATCTCAAAGAACATCAATTAAATCATACTTTAATATTAAAATAGTATCTCATGTGTACTTGTCCTAACTAACCGAATGTACTTTAGTTCCAAATTTTATCTTTAACAATTTACTAAGCTCCAAACTCAATTATAACTATACACATATCATTTGAAGCAGTTAACATCAATTCACTGTACAATTTAATCATGGCTGAATGCTATATAAGATCATCAAAACACAGTATATATTAACTCACATATTCACATTTCAAAATATCACAAATGGTTCAAGTCATTCTTTAAGAGCATATTTGGCAAATTTACTAAATCCAATTTATTATCAAACCACACCTTCTAACATTTAGTTTCAGATGTCTTAAATTGCAACATAGTCGAGTATCTTCTAGACCTTGACTCCTCTTTGACACATTTATCTAGCTCCCAATTAACTTAACTATGTATAAACATCATTTAAACATCCAATCTTCAACTCATTATACAATTGAACATAGCCGAATGTGATTTGTTTATTAATCACTCATAGTAAAAAAATTAACTAGTTTATAATTACTCAAAACCACTTCCCATTGCACGACATCAATTAAAAATGCATTAGTACACTTTTAATCATAACCGAATACATACCTCCTCTCATACTCAAATAATTATACATTCACAACTCAATTTATTTAATTAACACATAATTCTATCAATTCAAGGCTCAAATTAACAAAAACATGCTTTGATTTTAGCCAAAAACAATTTTCTTTCCCAATAGTTCTTACACGGCAAATTTCAACTAAAATCTCTTAGAAATAATTTCAACTTGATCATTCCTTGACATTGCCATCATTCGGTCATCCAAAGATCAAAATTAACATCCAACAACACCTTCCAAGCATCTATTAAATTTTCACGTTTTCTTTTAACCATTTCCCGAATGCTAATTTTTCAACAAATTTCAAAATTTTAGCATGGGCTAAGTAAGGGGCTTAACAACTAATTCAAATGTACAAGAATTTCAAGAATCAACATGAATTACATACCTTATTTGAAGTTATAAGATGACCGAATGCCCTTGTTGTTTTTCCCTTCAATTTTTCTTGCTAGTTTCGGCTAAAGAAGAAAGCCATGGAGCCTTTTCTTGTTTTTCTCACCATTTTTTTATTTAACATTAATTCATTGTTATAACATTATATTTTATTTTTCTAATATAAACTTCACAAAATGCCAAACCTACATCATCATTACCGTCCACTACCTATAAAGTGGTCAAATTGACATGCAAACCCCTTACAAAGCTAATCATATACAATTTGGCCTCTTCAAATTTTACCTATCACATTTTTATAGTTTATCAATTGAGTCCCTTTTTAATAATTTGACATCCAAATATCAAAATTTAAGGCACCAAATTTTCACACATAGCAATTCACATGATAAAACATAGAAAATAATATTTTTGAAAATTTTTTGACTCGATTTAATGGTTCCAAAACCACTTTTTCGATTAGGGTAAATTTAGGGCTGTCACATTGATGTTGCACGGTCGTGGGTTAGTCTTGGGGTGGGTTTACATGGGCTTGGGGTGGCTGATTTCGAGGATGGTGGTGGTTTGAGGGCTTGTGGCGGCGCTTATGGTGTTTAGCGAGAGTTTGGATGAGAGAGATTTGGGGTTTTGAGTGAAGAAAGGAATGAATAGTGGCCCCTATTTATAGTTTTTGGGTCACACGGGCATGTCACACGCCCGTGTGAGTCGTGTTTTGCCCGTGTCTTTCGAAATCTAAGGGTTTTAGCGAGCCTGGTTCGAAGTACACACCTGTGGACATGTTTTTCACGGCTGTGGGAGATCGGTTCTTCGTTACTCACACGGTCGTGTGATGGTATACACGGTCGTGTGCGATCATGTTCGTGCTTTACATGGTCGTGTGATATGTTCCACGGCCGTGTGAAATTTGACAGTGTCTTGCACGGTCTAGGAACACGGGCGTGGGGATTTGTACAAGCTCGTATTGATGCTGCAGGGTTGCCACAGCCATGTCGCACGGCCGTGGGAAATTGTTGGTAGCCCGTGTTAAAGTCGAAAGGTCGCCACGACCATGTCGCACGGTTGTGGCCATTTATCGGTGGCCCGTGTTTTGGGAATATTTGTGCTCTATTTATACACGGCCTGGGTACACGACCGTGTCTCTGTTTAAAGGGTTCACATGGCCTGGGACACGCCCGTGGGACTGGCCGTGTGGTCCTAAATCTCTACATTAAAAAGGGTTAGTGTGATGCATGAAAAATACTAAAAACAAGATAGATGAAAAATTACTAAGTTAGTGCTCGGGTTGCCTCCCGAGAAGCGCTTATTTAGAGTCTAAGCTTGACTCTGCTTGGATGTATCATGGAGGGATTTCATGGAGCTGAAGCTCCTCCCCGTAGTCTATAGAATTCTCACCTTTGTAGTGTTTAGGCCTATGACTGTTTACCTTGAAAGTGCCGAGGGTTGGGTGAGTTACCTCAATCGCGCCGTATGGAAAGACTTTCATTACCATGAAGTAGGGTGTATCGCTCGTATGTTCTTTTGAATTTGAGATTCTCCTACCTTGAGTTGATCTGTTTGTCCCTGATGGTCGTCTTGGTGATGTTCCGTTTTGGTGTGGCATATTTTGGGCTTTTCGTTAAAGTTCAGCCACTCATCTAGTTCCTCGATCTGAAGCATTCGCTTTTCTGGTTCATCTCTTGTAGGTGAATTTGCCATTGTTTGTGTTGTCTTTATATGAAGTGCGTCCAGCACAGGAATTTGTGCGGTGAGTTCAGTGTTTTTATAGGGACTCAAATTTCTATTTTCGTCTGTAGTTTTAACTGAGTTGTGAGCTCGTATGGTGACTGTATCATCACCTACTCGTAATTTGAGTTCACCTGTTTCTAAATCAATTTTTGTTCTAGCAGTTGCTAAAAAGGGTCGCCCTAAAATTAAGGGTACATTGCTAGCCTCGTCAATGTCTAAAACAACAAAGTCAACTGGGAATATAAATTTATCGATTTTGACAAGTACATCTTCAATTATTCCCTTAGGTGTCCTAATAGTTTTATCAGCTAGTTGAATGCTCATCTTGGTTTTCTTAGGGGTTCCAAGACCTAGTTGTTTAAACAGGTTATAAGGCATGACGTTTATGCTTGCCCCTAAATCAGCTAAAGCATTTTTTCCTCTAAGCTACCAAGTAAACAAGGGATAGTAAAACTCCCTGGACCTTTTAGTTTGGTCGGTAGTCTATTTTGTAGAATAGCTGAGCAGACTGCATTTAATTCCAAATGAGATTTCTCCTCTAGCTTCTACTTGTTTGTCAAGAGTTCTTTTAAGAATTTTACAGCGTCTGGCATCTACAGAATTGCTTCAACAAATGGTAAGTTAATGTGTAATTTTTTTAAGCGTTTAAGAAACTTACTGAATTGTTCATCTGTACGGTCTTTCTGTAGCGCTTAGGTATGGTATATGAGGCTTGTGTTCATTGATGTTTGGCTTGTTGTAGCTTGCCTCTACCTTACCTTTACTCACCTGAGGTTGCTCACCTAACTTTAGGTCATCTTTGGTTAATGCCTCCTCATCTGTTGTATTTATGGCATGAAGTTGCTCTTTAGGATTGGTCTCAATGTTACTTGGAAGTCCACCTTGTGGTCTTTCTGATATTAACTTGGCTAGTTGACCAATTTGATTCTCAAGGCCTTTGATTGATGCTTGCTAGTTCTTTAATGCCGTTTCAGTGTTCTGGAATCGAGTTTCTGACATGGCCATGAATTTGGTAAACATCTCTTCGAGATTGGGCTTTTTCTCCTGTTGCAGTGGTGGCTACTGAAATCCCTGAGGGGGTTGTTGTCTTTGATTCCCTTGACCTCCCCAAGAAAAATTGGGATGGTTTTGCCAACCTGCATTATATGTGTTACTATATGGATTATTTTGAGATCTAAAATTGTTACCCATATAATTGGCTGCTCGGTTTCTGTGCCATTGGCAGAAGATGAGTAGTCTGGAGTGAACATATTTGCCTGAGCTGTGTCGCACTGCATTACTGTTTGTGCCTATGTAGAACCAACAAAATGATCAAACTTTTTATTTAAAAGTTCTACTTGGTTATAAAGCATAGCGACAGCATCAATATTATAAACTCCTACGGCTTTCGTCGGTTTTGTCCTCATGACTTGTCACTGATAATTATTCAGTGACATCTCTTTAATAAATTTATAAGCTGCTTCTGGTGTTTTGTTATTGATTGTTCCTCCTGCGGCAGCATCGATCATTTGCCTTGTTGATGAATTCAAACTGTTGTGAAAGGTTTGAACTTGGAGCCACAAAGGTAGGCCATGATGAGGGCATCTTCTCAAAAGATCTTTGTATCTCTCCCAGGCATCGTAGAGTGTCTCTAAATCCATCTGCACAAAAGAAGAGATATCGTTTCGTAATTTAGCTGTTTTAGCTGGAGGAAAATATTTAAGTAAAAATTTTTCGGTTATCTATTCCCATGTGGTGATTGAGCCTCGTGGTAAAGAATTTAACCATTGTTTGGCTTTGTTTCTCAAAGAGAATGGAAATAGCCTTAGACGAATGACATCATCAGAAACGCCATTAATTTTGAAGGTATCACAAAGTTCCAAAAAATTGGCTATTTGTGAATTGGGATCTTCATCCTGTAAACCATCAAACTGCACCAATTGTTGTATCATCTGAATGGTGGTAGGCTTTAATTCAAAATTATTAGCAGCAATAGTAGGTCGAAGAATGCTAGTTTAGATACCAGCCAAACTAGGTTAGCATAATCATACATAGTGCAAGGAGCTTCTTCTTGATTTGCTGGTGGCGCTATTGCGGGAGGTGGTGGAATGTTTTGATTTGCTTCCATCTCTGGCCTTTGTTCTTGGTCTTGTTCTGGATATTGTAGGCTTCTTCTGATCTCTCTGCGATTTCTGCAAACTGTTGCCTCTAAATCTTCGTCAAAAAGTAATGGTCCTGTTGGGTTGTTTCTAGTCATAAACTATAAATACCTAGAAGGGAAAAAGAAAGCAAACAAAAATAAAATAAACAAAATAAAATAAAATAAAAGAAAAATAAATAAATAAATAAAATAAAAATAAATAAAAACTGAAAATAAATAAATATAGTTATGGCTAAAGTAATAGAAATCAAGTTTTCTTAATATTTTAGTTCCCCGGCAACGGCGCCAAAAACTTGATACGACTCGCGATATTAAGTAATAAAATTTATAAAAACTTATCACACCAAAACTAGCTAATATCACGATCTTAAAGGCAAGCGCACTTATCGAACAGTAGTATAGTTTAGCGGCAAGACTGAGTTATCGTACCCAAGGGAACTAAAAGTACTAATACTTACTTCCTTTCTATTATCTAGCCTAAAAATAAAAGAGGTTTGGTTGAAACTAATTCTAAAACTAATTAAAAGTGCACAAAAAGTAAATTGGGGAAAACTTTAGGGAAAAGCTTATTAATATGGGCAATACTTAAAGGAGAATCCACCTAGACTTCACTTGTTATTGGTTCTTGAGTTAGACGATTTATTCACTTGACTTGATCCGTAGAGATCTCTAATTTATGCTAAACCCTCTGTTAAGGCGAAGAGCAACTAAGCCTAGGTTGTTAACTAAAGTTCCTTTATTAATTAACACCCTAGGTTGCATTAATTCGATCTATGGTTCCCCATATTAGGTTTGACCCTAATCTGGCAGATTTATGTCGCCCTATGTCTAGGGTTGCATGCAACTCCGCTTAATTATGGTAGATCTACTCTTATCACAGGGACTTTTGCTCCTCTGATTTAAGCACATTTGTTTCTTGAATTAATATCTAGGCTTATTAACACAATAATTAAGCACACATAATTAAGAACAACTCAAGTATTTAACATATAACTCAAGAATATATAATAACAAGATTCGTCTTAGGTTTCATCACCCTCAAGTATTAGGGGGGCTTAGTTTATAATAAAGAAAGAAAACATCTCAGAAGAATTAAGATAACAAAACATAAAGAACCCAAAAACCCCTGAAGGAATTTAGGGAGATCCTCTGTCTTGATGTAGAATTCTTGGCTTCTGGGATGAACCAATTGGCTTCGCTTGGAGTAATCCCTTACTTTCACTCTTTGTGTTGGCAGAAATATGGTGCCCTTTTTCTGAGAGAAAAGAGTATTCCATTAGCAGGAAATAAAACACACCCTTGAAGTTGCCTCCAAGGGTCTTTATATAGAGTTTAGAATGGCTTTCTTAGCCCCTAAGCATCTAAATCTGAGTGAAATTCCTCTTCTTCACGACTAGAACACGCCTGTGTGCCACACCCGTGTACTTTGACAAGAGGCTGTGTGAGATTCTGTCGATTGGGGCACGATCGTGTCACCTGGCCGTGCTTGTCGAGGCTGGACCGTGTGTTCTTCGTGTGGCACGGCCATGTGCCACGGCCGTGTGGTGACTTCTTGGGCCGTGCTTTTCACATTTTGGCTCATTTTCTCTGGTTTTTGGTCCATTTTCCGTTCTTTTCTCTTCCCTATGCTCTCTTGAGTGTAAGATATGAAAAGAAAGATTAAGATCACCAATTCTCACTAAATTGATAATAATCCATCCAAAATATAGTCTAAACATGAGGTAAAAATATGTATAATTTATCGTTTATCAGGCTTCTAGCCTGTATGTGGCAGCTATGTTGCATATATCTGTTATGTGTCATTTTACGGTACCTTATGGTGTGTAGGGTTGGATGAGTTGATTTTATCCCCATACTTGGTGTGTAAGGCTAGGTGGGTTGATTTTATCCCCACATAGTGTGTAGGGTTGGACAGAAATGGTGTGCAGGGTTGGTGGGCATGATTTACTGTTATTTGATCTGTTCTAATTCTGTATCTGATTGGGCTTAAAGGCCCTGTTATACATCTAACTCTATTTATACTAGGCTAAGGCCCATACCATTTCTGTCAAGGGATCAGGCCCGAATTATGACTGTTTTCTGATATATGATTATATGCATGCTATACTGTGGGGATGTACACACTGAGTTTGGAAAACTCATCCCTTCATTTGTTTATTTGACAGGTAATCCCCAACAGTAGATGGATTGGTGCAGCGGAGAGCTCGATGGCAACCACCACTAGATACATTTTGATTTCACGGTTTTACAGTTTACATTCTGTTTTACTTATTATTGATTTTTTTCTGGGAATTTTTATGTAATGTGGACTTTGGGACTATTTTTGCTTAGCTTGGGATTTTGAACTGTTTCACGGTTTTATGGGGTGTTACAGTAATGGCAACACTGAACTATGATATTTCATTGTTGGATCGAAACACCAAAGTCGTGTTGTGGCAGATAAAAATGTAGATAGTTTTTGAGCAAATGGATTTGGAAGATGCCCTGCTAGGAATAAATATGATGCCTTTGACATTAATGGAGGAAGAGAAAAAGCATAAAGATCTAAAGGCTTTAACACAATTGCATCTGCATTTGTCGAATAAAATTCTATTGGATGTAATGAAGGAGACGACTATCACTACATTATGGGTAAAGCTACAACAGCTATGCATGTCAAAAACCTTAACTAGCAAGCTGCATATGAAGCAACATCTTTATGTTCATCGTTTGGAGGAAGGTGCATTTGTGCATGAACACTTAACTATGTTTAAAGAAATTCCCTCAGACCTAAATACCATGGAGGTTCAGTATGATAAAGAAGATTTAGGGTTATTTCTACTTTGTTCATTGCACTTGTCTTATTCAACCTTTAGAGATATGATTTTGTATAGCCGCGAATCTCTCATAGTTGATAAAGTTTATGCTTCCTTAACCTCGTATGACAAGATGAAACATCTTGTGGTTGGATCCGACTATTAGGGAGAGGGTCTATTTGTTCGTGGGAGACAAGAATGAAATACTGATGATAATTGTGGGAGAACATAAGAACAGAACCCTCACAGTAAATCTAAGGATACATCGAGATCTTCAAACAAAGGTAAAACCTATAACTTTTGCAAGAAGAAAGAGCACATTAATTATGAATGCTATAAGTTACAAAACAAGATCAAAAGGGAGCTTACGAATCAAAAGAGAAAACAACTAGAACAATCCGGTGAAGCTGATGTTGTAGATGACTATAGAGATGGTGAAATCCTAGTTACTTTTGCTGACAACTCTAAAGTGAGCGATGAGTGGATCATCAATTCTGGTTGCACTTTCCATATGAGTCCAAATTGGGATTGGTTTACAACATATGAAACAATGTCTGAAGGTGTTGTTTTGATCAGAAATAATGCTTCATGTAAAATCACAAGTATTGGCATGATCAAAATTAAGATGTTCGATGGAGTCATCAAAATTAGAGAATTATGCGATTTGAAGGAAAATATTAGGCAAATTGAGTTAGAAATGAAGTATTGAAACCCCGATTTCATAAATTGAGCCATAAATATTTTTATAAATATTTACAGAGTGTTGATAAGTTAGTATTAAAGTTTCGTTAGAAAATTTTAACGTTTTGATAGTTAATTAAATAAAAAGGACTAAAGTGAAAAATGTGTAAAACTTGTTAATTAAAGAAATTGTGACTAAATAGCTCAAATAATAAATAAGAAGGATTAAAGGGCAATTGGGCCTAAAATTGTATAGGCTGGACGGTTGGGACAAAGAAATTAGAAAAGAAACAATATGAACAAGGGGCAAAATTGGAAAAGAAATAAAATTGAAAGATAAAAGTGACTAAATTGAATCTCTAGACATTTCTTCATCTTTCTGTAGCCAAAAACACCATTAAAGAGTTCTTCTAAGCTGGTTTTTCATGCTCTTGCTATAAGTAAGTTCAATTCTTAATTATTTCTTGTAATTTTTGTGATTTTGATACTTTTACAACTAGGTCCAACGATTAAATTCATTAGTTTTTAATTCTATGAGTGATTTTAAAAGTTTCCATGGATGAGTGTTGGTAGTTTTATGATGAATTAACATGGATTTGAAGCTTTAATTTTATTATATGATGATTTTATCAAGTGGTTTTAGTAGAAAATGATTTTTAGGATCTAATTGTGAAAAAGCTTGGAATTAGGTTTTGTGTTGAAATTCTGAATTTAAAAGGTTGAGAAATGACATATAATGGTTAGCTAAATTGTTAATTAAGGAAAATTAGCTCAATTGATGGGCTAATTGATCAGGGGCTAAATTGTAAAAACTATAAAGTTTGGGGTAAATATGTAATTTTAAAAATTGAAAGACATAAATTATAAAGTAGATTGGAATTGAATTAGATGCCGATGAATAAGTGATTCTATAATTATAGATCAAGAGCCCGAAAGTAATCGAGGAAAAGAAAAAAATAGCAGAATAGTCCCTAAGCTATTACAACTTCTACAAATTAGCCCAAGTAAGTTCATATGGTTAAATTTTAATGCTTATTTGTAAAATTTATGAATATTATGATGTATTAGTTCATATGATCGTTATTGAATTGTGAATATTGTCAAAGTAATATTTAATTAAGTGTTCAAATTGAGTAGAACGCAGGGTTGAGTACTATGTCAAATAATAAAAGACGAGTTGACGGATAAGACCATGGTTGGACCATGGCAATATGTGAATATATGATTCCGTATAAGACCATAGCTATGCTATGGCATCGGTGTGCAAATGTGTGATTTTGTATAAGACCATAGCTAGGCTATGGCATCGGTGTGCAAATGTGTGATCCCGTATAAAACCATAGCTGGGCTATGGCATCGGTTTGTGACTATGTGATTTCGTGTAAGACCATAACTAGACTATGGCATCGGTATATGAATATGTGTAAGACCATAATTGGACTATGGCATCGAGAAAACGAAGTACTCAATTCCGTAAGACGTTCTCTAATTTGACAAGAATTCGTAAGTGATATAGTAAGTATCATAAAAAAATAGAAGTAGTTGTTAATATTGAGCTCAATTAAGTCGTTTCATCATGTGATTTTGTGATTAGTAGGAAGTAATAGTGAATTTCATGTTTAATAAATTACTATGGCATGTTCGGTAAGATTTAATGTTAGTAGTCTATGAACTTACTAAGCTTATATAAGCTTACTTTCATGTGTTAATGTTCTTTGTAGATTGACATAATTCAGAGGATCAGATCATCATTGACAAATGACACTATCTAGATTGGTCAGTAGATGTTTATTTTATATATTTTATAGTTTATATGGCATTTATATAAACTTGTTGGTGATAAAATAGTTTAAATTGTGGTTGTGAAACTAAAATCTGTATGTATGCATTACAAGTAGATATTTTGATGATATATTATCTTATTCAATGCATATTTTGGACTGAATTGGTTGTCTGATTAGGCACTATTGGTGTATAAATGTGTTTATGTGCAGGTTGGTGGTGTAAGGGTGAGAAAAGTGGCCTTAAATGGCCTATTTTCGTACACATAGGTAGATACACAGGCGTGCGCCTTGGTGTGTGTGACACATGGCTTAGTACATGGGCATGTGTTTTGGCTTTATGTCCCCTGCACCCTAAAATTTAGAAACAAAATGCTCAAAATTGAGCACACAGGTAGAGACATAGGCGTGTGGCTTAGCCGTGTGAGGTATACGACCTATAACATAGGCATGTGTCAAGACCGTGTGAAACCTCCATCTAAATTGTGAAAATTAAATTAACCACACAGCCTAGCACATGGGTGTGTGACTTGGCCGTGTGACTTTAATTTCTTCATGGGTTACAAGTCAGAGAGTTACATGGGTTAGGGACACGGGCATGTAAGCCACACGGCCTAACCACATGGGCGTGTCCCTTACCATATGGGCTTGTGACTCCTTTATATGAAAAAATATTGAAACTTTACGAAAATTTTTCTATGATCTCAATTTAGTCCCAATTTGATTCAAATGCATGTTTTGGGCTTCGAGGGCCCATGTATGGGACGTTATGATTGAATTCAGAAAATGAATAGTAAATGACTTAAATTATCAGAAATTGTTCTGTAAACTCTGATAATACTCCATAACCCTATTCCGGTGACGGATACAGGTTAGGGGTGTTACACAAGTACATAGCTAAAAATGGGGTTTTGAAGATTAGCAAGAGTTTCCTCCTTGTCAGATGACGATGTCACTAGAATTTGGCATATGAGTGAGAACGACAAGACAAAATTACGAAAAAGAGGACTTCTTGATAGACAAGGCATTAGCAAATTGAAGTTCTATGAGCACTGTGTTTTTGGAAAGCAAAAAAGAGTTTGATTCACTAAAGGAATCTATAAAACGAATGTAAAACTTGATTATTTTCATTTTAATCTTTGGGGACCATCTAGAGTGCCTTCGAGGGGTAGCGCTAATTATATACTAACAATCATTGATGGTTTTTCTAGAAAAGTTTAGGCATTCTTCCTGAAGTAGAAAAATGATTTGTTTTTCACATTTAAGGCTTGGAAAACTATGATCGAGAAGCAGATAAGAAAACAGATAAAACACCTCTGCATAGATAATGGCTTGGAATTCTATTCTGATGAGTTTAATGAATTGTACAAATCAGAAGGGATCATGAGACACTTGATAGTTTGTCATACTCTACAACAAAATGGCATTGCAGAACGAATGAATAGAACAATCATGGAAAAAGTTTAATGTATGTTGTCGAATGCTTGTTTACCAAAGTCGTTTTGGGCTGAAGTGGCCTCTACTGCATGTTTTTGATTAACTAGTCTCCAGCCGTTGCCATTGAGAAAAAGACTCTACAAGAGCTATGGTCTGATTATCCAGTTGATTATATTAATTTGAAGATTTTTGGGTGTCCTACGTATGCTCATGTCGATAATGAGAAATTGGAACCTATATCCATTAAATGTGTTTTTCTTGGTTATACGGCTAGTGTTAAGCGGTATAAGTTATGATGTCCTTAAAATAGAAAAGTTGTGATTAGTAGAGATGTTATTTTTGATGAAACTACTATGCTACCTAACTTATCTCTTAAAGACTCCTCCAATCAAGACCAAAAAAAGCAGGTGGAGCTTCAGATTGATCCAAGATCTACAACAAAGTCAACTCCTTAAGTTAGTACAAAAACTCGGAGTAGAGTTATTTCTTCACCATAATATTTTATTGCTAAGAACAGACCTAGAAGAGAAATTAAACCTTTAAAGAGGTAGCCGAGGCTAATCTAGTTACTTATTCTTTAAACGTGGCTGAAGATATAGATGAAAATCAAGAGCCATTTACTTCCTCCAAGGCAATTAGTTCTGAAGATTCAAGAAAGTGGATGATTTCCATGCAAGAAGAGATGGAATCACTACATAAGAGTAGAACATGGGATTTAGTAAAGCTTCCTAAAGGTAAAAAGTTGTTCGTTGTAAATGGGTGTTCAAAAAGAAAGAAGGAACTCTAGGATTTGAAGAACCCAGATAGAAAGCAAGGCTGGATGCAAAAGGTTACAATTAGATTTCTGGTGTAGACTTTACAGATATGTTTTCTCCAGTTGTAAAACATAGTTTGATTGAAGCCTTGCTTAGTATTGTGGCCATGTATGATTTGGAGCTTGAGTAGTCAGATGTAAAAACTGTGTTCTTACATGGAGAACTTAAGGAAGATATTTACATTCAACAGCCAGAGGGTTTTATAGTTTCAAAAAAGGAGGACTATGTTTGCTGTAACAGCCTGATTTAGGGCCAAGTCAGAACAGTGGTTTCGGGACCACAAATCTGAAGTAGAAAAATTTATTGTGACAAAGTTTTAAGGTTTATAGTATGATTGAAAACATGTGTGAAAGTTTCGTTACGAAATTTTATCGATAGAGGGTCCAATTTGATTATTAGAACTAAATTGCAAAAAGTGCAAAATATGTGTTCTAAAAGCATTGGGTGCTTAATTGTAATGAATTTGTAAATTTGAGGTCCTTATTTAGTAATTAGACCATTATATATCATGCTGGATAGAAATGGACATGGAAGGGACAAAATTTTAAAGAAAGACTTTAGTGGCATTTTAGTCATTTGGTCAATAAAAGAATAAAAAGGGAAAAATCAAGTCAAAAATTTGTGTCCATCTTCTCTCCTTGGCTGAAATTCACAAGTCTCCATAGCTAGGGTTTTCTTCAACTTTCAAGCTTGATAGTAAGTGCATCCTAGCCCCATTTTTAATGCTCTTTACGTTTTTAAAGTCGTTATCACCCGATTTACCTATTTCTACCATTTATTTGAGCTAGGGTTCATGTTCAAAAATTTACCCATGTGTGACATGCATGTGTTTTGATGTTTCATGATAGATTATGAAAGTTTGATGTGTAATAAATGACTTTTGCTAAGTGATTTTCGATGAAAAGATTGAAAAGGACCTAATTGCAAAAGTTGTAAAATAAATGGTGAAAATCTGATTTGAAAGAAAATGTAGGCTGTTATAAGCATGAAATAGGTTCGTCTAGGCTTGGGTAACAAAGAAAATGAATACATTTCATTTTACGAGCCTAGGGACTAAAGCGTAAATATTGTAAAATTAGGGGCAAAAGTGTAAAGTTTCCATAATATTATTTTTAGATTGAATTGAATAATGTGAGTATTAAATGAGCTAAATTGTTATTATAGATCAAGAAAGACGAGTTTCTGACCTAGATCAGGGAAAGACCAAGATTGTGGACTAAATCGCAAATATTAGCTATTTTTGTACTGATGTAAGTTTATGTGTAAATAATACATCGTTATATTATGTAAAATGTTTAATTATTTCTTGAATTTGTGTAATTGACTATGTGGATGAGTTTAATTGCATGAATGAGATAGACGATACTTCGATAAGTGTGGAAGTTCGGTACGAACCTTTGGAACATTACAGGATACAAGGGTCATAACATTGAAACTATCGAGATGTGTTCCCATGTAAGGCCATATTTGGGATATGGCATCGGTATGGTAGTACTTGTAAGACCATGTCTGGGACATGGTGTCGGTACGAGATTTCTTGTAAGACCATGTCCGGGACATGGCATCGTTATAGTTTTCGTGTAAGACCATAGCTGGTTATTGGCATCGATATTGAATTGCATGTAAGACCATATCTGGGATATGGCAATGTATGACCTAAGTATGACTCCTAAGTATCTTAGTGATTCCAAATGGTTCAACGGGCCTAGTCTAAACAAGAACGAAAGTACATGCTAAGTAAGCAATACAAGTACGTACGAAGTTCATATGACTATTGGATGGAAGAATAGCAATGAGTTAAAATGTGATGTTTAGTAATGCTCTTATGGTAAGGTTATGATTGGGTAGGAAAGGGCTATGAGAGTTTAGTAATGTTCATACCAATTTCCATTATGGATTTCGTATAATTAAGTTATAAATATGATATTTATTATTTGCATATAAACTTACTAAGCTATATAGCTTACCTCTCTTTTCTTTCCATTATTTTATAGTGTCACCAAGCTAGCTCGGGGATTGGGGACTGTCAGAGTTCACACCACACTATCAAGATTTTATTTTGGGGTATTTGTGATTTTGATATTTTTAAAGTATGACATGTATAAAGACTTGATCATTTTGTATATGTGTCATGATGAATGGGCTAATGATATTGGCTCATATTGGTTAAGTGATAATTTTGTATAAAGCCATTTGAAATTGGTTAATGTTGATTATAAACATAATCATGTGGTGATTCATTGCATGGATATGACACTTGCATGATTTGAGTTGATAATTATGGATGTATGGTTGCTTAAGTATGCTATGAGTTGTGTGACACTTGCAATAGGCTTGGTAAATAACCTATACATTGTCCACACATGTAGACACACAGGCATGTGACTAGGCCGTGTGTGACACACGGTCAGCCCCTTGGGCGTGTGAACAGGCCGTGTGCCCCTTGCAACTTAATTTTGAGAAACAGAATGTCTAGTATGGGGCACATGGGCAGAGACATGGGCATGTGTCTCAGCCGTGTGGGAGGCACGGCCTTGGACACGGGCATATGCCCAGGGCATGTAAAGTCTACACCTTAAATGCGATAATTAAATTCGCCACACGGCCTACAACATGGGCGTGTGACTATAAAATCAACCATATTCAACTATGTCGAAGAACATCCCATTACACACATTTTAAATACCATTTCAACTTCCATCATTTAAGCATCATAAAGACTATAAAATCAACCATCATAAGGTCACATATGTATACCATAATTACAAGCCAAAATATAATGGCTATAACATTAACTAGAACACCTATACATGTGCATATTTAACGAATTATCACTTAACTTGTTTTCATGCCAAAACATAACATAATTGATACATAACAACCATACCACTTTTGGTCACTTCAAAACCTACACCAATTTGACCACATTAACCACGACCAACAAGCTATCAATATACCTTAACTAACTCAAATCCAAGGCAACATTTCATGCCATAATCATCAACCAAAATGAAATATATATACCAAACTCATCAATTAAACATTAGACATAGTCCACCTATATATGCCATTATAACCTTAACCAAGACATGAAAATGTACCAATATAATTGCTGGATAATGTGATAGATCTCTGACGAGCTTCCAACCCGATCGAGCTTCCGATAATTTGAAAAGTAAAGGAAAAACAACTACGTAAGCGATGACTGCTTAGTAAGTTCATATAAAACTTAGTCATATCAATCCATTTCAAATATGAAATTTATACATATCAAGAACAATCTTATACCAATACTGCAAGATTCATGAAACCATATTCAATAACTCACAAAGTGAATAAATCCACAACATCACATATACATATCATCCCTAGCATAGTATGATTTTATAAAACTTTAAAGCCTTTCAAATTTTCCTTCTTTCATTTGCATTTCACTACTTTCCATTGTATTTACCTTCTTTAGCTTAAATAACAATTTCAATTCAACTCATCATTCCCTTCTTTCATCATTTTACGCTTTAAGTATGAACTTAATATTTCATTACCTTTCCACACCCGTTTCATATGCACAACACACAAGACATAAGCATATCATCAACCATAGCCATAAGCTAGTGCATATAAACATAGTTCTTTTGAAATTAACCACATGATAAACCATTTCATAAGAAATTACATAATTTAAACCTTACCAGTCTTTCATGAACACAAGCATATTTCCATTTGGGTACTTACCATATCAGTGCATAACTTATAAGTAAGCATAATACAATCCAACCAATAGCTTGGCCAAAGTCTAATCATTCACGCCAAACATGTTAATAATATAAACATAAGATATAGGCAATTTACTCATAGATGATCACAACATTGAAATATGTAACATAAGAATATATCATCCATCTCAACTTACATATATCCATGTATCACCAATTAAATGCAATTCATATGTGAACATGTCTTAGTTCATATAGAACTCCTACCATTTCCTTTCAAATCATCCCCATTGAACCATTTAGAATATCGTTGGATACCTGGGATAGCTCACACATAGTGTGCTAGCTCATATAATTGTAATCCGTCAATTTCTATACATGTATGCTCACACGAGCTATGGGTGGGAACATAGCTACACGATGCTGCTCACAAGAGTTGTGGAGTATCCTCAACACATGCCGAACCTCAGCAATAGGTAGGACATTCGAGACCACCACCCAATCATGTAAACTCTAATGACATGTCATTTGTATCCTACAAATTCCTAAGGTTCAAACGGGACTTGGTAGTCGTCATACGTCGTTGGATTTACGTCGTTTCATTACATGATAAATTGCATACTAACACATATATATTGATTTAATCACAATATAATCACATATTAACCTTAAATTTTATCAAAATTTTATAGAATACAGTCCATATGAACTTGAATAAAAATTTTACAAAATACAGTTTATACAAACTTACTTGGCTAACTTTCAAAAATACCAAAGTTTACGGGTATTTTGGTAATTTTCCATTCTCCTCGATTTTTCCACTCGAAATTGATCTAAATTAAAAATTTCATTCAATTTATTAATTTAGATAGTAAAAGAATGTATTTCATGCAATTTGGTATTTTTGAAAATTTTACAATATTGCCCTAAAATTTTACTTTTTTTCAATTTAGTCCCTGAGCTTACAACATACAAATTAACCATTTTTACCCAAATTTGAGCCTAGATGAATAGTTATGGCATCCAAAACAGCCCATTCATGCAACAATTTCACATTAAATCCTTGTACTTTTACTATTTTAACAATTTAGTCCCTAAGCGAAAAATTCATCAAAAATCACTTAATAAAATACTTTTAAATAAAAAACTAATATCTCAAATTCATCATTTAACATCTAAAATCACAAGGTTCATCAATGGCAACATTCAAAATCTTTAACAGTTTGAAAATTGAAGGTACGAACTAACTGGACCTAGTTGCAACGATCTCAAAAACATAAAAATTTAAAGAAACGGGTGAAAAATGTCTTACCAATTTGTCTTTTCAAATTGCCGAAACTCCAAGGTTAACAATTGCTTCTTTCTCCTTTAATAATCGGTGAAGAAGATAATGTAAAATATGAATAAACAATTTGGTTTTATTTATTTTAATTTAATTATCAAGTTACCATTTTAACCTTGGTTAATAATTAAATAAAACATCAAATTCATGTCCATTATTGCCCACTAACACCTTGAATGGTCTAATTACCATTTAAGTCCCTTTTCCTTTATTCAATTAACCATTTAATCACTCAAATCAAGTAGTGATCAAATTTTACATCGTTTACGATTTAGTCTTTTTTAATTAATTAACTATCGAAATGTTGAAATTTTTCAACGAAACTTTAATACCACATTAATGACACTCATTAAATATTTATAAAAATATTTATGGCTCGTTTTATAGAAATGAGGTCCCGATACCTCATTTACTAAAACCACTTGACCTTAGGGTCTTACCACTTGAACTTAATAAATCGCTTATATAACATAAATTATCAAATCAAAAACCTTGTTAAAACTACATTTGACTTGTAAATATTATTATTACTTACTCGTCAGATTTGGTGGCCTCGAAACCACTGTTTTTGACACAACTGAAAAACAGGCTGTTATAACTGAAAGTAATTTAATGGATTTTCAGATATTTACGAGGTACTACTGATGTTTACTTATAGTTTGGAATAACTAGAGATGGAGTCATTGGGTATATTGATTCTAATTTTGCTAGAGACCTTGATAAGAGAAGATCTCTCATAGGTTATGTCTTAACAATTGGGGGTTGCACAACTAGTTGCAAAACCACTTTGTAAGCTATAGTTGCTTTGTCTACTACTGAAGTTGAGTACATGGAAATTAATGAGGTTTGTAAAGAAGCTATTTGATTAAAAGGACTCTTTAGTAAGCTCAGTAAAGACCTTCAGATTAGTATAGTGTTTTGTGATAGTCAAAGTTCTATCTTCCTAATGAAGGATCAAATGTTTTATGAGAGAACAAAGCATATTGATGTTCGGTATCATTTTTTGTGTGATATTACTGCTTGTAGTGATATTGTTGTGAGAAAAGTTAGTACTCGTGATAATTTTGCAGATATGATGACTAAGTCACTTCTTATAACCAAGTTTGAGCATTGTTTGGTCTTGGTTGGTGTTCATTATTAAAGATTACCCCTTAAGGGGTTTTATGGAAGAGGTGGAGAACTTATTTGTTGAGAGTTTGTGGTGAAGAACTTGTTCGTTAATAATTCGTGTCAATGTGGAGATTGTTAGAGTTGTGTGACCCAAATTCCTATTAAAAATATAAAATAAAATAAAATACAAGTAGAATCCATATAGCACTACTCTTTTTCTATTTTATATTGATTGTACAAGTAGAATCTATATAGAATTGCTATTCTTCAACCTATAAATAGAAGTAGTCAAAAATCCTCTTGTATCATTCAAAGTTGACATTAGTGAATTTTCTTTTCCTCTGCCTATGGTTTTTCTCGAAAAGGTTTTCCACTTAAAATCTTTGTTTTATTTTTTTCTTATAGCTTTTCAATCATTCTATAATTCCATTGTCGACGTTATTTCTACACTATGCATCCTAGCCTTGCTTTTCAAGATGATATCATTCACCTATAACTAGGCCACTATGATTGTGTTGGTGAGTGTTGTCCTCAAGGAATCTACAACACTCCTAATTTACTTCTAAAGAAATGTAGAAGATATTGAAAAATGCCACACACAAAAAGATTGTTCATTGCTTAGGTTTATATACATGAGGAGTAACGATTACAAAAGGAAGAAAAATCATAAAAAATAATGCTAAAATCAAAATTATTTTTATCACAAAAATACAAGGTAAATAAAATCATAAAAAATAAAAATTATATGAAATGTAAAGGTTATAATAAAAAAAGATTATGATTAAAAATGTGAAGAATATTAAGAGAAATAAAGAAGATTTAAGAGATCTTTAATTTCTTTCAATACGCCTGTAATATAGGCATGGTGTCAATGATGCCAATCTTGGTACGATGGTCATGTTAATAAGATGTTGGAACAATTTTAGTTAAAGAATCAACAAGTTGATCTAGAGCATTAACATGTTGAACGATAAGAGTCTTAGCTTGAGCTTGTTGACAAATGAAATGATAACTAATAACAACATGTTTCATTTTGCTATGAAAAACTAGGTTTTGATGTATATATAAGTAGTGTTACACCCAAAATCCTTTTAACCTAAAAATTAAGAACTTTAGGGGTTAAATTGAAAACGATAAAAAGTTGGTGATCTCTATTGAAAAACCAAGAAAAATTAGGAACAAAATAGGATATGGTTGAAAACCAAGTTTGGTTTGTTTGAATTAGAACCAGTTGGTCTCTTAATAGGAGACAAAATGGTTACGGATGAACGATTGATATGCATTTGGAAACCGTGAATAAAAGGTTATAAATAATTGAAAAATGAATCCTCAAAAAAATTCCTTTCAATCTGTTTCATTTTCTCCTTTTTTTCATCCTCCATGGTTGCTTCGAGGATGTGATGGTCAGGGAAAGCTCTACACGAAGTGACGATTAGGAAGTTTAAGTTGGAAAAATAGAGAAAACGGTAAAATGGTAATGTTTTAAGCCCTTTGGTATACGTGAGACTTAGAAAACAAAGTTCAGAGTTTTCAAAAACCATTTTTAAGGGTTCTACATGTTTTTGGAAAATCTAGGTTTAAAGTGAAAACACTGGGTTTAACCCATGATTTGGTTGTCTTGCTTAACTTCCAAGAGAATTGAAGCTTTGGCATCCAGAGAAGCTGAGCAAACAAGAGGAAAAGGCCTCAAGTGACTTTCTGTATTCAAACCCAAAATTTGAGAGAGCATGATGCATACGTCCATGAATTTAAGAGCATCTACCATTCTATTTTAATATGTATGATTAAGGGAAATAATGAAAGGGGTTAGATGGAGTTAGGAAAGGGAAATGAGATAATTATGTTAGATATTGCCATACGGTATTGCTGAGTGCAAACCCTAATGGGTAAAGCTCTAGGCCTTGCGAAGGGAACACTACGATGTTTGAGCATCAAGGTATAGGATGGTGAAATGAAGGAATGGATGTAATGAAATATGAAATGTAAAGATCATGGCTAGGACATAGGATTGATTAGAGGCTATACACCTAAAATAAGAAAGACTATAACTGAATAATGCTATGGCATCATGGAAACAATGAGTAAGACCGTTGCTGAAAGGCGCTATGACATCATGGTAAACAGGACTAAGACCAGAGCAGGACTATGGTATCTTGGTAGTCTGTCAGGACAATAAAGATGGGAAATGTAAGGTGTAAGACCATAGTTGGACTATAGCCACCAGTATTGTTTGTCGAGACCATAAAGACAGGGTTATAATGTGTAAGACCATAACTGAAAGATGCTATGGTAACAAGAGATCATTTGACTATAGAATGAGTAAGACCATAGTTGAAAAATGTTATGGCATTGTAGAGTAGTCCAACAGGACATTAAACACGAAATAGTCTGACAGGATAATAAACATGAGGATTATGGAGGTAAGACCATAGGTTGGCTATGGAAACCAATTGAGTCTACCATGACGACAAATGTGAAGTTTTATGGCATAAGACCATAGCCCGACTATGGCAGCATAAGATAGTCCGTCGAGGGTGGATGATCGAATTAACAATCGAGGAAAACCCGTAATAAGAAATAAAGGTTGAAAGGATAATGGAAGTATGGGACACAATAGTTAGCTAGTGGATTAGGGAATCTGGCAATGAATGGAAATTTTAATAGAGATAAGAAAAGACTATAGGAATAGTAGTCGTGAAAGTCATAAGGGCATAAGGGTAATAACCTAGCTAGAAACAAACACGGGAAATGGCATATCAATGGTAATTGGTATGCAGAAAAATGAGGGAATGATTAACCAAAGATCCGCAAATAAGAATTTGGCAATAAGGATCCCGAGAGTGTTCAAGAAAACCAGTAAGTTGATGGTTGATTGGGAACATGTTGACTAAGCCAAGGGAAAAGAGGCGTTGACCAGGAGTCGAATGATAAAGAGAGTCATAATAAAGGGAGAAACATCGAGTGACAGAATTGTCTGTTAAAACTATTTCTCTCTAAGGGGAAAGAACTAGTGTAAGCGTATCCGCCAAATGGTTAGCTCCGTGGGAACCAGAGGATAAGAGAGAGAACTCATGAAACCAAACAGACACTCAGTGACAGTGGCTTAGTGATTCAGGCCTCAATGGTCAGTAGTAAGAGGATGTGCAATGATTAAGGGCAACGCAAAACGATTAAGGTAGGGTACAAAGAGGTAATTCGACCGCGATTTAAAGTAAGCAGGATTTAATCTGTTAGGATGGCATGAGACCTTGTTAGACATACTAGCAGAAGGAAGGTGAACAAGTCATACCAGGTTAAGATAATTACCTTTAGTAGAGTAAGCGAGAAGGTTGCCTTAATAAAGCATACTAACGGAAGAAGAAATCTACTTTGGAAATAAAGTGAAAGAAATACATTAAGCAAAAATGAGGGTAGGGTCTATAGAGATGGTGGGACCATCAGTGAAATTTGTCAGGGCCAACCGAAGGTGGGTAGAATAATCGAAAGGAAATTGTTTAACATATCTACTCGCCAGTGGATAAGGGCAGGAATATGATCAAGTCCACTGCAACTATTTGATATAAACAACCCAGCGAATAGGGAGTGATTTTATTGTTATTATTTATTATTACTATTTACTCACTCGAACACTAGTAAATTGTGGTATGTATATGAATAAAAGAACTCACTAAGTTCATCTGAACTTACAAATGGTTGACTTGTGGATGCAGGGTTCGCGAAGCAAGGAACTCGAGGAAGGACTAAGCCAAATTGGGATGAGTCAAGGGGCTTTTAGGAGAAGTTTCATGCACATAAGTTAAGGGCCACCTTAGGGAAAACTCGCCAAGAGGGTAATAACATTGTATCTATATAGGTTCCCTCGAAGTACGTAGTATGCACAACAAACTTTGTTTAAAATTTAGACTGTCTGTAAGATTATTTAATAGGAAATATAATATGATTTAACATGGTGAAATTTTAGCAGGAATAATAAACCAATTCAGTTATGATGACTGTACATGGATTTGGTGATTGGGTCGAGTGGGGTGTTATAGGTGGCTTTAATATTGTCGCAATATATGGTTGGAATGTGAGGAAAAAAATAATTGAAGCTCATACATAAGTTAAGTAACCCATTAATTTCAGTCGTAACATTAGCAAATGACTTCGTATTTAGCTTCTATTGGTAAATGTGCAATGATATGTTGCTTTGACATAGCATAAGAGCCATTTTACAACTTGCCAATGCAAAGAGGATGGCTTGTGCATAAACTGCGATAGCCAATTAACAAAAATGCTAGGTCAGGATGAGTAAAAGAAATGAATTGAAGAGCTCCAACCAATCTTTCATATTTAGTTTGATCTATGCCAGTGGAACCATCATTGAGTTTCAAAATGACAGTCATAGAGATAAGTAAGTGAACACCCTTGGCTTCCATCATGTTAAACTTCTAAAGAAAATTTGTGATATATTTTCTTTGAGAAAGCATTAATCTAGAGGGAGTCTGAGAAACATCAATACTTAAGATATATGTGAGAAGTGACAAATATTTCAAGGAATTGGTAACCCTAAAAATAACTTGCTCAGCGGAACTAGTGAGATTGATATCATCTACATAAATTTATAGATAAACAACATAATTTTCCCCTTGAAGAGTAAAAATAGAAGTATCTAACTGAGCATTGTGAAAGCTATAAGTTAAAAAAATAGAGAAATTTCATATACCAAGCTCTTGGAGCTTCGTGAAGACCATAGATTGCCTTATGAAGATCACAGACATACAATGGGTGCTTATTATCAATATAGCTTGGTGATTGACTCGTATATACCTCTTCCTCTAATGTACCTTGAAGAAACATTGTTGACATAGGTAATAAATAGGCCATTTATAATAAATGGAAAATGTAAGAGACGTCATATTATGGCATGCTTGACAACAAGGCTAAAATGTCTCATTGAAATCAATGCTTGGTCACTTGTAAAAGCCTTTCCCAACTAGATGTTCTTTGTATTATTTAGGAGAACCATCAGCTTTATTACTGATTTTGAATACTCATTTACACTAGTAACATTCTGAGAAGGTGAAGGTGGAACTGGTGAGCAAGTATTACTTTTCACCATGGATTTGATATTCTCTTTCATTGCATTTCACCATTCTTTATGCTTAGCTAGTTGTGTATAAGTTCTAGGAACAATATGATTAACATTAGAAACAACTAATGTAGAGTAATCTATTGTATGGTTAGGCTTAAATATAATATTATGATATCTTGTAGTAAGAGCAGGAGGCCGTGGGGTTAACGGAGAGGGTACCAAATATGAGTTACTTACTTGCGATGGAGAGGTGGGAGCCATTTTTCTCATGACAACTGAAGGTGTCTCTTCCAAGTGGACTAACAAAGAGGTTGGTGAGAGTAATGATGTAGGTGACTCTATTGGTTTTTCTTGCAAAGGAAGAAAGGAAAGACAAACCAAATTTAGCAATCAAATGTTACTTACTATATTTTTCCTTTTTCGTACATGATTTAAATATTACCAACTACAACTTGACAAGTTGGCAAGCCTTAGAACTTGAAATATTCAACTTGCTTATTGACTATTTTTTGTTCAATTAGCACCGCAAAAATTATCCTATCACATTTAAGATAAATAAAATAACCTAATGACTTTTCTGAACAAGTTGGCAACTTGCCAACGTGTATTAAAACATCTAGATAGTTTGCAGCACCGCAGCTTTGTATAGTCAGTTAGCATCTTGATAGTTTACCCTTCTATAGCTTAGAGCATGCCAATTCACAAGGTAGCTGGTGTCTTATCTATTTGTGAATCTTGTTTGCATTTGGACAGTCCACCAGATAGTCCGCTAGATAGTTTGCCAACTAATAGTTTGCTATTCTTCTTGCATCTGGCCTATCTACTAAATGAATTACAACATTGTTGTCCACGAGACTACTTCTTTTTATTTGTTTTCATGATAGTTTGTACTTTGCTTGTTCACCATATATGCGAGTTATTGCATGAATAACCATCTCACAACACTCCTCCTTAGTCTTTATGCTACAAACGCCAATTTCATTCCTCAACGTCTCAAAGCTCACTTTTCCAAGAAGCTTGGTCAGAATGTCTACCAACTGACTCTCTATACTACAATGAACTAGAGTCACTTCCTTGCTTTGTTCAACTTCCTTCATAAAAATGATATTTGATCTTAAAGTGTTTTGTTTTCTACGGAAGACAGGGTTCTTCGCAATTGCAACAACAGATTAATTTTCACACAAAATCTGTATTGCATCATCTTGTACAAGATTCAAGTCACTTAAAAGTTTTCTCAACCAAATTGTTTGGTTGATCGTTGCTACTGCAACCACGTACTTCACCTCAGCCGTGCAATGAGCAATAATTTGTTACTTCTTGGAACTCCAAATGAACATGCCAGAACCAAGTTAGAAGAGATATCCAAAGGTGCTTTACTTATTATCCATTGATTGTAACACCCTTAACCCTTGTCCGTCGCCGGAATGGGTTACAAAGTGTTACCGGACAAAACATAACTGATCAATCACATTCATACATTTTTTCCTAATTAATAAGCAGGGCATTCTATCACGTGATATGTGCATATTATAAATAACATACATTAATTCAATCTACACATATACACTTGAAGCATAAACATATACATATTCAAGTACCTCTTATTTTATCAAAGATTCATTCAACACTATTAAAGAAATAACAACTTTAAGTTATTATAACTTAAAACACTATTCATATGGTACTTTTAATAAACCAAAACCGAATATGCAACAAACACAAATCATATGTCTATACAATAATGCATTTAATTAAAAATCAAATTATTTATTATTAATCATTTGGTTATGAGGTAATGATCATAAATTGAACATCATAACATAACCTATATAAGATCATATGCTAAATAAAACCTTTACTTTTAATCTAATCTTATACTGTTTCAATGATCGAATTTACTTTAAATTCGCACGCAAAAGTTAAACACATTAAGACCTTTATCTTCCAATCACATATACAAATACACATGCATTTTCAAGAACCATTATTAACCAAAACATCTATCTAAGTAAACTTCAATATCATTACTTAATAATCAACCACCTAATTCCAATAAACCATAAATTCACACTTGGCTAATGAGTAAGCCATTTTCGCATGGCTTGAATATATACATATTCAAAATATAACTTGTTTTCAAAAGAGAGTTAAGCCTATGCATGCCATCTTTCAAAATATAGACTTTTAAAAGTACCAAAACAATGACGATAATGTGGATGACTTCAATATTGATCCCGAGCTCGTAACTTTCAACTGAGATCTATATAAATGGAACAAAACACAAATATTCACAGTAAGCAATTTAGCTTAGTAAGTCTTAAGTAATTTAAACAACTAAACTCACTTATGCACATTAATCACATATGTATTTAATTTGTTATACCAATTCACAATTCGAGATTTCACTTTATAGATAATTTCCACTTGTAAAACCAAATATCTAAAATCACATATAATATTATCTATGTATACCACCATTTGGCCGAATATGCATATTTACATATATGCACACATAACATATTATTTCATTTAAAAAAATGAATTCATATAGTCATAAGCATCTAAATACCTCAATGCCAACTTTAATTCAATCAAATCGAACTAATTTACAACACCATATTCACATTTAATTTCAATGTTCATAATCACTATATAACATATACTCTAACATACAATTTCACAATGACCGAATGTATATATATATAAACACATCTACTTCACATATACTTCTCATTTCACATTAATAATCCAATCCACTTTATTATCATATGCATAAAGAAAGTTTACATACCTGGACAACTTAATTTATTGTACGAATTCAAATACCGTAATAGCACAAAGCCTCATAGTCTTAAATTTTTATTAATTTCACTGGCAATTAGCCTGCTAGGCAAATCCTGAGTTCATCACCGGCACAAAGCTTGCTAGGTAATAACCTGAGTTATCACTGGCACCAAGCCTGCTAGACTTTCAAAGTCCGATACTCATTCACTGGCATTATGCCTGCTAGGCTAGAAGCCCGAAACTAATCACCAGCTTATAGCTTGCTAGGCCAAAGGCCCGAATATCACAGTACAATAACCAACTCATAAAGTCTAACGTACTTCGACACATATTCTTTTAAATTTTCACATACACAAGCACATAGTAAATGTTTAGCATCATTCGAACATAGCTCATATCAACCGATTTATTTCATATTACAACTTGCCATTCGGCCTTAACACATATCAAAGTTTCACTATCATTGTAAAATTTGCCATTCAGCCAATCAACATTTTAAACTCTTACTTTTATTTCATTTCACTCTACATTCGGCTATATATAAGCATATAAAGAATATCAAACTCTCAAGGTATAACACATGTTCAATTACTTAAAACTTACCTCAGATGTGGTCGAACAACTACAGATCGGCTATTCAACTACTTTTGCCTTCCCCCTATCCGAATTTGGCCCTCTTCACTCTTGAGCTAAATTAAACAAATTTAACTTATTACAACTCAATTATTCATACCTATGGCCGAATATAGCAAGAAAATTAAATAGGTCGTATTAGCTACACTTACCTCAATTATAATATAATCTTACTCACCATTAATCACATTCGGCAACTTTAACAACTAAACTAGCAAAGACATTCTTCCCTCAAACAAAGATAATTTCTTAATTAAAATCACACATATGTCAACCTCTTTTCTATCCATCTCAAATTACAATCAATTACTCAAATCATAAATCAATATCACATTCGGCACACATATATACAAAAGTTAATATTTAAACATTCTTTTCTAGTATCATGCTAAAGTCGAATTTTCCATTAAGCTAATATAGGTCTTTCACTTATTCAATTCACACATACACAACTCAAATCTTTCATTTATCACATAATTCACTAAATTTAAAGCTCATTTGAACATATAACAATAAATTCCATTTTTCCCTAAACTACTACTCCATGGTCGAATGCTACCTAAGCATCAAGCTCTTATTTTTTTCACCATTTTAACAAGCTCAACTTATCCTACCATCATTTCTCATTTTTTTTAAATATCCAAACATCAAAAATCTTATGCACATCTACCATGGCCGAATACATATCTGGCCCCAAAAATCAAAATTAACAATTGGGCTATGAACATAACTTGGTAACTAACTCAAAAACACCAAATTTAAAGAAAACCAAGTTGAAAACTCACCTTAATTTGGCTTGACAAGGGCCGAAACTTAGAAGTTTTATCTTTTATTATAATATGCTTTTATTATTTAAGTACATTATAATCTTTATAATAATAATAATATAAAAGCATATATTAAAGTCCAGTACCACCCACTTCATTTAATAATGGGTAAATTGCTATTTAAAAGCCTCCATTAACAAAGCCATTATCAATTTGACCCTCTATGCTTTTATCCATCAATTTTTCCAACTTACCCAATTAAGCCCTGTTTCTAAATCAAACGTCCAAACAACAAAATTAAGTCACGAAATTTTCACACATGATGATTCACATATAATAAACACAGAAAATATTACTTAAATATTTTTCCAACTCGGTTTCGTGGTCCCAAAACCACTTTTTCGATTAGGGCCAAAATAAGGCTGTCACACTGATCCTACTAAATCACTGTCATTGTAGCCAACAAGCTTCAACATATTCACCTTCATGAACCAAACACCAGAGTTGGCAGTTCATTTGATATATCTCAACACCCTCTTAGAAGCCTTAAAATGTGATATATTGTAGCAATACATGAACCTTGATAACAAACCTATTGCATACATAATATCTAGTTGTGTTGTTAAATACAACAAGTAACCAATGAGACTTCTATAATTCTTCACATCGACCTTCTCAAAATCTTCATTGCTGTAAAGCTTTTCTCCAAGTGCTATAGGCATGCTTGCTGATTTGCACCTTTACATGCAAAACCTTTCCAAGATCTTCAAGGCAAAGCTTTGTTAACGGATAAATATCCCTTCCTGTACTTGTTGTACTTCCATGCTACGGAAATATCTCATTTCTCCAAGGTCTGGCATCCTAAATATCTTCTCTATCTATAGCTTGAATTCCTTCACCAAATCATCACAGCTCTCAATTATAAATAAATTATCAACATACAAAAAAACTATTAATGTTGTGACCTTTTCAATCTTCTTCACATAAAGAGTTGGCTCACTAAGGCTTTTGTCAAAACCCAAATTTTGCAAGTAATCATCAATTCTTGCATACCATGCTCTTGGAGCCTGTTTTAGCCCGTATAAGGCTTTCTTAAGCCTATACATCTTCTCTTCACTTCCTTTAACAATAAAACCAGGAGGCTACTTCACATAGATTTTTCTTGTAAGTAGCCATTTCAAAAGGTTGACTTGACATTTAGCTGATGAATCTTCCACCCCATTTGAGACAACAAAGCTAACAGCAGCCTAATTGTATCCAACCTTGCTACTGGAGTAAATATCTCCAAGTAATCGACACCAAACTACTATCAGATACCCTTCATAACCAACCTTTCCTTCAACTTGTTGAGGGAACCATCAGAATTGAGCTTGGTTCTGATTACCCATTTAACACCAATAACTTTTTTATGTGATGGCCTACCAACAAGCTCCCATGTTTGGTTTTTGCGAACCATGATCAGCTTAACTCTCATTGCATCCATCCAGCCTTCTATTGCTTTAGCCTATTTGAAGTTTACTGGTTCAAGATTTGATACATCAGTCCTCTAATAGATTTATGCAATTACTCTTGTGCCCCTTACTGGTATGTCCTCAAAGACTTCTTCTTTAATTTGTTCATTTGTAGGTTGTAATTCTTGTTCAAGCTCTCCTTGTTCAAGCATCTCAACTTCAATAGCATCCTATCTCCATGTTTTCTCTTCATCAAACACAACATCCCTACTCACCATAATTTTCTTAGAAAAAGGGTCATAGATCTTATACCTCTTTTTATTGTTGTTTTATCCTAGGAATATCCCAAGCTATGGTCTTCTCTCAAGTTTTCTTCTTTTCACCTGTGGAACATAAACAAAACATATACAACCAAATACTTTTAAGTGAGAAACTGAAGGTTTGTACCTGAACCAAGCTTCAAATAGAGTCATTTCATTCATAGCCTTGGTTGGTAATCTATTCAACAAATAGACTAAAGTGTTTAGCCTAAAAAGTTTTTGGTACCTTGCTTTCAAAAAACAAACACCTCGCTATATCCATCACAGTCATGTTTTTCCTCCCACACACTTCATTTTGCTGTGCAGTGCAAATCTTAGTGAGCTGGTGATGGATCCTAGCGTTTTCATAATAAGTTTTGAATTTGTTTGAAGTGTATTCGGTTCCATTAGCAGACCTAATCATCTTCATTTTGTTGTCTATCTTATTTTTTAGCTTGTACTTTAAACCTCCAGAAAATTATAGCTATATCTGTTTTTTGTTTCAAAATATAAATCTAGCAATACTTTGTGCAATCATCAATAAACAAAATAAAGTATCTACCGCCATTCAAAGAAGGTGTCTTCATAGGCTCGTATACATCAAAATGGACCAAATGTAGATTTTCATTGGCATGCCAGACTTTATTCGCTGGAAATAGAAGCCTCGCCTACTTCCCAAGTTGACACACTTCACAATTGCCATTCTAATCTTCAATTCTAGTCATATTCTCAACTAAATTTGACTTGCACATTTGACTAAGGGACTTAAGGTTCACATGTCTGAATCTTTTGTGTGAAAGATTTGTTTCATCTATTGAATAGGTATAGGCATTTGAGGTTACCAAGTCCCAATCTAACACAAAACGTTTTCCTTTCATTAAAACTATGACAACTTTCTGTCTCAATGAATCAAATATGGTGCAACCACTATCTTTAAAAATAACAGAGTATTTATTCTCAAGAAATTGAACAACGCTAAGGAGATTATGATCTATTTTAGGTACTAAAACAACATCTGCAATTACTTTAGTACCTAATGGCATGTTGATCAGCACATCACCTTTGCCTTTAGCTTGAATGAGTTCACCATTTTCAATCCTCACTTTTGAAATGTAGCTTCTATCAATCTTCCTGAAGATGCTTTCATCTAAGGTTATATGGTTGGTGCATCCATTCTCAATCAACCATCCTTTGTAACTCTACTTCTTGATAAAAAACATGAAGCTGCAAACACTTGCTCCTTTTAAGCATGGTTCCCATCAACAGTTTGAGCCTAAACATTGTGTTATTGTGGCTTTTGTTGTTGTGTCTACATTTTGTTACTGCATACCTTCTCTATGTGACCAAGCTGCTTGCAAGCTTTGCACTGTATGTCTGATTTGAACCAACAATATTTCTCCAAATGAGTGGTCTTTTTGCAGTGAGAGCATGGTAGATACTTTTTTCCACCATCTCTCATTGGCTTTTCTTTCTTGTCTATCTAGCCTTTCTTTTCTTTGTAATTCGAAGAGCTTGAGCCTTCATTACTTCTTGCTTTAAATGCTCTCTCAACATGCTCCTTCTACTTGGTTGCTCTCTCAACATGCTCCTCTTTTCTTGCACGTATAAGGCATTTATTAACTCTAATAAAGAGATCACAGATAGGTCTCTCGAGTCTTCAAGAGAGGATATTTTTTACTTATACCTTTCTAAAAGTGTTGTGATTACTTTCTCGACTACCTTACTATCAATAAACTAATCTCCTAGCAATTTGATGTTGTTTAAAACAACCATGATTCTGTCAGAATACTTTTTGATAGTCTTAGACTCATTCATCTTCAGTTTCTCAAAATCCTCATCAAGTTGATAAACTACTACTGCCTTGTCTTCTCTATACCTTGGAAATCTTCCTTTAACTTGTCTCAAGCTTGCTTTCGAGTTTCACAGGTCATGATCCTAGTAAAGATAACATTAGAAACGTCATTCTGAATACACGACATCACCTTGAACTTTTTAGCATGATTATCACTATGTTTTCTGACCTGTGCTATCATCAAATTAGCCCTCAACGGTGGTGGCTCAGCATATGCATTTACAACCTCCCATAAGTCGTAAGGTTGTAGGTAGGTCTTCATCTTAATTACAAAATATGGTAGTTTTCACTGTTAAAAGCTAGTGGTTAAAGAGGTGTAAAACTAGTTGAAGACATTTTAACAACAACAAAAGAAAAATGACCTTAGAGATTATTGGCTTTAGATACTAATTGTTGGTTCTTCTTGTAAAGGAAGAAATGAAAGACAAACCAAATTTAGCAATCAAATTTGACTTGCTATACTTTTCTTTTTTAGTACATGATTTACATACAAAGTATAGCCTTAAATAGGAAAAATATTATCAACTACAACTTAACAAGTTGGCAAGCCTAGGAACTTGAAATATACAACCTGCTCATTCTTTATTTTCTATCCAATCACCATCACTAAAATTATCTTATAAAATTTAAGATAAATAAATTTAGCTAACGACTTTTCTAAAGAAGTTGGCAACTTGCCAATGTGTATCAAAACATCGGGATATTCTACAGCATTACAACTTTGTATAGTTGGTTAGCTTCTTGATAGTTTATGCTTCTATAGCTTAGAGCATGCCAAATCACAAGGTAGCTCACGACTTGTATATCTACAAATCTTGTTTGCATTTGGACAATCCACCAAAAATAGTTTGACAATAGTTGTCCGCTAAATATTTCACTAATTAACAATCCACTATTCTTCTTGAATTTGGCCTATCCACCAGATGAATCACATCATTGTTGTTCATGGGACTACTTGTTCTTGATTTGTTCATATTATAGTCCGCACTTTGCTTATCCACCATATATGTGAGTTGTTGCATAAATGGCCATCTTGTAACAAACTCTAACAGTGTGGCCTGTGGGGATTAGAGCTTATAATTACATAGACTTAGCTGATGATCAAGTGGTTGTCTGATCAGGAGAAGACACCAATGGAATGAGTTGGCTTGATTTGTTGGAATAAGGTCTAACCACTAAGATAAATCAACTTCATTTGGGCTTTGAAGGCTAGGTAAAATATTTTTAAATATAAATGTGTCTTTAACAAAGACAATATGTTGAGAAAAATAACGTCAATTTATTGTTAGGTCAAGATACTTTCAACAATGATATTTGACTCAATAGCTTAGAAAAACACAAAGGGTAGATTTATGAGCCAATTTGTGAAGACTATAAGGACAAAGCCATGAGTAACATAAGCAATGAAAGGTATGGAGGCTAAGATAATAGTAGAGAGTTTAATTCCATAGAATTAATTATAAAGAGTTTAATTCATAGAATTAGTAATTGAGACCTAAGGATTAAATTGTCAACCTAGTAAAAGTAGTGGGGTTAATGTGGGATTATCACATCCCAAAAATTGGGTTAGAAGAAATTAGGTTACTAAACTGGAAGTTTTCTTATCCTGACTTTTAAAGTTATTTTTGATCAATTATAGAAGACGGAGTTATTAGCCTAGCAGTTAAGAGTTAGTGAGTTCATCTTTGGAACCCAAGTTCAAATTCTTTCCTTTACTTTATTATTATTTTGTGCTATTTTTCTCTGAGCTCTAGTAGGTGTAACGCCCTGTTTTCAAAATAATGTTGCAACACCCCAAACCCGGCCTAGAAGTTAGGCACGAATCTGGCGTGCCACATGAAAGTGTGTTTTTTTCAAAAACCTTGTTTCCATTGAAAACCTTTCTTATTTAAAAACTTGAATAAAAACTTAGTTTGCATTTGATCAATCCTAAAACGTGGTTTATTAAAAAGCTTATTCCCTTTTTAAGACGTTATTCCCTTTAAAAGTCTTAGTCGTTGCGGAAGCTTAATTTTAAATTGTCGAATTTCGAAAACGCGATGTTGGAGTTTTGAGTCGTGAAACCATTTTGAAAGTGTTGCGAAAATGTGTCGACTTTGAAAACAGTTATTGTTTTGGAAAACCGTGCCCTACAGCTAATAGGTATAAAACTTAAAACCATAAAATCTCGAATCAAAATCCAAAAGGTAATGAGGTCTTACTACAAAATAGAAATTCCAAATAAAATATTAAAATCCAGCTAGTATAAAACCAATGCAGAAGTGTGGGCCACCATCGAGCTCCTTTCAGTACCGAATCGCCTAATGCTTGGATTACCTATACAGATAGTCAGAAGGGTAAGTTTATGTAAACTCAATGTGTAATCCCTTATAACACATACCGTCAGATAAGCAAAACGCAGAAACAAGATGGGCCTAAGCCCATTATAGAATCAGTGCCAAGTGGGCCTTAGCCCAATGCAGTAATAATGACAGGTGCAAAAATGTAGACAAAAATCCAACCTAAACCAACCAATACACCACCCATACCAACCAACACACCATGTGGGGAATACATCAACCCACCCAGCCAACACACCACGCTTAGCACCTGTTGTGGCACTAAGTCAATAGGATGGCTTAAAGCCATAAACAGGATGGCACAGAGCCATAAGTATCACAGTAGAGCTACCAACAGTCAGGATGGCTAAAAGCCATAAACAGGAAGGCTATAGGCCTTAATCAGGATGGCTATAAGCCATAATACTTCCTCCGTCGATAAAACCCAACCCCATACTGAATGACATGTCATAATATCATACATGAATGGAGGATGTCATGCTCAGTATCAATCATATTAATATCATGCATACATTAATCAACCTACCATTCGAGTTGTAACAGTCATTTAAGTAGTCAGGGGTATAATGGTAATTTTACCTTTCAGGGGTATTTTCGTCATTTTTCTAAGTTTGGCGCTTCAGTACCTATTATGACCTCCAAGAAGGTCTATCGTCGCCACATGCGACTCGGATAATCTATATGGTCAAATAGTGTATATAGGCCAAAAACCCCTATTGGGACTAGGTGGGCACACATGCTCGTGTAACCCATTTAGGTCAATTTCACATATAGTATAGCGAGCCTTATAATCCAATCTAATAATGATCAGTTACCGAGTAATTTTCTCGAATGGTCCTGTAAGCCCATTGGGCGCATTATGGCCCATCGAGGCCCATAACAGCCCAAGTGCATGAAATCACACACGATGGCCTTTACAATCCAAATCCCACGGTTGTAGGTTCAATTTACCCCACTGGCATTCGTATGCCCGTAAGGCTTCAAATGCCGACGCTTCGACGTTCCGGCTTTTTGGCTTTTGCTGATCTACACTATAGTAAGGTGTGGTTACACAAATGTTTCGTATCGAGCACAACCACCCCACGCGCAATCAACCTTAGACAAAGAATAAGCGATTAATCTCCCTTAGATCGCTAACTAGGAATGAAAGCCCCTTCCTTCTTGATTAACTGCGCATAAAGCGAAATCCATTAACACATAAACATTTCCTACAAGTATTGAGTAAACATCCATGACCAAAGATTTAGCAATACTCGACCAAAACTAACAAAGCAACCTCACCACTTTACCCCCCAATTCTCAATCAATAACCAGAGATGAGTGAAGAACCAAAGCAGTCAATGCTTTACTGCCTACCAAAGACCGCCGCCTACAGGATTTGGAAACAAATAAAGATTAAAACCTTCAGTTAAAACACCACAAGACAACGAATAAAGAAGAGGATAAAAAAAGGTATAGTGTTCGGCTTACCAACTTACATCACCAGATAAGAAGGTCGAGAAAAAGAATCAACAGATTTAGTTTAAGTTAATAGAAAGAGAGATAGAATTGGCCAAGAAATGTCTTCCACACCCCAAACGCACCAATGATCAGAAAAGATTTGGCTTAAGAAGATTTTTAAGACTGAGAGAAATGAGAAACAGATTTGGATAACAATGGAAAGAAGACGATTAGAGAGGAGGAGAGTTCAGTTAAAAGAAGGATATTTTAACAAAGGAAGAAACAAGGTTCAACAGAGGTTGAAGGTTCAAGGTAATCAGTTTGAATAAGGAATTGTAAAAGGGAAATCAGAGAAAGTAAAAGAGGAGAAGAGAAAGTGCAAGAAAGATGAGAAGGAGAAAATGAAATTCCACCTAGGAGATACGGCACTTGTTGGTTTGATTTTTGGCAGAGTGACAAAAGAACCTAATTTGAATACGAAGAAGAGAACCCAAAAGTCTAAACACCAAAAACGCACAAGGTTGAAACGAGAGAAAGAATATAAACTTCTTCCAAAATGAAACAAAGAAAGGAAAGAAAACACCTAATGCCTGAATACCAATTTAGCAAAACAAAAACTATCTCCCAAAATACCGAACGTACAAAATGAATTCCCCTAGCCAATTTCACCTATTCAAGCTACCAAATTCATTTGTCACTCCCCAAATGCCAAATTTTGCCTCATGCAACTGCCCAAATTTAGCCACACCTCCAAACCTTTCAAATCTCCCTAATTTTCTCCACCGGTTTCTCCCTGATTCACTCCAACTTTCCCACTTCAAATTCAAATTACAACCACCAAGACCAAGACCAAGTGAAATCTTACCCTTTTACCAAGTCCACGAACAACTTCTAATATTTAAATCCAATTCCACTTCTTACCAAGCCTAAGTAGCAAAAATGAATACACTTTGTTTGCAAGGAGATTTGAACCCCCTTTCTTCTCTAGCTTGTGGCGTCACTTGCCACTCCACTAGTGGCTCATCTTGTATCAAAAATTAACCATATTAAAACATAAAGCCTACTCACTCACATCTCTAACCTTTAAAGAGCTAAAATTAAAAATTTTGCCATAAGTCAAACTTGAACCAACGTTTCCTAAAAACCCCCCAAACATACTCAAAAACTTTTAACCAACATGCCAAACATGCATTTATGACAAAACATGCAAAAATTAGAGCCTCTATATTTTTGGGGAGTTACAACTCTACCCCATTAAAGAATTTTCGTCCTCGAAATTTCCAACTATTTGGCAAATGCTTTAGCTCAATTTACACCACTATGCTCTCACTGTGTATTCTAATTCGAAATCACGAATGCAATGTATTATGGATGAAGTACGTACCAGTATCCATATCTGGAGCGTCTCCATATTCTCGATGACGTGCTACATAGACCAAAGCTGGTTGCCTCGCCTCAGCTTGACCAGCACCCATGCCTGGTGCTCCACGACCCCCTCCGTTTCCACCCCTGGCTTAACCATGTCCTCTTGGCGGCTACTGTCCACCTCTCGCCAGCTAAACAAAACCCTGCCCTATGGCTTGCATTTGCTCAGGCCTTTGTGGACAATCCCTCACAAAGTGCTCCACTAATCCGCACCTCAAGCATGCCCCAGTTCTTCTTCGACACTCGCCCTGATGATAACTCCCACAACTCGCGCAAGGCGGTGATCTAGTAATAGTAACAGGGACTTTAACTCAAACTGGACCTTCCATTTTAGCATTTTTCCTATGCCTCTGATCTGAATTAGAGGTCTCTAAATCCCTCTTATCTCTGCCCCTTTACTTTTCCCGATTTTGGCGTTCCGTATGCTTTACCTCCTCAGCAATCTTAGCTTTCTCTACTAACGCAGTAAAGTCCTACTCCCTCTGTGGAGCTATCAACACTCGAAGGCTATCCCTAAAGCCATCTTGAAATCAAATACAGTGCTTGTATTCTGTTGTTACTATTCCTCGGGCATAATGGCTAAGTCGTAGAAACTCCACCTCGTACTCAGCCATAGATTTATCACTTTGGACAAAATTTAGAAATTCTTTCCTACGAGTGTCGACATAGCTGGCACCCACATACTTCGCTTGAAATGTAGACTTGACAAATTCCCAGGTTATACGATCTGACGGGGTACTGTCTTTTACCATAAGCCACCACTGGTAGGCTTCATCTCGCAGTAAGGACACGACAACCTTCAACCTCTGTTCCGATGTACTATCAAGGTCATCCATAACTTTTTCGGCGGCCTCTAGCTAGTATTTTGCGACACTTAAGACACACCAGAAACTCACCTAAAGATCTCTACTCCATTTGACTTGAGTCGCTCTGTAACTGACCCACGCCCTACAGTAGCAGTATTCAACCCAGCAGTACCAGCAACCCTTTCTAGAATCCTTAACATTGCTTGATACAATGCATCGTCCCCAGCTGCTCAATCAAACGACCCCGTCTCAGCTACTGGTGAAGATGGTGCTTCCCTTCCCTCTAGATTGGGCATTTGCCCCGATGCCGATGATCCAGCTCTAGCACCCCCACGGCCTCTGCTGTAGCCTCTTGTACCCCTTCTAGCGCTCATTTTCACTATGCGTATTTCTCTAATTTATGAATTTTATGCAAATTAGTTCATAATTCCAGTAATTAAGCAGATGTTTTATGCAAACAGTAGTCGAAATTTGTTTTCGCAATCGCAGGCTCACTATAGTTTTAGTTCCCTATGGTTTTTAGTTTACTCTAGCTAAAGAGTCTTAGTATAGTCTTCTATCTATACCAGTCTCAATATTTCTAGCTACTACATTTCAATTTTAAACAGACAAAAGCATTTTACGGATTCGGCACCGGAGACTCAGTGTGCCACACTTTTCAGAAAAATACCTCAAACATATCACATATTTGAAAACAACTTTTTTAGATCCAAATTTTGAAAACCCATACCACAACTGAGTTTTTTAACTTGGCTTTGATACCACTAAATGTAACATCCCAAACCCAACCTAGAAGTTAGGCACGAATTTGGCGTGTCACATGAAAGTGTTTTTTCGAAAACCTTGTTTTCATTGAAAACCTTTCTTATTTAAAAACTTGAGTAAAAACTTAGTTTGCATTTGATCAATCCTAAAACATGGTTTATTAAAAAGCTTATTCCCTTTTTAAGACGTTATTACCTTTAAAAGTCTTAGTAATTAAGGAAGCTTAATTTTAAATTGTCGAATTTCGAAAATGCGATGTTAGAGTTTTGAGTCGTGAAACCATTTTGAAAGTGTTGCGGAAACGTGTCGATTTTGAAAACAGTTATTGTTTTGGAAAACCGCGTCCTAAAGCTAGCAGATATAAAACTTAAAACCATAAAATCTCGAATCAAAATCCAAATTACAAAATAGAACTTCTGAATAAAATACTTAAAATCCAACTAGTATAAAACCAGTGTAGAAGTGTGGGCCACATCAAGCTCCTTACAGCACTGAATCGTCTAATGCTGGGGATTACCTGCACAAATAGTTAGAAGGGTGAGTTTACATAAACTCAGTATGTAATCCCTTATAACACATACCGTCAGATAAACAAAATACAGAAACAGGATAGGCTTAAGCCCATTACAGAATCAGTGTCAGGTGGGCCTTAGCCTAATGCAGTAATAATGACAGGTGCAAAAATACAGACAGAAATCCAACCCAAACCAACCAATACACCTCTCGTACCAACCAACACACCATGTGGGGAATAAATCAACCCACCCAACCAACACACTATGCTTAGCACCGGTTGCGGCACTAAGTCAATAGGATGGCTTAAAGCCATAAGCAGGATGGCACAGAGCCATAAGTATCGCAGTAGAGCTGCCAGCAGTCAGGATGGCTAGAACCCATATGTAACACCCCAAACCTGGCCTAGAAGATAGACCCGAGTCTGGCGTGTCACATTAGAGGGTGACTCGTACAAATCGATGTCGTTGGGAGACTTAGAAAACATTTGCCAGTATGCGGTTTAAAACGGTGTTTACAAAACTAGTCTTATTACTTAGTTTAAAGTGAAGTTTGTTAAAAACTTGTGCTTTTGTATGATTAAGAAAACCTTAATTTTTTATACTCTCAAATTTCAGTTGTTAGCGAAAGCTCTATCTTTGAAAAGTGTTTCCTGTTTTTGTTTGTCTTAAATCAAAATGTTGCTTAGTTTTAAAAACAAGCCTCAAGTTATAAACATAGCAACTAACAGAATATAATCCAAAACTAAATCAAAACCGAAGAACAAGCCTTATTACAACAGAAGCCCCAAATGACAGTAATTTAATAAATAATGTAAAATTAAATACTAAAATGTAAAGCTTCTCTTAATGCGTGGCCACCTCCGAGTCCTGCCATACGTCGAACCGCCTATTAAGGATCACCTGAAAAAAATTAAAAAGAGGGGGTGAGTTTTCGAAAACTCAGTGTGTACAACCCTCGGCAATCACATAACAAGCAACAATCAAATTGGGTCTAAGCCCATTTCAGTGGCGGTGGCTCTTGGGCCTTAGCCCATAGTAGCCTCAGTTGGGCCAGAGCCCATATCACATTAACGGTGGCCCTTAGGCCTAAGCCCATCACAATATCAGAATCAATGTATGCAATGCATAAATGTCCCATCCAACCCTGTACTCCCCCTTCCAACTCTACACTCCTGTGGGGATATATATATCGACCCACCCATCCCTACACTCTAATTGTAGCACCGGTTGCGGCACTACTCAATGTTGCAACAAAGCTATCAATCATATACTGGCTTAAAGCATTTGGTGGATCTACGGTCGTCAAGCGACTATGTGATCCTCATATAACACTTCGTCCAATATAAATCCCTCCCACATGTAAGCATGTATGCAACATAACATATCAAGAACGACATGCAAAATCAGTGATTAAACATATAGGGGTATTTTAGTCATTTTGCCCTTAGGGTATATCGATCATATCTTATCGTGGGCCTAAATACATAGTTCGGCCCATTAGCGTTTTCACAATTATTTAATGCATTTTGAGACTATTTCATAAGAGTTACAAGTACACTAGGGCCCAAAAACCCAATACGTAGCCCAAGTGAGGCCCACACACTCATATGGCCCATTCGGCCCAAAGCTACCATAAGCCACGTGATTAGCCCGACCAACTTATCAAATCTTACCAATCCATCAATTTCACTCGCGATGGGCTCACGGGCCCATCGGGCCCATTTCGACCCAGTTGCCCAAAAAGTGGCCCAAGTCCATGAGATCGCTCATGAGGCCTCTGTCATTGTATCGATCTTTCCACACGAGTGTTCGCACACTCGTATGGTTGCCGTCATCAATCTTTCAGCTTTTCGGCATTTCAGGATTTGTTGATCTATTGTGTGTGCAGTGTGGGTACACACCTTTTAGAGAAATCACACCCAATTCCTCGAACCACGAACCTATAATAAATCAAGTAGCGGTTATCAGTTTCTCTATTGACAAAGACCCTAAAGAGCCTATTCCCAAACCACTAATTGATACCCACCTTAACAATAACAGTTTAACCCTTCGCAAATCGTTTGATTACAAGCGCCCTCATCTCGTTGCACAATACCTAAATCATAAGCGTACACAAGAATCATCAAACCTAATACGAAGCCACTTCTATGATAATCTAATAATAAAATGCAAGCCTTGACACAAGAAAAACAATCGGTCCACCTTACCACCCCGAAGTCATTACCTTAGATTGTGGCCAAAGTAGAATATGGTTGTTCCCAAACCCCCTTGCACTTCACGAATCCATTCCTAACCGAACCACTACATCAAAAGAGTATTTAGCCCCGTAATACCGTCGAAGAGAAAAAGGACTTTTAAAAGATTAAGAAGAACCAAAGATGGTTTAGTTCACTTATCGATTACCAGAGTTTCCCATGTCAAATCCACGAATAAGTTAGAGAGAGATGAAAAGAAGAAGATTCAATAGAGGGTATAAAGAAAAGGTAGAATCTGAATAATAGAAGAATAATATTCGGCTACCTTAGAAAGAAAAGTAACGAAGAGTTTAAGGAAGGAAAAAATGTTGCATTCAGCTTGAGAAATTAGTGGAGAGAACCAAAGGGAAGGAGAATGTTTACCAAAAAAAAGATACCAAAATATTACCTAATATTCTCCACACTAATTTTGGCACTAAGAAAAAGTGACCGAATATGTATTTCCCACTTCTCCAATCGGTTCAAATTATTCACCAATTTAAATTGCCTTCAATTTCTCCAATTTTATCTCCATTTAATCCCATAAGTTCCTCCCCGTTACTCACCCAGTAGAACTTTACTCCAATTCAAACATTGGACTTCTGTTTAGCAAAATAATTGTTCCATCGCTTCAGCCCAGATTCAAACCTAGAATATGCCTATCTCCCCATAACACCATAGCCACTACACCACATTACTCCTTATGCTATGATTCGATCACAACTAATTATAAGGCTTACTACCCAGCTATCGAGTTAACCAAAATAAATCTATAAATATTTGCTAATACCTAGGTTCGAACCTCCAACCTATTGGCTATGTTACATGTCCCTTGCCATAACACCGCCCACCTTATTTGCGTCAATTTTTCTCTCAATTAATTATAAAGTCTCTAGGCCGAGTTCTAGGTTTTATTCAAAATAAAACTACGAGGGCAAAGTCTCAAACCCAGGCTCCCTTGCAGCCTTACAACACGCCTTTATCACTGGACTACACCTCAACTTGTGTCACCTTTTTGTCCCAATGTTTATTAAGCCTTCCTGCCAACATCCAGGTTGTTTTAAAAATAACTAAACTTTCCGCACATGCCGCAACTTGAACACAGCTCCCTCACCTGATCCTAACGTCTTCTTGCTACTAGGCCAGGCTCTCCCTTGTGTCAAATTCCAACCAAATATATTTATAAGGTCTAACGCCAGAATCTCCCTAAGGAAGTAAAAATTAAAATTTTTGCCAAAGTCCTCGGTTGAACCCAGAGCTTCTTCGACACTCCTAACTCTTCCTTAAACACTTATCTACTAAACTAACCACACAATTTATGAAATTTTTCCCACACAACCAAAATCCAATTTCCCCGACACACAAGGCTCATTTCTTCTAAGCCCAAAATCCAGGGCGTTACACCATAAACAGGAAGGCTATAGGCCTTAATCAGGATGGCTATAAGCCATAATACTTCATCCGTCAATAAAACCCAACCCCATGCAAAATAACATGTCATAATATCATATGTGAATGCAGGATGTCATGCTCAGTATCAATCATATTAATATCATACATACATTAACCAACCTACCACTCGGGTTGCAACAATCATTTAAGTAGTCAGGGGTATAATGGTAATTTTACCCCTCATGGGTATTTTGGTTATTTTGCTAAGTTTGGTGCTTCAGTACCTATTACGATCTCTAAGAAGGTCTATTGTTACCACAAGCGACTCAGATAATCTATATGGTCAAATAGTGTATATGAGCCCAAAACCCTATTAGGCCCAAGTGGGCCTACATGCTCGTGTGGACCATTTAGGCCAATTACTCATACAGTATAGCGAGCCTTATAGTCCAATCTAACAATAATCACTTACCAAGTAATTTGCCCGAATGGGCCCGTAAACCCATTGGGCCCATTATGGCCTATCGAGGCCCATAATGGCCCAAGTGCACAAAATCGCACACGGTGGCCTTTACAGTCCAAAGCCTACGGTTGTAGGTTCGATTTACCCCACTGGCATTCGTATGCCCATAAGGCTTCGAATACCAACGCTTCGGCATTTCAGCTTTTCGGCTTTTGTCAATTTACACTACAGTAGGGTGTGGTTACACGCGCGATCAACCTTAGACAAAGAATAAGCGATTAATCTCCCTTAGATCACTAACTAGGAACGAAAGCCCCTTCATTCTTGATTAATTGTGCATAAAGTTAAATCCATTAATACATAAATGATTACTACAAGTATTGAGTAAACATCCATGACCAAAGAATTAGCAATACTCAGCCAAAACTAACAAAGCAACCTTACCACTTTACCCCTCAATACTCGATCAATAACCAAAGATGAGCGAAGAACCAAAGATGTCAATGCTTTACTGCCTGCCAAAAACCACCGCCCACAGGATTTGGAAATAAATAAAGATTAAAACCTTCAATTAAAACACCATAAGACAACGAATAAAGAAGAGGATAAAAAAAGGTATAGTGTTCAGCTTACCCACTTACAGTACCAAAGAAGAAGGTTGAGAAAAAGAATCAACAGATTCAGTTTAAGTTGATAGAGAGAGATAGAATTAGCCAAGAAATGTCTTCCACACCCCAAACGCACCAATGATTAGAAGAGATTTGGCTTAAGAAGATTTTTAAGACTGGGAGAAATGAGAAATGGATTCGGATAACAATGGAAAGAAGACAATTAGAGAGGAGGAGAGTTCGGCCAAAAGAAGGATATTTTAATAAAGGAAGAAACAAGGTTCAGCAAGGGCTAGAGGTTAAAGGTAATCGGTTTGGACAACGAATTGTAAAAGGTAAATCAGAGGAAGTAAAAGAGGAGAAGAGAAAGTGCAAGAGAGATAAGAAGGAGAAAATGAAATTCCACCTAGGAGATACGACACTTGTTGGTTTGATTTTCAATAAAGTGACAAAAGAACCTAATTTGAATACGAAGGAGAGAACCCGAAAGTCTAAACACCAAAATGCACAAGGCCGAAATAAGAGAGAATATAAACTACTTCCAAAATAAAACAAAGAAAGGAAAGAAAACACCTAATGCCTCAATACCAATTCGGCAGAATAAAAACTATCTCCCAAAATGTTAAATGCACAAAAGGAATTCCCCTAGCCAATTTCACCTATTCAAGCTATCAAATTCGGTTATCACTCCCCAAATGCCAAATTTTTCCTTATCAAACCCCTCAATCCAGCCACACCTCCAAACCTTTGAAATCTCCTCGATTTTCTCTACCGGTTACTCTCTGATTCACTCCAACTTTCCCATTTCAAATTCAAATCACAACCACCAAGACTAAGACCAAGTGAAATCTTACCCTTTTACCAAGTCCACCAACAACTTCTAGTATTTAAATCCAATTCCACTTCTTACCAAGCCTAAGTAGCAAAAATGAATACACTTTGCTTGCAAGGGGGTTTGAACCCCCTTCCTTCCCTAGCTTGTGGCATCACTTGCCACTCTACCAATGGCTCATCTTGTGTCAAAAATGAACCATATTAAAACCTAAAGCCTACTCACTCACATCCCTAACCTTCAAAGAGCCAAAATTAAAAATTTTTCCACAAGTCAGACTTGAACCCAGGTTTCCTAAAAACCCCCAAACATACTCAAAAAATTTTAACCAACATGCCAAACATGCATTTATGATAAAAAATGCAAAATTTACAGCCCCTATATTTTTTGGGCGTTATAAATGTTGTAAGAGTTTAAACAAAAATGAGATCTAACCTAGTGATTAAATAATGTATTTCCTTGAGACTCGAGTTTGATTCTCCTCACTCGTATTTCTTTTTCAGCTGAGCTTTTAGCCATCCATATTTTGGTCAATTTGTTCAAATTTCATTCTAAATCAAACACTAAGAATCTCCTGATAAGTTTGAATAAAATAAAATATTTTATCTGGTTATCAAAAATGCTATCAATATTTTTAAGAAAAAAGATTAAAACTAAATTGTTGTTGAGGTTTTCTTTTTTTTTTCTTTTTCACTCTTTTTCCTCTCTTTGTCATCCTTTCCTTTCCCCCTCTCATTCTTTCTCAATTTTCCCCTTTCTTCTTCCTTGTGTCGTCTCTAATGGTGTGATTCTCAACATTATTGTGTTGCCTCGTTGCTTTATTATCATGTTACCATTCTTCTAGCCTTATTGCTAGTATTATTAATCACTAAATCAACCTCATTGCTACCCTAAAATTTTCCTTTGAGCTGCCAAAATTAGCCTCTCCTTGCTGCCATTAAACCTCTATTGTCTCCCCATTTTCTCCACTCGTAATAGTGCTAATATGTTCTATTTTCCTTCTCTTTTCTTTTTCTTCTATTTTCGATTACTGTTGCTATTTTTATAGCCATTTTATTACTTTTTCCAACCTCTATGTAACACCCTAAAATTTTGAGAATTTAATTATGAGAATTTGCAATATTTAAGTCTCTGTATCTGTGGTTGTGTGCTCTACTTTTGTGATTAGGGTTTGGAGTTTGAGTCATGTTGTTAACAGTTTTATTATTTTTTAAAACAACCCTTGTTCATGTGTTACATAGTTAAGTTCAATTCAGTGTAAACCTATGGCAAGAACCAGCTTGCTGGTTTATTGGTTAAGCATCTGTCTATATTCTGTCTGGTTCTGAGTTTGAATCCCAGGGTATGCGATAGGGAACATTCTTTTTGCTAAGTGTTGGTATCTGACTGGAAGTTATTAGGAATTAAAATTTTCTTCATCTTCCATTCGTTTCTTTTTTTCACTGTTCCTTTCTTTTATTTTTTCCTGGTTCCCTTCCCTTTTCTTTTGATTCTTTAATTTTCTTCTTCATTTTGATCATGATCGTATGTAGGTATGGGTCTAGACGAATTTATACACCATTAATTGCATTGATTGAAAGGTTAGTAAGTAAGTTTCATTGTCAATTCGTTAAATTATGGGGTTTATGTTCTAAATTGGGCATCTCGAGCGTATGGTGTAATCTCTAATAATTAGTAGCTTTGTTTCCTCTTAGGCGGGGGTGTCGGGAGTAGCAAACCACAACTCGACAAATCAAGTGCCCATTGTTGACTTTCCATGAAGTTTGATTTTGTTGAAGGTTTCGTGTTGAAACCTTCGACATAAAGTGTTCTGTGTAAAACGTGCGTTATTGTCAATAAAGTTGGTTGATTGAGTTATTAGATGGTCGTTTTAGGCTGAGGATACTCTTCTTGTTGTTGTTTCTTTGAAATCTCTCCAAGTACGTGTCGAGAACCTTAAACTTTGCAAGTTTTAGTTGTCAAAAAATGTGGCTATCGACGCCACATGGCCAAACACACGGGCGTGTGTCCAGGCTGTGTGAGCCACATGGCCGTGTGGTTGGCCGTGTAACTCACTGTTTATCAATTTGGGGCTGCACGGGCAAGGCACACAGGCATGTGTCCAAGCCTTGTGTGGCCATATTAGTGCAGGGTTCAGACGAGCAGTAGACACAAGCGTGTATATGTGTAGAGATGCCATGAGGAAAGCGATAATGCTAATGTCATTGCAGGTATTTTCTTTATTCATTTTGCACCGTATTATGCTCTTATTGATATTGGCTCTACTCACTCGTATATAGCTAGTGTTGTTTCTACAAATCTAGGTTTAACTGCAGAAAATACTGCTAGAGAGTTTTCTATGATTAGTCCTTTAGGACAGCCAATACGAGTTCATAGAGTATACAGGCAGGTACCCTTAGAGCTCCAGGGTATGTTATTTCTAGCTGATTTCATGGAGTTACCTTTTAATGAGTTTGATTTGATTCTGGGAATGGATTGGCTCTTAGAATATCGAGTCAGTCTAGATTATTCAACCAAGAGAGTTACTCTAAGAACGGATGAAAATGACGAGGTGGACATGGTTGGTGAGCGTCGAGATTACCTCTCTAATGTAATCTCCACTCTTGTAGTAGATAAATTAGTCCGAAAGGGGTGTGAAGCCTTGCCTACGTATTTGATTTTGTTCTTGCAAAGCTTTCTATTGGAGATATTCGTATTGTGAGGGAATTCTTGAATATTTTTTCCTGAGGAATTGCCCGGGATGGAATTCTGTATTGATCTGTTACCAGGTATGCTCTAATGTCCATTGTACCCTATCGCATGGCACTGAAGGAGCTGACTAAGCTAAAAGTGCAGCTTCAAGAACTTCTTAAGAGAGGGTTTATCTGACAGAACGTGTCTCTGTGGGGGCACCTTTACTGTTTGTTAAGAAGAAAGACGGGTCAATGAGAATGTACATAGGCTAAAGATAGTTGAACAAGTTGACAATCAAAAATAAGTACCCATTACTGAGGATTGATCACTTGTTTGACTAGTTTCAAAGAGCATCCTTTTTCTCCAAAATTAATCTACGTTCTAGTTACCATCAGCTCAAGGTCAAAGAGACTGATGTGTACAAAATTTCCTTTAAGACTTGTTACGAACATTACGAATTCATGTTGATACATTTCAGTTTAACGAATGCCCCGGCGGTGTTTATGGATTTAATGAATCGGGTGTTTCAATCGTACTTAGACCAATTTGTAGTGGTTTTTATCGATGATATCCTAATCTATTCTAAAAATGAAACTGAGCATGATAATCATCTTCGCATTGTACTTCAGATACTCTGAGAAAAACAATTGATGCCAAGTTCAATAAATGCGAGTTTTGGTTACAAGAAGGTGCTTTTCTAGGTTATGTGGTAACTATGGAAGGGATCCGAGTCAATCATAAGAAAATAGAAGCTATTGTTGAGTGGAAACAACCAAAAAAATTATCTGAGCTTCGTAGCTTTCTGGGTTTAGCCAGTTACTACCGAAGGTTCGTTGAGGGATTTTCTCTAATTGTGTCACCTCTAACGAAGTTGCTACATAAGAATGCTCTGTTTGTGTGGTCTGAGGCACAACAATCTAGTTTTGGTAAGCTCAAGTCCGTTCTGACACAAGCTCCTATCTTAGTTCAATCGGAATCGGGTCGGGAGTTTATGGGATACAGTGATGCATCACATGTCATGTTTTAGGTCCTGAGATAGTTTTTGAAACTGAAAACACTGTGAAAGCAATTTGGGACCGTCTAAAAGCCACATCAGATCCACAGAAATCTTATGCTGATTTAAAAAGAAAGGACATCGAGTTTTCTGTAAGTGATCATGTATTTCTAAGGGTATCACCACGGAAAAAAGTCTTCTGATTTGGATGCAAGGGCAAGCTAAGCCTGAGGTTTATTGGGCCTTACCATATCTTAAGCATGTCGGACTAGTTGTGTATCAATTAGAATTATCATCAGAGCTAGAACAAATTCATGATGTGTTTCATTTCTCGATACTGAGACGGTATCGGTCAGATCCGTCGCATATTGTTCCTATCGACGAAATTAAATTGCAACTAGATTTAACATTTGAAGAAGAATCTATCCAGATCTTGGAATGTGATGTTAAGGTATTGAGGAAGAAAACTATTCCTCTAGTAAAAGTTTTATGGTAGAACCACGATACTTAGGAGGCCACGTGGGAACCTTAAGAATTGAGGTAAATTTCAAGGTCAAAATTTCTTTTAGGGGGAAAGAGTAGTAAGACCCTAAAAATTTTAAGAATTTAATTGTGAGAATTTACAATAATTAAGTCTTTGTATCTGTGGTTGTGTGCTCTACTTTTATGATTAGGGTTTGGAGTTCGAGTCACATTGTTAACAGTTTATTATATTTTAAACAACCCTTGTCCATGTGTTATATAGTTTTGTTCAATTCAGTGTAAACCTATAACAAGAATGAGTCTGCTGGTTCACTAGTTAAGCATCTGTCTGGATTCTGTCAGCTTTTGATTCAAATATTAGGGTATGCGATAGGGAACATTCTTTTTGCTAAGTGCTGGCATATGACTGGAAGTTATTAAGAATTAATATTTTTGTCATCTTCCATTCCTTTCTTTCTGCCACTATTCTTTATTTTTTTTCCTTTTTCCTGCTGCCCTTTCCTTTTCTTTTTTATTCTTTCATTTTCTTCTTCATTTTGATTACGACCGTAAGTAAGTTTGGGTCTAGACGAAGTTATACATCGTTAGTTGCATTGATCAAAAATCTTTGTTCTGATTGTTTGAAAACTTCCATTTTTAGACCCAATCCACAGCCGAGTTGTTGCAACCCGGCTCTGATACCACTAAATGTAACACCCCAAACCCGGCCTAGACGTTACGACCAGATCTGGTGCATCACACGATCATAAAACTAAGTTTACGACCTTTTTAGTCTTGTTGTGTCTTAAGTGAGGTTTGAATCAAAAGAGTAAGTTTGTTAAAACCAGTTTATTAAACCTTCAAGTTATCCATATTATTCACTCGTTGAGTTTTGAAAACGTTCTTAGATTTTGAAACCAGCGTAGCCTAAACTAGCGATTCTATAAAATGTAATTTAATCATCAGAGAAAGATTAAACCAAATAAAAACTTAGATAGCGGCCTTATTACAAAATAAAAACCAAAAATAACTTAATAATAAAGTACTTTAAACAAAATGAAAACCAGTTCTGCAGATGCTGTGGCCACTCCGAATCTCTCGCAGCTCTAAGCCCACTATGGTTGAGTGTTACCTGCAGAGATTAAATAAAAGGGGGTGAGTTTGACAACTCAGTGTGCAACATTATCTCAACCATAGGCCAAAACAGATCAAGCCTCAGAATCAAATTAGTTGGGCCTTGGCCCATTACAGAAATCAGGTTAAGCCCATAGGCCCTTACAAATACAGATCAGATATAATATGCAAATAGAAACCCAACCCAGATCCATCCATAACACCCCCGTACCAGCCTTACACCGTGTGGGGAGACTACTCGACCCACCCAACCGCTACACACCACAGATATTTGCAGCGAGGCTGCCAGATATAATTTGCAGCGAGGCTGCCAGATATTGTGACGAGGTCACCAGATACAGATATTGTGGCGAGGCCACCAGATTGCAGCGAGGCTGCCAGATAATAATGTGACAAAGTCACCAGATTGCAGCGAGGCTACCAGATAATAATGTGACAGAGTCACCAGATTGCAGCGAGGCTGCCAGAACGCTTCCTCCGTCATAAACCCATACCCCATGCAACAGATGTAATCATACTAGCATGCAACATATAGCATCTCATGCATCAAATATATTCATAATAAAGATTACTCATGCTTATACATAGAATTATACATTTCGTACAGAATTGACCTTAGGGGTATAATAGTCTTTTTACACCTAGGGGTATTTTGGTAATTTTTCATATTTAAGGGTACTTTTGTCCTTTTTCATATCTTTAGATATCTTATGCAAATCCAATAATTTAACAGTCCTCGTATATCCTCAAAAGTCCATTTAAGTCACAATTCCAATTTTACCCTTTTTAGCCTAAAACCCCTAATGGGTTTTATTAAGTCCAATGTCGTCGCAAGTCCATTACGTCTAATTTTTAGGCCTACTTTACCATTTTAACCATGTTTTGATTATTCACGTTACCAGAAAGTCATTTATGCCCGTTTTTCCGAATTGGGCTCGGAAGCCCATTGGGCCCACCTTGGCCCATTGAGGCCCAACTTACCAACACAATCAGAATTGCACCTTTTGCAATTCCTTCGCCACCAAATACATGGTTAACCCCAATGGGGTAACGATTACTCTCCAATATCATAGAATGTATTTTTCGGTCACTTTCAACGAGTTACCGGTCACTTTTATGGCCATTTCGGCTTTTGCCACATCAGTCTAAGAATTGAGATTAGTTACACACCTGTTACTGTCGAAACCGTTGGAGAACCCACGAATGAAAACCTACAATTGATCACTAAGTGTTAGTCTAAGATTCGGCCACATATAAGACCTTCACCCACTAATCATAATCGGCCAACATAGCCTAAGGTATTAAATCTTACCCCTTTTGTCGATTAAAGACTAAATCTCGATGTCCAATCACACTATCCTTCACAACTCCTCGCTTGGTAACCTCTCCTTGCTATTCCATGCACAAAAGAAACAACCCATAGCATTAGAATCCTACAAGAAATGTCGTCATGTCCTCCAAGGACCTATAGATTTCGGTCTTCCTTTAAGATATTTAATAAACGAGATTCATAGTGATTAAATCACTTACCAATACCACCACTTGAAAAGTATCGCTCCCACGTTCCACTATCCCTGGTCTAATCTAAATCCGCCGCAGGTCTAACGCTAACACCACAAGGATATCTCTAGAGATATTCGGTTTTGAATGATTAGAAAGGAGGTGCTTCCGGCTTTTAGAAAGTGATATGGTGTTCAAGTGGTTTTAATCAACGAAATAGGTGGGGTGAAATGGCAATTAGAAGAGATAGAAGAATGGGGTTCGGCTATTAGGTGTTTTGAAAGAAGAAAAGGCAGTCGGCTTTGGAAGAAGGGTAATCGGTCACCAAGAGTTTTGGCCTTACTCACAGTTGTCGGCAAAGATTTAGAGAAGAGAAGGAGAGAAGATTGAATTCGGCTAGTAGAAGAATGGTGGTAAGGGGGGTCGGTTTATGATTCGAGAAGAAGAGAAGAAGAAAACAAATAAATGAGAATAGAAAAGAAACAATAAAGGAAGTGCTTTAGTCGACTGAAGGTTCGGCCACAAGGGGAAATAGGGTTCGGCTTCAAGGTTTAATGAGAGGGACGAAATGACAAAAAGTGTACCTGAAAGCTATGAGAAAATCGGTAAGAGAATAGAAGTTTTACTAGCCTTAAGAAATCGGCTAACAACACCTAAGGAGGACCTTTAGACAATCGGCACACTAAATCCCTCATTGCCGAAATTACCAACACCAACTCCCCTAGCCGAATGGCACTCACAGAGTCCCAAAATCGGCTACTTCCTTTGAAATTCAAAGACTCCACAAATCACTCCTTGATTTGCTCATTGATCGATTCAACCTCCTCCAAGCAGAGTTCAATTCTGCTTCAAACTCTTACCTGCTCAAGATGAAAAATAAAACGCTACCTCTGCAACCTCCGGCGCTTGAACCCCTGACCTCTAAGCTCATTTAGGCGCCACCTTTTAAGGAATCTAGTGGTGTCTCCCTTGCCACTTTACCACTGATCCATTTATGTCTTATTTCGCACACAATTTCTTAAGACCCTTACTTTCAATGGTCCCCCTATCTTCTAAGTCAAAAATACAAAATTTTGCCGAGCTTCTCACCAACACATGGGCCTTCCATAGGCCCATTAACACACCCCAAACATGCATTACACACCCAAATACTAACATTTAAACATTTTATCAGATAGGGATCAATCTAAGAAAAACCCGAAAATTAGGGCGTTACAACTCTACCCTCCTTAAAGAAATTTCGTCCTCGAAATTTACCTGGACCAAACAAATGAGGATATTGCTGACGCATTGCCTCCTCTGGTTCCCAAGTAGCTTCCTCTCTGCCATGGTTACGCCAAAGTACCTTTACCAACGGAACTGATTTTCTTCTTAGAACCTTCACGTCTCGATCCAGAATCTGCACCGGCTCTTCTTCGAAGGTCAAATCAGGCTGTACCTCTACTTCTGCAACTGGTAGAATATGGGTAGGGTCAGAACGATATCGCCTCAGCATGGATACGTGAAACACATCATGAATCCTATTTAACTCTGGCGGTAATTCTAACTGATACGCCACCGGACCCACTCGCTTAAGAACCCGATAAGGCCCAATAAACCTCGGACTCAGCTTGCCTTTCTTACCAAATCTTAGTATCTTCTTCCAAGGCGAAACCTTCAGAAAGACCATGTCACCCACTGAATACTCAATCTCCTTACGCTTCAAATCCGCGTAAGACTTCTGTCGATCAGATGCCTCTTTTAACCGATCCCTTATTATTTTGACCTTCTCTTCAGTCTCTGCTACCAACTCAGGTCCAAGAACTTGCCGCTCGCCCAATTCAGTCCAACAACTAGGTGAACGACACTTACGCCCATACAGTGCCTCATAAGGTGCCATACGGATACTAGCCTGATAACTATTATTATACGTAAACTCTGCCAACGGTAGATAATCCTCGCAACTGCCTCGAAAGTCGATAACACAACCCCTTAACATATCTTCCAGAATCTGAATAACCCTTTCTGACTGACCATCAGTCTGGGGATGGAAGGCTGTGCTAAAATTCAGTCGCGTTCCCAATGCCTCATGCAACTTTTGCCAGAACCGAGATGTGAATCTAGGATCTCGATCAGAAATGATAGACACTGGCACCCCATGCAGTCGCACAATCTCTGCCACATACAACTTGGCTAGCTTCTGAAGCGAATAATCAGTACGTACAGGGATGAAATGAGCAGATTTAGTCAACCTATCCACAATCACCCAAATCGAGTCCTTCTTTAACGGCGTTAAGGGCAATCCACTTACGAAATCCATGGTCACCCTTTCCCACTTCCAGAGTGGTACCTTCACTGGTTGCAGAAGTCCAGAAGGTAACTGATGCTCAGCTTTCACTTGCTGACAAGTCAGACATTTCCCCACAAATTCTGTTACCTCTCGCTTCAGTCCAGGCCACCAATACAACTCCTTTAAGTCATGATACATCTTATTACCTCCAGGATGCATAGCGCACAGTCCTTTATGAGCTTCATTCAGAATAGCTTGCCTCAAATTGGAATCCTTAGGCATACAGATTCTACCGTGGAAACATAGAACACCCTCACTGTTAAATCCAAACTCAAAAGTACTCCCATTCTTAACCTGCTGAAATCGAGAAACCAGCGACTCATCCTTCGACTGCTTCTCCTTAATCTCATCCACCCAGGTTGGTCTTACTTGCAATTCTGCTAACAAACTACCATCATCATACAGACTCAAACGAGCAAACATAGCTCTTAGATCAGATACAGTTCTACGACTTAAAGCATCAGCCACCACATTGGCTTTGCTAGATGATACTTAATTGCACAATCATAATCCTTAAGCAACTCAATCCATCTCCGTTGCCTAAGATTTAGCTCCTTCTGAGTCAACAAATATTTAAGACTCTTATGGTCTGTGTATATAATACACCTTTCTCCATATAGATAATGTCGCCAGATCTTAAGTGCGAAGATTACTGCTGCCAACTCCAGATCATGGGTAGGATAGTTCACTTCATGAGGTTTAAGTTGTCGCGATGCATAAGCAACCACTTTACCCTCTTGCATCAACACATAGCCCAACCCAACATGTGATGCATCACTGTACACGGTAAAATCTTTTCCAGACTCTGGTTGAATTAATACAAGTGCCTCAGTCAGAACCTTCTTTAGTTTCTCAAAAGCTTCTTGCTGCTGCTCGGTCCAAATATATGGCACTCCCTTCCTTACGAGTTTTGTCAATGGCGCTGCCATCACAGAAAATCCTTCTACAAACCTTCTATAGTATCTAGCTAAACCCAGAAAACTTCGAATTTCTGCCACTGACCTCGGTGGTTTCCACTCCAGAATTGCTTCAATCTTTCGAGGGTCCACCTTAATACCCTCAGCTGATACAACATGCCCCAAGAAGGTTACTTCTCTTAACCAGAACTCACACTTACTAAATTTCGCATAAAGCTCCTTTTCCCTTAACACTTCCAGCACAATACGGAGATGCTCATCATGTTTCCCCTCAGATTCAGAATAGACCAAAATATCGTCGATAAAGACGACCACGAATCGATCCAAGTATGGCTGGAACACTCGATTCATCAGATCCATAAAAGCTGCAGGTGCATTGGTCAACCCAAATGGCATAACCAAAAATTCATAGTGACCATAGCGAGTTCTGAATGCTGTCTTGTGAATATCCACCTCCTTCACCCTTAATTGATGGTACCCAGATCGAAGGTCAATCTTGGAGAATACTGAAGCTCCTCTAAGCTGGTCGAACAGATCATCGATTCTTGGCAACGGGTACTTATTCTTAATCGTCAGCTTGTTCAACTGCCGATAATCGATGCACATTCGCATTGACCCATCTTTCTTCTTTACGAACAGCACTGGTGCTCCTTACGGAGACACACTTGGCCTAATGAAACCTCTATCCAACAGTTCTTGAATCTGCGCTTTCAATTCCACCAACTCCTTTGGTGCCATCCTATACGGTGCAATCGACACTGGTGCCGTACCAGGCAACAAATCGATCCCAAATTCAACCTCTCGATTCGGAGGTAAACCTGGAAGCTCCTCCGGAAAAACATCTTGAAAATCTTTAACAGTTCTAACTTGATCCACAGTTAGTTCCTCAGTTCCCACTTGACCCACAAATGCCAAATAAGCCGTACATCCTTTACGAATCCACTTCTCAGCTCTTAATGCTGACACCACATTGGACAAATAATCTCTACGTTCACCTATCACCAAAACTTCCTCATCCTCTGCAGTCTTTAGCCTCATTCGTTTTGCAGCACAATCCAAAGTAGCCCTATGCTTTACAAGCCAATCCATTCCCAAGATGAGATCAAATTCTCCGAAAGGTAGCTCCATCAAGTCTCTAGAAAAGATTTTTCCTTGAGTCTCTATAGGTACGTCTTTATACAGTTTGTCTACCCTAACCGAGTGACCCAAAGGACTTAATACAGATACCCCACTCACTGTCTCCTCAGAACGCACTCCCAGCGACCCAGACATGGCACATGCAACATAAGAATGGGTAGATCCAACATCTATCAACGCAGTGTATGGCATACTAGAAATCAAAAACGTACCAGTTATGACGTCAGGAGCATCACCCTCCTCTCGACGACGAGCTGCATAAACCAGCGCTGGTTGACGAGCCTCAGCGAAACCAGCACCCCTGCCAGGTGCTCCTCGTCCTCGACCATTACCATTTTCGCCTCTACCTTGCCCACGACCCCTCGGAGCTGGTGGTCCACCCCTCACTGGTTGAGCAACCCTTTGAGCCATAACCTGTCCTTGATCCGGTTCTTCGGGACAGTCCTTAATCCTATGCTCCATCAACCCACATCGAAAACAGGCTCCAGAGCGTTTCCGACACTCGCCCATATGTATCTTACCACAACTCCTACAACCCTGCGGTCTGACAGCATTCATTGGCACCGCTCGCACTGGTTCTGCCACTCTTGCCCTCTTAACATTCCTATTAGCCCCACCTGATGGTCCAGAATCCCTCTGAAAGCGGTTTCTATCCTTTTCGCGATTCTGTCTCTCGGTACGCTTTACTTCCTCAGCTATCTTAGCTTTCTCAACCAAAGCAGCAAAGTTACGCTCTCTCTGCGGAGCAATCAGTACCCTTAGTTCATCTCTCAGACCATCTTCGAAACGCACGCTACGCTCATATTCAGTAGCAACTATCCCAGAAGCATATCGGCTCAGCCTCAGAAATTCAGCCTCGTACTCAGATACTGTCCTACTTCCCTGAACCAAATTTAAGAACTCTTTCCTACAGGCATCCACATAGCTAGCCCCAACATATTTTCCTTTAAAGGCTTTCTTAAACAGCTCCCATGTTACCTCACCATCTGAAGTTCCATCTCTTACTGTGAGCCACCACTGATAAGCTTCATCTCTAAGCAACGACACGGCTCCTTTCAGCTTCTGCTCCATAGAGCAATCCAGATCGTCCATGATTCGCTCTGTGGCCTCCAGCCAATATTCAGCCACATTTGGGGCTACACCAGACACACCCCTAAAGAACTCTACCCCATTAGCTCGGAGTCGCTCAGAAATGGATCCCCGAAATCCATTACCGATACTTGCCCCAGCAACCTTTTCCAGAACTCGAAGCATCGCTTGTGATAGGGCATCGTCCCTTACACCCCTATCATGAGATTCCACCTCTGTTGCCGGTGGTATCGGTATATCAGCTGCTGGCGCATGACCCGAAGATGAAGTCTCAGCTCGTGCACTACCTCGGCCACGTCCACGGCCCCTACCACGAGCTGCTCGCGTACTCATTTTGTACTTTCTGTTTTAGAAATTTTATTAGTCAGATTAATATTTCAGTGTTTATTACAGATGTCTTATGAATAAATAGAGTTTCAGAGTTTATCTTCTTTCGCGGTAGCCTAGCTACAGTCTCAGTTTACCTATCAGAGTCTCTACAGTTTCAGTAATACCCTAGCTAAAGTATCATAATAGAGTCTTTAGTTAGGCATATCATCAGAATTTTCAGAAACATCAGAAAAGTTTAGAAAACTTATAGGCTTGGGCCGGAGATTCGGTGTGCCACTCTTTAAAAAGATTACTTAGGAAAACCTAATTTATTCTTTGAAAGTAATTCATTTATATACAAAAGAAGTTCATCAAAATAGGTTCCAATAAATTTTGAAAACAATTGTTGAAAACATGACCTTTCAAAAATCTTTGTTCTGATTGTTTGAAAACTTCCATTTTTAGACCCAATCTACAGCCGAGTTGTTGCAACCTGGCTCTGATACCACTAAATGTAACACCCCAAACCCGGCCTAGACGTTACGACCAGATCTGGTGCATCACACGATCCTAAAACTAAGTTTACGACCCTTTTAGTCTTGTTGTGTCTTAAGTGAGGTTTGAATCAAAAGAGTAAGTTTGTTAAAACCAGTTTATTAAACCTTCAAGTTATCCATATTATTCACTCGTTGAGTTTTGAAAACGTTCTTAGATTTTGAAACCAGCGTAGCCTAAACTAGCGATTCTATAAAATGTAATTTAATCATCAGAGAAAGATTAAACCAAATAAAAACTTAGATAGCGGCCTTATTACAAAATAAAAACCAAAAATAACTTAATAATAAAGTACTTTAAACAAAATGAAAACCAGTTCTGCAGATGCTGTGGCCACTCCGAATCTCTCGCAGCTCCAAGCCCACTATGGTTGAGTGTTACCTGCAGAGATTAAATAAAAGGGGGTGAGTTTGACAACTCAGTGTGCAACATTATCTCAACCATAGGCCAAAACAGATCAAGCCTCAGAATCAGAGTAGTTGGGCCTTGGCCCATTACAGAAATCAGGTTAAGCCCATAGGCCCTTACAAATACAGATCAGATATAATATGCAAATAGAAACCCAACCCAGATCCATCCATAACACCCCCGTACCAGCCTTACACCGTGTGGGGAGACTACTCGACCCACCCAACCGCTACACACCACAGATATTTGCAGCGAGGCTGCCAGATATAATTTGCAGCGAGGCTGCCAGATATTGTGACGAGGTCACCAGATACAGATATTGTGGCGAGGCCACCAGATTGCAGCGAGGCTACCAGATAATAATGTGACAAAGTCACCAGATTGCAGCGAGGCTGCCAGATAATAATGTGACAGAGTCACCAGATTGCAGCGAGGCTGCCAGAACGCTTCCTCCGTCATAAACCCATTCCCCATGCAACAGATGTAATCATACTAGCATGCAACATATAGCATCTCATGCATCAAATAAATTCATAATAAATATTACTCACGCATATACATAAAATTATACATTTCGTACAGAATTGACCCTAGGGGTATAATAGTCTTTTTACACCCAGGGGTATTTTTGTAATTTTTCATATTTAAGGGTACTTTTGTCCTTTTTCATATCTTTAGAGATCTTATGCAAATCCAATAATTTAACAGTCCTCGTATATCCTCAAAAGTCCATTTAAGTCACAATTCTAATTTTACCCTTTTTAGCCTAAAACCCCTAATGGGTTTTACTAAGTCCAATGTCGTCGCAAGTCCATTACGTCTAATTTTTAGGCCTACTTTACCATTTTAACCATGTTTTGATTATTCACGTTACCAGAAAGTCTTTTATGCCTGTTTTTTCGAATTGGGCTCGGAAGCCCATTGGGCCCACTTTGGCCCATCGAGGCCCAACTTACCAACACAATCAGAATTGCACCTTTTGCAATTCCTTCGCCACCAAATACATGGTTAACCCCAATGGGGTAACGATTACTCTCCAATATCACAGAATGTATTTTTCGGTCACTTTCAACGAGTTACCGGTCACTTTTATGGCCATTTCGGCTTTTGCCACATCAGTCTAAGAATTGAGATTAGTTACACACCTGTTACTGTCGAAACCGTTGGAGAACCCACGAATGAAAACCTACAATTGATCACTAAGTGTTAGTCTAAGATTCGGCCACATATAAGACCTTCACCCACTAATCATAATCGGCCAACATGGCCTAAGGTATTAAATCTTACCCCTTTTGTCGATTAAAGACTAAATCTCGATGTCCAATCACACTATCCTTCACAACTCCTCGCTTGGTAACCTCTCCTTGCTATTCCATGCACAAAAGAAACAACCCATAGCATTAGAATCCTACAAGAAATGTCGTCATGTCCTCCAAGGACCTATAGATTTCGGTCTTCCTTTAAGATATTTAATAAACGAGATTCATAGTGATTAAATCACTTACCAATACCACCACTTGAAAAGTATCGCTCCCACGTTCCACTATCCCTGGTCTAATCTAAATCCGCCGCAGGTCTAACGCTAACACCACAAGGATATCTCTAGAGATATTCGGTTTTGAATGATTAGAAAGGAGGTGCTTCCGGCTTTTAAAAAGTGATATGGTGTTCAAGTGGTTTTAATCAACGAAATAGGTGGGGTGAAATGGCAATTAGAAGAGATAGAAGAATGGGGTTCGGCTATTAGGTGTTTTGAAAGAAGAAAAGGCAGTCGGCTTTGGAAGAAGGGTAATCGGTCACCAAGAGTTTTGGCCTTACTCACAGTTGTCAGCAAAGATTCAGAGAAGAGAGGGAGAGAAGATTGAATTCAGCTAGTAGAAGAATGGTGGTAAGGGGGGTCGGTTTATGATTCGAGAAGAAGAGAAGAAGAAAACAAATAAATGAGAATAGAAAAGAAACAATAAAGGAAGTGCTTTAGTCGACTGAAGGTTCGGCCACAAGGGGAAATAGGGTTCGGCTTCAAGGTTTAATGAGAGGGATGAAATGACAAAAAGTGTACCTGAAAGCTATGAGAAAATCGGTAAGAGAATAGAAGTTTTACTAGCCTTAAGAAATCGGCTAACAACACCTAAGGAGGACCTTTAGACAATCGGCACACTAAATCCCTCATTGCCGAAATTACCAACACCAACTCCCCTAGCCGAATGGCACTCACAAAGTCCCAAAATCGGCTACTTCCTTTGAAATTCAAAGACTCCACAAATCACTGCTTGATTTGCTCATTGACCGATTCAACCTCCTCCAAGCAGAGTTCAATTCTGCTTCAAACTCTTACCTGCTCAAGCTAAAAAATAAAACGCTACCTCTGCAACCTCCGGCGCTTGAACCCCTGACCTCTAAGCTCATTTAGGTGCCACCTTTTAAGGAGTCTAGTGGTGTCTCCCTTGCCACTTTACCACTGATCCATTTGTGTCTTATTTCGCACACAATTTCTTAAGACCCTTACTTTCAATGGTCCCCCTATCTTCTAAGTCAAAAATACAAAATTTTGCCGAGCTTCTCACCAACACATGGGCCTTCCATAGGCCCATTAACACACCCCAAACATGCATTACACACCCAAATACTAACATTTAAACATTTTATCAGATAGGGATCAATCTAAGAAAAACCCGAAAATTAGGGCGTTACAATAGGGGTATTACGATCATTTTACCCTTTGGGAGTAATTTGGTAATTTTACCATTCGAGGGTAATTCGATCATTTTATCCTTCGAGGGTAATTCGATCATTTTACCCTTCAAAGGTAATTCAATCATTTTACCCGTCGAGGTTAATTCGGTCATTTTACCCTTCGAGGGTAATTCAGTCATTTTACCCTTCGAGGGTAATTCAGTCATTTTAACCTTTGAGGGTAATTCAGTCATTTTACTGTCTTACGCCCATGTTCGTGGGCTCAGTTCACCACACATACGATCGCAGGCTCGTGTGGCATCAATCGCCAGTTTTCCGGCTATTCAGCTTTTACCGATTTACAGTCAAATCAGTGTGTGTGTACACACCTGTTACGCAACTGCTTCAAGTTTCTCAAGCACCCAACCTTGACTAGACGATCTGCGGTTCACTCATTCTATATCGCTAGCCAAAAACAATCACGCGCACCTTGACGACTAATTGCACTAATGATAGCCCTTGTTGGACAAAATCGATTATAGATGTGACCTAGATCCAAAGATATTACCTTATAGAGACATAGGCATATTCGACCTACACCTAGAAAAGGAAGGTAATGTATTACCTTAATTGATCGATGAGAGAAGAGGTTTTTAATTGCTTCCAACACACTTGCACTCCTACTCCCCTAAAACACCTAGAACCAACCAACATCCCACTACGAAAATGGAACGAGTAACGTAATCAGAAAATATAAGGAGAACATTCGGCTCTTAGAGAAAGAATAAGAGATAACCGATTAAAACCAAGAGAGGGAAAAACAACACCTACCAATTTGTCAATACCTCTTGCAGAACCAAAACAGAGAGGGAAAGAAAAAGAAATGTGGATGGAGAGGGAGGTGTATTCGGCTACCACACAGATCGGCTAAGAAAGAACTTCAGTTTACAACCTGCTTGAAAGCCGAAAAGAAAAAGAGAAGGGAAGAGATGACTAACTCAGCCAAAAAGGAAACAATCAATTGAGCAGAGATGAACAGGATATTCGACCAAGGCTGACAAATTAGAAAGAGTAGAGGAGGGAAATTTCAGCAAAGGTTGATGCCAAAGAAAGAAAAGGGATAGACTTTGGTGAGAGTAACACAAAATTTTGACGGTCAAGAATACATAAAAAGCAAAAAGAGAGGAAAACCTAAAAGCACCTACAATTGGCCTTCAAAAGCAAAAATCAAAGCTGAACAAAAGAGCAAAGAAAAAATACCCCAAACCGAAAGTGACCACAATATTCCCCCTAGCTGAATTTTTCATTCACCACAGTCCAAATTCGACACAAAGATCTACTCCCATGTAACTTTTCTATTTCAAATTCCTTTATTTTCCACTCAATCTCCTCCTAAAAATCCTCCCTTTTTGATTATGAACTTTGAATATTATGGCATGTATAAGTGGTCTATTGTTTTGGTTATGTGTCATAGTTCTTTTGAATTCATTTGTTGATAGTGGTGTTTTGGTACTTTCGCCCTGAAAAATGAGCCATGAATGGTTAAGTCATATTTTGTCAAAAATGTTGTAATTTATTAATGTGCAAGCTTGCCTAGTGTGAGTAAAATGTGTGTGGGTGTACAAGTTTGGTGATGGTAGATAAAGTTAGGGTGTGGATGGCTTAACATGTATGTTTTGATGAGTTTTGATGTTATAATATGAATTGGCAAAATTGGTTGATATTGGTTTGTGTTTCAGAGTGGCAATTGGCTTGGAAAATAACCTATAATTGTCCACACGGTTAGACACATGGGCGTGTGTCTAGGTCATGTGTGACACATGGCCAGCCCACGGGCATGTTGATAGGCAATGTGTCCCCTGCACCTGAAATTATGAAAATTAAATATTTTGTAGTAAACACACGAGGTGAAGACATGGCCGTGTGTCTCGGCCCTGTGATAGACACGGCCTAGCCCACGTGTGTATGGCTTGGTTATGTGGCTTGGCCGTTTAACGAAAACTTTGCGATGACATCATAAATAGAATACCCTAGTTTTTCACACGGGGTGAGGACACGGGCGTGTTGAGGCCGTGTATAGGACACAAGCCAAAGACACGGGCATGTGCTCGGGTTTAAAATGAAAAATAATTCTACATGGGCTAGGGACATGGGCGTGTGCGACACAACCTGCCCACACGGGCGTGTCCCTATCCCACACGAGTGTGTGCCCTATTTTCAGTCAAATTTTCATAAGTGTTTAAAAAGTTCCAGTTTGGTCCCAGATCATACCCAATGTGTTGTTTGGGCTTTGTAGGCCCATAATGTGGATGTTATGCGTATCAATGAAAAAATTTTCAATTTTACGTGAAATTTATGTGTCGAAATCAAATGATCGTGCCAGTGTATGCCCGGTAATGCCTTATACCTGTGTCTGGCGACATTTACGGGCGAAGGGTGTTACATTTTGAACACCCCAAACCCAGTCCAAACATTACAGCCAAGTCTGGTATGTCACATCAATGACGACCTAACCATATGTTCTTAGATATTGCGATTAGGGTGAGTTTTGTAAAACCGTTATTTAAACTTTAAAGAAAATCCAGGTTTAGTTGTGAACGTCCTATCTACTACCAGATTTTAGAATTATTTTCTACGAGATCTTGTTATCCATTTGTTACAAGTATTTTATTTTGAAAATGTTGGTTAATTTTATAAAAAGCCCGCACAGCCCTAATCTATCCATTTGACCAATTTACCAGTAAAGAATTAATAACCCAAATTAAAAACACATAAATCGGCCTTATTACAACCTAAAACCATAATGAAGAATAATTTAAAAGTAAATAAGAAAATAAATAACTTAATTAAAAACCAGTAATGCAGTCTACGTGACCACTCTGGATCCCTCCAGCTTCAAGTCCACCAGTCTAGGGCTCACCTGCATGGATGGAAGAAAAGGGGTGAGTTTGGAAACTAAGTCCACCAGTCTAGGGCTCACCTGCATGGATGGAAGAAAAGGGGTGAGTTTGGAAACTCAGTGTGCAAAGGAAAACCCAACCAGAGCCCAAATCAGTTCCAGCTTACCGGTCCTCAAGCCCTATCCAGTTTAAGAATTAGCTGGGCTGAAGCCCTATTTAGATTCAGTATTAACTAGGCCAAAACCCTATTCAGATTCAGTACGGCCCATAGGCTCATTACAGTAACAGATCAGTAATAATGCATGTATGCCCAAACCCAGCCTAAATCCAGCCGCTCCACTCCACCCGTACCAGCCCTACACACCATGTGGGGAATAACTCAACCCACCCAGCCCTACACTCCACAGTCGCAACATAGCTGCTCAGATAATGTGGCCAAGCCACTAACAGTAAATCCGAGGCAAGGCCCTTTTCAGTAAACCGAGGCAAAGCCCCTTTTCAGTAACGTAGCAATGCCACTTGCACTTCCTCCATCAATAAACCCAGTCTCATGCAACAATTTAAACATGACATGGCATACAGTGAACAGAAACAGTAAAGCATGCATTTCAGTCATATTTAGCCCTAGGGGTATAATGGTCATTTTGCAACTAGGGGTAAAACATTAATTTTCCACCCTTTAGGGGTATTTTAGTAATTATTCCAATTTTTAGGGTTTTAAGCATATTTTAGTTATTAACAGTCCCATTTTCATCCTAACAGTATGTCTAGCCCATTTATCAACCTTAAAGTTATCGGGCCTTAAAACCCCTAATGGGCCTTACAGTGTCATTTTGCTATTTTGGCCCGTTTAGCCCAAATTCTATATTTAGGTTAACAATTTTAACCTACAAATTACTAGGATACGCTTACCGCTCGTTTCCACCCATATGGGCCCGTAAGCCCATTAGGCCCAAATTCAGCCCATCGAGGCCCAAATTCACCAAAGTGCACGAAATTGCACACTCATCCATCTTACCAGCTGCGATTGTAGATTTGACTATTTCCAACCGACCCATGAGTGATCGCATGCTCAGAAGCCCACGAAATTTTGGTTAGAAAACATAATTTGAGTATTTGAAGAACTCTTCTGCACATCCGATGAGTGTTTAAAGTGTGACGTCTCACTTCTAAGAGACTCAGTGTATCAGTGGTGGAAAATGCTAGTCTCGATAGTGCCTACCGAAAGAGTTACTTGGGACTTCTTCCAAGTGGAATTTCAGAAGAAGTATATAAGTCAGCGCTTCATTGATCAAAAGCGAAAGGAGTTTTTAGAGCTGAAACAAGGCAGCAGATTGTGCCCGAATATGAGCGAGAATTCGTCCGACTTAGCAAGTATGTTCGGGAATACGTCTCTACAGAAGAAATTATGTGTAAGAGGTTTGAGGACGGCCTAAATGAAAACATTAAGATATATGTGGGAATTTTCGAATTGAAGGAATTTGTTGTGTTAGTTGATCGAGCACGCAAAGTTGAGGAATTGTGCAAGGAAAAGAGGAAAGCCGAATCGGAGGCTAAAGATGTAAAAAAGAGATTGATGAGTAAGTCCTTCCAGTCATCATCAAAGAAAGTGAGAAATGTACCAAACCGTTTGACTGTTTTAGATGGAAATCCGGGTAGAACTCTTGGGAGGCAAAAAACGGGTTCTAAGGCTCAAACTACCTCGGTAACTAGTGTTGGCAATATCAAGCCAAGTAACCCTAAATGTCAACACTATAGAAGGAGACATCTCAGTTAGTGTTGGGTGGTCACCGGGGCTTGCTTCAAATGTGGCTCCCAAAACCACTTCATCAAAGACTGTCTGGAGATAAGAACGAAAGAAACTACTCTGAGCACTAAACCGAGCAATGTACCAGCTAGAGGGAGGCCTACCAGAAATGTGAAAGAGAGACCTAGTAGCAGAGGCATAGCTAAAGATTCAGCTACAAGATCGGAGGCTAGAGTGCTTGCAAGAACCTATGCTATTCGTGCCCGGGAGGAGGCATCATCCCTTGACATGATCACTAGTACATTCTCCCTTTGTGATGTTAATAAAGTTGCATTGATTGATCCCAGGTCCACACACTCTTACATTTGCATGAAATTAGTGAATGATATGAAATTGCCTATAGAGTCAACTGAGTTTATGATTAAGGTGTCAAGCCCTCTAGGCAAATGTCTGTTAATTGACAAGATTTGTAAGGATTGTCCTCTAGTGATCCGAGGTCACTGTTTCCTAGCCAATCTAATGTTATTGCCATTTGATGAGTTTGATGCCATTTTGGGCATGGATTGGCTATCGATGCATGATGCTAAATTAAATTATAGATAGAAGGTGATTGAGCTAAAATGTGAAAATGCTAAAATCCTCCAGGTTGAAACAGATGAGTCTAGTGAGTTGCCTGCTTTGATTTCGACAATAACTGCTCAAAAATATTTGAGAAAGGGTTGTGAAGCATATTTAGCTTATGTATTGAATACGAAAGAATCTGAATTGAAAGTGGAGTCAGTGCTAGTGGTTTGTGAGTTCCCAGATGTATTTCCTGAGGAATTGCCAAGTATACCTCCTGTTAGAGAAATTGAGTTTGCTATTGACTTGTTGCCAGGGACTGCCCCTATATCTATAGCCCCCTATAGAATGGCTCCGACTAAGCTAAAATAATTGAAAGTGTAGCTACAAGAGTTGACAGACAAATGGTTTGGAAGGCCTAGTTTTTCTCTCTTGGGTGCTCCGGTATTGTTTGTGAAGAAAAAGGATGGGTCAATGAGACTTTGCATCGATTATAGGCAGATCAAAAAAGTAACAATAAAGAACAAGTACCCCTTACTGAGAATTGATGATCTATTTGACCAACTAAGAGGGGCCACAGTATTCTCAAAAATAGATTCGAGATTCGGGTACTACCAGTTAAGGGTGAAAGAGTCTGCCAAAAACTGCTTTTAGAACAAGGTACGAACGCTATGAGTTTCTCGTAATACCTTTTGGTCTGACTAACGCCCCAGCTATGTTTATGGATTTAATGAACCGAATTTTTATACCGTACTTGGATAAATTTGTAGTGGTCTTCATTGATGATATTCTGATTTATTCTTGTGATGAAAACGAGCATGCTAAGCATTTAAGGGTAGTTTACAAATTTTGTAAGATAAACAGTTGTATGAAAAATTTAGTACAAGCGATTTTTAGCTCAGTGAAGTTGGGTTTTTGGGTTACATTGTTTCAAGAGATGGCATTCGAGTGGATCCGAGTAAGATCTCAACAACAGTGGATTGGAGGCCACCAAAAAATGTATCGAAAGTTAGAAGTTTCCTGGGTTTGGCTAGTTACTACCGGCGCTTCGTAAAAGGATTTTCAATGATTGCTTCCTGTAAATGAGAAAAATATATAGGATTTTTCCTATATAATTCATCACCTTTTTGCTTAATTTTATTACTAAAACTTAGTAATTGTTTATTAAATTAATGAAATATGTGGAAAAATGAAATTAGGACATGGAAATTATTAAAATGTAATTTTATGTTTTATTATATAGTTTCATGCATAAAATGGCCTATTTTATATTAATTTGAGCATATTCTATTTGTAAGTTATAAAGTGGGCCATGCATGATTTAATTTAATAATAAAATATAAAGTTATATTTAATAAATTATTCTATATGTTTCATTAATAAAATTGGGCTTAATTAATTAAGTAAAATTAATTAATTAAAGTGGTTAATTTGCATTGTTTGGTCCCCTGATTTTTTTTGTTATTTTTAGACAGGTAGGAGAGCTTTAATTCAATCACAAAGCCGTCCCAATTGGACTAAATTAGCCCCTAATTTCGGCTGCACATGGAGGTTAATTTGGGTTAATTGCATGAAGTCCTTGAAGATTTAAAGGAATAGGAGATTTACCTGAAGATTCACCGGAGACTGAGTCTTGGTCCTGCATGATGTGGCACATGAATCAAGCTAAAAATCAGCCACCTTACCTACATATATGGCTGGCTACACTTGGAAGGATTTGAAGTGAATGAACATTTCCATTTTTAGTAAACTCTCACCCCAACCACACCTATAAATAAGACCCTTCACCTCACTTTTGAAATCATCCCTCATTCATCTATTCTCTTCTCTTCTCTCATGTTCTCTCCACTTTCTCTCTTCTCCCCACATCATCCACCATCTTTCCTTAAAGGGTTTTAGCTATTTAGCCTATCAAGAAACCTTGGTTGGCCACCTTGGAGAGCCATCAGCAAAGGAGCAAGCAAGATTCGAAGGAGTTCTCACCATTCAGAGTCTTGGGTGACAGCCATCTGAATAGGGTTTAATCTTTCTTTTCTTAAAGTTGATTTAAATGTTTGCTATGAGTTCTTTGTTCTTGTTTTCAGCAATGAAAGCTTAATTTTATTTAAACTAGGATGATTATTTTAATTAAATAATATTTATTTGATTCATGCTTAATATGTTTGTGCCTCAATCGATCATGTTTTCAATTAAAATCAAGTATGTATTTTGTTTATACGTGATTGAAATGCACCTGAATTAGCTGAGCGATCCTAACCAGACGACGACTAATGGATGCATAATTGAATGTGCATGCTCAATTTAGATCCTTAAACCGATTAAATTGCAGGTTGCATAACATCCCTAGTACGGCTCTGTCATATGCATAGTTTTTAGATTTGGGTGATTAAATTGTTTCATACCTTAATCCGTCCCTATTCTTCACATGAATACTAAGAAATCCTCAAATGGTTTTCAAACTCATGAAAGGTCGAGTTGCCATGGAATATTTTTTTTCAAATGTTATTAAGCATGTTGAAAATAAATTAAGTTTAATTAGAGTAATTATCCTATTTTATTTATGTTAGAACTGTTGCATATCATGTTAAATTTGCTAAAATCTATTTCATTCATATAGTTGCGCACTTAGGAGAATTTGCATCAGGGATCATTGCATCTAGTGTTTTTAATTCTTTTAAATCATCACTGCCAATCAATTTGAGTTTTTATTCACCGAATTATGAACATAATTTTGTAATTAATTAACTTTGCGCAAATACAATCCCTGTGGGGACGATAACTCTTTATACTTACTTATTACTTGAGCGACTGTGTACACTTGCACAAACCAATCGTTACAAGTTTTTGGCGCCGTTGCCGAGGATTGTTAATTGTCGCTAGAGTTATTTTTTTGAGAAATTATTTATTTTCGATTTGGTTTATTTCTAACATTACTAACTTATTCTTTTTAATTTTGTGAATTTCTTTCAGGAGTTTATGAGCATAGATCAGATTATCGATTTACTCCCTGTAGACCCTAAAATCAAGCGGACCTTTAGACAAAGAAGACGTGAACGAACAGCTCAAAGACAAAACAAGATGGGCCTTAGAAATCAAAATTAAGACCAAGGTAATGAAGTCGATCATCTATGAAATCCCATCCTCATCGCCGATGATAGGGACCGATGCATCAGATAATATGTTGTGCCACTCTTCAATGAGTTGAATCCAGGAATTAGAAGGCCAGATATTAAGGCAACCCAGCTCGAATTGAAACCAGTGATGTTTCAAATGCTGCAAAAGGTGAGCTAGCTCAGTGGTATGCCCACGGAAGATCCACATCTCCACCTTCGATTGTTTATGGAGGTGAGTGATTCATTCAAGATAGCCGGTGTGCTTGATGATGCACTGAGGCTGAAGTTGTTTCCGTACTTGTTGCGAGATCGAGCATGCACATGGCTCAATTCTTTGCCACCAAGTTTTATATCTACATGGCAAGAATTAGCAGAGAGATTTTTTGTTGAGTATTTCCCGCCTAGCAAGAACGCTAAGCTAAGGAACAAGATCACAACTTTCCAACAAGTAGATGATGAGTCTTTGTATGAAGCTTGGGAACGATTTAAAGAGTTACTTCGCAAGTGCCCTTATCATGGGATTCCGCATTGTATCCAGTTGGAGACATTCTATAATGGTCTCAATGCGCATACAATATTGATGGTAGATGCTTCTGTGAATGGTGCAATTTTGTCTAAGTCTTATAATAAGGCTTATGAGATCATCGAGAGGATTGCAAGCAACAACTATCAATGGCCAAGAAATCATACAGCTTCAGGAAGACGTGTAGCTGGAGTTCATGAAGTTGATGCTCTTACTTCATTATCAGCTCAGGTATCGTCTATCTCCTCGATGTTGAAATAATTTACTGCTAACAACTCTAATAATTTTGTAGCTCAGCCACCAAGTCTGTTTGAACTAGTTTCCTGTATATATTGTGGGGAGGGTCATTCTTTTGAGAATTGTCCATCAAATCCCAAGTCAATATACAATGTGGGGAACCAGCAGTAAAATACGAGTAGACAAGGACCCCAGTCCAACTTCTACAATCCTTCATGGTGTAACCATCCTAACTTTTCTTGGAGCAACCAAGGAAATGGACCGAACAACTTTATGCAGTAGAAACCTAACTAATCCTAAGGGTATATTCAGCAAGCTCCAAGGCCAGCCCAAGCTGAGCCATCAAACAGTTTGGAGAACTTATTAAAGGCATACATGGTGAAGAATGACACTTTGATCTAGAGCCAAGCAACAACATTGAAGAATTTGGAGAACCAAATGGGTCAGTTAGCTACAGAGCTTCACAATAGACTGCAAGGAACTTTGCCGAGCGATATTGAAAATCTAAGAAACTTAGGGAAAGAGCATATCAAGGTAGTGGCATTACGAAGTGGTAAAGTTCTGGAGCCCCAAGTGATTGATGTTGAAAATGATCCTACGAGGAAAGAGGAAAGACAACCAACCGCTGAAATTCCTACACCAAAATAGCTAGAATCTGCCAAGTCTGACAAGGTAAATCCCAACTTACTAAATTCAGATACTTTAACATCTTATTTGGATGCAGATTTATCTACTTAGAAGAGTTGTCCGATCCAACCTAAAGTTCTATCACCTCCATATCCACAAAGATTGCAGCAACATAAGCAGAAACAAGAGGTGCAGTCTAAGAAGTTTCTCGATGTTCTGAAACAGCTACACATCAACACCCCGTTAGTGGAGGCTTTAGAACAAATGCCGAACTATGTGAAGTTTATGAAGGATATACTATCCAGAAAGAAACGACTGAGTGAGTATAAGACTGTTGCTTTAACAAATGAGTGCAGTGCGTTCCTGCAAAACAAGTTGCCACCGAAGTTAAAGGACCTAGGAAGTTTTACGATACCCTGCAACATCGGTGAATCTTATAGTGGTAAAGCTTTGTGTGACTTAGGAACAGGTATCAACTTGATGCCTAAGTCCATTTTCAAGATGTTAGGAGTAGGTGATGTACGACCTACAACTCTGACGCTTTAGCTAGCAGATCGATCTATAGAGTACCCCGAAGGAAAGATCGAGGATGTTTTGGTAAGAGTTGATAAATTTATTTTCCCTGCTGATTTCATTATCTTAGATTTTGAAGTAGATAAGGAAGTGCCGATCATCCTTGGAAGACCATTCCTAGACACGGGAAGAACATTAATTGATGTACAGAAAGGCGAACTCATTATACAAGTTCAAGACGATCAGGTAACTTTTAACATTTTGAAAGCGATGAAATTTCCCGATCCAGTAGAAGAGTGTTCAGTTATGGAAGAAATAGAGACCTTGGTGTCTATGGAAAGAAATTGTGAAGAAGATCCATTGGAGAAAGCCTTAGAGTTTGACCTTTTGGAGGATGAAGAAAGTGAGAAAACATGGCTTTGATGGAAGCCAATTCGAGGAAGTTTATTCAGACCACACGGTTTGAACTGTTGGAGTTAGAAGTCAGAGAATTTATTCAACCCAAGTTGTCAATCGATAAACCACCTAAACTCAAGCTAAAGGTACTCCCTTCCCATTTGAAATATGTTTATTTAGGTGACTGTTCTACTTTGCCTGTGATTATTTCAACAGACCTAACGGAAGATCAAGAGGAGCGACTAATTGTTGTTCTGAGGAAATTCAAAAAAGTAATTGGTTGGACCATAGCTGACATTCGAGGTATAAGCCCTTCTTTCTGCATGCACAAAATCATTTTAGAGGAGGCTAAAAGAGCTCGAATTGATGGGCAAAGGAAACTTAATACGATTATGAAGGATCGATTATGAAGGAAGTGGTGAGAAAGGAGGTAATCAAATGGTTAGATGCAGGAATCATCTATCCTATTTCAGATAGTTCGTGGGTAAGTTCGGTGCAGTGTGTGCCGAAGAAAGAGGGGATCATGATTGTTGAAAACGAGCGTAACGAGTTGATTTCAACGAGAACTGTTACTAGGTGGAGGATCTGTATTGATTACAGAAAACTGAATAAAGCCACTCAGAAGGACCATTTTCCATTGCCTTTTATGGATCAGATGTTAGATCGACTGGTAGGTAATGAGTTTTATTGCTTCTTGGATGATATTCGGGATACAACCAAATAGTTTTAGCTCCAGAGGACCAACATAAGACAACGTTTACTTGTCCGTACGGTGCGTTTGCTTTTAGACGAATGCCTTTTGGTTTATGTAACACACCTGCAACATTTCAACAATGCATGATGGCAATATTCACTGATATGGTTGAAAATTTTGTTGAAGTTTTCATGGATGACTTTTCTGTTTTTGGTAACACTTATGATATTTGCTTGAATAATTTAGCTAAAGTACTAAAGAGATGCGAAGAGACAAATCTTGTCCTTAATTGGGAGAAGTGCCATTTTATGGTTAAGGAAGGGATTGTCTTGGGACATAAAATCTCAAAGAAAGGAATTGAAGTTGATAGCGCGAAGGTGGATGTAATGGAAAGATTACCGGCTCCAATCAATGTTAAAGGAGTCAGAAGTTTCTTAGGCCATGCTGGGTTTTATTGAAGGTTTATCAAGGATTTTTCGAAAATTTCTAAACCACTATGTTTATTGTTAGAGAAAGATACAGTGTTTGATTTCAACAAAGCGTGTTTAGAAGCTTTTGAAGATCTAAAGAAACGATTAGTCTTAGCCCCAATAATTGTTACACCCGATTGGAGCTCACCTTTTAAGCTAATGTGCAATGCGAGTGACTATGCTGTTGGAGCTGTGATGGGTCAAAGAAGAAACAAAATCTTCCCCCCATCTATTATGCAAGCAGAACTTTGATGGGAGCCTAACTCAACTATACAATAACCGAAAAGGAACTCTTTGTTGTAGCCTTTGCTTTTGACAAATTCTTCCCATATCTTATAGGTACGAAAGTTACGGTATTTATTGACCATGCGGTCATTAAGTACTTACTCACCAAGAAAGATGCGAAACCAAGGCTAATTCATTGGATACTTTTGCTCCAAGAATTTGACCTTGAGATCCAAGACAGAAAAGGAGTCGAGAATCAAGTAGCTGATCATTTGTCAAGGTTAGAACAAGATGAGGCAACTCAATCACATGTGCCAATCAACGAGAACTTCCCAGATGAACATCTATTTGAGGTAAGTCAAATTCATGAAACTCCTTGGTTTGCTGATTTTGCCAATTATCTTGCATGTGGAATAATTCCTCAAAATGACATACCAACAAAAGGAAGAAATTCCTTCATGATAGCCGGCATTATTTTTGGAAGGATCCGTTTTTGTTCAAACAATGTGCAGATAACATAATCCAAAAGTGTGTAACTGAAAGTGAGATTGCTGAGATCTTATATCATTGCCATTCATCTCCAAGTGGGGGACACTTTGGTGGCTCACGTACCGCAGCCAAGATTTTGCAAACAGGTTTCTTTTGGCGTACATTATGTAAAAACGCTTACAGTTATGTGAAGAACTATGATAATTGCCAAAGAACCAGAAATATATCAAGGAGGAATGAGATGCCATTAACAAATATTTTGGAAATTGAATTATTCGACGTATGGGGCATTGACTTCCTAGGCCCGTTTCCTTCTTCATATGGAAACAATTACATTTTCGTTGCTGTGGATTATGTATCCAAATGGGTTGAAGCTGAAGCATATCCTACAAGTGATGCTAAAATAGTCATGCGATTCCTACATAAGCATGTGTTTACACGATTTAGGACACCAAGAGCTATTATTAGTGATGAAGGTTCTAATTTTGTGAACAAGTGGCTTAAGTGGTTGCTTGACAAGTATGATGTTAAGCACAAGATTGCTACTGCTTATCACCTTCAATCCGATGGGCAAGTTGAAAGAGTGAACCGTGAAATCAAAGGCATCCTTGAAAAGGTAGTACGCCCTAGTAGAAAAGATTGGTTTCGAAGGGTCGATGATGCATTGTGGGCCTATCATACAGCATTCAAGACACTGCTAAGGATGACTCTCTATCAGTTAGTCTTTGGGGAGGCATGTCATTTGTCGTTAGAGTTGGAAAACAGAGCTCACTAGGCTTTGAAGAAGTTAAATTTTGATCTTGAGCAAGCCGGTGAGAGAAGGATGTTACAATTGGATGAGTCGGAAGAGTTGAGGTTGTTCTCCTATTAGAATGCCAAAATGTGTAAAGAAAGATAAAAAAGATGGCATGATAGTCACAGACAGCCTCACGAGTTTAAGGAAGGTCAGAAGGTGTTGTCGTTTAATTCAAGGCTGAAGTTATTTCCTGGGAAGCTGAAATCCCGATGGAGAGGACCCTACACCATCTATTGAGTTTATCCTTATAGAGCTGTTGAATTATATGACAATCACAGAGGTATGTTTAAAGTTAATGGTCAACGTCTCAAACATTATTAGGATGGTGAAGTTGAGCGAGTTGAATCCTCATTCAAATTAACAGATCCTTGATTTTTCAAAAATTTGTTTTGTAAATAAATAAATAATTAAAATTTATTTTCTTAACTTAGGACATTTAATTAATTCTGTCTAAGGAGATTGGAATTTAAATGAGACCACTGTAACCCCTCCAACCGTTCCTGGGAATTAATTTAATGTAATTTGTTAAGAAGAAATTTTAATTAAATTTCAAATTCTTAAGTACTAGTTTTATTTTAATTTTAAATTATTTTTTTTCATATTAATAAAGGAGGCCAAAATTTGGCCTAAGTACTAATCAATTTTTCTTTTAAGTGAGTTTGTACATACAATCCAAATTTGAGGCCCAAGTTAGCAAAAAGAAGGGAAAGTTCTATACCCTTGCTGCCGCTTCCATTCCTTGCCGCCCAAGTAACCCTAATGTGGCTAAAATTGTGCTACATGTTGCCCTAATTTTTCCTATATAAACCCCTCTTCATTCTACTTCTTTTCACATCCATCAAGCAAGTTGCTTGGCCTAAAAAATCCCAAAATTCTCTTCTTGTGTTGCTAGCCTCAAATCCCTAAAGAAATCCCTATTTTTCTTTTTCTTCTACCCTAGCCAAAATACCCTAGTGCCACCGAAAAAGGTTTGCCAAAGCATTGGCATTGCCACCACAAGTCACTCCCGTCACCGCCGCACGTTGTCATCGCTACCACAATTCCGTCACTGTCGCAAGGGTTTGCCATAGCAAATCCCATCACCTTGTCAATCCTTTTTTTCCTATTTTGCCAAAACTTTGCCGAATTTTCGGGAAAAAGGACCATGTCTCACAAAAGAACTAGATCGTCAAAGACTAGTCCAGAAAATCCAATTGTAATCGATGAAGAGGTGAAAGAAAGGTTTGATTCAATTTTCAAGCATCAACCATGATGCCGGAAAAATGTTTCAACTTAAAGAGCAATGATGTGAAGGTTGTTCCTATGCTGATTAGAAAAGTAGCCAATGCCCTCAAGTGGGAACGATTCTGTGATGCTCAATCACTTCCTGATGATGAAATAGTTCTAGAATTTTATACAAGTTTGACTACACAAGATGCTACTGAGGTTATCATTCGAAGAAAAAAGGTACCTCTTACTTCTAAATCCATCAATGATTTGTTCCATTTACCTGATGTTGAAGAAGATGAGTACTACCCTATGATGAACAACATCAATCCCACTTCAACAAGTACTTGATGTTGTAACAAAGTTGGGATCCTAAGGATTATAAGAAAGAATGAGAGCCATTCTTGCTGAAGGGAATACCTAAAGCCAGTAGTAAAGGTATGGTTTTACTTTGTTCACTATAGTTTTATGCCTATTTCACATAGTTCCACTATCTCGATAGAATGGATGCTGTTGTTATATGCTATCTTGACAGAAAAGTCCATTAATGTTGGGAAAATTATTCTCAAAGAGATTTTTGACTGTCCTAAAAAGAAGAAAGGAAGTGCTTATTTCCGATCATTAATCACTTCACTTTGCCTATGGGCTCGTGTGAAAACACAAGAAAATCTGAAGGGGTAATATGTTCAAGGGTGCATTACAATTCATGACCTTGAAAGACTAGTAGGAAGGGTGCAGGAGCTGAACCAAGGTGAGCAAGCAGAGCCATCTAAGCTAGAAACCAATGAGTCAACAAATGGACGTGAAACTGAAGCTAACTCAGTTGCTGACTCTGAAGAAGAAGAATCTAAAACAGAACCAACAGGTCCTAACCCAGCTGAAGGAACTACAAATCCTAAACCTAGGGTTGAGCTAGAAGAAGAACCAGTTAAGTCGAGTGTTGAACCCGAATTTGTAACTCCAATACCAACTCATGCAAGTACTTCAAAGAAATCAGAGTTATCAATTATAATGTATATGTGCAAGTTCATGCACAAACAATAGTAAACTTACTGGAAATATGCAAAAATTAGAGATGATTCAATTCAAAACACCTTTAAGAATATCTCTAATACTTTTGTGACTGAGTTCCCAGATGGTATCTTCGAGACATGGACGGAAGAAAGTGACGACGCAAGTAGGGATGGAGCTTAGAAAGACAAAGGGAATGAGTCAGAAAATAAAAAGAGGAGATTCTTGTCTTTTTATTTTATTCTAGGAACTTATTTCTTTAGTATTTAGGATTTAATTTTTGCAAAATAAAACCTAGCAAGCATGAATAAATACTTCTTTAGAAACAAAAAGACTAAGTGATATGGTAATGGGAATGAACATGTCTAGGATTAGGTTATAAGGAGAGACTAGGTATTTAAGCAGTCTTAATGACTCACCTCTCTTTCTTTTTAAACCCTACCTGGTGTTTAGTTTTCATTCATTACTTTCTTCTTGCAATGAGGACACTGCTTCTTTTTAAAGGAGAGGTAAGGCTAATAGGTTGCACGAGTTGTTTTTGTTTCAATCAATTTTTTTTCATAAGTATGCTTTAATAAATGAATGTTTCAAGAAATTTTTTTTGTTTTAATAAGATAGTTCATATGCAAGCATGAATGATGATTTTGTTTAAGTGATTGTATGTTACGTGAAGAATGGAATAATTGTATGAACTTAGCCGTAGGTAATGTTTGCCATGAAAACTTAGTTTCTTCTAAGATTAGACATACATGAGGGTTTATATCTTTAGAATTGACTTAGTGACTTTCTTGAGGCGAAATCCTAGGAGGTATAAAAATCTAAAATGATATAGGCACCATTTCCTTGGAATGTTTGAGCCTTTCAAAGCCAACCTTGTGACATTTGAACCCTTAAAACCAAAATTTTAAGCTTAATGGCCTGTTTATTAAAATGAACCTACATTACAAGCCATGTTCCCATCTTTTGAAAGTTATCCCAATTTTGTACACCCATCTTAACTTAAGTGGTCTTGGTAGTCAATCTTTAAGTGTTTAGAAGATGTATGTGCTCATGCTTAAAAAGAACACAAAGGAGTGAAGAAAAGTTTGCTCAGTCTCGAAAAAGAAAAAATATATGGGCATAGGTTCAAGAGAAGTTTAGGGGTGTTCCAAAGGTTCACTTGAAGAAAAAGGTTGAATTTTAAGTCCAAGACAAAGTTAAAGGTTAAGATTTTGAAACCAAAATTTCCCATCTCTTAAAATCCCTACCTTCATCCGCGCCCCATTACAACCTTATGAAAGACCTATTGATTTGATGATTATGTCACCTACATTAGTGGAAAGGAAGTACTAAGTTCAACATATGCAGAGCATAAATAAGCCTTATGATTGTTTTTCTTGATTGATGAGAAATTATGTTGAATGAAGAATATTATTTTCAGCAATGGCATGCATGCATATCATGATTCATGTTGGCATATCTTGAAACTTAGTATAAAACTCTCAAATGTGTGCATATGAGGTAATTATTAATGAAGAAGATTTATGAGCATGAATTTATTGAAGCATGATTATGGGACGAGGATTGATGTTACTCACATTCTTAGCTAAATTTGCCTTAGCAAAACCTGGTGTTGTGCATAAACATTACTCGGGATGAGTAATAATTTCAGTTTGGGGGTGTGAAAACGGGAAAATATATAGGATTTTTCCTATATAATTCATCACCTTTTTGCTTAATTTTATTACTAAAACTTAATAATTGTTTATTAAATTAATGAAATATGTGGAAAAATGAAATTAGGACATGAAAATTATTAAAATGTAATTTTATGTTTTATTATATAGTTTTCATGCATAAAATGGCTTATTTTATATTAATTTGAGCATATTCTATTTTTAAGTTATAAAGTGGGTCATGCATGATTTAATTTAATAATAAAATATAAAGTTATATTTAATAAATTATTTCTATATGTTTCATTAATAAAATTAGGCTTAATTAATTAAGTAAAATTAATTAATTAAAGTGGTTAATTTGCATTATTTGGTCCCCTGATTTTTCTGTTATTTTCAGACAGGCAGGAGAGCTTTAATTCAATCACAAAGTCGTCCCAATTGGACTAAATTATCCCCTTTTTGGCTGCACATGGAGGTTAATAAATCAACATTTGGGTTAATTGCATGAAGTCCCTAAAGATTTAAAGGAATTGGAGATTTACCTGAAGATTTACCGGAGACTGAGTCTTGCTCCTGCATGATGTGGCACATGAATCAATCTAAAAATCAGCCACCTTACCTACATATATGGCAGCCACACTTGGAAGGATTTGAAGTGGATGAACACTTCCATTTTTAGTAAACTCACACCCCACCACACCTATAAATAAGACCCTTCACCTCACTTTTGAAATCATCCCTCATTCATCTATTCTCTTCTCTTCTCTCAACTCTCTCTTCTCCCCACACCGTCCACCATCTTTCCTTAAAGGATTTTAGCTATTTAGCCTATCAAGAAACCTTGGTTGGCCACCTTGGAGAGCCATCAGCAAAGGAGCAAACAAGATTCGAAGGAGTTCTCACCATTCAGAGTCTTGGGTGACAGCTGTCTGAATAGGGTTTAATCTTTCTTTTCTTAAAGTTGATTTAAATGTTCGCTATGAGTTCTTTGTTCTTGTTTTCACTAATGAAAGCTTAATTTTATTTAAGCTAGGATGATTATTTTAATTAAATAATATTTATTTGATTCATGCTTAAAATGTTTGTGCCTCAATCGATCATTTTTCAATTAAAATCAAGTATGTATTTCGTTCATATGTGATTGAAATGCACTGAATTAGTTGAGCGATCCTAACAGACGATGGCTAATGGATGCATAATTGAAATGTGCATGCTCAATTTAGATCCTTAAACCAATTAAATTGAAGGTTGCATAACATCCCTAGTACAGCTCTATTATCTGCATAGTTTTTAGATTTGTGTAATTAAATTGTTTCATACCTTAATGCATCCCTGTTACTTCACATGAATACTAAGAAATCCTCAAATGGTTTTCAAACTCATGAAAGGTTGAGTTCTCATGGAATGTTTTTTTTTTGAATGTTATTAAGCATGTTGAAAATAAATTAAGTTTAATTAGAGTAATTATCTAGTTTATTTATGTTAGAATTGTTGCATATCATGTTAAATTTGCTAAAATCTATTTCATTCATATAGTTGCATACTTAGGATAATTTGCATCAGGGATCATTGCATCTAGTTATTTTAATTCTTTTAAATCATCACTACCAATCAATTTGAGTTTTTATTCACTGAATTGCAAACATAATTTTATAATTAATTAACTTTGTGCTAATACAATCCCTGTGGAGACGATAACTCTTTATACTTACATATTACTTGAGCGACTGTGTACACTTGCACAAACCAATTGTTACACTTCCTGATGACCAAGTTGCTTCAAAAAGATGTTAACTTTGAGTGGACAGAGAAGTGTCAACAAAGTTTTGAGAAGTTAAAGGCAGTGTTAACAGATGCGCCAGTGCTAGTGCAACCTGAGTCCGGTAAAGAATTTGTGATTTACAGTGATGCGTCCCTAAATGGTCTTGGATGTGTATTGATGCAAGAAGATAAAGTGGTAGCATATGCCTCAAGATAATTGAAACCGCACAATAGAAACTACCCGACACACGATTTGGAGTTAGCTTCCATTGTCTTCGTACTCTTTTAACAATTCTAACCATCGTCATTGTCTCAAATTCAGATATTTCTGAGTCATCAAATATTTCAGGCTTTTGTGATCAGAATAAACGTGACATTTCTCACCGAACAGGTAGTGGTGCCATATTTTCAATGTAAACACAATAGCTGCTAATTCTAGATCATGCGTCGGATAGTTCTTTTTGTATGGCTTTAACTGTCTAGAGGCATAAGCTACAACTTTGCCTTCCTGCATCAAAATGTAGCCCAAACCATTTAAAGATGCATCACTATAGATAACAAATTCTTTACCCGATTCTGGCTAAACTAGCACTGGAGCTTCGGTTAAAAGAGCTTTCAACTGATCAAAACTTTTCTGGAACTTTTCAGACTACTTGAACTTAACATCTTTCTATAATAGCTTTTTTATTGGGGTCGCAATCATAGAGAAACCTTTAACAAATCATCTATAGTAACTAGTAAGTCCCAAAAAACTTCATACTTCAGAAACATTTCTCAGAGGTTTCCAATCAAGTATAGTCGAAATCTTACTTGGATCAACCTGAATACCCACTGCTGATACAATATGTCCCAGAAAATTGACTTCGCATAACCAGAACTCACATTTACTAAACTTTGCATACAACTGCTTATCTCGTAAAGTCTGCAACACAAGTCTAAGATGCTCAGCATGCTCGGTTTCATAATGGAATAGATCAAAATGTTGTCTATAAACACAACCACAAATCAATCCAAATACAGTTTGAAGATCTGATTCATCAAATCCATGAAAATAGTAGGTGCATTAGTAAGTCCGAAAGGCATAACCAGAAAATCATAGTGTCTGTACCTCGTTCAGCAAGCAGTTTTCGGCATATTGGAGTCTTTAACTTGCAACTGATAGTAATTTGATCTCAAATCTATCTTTGTAAACACTATAGCCCCTTTCAACTGATCGAACAGGTCGTCAATCCGTGGCAACATATATTTATTCTTTATGGTCACCTTATTGAGCTGTCGGTAATCGATGCACATTCTCATAGTTTCGTATTTCTTTTTCACAAACAAAATCGATGCACCCCAAGGAGAGAAACTCGGTCGCGCAAATCCTCTATCTGTCAATTCTTGCAACTGAGCTTTCAATTCTTTTAATTCTGTCGGTGCCATTTTGTACGAAGCTATTGAAATCAGAGTCGTCCCCGGCACTAACTCAATGCCAAACTCTACCTTTCGGATAGGTGGCAAACCCGACAATTCTTCAAGAAACACATCCGGGTACTCACATACCACTGATACGGATTCAATCTTTTTTTGGTCACTTTGCTAACAAGCACATACGCAAAGTAAGCTTCACAACCCTTTCTCACATATTTATGAGCAAACATCGAGGATATCACTGCCGATAAACCATTCAGATCATTAGATTCAATCTGAACAATCTCATTATTCTGGCACCGTAAATCAATAGTCTTTCTTTTGTAGTTTACGACTGTACCATGCAAAGTCAACCAGTCTATACCCAAAATTATATCGAACTCATCGAATGGTAACAACATCAAATCAGCTGGAAAACACAAATTTTGTATCATCAATAGACAATTCTTCCACACTTTGTCGACCAAAACACACTGGCCCAAGGGGTTCGATACTCTAATTACAAACTCAATAGACTCAACAGGAAAAGTCTTACTGAATACTAAGGTCTTACACACACAAGAATGAGTCGAACCAAGATCAATCAATGCAATAACACTAGTATCATAAAGATTGAATGTACCAGTAATCACATCTGTAGATGAAGCTTCTTCACGTGCGCATATAGCATAGGCTCTAGTAAATGCACAAGCCTTAGATCGAACTACTGTGTCTTTCATTCCTCTCTGACTTCCACTTACATTACCTGTATTTCTAGGTGGTCTGCCCCGCACTGACACATTACTTGGTCTCGTGCTCTAAATAGTATTTTGTTCGGCTAACATCGGGCACTCGCGGATAAAATGATCCATCGATCCATATTTCAAACAAGACTAATCATGCAATCTGCAATCTGCAATCTCCAGAATGTCGTTTACCACAATGCTTGCACTCAGGCCTATTCGATTGAACATTGCCAACACTAGCAATCAAAGTGGCTCGTGAACTTACAGGAGGTCTATCTCGATCGCATCTGGAAAAGCCCGCAGTAGCTTTAGATCGGCTAGAATCATCTCTGAACTTCTTTGATGCTGACTGAAAAGTTTTACTCGATGATCTTTTACGGGACTCTCTAGCTTTAAAATCAATTTTTATTTTCTCTTTCTCGAGCTCTTCAGCTTTACAAGCTCGCTCGACAAGTACTATGAACTCTTTTATTTCAAGTATGCTAACAAGCAGTTTAATATCTTCATTCAGCCCATCTTCAAATCTTTTACACATTATAGCTTCGGTCGAGACACACTCTCGGGCATATCTGCTGACTCTCACAAATTTTCGCTCATATTCAGATACGTTCGTACGACCTTGTTTAAGCTTAAGAAATTCTTTGCGTTTTTTATTGATAAATTGCTGACTGATATATTTCTTACGAAACTCAGTCTGAAAGAATTCCCAAGTGACCCGTTCTTTAGGAACAACCGAAACTAGTGTATTCCACCAATGATAGGCAGAATCTCATAGCAAAGATATGGCATATTTCAAACACTCGTCAGGTGTACAAGACAATTCATCAAATATGTGGATGGTATTATCGAGCCAAAATTTAGCCCCCTCAGCATCGTCAGTGACTGTGGCCCTGAACTCTTTAGCCCCGTATTTTTTAATTTTATCAACAGGGGGCTTATTTAATCTCATCGGATTAATCATTTGAGGTACCATAGGTATCGAAGGTGGATTATTCGGGGGTGGAGGTTGTTGAACAGTCAGATTTGTCCGGATATACCAAGTAAACCAATTATTCATCATTTGGTAAAAGGCTTGCTTAGCCTTTCCCTCGTGGTTACTCGAAGTCGGTCGAGAATCAACTGGCGCTGTCCCTTGCGCGAGAGCAGGCGCTATACTCTCGACATCATCAGCTACGGCTCGCCCGGGATCCATTTACTATACGAAAACACATTTTTAAATGTTAGGAGTCATCACACTATCATAATATAAAATATGACATGTATAGCTAAACTCACACATGCTACGTTAGTCCTAGAATCGACTAAACCGTAGCTTTGATACCAATAAAATATAACCCCCTAACCCGTATCTGTCACTAGAATGGGGTTACAAGGTATTACCGAACGAGACACAACTTCCAGACATTCATGGATACACATATGAAATAATTATTTTATTCATTATATATGAACATATACTAAACCAAATCAAGACATTATAGGTTGAACGAAAATCAACAAACATACAACCATAAATCATTATCAATTGGCCGAATATAAGCATAGGAATTAAACAACTCATAACTTATTATTCAAGACCAAATATACATGCAACATTATTATAAATTTTGACTAACCAAGCTTACTTATATGCTAATCCATTAAAGCACACAAAAACATCATATAACATATACTTAATAATTAAAGCACAATTAACAAAGCCACTTACTAAACTTGCATCAATTCATCTTGTTTAATAAAAACATAAGTTACTATTCATATGGTCACTTTCTAAAGCCTTAGCCGAATGCAAATATGCTTAATACTTATGCATTAACCAATGTCCACTTTCAACTTTATTCAATCCTTTTACACACCTAAACATTTCGAAGAACTAAACCAATATATCAAACATAGTTTGCCTTTCACATCAACACCCCAAAAATATGTATATATGCATAATACATAGCAACCATTTGTCTAATACTTTAACATACCAAGACTGAATCTAAACATGCTAATATTACTTATCATGCAATGTACCAAAGGTCATATTCAAGACTAATTCAATAATCATATTTTCGGCTAAGTACATGAATATACATATAACCAAAATTTATATCATGTCAAAAATATTACAAATATATCTCAACTAATGTATAATTATTAAACCAATATAGCATATACCTATATATATATAAATGCTGAAACATGTTTGACTTACTAATATGATTCATATCAATTTCTTCTATATACCAATACCGAATTCATTTAAATACAAGTCATAGTCGAATCACCCAAAACTAAAACCAAGCATAACCATCATTGGATTCAAACTCAAATGCCAATTTCAATCATCTTACCTCTTTTACCTGTATTTAATATCATAGTCGAATTTACTGATCAATCACATAGATATATATATCATTAGCAACTTCACTTAATCTCTATATCACAACCAAATTTACCTTGATTCTAAATCACATAACGAAGCATAACCTAAACATCAAAACCAAACATATCCATAAGTTGATCAAGACATAAAATCCAACACAACAAAATAATAAGTCATTTTTGCATGTCATATTATATACACAACTTCAAATATTTTCGAAAAGTAGTATAGCCTATACATGCCATAATATTAAAATTTAGCCTTTAAAAGTATCGATAAACAGACGATAGTGTGATAGACTTCACTAACGATCCCTGAGCCCGTAACTAGTCTCCAAAATCTATAAAACAGAGGCAAACATACACACACAATAAGCTATCATATATTAGTAAGTCATAAGCAAATAAGTTACTAAAATGTACATATTTTATACATGATTTCACATTTCATTATAAATTCATTAGCATTAATATCACATAGCCGAATATATAATTAACTTTAAGTACAAATATGTATTTCACGCTTTAACTATTTCATACATATATCATTAACTGAAACAACCTATACTCAATCAAATACACATAATCAATCTTGTATCTCATGAATCATCTCATGTATATTATAATTTGTAGTCATAAGGCTGAATATAACCATTCATATATATTTGCACATAAATCACAAATATGATATCACTTATACATAACATTTGGCAGAATATACTTTTCATATACACATATATTTTCATATGCACCATATATAATTTTTATCACATATCAAATAGTCAACTTACCTTATTTTCAATAAGTAATTTAACTATCACATACCTGATCACTTTGGCTCGATTACACATTTGATCATAACTTATCATTGCCCGTTGAACCATTCAAAATTAAATAGGATACTCGGAGAGTCGCACATATCACACAATGCCAACGTCTCAGACGTGGTCTTACATGTAATCACATATCAAAGCCACTGTCCTAGACAAGGTCTCACACAATCACAAATACGATGTCGATGTCTTAGACATGGTCTTACACGCAATCACGTATCAATGCCAATGTCCCAGACGTGGTCTTACACGAGAACACATATTCGAAATCCTATGTCATGACATATGTATCCTAGCTATTCCTAAGGTTCATACGAGGCTTTTGGACATCGTTACTCGATTGAATCGAACTTGTACACATTACTCCCATGTATACACACATTCGGGTAACATAAATATATACTCATAAAATTCAATTTAGCATATTAAGTTCACATATATTAAAAATTTACAGCATTTATTTGCCTATAGACTTACCTCGGATATTAACGGACGTAATATAATGACTATTCAATTATTTTTGCTTTCCCCCGATCCAAGTCAAATTTCCTTGGTTCTTGATCTATGCATATTCAAATTAAGCTCATTCAAATACAATTTCATTCAATTTAATCCAAAAACACATAAATGGGCAAATTACCATTTTGCCTCTGACATTTCATACTTTTTACAAATTAGTCCAATTTGCACAAAACACAAAACATGCAAAATTTGCACACATCATGCTTAGGCCGAATGTTACCCATGCTCATACAAGTCCATACATTTCATTTATTTCATATTTTAGTCCCTCAATTTATTATTTTTGCAATTTAGCCCTAATTACTCAAATTCATCAAAAATTCCAATACAAAACATATTAATCCAAAACATATCTTTCATAATTCATCAACTAACATCACAAAGCTCAATTATTCATCAATGGCATAACTCAAAATATTCATCAAAATCAGAAATTCAAGCATGGACTTTGTACATTGCACTGCAACGATCTCAAAAACGTAAAAATTATCAAAAACCGAGCTAGTTACATACCTTAATCATGCTTGCAAATGGCAGAATGTCTTAAAGCTTTATTCTTTTCTTTCTTTTAGCATTCGGTCATGGTGGAAAAATAATAAAATGAATGCATGATGGTTTTATTTTATTAACATATATGTTATTATACTTTTTACCAAATTAACCTTATAAACATATTATAAAACCATTATAACATAAGCCTAATGCCGTCCATAACTAATTCATATGGCATAATTACAACATAAAACCTCCACATTAGAAAAACATAGCAATTAGGCATTTTACTAAATAGCATGCTTATTTTTCATTTAATGCAATTAAGTCCTTTTAATTAATCGAGCACTCAAACGATAAAATTAAAACATGAAATTTTCACACATATAAATTCACACATAATAAACACAAAAAATAATTTTAAAATATTTTTCTAACTCAGATTCGTGGTCCCAAAACCGCTGTTCCAATAGGGTCTAAATCAGGCTGTTACAGTGTCACCAAGCTAGCTTAGGGATGCGAATCGTCGGAGTTCGCATCACACTATCAAGGCTTTATTTTGGGGTATTTGTGATTTTGATATTTTGAATGTATGGCATGTATAGGGACTTGGTCATTTTGTATATGTGTCATAGTGATTGGGCTAATGATATTGGCTCATATTGGTTAAGTGATTATTTTGTATAAGGCCATTTGAAATTGGCTAATGTTGATTATAAGTATAATCATATGGTGATGCATTGCATGGATATGGCACTTGCATGATTTGAGTTGATAATTATGGATGTTTGGCTAGTAATTACGCTATGATTTATGTCTTTGAATTGGTATAAGTGTTTATGAGTTTCAGGGTGGCAATAGGCTTCGTAAATAGCCTATACATTGTCCACAAGGGTAAACACACGGGCGTGTGTCTAGGCCATGTGTGACACAAGGTCAGCCCCATGGGCATTTGTGTAACACCCTGAATTTGGGCCTAGAAGTACTAGGCCTTGAAGGCGACTGATAATATTTTCTCGTGCATAGAAATATCATAAATTACATGTTTGCCTTGTTGGCTAACTGATTTGGAGTGTTTAGGAATGTCTGAGAAGTCTTGGGTTCAAACTAGGGTTTTAGCAAAAATTTTAGTTTTTCCTTTTAGGTGAACTTGGAGTTAGCTGGAAGGCCTTATTAATATTTATGGTTAGAATATGACATAAGGAAGCACTTCGTCTAGTGGCAAGATGGCATTAGGAGTATGCTTGTGGTCTGAGGTTCAAGTCGTGGCGTGTGTAGAATTTTTGGGCTTTCTTGAGTAAACTAGGACATCTACATGAAGGCTTTATAAGATATTGAGGATATGTTATGACACAAGAGGAGTTTGTAGCTTAGTGGCAAGTGGCATGTTGGGCTATTGAAGAGGGGGTGGGTTCGAATCCTATGGCATGCAAAGGGTATTTATTTTACTTCGTGGATGGTATGAGTTTGAGGAGGATTCAAACTCTACAGGGTTGTTGTGGACTTGGTAAAAGGAGGAAATTTAAACTAGTCATGGTTGTTATTTGAATTTGAATTGGGGGGAGTTGGAGTGAATCAAGGAGAGATTTTGGTAGAGAAAATTGTGGAGTTGTTGGGGGAGGTTTGGCCGAATTTGGAACTCTTTGGGAGTGCATATTCGGTCATTAGTATCATTTTTGAGTGAGGACTACGGGGAATTTTGGGATTGGGAGTGCATTTTCGGTATTTGTGAGTGTTTTGGGAAGGGTTTTTGATTTTTCTTCTTTTGCAAATTATAGCCAAATTTGCTCGTGACCATTTGGTTAGTTTTGTTTTGGATTCCTAGCTTTTTCTACCCCTCTCAAAGCCATTTTGAGCTAATTTTCTTTTCTCCGTGTTCTCATCATTGCTTTTTTCTTGCATTTTGCTTCTTGTTTAGTCGAAACCGTTTGCTTCCTTTTCTTCATCATCTATTTTCTTTTCTTTCTTTCCTCGTATCCCTTCTCTTCTTTGATACCGTATGCCATTTCCCTTGTTCCCTTTTCAAACACTCTAGTGGTGATAGGCCGCTTACCTTATTTCATTTGGGTTTGGTTTTAGGGAACATTCCTTGGCACTCTATTTTTTCTACTTCTTCCTTCTTCTTTTCTTGGCTGATTATTGGCTTCTCATCCTCTCTATATCTTTTGGCTTTGAGGCAATCCTTCCTCTCTTCTTTTACTGAATCTCTTTTCTCTCTTTCAACATAGGTTGAATGTTCCCCATCCTCTGCTCTTGATTTTGTGATACTAATCAAATTCTTTATACCACTTCGTGGTGGTTTTGACTGGGTAAGTGTTCTTTAACCTAATCGTATAGTACTTTTACTCTGTCACTCTCTATTCATATTGGTTAGTGTTGCCTTCTTCTGACAACTTCCTCTTTATGCCAATGTTTGGTTCGATTTAAGGGTATACTTTTGGGTGTGCCATTGTACACTTTCAGCCTCTCGTAGTGCCACATTTCGATATCTGTCAAGGGGTTTCATCCAATTTCGTTAACAGTTTTAGTGGATTGGACCACGCTCGTCCAGTCAATGTAAGTATCAATGATTATTATGTTTTAAGCATTACCAGGGGATGCGTACTCTTGTTGATTAAAAGACTGATTGGATGCCTTGTTTGGGTTTAGGTTTCGGGGCGAGAGTTTTTATGCCTTTTTGCTAATAAGGTGTGTATCCGTACCTTGTAAATGGTAACCAGCGTAAAAGCCATAGAAATGTGTGTAACTGTATGCTATATTGGATGGTCGGCTGAAAAGCCGAAAGTTTGTAATCACTGAATAGACTGTAGATCAGCAAAATACCGAAAAGGCCAGAATACCGGCGAGTGATGCCACACGAGTGTGCGAACGCTAGTGTGGTGAATCGAGCCCACAAGCATGTGCGTAAGATGGTTGAGGCCACCATGAGCATTCTAATGGGCTTAGGTCGTTTTGGGCCGCGCTAGGGAGGAGATGGGCTGTGTGGGCCCAATGGGCTGCGGGCTCCAAACGAGTTAAAACTACATATTGTGGTAAATTTTGACTGAGCCGTGTAGTCCACATGGCTAGTGTTGTGTAGGCTAAATAGGCCGCATGGGCCCAGTGGGCTTGTGGGCCCACATGGTTAAAATGTATGTGATGTGATAAATGATTGTTTTGGGCTGTGTTGTTCGCATAGCCATGGTTGTTTCTAGGCTAAATGGGCCACATGAGTGTGTGGGCCTACTTAGGCCGAGTAATGGGCCTTAGGCCCAATTACCTCGTTTTGTCTGTTTAGGCAACAAAAGTCGCTCGAAGTGACGAGGGACCTTCGGTTGGGTCATTAAGACCTCGGTTTATAAAATTATAGAAATACCCTCAGTTTAAAAAATTACAGAAATACCCTCGATTTATAAAATTACAAAAATACCCTTGGTATACAAAATTACAGAAATACCCTCAGTTTACAAAATTACAAAAATACCCTTAATTTACAAAATTATAGAAATACCCTTAGTTTGTAAAATTACTGAAATAGCCTTTATTTATGAAATTACCGAAACACCCCTAATTTATAAAATTATCAAAATGCCCCTGATTTGTAAAATTACTAAAATGCCCTTAATTTGTGAAATTACTAAAATACCCCTTATTTGTAAAATTACCAAAATATCCCTGATTGTGAATACCCTTTATTTGTAAAATTATCGAAATACCTCCGATTACAAAATTATCAAAATACCCTCAATTTGTGGAATTATCGAAATGACCTCGATTTGTAAAATTACCAAATACCCCAGTAGGGTATGATTATCGAAATACCTCTGTAAGGTTAAATGACTATTTTGCCCCTATAGGTTTAGAATGACTGTTTTGCCCTTATGGGCAAGTGACTGACTTGGACTAGGAGTTTTGACTGATTTGACTGTGATTGTATGACAGCGTTTTAACTGATTTGAGCGTCGTTGCATGATTGATATGTTTGTAATATATGTTTAAATGACTTTTACCGAGCATGGCCATTTTGCATACATGTATAATGTTGAGCTTGACACATTACATTGTATTGTATGGGGTTGGGCTTGTTTGGGAGGAAGTTATGTGCTAGTGGCTTTGCCACGTATTCTGATTTTGGTGGCACTGCCAGGTTATCTGTTATTAGCAGTAAGGCTGTGTTTTGGTGTGTGGGCTAGGTGGGTTGAGTTATTCCCCAAATGGTGTGCTGGTTGGTACGAGTGGTGTGCTGGTTGGATTGGGTTAGGATGCTTACTCACACTATTGCATATTTGTTTATGAGATTTGTCACTGTACTGGGCTTCGACCCACTTATTCTGTTATTGGTTTGGGATAGGCCCAATTGATTCTGTTATGGGCTATGACCCAAATGAAATTGTAGTGGGCTTTGGCCCACATATGCTCTGAACTGGACTGTACTGTTACTGTTAAAGGGCTCTGGCCCAAATTGTTTCTGTATCTATTTATGTTTATTGACAGTGTTTTAGTAAAGGGATTACACACTGAGTTTTCATAATCTCACCCTATTTTTAACTATGCAAGTAATCCCCAGCATTAGATGGGTTGGAGCCGCGAGGGACCTGGAGGTGGCCACACGAGCGTTAATACTCTGCTTTGAGACTTTGTTTTTTTTTAATTTTATATCTGGGTTTCAATTCTTGTAATAAGGCCATTTGAGGATTTTAACTTTTAATTGGGTTTTGATTTCCTATTTGTGAATTGCTAGATTAGGATAAAATGTATTTTCAAACCAAATTATGTTTTCAAAAACCTACGTTTTAAACTTCTTAAATTCAAATTAGTTTCCACAACTAAAAGAGATTTTCAACTAGATTAATAACGTTTTTTTAAAAGTGATTAACATTTCAATGTACCACGTTTTGAAATTCAACGAACACAAACTAAGTTTTTACTCAATTTTTTTAATAAGAAGGGTTTTTAATGAAAACATGGTTTTCAAAAAACACTTCCTTGTGACACGCCAAATTCAGGCCTAACTTCTAGGTCAGGTTTGGGGTGTTAAAATTTGGCTAGGCCGTGTGTCCCCTGCAACTTAATTTCGAGAAACTGAATGTCCAGTATGGGGTACACTGGTAGAGACACGGGTGTGTGTCTCAGCCAAGTGGGCGGCACGGCCTTGGACACGGGCGTGTGCCTAGGGCATGTGAAGTCTGCACCTTAAATGCGAAAATAAATTAGCCACACGACCTAGCACATGGGTGTGTAAGTTGGCCGCGTAACATTATTTTACTGATGACGTCATAAACAGAGAGTTACACGGGTTGAGGACACAGGTGTGTCCTGAGCCACCTAGGCATGTGTGACCACACGGCCTACCCACACGGCGTGTGACTCTCTAAAACATGAAAAAATTAAGTGTTCCAAGGTTTCCGTTTTAGTCCCGAACTACTTCCAATGTATGTTAAGGCCTCGTAGACCCATATAAGTGACAATGTGTATATGTATGAGTGGTTTTGAATTGAATGAAATTTTATGGCTTAGTTTTGTACGATTGGTTATGTTTAAGCCAGATAATGCCTCCTACCCTATCCCAGCGTCGGACTCAAGTAAGGGGTGTTACATGTGTAATCTCTGATAATTAGTTTTTTGGTTTCCTCTTAGACGGGGGTGTTGGGAGTAGCAAAACTCAACTCAACAAATTGAGAAACTATTGTTGACTTTTCGATAAGTTTGATTTCGTTGAAGGTTTCGTGTCGAAACCTTCGACATAGAGTATTCTGTATAAAATGTGCGTTATTGTCGATAAAGTTGGTTGATTGAGTTATTGGATGGTTGTTTTAGGCTTCAGAGCCTCTCCTCATTGTTGTTGCTTTGAAACCTCTCTAGGCACATACCGAAAACCTTAAACTTTGCAAGTTTCAGTTGTCAAAAAATGTAGCTGTCGATGCCACACAGGTGTGTGTCCAGGCCGTGTGAGCCACACGACTGTGTGGTTGGCCATGTAACTCATTATTTATTGATTTGGGGCTACACGAACATGTGTCCAAGCATGTGTAGCCATATTAGTCCAGGGTTCACATGGGTAACAGCCACGGGTGTGTATCTGGACCGTGTAACTCATTGTTTGTGGCTCAAGACCACATGGCCAGGGACATGGCAGTGTGCCCAGGCCGTGTGAGTCACACGGGCAGGGACATAAGTGTGTGTCTAGGCCGTGTGGCATGTTAATAGGGCTCGAAACCTATTTTTGAGGTCATGAGTGTTGCTCAACACTGAAACTAGCCTCTCTAATGTATAAATAATTGAATTTAATTATATGAGAACTGTCTGATACTCTGAAACTGATGTATGAGTAACATAATTGTATGTGTACTGGGATACTTATTCTGATGTTGAACTGTCTTATCTACTTGTGAAACGATTTAGAATGACTGAATACATGTTATGGATATTTGAACTTTGCATTTGCATGGGTTGGGATATTGTGAAGAATGAAGTAATCTGTTCTGAATTAGTGGCTAAGCCACAATACGTGTAAATCTGATTCTGGTGCTTTGTCGCATTTTGATCTAGCAACTAAGTTGTGTCTCCGTAAAAGTGTCAAATAGACACTCTAAGGTGTGCAGTGTTAGTTGGGCATTAAATTTCCTTAACGATGTGTTGGGACAGCCGAAGACAGTGTGTAGTTGATGGGGGTAGGAATATTGCATCTAAATCTGATCTGTAGCGTATATGAAACTAAGATTGCTTATATATATATAACTAATCTGTTCTGAATCTAAACAGAAATTACTTCTATACCAAGCTAAATCTTTGAATTCAGAACTACTTTATAAATGTGTTCTAGTTGAACAAACTTCTTTTATGCACTAAGTTCACAACTCATTTTATTATTAATTGGATTTCAAGTGGTACTAAAACTTGAACGAGACAACGCCGCGAGAGCTTAGTTAATTGTTACTAGTAGAAAATTATTACTAGTAGAAAATTCGGTATTCTATGATATTGTAATGTTGGAAAGACTTCATGCTTAGTTAATTGTTGTGTGGATATTATGTGATGAATTGTTCATTTTGACTGTGCTATAAATGTGGTGTCTGTAGTGTCCTTGATGTAACCCTTTGGACTTGGTCTGGACGTTTAGGCCAAGTTTAGGGTGTTACACTCTAAAATTTATCTTGTTTGCTACCAAAAATCCTTCCTTGTGCCGGTCCTAAACCGATCCCTTTGTTACCACCATTGAAGGTGTTGTCGCCCTTGAAACACCACTTTTTGGCTGCTATTTTTCTTTCTATTTCCTACAAATCCTTGCTATCATTTTCTTCACTTTTTACTTGTTTAAATAACACTTCACCTTGTCGTTTTAGTGCACATTCGATTTCATTTAAATCATTGTCACGGATCTAGTCTTTAGGAAGCATAAATGTATTTTTTGGTTAAATCTTGTGTCATTTTTCTCCTTTATTATGTTCTATTTTGGTTGATTGTCATTAGAGTCATAGTCGTATTACCTTATCAATTTTTGATGATTTTTATGTTGAAGGATCGGATCTAAACTCCTCAGATCAGCAGTGACGACAAATCTAATTCGTATTTTCGTTTAGTAGCAAAATAATATAAGTCGATCTACCAAAGTTGGATATGAAGTGTCACTTATTTAATACTGATTGGCCGAACCCCATAAAGGTGTTTTAGATTGATTCTAACCTTGATTTGTCTATGTGTGTGATTAGATTCGTTCGATTTTAGAGTCGTGGGAAATTGCGGATTTATAATTAGCACTGCAAACTTGCGTAATTCTAGTGTGGAACTTAATTACATGTGAATTGTGTATGTGAGTACTTCTTGTTTGATTTGGCTGAATGTTAAAGGCACTGTTTGGGATCGTCTGAATGTGAATTCATTATACGTGATTGTCAAATGGTTTGCCATTATTAAGGTTGATTATTTGTATGTTTATGACGTGCACTATATTGTATATTATGAAAATTGTTAATGTTCTTTGGATGCATGTATAACATGTGAATCTCTATGACTTTGCTCAAATTGCATATTAAGTATACCCTGACTATATTGTTTGTTGTTGTTTGTTACATATCATTGATTCCATTGATTAATTGATTGAAAGTATGCAAGTCATACACTGAAACTATTACTAAAAGCATGTTAAGCATGCCATTGTTTTGCACTATAAATGTTTTTGCCATGCAAGATTATGTTTCATTCATGGCATATCATATTGCATTGCATGGGAATTGTAACATCTCATTTTCAGTGGTATCAAAAACTATGGTTTTGGGACCACAGTTTCGATGAATAAATTATTATTTTAATGTTTATTTAATTTTTACAGGATTATATTAGGGTTGTATTGAATTTTTGTTAAGAAATTTTGATGTTTAAATGGTTAATTAAGAAAAAAGGACTAAATCGTAAAAGGTATAAAAGTTGAATTCTATTAGTTAAAAGGGTCAAATGACTATGAAATTTTAAACTAGTGGACTTATGTGGTAATTACACCATTTAATGAATTAGTGGACAAATATGGACATGAATTTGATGTATTGTATAGTTAATAACCAAAGTTAAAATGGTAATTTAATAAATTAATTAAAATAAAAGATATTAAAAGATGGTATCATCTTCATTGTTGTCTTCTCCACCAACTTTGAGAGCAAAGGAATAGCCATTTTAGGGCTTGAAGTTTGGCTAGCTAAGGTGCTTGCAATGGTATGTGATTTCAGTCTCGTTTTTAATTATTTTTATGTTTTTTAAATCGTTTTAGCTTAACCTATCTAGCCCAGTGGTTAATTTGCAAAACTGTTAAAGGTTGAAGGACTTGCCATGAATTCTTTAGAATGAGTTTTTATGTTAATTGATAGATTATGGATTCTTGTTGAAAAATAAACAAGTTTTGTTAAGTGATTTTGATAAATTTTATGAAATTGGGATTAAATTGTTAAAGGTATAAATTCTAGGGTTTTATTATGAAGTGAGGGTAAATATGGGTTGTTTCAAGGTCCCTTGTATTTTTTATTAATATAGATTTAGATTAAAATGGTTAGACTTTAAGTTATAAGCTTAAGGACTAAATTGTGAAAAAGTTCACATGATAGGGGCAAATTGGTAATTTTGCATAAATATGAGGTGTAGATTAAATTGAATACTAGAAGTGTATAATTGATTTAAATTACCTATTTATGGTCAAGATAAACCAGGTTTGGTCTTAGATCAAGGAAAAGCTAAAGCTTCAGACTAATTCGATTATACCTCTACGCCCTAGTTATCGAGGTAAGTTCATATGAACTGTGCTCATTTTAATGTTAGCTAATTGAACCTATGCTATGATGTTGTAATAAATGAATCAATATCTATAAATGTATCCATACTATAATAAATTGAGGGTTATCAAGTCCCAGTTGAACCTTAGGAATTCTTAGGATACAAATGGCATGTCATTAGGGATTTCATATTTCGAGTGATAGTCTTGAATGTCCTATCGATGGCTGAGGTCCTACATTTGTTGCAGATTCTCCATAGCTAATGTGAGTAGCACCATGTAGCTTACATTTCAACCCACAGCTCCTGTGAGCAGGTCAACGATGTAAAGGAAAGGTTATGGCTATATGTAAAGGCACACTTTGTGTGAGCTTTCCTGAGTATCCGATGAAATTCTAAATGGATTAACGGGTATAAAAAGGGAATGTAATGGTAAGTATTCAAATGGAAGGAATCATGAATTTGTGAAAAGGATTTATGTAACACCCCTAACCCGTATCCTTCGCCAGACTAGGGTTAAGAGCATTACCGGACATATCAAAACTTTTACAATCAGTTCATAAACATAATCCATACATTGGTATTCCATAGCAAAACATACACATATAGCCCCCTTAGAAGGTAGAGACCTTAATATTGCGTTAGAAAGGGGTCGGGACTAAACCAAGCTCATACAAAATTTTTTCAAAACTTAACATTTTTCAAAGGCACAGAGGTTACATGCCCATGTGGTCAGGCTGTGTGCCTTACACGGCTTTAGACACGCTCGTGTGTCTAAGTCATGGCAAAACAGGGCATACATACTGACTTGGGTCACACGGCTAGCCACATGCCTGTGAACTAGGCACATGACATGCCCGTGTGTCTAAGCCGTGTAACTCACTGACTTGTTTTAATTACACAACATGGATCACACGGTCGTGTCACACGCCCGTGTGTGAGACTGAGTGGTATGCCCTGGCACATTTTGAAATGGCCTTCGAGCAACACGGCAGAGACACACACCCATGTCCCTGCCCATGTGGGCACAAAATAGGTCATTTGCAAGGCCAATATGCCACCCAATTTTGGGTCATCCCTACAAGTTCAAAACGAATGCATTTCATACCAAATTTTTAGCCAATTCACAACCAAATCGTGTACAATTCATATCACATATTCATCACCCCAATTCATACTCAATTTCTATACAAAATCACACCAAATCATAAGCCAAAATCATACAAAAACATTCAGGATTATTATACCAATTTAATACATTCATTCACAAGTAAAAATATGCCAAATTCTCATTCAAGAACATATTCCATTGACCATTTCATTTGGTCTCTCATTAGCATCAAAACATATCATTTTCTCATCGCATTTTCTATACCAAAACCAAACCATATTGGCAACCATAAGCTAGTCATATCACATGGCATAACATATATACATTTCAAAACATATCCAAATACTTCAAGCCTATACATGCCATAATTCAATATTCACATTTTCAAAAGGTACCAAAACAAAGTTCGATAGTGTGGTGATGATCCTCGATAATCCTCGAGCTTTCGGTAGCTTCGATATCTATAAAACAATGCAAACACACACAAAGTAAGCTTCAAAAAGCTTAGTAAGTCATATTGTGACAACCCTAATTCGACCCTAGTCGGGAAGTGGTTTCATAACCATTAAACTGAGTCAGAAATAAATTTTAGAAATATGATTTAATTTTGAATTATTATGTGAATTATATGTGTGGAAAAAAATTTGGTTACTTAATTTTATTGATTTTGAGTTAAAATTTGAAACTATGACTTAATTGCATAAAAGGTAATTTAGTTGGGCTTGTGTGTAAGTGCCGAATTTAGATGCCCCATAAAGTAAAGAGGGCTTATGTTGCAAATTGACCATGATTGACCATGCATAATTTGCATGGACACTATCGTCCATGGCTTAGTGGAAAGGCATGATTATTAATAGAGGTAGGTTGGTAATTGAATAAATAAAGCATGCATGTCATGAAAATAATGGAAAATAAGCTTCATTTTGTCCTTGTTTTGCCGAATTCATCAAGAGAAAAGGGTGAGAAAGAGCCTAAGACATTCGGTTAAATAGGAGGCTAATTAAGGTATGTTTTCAAATGATTTTAATGTAATTTCTATGAAATTGAATTGATTTTGTAGTCTATGCCATGACCCATGTATGTGTTTTTGAGAATAATACCAATGTTGTATTCGGCCATGATGGAAAGGTGTGGTATGGGTTTCATTTTCACGTTTTGATGAATTGAGGAAGTTAGTTGATGGTTGTACTAGTTAAATGAGGTTGAGTGTGGATTCAAAACAAAAATTTCAATCGGTTTGTGTATTAGGGTCTTTGGCATTGTTGTCGATTTGTAAAATTGTGGAGTTGTTAAGTAAATGATATTAAAACCAAGTAGAATTGAGATGTAGCAATGAATAAGTGAAGTACTTGTTTGGTTGATGAAATTGAACCTTGAGTAGATGGTAATGGATAGAAACCGAATGGGTTGAATGGCTTTGACATGAGTTCTTGAAATGGTGATGAATGATAGAATCGGTTAAAGCCATGGTGTGTTAAAATTGTTGATGAATTAGTATTCTGAATTAGGGAAATATGCTTAATGTTTGAATGTTAAATTTTGGCATTTATAAGTGCAAATTGCCGAATGTGCTTAATGCCACTGCTTAGACTATTGATATGTATATATGAGTTAATGAAAGATGTAAAAATATCTTTTAATTAGACATTCGGCTATGGCTATTGTTTCAAAGCTAATAGTGCCATATGGGAAACAAGAATTTTGTGTTTATGCACGCGCTCGGTTAAGGGAATCGAGTAGGTGGCAATTGAGTTTAAATCATTTTGGAAATTCCTTTAGTTTAAATTGTGTATGTGTTATTATGCAAGATAGTGAATTGGTTTGCCTGAAGGAAATCTGGTTTCATGATTTGGGGGTGTACAATTGTGCCGAATGTATAAAGGATTTAGACATGAACATTGTATCCGTGCCATGGTGGTTATATACATATATATTTATGTGTGTGTTTAATTTGTGGATGATTGCCGAATGGTAGTAAAGAGGATAAGTAATGGTGTAATATTTTATAATGGGATAGAATAGTGGATACATGTGGCCATATGAACGTTGAATTAGTGAGATGAAAGACTTAACCTTATTTGGTAGGGTGAATAACCTAGGGAATGATGGTCATAGATAAATTTGTTGTATGGTCTTAGGTCATTTGATGTGATGGTAAATTGTTATATTTCATAGTATAGAAAAAGTGCGTATACCGAATGTAATTAAATGAACCCATTTGTTTAATTTAAGCTCAAGAGCAAAGAGGATCAAAGTCTGATAAGGGAAAAGAGAAAGTAGTTCAGTAGCCGAGCTACAACCGTTCGAATATATCGAGGTAAGTTTTGAGTGTACCAATTTTGCATATACACGAATATGATATGAAACATCTAAGTTGAATGCTTTATAACTAGTTAATCTTACTTTGATAAAATCCAAATATGAAACATGGTGGTATGAGTAGATAGCCGTATACATATATGGAATTGAAAGAATAACGTGATTAGCTTGAGCATATGAAATTTATATGGTGATTTCCATTAAATCGAATGGGTATGGAATGGTATATTATATGTGTTCAGCAAATTGAGTTATGAGAAGATGTTATAATGTATATGTTTTGCCTATGTTGAAAGTAACTAATGATTTACGAAAATGATGCGTCATGTGTAACATATTAGAATGTGAATAAATAATGCACGAGACTCAATGATGTGATACATTCGGGCCTTAGTGCCTAGCAGGCTATAAGCCGGTGATGTGATACATTTGGGCCTTAGTGCCTAGCAGGCTATAAGCCGGTGACGTGATACATTCGGGCTTTAGTGCCTAGCAGGCTATAAGCCGGTGATGTGATACATTCGGGCCTTAGTGCCTAGCAGGCTATAAGCTAGTGATGTGATACATTCAGGCCCTCGTGCCTAGCAGGCTTTGTGCCGGTGATACATTCGAGCCCTCGTGCCTAGCAGGCTTTGTGCCGGTGACTTGAGTAGGTGTTAAGCGTATGAGGAATTATAATACAACTTCGATAAAGTAGGAACATCATATTAAGAAGGTCAGGTACGTATTATAAACTTATGTGAAATATTAGATTGAGATGTATCTTAAGTATTAAGCTTGTTGGATATATGAAAGAGAGTTCCATCTATGCTTACCAAAGTATATACATATTCGGCCATGAATGATGCTTATATGAGATAATGTGATTTTGTGATAATAGATGGGTAACAAGTCAATTGAAAATAAATGTTGAAATTCATCATGTATGAATGTGCATTCGGCCAAGTGAATATGCTTCTTGAAATTGAGTTTTTTGTTATTGAATACAATTAATAATAAGATATGGATAAGCTTACTAAGCTCATAGAAGCTTACTCCGTTTTTATGTTTCCTTCTGTTTATAGATTTTAATTGAAGCTAAGGTTCGAGGGGTTCAAGTCCAAGTCACTCACACTATCGTCGATAGATTTTGGTACTTTCAACGGTTTATTTCCTTTTTAAAACGATGGCATGTGTAGGCTAAAAACCTCTGTTTTGAACTCTCAATTCTTTTTGAAATGTAAATATGAATAGCCATGTGAAAATGGCTTATGAAATTACCTTATAATCGTACATAAATTATGCATGTTATGGTTGAGTATGGATGAATATGAAAGAAATGTGCTTTTGGTTGTTAATGTCGTATGTGTTATATCTATCTAGATGGATAGTTGAAAGTAAGTGCTAATAGTATGAAATTGAGATGACATTTAGTATAAATTTTGTAAATGTTTAAAGTGTGATTGCTTGAAATGTTAATTGACTATAAACGGCTATGATCAATTGATTAGGTGAAAAAGATTGTTGTGAAATTCTTTAAAGCATGCTATACAAATTCATAACATGACTCGAGTCTTGGTAATCTTTAGGTAGTTATAAATGAACTTGCATATTCGGCTAGGTACTAAGTTAAGGCTTTGGTTAACTTGCATATAAACTTTTGCTATATGAATGGTAAGCATTAGTTAAAGTGAATTACAAGTCCAATTTATAAGTGGTATATATGCAAATGTATTCGGATTAAGAATGCTTGAAACTTTATGCGATTTCTTTTTGTGCTATTACGTGTTTGTTCCGTAATGCCTCTTAACCCTCCATCGACGGGTACGGGTTAGCGGTGTTACATTTTATTGGTATCAGAGCTACGGTTTAGTCGGTTCTCAGACTAACGTAGCGTGTGTGAATATAGCTATACATGCCATTGTTAGTTAATACAATAGTGTGGTGACTTCTGACATTCGAAATGTGATTTTTTTTATAAAAATGAATCCCGATCCTGAACGAACTATAGCAGATGACGTGGAGAGTGTAGCACCGGCTCCCGCGCAAGGGACTGCGCCTAATGACTCTCAGCCGAATACAAGTCATCGAGATGATGACACCCGACAAGCTTTCTATGCGATGATGAGTGATTGGTTCACTCAGTTTATTCGAACAAATCCGGCTGCTCCACAACCCTCGCCCCTAAATACTCCTCTCCCGACATAGGTAGCTCCTCCTGTGACTGATCTATTGAGATCGAGTAGGCCTCCGGTTGACAAAATTAGAAAATGCGGGGCTGAAGAGTTTCAAGCTACAGTCAGTAATGATGCTGAGCGGGCCGAGTTTTGGCTCGATAATACGATCCGAGTTTTTGATGAATTGTCGGGTTCGCCCGAAGAATGTTTGAAGTGTGTTGTATCTCTACTACGTGATTCCGCTTACTATTGGTGGAATACATTGGTTTCTGTAATGCCGAGAGAAAGGGTCACCTGGGAGTTCTTCCAAACTGAATTCCGGAAAAAGTATATCAGTCAGAGATTCATTGATCAAAAACGGAAGGAATTTCTTAAGCTTAAACAGGGCCGAATGTCTGTAACCGAATATGAGAGAGAGTTTGTACGGCTTAGTCGATATGCTCGTGAGTGTGTATCATCCAAGGCTATCATGTGTAAACGCTTTGAGGATGGTTTAAACGAAGATATCAAATTGTTGGTCGGTATTCTAGAAATTAAAGAGTTCGTAGTACTTGTCGAGCGAGCTTGTAAAGCCGAAGAGCTCGGTATTGAAAAGAAAAAGGCTGAGGACGGAGTCAGAGAATTCCACAAGAGATCATCGGGAAAATCTTTTCAGCAATCCTAGAAGAAATTTCAAGACGAGTCAAGCAGATCTAAGGCTAATTCGAGTTATTCCAGACGAGATCATGATTGACCTCCAGTGAGTACGCGAGCCACTTCTGTTGCTAGTGTAAGCAATGACCGTGGGGATAGAACAATATGTAAGCATTGTGGGAAATGGCATCTGGGGAGCTGCAGATTGCATGATTGCTTCTGTTTAGCTACTGATCATTTCATAAAGGATTGTTCAAGACAGGTTGAACGTAATACTGATCCTAGTGAGAGGCCTGGTGGCACGGCAGCACGAGGTCGACCACCGAGACGTGGAGGTAATACTAGTGGCAGTTAGAGAGGGACTAGAGACACTGCGATCAAATCGAAGGCTCGTGCACCTGCTAGGGCTTATGCCATCCGTACTCGTGAGGAGGCTTCTTCCCCTGACATTATTACCGGTATTTTTACTCTCTTTGATTCTAATGTTATAGCTCTGATTGATGCCGGTTCAACCCATTCGTATGTGTGTGAAATTTTAGCATCCAGTAAGACTCTACCTGTTGAGTCTACTGAGTTCATAATTCGAGTGTCAAATCCTCTGGGTCGATGTGTGTTAGTTGATAAAGTGTGCTATAGATGTCCCCTAATGATTCGAGACTCTTGTTTCCCGGCTGATTTAATGTTATTACCATTTGATGAATTTGACATTATTCTCAGGATCGATTGGTTGACTATGCATGATGTGGTAGTGAATTGCAAGCGGAAGATTATTGATTTGCGATGCTCGAATAATAAGATAATTTGGGTTGAGTCATCTGATTTGAATGGGTTGCCAGCTGTGATATCTTCGATGCAAGCTCAAAATTATGTAAAAAGAGGGTGCGAGGCATATCTCACGTACGTGTTTGATAGTAAAGAGTCAGAAAAGAAGCTTGAGTCGGTGCCAGTAGTTTGTGAATATCTGGATGTTTTTCTCGAGGAGTTGCCGGGATTACCACCTGTTCGTGAAGTAGAGTTTGGGATTGAACTTATACCTGGAAAAGCTCCAATTTCGATAGCTCCGTATCGTATGGCACCAACCGAATTAAAAGAATTGAAAGTTCAGCTGCAAGAATTGACGGATAGAGGTTTCACTCGACCAAGTTTCTCACCTTGGGGTGCACCAGTTTTATTCGTAAAAAAAAGACGGAACGATGAGAATGTGCATCGACTATCGTCAATTAAATAAAGTAACGATAAAGAACAAATATCCGTTACCGCGCATTAATGATTTGTTCGATCAGCTGAAAGGAGCCTCAGTATTCTCGAAGATAGATTTGAGATCGGGTTATTATCAGCTGCAAGTTCGAGACTCAGATGTGCCAAAAATGGCATTCAGAATGAGATACGGTCACTACGAGTTCTTAGTGATGCCGTTTGTGCTCACTAATGCTCCTGCGGTATTTATGGACTTGATGAATCGAATTTTCAGACAGTATTTAGACCGATTTGTAGTCGTGTTCATTGACGACATATTGATCTATTCGCGCGATGAAACTGAACATGCTGAGCACTTGAGATTGGTATTGTAGATTTTACGAGATAAGCAATTATATGCTAAGTTCAGTAAATGTGAGTTCTGGTTGACAGAAGTTAGCTTCTTGGGGCATGTGGTATCCGCATCAGGTATTCGGGTTGATCCGAGTAAAATTTTAGCCATACTTGATTGGAAGCCTCTGAGAAATGTCACTGAAGTTCGGAGCTTTTTGGGGCTTGCCGGTTACTACCGACGATTTGTAAAAGGGTTCTCGATGATCACAACACCGTTGACAAAACTACTACAAAAAGATGTCAAGTTCGAGTGGTCAGAAAAGTGTTAGCAAAGTTTCGACCAGCTGAAAACTCTTTTAACGGAAGCTCCTGTGTTGGTCCAGCCTGAATCCGGTAAGGAGTTTGTGGTTTATAGTGATGCCTCTCAAAACAGTTTAGGCTGTGTTTTAATGCAAGAAGGCCGAGTGGTGGCGTATGCCTCGAGGCAATTGAAGCCTCATGAGAGAAATTATCCAACTCATGATCTTAAGCTAGCTGCTATTGCTTTCGCTCTAAAAATTTGGCGTCACTACCTGTTCGGAGAAAAATGCCATGTTTTTTCTGATCATAAAAGTTTGAAGTATCTAATGACTCAAAAAGATTTGAATTTGAGACAAAGACGGTGGTTAGAGTTACTGAAAGACTACAAGCTTGTTATCGATTATCACTCGGGTAAGGCTAACGTAGTTGCGGATGCTCTCAGTCAGAAATCCCTATTTGCATTACGAGCAATGAACGTCCATTTATCCGTGTCTACGGATAATTTGTTGATAGCAGAATTAAAGGCAGAACCAGTATTCGTATGGCAAATTTGTGAAGCTCAGAAAAACGACGACGATTTGACTACAAAAAGGGCTCAGTGTAATTTGAATGTAGACTCAGAATTTCGGATTGACGACAATGATTGTTTGAGGTTTAGAAACCGATTGTGTATTCTGAAAAGTTCAGAGATTATTCCGATGATTTTGAGTGAGGCTCATGATAGCCGAATGTCGGTTCATCCAAGTAGCACAAAAATGTACAACGACTTGAAACATCAGTACTGGTGGCACGGTATGAAACAAGACATCTCCGACTATGTTTCTAAATGCTTGATTTGTCAGCAAGTGAAAGCGGAGCATCAGGTGCCTTCGGGATTACTTCAGCCGATCTTAATACCCGAGTGGAAGTGGGATCGAGTTACAATGGATTTTGTGTTCGGTTTACCGCTAAACCCGAGCAAGAAAGACTCCATTTGGGTTATAGTTGATCGATTGACCAAGTCAGCTTATTCATCCCTGTTCGTACTGATTATACGCTCGAGAAGTTGGCAGAATTGTACATTTCTCAGATTGTGAGATTACACGGGGTGCCTACTTCTATTGTTTCGGATAGAGATCCCAGATTTACTTCGAGATTTTGAAAGAAATTACACGAGGCTTTGGGTACCAAATTACATTTTAGTACCGCTTTCCATCTGCAAACTGACGGACAATCTGAACGAGTTATTCAAATACTCGAGGACATGTTGAGATGTTACATTCTCGAGTTTAGCAGTTCGTGGGAAAAATATTTGCCTTCGGTTGAATTTGCGTATAACAATAGTTTTCAATCGAGAATTAAAATGGCACCCTACGAAGCTCTCTACAGTCGAAGGTGCCGTACACCTCTATTTTGGACCGAGCTTAGTGAGAATAAGATTCTCGGGGTTGATTTAGTCAGAGAGGCAGAGTTGAAGGTAAAAATAATCCGTGATAGTCTAAAAGCAGCATCAGATCGTCAAAAGTCCTATGCGGATTTAAAATGGAAAGATATAAAATTTCAGATTGGAGAAAAAGTCTTTCTGAAAGTTTCACCTTGGAAAAAAGTGCTCAGATTTGGCCGTAAAGGCAAATTGAGTCCGAGATTCATCAGACCGTACGAGATATTAGAACGGATTGGGCCGGTTGCTTATAGGTTGATTTTGCCCCCTGAATTTGAAAAGATCCACAAAGTTTTTCATGTATCGATGCTACGTCGTTATAGATCTGATCCCTCACATGTGATTAATCCGGCGAAAGTTGAAATTCAGCCCGATTTGAGTTATGAAGAAGAACCGATTCGTATTTTAGCTCGTGAAGTGAAAGAATTGCGAAATAAAAAGGTTTCGTTAGTAAAGGTGTTGTGGCTCAAGCACGAGATCGAAGAAGCGACCTAGGAAATCGAAGAATCTATGAAAGAACGATACCCAAACTTATTCACTGGTAAGATTTTCAGGGATGAAAATCTCTAAAGGGGGAGAGTTGTGATAGCCCTAATTCGACCCTAGTCGGGAAGTGGTTTCATAACCATTAAACCGAGTCAGAAATAAATTTTAGAAATATGATTTAATTTTGAATTATTATGTGAATTATATGTGTGGAAAAAAAATTTTTGTGACTTAATTTTATTGATTTTGAGTTAAAATTTGAAACTATGACTTAATTGCATAAAAGGTAATTTAGTTGGGCTTGTGTGTAAGTGCTGAATTTAAATGCCCCATAAAGGAAAGAGGGCTTATGTTGCAAATTGACCATGCATAATTTGCATGGACACTACTGTCCATGGCTTAGTGGAAAGGCATGATTATTAATAAGGGTAGGTTGGTAATTGAATAAATGAAGCATGCATGTCATGACAATAATGGAAAATAAGCTTCATTTTGTCCTTGTTTTACCGAATTCATCAAGAGAAAAGGGTGAGAAAGAGCCTAAGACATTCGGTTAAGTAGGAGGCTAATTAAGGTATGTTTTCAAATGATTTTAATGTAATTTCTATGAAATTGAATTGATGTTTTAGTATATGCCATGACCCATGTATGTGTTTTTGAGAATAATGCCAATGTTGTATTCGGCCATGATGGAAAGGTGTGGTATGGGTTTCACTTTCACGTTTTGATGAATTGAGGAAGTTAGTTGATGGTTGTACTAGTTAAATGAGGTTGAGTGTAGATTCAAAACAAAATTTTGAATCGGTTTGTGTATTAGGGTCTTAGGCATTGTTGCCGATTTGTAAAATTGTGGAGTTGTTAAGTAAATGATATTAAAATCAAGTAGAATTGAGATGTAGCAATGAATAAGTGAAGTACTTGTTTGGTTGATGAAATTGAACCTTGAGTAGATAGTAATGGATAGAAACCGAATGGGTTGAATGGCTTTGACATGAGTTCTTGAAATGGTGATGAATGATGGAATCGGTTAAAGCCATGGTGTGTTAAAATTGTTGATGAATTAGTATTTTGAATTAGGGAAATAGGCTTAATGTTTGAATGTTAAATTTTGGCATTTATAAGTGCAAATTGCCGAATGTGCTTAATGCCACTGCTTAGACTATTGATATGTATATATGTGTTAATGAAAGATGTATAAATATCTTTTAATTAGACATTCGGCTATGGCTATTGTTTCAAAGCTAATAGTGCCATATGGGAAACAAGAATTTTGTGTTTATGCATGCGCTCGGTTAAGGGAATCGAGTAGGTGGCAATTGAGTTTAAATCATTTTGGAAATTCCTTTATTTTAAATTGTGTATGTGTTATTATGCAAGATAGTGAATTGGTTTGCCTTAAGGATATCGGGTTTCATGATTTGGGGGTATACCATTGTGCCGAATGTATAAAGGATTTAGACATGAACATTGTATTCGTGCCATGGTGGTTATATACATATATATTTATTTGTGTGTTTAATTTGTGGATGATTGCCAAATGATAGTGAAGAGGATAAGTAATGGTGTAATATTTTATAACGGGATAGAATAGTGGATACATGTGGCCATATGAACGTTGAATTGGTGAGATGAAAGACTTAAAGTGCTAATCTTATTTGGTAGGGTGAATAACCTAGGGAATGATGGTCATAGATAAATTTGTTGTATGGTCTTAGGTCATTTGATGTGATGGTAAATTGTTATATTTCATAGTATAGAAAAAGTGCCTATACCAAATGTAATTAAATGAACCCATTTGTTTAATTTAAGCTCAAGAGCAAAGAGGATCAAATTCGGATAAGGGAAAAGAGAAAGTAGTTCAGTAGCCGAGCTACAACCGTTCGAATATATCGAGGTAAGTTTTGAGTGCACCAATTTTGCATATACACGAATATGATATGAAACATCTAAGTTGAATGCTTTATAACTAGTTAATCTTACTTTGATAAAATCCAAATATGAAACATGGTGGTATGAGTAGATAGCTGTATGCATATATGGAATTGAAAGAATAACGTGATTAGCTTGAGCATATGAAATTTATATGGTGATTTCCATTAAACCGAATGGGTATGGACTGGTATATTATATGTGTTCAGCAAATTGAGTTATGAGAAGATGTTATAATGTATATGTTTTGCCTATGTTGAAAGTAACTAATGATTTACGAAAATGATGCGTCATGTGTAACATATTAGAATGTGAATAAATAATGCACGGGACTCAATGATGTGATACATTCGGGCCTTAGTGCCTAGCAGGCTATTAGCCGGTGATGTGATACATTCGGGCCTTAGTGCCTAGCAGGCTATAAGCCGGTGATGTGATACATTCGGGCCTTAGTGCCTAGCAGGCTATAAGCCGGTGATGTGATACATTCGGGCCCTCGTGCCTAGCAAGCTTTGTGCCGGTGATACATTCGGGCCCTCGTGCCTAGCAGGCTTTGTGCCGGTGACTCGAGTAGGTGTTAAGCGTATGAGGAATTATAATACAACTTCGATAAAGTAGGAACATCATATTAAGAAGGTCAGGTACGTATTATAAACTTATGTGAAATATTAGATTGAGATGTATCTTAAGTATTAAGCTTGTTGGATATATGAAAGAGAGTTCCATCTATGCTTACCAAAGTATATACATATTCGGCCATGAATGATGCTTATATGAGATAATGTGATTTTGTGATAATAGATGGGTAACAAGTCAATTGAAAATAAATGTTGCAATTCATCATGTATGAATGTGCATTCGGCCAAGTGAATATGCTTCTTGAAATTGAGTTTTTTGTTATTGAATACAGTTAATAATAAGATATGAATTGTATAAATTACTCAAAGCTTACTAAGCTCATAGAAGCTTACTCCGTTTTTATGTTTCCTTCTGTTTATAGATTTTAATTGAAGCTACGGTTCGAGGGGTTCAAGTCCAAGTCACTCACACTATCGTCAATAGATTTTGGTACTTTCAAAGGTTTATTTCCTTTTTAAAACGATGGCATGTGTAGGCTAAAAACCTCTGTTTTGAACTCTCAATTCTTTTTGAAATGTAAATATGAATAGCCATGTGAAAATGGCTTATGAAATTACCTTATAATCGTACATAAATTATGCATGTTATGGTTGAATATGGATGAATATGAAAGAAATGTGCTTTTGGTTGTTAATGTCGTATGTGTTATATCTATCTAGATGGATAGTTGAAAGTAAGTGCTAATAGTATGAAATTGAGATGACATTTAGTATTAATTTTGTAAATGTTTAAAGTGTGATTACTTGAAATGTTAATTGACTATAAACAGCTATGATCAATTGATTAGGTGAAAAAGATGGTGGTGAAATTCTTTAAAGCATGCTATACAAATTCATAACATGACTCGAGTCTTGGTAATCTTTAGGAAGTTATAAATGAACTTGCATATTCGGCTAGGTACTAAGATAAGGCTTTGGTTAACTTGCATATAAACTTTTGCTATATGAATGGTAAGCATTAGTTAAAGTGAATTACAAGTCCAATTTATAAGTGGTATATATGCAAATGTGTTCGGATTAAGAATGCTTGAAACTTTATGCTATTTCTTTTTGTGCTATTACGTGTTTGTTCCATAATGCCTCTTAACCCTCCGTCGATGGGTATGGGTTAGGGGTGTTACACATATACAAATAAACTCATCGCATGGAACAATTATTAACATTCTCATACATATGAATCATAGCATAGCACTATCACAAGTCATGTATATATATATATCTCTTATGTCTCAATGGATCAAGTTCATTTGTTCATAATCACATATCATGTTCATGTAGCTCACATATCAAGTGATCATATACATACAAACCTTTCATTTCTAAATCTCATATACATTCATACGTACCAGAATTTAGATGCACATTCATGTACTCATTCATTTATCGGAATGCTCGTTGAACCGTTCGAAATCAAATAGGATACTCAGATACCTTAGAAAGCACGTACAATGCCATCGTCCCAGACGTGGTCTTAGATGTAATCAACATTGATACCACTGTCCCAGACAGGGTCTTACATGAAATCAAATACGATGCTGATGTCCCAGACATGGTCTTACACATAAATCACAAATCGATGCCAATGTCCCAAACGTGGTCTTGTAACACCCCAAATTTTGGGCCTAGAAGTATTGGGCCTTGGTTAAGTTTTGGATCCTAGCTTAGTATTTTTAGGAGTTTAATTTTGGCCTTCTAGAAGGTTGGAAGTGGCATGAAGATGGACTCTGTTAGGGAGTGATCATGAGAGAATTTTAAGGTGATGATAAAAGAGAGATAATAGGAGATTAAAGAGAAGAAGTGATGGTACAGAATTGGACTCTAGGGAGGGCTAGGTTCGGCTATTAGCTATTTAAGGAGTGCCGAATTTCATAGCAGGGTTTTCCTTACTTTTATATAGTTTATTTTCTCTCCTCCTCTTGCCGAATTTTCCCTTTGCCTTTTAGCCATCTATTGTTTTGCCGAATATTCATAGTTTTCTCCCTTTGCCGATTTCTTTCCTTAATCTCTTAAAAGCCGAATACCCATATCCCCTTTGCCAATTTCTTTTGATTTCCTTCATCACAGATCTGTTTTGTTATTTGTGACCCTTAATCGAGTTTTTAAAAGCCGAGAGCACACTTAGTAGATATCTAGGCCACGAGATTGGAGACTAGTTGCGGTAAGTACTTAGTTAACCATCTTTTAGTGCGTTTTGATAAAAGCCGAAGAGCTATCTAATCCTCTCTTTTCTTGTCAATTAACCCTGTTAAACTAGGAGTAGGGTTCTAGGATTCCAGGCGTGGAAAGGACCTCTAGCGGATGATCTAAGAATATCCGGGAATATTTGCTAAGGAAAGGCTAGGAAAGCCGAAGGTACACGGTAAGGTTACGGTAAGGCTTCGGGATTTGATTAAGTTGTAGTTTAAGGTATAGAATTGATTCGAAAGTGGTTTTGATTGTAGGTTGAGGTTGAGAATAGCGTAGTACGGGTCGTCAATCAGGTGTGTACATACACTACACACACGTTAAATCGGCAAAAGCCAAAAATCTCGAAATCCCGAATGGGTCTACCGAATTTGTGGGCCCAAATTGGCAAAATTCTAATATGAAATCTTATGATGGATTGACATGCATGATTGTATGATTGAATTATGATTGGGCCTAATGGGCTACATAAGCATGCTTGGGGCTTAATGGGTTTTATAAATATGATTGGGCCTAATGGGCCTTATGGGATTGTAGAAATGCATACTAGGGTTTATAATGGACTATAGGCCTAGTTCTGATCCCTCAAATTTTACATAAGACTTAATTAAATAATTAAACATGTTCGTGGACAAGTTGTTAGACTAAGGTGTGGCAATGGATGTGTGCATGTCTAGGATTGGATCTAGGAAGAGCTTGGTACTTAAGCGGTCCGAGTGACCCACCTCCTCTTCTCTTGAGTCCTACCTGGTGCATAGTGTCTGTTCATCTTAGCCGCGAGGACTTTTTGATGGGCCAAAATTCATAACTAATATCTGTATCATTAGGAAATTATGAAAATACCCTTCTATGATGGAATTACGAAAATACCCTCTAAGGTAGAATTACTATAATGCCCTGTAGGGTAGAATTACTAAAACACCCTCATAAGGTAGGAGTACTGAAACACCCTTGTAGGGTAGAAAATTACTGAAATACCCTGGATAGTGAAATGACTGAAATACCCCTAAATGCTTAATGTATGGAAAGACTTGTGTGTGCACTCGTAAAATGTTGTATGTGCATTCATAATATGTATGTTGCATTTGGGGGGGGATAAATTGAACGGAGGAAGATATGAGGATCGCATAGTCGCTTGATGACCGTGGATCCACTGGTGGCTTTAAGCCCATTATATAGCAGCCCCGCTGCAACGATTGAGTAGTGCCGCAACCAGTGCTACCTTTGGAGTGTAGGGATGGGTGGGTTGATATTTATATCCCCACAGGAGTGTAAGGTTGGTACGGGTGGAGTGCAGGGTTGGATTCGGGGTGGGAGCATTGCATACATGTAACTCTGATATGATATGATATGAGGTCATTATGGGCTAAGGCCCAGACCACCGATATTGTTAGGGCTTAGGCCCAATGTGATATGTATATATTGAATTGATTTGTTTGTTAAGGGTCGTACACACTGAGTTTTGAAACTCATGCCCTTAAATTAAATGTTTCAGGTAACCCTCAGTAGGCAGCTCGACGTGGGAGAGGACTCAGAGATAGCCACACCACAAGTTACTTAGGAATTTTTTTTAAATATAGATTTATTAAGTGATTTATGATAATTATTTTTTTTTACCTTCACTGTGATGTAATAAGGCTATGTAACTCCAATTTCACTATTTACTTGGGATTTATTTAGTTACTATTATATTTAATAAACATGGGTTTTTTTCTAATTATTTGTTTAATTAAATTCTTCGATTTTTAACTAAGTAAATTCTTTTCAAGTATATTTCGTTCGAACTAAGTTCTAACTAAACTGTTTTAAAAGCAACTCTTCAATGTGACATCGCCAGATTCAGGCCTAACTTCTAGGCCGGGTTTGGGTTGTTACAGGTCTTACACGAAAACTCATATCAGAATCCTATGTCATGACATATGTATCCTAACTATTCCTAGCTTCGTACGGGACTTTACTGACATCATCACATCATCGCAACTTTCTCGGATTTCATATATTCATATCTATTATTCATATATCATAATTCACTCACATAATAACAATAATAATTCAATTCAAACACATTTATTTGTATATCGACTTACCTCTTACGGATTCGAATGGATGAAATTGGCTAATCAACGACTTTCGACTTTCGACTTTCTTCGATCTAATTCCATTTTCTTTGGTTCTTGATCTATATAAATTCAAATTTAACTCTTTTATTCAACAAATCATTCAATTCAATCCCTATACACATATTTAGGGTATTTTAAAATTTAACCCTAACATTTTCACTTTTTGACATTTTAGTCCTTAATTCACAAAATTACAAAATACACATAATTTCATATTACACAATTTAGCGCAAAATGCTCAAATCTATCAAAAATTCAAATACAAAACATGTTAATCTAACACATATCTTTCATTTTTCATCTATTAACATCACAAAGATCACAAATTCATCAATGGCACATTTTGAAATCTTCACCAATTCTAAAAATTGAGACATGGGCTTGATAGTATTCTAAGCAACAATTCCAAAAACATAAAAATTATCAAAAACCGAAACAAAAACATACATTAATTTTGCTTGGCAATGGCCGAATGTAACATAGCATAAACCCTTTCTTTTTCTTTTTAATTTCGATGGAAGAACATGATAATGGCCATCAAATTGTTTTGTTTTAATTATATTAACATTAATTTTCAAATACCAATTTTGACCTTTGTTTAAAACAATTATAAACACATAATGTATGACCATAATTATCCACTATCATATTAAATGGTCTAATTACCATTTAAGGTCATCATATTTAAAAGCCACATTCAATTCGGCACTAAATCAATTAATTGACCACTTTTACTTTTTTTTGCAATTTAGTCCTTTTCTCAAATCAGCACTCAAACGATCAAATTAAATTATGAAAATTTCACAGACATCAATTCACATACTTTGGGTATAGAAAATAATATTTAAATATTTTTCTCACTCGAATATGTGGTCCCAAAACTATTGTTCCGACTAAGGTCTAAACCAGGCTGTTACAATTTATGATCTAAATGATGTGATTACATATATAGTTCTACTTATGCAATGGATGAACTCATTTATATCATGGACAAGTGCACTAACTTGTGAATTAATGATGTTGTTTAGGCTTATACTAAGCATTTGGAATGGAATGGTAAGTAAATGGAATGGTTCATAATCTTATGAAAAGGTTGATGAATATGTGATGTATCTTATGAAATCCACTTATGTTATAAATGAATTCATATGTGATGTTGATGAACTTACTATTTTGTGAGTTTGATGATATTGTATAGGTTCATACTAAGCTTATGGCATATGTTTTGGTTTATACCTATTCTATGATTGATTATAGAAATGGTAAGTTATGTTTAAGGTTTATACTAGCATACCAAGCACTCGTTGCTTACGTAGTTATTTTCCTTGTTTTATAGATTTTCAGAAGCTCCACCGGTTGGAAGCTCATCGGACACCTATCACACTATCCAATAGTTAATTTGGTAGTTCTTAAGCATTTTGGCTAAGGTTTATAATGGCATGTATAAGGTGTTTGTCATTGTATTTTGATGAATGAGTTAATAGTTTTGGCATGTATAAGCTTTGAAAGTTATGTTGGTTTGGTACCATTTGATGCTTTGTCAAACTATGTCATTTTGGTAACCTTATTATGCATGTTTATAAGGCTCTTTATGGTATGTTTGGAAAGGTTTGATTTGGTCACTTTGTGGTATGTTTTGGTAAGCAATTAAACTAGGTTATGATGCTTAAAATAAAGAGTTGTTGTTTTGTTTTGGCATGTTGTGTTTGGATGATGTTTAGGTCCCTTTAAAGTGTGCTTAAATGGGTTGAAAGGTTATGCATAAAATAGATTGAAATTGCTTGATTATAAGTAAATTTTGGGTTCACATGGCCTGAGACACGGGTGTGTGACTCAGCCGTGTGAGGCACACGGCCTAGCGACATGGTCATATGTTATTTGATGATTTCAAAGGGTACAAGTCAATGAGTTACATGTCCTAGCACAAGGCCTGGCACATAGGCCTATAGGGCAACTTAGAGAGTTACACAGTCAGGCACACAGGCGTATGACACGGTCGTGTGACCCTATCTAGTGAGTTACACAATTGAGGACACGAGCTAGGACATGGCCGTGTGTCCCTAGTTTGAAAGTTACACAGCCTAGGGTGGTCCACACGGCCTAGCCACATGGCCTTGTGACCTATGTTTTCAAATTTTGTAACTTTTTCCTAAACTTTTCAAATTGTTTCAAATCAGTCCTGAATTGCCTCAAAGCTACTTTTAGAGTCTATAAGGCTCAATTTAGGGAAAAATGCATGTAATTGAATGGATTATAATATGTTTAATTTATTTAAATGTTAAGACATTAAATGTTTTCGATTGTATGGTAATGCTCCATAACCCTAATTTGATGAAGGAGACAGGTTAGGGGTGTTACAAGAATTGGGATTGAAGGGGACAGAGGAATTTCATGGAGTTTTGGTGACATTTAACGTCCACAATATTGTTTTCAGTGCACTACATCAAAGTACTGAGGAGATTGAGTGATTTATCACATTTTACTAGCAATTTTATCTGCATACTGTTATTGGTGGTTTTAACCACATCGGGCTTAGGCCCTTATTGTTTTGGTGATTTGGTAGACATGTTCTAGGGAACTCATGGTTTCATTGTAACATCCTGAAATAGGGAGGGAACGACATGTTGTTCTAAAACTAAAGGGAGGGAATGACATCTTGTAACATCCCGAAATAGGGCCTAATCGGAATAATGGTTTCGTGACCACAAATCTGAGATAGAAATAATTATATTATTATTATGATGTTTATGATGTGATTGCATGATGGTGTGAAAATTTCGTGAAGAAATTCTATGCATAAAGTGCTTAATTTGAAATTAGGGACTAAATCGAATAAGTTGCAAAATTTGCATTCTAGAAGTTTTTAGTATAAAATTGCTTTGGAATATTAATTAGGAGGTTTTAAATAGCAATTTGACCAATTTCTAAGTTTATGGACAAAAATTGGACATGGGTGGAATTTTTGAAAGTTTAGTAAGGAAGGGCATTTTGGTCATTTGGTTATTAACATGATTAAAAAGGGAAAAAGATGACAAAATTGCTATCATCTTCTTCATTAGCACGAAATTTCAAGGGTTCTCCATAGCTAGGGTTTGTTTCAAGCTTCCAAGCTCTATAGTAAGTGATTCCAAGCCCCGTTTTTAATGTTCTTTACGTTTTCGGAGTCCCGGTAGCTCGATAAAGCTTATGCTAGCAATAATTTAAGTTAGGGTTCATATTTGGAAAAATACCCGTAGGTGAAAAGTGTTTATTTTGATGTTTTATAATAGAATATGAGGTTTTAGATTATGTTAGACAACTTGTGCTATTCAGTTTTAGGTAAAAACGAGTAAAAGGGCTTAATAGGTAAAAATACCTATTATACATAAGTGTATGTTATAGTAGGAATTTGAAGATGTTGTTGGTAAATAAATGATTAGCATGTCTTAAAATACAAGAATTTGTGATAAATTTTGATTTCCGAGCTTTGGGGCAAAAGTGTAAATATGTAAAAGTTTAGGGGCAAAAATGTAATTTTGCCAAAGTTTGAGTAAAGGACTGTTTTGATAAATGTGAATATTAAATAAGTTAAATTTGCTATTATAGATCAAGAAGAATGAAATTCGAGAGTAGATCGGGGAAAGGAAAAAGTAAAGGACTAAATTGTAAAGTCTAGTCACATTTTGTATCGAGGTAAGTTTACAGTAAATAAATGCAATATTCCTTTATTTTACATTAATATTTTCAATTTCCAGCATTTATATATTCATTTTATGAAAATATTCAAAGTTACATTAAAGATGATGTAACAAAGAAAAGCATTAGAAAGCCCCGATTGAATCTTAGGAATGTTAGGATACGAAATGTCATGACATTTGGGGTTGACAGGACAGGACAGGACAGGAATGAGCCATGTAAGTCCATATCAGATATATGGCTTTGGAGACAGGAATGAGCCATGTAAGCCCATATTAGATATATGGCATTGGAGACAGGAATAATTCATTTAAGTCCATGTCAAGGACATGACATTGGCAGGATATTGTTAGACAGGAAAGACCCTAGTATCCTTAGTATTCCGAGTGGTTCAACGGGCCATTGTACAAGTTAAATTACAGTGAATTATTAGCAAAGGAAAGGTAGATTGTATTTATGAATAATGAAAGGTCAGGTAAGAAAGAAGGTAAGTGAATAAAGAAGAAGGTAGAAAATGAGATGTAAAGAAAGTTTATGATGCTAGGTGACATTATGCATAATTATCCTTTGTGATGAATGTTGTGATTTATTTGCTTGTAAACTTACTAAGCCTAGTGCTTACTCTCTTTATTTCCTTATTCTTATAGTTCTTGCCAAGCCACTCGGGGATCGAAGGAAACGTCGGAGATCCGATCACACTATCGAAGGAATCACTTTGGTATAGTTAGACGTTTCGTTTCGTGTATGGCATGTATAGGAACTTGGCTTCTTTTGATATGATATGATCAATGAATGATGTGTAAATACTTGCTAGTGATTAGCTAATAGAATGGCTGATGATATACATGTTTAATAGTATGTATGATTGAGTAGTAACTATCACATGGAAATTAAGGAAAATGTGAAAGTAGCTTAAAAACAGATTCAAGTAGCAGAAATGACGTGACTTTGAAAAATCACTAAAAATAGTAGAAACGTGATTTTATGGTGAATAATATATGAAATTAAATATTATTGTGTCTATTTTCATGTGGAATAATAAAAACAAGTAAAGGTATTGTATTTTATGAGATATCTGAGTTTTAGTGAAATAGGGCCAGAGCGATTTCTGGATTCCCTGTTCCAAATTTGGAAATTCACCATAAATTGTAAAAACATAATTATGTGGTGCAATTTATATGTTAAGAATCCTTATTGAGTCTAGTTCTAATAGAAACAAACGACATAGTCATATGAATTTTGTACAGGGAGAAAATTGGTTCGTAGTAAGTAGAGGTCAGTGCAGTCGAGTTCTGAAATAGGGGTAAATATATCTAATAAACTGTACTAATTGGCCCGTTCAAAAAATTCTAGAAAAATATTATAGATAGATATATGAATCTAGTTTTAGGGGAAATTTACGGATCTTAATTTTGAGTTTTGAAACTCGAGATATGAATTTTTAAGCGACTATGACGTAGAATGGCAACAAATTTCGAGAAGCTTAAATAAACGATTTAAGGTTGCTTAAGTGATAGATTAAGTTTAGTAGCGCCTCGTGCTTGATTCTGGCGATGGTCTCGAGTAGGGTGTTACATTTATTGGTATCAGAGTAGGTTTAGTTGATTCTCGGAATAGTTAGCACGAGTAAGAGTCTCGGTGTACATGCCATACTTATATTTTGATAGTGTGACGACTCTTGACAATTTTTAAATATTTTGTTTTATAGTAATGGATCCCGAACGAGCTGGTGATGATGATCTGGAAAGTAATGCACTTGCTTCCGCCAAAGGGGCAGTGCCATCTGAGAATAGGCCAGTAACAGTTGATCAGGGAGGAGTGACGCTAGAAGCTCTCTTCCAAGCTTTGAATGATTGGTTTGCCGAGTTTGTTCGTACGAATTCGGCAGTCAGACCTCCACCCCCTCATGATTTTCAGGCTACCCATGTAGCTCAAGCTCCCCCAGTCACAGGTATAGTGATAAAAGAAAAGCCACCAGTTGATAAAATCAGGAAGTATGGGGCAGAAGAGTTTTGAGCAACAAAAGACGATGACGCAGAAAGAGCAGAATTTTGGCTAGAAAAAACTATCAGAGTCTTTGACGAATTATCTTTTACACTTGAGGAATGTATGAAATGTGTAGTATCACTTCTTAGAGACTCAGCCTACCAGTGGTGGAAGACACTTGTATCAATGGTACGAAAAGAGAGGGTCACTTGGGATTTCTTTCAGGAAGAATTTCGTAAAAAGTATATCAGTCAGAGGTTTATTGATCAGAAGAGAAAGGAGTTCCTGGAGTTGAAACAAGGTAATATGACAGTGACCGATTATGAGCGTGAATTTGTTAGGCTTAGTAAATATGCTCTAGAATGTGTGTCCATAGAGGCTATCATGTCTAAAAGGTTTGAGGATGGGTTAAATGATGATATCCGACTATCAGTGGGTGTCCTAGAAATAAAAGAGTTCGTTATTCTAGTTGAGAGAGCCTGTAAAGCGGAGGAGCTATTAAAAAGAAAAGGCAAAGTTGAAACTGAGACAGAGATACGAAGAAAAGACAGATGAGCAAGTCATTTCAAGCTACATCCAAGAGACCCAAAGAGTTTCCTACCAGATCTAGCTTTTCGGCAAGACATTCTAGTCAGAATAGAGGTAGCAGATTTAAGGATCCGAAGGCTCAGACCACCTCGACCGCAAGTGTGGATAATGCTAGACCGGGTAGATCAGGGTGTCCACGGTGTGGTAGACTTCATTATGGTCCTTGTCGAGCAGGCAAAAATGTTTGTTATAAATGTGGTGCTCCAGATCATTTTGTGCGAGAATGTCCAGAGGTCGCTAACCGAGAGGTAACACAGAGTGCTAGATCCGAAAATGCTCCTATTAGAGGCAGATCACCGAGGCAACCGGGAGTAGGAGCAAGTAACAGAGGTACCACTAGAGATTCGGCTGTGAAACCAGATGTTAGAGCCCCTGCAAGGACTTATGGTATTCGTGCTCGCGAAGAGGCAGCCTCCCCTGATGTGATTACGGGTACATTTTCTCTACATGATATTAATGTCATTGCTTTGATTGATCCGCGTTCGACCCATTCCTATGTTTTTATGAAATTGATGCCTAATATGAGTATGCCTATAGAATCCATAGAATTTGTGATTAAAGTATCGAATCCACTAGGCAAGTGTGTATTGGTAGATAAGGTATGTAGAAATTGCCCCTTAATGATTAGAGGTCATTGTTTTCCAGCTGATCTCATGTTATTGCCGTTTGATGAGTTTGATGTTATTTTGGGCATGGATTGGTTGACTGCACATGATGTTGTAGTGAATTGTGGAAAGAAATTCATTAAGATGAAATGTAAAAATGGTGAAATCCTTCGGGTTAATTCAGATGAGTTAGATAGTTAATTTGCCATAATTTCTGCTATGACAGCTCAAAAATATTTGAGAAAGGGGTATGAGGCTTATCTTGCTTTTGTATTGAATACTAAAGATTCAAAATTGAAAGTTGAATCAGTGCCCGTAGTGTGCGAGTATCTAGATGTATTTCCGGAAGAATTACCAGGTTTGCCTCCTATTAGAGAAGTTGAGTTTAGTATTGAGTTAATTCCAGGTACCACACCTATTTCTATTACTCCTTATAGAATGGCCCCATCAGAATTGAAAGAATTGAAAGCTCAGCTACAAGAATTAACTGATAAAGGATTTGTAAGACCCAGTAGTTCGCCATGGGGTGCACCAGTGCTATTTGTGAAAAAGAAAGATGGTTCAATGAGATTGTGCATAGATTATCGGCAACTTAACAAGGTAACTATCAAGAACAAATATCCATTGCCTAGAATTGATGATTTGTTTGATCAGTTGAAAGGAGCCACTATGTTTTCTAAGATAGATTTGAGATCTGGATATTATCAGATGCGAGTTAAGGAGTCAGATGTTCCGAAGACTGCATTCCGAACTAGGTATGGTCATTATGAGTTTCTTGTGATACCGTTTGGCTTAACTAATGCTCCTGCCGTTTTTATGGACTTAATGAACCGAATATTTAGGCCGTATTTAGACGAGTTTGTAATTGTGTTCATTGATGACATCTTGATTTATTCTCATGATGAGACTGAACATGCAGAGCATTTGAGAATAGTTTTACAGATTCTGAGAGATAATCAGTTATATGCTAAGTTCAGTAAAAGTGAGTTTTGGCTCCGAGAAGTTGGATTCCTTGGACATATTGTTTCAGGTGAAGGTATTAGAGTTGATCCAAGCAAAATTTCAGCCATTGTCGATTGGAAGCCTCCTAGGAATATTTCAGAAGTCAGACGCTTTCTTGGATTAGCTGGTTATTATAGACGATTTGTGGAGGGATTCTCTATGATAGCCACCCTGTTGACGAGATTGCTACGGAAGGATGTTAAGTTTGAATGGACTGAGAAGTGCCAGCAGAGTTTTGACAAGTTAAAGGCATTGTTGACTGAAGCCCCCATCTTAGTACAGCCAGAACCGGGTAAAGAATTTGTTATTTACAGTGATGCGTCTTTGAATGGGCTCGGTTGCGTACTCATGCAGGAAGGAAAGGTGATTGCTTATGCCTCTAGACAATTGAAGCCACATGAGAAAAATTATCTGACACATGATTTAGAGCTAGCTGCTATTGTATTTGCATTGAAGATTTGGAGACATTATTTGTATGGTGAAAGGTGCCAGATATTCACCGATCATAAAAGCTTGAAATACTTGATGACTCAAAAAGATTTGAATTTGAGGCGAAGAACATGGTTGGAATTGCTTAAAGACTATGAGTTAGTGATTGATTATCACCCAGGTAAGGCCAATGTAGTTGCTGATGCTTTAAGTAGAAAATCTTTATTTGTATTGCAAGCTTTGAATACCAATTTGGCCATGTCGGATGATGGTTCTATTTTAGTTGAATTGAGAGCTAAACCAGTATTTCTTAAAGAAATTTGTGAAGCTCAAAAAGACGATAGTGAGTTGCAGGCTAAAAGAGTTCAATGTGAGTCAAGCATAGAATCAGATTTTCGGATTGGTTCTGATGGTTGTTTGATGTTTAGAGACAGAATATGTGTACCAAAGAATGATGAGCTTATTCGAAAGATTTTACAGGAAGCACATAGCAGTTCATTGTCTTTGCATCCAGGTAGTACAAAGATGTATAATGATTTGAAGAAATTGTACTGGTGGGTAGGAATGAAAAGAGATATTTCAGAGTTTGTTTCCAGATGCTTGATTTGTCAATAGATAAAGGCAGAACATCAGGTACCTTCGAGATTATTGCAGCCTGTGCTAGTTCCGGAGTGGAAATGGGACAGAGTTACTATGGATTTTGTGTCAGGGTTGCCGTTAACACCGAAAAAGAAAGATGCAGTATGGGTTGTGATTGATAAGCTAACTAAGTCGGCTCATTTTATCCCAGTTCGTATGGATTATTCACTTGAAAAGTTGGCTGAGTTATACATTTCAGAGATAGTCAGACTACATGGAGTACCATTATCGATCATTTCAGATAGAGATCCGAGATTTACTTCACGATTCTGGAAAAAGTTACAAGAAGCTTTAGGCAGCAAGTTGAGTTTTAGTATGGCTTTTCATCCTCAGACCGACAGTCAGCTAGAGAGAGTTATTCAAGTACTTGAAGATATGCTTAGATGTTGTGTATTGGAATTTCAAGGCAGTTGGGAAAAATATTTACCATTGGTAGAGTTCGCCTATAATAATAGTTACCAGTCGAGTTTGAAGATGGCACCTTATGAAGCTTTGTATGGACGCAAATGTCGTACACCTTTATATTGGACAGAGCTTAAAGAAAGCCAGATTTATGGGGTTGATCTAGTTAAAGAAACAGAAGAAAAAGTGAATGTTATCAGAGATTGTTTGAAAGCAGCTTCAGACAGGCAGAAGTCATATGCAGATTTAAAAAGAAAAGAGATTGAGTATTAGGTTGGCGATAAGGTATTTTTGAAAGTATCCCCGTGGAAGAAACTTATCAGATTTGGCAGGAAAGGCAAGTTAAGTCCTCGTTTTATTAGACCGTTTGAAGTAATTGAGAGAGTTGGACTATTAGCATACCGATTAGCTTTGCTGACTGAATTAGAGAAGATTCATGATGTGTTCCATGTGTCGATGTTACGACGCTATCGGTCAGATCCGTCACATGTGATTTCTCCGACAGAGGTTGAGATTCAGTCAGATATGACTTATGGTGAGGAACTGGTAAAGATTTTAGCTCAAGAGGTAAAGTAATTAAGGAATAAAAGTATTGCTCTTGTGAAAGTTTTATGGAATAGACATGAGGTGGATGAGGCTACATGGGAACCCGAAGAGGTCATGCGAAAACAGCACCCAAATCTCTTCACAGGTAAGATTTTCGGGGACGAAAATCCCTAAAGGGGGAGAAATGTAACATCCCGAAATAGGGCCTAATCGGAATAGTGGTTTCGTGACCACAAATCTGAGATAGAAATAATTATATTATTATTATTATGTTTATGATGTGATTGCATGATGGTGTGAAAATTTCGTGAAGAAATTCTATGCATAAAGTGCTTAATTTGAAATTAGGGACTAAATCGAATAAGTTGCAAAATTTGCATTCTAGAAGTTTTTAGTATGAAATTGCTTTGGAATATTAATTAAGAGGTTTTAAATAGCAATTTGACCAATTTCTAAGTTTATGGACAAAAATTGGACATGGGTGGAATTTTTGAAAGTTTAGTAAGGAAGGGCATTTTGGTCATTTGGTTATTAACATGATGAAAAGGGAAAAAGATGACAAAATTGCTACCATCTTCTTCATTAGCACGAAATTTTAAGGGTTCTCCATAGCTAGGGTTTGTTTCAAGCTTCCAAGCTCCATAGTAAGTGATTCCAAGCCCCGTTTTTAATGTTCTTTACGTTTTCGGAGTCCTAGTAGCTCGATAAAGCTTATGCTAGCAATAATTTAAGTTAGGGTTCATATTTGGAAAAATATCCATAGGTGAAAAGTGTTTATTTTGATGTTTTATAATAGAATATGAGGTTTTAGATTATGTTAGACAACTTGTGCTACTCGGTTTTAGGTAAAAACGAGTAAAAGGGCTTAATAGGTAAAAATACCTATTATACCTAAGTGTATGTTATAGTAGGAATTTGAAGATGTTGTTGGTAAATAAATGATCAGCATGTCTTAAAATACAAGAATTTGTGATAAATTTTGATTTTCGAGCCTTGGGGCAAAAGTGTAAATATGCAAAAGTTTATGGGCAAAAATGTAATTTTGCCAAAGTTTGAGTAAAGGACTTTTTTGATAAATGTGAATATTAAATAAGTTAAATTTTCTATTATAGATCAAGAAGAATGAAATTCGGGAGTAGATCGGGGAAAGGAAAAAGTAAAGGACTAAATTGTAAAGTCTAGTCACATTTTGTATCGAGGTAAGTTTACAGTAAATAAATGCAATATTCCTTTATTTTACATTAATATTTTCAATTTCCAGCATTTATATATTCATTTTATGAAAATATTCAAAGTTGAATTAAAGACGATGTAACAGAGAAAAGCATTAGAAAGCCCCGATTAAACCTTAGGAATGTTAGGATACGAAATGTCATGACATTTGGGGTTGATAGGACAGGACAGGATAGGAATGAGCCATGTAAGTCCATATCAGATATATGGCTTTGGAGACTAGGATGAGGCATGTAAGCCCATATTAGATATATGGCATTGGAGACAGGAATAATTCATGTAAGTCCATGTTAAGGACATGGCATTGGCAGGATATTGTTAGACAGGAAAGACCCTAGTATCCTTAGTATTCCGAGTGGTTCAACGGGCCATTGTACAAGTTAAATTATAGTGAATTATCAGCAAAGGAAAGGTAGATTGTATTTATGAATAATGAAAGGTCAGGTAAGAAAGAAGGTAAGTGAATAAAGAAGAAGGTAGAAAATGAGATGTAGAGAAAGTTTATGATGCTAGGTGACATTATGCATAATTATCCGTTGTAATGAATGTTGTGATTTATTTGCTTGTAAACTTACTAAGCCTAGTGCTTACTCTCTTTATTTCCTTCTTCTTATAGTTCTTGCCAAGCCACTCGGGGATCGAAGGAAACGTCGGAGATCCGATCACACTATCGAAGGAATCACTTTGGTATAGTTAGACGTTTCGTTTCGTGTATGGCATGTATAGGAACTTGGCTTCTTTTGATATGATATGATCAATGAATGATGTGTAGATACTTGCTAGTGATTAGCTAATAGAATGGCTGATGATATACATGTTTAATAGTATGTATGATTGAGTAGTAACTATCACATGGAAATTAAGGAAAATGTGAAAGTAGCTTAAAAACAGATTCAAGTAGCAGAAATGATGTGACTTTGAAAAATCACTAAAAATAGTAGAAACATGGTTTGATGGTGAATTATATATGAAATTAAAGCTTATTGTGTCTATTTTCATGTGGAATAAGAAAAATAGGTAAAGGTATTGTATTTTATGAGATATCTGAGTTTTAGTGAAACAGGGCCAGAGCGATTTCTGGATCTCCTATTCCAAATTTGGAAATTCACCATAAATTGTAAAAACATAATTAGGTGGTGCACTTTATATGTTAAGAATCCTTATTGAGTCTAGTTTTAATAGAAACAAATGGCATAGTCATATGAATTTTGTACAGGGAGAAAAGTGGTTCGTAGTAAGTAGAGGTCAGTGCAGTCTAGTTCTGAAACAGGGGTAAATTTAACTAATAAATTGTACTAATTGGCCCGTCAAAAAATTTTATAAAAAAATTAGTAGATATATATATGAATCTAGCTTCAGAGAAAATTTACAGATCTTAATTTTAAGTTTCGAAACTTGAGATATGAATTTTTAAGCGACTATGACGCAGAATGGCAGCAAATTTCGAGAAGCTTAAATAAACGATTTAAGGTTGCTTAAGTGATAGATTAAGTTTAGTAGCACCTCGTGCTCGATTCTGGCGACGGTCTCGAGTAAGGGGTGTTACACATCTCATCCCTATTTTTACAAAAATTATCAAGAAATTTCTCAATTTTCCACAAGTTTCTCTCAAGGGTTTCTTTAAGCATCATTTCAATATCGGTAAGTGTTTTCTAGCACCAAATTTCGATTTTTTTTTATCATTAAACATGTTTTTTCAAATTATTTTCTATTTTTCTCAATCTTTGAAGGTTTTTTTTTTTTTTAGGGTGAGAAAGCTTCGATTTGTAACCTTAAAGTTATTTTTAGACTTGATTGTTGATGAGATTGAGATTAGAATAGGTTGGTTTACTCAAAAAATGAGTTAGAATGAAGATTTGGTATTGATTTCTCCATTATTGAGAGCTTGTTAACTGAGGAAAAAACTGACATTAGGTTTTAGATTTTAAATGGTTTAGGGTCCCTTTGATTCGAAAAAATAAAAATAAAATGAATTTCAAGTTAATTGAATTGAGTTATTGGAGCCAATTCGAATAACTAATTCAAGTTTCAATTTTGAGTCAAGTTGAATTTTACAACTCGAATAATTTAAATAACAGTTTGGTGTAAATACCCTTTTGGTCCCTATCAATTTCAAAAATGAGCAAATTGGTCTCTCTCAATAAAAAATACAAAATAATTTTCAAAAATTCAAAATAATTTTTAAATTTTAAAATATTTATAAAATCCAAATTTTTTATATTTTTAAAAAAATTCTAAAGAATATATAAAGAAAGTTGAAATTTTAAAATTTTTCTAAAACAATAATTTTGAGTTCTGAATAAGTTAAATAATGATTCAAGTTTATCATACTAAAATATCTTATTTTATTATTATTTTTCTTTGAAAAAAGTTTTCAAATATATATGGTTTCAAATATATGTACTCTAACATGAAAAGAGTTATATTGTAACAAGATTTTAATTTAACATGTTTAATTTCTTTTAATTTAACTATAACAGTTTCTCTCTATTCAAATTTCAGTTCACTTGACTTGATTCGAAAAAAATTTCAAAGTGAGTTAGGATGATAAAATATGACTCGTCAACTCAAAATTTTTTCACTCGATTCGATCAAGTGCTCACCCCTACTAAAATGTATTTCTATTAAGAAAATTTATTTCAAAAAGGTAGATTTTGAATTATGTGAATTTCGATTCAAAGGGCTTTAAGAAGTCAAGTTCTAGGATAAGTTCATTCACGTTCAATTGCTATTCATCAAGATGCATCATGTTGGTTATATATCAGTTTAGCACCTTTCGAATCCATTCAGGGCCAAACTTGAGAAATTCTCCTTTTATGGACACTTTGTGGTAGAATTTGTTGTTTTGAACCGCAATTCCTCTGTTCAAATTGGCATAGAACTCACAAACAATACTTTTGACATAAGGCTGTACCTAGCTTACAGACCCAAAGAGTCCAACGTTTTGAAGAATTTGATCAATGCCATCGTGTGGTTTTTAAGATTTTCTCTTTGTATTGACACGATGCTATTTTTTTAAGGAGATATTTTGACGTTTAAACCCCATATAGCACGAATGATAATGAAGAAATAAGGAAATAATGAAAGGTTGAATGTGTGGAAGTAGTGTAAATAAGATATTGGTGTTCATAAGTTACTTGTGTTTGACTTAAAAAAAAAAAAACTCAAATTTCATTCGGTGATTATCGAGTTGAGCTTGCGCTCAAACAGCTTAAGCTATTAATCAAGTCGAATTTAAGCACCATTATTCTCGATTCATACGATCTAAATCTAATCAAGCTTTTCATTTTAATATATATAAAATTACATTTTTACACTTATTATATAAATTGGTTTAAGTATGAACGAGCTTAATTGAGTTGGAACTGGATTTCGATCTTGAATGCAAAAACTGAGAAACAAGCTTAATAAAGCTTGAGTTTGGAAATTGATGTCTGATTGAATTTGAGCCAAATATCGAGTCCTAAATTTCAAATCAAGCTCGAGCTTGTGTTTTCCACCATTAGAGTTCGACTAAGCTCAATTACACCATTTTGTTGAAGGATAAAGCAGTTTACATACATACAAATACATATAAATATTCTATTTTTAATTACAGTAATTAGCATAAAATAATATTTCTTATTTGAATTATTGAATATAATTAAAATATACTAACTTATCAATTCAAATAATATAATAGAAAATTTTCAAATAATAATTAAAACATATTGAACATAAAACATAGTTTTACTTTATGTAATTAATGCAAAGTAATATTATTCAAAATAATAATTAATCAACATAACTAACTTTAATATTAATTAAGTGATAACAAAGATACTTAGAATTCTATTCAAATAATAACTTTATTTTACATTAATAAAATTAGAATAACTTTTATTTCATTATAATTATTTGTAAATGTATTATAACCATAACTTCTATTAAATTATAATTATTTTAAATGTATAATTATCACAACTATTTTATTTCAACTTTTTAAACTAAGAATTCTAAATTAAATATTATAATTATTTTTAAATGTAAACTTAGTAATATGATGGAAAAAAAAGTATTCTCATCAGTTCAAAAGTTTGTCCAAACTCACACTTATATGATATGATATGATATGATATGATATTATATTATATTATATTATATTATATTATATTATATTATATTATATGTAATAGCCCAGTTTAGCTAAACCGGAACAGTGGTTTTGAAACCACAAATCCGAGGTCAAAAAATTATTTTAATATTATTTTTTACCTTTACAGCATGTGATTAGATATGTGTGAAAGTTTTGTGAAGAAATTTTAGCGTTTGGTTGCTTAATTTGCAAAAAGGACTAAATTGCATAAGATACAAAATTTGCATTCTAATTGTTTAAGTGCCTAATTGTTGTGATTAATTTGGAGGTCCTTATGATGTTATTAGACCATTATTTTGGTAAATGGACAATGATGGACATAAATTGGATGATATTAAATGGTTTCATTAAAGGTTAATTTTGTAAATTTGTTTATTAAGTTAATTTAATTAAAGCAAAACCAAAATCTTCATCATTTTATCATCCTTAGCCAAAAAACACAAACAAAATAAAGATTTCTAGGGCTTGAAGCATTAGAAACTTATATAGCTTGATTAAGGTATGTTTTTTACTTGGTTTTTGATGATTTTCATGTTTTTGAGATCGTTGCGTCTAATACTAGTTAGCCCATGCCCTAATTTTTGAGTTTGTTGATGATTTTGAGAAATGCCATTGATGAATCCATGAGCTTTGTGTTAGTTGATGATGAAAAATGATAGATAAATGATATATTATCATATTTTGTTAAGTGATTTTTAGTGAAAATGTTATTTAGGGACTAAATTATGAATTTTGCAAATTTAAAGGTTGAAATGTGAAATAAATTAAAGACATGGGTTGCTAGGGGCATAAGGGTAATTCGGCCAAGCATGAGTCTTGTTGAATTTTGTGTAATTTGTGTTTTTATGAATTAAGGACTAAAATGCAAAAATGTGAAATTATAGGGGCTAATGTGTAAATTGCCTCATTTGTGTGATTTGAATGAAGTTGAGTGAAATGATAATTAAATTAGTTAAATTTGAATTTATATAGATCAAGAAAGAAAGAAATCAGATTTAAATCAGGGAAAATCGAAGGTTGTCGATTAGTAGATCTATTACGTTCTTCTTATCTCCGAGGTAAGTTCATATGCAAATAAATGTCTTTAAATTGAATTATACATGTTTATATGTTATTGAATTGTATTGGATGCTAGATGATCTAGTATGAGCAAGAATCGATAGAGTTACGACGTCCGAAAGCCCCGTACGAACCTTAGGAAGAGTATAGGATACAAATGTCATGACATTAGGATTTCAGAGATGTGATTACGTGTAAGACCATGTCTAAGACATTGGTATCGATATATGATTTCGTGTAAAACCATAGCTGGGCTATTGGCACTGATATGTGAAAACATGTAAGACCATGTCTGGGACATTGGCATTATATGTGATATACGAGACTTCTGACTATCCTTATCGATTTCGAACGGTTCAACGGGCAAAGTCAAGACCAGAAAGAATGTGTAAATGAGTTAAACGATACAAGTACGTATGAAGTTCATATGAGTATTGAAAGGAAGGTAAGTGATGAATATTGAATGTGGTTAAATGTGTGATATGAAGAAAGTTGGTATTTGTACATGTGTTTAGGTATGTTTACCATTTATGATTTGATATGTACTTACTCATGGTGAATTTATTTGTATATGGCTTACTAAGCTTTAAAAGCTTACTTTGTGTGTCCTTTTCTTGTTTTATAGATTATCAAAGCTAACTCAGACTCGGGGATCATCAAGAATCGTCATCACACTATCGATCATTCGGTACTTTTGAAAGCTTGTAAATATGGTATATGGCATGTATAGGCTAGTGTCAATTTGATATGTTTTGAGTTGTGAATATAGCCAAGTGATTTGGCTTGAGATTGATGTAGTTGTTGGAAGTGTAATTAACTTATGGTATGTGTTCATATATGCTAAGTGATGAATATGTTATGCCTTATGAAATTGGTCAATTTGGTATGGTTGCTTTGATGGTCGAATGGATAGTTTACATGGTGAAATATGGATGGAATGTTATGGATGGAAAATGGTATATTTTTAGTATGATATTGTGTAGTTAAATTGGTGAGAAATGGTATACTTTGAAATAGGTTAACTTGGTGATTATAGCATATAGATTTGATATGCTTTGAATAGGTAATTGTGTAGAAATGGTTGAAGTGGATATGGTATGAAATATGCATGTTTTGTAACACCCCTTACCCGAGACCGTCGCTGGAGTCGAGCACGAGGCGTTACTAAACTTATCTTACTAATTCGGGGCATAAAAATTTGCTTTTAAAATTAATTCATTCACACTCATCCAATATATCCCTAAAATGGGTCCTTGAGGCCCTAAACATACAATTGGAACGGTTCGGGGCCAAACCAGGAACATTAAAAATTTTACGATTACTTACACAAATTAAACAATTTGTTTTACTATTCATAATAAAACTGTCCACCTGCATAATAGTCACTAAATTAATTATAACTCAAGTTAAGAAACTTGAAATTTAAATCTGTAAATTTTTCCTGAAACTAGACTCATATATCTTCTTACCATAATTTTTCTAGAATTTTTGGTTTAGCCAATTAGTACAGTTTATTCATTAAATGTTCCCCTGTTTCACAGTCCAACGGTTCTGGCCACTCCTCACAAAAAATCAATTATCTCTTAGTACAGTTTTCATATAGTGTTTCCACTTGTTTCTATTGAAAATAAACTTACTAAGGAATCTATACATATAAATTATGACTCATAATTCTTTTTATACAATTTTTAGTGAATTTCTAAAATCAAAACAAGGGATCACAAAATCCCTCTGAACCAGTCTCACAAGAATTTAAATATCTCATAATATAGAATTCCTTTACTTGCTCTGTTTCTTTATTTAATTCTATATGTCATTCACCAATTAATTCCATTTCTACAATTTTTAGTGATTTTTCAAATTGACGTCACTGCTGCTGTTACAAAACTGTGTCATGGCCAACTTTTACTCCTTCATCATTTCTTTGCATAAACTATCATTTAGGCATACATAACATCAAAACATGTTCTTAATTAGTCATTTCAATAGCTAATCATTATCAAGTATTCACATGCTATTCTTTAATCATGTCATAAGAACATACACACAAAATAGCCAAGTCCCTATTCATTCCATAACTCAAAACATTTCAAACTACAAAATACTGAGATAGCCTTTGATAGTGTGAGACGAACTCCGACGTCCTTTTGGTTCCCAAATTGGGTTGGCTACACTATAAAAGAGAGAAAGGAAAAGGAGTAAGCTACAATACATAGTGAGTTTACAAATAAATAAATGACAACATTCACCAAGTATAAATATACTCATATTATACCATCAACTAACAAAATATTTATTTTACTTCTCCACTTACTTTTTAACTTTCCTGTTTATCACTCCTTTACCTAAACTTTCTTGTAACATAGCTTGAATATTAGCCTAATGAACCGTTTGGAATACTAAGGGTACTTGGGTTTTCCTGCCTGATAATAGCCTACCAATGCCATGCTCTAGGCATGGTCTTACATGGGATGTTCCCTGTCCTGCCAAAGCCATATATCTGATATGGACTTACATGGGATGTTCCTGAACTGTCTCAACCTGCCAATGCCATATGTCTGATATGGACTTACATGGGATGTTCATCAACTGTCTCAACCCCAAAATGTCATGACATTCCGTATCCCATACATCCTTAAGGTTCAAACGGGCTTTCTAATACTTTTTCTCAGTTATCTCATCTTTAATTCAACTTGGAATATTCTCATAAAATAAATGTATATATGCTGAAAATTAACAACATTAATATAAAATATTGAAATATTGCATTTATTTACCGTAAATTTACCTCAGAGCAAAATACGATCAACTTGACAACTTAATCTTCTACCCTTTTCTTTCCTTTATCTACTCCAAATTTTTGTTCTTCTTGATCTATAATAGCAAATTTAGCTTATTTAATACTCACATTTATCAAAACAGTCCTTAACTCTAACTTTGGCAAAATTATGATTTTACCCCTAAAGTTTTGCATATTTACACTTCTACCCCAAAGCTCGGAAATTAAACTTCATCCCTAATTCTTATGTGTTATGACATGCTGATCATTTTCCCTTAATGGCAACATCAAATTCTCACTCTAACATGTACTTATGAACACTAGGTATTTTTACCAATTATGTCGTTTTACTCGTTTTTACTTAAAACCGAGTAGCACAAGTTGTTTAACATAATTTAAAACCTCGTATTTTATCATAAAACATCAAAATAAACACATTTCACCTATGGGTATTTTTCCAAATATGAACCCTAGGTTAAGTTATTGCTAGAATAAGCTAAATCAAGTTATCGGGACTCCAAAAACGTAAATAACATTAAAAGCAGGGCTTGGATGCACTTTGTAACACCCCAAACCCGGTCTGGACGTTATGACCAGATCTGGTGCGTCACATGATCCTAAACTACGCTTATAACCTTTTAAAACATGTTGAGACAAAGGTGATATTTTGTAAAACTAGCAAGGTGAGAAAAGTTCTTGTTAAAACTACTTTAAGTTGTCATTATTCAAGATTGTTTAAATTTTATAAACGTTATTTTGAAAACGTTATTAAGGTTTTGGAAACCCGCGCAGCCTATATCTAGCAGTTTCGATAAAGTACGAACCAAATCCTTTAGAAAGTTAAAACCCAAAAAGAAAATTTAATAGCGGCCTTATTACACATTAAAACCCAAAAATTAACATAAAAATTAAAATACTAAAACATAAATGAAAACCAGTTTTATTGCAGTCGCTGTGGCCACTCCGAATCTCTCGCAGCTCCAAGCCCACTATGGTTGAGGGTTACCTGCAGAGATTAATTAAAAAGGGTGAGTTTGACAACTCAGTGTGCAACATTATCTCAACCATAGGCCAAAACAGATCAAGCCTCAGAAACAGATTTAATTGGGCCTTGGCCCATTACAGGAATCAGGTTAAGCCCAAAAGGCCCATAACAGAAACAGATCAGATATAAGCATTATGCAAACAGAAACCCAACCCAGATCCATCCTTAACACCCCCGTACCAGCCTTACACCATGTGGGGAGACTACTCGACCCACCCAACCGCTACACACCACAGATATTTGCAGCGAGGCTGCCAGATATAATTTGCAGTGAGACTGCCAGATAACATTTGCAGCGAGGTTGCCAGATATATTTGCAGCGAGGCTGCCAGATATTGTGACGAGGTCACCAGATATAAATATTGTGGCGAGGCCACCAGATTGCAGCGAGGCTGCCAGAACGCTTCCTCCATCATAAACCCATACCCCATGCAACAGATAATCATACTAGCATGCAATATATAGCATCTCATGCATCAGATATATTCATATTAATAATTAACTCATGCAGATACATAACATCATACATTTCATACAGAATTGACCCTAGGGGTATAATAGTCTTTTTACCCCTAGGGGTATTTTGGTAATTTTCCATATTTAAGGGTATTTTAGTCCTTTTTCATATTTTCAGAGATTTTATGCAAGTCTGATAAATTAACAGTCCCTAAATAACCACGGAAGTCCACTTAAGCCAAATTTCCAATTTTGCCCTTTTTAGCCTAGATCCCCTAATGGGCCTTACTATGTCCAATATCGTCGATAAGTCCGTTAAGCCCAATTTTAGGTTTTAGTTTACCGACTTTACCAAGTTTTTATTATTATAGTTACCAGAAAGTCTTTTATGAACATATTCAAATTTTGGGCTCGGAAGCGCATTGGCCCCGCCTTGGCCTATTGCAGCCCAACTTACCAAAACGCTCGAAATTGCACCTTCTGCAATTTCGCTATCGCCAATTCCCAATGTGACCACAACAAAGTATTCGGTTACTCTTATTTCCTATCAAGCCTGATTTTTCGGTCCCTATTGATCGGTCACTTAGCACAGTTTCGATTATTTCGGCTTTTAGCCATCCTAGTCTATGATGGAGATACGTTACACACCTGTTACTGACGAAACGTTGACGAAATCCACGTATGAAGAACCTACAATCGAACGCTAACTATTAGCCTAATAATCGATAATCAAAGAGTTATAAACCCCTTACCATAATCGGCCTACATAGCCTAAGCATCGAAATCTTACCCCTGTCGATTATGGACTAGATCACTGTGTCCAACCGCGTTAATCCACAATAGCCTCCTTTGCTGAACGTCTCTTGTCCACTCTAACGCACAAAAGCCAAAGAGAAAAGCCATAGGGCCCTTAGTCTAGAAACGTTAACCTCCCCCTAAGGGGTTTCGGCATCTAGCCTTATACTTGAAAAGAATAACGAAATAATATCACGAAAAACTTACCGATCTAAATCCAAAACCACAGCCGTTCCACTTGCTTCAATGACAGAGAAAGAATTGAGAGAGAGGAGTGATTCCGCAATTGCAAGGGATGAAGGGATAAGAATTCGACTAATTGAAGAATTGGTAGGAGAAAGGGTAATCGGTTAATAAAAGAATACTCGTCACAAAGTGTTCGGCTTCTATTTCTTGCAGGTGCTGACAGAGGTTTAAAGAGGAGAGGGAGAAGAGATTAGATTCGGCCAACCAGAGAATTAAGGAGAAAAAGGTTTAGGTCAACAAGATTTTCGGCAAAGCAAAGGTGTTTCGGTTTTAGTGCTGTCGATAGGAACTTGAAGAAAAAGAGAAGAAGAAAGGTGCTTTGGTCTAACAGGGAAGTGGGATGGAATGAGACCGGTATGGGGTGTCAACGTAAAAGAAAACAAAAGAAAAGAAGAATACTAGGAAGTGGTTTCGGCAACAAGGGAATTCGGTAATGATGCTTGGGGTAGGAGTAGGTTGCGGCTAATAGAAGAAAAGGGAGATTGAATGGCAAAAGAGAGAAAATAGAAGAATTCTCTAATGCTATACACAATAAGCTCAAGAACCTCAAAAAGACTCTTAGTGAAATCGGCACAAACCCTAAAGGTACTAAGGAGAACTCGGCACCAACTAGCACTAATTGCCGAAAATGCTAACACTAATCCCCCTAGCTGAATTACACTTGCAAAGTCCCACAATCGGCTACTTCCTTTCAAAATTCGAACTTCCTAGATTTGCTCCTCAACCTCCTCCACGATTTGCTCCTTTGACCGGTTCAAATCTCCTCCAAGCAGAGTTCCACTCGGCTTCAAACTCTTACCTGCTCAAGCTTAAAAATAAACAACATCTTCGCAACCTCTGGCGCTTGAACCCTTGACCTCTAAGCTCAATTAGGCGCCACCTTTTAAGGAGCCTAGTGGCGTCTCCCTTGCCACTTTACCACTGGTCCTTTTGTGCTATATTTCGCACACAATTCCTTAAGACCCTTATTTTCAATGGTCCCCTATCTCCTAAGTCAAAACACAAAATTTTGCCGAGCCTTTAACCAACACATGGGCCTTCCATAGGCCCATTATCATACTCCAAACATGCATTACACACCCAAATACTAACATTTAAACATTTTATCAGACAAGGACCAATCTTAAGAAAAAACCCAAAAATTAGGGCGTTACAACTCTACCCTCCTTAAAGAAATTTCGTCCTCGAAATTTACCTTATCCAAACAAATGAGGATATTGCTGACGCATTGCCTCCTCTGGTTCCCAAGTAGCTTCCTCTCTGCCATGATTACGCCAAAGTACCTTCACCAACGGAACTGATTTTCTTCTTAGAACCTTCACGTCTCGATCCAGAATCTGCACCGGCTCTTCTTCGAAAGTCAAATCAGGTTGTACCTCCACTTCAGCAACTGGTAGAATATGGGTAGGGTCAGAACGATATCGTCTTAACATGGATACATGGAACACATCATGGATTCTATTTAACTCCGGAGGTAATTCCAACTGATACGCCACTGGACCTATTCGCTTAAGAACCCGATAAGGCCCAATAAATCGCGGACTTAGCTTGCCTTTCTTACCAAATCTTAGTATCTTCTTCCAGGGCGAAACTTTTAGAAAAACCATATCACCTACTGAATACTCAATCTCTTTACGCTTCAAATCTGCATAAGACTTTTGTCGATCAGATGCCTCTTTCAAACGGTCCCTTATCACCTTGACCTTCTCCTCATCTCTGCTACCAATTCAGGTCCAAGAACTTGCCGCTCACCCAATTCGGTCCAACAACTAGGTGAACGACACTTACGCCTATACAGTGCCTCATAAGGTGCCATACGGATACTAGCCTGATAGCTGTTATTATACGCAAACTCTGCCAACGGTAGATAATCCTCCCAATTGCCTCGAAAGTCGATAACACAACCCCTTAACATATCTTCCAGAATCTGAATAACCCTTTCTGACTGACCATCAGTCTGAGGATAGAAAGCCGTGCTAAAGTTTAGTCGCGTTCCCAATGCCTCATGCAAATTTTGCCAGAACCGAGATGTGAATCTAGGATCTCGATCAGAAATGATAGACACTGGCACCCCATGCAGTCGCACAATCTCTGCCACATACAACTTGGCTAACTTCTGAAGCGAATAATCAGTATGTACAGGGATGAAATGAGCAGATTTAGTCAACCTATCTACAATCACCCAAATCGAGTCCTTCTTTGATGGCGTTAAGGGCAATCCACTTACGAAATCCATGGTAACCCTTTCCCACTTCCAGAGTGGTACCTTTACTGGTTGCAGAAGTCCAGAAGGTAACTGATGCTCAGCTTTCACTTGCTGACAAGTCAGTCATTTCCCCACAAATTCTGTTACTTCTCGCTTCAGTCCAGGCCACCAATACAACTCCTTTAAGTCATGATACATCTTATTACCTCCAGGGTGCATAGCACACAACCCTTTATGAGCTTCATTCAGAATTGCTTGCCTCAGCTGAAAATCCTTCGGAACACAGATTCTACCGCGAAAACATAGAATTCCTTCACTGTTAAGTCCAAACTCAGAAGTATTCCCATCTTTAACCTGCTGAAATCGAGAAACCAGAGACTCACCCCTCAACTGCTTTTCCTTAATCTCATCCACCCAGGTCAGTCTTACTTGCAATTCTGCTAACAAACTACCATCATCATACAGACTCAAACGAGCAAACATAGCTCTCAGATCAGATATAGTTCTACGACTTAGGGCATCAGCCACCACATTAGCTTTGCCTGGATGATACTCAATCGCACAATCATAATCCTTAAGCAACTCGATCCATCTCCGTTGCCTAAGATTCAGCTCCTTCTGAGTCAACAAGTACTTAAGACTTTTATGGTCTGTGTATATAATACACCTTTCTCCATACAGATAATGTCGCCAGATTTTAAGTGCGAAGATTACTGCTGCCAACTCCAGATCATGGGTAGGATAGTTCACTTCATGAGGTTTAAGCTGTCGCGATGCATAAGCAACCACTTTACCCTCTTGCATCAACACGCAGCCCAACCCAACATGCGATGCATCACTGTACACGGTAAAATCTTTTCTAGACTCTGGTTGAATCAGTACAGGTGCCTCGGTCAGAACCTTCTTTAGTTTCTCAAAAGCTTCTTGCTGCTGCTCGGTCCAAATATATGGTACTCCCTTCCTTACGAGTTTTGTCAATGGCGCTGCCATCACAGAAAATCCTTCTACAAACCTTCTATAGTATCCAGCTAAACCCAGAAAACTTCGAATTTCTGCCACTGACCTCGGTGGTTTCCACTCCAGAATTGCTTCAATCTTTCGAGGGTCCACCTTAATACCCTCAGCTGATACAACATGCCCCAAGAAGGTTACTTCTCTTAACCAGAACTCACACTTACTAAATTTCGCATAAAGCTCCTTTTCCCTTAACACTTGCAGCACAATACGGAGATGCTCATCATGTTTCTCTTTAGATTCAGAATAGACCAAAATATCGTCGATTAAAACGACCACGAATCGATCCAAGTATGGCTGGAACACTCGATTCATCAGATCCATGAAAGCTGCAGGTGCATTGGTCAGCCCAAATGGCATAACCAAGAACTCATAGTGACCATAACGAGTTCTGAATGCCGTCTTGTGAATATCCACCTCCTTCACCCTTAATTGATGGTACCCAGATCGAAGGTCAATCTTGGAAAATACTGAAACTCCTCTAAGCTGATCGAACAGATCATCGATTCTAGGCAACGGGTACTTATTCTTGATCGTCAGCTTGTTCAACTGCCGATAATCAATGCACATCCGCATTGACCCATCTTTCTTTCTAACGAAAAGCACTGGTGCTCCCCACGGAGACACACTTGGCCTAATGAAACCTCTATCCAACAGTTCTTGAATCTGCGCTTTTAACTCCACCAACTCCTTTGGTGCCATCCTGTACGGTGCAATGGACACCGGTGCCGTACCAGGCAACAAATCGATCCCAAACTCAACCTCTCGATTCGGAGGTAAACCTGGAAGCTCCTCTAGAAAAACATCTTGAAAATCTTTAACAGTTCTAACTTGATCCACAGTTAGTTCCTCAGTTCCTACTTGACCCACGAATGCCAAATAAGCCGCACATCCTTTACGAATCCACTTCTCAGCTCTTAATGCTGACACCACACTGGACAAATAACCTCTACGTTCACCTATCACCAAAACTTCCTCATCCTCTGCAGTCTTTAGCCTCATTCGTTTCGCAGCACAATCCAAGGTAGCCCTATGCTTTACAAGCCAATCCATTCCCAAGATGAGATCAAATTCTCCGAAAGGTAGCTCCATCAAGTCTCCAGAAAAGATTTTTCCTTGAGTCTCTATAGGTACATCTCTATACAGTTTGTCTACCCTAACCGAGTGACCCAAAGGACTTAGTACAGTTACCCCACTCACTGTCTCCTCAGAACGCACTCCCAGCAACCCAGATATGGCACATGCAACATAAGAATGGGTAGATCCAACATCTATTAACGCAGTGAATGGCATACGAGAAATCAAGAACGTACCAGTTATAACGTCAGGAGCATCACCCTCCTCTCGGCGACGAGCTGCATAAACTAGTGCTGGCTGACGAGCCTCAGCGAAACCAGCACCCCTGCCAGGTGCTCCTCGTCCTCGACCATTACCATTTCCGCCTCTACCTTGCCCACGACCCCTCGGAGCTGGTGGTCCACCCCTCACTGGTTGAGCAACCCTCTGAGCCATAACCTGTCCTTGGTCCGGTTCTTCGGGACAGTCCTTAATCCTATGCTCCATCGACCCACATCGAAAACAGGCTCCAGAACGTTTTCGACACTCGCCCATATGTATCTTACCATAACTCCTACAACCCTGCGGTCTGACAGCATTCATTGGCACCGCTCGCACTGGTTCTGCCACTCTTGCCCTCTTAACATTCCTATTAGCCCCACCTGATGGTCCAGAGTCCCTCCGAAAGCGGTTTCTATCCTTTTCGCGATTCTGTCTCTCGGTACGCTTTACTTCCTCAGCTATCTTAGCTTTCTCAACCAAAGCAGCAAAGTTACGCTCCCTCTGTGGAGCGATCAGTACCCTTAGCTCATCCCTCAGACCATCCTCGAAACGTACGCTACACTCATATTCGGTAGCAACTATCCCAGAAGCATATCGACTCAGCCTCAAGAACTCAGCCTCGTACTCAGATACCGTCTTACCTCCCTGAACCAAATTTAAAAATTCCTTCCGACGAGCGTCCACATAGCTAGCCCCAACATATTTTCCTTTAAAGGCTTTCTTAAACAGCTCCCATGTTACCTCACCATCTGAAGTTCCATCTCTTACTGTGAACCACCACTGATAAGCTTCATCTCTAAGCAACGACACGGCTCCTTTCAGCTTCTGCTCCATAGAGCAATCCAGATCGTCCATGATTCGCTCTGTGGCCTCTAGCCAATATTCAGCCACATTTGGGGCTACACCAGACACACCCCTAAAGAACTCTGCCCCATTAGCTCGGAGTCGCTCAGAAATGGATCCCCGAAATCCATTACCGGTACTTGCCCCAGCAACCCTTTCCAGAACTCGAAGTATCGCTTGTGATAGGGCATCGTCCCTTACACCCCTATCATGAGATTCCACCTCTGTTGCCGGTGGTATCGGCATACCAGCTGCTGGCGCATGACCCGAAGATGAAGTCTCAGCTCGTGCACTACCTCGGCCACGTCCACGGCCCCTACCACAAGCTGCTCGTGTACTCATTTCGTACTTTCTGTTTAAAAATTTTATGAGTCAGATTAATATTTTAGTGTTTATTACAGATGTCTTATGAATAAATAGAGTTTCAGAGTTTATCTTCTTTCGCGGTAGCCTAGCTACAGTCTCAGTCTACCTATCAGAGTCTCTACAGTTTCAGTAATACCCTAGCTAAAGTATCATAATAAAGTCTTTAGTCAGGCATGCAATCAGAGTTTTCAGAAATAATCAGAAAAGTTTAGAGAACTTACAGGCTTGGGCCAGAGATTCGGTGTGCCACTCTTTCGAAAGATTTCATAGAAAAACTTAATAAATTTTTGTTTTCTTTGAAAATAAATCATTTATGCTTGAAAAGGAGTTCATCAAAACTAGTTCCAAATAATTTTTTGAAAAAATCCTGATCTTTTGAAAATCTTCATTTTGATTGTTTGAAAACCTTCATTTTTAGACCCGTTCCACAGTCGAGTTGTTGCAACCTGGCTCTGATACCACTAAATGTAACACCCCAAACCCGGTCTAGACGTTACGACCAGATCTGGTGCGTCACATGATCCTAAACTATGCTTATAACCTTTTAAAACATGTTGAGACATAGGTGATATTTTGTAAAACTAGCAAGGTGAGAAAAGTTCTTGTTAAAACTACTTTAAGTTGTCATTATTCAAGATTGTTTAAATTTTATAAATGTTATTTTGAAAACGTTATTAAGGTTTTGGAAACCCGCGCAGCCTATATCTAGCAGTTTCGATAAAGTACAAACCAAATCCTTTAGAAAGTTAAAACCCAAAAAGAAAATTTAATAGCGGCCTTATTACACATTAAAACCCAAAAATTAACATAAAAATTAAAATACTAAAACATAAATGAAAACCAGTTTTATTGCAGTCGCTGTGGCCACTCCGAATCTCTCGCAGCTCCAAGCCCACTATGGTTGAGGGTTACCTGCAGAGATTAATTAAAAAGGGTGAGTTTGACAACTCAGTGTGCAACATTATCTCAACCATAGGCCAAAACAGATCAAGCATCAGAAACAGATTTAATTGGGCCTTGGCCCATTACAGGAATCAGGTTAAGCCCAAAAGGCCCATAACAGAAACAGATCAGATATAAGCATTATGCAAACAGAAACCCAACCCAGATCCATCCTTAACACCCCCGTACCAGCCTTACACCATGTGGGGAGACTACTCGACCCACCCAACCTCTACACACCACAGATATTTGTAGCGAGGCTGCCAGATATAATTTGCAGTGAGACTGCCAGATAACATTTGCAGCGAGGCTACCAGATATATTTGCAGCGAGGCTGCCAGATATTGTGACGAGGTCACTAGATATAAATATTGTAGCGAGGCCACCAGATTGCAGCGAGGCTGCCAGAACGCTTCCTCCATCATAAACCCATACCCTATGCAACAGATAATCATACTAGCATGCAATATATAGCATCTCATGCATAAGATATATTCATATTAATAATTAACTCATGCAGATACATAACATCATACATTTCATACAGAATTGACCCTAGGGGTATAATAGTCTTTTTACCCCTAGGGGTATTTTGGTAATTTTCCATATTTAAGGGTATTTTAGTCCTTTTTCATATTTTCAGAGATTTTATGCAAGTCTGATAAATTAACAGTCCCTAAATAACCACGGAAGTCCACTTAAGCCAAATTTCCAATTTTGCCCTTTTTAGCCTAGATCCCCTAATGGGCCTTACTATGTCCAATATCGTCGATAAGTCCGTTAAGCCCAATTTTAGGTTTTAGTTTATCGACTTTACCAAGTTTTTATTATTATAGTTACCAGAAAGTCTTTTATGAACATATTCAAATTTTAGGCTCGGAAGCCCATTGGCCCCGCCTTGGCCCATTGCAGCCCAACTTACCAAAACGCTCGAAATTGCACCTTCTGCAATTTCGCTATCGCCAATTCCCAATGTGACCACAACAAAGTATTCGGTTACTCTTATTTCCTTTCAAGCCTGATTTTTCGGTCCCTATTGATCGGTCACTTAGCACAGTTTCGATTATTTCGGCTTTTAGCCATCCTAGTATATGATGGAAATACGTTACACACCTGTTACTGATGAAACGTTGACGAAATCCACGTATGAAGAACCTACAATTGAACGCTAACTATTAGCCTAATAATCGATAATCAAAGAGTTATAAACCCCTTACCATAATCGGCCTACATAGCCTAAGCATCGAAATCTTACCCCTTTCGATTATGGACTAGATCACTGTGTCCAACCGCGTTAATCCACAATAGCCTCCTTTGCTGAACGTCTCTTGTCCACTCTAACGCACAAAAGCCAATGAGAAAAGCCATAGGGCCCTTAGTCTAGAAACGTTAACCTCCCCCTAAGGGGTTTCGGCATCTAGCCTTATACTTGAAAAGAATAACGAAATAATATCACGAAAAACTTACCGATCTAAATCCAAAACCACAGCCGTTCCACTTGCTTCAATGACAGAGAAAGAATTGAGAGAGAGGAGTGATTCCGCAATTGCAAGGGATGAAGGGATAAGAATTCGACTAATTGAAGAATTGGTAAGAGAAAGGGTAATCGGTTAATAAAAGAATACTCGTCACAAAGTGTTCGGCTTCTATTTCTTGCAGGTGCCGACAGAGGTTTAAAGAGGAGGGGGAGAAGAGATTAGATTCGGCCAACCAGAGAATTAAGGAGAAAAAGGTTTCGGTCAACAAGATTTTCGGCAAAGCAAAGGTGTTTCGGTTTTAGTGCTGTCGACAGGAACTTGAAGAAAAAGAGAAGAAGAAAGGTGCTTTGGTCTAACAGGGAAGTGGGATGGAATGAGACCGGTATGGGGTGTCAACGTAAAAGAAAACAAAAGAAAAGAAGAATACTAGGAAGTGGTTTCGGCAACAAGGGAATTCGGCAATGATGCTTGGGGTAGGAGTAGGTTGCGGCTAATAGAAGAAAAGGGAGATTGAATGGCAAAAGAGAGAAAATAGAAGAATTCTCTAATGCTATACACAATAAGCTCAAGAACCTCAAAAAGACTCTTAGTGAAATCGGCACAAACCCTAAAGGTACTAAGGAGAATTCGGCACCAACTAGCACTAATTGCCGAAAATGCTAACACTAATCCCCCTAGCTGAATTACACTTGCAAAGTCCCACAATCGGCTACTTCCTTTCAAAATTCGAACTTCCTAGATTTGCTCCTCAACCTCCTCCACGATTTGCTCCTTTGACCGGTTCAAATCTCCTCCAAGCAGAGTTCCACTCGGCTTCAAACTCTTACCTGCTCAAGCTTAAAAATAAACAACACCTTCGCAACCTCTGGCGCTTGAACCCTTGACCTCTAAGCTCAATTAGGCGCCACCTTTTAAGGAGCCTAGTGGCATCTCCCTTGCCACTTTACCACTGGTCCTTTTGTGCTATATTTCGCACACAATTCCTTAAGACCCTTATTTTCAATGGTCCCCTATCTCCTAAGTCAAAACACAAAATTTTGCCGAGCCTTTAACCAACACATGGGCCTTCCATAGGCCCATTATCATACTCCAAACATGCATTACACACCCAAATACTAACATTTAAACATTTTATCAGACAAGGACCAATCTTAAGAAAAAACCCGAAAATTAGGGCGTTACACACTTACTATGAGCTTGAGAAGTTGAAGAAACCCTAGCTATGGAGACACATGAGTTTCAGCCCTTATGGAGAAAATGATAACAATTTTGCCATCTTTTTCCCTTTTAATTCCTTTTAATTATGACTAAAATGTCCTTCATTAAAATTTTGGTTATTTTTATCTGTGTATGTCCATTTTTTACCATGAAAACCTAATGGTATAATTACCATTTAAGGACCTCTACTTCAATTATGCTCTTCAATTTAATCCTTTCCTATCTAGAACTCATATTTATCAACTTTTGCAATTAAGCCCTAATAGGCAATTTAAACATGCAATTCATGAAATTTTCTATCAATACTCTAACACATGCATCTAATCACTGGGTAAATCATAAAAATTAATCGAAATAAATTTTTCTACCTCGGATTCATGGTTTTGCAACCACTATTCTGTTTAGGTCCTATTTCGGGATGTTACATGTTTTGAACTTGTTTTGGATGTCCTTTGTGTTGTATTGGTGCCTTGTTTTGAGCTTGTAGGGTAGACCCTTAAGGGTAGATAGATTGGCCTTGTAAATGGCCTATTTTTGTCCACACGGACAAAGACACGAGCGTGTGTCTCAGCCGTGTCTTTTGATGGTTCAATTTGAATTGAGCTTGGGGGCTCCGCACGGCCTCACACACAGGCATGTGACTGGCCGTGTGGCACAAGTCAGCATACCCTACAAGTTTGGCATGGCCGAGCACACGGCCTGGACACGGACGTGTGAGGCCATTTCGAATAGGCACACGAGTTGGACACACGGGCGTGTGATTGGCCATGTGACCAAGTCAATATGTATGCCCTGTTTCCACATGGCCTATGACACGGGCGTGTCTGGTGGCCGTGTGAGGCACACGGCCTGTTCACATAGGCCTGTGATGTTTAAAACTTGAAAATTTTTCTAAGTTTCGAAAATTTTTGTATGTGAACGGTTTAGTCCCGAACCACTTCTAAGCATGTTTTAAGGTTTCGAAGACCTATATAAGGAACAATATAATTGTGATTGAATGAGAATCGATAATGTCTGATTATTGAATATGAAATGTTTGAATAATGATGTGATTTGATCGGAAATGCCTCTTACCCCTATTCTGGCGACGGATATAGGTTAAGGGTGTTACATTACATTATATTATATTATATTATATATAGATAATCCTCAATATAATAACCTCTTTTATTTGTCTACCAATATTTTAACTATTGTAGAGAGGTCCATGTTATGATCCTACAACAACATTTAGCATTTGGATTATATTTGGTTGTTATGTATTTGTAATATAGCTCTAGTTGCTCACATTCTTGCAATTTCTTGCTTTACAAATTTCTTTGAATGGATTCTTCTTATTTAGTTGCATTAATGTACTTATCAAAAAAGATATCAATGATAATTTTATAAATAGGTAGTCCATTTTTTTTACTTAATGTTAATGTGCGATGTGTGTTCGAACAATTGTTGAGAAACAAACTAGGTGTTTGGAAGGAGTGGCTAAGGGAGTGGATACTCCTTGAAGCACTACATGAACAAAAAATAAAATAGAAGACACAAAGATTGTTTACATAGTTCAGTCTCCTTATGTCTGTGGAGCCTAGCTCAATGAAAAGTATCCACTATCTTTAAACTCTTACACAATGATCTTAAATCTATCACACATCCATGATAATTTCTTCACTTGTATCTTTAAAGACTAAAACCCTTAGCACTAAATTCACCCCTACGAGTTTATCTTGTAAAACCACAATACAACAAGTTTTATAATCACATTGCACTCACAAAATATAATTATTCACATGTACAAATTAAGTGCTTTCAATTCTTGGTACATAAACCTATACAAGTCTCTCAATTATATAGAGTTGTTTGAGACTTGCTAACATAGAGAAGATTTATATCAATCCCTATAAAAACAACCGCATTATACGTTGAATACAATATAATAATAATGAACAAAAAAATGGACTCTTGACAGCTAAGAATGCAGTGTTTCAATTCAACCTGATAGCCACGATCTAAAGGAATAAATAAGGTGAACCAATTCGATCCAATCTCCAAACTATGTTTCTCCAATTGATATGATCTTCACTGATGGACTAGAGATCATCCATATACTCAGCACAACCCATAGATATCGTTTAATAAATTGCCAACATTTCAAATATGAAAACTATCTCAAACAACTCCAATGGTAAAAGAGTGAGAACTCCCTTGGCACTCTATTACCATTTCTATATTTTTCAACAATCTTCCTTTTTAGCAAATTGTTGAACAAAACATACACAATGGAGGAAGCTATAACATCAAGTAACCTCAGCTCCCCCTTAACATATTCTCATTAATTCAATAAACTTAACTTAAAAAATAATTAAGTAGATTAATCATCAATGCCATCATGTGGTTTGTAAGATTTTTCTCTTTGTATTGACACGATGCTTTTTTTTTTGTTTCTAAGGAGATAGATTGATATTTAGACCTATATGGCACAAATGATGATGAAGAAATGAGAAAATAATGACAGGTTGAATGTGTGGAATTAGGGCTATAAATAAGACACCAATGTCCACAAGCTATTTGTGTTTGACTCCAAATAAAAGGCTCAAATTTGATTCCGTAATTATCGAGTTGAGCTTGCACTCAAGCAACTTAAGCTATTAATCAAGCTGAATTTGAGCATCATAATACTCAATTTGAACGGTTCTGAATCTAATTGAGCTTTTCATTTTAATATATTATATACGAAATCACATTTTTACTGTTGTTATATAAAAATAGCTTAAGTATGAAAGAGCTTAATTGAGTTGAAGTTGAAGTTCAAGTTCAAGTTCGATATTGAGTACAAAAATTAAGAAACAAGCCTAATAAAGCTCAAGTTTAAAAATTAATGTTTTATTGAACTTGAATTGAATATCGAGCCTTGAATTTCGAGTCAAATTTGAGCTTGAACTTGTGTTTTTCACTATTTGAGTTTCGCTCAACTCAACGACACTATTTTGTTAAATGATAGAATAATATGCATTCATACAAATACATATAATTATTGAGTTCAATTAACTAATTTATGAGTTACTAAGTTAAATTAACAAATGTTTTATTTTTTTTATGTTAAAAATTCATAATATAAAACTTAAGAACTTACATGATTTATCGGGCCAATATTTTTAATAAAAGTTACGAGGGTACTCCACTTATTAAAGAATTTTCATTTCATAGACAATAATGTCTTTGTTATAGATAAACGTAAAATATAAAGCAAAAAGAATTGCATCGTATAACTAAATTCTCAATAAAAGATTAGTGGTGCAGAGTATGATGGTATAGGCAAAAATGGGGCTATTTTAACAATTTAACTTAAAAAAATTTAATATTTATAAAAATGACTTAGATTCAAAAATATTTATTAAAATGGCTTGAAATGAACAATAAAATTGAGTTATGGAAAATAGATGATTGGCGACACTTTTTTCCTATTAAAAAATAATTTTTTGGGTTTTAGACACTAGATGGCCGGCACTATGTATTTTAAAAAAAAAATTGGGGGTGCTGGCACACTGATGGCCGGCACCACTTTTATTTGATTAAAAAAATAAATTTTTTGGGATAGTGGTGCCGGCCAACACAAGATCAAAATCACCCAACAAAAAAAATGGTAATATTGCAACATAACTCCTCCTTATTTTCTCATCTTTTTTATTTCCCAAGTTTAATTACATATTTTATATTTTAAAATAATATTAAATTACTTATCATGCTTTTTAATTTTTATTATATCGCTCACATTATTATTAAATTTAAAGTTTAATTTAAAATATATTGAACTACATATTTTATAAAATTCAAAATTTTCATTATTGAATTTTCCATCATATTTGAATTTTCGTGATTTTTTTAAATTTTTTTATTTTGTTAAATGTAACTTCATTGTTGTTAAACTCAAGTACAAATAATAAATTAAGCTTAAAAAATTTTATTTATTTTTAAATGTAATGATAATTTTTTGGAGGTGGTTGTAATAAAAAGTTGTTAAAGTTGTCTTATTTTAATATATTATTTAAGAACTTTAAACGAAATTATTTTAAAACTATTTATTAATTTTAATATTGAATTTTATAATTGTGAATATATATTAAAATGCTAAATACAGTATCCAAAATGACAATAATTAATACTAAACTAGTTAATTTTCAAATCAAAAGTAGTTAATTTAAATTTAATATGCACGATTAAATTATATGTTTTTTTGATAAAATTAGAATCTGCTTTAATGATTTTCATCTTTTATAATAATTCAAATAAACATTGCTAAATTATTTTTTTATATTTCAAAAAATAACGAGTAATATTGTAAAATATGTAGTTCAATATATTTTAAATTAATTTTTAAATTTAATAATAATGTGAGTGATGCAATAATAATTAAAAAACATGATAAGTAGTTCAATATTATTTTAAAATATAAAATATGTAATTAAACTTGGGAATAAAAAAGATGGGAAAACAAGGATGGGTTATGTTGCAATATTACCGATTTTTTTTGTTGGGTGATTTTGAGCTTGGGTGATTAGTGTGCTAGTACCCCAATTTTTTTTTAAAAAAATACATAGTACTGGTTATTTAGTGCCCAAAACCTAAAAAATTATTTTTTAATAAAGAAAAAGTGGTGCCGGTCATCTATTTTTTATAACCCAATTTTACTGTTTATTTTAAGTTATTTTGATAAATATTTTTGAACCTGAGTGATTTTTATAAATATCAACCTTTTTTAAATTAGATTAATAAAATAGCCCAAAAATGGGGTTGGGATTTAGAGGAGTGAGATAGGTGCGTCGGTCAGTTGAAAGGTAAGCATTTATTGGGCCCCACCGCAAGCCCACGTCCAGAAAACGACAAACTAGAGAGAACGTGTGACTAAAACAGAAACAGATACGTGTACATATTTTTAATATTTTATGAAAATAAGAGAGAATATTTATGATTCATGTCGTAAGAGCCGAAAGGGACACCAAGACTCGGCTCACATGGTCCCTTCTATATCTCTTCTTCCCATCATTCATACCTCTTTCCCCTTCCATTTTTTTTGGTTACATCAATCATAACTTTTCATTCCTTTGAGCACAAACCCAAGAAAATAAAGTGACTTCCTTCCTTCCTCCCTGAGTTTTTGTTCTCTATTTAGCTTAAGAAATTTATACACGTTTTCTTATGAAACATACGGAGCCAAGGAGGTGCAAAGAGTTTTCTATGGTGAAATGGAGGATGAGGAGGAGGCGGACTGCTTGCAGTGGCGGAGGCAGCACCGGTGGTCGATCAGTTAGAATGAAGATCAAAAGGTTGCAAAAGCTAATTCCGGGAGGGAAATTGATGCAACCGGATCGCCTGTTCTTGAGGACGGCAGATTATATACTGCATTTGCGCTTACAACTAAATCTTCTGCAAGCTCTTTCCAAGATTTACCAACCCTCAATTTAATCTCTCCTTTTCTTTTTATAAGGGTAAAGGTAAAAGTTATTTAAAGATTGAATGATGTTAACTAAACACTCCAATAATTCAATCGACATTAATATTCAAATATTTATGTAGATTATATATAATATAGAATTTAGATGGCATTTACTGCCTTGCCATATACAAATGTACTCTCTTCCTTCTTCTTCTTCTTCTTCTTTTTTTTTTTTTCCTTATAGTAATTGTATTTGAATGTTAAGGTTTTTCTCCTAAGAAGTTGGTTTATTCTTTTCTTTTAGTTTGTTAATATTGGTGGTTTTAATTTCCTCTGGAATTCATGCATGTGGGCTACCTATCTGCTGGAATTTCCGGCCTTTGCTCCTTCTTTCTTTCTCGTTTGTTGACTAAATTACAGTTATGTTTGTTTAAGTACATTTTGGACATCAAAATTATTCAGCCATTAACTTTTGTTAAGTGTGTAACAATAAGTTGATGTCGAATTTTTTAATTAGTCCATCTAATTTTAATTTTTATTTTCTTTTAAACTTTCCTTTTTCTTTCTCTTTCTCTTTCTTTTTCTTTTAGCTTTCCAGAACGTAAATAACCAAAATCCCCTCCCTAAAACAAAATATAAAACATCAAAACTCATTCTTAAATTCAATCTCAACAAGAAGAAAAGTAAACCCCATCTTCAACCCATTATTTATTATTCATGGAAATGTATAAATTTCTCTTTCTTAACTTATATGAAGTGTTCTTTTCATTTTCTTTATCTGCTTAAAGGATTCTCTGCTAAATGCAATTCTTAACTATGTTTAGTTTTATTTTTGACATACTTTTTTAGATGCCACTGCATCGATGAGTAATTGAAATTTCTATTTTCTAATAACAGAGTTCTATGTTTGCTTGTTTGGTATATTTTAAGCTAACTGGATTTTATTTGCAACGAGGTTGATTTCTATTATTTTTACTGCTGACATTCCAAATAAAACGTAACCTTCTTTCTCTTTTAGTTTCGAGCTGGGTTTTAGGAAGGTTTTCTTTTTGTCTGAATTGCTTCATTCTGACAATTGTTTCATTGTAATATTTTCTTTTCCTTTTTTTTTTTTTTTCATTTTCTATTCATTTAGATCTCTCTCATTTTATATTTGAATTAAGATCATTTTTAATTAATATACTAAAGGGTAATCAAAATTTTTAAAAGAATATTTAATTGTGTATTTTCAAAAAAATCCAGAAATATTATTTTATTTTACGTTTAAAATCATTATTTTATTTTTTAATAATTCTCATTAAATTCACATCAGTATTAAATATAAATTAATTTAAAAATTAAAAATTATTATTTTAATATTAAAATTAAATATTTTCATGAGTAAAAATAATAGGCCAGTAGTTTACTTAATTACAAAAATAATATAAAGATTTGTTTAAATAAAATGTTGTAGTTTAAGTGGTTCTTTAAAAATATATTATCCTTCATTTTTCTTCAATATTGGAGCTGACACAAAGCTCAAAATTTCCACATAAAGTTAACTCAATTCATCAAATTCAACAACCAAGAATTTTAAAATTTTCTAACCCCTTATTTGATGAAGGAGATATGATTAAAACCGCTCAAAAGAAAAAGTGCAAGTACTAACTATACAATTTGATTTAAAATGTTGATCTAAAAAAATGACATCTTTAGTGAGAGTTAACCACTGAGAGACCATAACAAGATAAATAGACGACATTAATGACTATATAATAATTTTCTAAAGTTTAGTAATCAAAATATAAACTTCAACAAACATAAGTGATTAGCTTGTAATTTATCCTTTTTAATTAAACAATACGTATACAAACAATTGTCATTTATTATGTTCTTATTTGATTTTGCTTAAATATTTTCTCTATAAAAATCATGGATAATAAGTCATACTTGTATAATATATAATGTAACGTCCTGATTCCTAACCCGATTACCGTGACTGAGTTACAAGATGTCACCTCTGTTGTCAGAGCAACTACAATCGATAACATCCAATTCCATGTCAATATATACATTTAAATACAAGTAATTCATACAAATTAAACAATGTAATATCATTTTCGGACCTTATATTTGTAATGCCTTCAACCCGACCTGATTCACCGGGTCTGAATCTCGGGTGTTACTACACATAACTTAGCAAAATTTCAAGACAAGTGACGGATACTCCTTACTTAATACATATTTCTTATTATTTTACTTAAAGACTCAATTTTAAAGGAACAAAGAAAAGTATTTAAAAATAATATAATACATTAGATTTATCATAATTTAATATAATAAAAAAATTGATTGAGAACAAACACGATAAGGCGTAATCCTACTATACGCTATTTTTTCCAAATAGCCTGTTATATGCATAATAACCCGGATCGTCGCTTCTCTAGCACATTCCTGGTTTGGTCTCTCTTGGCGAACTCACTTTTCAACAATACCTAAAACATAAACATAACGTTTGTAAGTTACACAAACTTAGTGAGCTTTAATACAAAATATCCGAAATCTTCTTTGTTGAATTTCTCATCTCTAAGATTCGATTTCATCTTTGTTTGGGCAAACACCTTCATCATCTTGGGCTTGCAACTACACGCCAACTACTATACTTATCATATTAATTCTCACTTCACTGCTAGGTTGACTTCAAATCTTTCCAGACAATATATTAGTATTTTTTTTCTCTTAAAACAACCAAAATACTTCTCGAAAGAATATCTCATCAGGGACCACTTCATACAAACCATCTCTTTACACAAACACTTATTCCAAAACTATTGTTCATAGACATTATTCATTGGCAAATACTTACACATTTGGCGAAGTCCCACAATGACTTGAATACCATCAGTTTACTAATCGAATCATATTCTATTTCAATACCCAACACAAACTCATACTGATGATGAACTAACCAAATCATTCAGAAACGTTTCTTACAACTCTTGTTACAAAGCACAATAATACCCAAGTTTACAAATAGCGCAAATACCATATAATTCTAGAAACAAAATAAGATGCTATTCAGATATGGTAGATACCAGACAACTCTGACTTACAACCATGCATAACACAAATGAAATCAAACCAATGGAAACTTATATACCTCTTGTAACTAAGAGTACACCCATATTCCAAACAGATAGATGATCTCAGCAGATACCCTATTTGAACATACAAATTCATACATCCTTTTAAGAGATTTCCCTTAAGACTCACCCGATTACATCAAAGAAGTATTCAAACCAAAATAACATCAGACATATCATAACCTTATCATAGACTTATCCATAAAAAAAATCTTCAAAACTTACCAAGAACTTACCTCAATGGTGAATAACCACATACTACCACATAGATATCATCAAATACGCCAATAAGATGATACAGAACTTGCCTCAAAGGCTTAGTAGATCACACCACACAGTCAAACATATAGATTCACATGTTTACTATCTTGACAAACTTTCATAGAATGTGTCATGGGTTTCTCCCTCATGGACTATACATAAGTTCATGTCATGATTTGCCAATTTGATCTACACATTATCAAAGGCATCACCATGAACATTCATATTGTCATATATTTCCATGAGTGTCAACCACATGGACTTACACATTCTTATGTCTTGACCTGCCACTCCAGCCTTCATCTTACTAGAGACTGCACCATGAATACTTTCATATCACACATTGCCATGGGTTTCAACCACATGGTCATACAGTTATTTTCGTAATGTGATCATTCAGTTTGGCTAGCAATATACCTACCCTACCAGAGGAATCATATAATAGCCCAATTTTCAGTGGTTCAGAAACAGTGATTCGAGATCACTAAATCCGACGAGTAAATTTGAAAATTTAATAAATTAATATTTATGAGTCAAGTGTGATTTTAGAAATATTCTTAAGCTAGTGAGTTTTGTGATTTGAAAGAATTTATTAGGTGAATTGGGTAAAAATGAGGTATTGAGACCTCGATTTTATAAACCAAGCCGTAAATATTTTTATAAATATTTACGGAGTGTTATTAAGTCAATATTAAAGTTTCAATAGAAAATTTTAATGTTTGGATAGTTAATTAATTGAAAATGATTAAATTAAAAAAGGTATAAAATTTGCTAAAATGATTAAATTAAAAAAGGTATAAAATTTGCTAAAATGATTAAATAGCTTAAGTGATGAATAATGAGGGACTTGAGTAAATATGCCTAAATGCAAGGCATGAGGCGGCATAAGCAGAGAAATATCAAGGAAATAGTGTGAACAAGGGGTAAAATTGGAAATTTTATAAAATTAAGCTTAAAAATTGAAATTACATGATAATTTTAGACATTTTTCTTCTAAAACTTTAGCAAAACACCATTGAAGGTCCTCTAAGCTGGTTTTTCATATATTTTCATCACGTGAGTTCAATTCTTGCTCTTTTCTTGTAATTTTTGAGTTTTTGAGACTTTTACAATTAGGTCCAACATTTAATTCATTAGTTTTTGATTTCATGGGTGATTTTGAAAGTTGCCATTGATAACTGCTGGATGTTTATGATGAATTAAAATGGATTTGAAGTTTTAATTTTGTTATATGATGATTTTATCAAGCAATTTCAATCGAAATTTATTTTAGGACCTAATTGTGAAAAAGTTAAAAATTAGGGTTTGGTGTTGAAATTCTGAATATCAAAGGCTATATAGTAGCTTAAAATAATTGGATAAAGTGTTAATTAATAAAAATTAGCTCAATTGATGGGCTAAATGATCAGGGACTAATTTGTAAAAATTGTAAAATTTAGGGTAAATGTGTAATTTCAAAAATTGAAGGGTATAAATTGTGAAGTGAATTAGAATTGAACTAGATGCTAATGAATGAATAATTTTATATTATAGATCAAGAACTCAAAGATAAACGCGAAAAAAGGGAAATTAACATATTAGTCCCTAGATTTCTACAACCTTTGCAAACTACCCTAGGTAAGTTCATATGGTTGAACTTTAATGATAAATTGTTAATTTAGGAATGATATAATGCATTATTTCATATATTGCTATTGATTTATGAATATGAAAATTGAATTGAATGTTAAAATTAAGTGGAACGCAAGATTGAGTACAATCGTTCCGTGATGAAAGACGAATTGACGGATAAGACCATGGTTGGACCATGGAAATTGTTTAAATGTAAGACCATAGCTGGGTTATGACATTTTAGTGAAAAGGCCATAATTGGATTATGGCACTGTGAACGTAAGACCATGGTTGGACCATGGCAGTATATGTATATGTGTAAGACCATAACTGGGTTATGGCATTATGAGTCTAAGACCATGGCAAGCAGGGCCATGGCAATATACGTGTAAGACCATAGTTGGACTATATCATAAAAAAACGATGTACTCAATTTTGTAAGACATTCTCTAATTTGACGATGATTGATAAGTGTCACATGAATTGAAGTGATAGAATTTAAGGAGGTTTTAATGTTGAGCTCAATCAAGTGAATTCATCATTTGAATTTATGATTGACAAGAAGTGTTATTGAAATGCTTGTGTTATGATTTGTTATAGTATGTTCTGTAAGATTTATCTTTAAAGCTAATGAACTTACTAAGCTTCATTAAGCTTACTCGTGTTGTTTAATGTTTCTTGTAGATTAACGTGAGATTGGAGGATTGGATCAACACATCAGATTACACTATCCAGATTACACTGGTAGATTGTGTTAAATAACCTATGGTTTATATGGCATGGGTAACAGCCCGTTTTAGGGCCAAATCGACACAGTGGTTTTGGGACCACAAATTCGAAGTAGAAAAATTTATTGTGATAATATTTTAAGGTCTAAAGTATGATTGAATGCATGTGTGAAAATTTTATTAAGAAATTTTATCGATAGGATGTCCAATATGACTAGTAGGACTAAATTGCAAAAGTACAAAATATGTGTTCTAGAAACCTTGGGTGTCTATTTGTTATGATTCTTAAATTTGGAGGTCCTTATTTAGTAATAAGACCATTACATCTCATGATGGACAAAAATGGACATGGAAGGGTAAAATTTCAAAGTTAGGCATTAAGGGCATTTTGGTCATTTGGTGAATAAAGACAAATAAAACAAAATAAAATGTCTTCATCTTCCCCAATTTAGTCCCTTATGCAAAAAATTTGAAGGGTTCCATAGCTAAGGTTTTGGCCACTTTCAAGCTTGATTGTAAGTCCATCCTAACCCCGTTTTTAATGATTTTTACGTTTTTGAAATCCTTGTAACCTAATCTATCCCTTTCAAGGACTAATTTGAAGTATTAGCAAAGTTTAAAATTTTTCCCATGTTAGACATGCATGTATTTTGATGTCTAATGGTAGAATATGAATGATAGTTGTGTGATAAACGACTTTTGCTAGGTGATTTTGGGTGAAAATGTCAAAAAGGACCTATTTGCAAAAGTTGTAAAATGTGTGTAAAAATATGTGAATAAATGAAAAATGTGGGATGCTATAAGCATTTTAAGGTTTGGCTAGGCTTGGGTTTCGAGAAAAATGAACACATTTCATTTTACGAGCCTAGGGACTAAAGTGTAAATAAGTGAAAAGTTAAGGGCAAAAATGTAATTTTTCCATAATATGATTTTTGGTCTGAATTGAATAATGTGATAATTAAATGGGCTAAATTTGTTATTATAGATTAAGAAAAACGAAGTTCTGACCTAGATCGAGGGAAGAATAAAATATTTAACGATTAGGTCTCGTTTCTACTATTTTGTACCGAGGTAAGTTTGTATGTAAATAATGCATCGTTATATTTTATTTATATGCTTTAATATTGTATGAATTGTGTAATTAGCTCTTTAGATGTATTTGATAAAGTTTCGATAAGTGAGAAATCCCGGTTGAACCTTAGGAATAGAATAAGATACGAGTGACATGTCATTAGAAACCTATGTGTAAATATGTGATTGTGTGATTCCGGGTGCTGGTCTTGTACGTCCTACCAGTGGCTAGATACTCCGACATGTGTTGCGAGTACCTGTCATTTTGTATGAGTAGCACTGGGTAGCTACGTCCTGACCATCAGCTTGTGTGAGTAGACCCATGATTAGCTCGAGAATGAGCGTATATGTGAAATGAGATATGTGGTAGCTTTGGCTACATATATGGCACTTATCTGCAAGATCTTTGAGTATCCATTAATATTCCGAGTGTTTAATGGAAGTGACAAATATGTGAAAATATGTGTTTGTATGATGATATGGTACAAGTGTGTACATGAAATTCATAAGTATGAATTCTATAAGTGATGATCTTACGATATGATTGTGCTTGAGTAAGTAAGCCTATGTTATTCCAATGATAAATGTATTATCTTTCATTATATGAATTTACATGGTGATTATGTGGTTAAGATGTTTATTATTTGCATATGAACTTACTAAGCTTTTTAGCTTACTCCCTTTTTCTTTCCCTTATTTTATAGTGTCACCAAGCTAACTCGAGACCGGAGATCGTCGAAGACTTGCCTCATACTATTAGAAACATTATTTTGGGTATTGAAGAAAATATTATTTTGAGAGTATGGCATGTATAGGGGACTTGGTCATTTTGTTATGTATTATAATTGATTTAGTCAAATTGTTGGCCTATTGGTCGAAAGTTTATTTGTATAAGGCCATTGGAAATTGGCTAATGTTAAGTATATATAATCATTTGATGATGTAGTTCATAGTTGTGGAAATTTGCAAGATTTGGGTTGATGAGTATGTGGTGTTTAAGTATGATAGATATACCATGAGAATGATGTGATAATGTCTTGATTGTAGGCATTTGGTTACTTAAGTATGCTATATTTTGTACCTATGAATTGGTGTTTGTGTGTATACGTAACAGGGTGGCAAATGGCTTGGTAAATAGCCTTGTTTTTGTCCACACGGGTAGACACACGAGCATGTTTCTAGGCCATGTGTGACACACGATCTACCCCATGGGTGGTGTGGATAGGCCGTGTGTCCCCTACACCTTAATTTTGAGAAACAGGATGCTCAGAATTGAGCACATGGGCAGAGACACGGGCATGTGTCTTAACCGTATGGATGGCACGGCCTTGAACACGGGCGTGTGCCCAGGGTGTGTAAAGTCTACACCTATTTTATAAAATATTATGAAAATTAAATTGACCACAAGGCCTAAGCGCATGGGCGTGTGACTTGACAGTGTGACCTTCAAATGTTGATGACGTCATAAATAGAGAGTTACACGAGTTAGGGACACGGGCGTGTGTGATCACACGGCCTGCCCACATAGGCATATCCCATAACCACATAGGCGTGTGACCCCTGTGTAGTGGAAATTTTCTAAGTTTTTGAAAAATTTTCTAACGTTCTCAGTTTAGTCCCGAAGCACTTCCAATGTATGTTTTGGGCCTCGTAGGCTCGTTTTAAGGATTTTTTAATTAAATGTGAATAGTTTTAATTTGGACTCAAATTTATGTCTCAGAATTGTATATTTATTCGTGTGATAAGTCCGGTAATGCCTCGTACCCTGTTCTGGCGCGTTAAATACTGGTAAGGGGTGTTACATTTAGTCGTATCAGAGCTATGGTTTAGTCTGTTCTCGGACTAACCTAGCGTGCGTATGAGTCTAGCTTACATGCCATATATATAAATTGTGATAAAGTGACAACTCCTGACAATTTAAATTGTATTTTCATATAGTAAATGGATCCCAATTGAGCCGTAGCTGATGACATTGAAAGTAATGCACCGGCTCCCGCCCAAGGGACCGCGCCACCCGAAAGTAGACATGTGATAATTAGTCAAGGAGGAGAGGCTAGGGAGGCCTTTCTCCACATGATGAATGAGTGGTATTTGAAGTTTGTTCGAACAAATCCGAATGCTCAACATCCTCCACCCCCTCCTTATCCTCAACCGGTTCTCATAGCTCCCCAAGGTGTGGAAATGGTAAGATTGAATAAGCCCCCGGTTGATAAGATTCGAAAGTATGAGGCTGAAGAATTTAGGGCTAATATAGATAATGATCCCGAGAGGGTAGAATTCTAGCTTGAGAACACTACTCGAGTATTTGATAAGCTTTCTTGCACACCAGATGAGTGTTTGAAATGTGCTATATCACTTCTAAGGGATTCAGCCTATCAATGGTGGAAAACTTTAGTATCAGTGGTACTAAAGGAAAGAGTCACTTGGGATTTCTTCCAAGAGGAATTCAGAAAGAAGTATATAAGTCAGCGGTTTATTGATTAGAAACGTAAATAGTTCTTAGAGTTGAAACAAGGCCGAATGATTGTGTCTGAATACGAGCGAGAATTTGTTAGACTCAGTAAGTATGCTTGGAAATGTGTTTCCACAGAGGCCATCATGTGTAAGAGGTTTGAAGATGGGTTGAATGAAAATATTAGACAATTTGTTAGTATTTTAGAGCTGAAGGAATTTCTTGTGTTAGTCGAACGAGCTTACAAAGCCGAAGAGTTGAGTAAGGAAAAGAGAAAAGCTGAGCTTGAGGTCAGGGATTCGAGAAAGAAGCCGATGAATAAGTCATTCTAGTCTTCGTCAAAGAAAATGAGAGATATGCACATTCGTTCGAATGTTTTAGCTGAGAACCCTAAAAGAGATCATGGGAAGCAATATTCGGGTTCTAAGGCCCAAACTACGTCAATAGCGAGCACTGGTAATGCTAGGTTTAATAAGCCTGAATGCCAACATTATGGAAGGCAACATCCCGGTGAATGTTGGATAATTAACCAGGCTTGTTTTAAATGTGGCTCCCAAGATCATTTCATTAAGGATTGCCCTGAAATGATTGAAAAAGATAACTTTCAGAATGCTTGTGACAGCCCTATTTTGGCCCTAATCAGAAAAGTGGTTTCGGGACCACTAAACCGAGTCAGAAAATTTTTAAAATATTATTTTCAGTGTTTTTATTATGTGAATTTTCATATGTGAAAGTTTTGTGTTTCAATTTTATCATTTGGATGTCAAATTATTAATTAATGACTCAATTGCATAAAAGAAAAATTAGTGGGACAATGTGCAAGTGCCGAATTGTAGATGTTCTTTTAATATAAAGGACTTAAGATGCAATTAGGCCATGCATAAATTGCGTGTCCCTATCGTGACTTGTTTTAATTTCACGCAGAAAAGGCAACTAAGGGGCTAAGAAAGGTGTTCCAGAGTCTATTTAAACACCCTAGGAGAGGGCTTAGGGACACACAGAGTGAAAGGGTAGGAATTACTTGAAGAACGTCGATTGATCTATCTCAGAAGTAGGATTTCCATCAAGGCTGAAGATCTCCCTTCAATTTCCTTTAGGGTTTTTGGGTTTTCTTTATATTTTGTTGTTTTCCCCATTTTAAAACTTTTTCCTTTATAATTATGAACTAAATCCCCTAAATACCTGAGGGGGATGAAACCTAAGATGGATCTTGTTATTAATATCTAAATTATATGATAAATACTTGATTTGTTCTTAGTTATGTGTCCTTGATTCTTGTTTTAGTATTTCAGGATATTAACTCAAGTGTTGATGTGCTTATTCAATGGAGCAAAAGTCCCTGTCTAAGAGTAGATCCAACACAATTAAGCGGATTTGATTGCAATCCCAGACATAGGACGACGAAAATCTGCCGAATTAGAGTCAAATCTAATAAGGGAATCCATAGATTGAGTTAATACAATACTTAGGGTTTTAATTAGAAAGAAATTTCAATTAATCAACCCAGGCTTAGTTGTTCTTAGTCTTGAAAGAGATATTAACATAATTTAGGGATTTCTACGGATCAAATCAAGTGAATAAATCGCCTAGTTCAGAGTCTAATAATAAGTGAAGTCTAAGTGGATTCTTCCTTGGGTATTGTCTTAATCAATCAGTTTTCCCAAAAGCAATTTTCCCAATTTACTCTATGTCGTGTTCTTAGTTAATTAGGTTAATTTAATTAGTTTAAAACAATTCCCCTTATCTCTAGGCTAGATAATAGAAAGAAAGTTATTACTAGTACTTTTAGTTCTTGTGGGTTCGACATTCCGGTCTTACCACTAAACTATACTACTGTTCGATAGGTGCGCTTGCCTTTATTGTGAAAATAGTTAGTTTTCAGGTACGATCATATTATTACTTGACTATCATAAATATAATGCATCAAGTTTTTGGCACCGTTGCCGGGGAACTAAAATATTAGGAACACTCGATTTTTATTACTTTAGCCATTTTTACTTTTATTGCAATTTATTTTCTATTTTTATTTTAGGTTTTATTTACTAAATCTTTCTTTTTATTCTGCTCCAACAGGTGTCTCTAGTTTATGACAAGAAGAAACCCGTCAGGGCCTTTGCTTTTTGATAGTGAGATAGAAGCATCAGCTCCCAAAAATCGAAGAGAAATAAGGCTAAGCTTACAGTACGTAGAAGAGATGGAGGCAAATCCGAACAATCCACTACCTCATGTGGTAGCCCCAGATCCTATGAATCAAAATCCTGCTCCTCGTACTATGTATAATTATGCTAAGCCTAATTTAGCTGGTACTGAATCTAGTATTGTTAGGCCTGCTATTGTTGCAAATAATTTTGAATTGAAGCCTGACACTATACAGATGATCAATAGTTTGTTCAGTTTGATGGTTTGCAGGATGAGGATCCTAACACACATTTAGCAAACTTTTTGGAATTCTGCAACACTTTTAAGATTAATGGCATTTTTGATTATGCCATTCGCCTTCGGTTATTTCCCTTTTCTTTGAGGAATAAAGTTAAATAGTGGTTGAACTCTCTACCACGAGGGTCCATCACTTCTTGGGAACAAATGACCTAAAAATTTCTTTAAAAATATTTTTCATCGGCTAAAACGACAAAGTTGAGGAATAACATATCTTCTTTTGTGCAGATGGATTTAGAGACACTTTATGATGCATAGGAGAGATACAAGGACTTGTTGAGAAGGTGCCCTCACCATGGGTTACCTTTGTGGCTACAGGTTCAGACTTTCCACAACAGTTTGAACCCCTCAACGAGGCAAATGATAGATGTAGTTACCGGTGGAACCATAAACAAGAAAACACCTAAGGAGGCTTATGAGTTTATAGAGAAGATGTCATTGAATAACTATTAGTGGCAAGTCATGAGGACAAAGCCATAAAAAGCTATCAGTGTTTTCAATATTGATGTAGTCACTATGCTTTCTAGTCAGGTAGAACTTTTGAATAAAAATATTGACGGTTTAGTTGGTTCTACGCAGGTACATCTAGTGATGAGGTGTGATTCAATTGGAGGAGGGACGCATAACACGGATTATCAACCTTACAATCCTACCACTGAGGAAGAACAAGTCAACTATATGGGTAACAATTCGAGACCTTAGAATAATCTATATAGTAATACTTACAGTGCAGGTTAGAGGAACCACCCCAATTTTTCATGGGGAGGTCAAAGGAATCAAGGAAATCAAAGGCCACCACCCCTTCTAGGCTACCAACAACCACCCTACCAACAAGAGAAAAAGTCGAACCTTGAAGAGATGCTCACAAAATTTATCTCAGTGTCAGAAACCCATTTCCAAAACACCGAGACAACACTCAAAAATCAGCAAGCATCGATTCAAGGGCTCGAAACCCAGATAGGACAACTTGCTAAGTTGATCTCTGAAAGACCACAAGGCAGCTTACCAAGTAACATAGAAACTAACCCAAGGGAGCAAATCTATGCTATTACTATGCTTGACGAAGGAGAGTTAGTCCAGAATGAATCAGAACCGAGGTAAGAAGCTGTGGTAAGTAAAGGTAAGGTTGATGTAAGTCACAACGAGCCAATCAGTAAAGAATATAAACCTCGTGTCCTATGCCCGAATGCGACAAGGAAAGACCACACAGATGAACAATTTGGTAAATTCCTTAAGCTCTTAAAAAAATTACATATGAACTTACCGTTTATTGAAGCTCTTTTCCAGATGCCAAATGCCGTTAAATTCTTAAAAGAGCTTTTAGTGTGACAGCCCTAAATTGACCCTAGTCGAAAAGTGATTTCAGGATCACTAAACCGAGTCACAGTTATAATTAAACATCAAATTTCATGCCTATAATATGTGAAAATATATGTGTGAAATTTTGATTCTTTGATTTTTGTCATTTGATTGTAAATTGAATCAAAAAGGGCTTATGTGAAAGATCTTGAAAACGTGATAGGCCAAATTGAAGTGATTAATTTTAGAAGGATAGTGAATAGGTGGACTTGCATGTCAATATCACCTTTTTAATTATAGTGGCCGGTTATGATGTGTTGATTTATATTAAATATATTTGTTTTATGTTAATAATTTCATAATGGTTTTATTAAAATAATAATAGATGAATAAAGTAAACTTAAAAGGGTGAAGAAAACAAAGTTTCTCACTCTTTTTCTCAATTGCCGAAATCAAATAAGAGTTTAGTAAAGAAGATGAGCAAGTATTCGGCCATGGGTGCGTTTAATTGAAAGGTATGAATTCTATGCTAATTTCTTTAAAATTTGAGATTTTAAGTTAGTTTTTAAGCTTTTGACATAGTCCATGAGTTGATTTTTAGTTTAATGGTGAATCTTTCATTCGGCCATTGTTGTAAAGTATGAAGCTTTGAAGCTTTTGAGTTTTGATGATAGAATTATATTATGGAGTGTTTGAGGGATGAATTGAGGTCAAATTTGTATGGTTATTTGTTAATATGCTTTAATAATGCAACTTGTGCTTTGTGTGGCTTAATTAGCTAAATGGGACATTCGGCTATGTCCATTAGAATGAATGAATCGGTGTTGAATGTTTAATTGATGTCCTTACAAGTATAGTTGAATTGGAAGGTTAATATATGTGTTTTAGATAAATTCAAGGACTATAAGACTTTCGGCTAAGGGTTTTAAATTAGAGAACCGTGTATTAGATTTGATTTTAATGTTTGGTTATTAAATGATTTTTGCACCATTGCCGAATGCTCTTGACATTGAGGTATGTGTTAATTGAATGCAAACTAAGGAAATATAGGAATTATCTTTGCCGTTATGTGCTAACAAAATGAAAATGGGTTAAATTGCTTATAATGTGCCAAATATGGGCTTGTCGATTTGAAATTTCGGTCATGGATGAAAGGCATGATGTTTTTGTGAATAAAGTGGAAAGCTAAATTTTTGTGTTTGTGTGAACAATTGCCGAATGTACTTAAGGGTTGAAATGAATCTATCATGTGTCATTTTAATCTTAGTATAGTAAAACTTAGTTGGAAGTTCCATGTAGATTATGTGGTAGTGCCGAATGTGTTATGTGATTAGGGGAACCATGTGAATTCGGCCATTAAGGTTATTTGTATATTTTTGGCAATGTGGTATAAGTGTATTAAGGGTAAATTAATCAATTGGAATGTGAGAAATGATGTGTAAGATTATATTATAATTGAGCTAATTGTAACTAATATGGCCTATTTAGTTTTCTTGTTATATTTCTCTATAAGCAATGCATAATGGAGTTGTAATAAGATAAATTTGTTTAATTTAGCTCAAGAGCAACAAGAGCCAAGCTCGGATAGGGGGAAAACTAAAGTGCTCGAATAACTGCTTTCAATCTTCGACAACTTTTTGAAGTAAGTTCTTAAGAGTTTGGTTTGATTTGTTATGCTTATTGGTTAAATGAAAGTAGCTAAAAGAAAGTTGTTATTAGTTTGTCAATATGACGAATGCGAATGGAATAGAAACTATTAGTCGAAGATAGCTATTATGCTTATAATTTGAGTTAAATGTGAAAATGAGATGTCTAATGAGCACTTTGATGGATATATATATATATATGTCATATGAATGATAAAATAGATTATCACAAGTTGGGATTAGTTAAAAGCTAAAGTTAATTATGTTTATTCATGTTATTGGTAACCATGTGGGAAGGCCGGATGTGATATGAAGTTTTAAATTTGGTAATTGCCGAAAGTGAATAGAATGTGGGCCATGAGCCGAATGTGTCTTGTGCATATAAATGAATTTGAGAGATTATGTGTTATGATGCATAAATTATACCTATGGGATTTGATTGAATGATGGAAGCCTTTGTGTAAATGTATATGTGTTATGGCCATAGGGAATTTGATTTTCGTAATGTGACATTCGGGCTTCAAGCCTAGCAGGCTATAATGCCAGTGAGATGGCATCAGGCTTCGAGCCTAGCAGGCTATAATGCCGGTGAAATGATATCGGGCTTTGAGCCTAGCAGGCAAAATGCCGGTGAAATAAATTCAGACTTAAAAAGTCTAGTAGGCGTTGAGCCAGTGACGAATCTCGGGTTTATACCTAGCAGGCCGAATGCCGGTGATTTGATAAGTGCATGTGACAACAAGGTTTCGTGCATAAATGATAAGTAAATTCGCATAATATAATAAACTGTCCAGGTACGTGATACTTACTTATTATATGAGAATGAATCCAAATGAATTTTGAGTTGCTCAATTGTGTATATTCGACTTATGTGCTTTCATTTATGGAAATAAATAATTTGTGTATGGTCTAGAATAAAGAAATGATGTGTAAATATGGACATGATAATGTGTTTGAGAATATTCGGCCAAATGGTAACATACTTAGAAAATGTTTATTTGCAAATCCGAATGGTTGATTCTATTTGTGTTTGAATTTTGAGCATTTTTTGAGACTTACTAAGCTTATGGAAGCTTACTCCATTTGTTATGTTTCCTTCTGTTTGTAGATCTCGTTTTGAAGCTACGGGCTCAGGGATTTAAGCTTAAGTCACTCACACTATCGTCGTTATTTTGGTATCTTCAGTAGTTTATTTTTTTTGAAACGATGGCATGTATAAGCTAAGCTCTCTATTTTGGAATCAAATTTTATTTTGATTTGTAAATATTCAAGCCATGCGAATATGGCTTATTAGTTCCTAATTATAAATGAATGGCTTGATGAAGTTATGTGAATGGTTACTTAGTACTTATGTCAAGTAGTGGGAAGAGCACATAGAATTATGTTATTCACATAAGTTTGAATGGAATAGCATGAGTATCCGATGTGATTAATGAGAAAATTGACTTATAAATGAATTATCTTGCTATTAAATAGATTCGACCATACTCATTAATGTGTAAATACTTTATAAAATTTGATAGTGAGCATTTAGTAAACTATAGAGTTATATTGGCATGGATTGAATCATATTAATGAAGTGAAACATACTCGGTTGTAATCAAATTGAAGTAGTTTACTTTTGGTAGTGTGTATATATATATATATGAAATTTATGTTTAGTATGTATCTATAAACTTCTGTAAGTTCTATTTAGTTAAGTAATGCCTCGTAAACCTATTCCGGTGACGGATACGGGTTAGGGGTATTACATTTTACTGGTATCAGAGCTACGGTTTAGTCGATTCTAGGACTAACGTAGCGCATGTGAGTCTAGCTATAGATGCCATTTTGTGTTAATATGATAGTGTGATGACGTCTGACAGTTAAAATGTGTTTTTCGTATAGCAATGAATCCCGGTCTTGATCTAGCCATAGCTGATAATGTTGAGAGCGTTGCGGCTGCTCCCGCGCAAGGGACTACGCCAATCGACTCTCAGCCAAATACCAGTCATCGAGATGGTGACACAAAACAAGCTTTCTATGCTATGATAAGTGATTGGTTCACTCAATTCCTTCGAACTAATCTGGCTGTTCCACAACCCCCGCCCTCGAATACTCCACTTCTAACACCTGTAGCCCCTCTTGTGACCAATTTGTTGAGTCGAGTAGGCCCCCGGTTGACAAAATTAGAAAATATGGGGCTGAAGAGTTTCGAGCTACAGTTAGCGATGATGCTGAGCAAGCTGAATTCTTGTTAGACAATACTATTCGAGTATTCTATGAATTATTGTGTACATCCGAAGAGTGTTTGAAATATGCTGTGTCTCTGTTACGTGACGCTGCTTATCACTGGTGGAGTACTCTGATTTCAGTGGTTCTGAGAGAGAGGGTCACCTGGGAATTCTTTCTGACAGAATTCTGTAAAAAGTATATTAGCCAGAGATTTATCGACCAGAAACGTAAAGAGTTTCTTAAGCTTAAACAGGACCGGATGATAGTAACAGAGTATGAGAGAGAATTTGTACGGCTTAGCTGATATGCTCGCGAATGTATTTTGTCCGAGGCCATTATGTGTAAACGCTTCGAGGATGGATTAAATAAAGATATCAAATTACTGGTTGGTATTCTAGAAATTAAGGAGTTCGTAGTGCTTGTTGAGCGGGCTTGCAAAGCCGAAGAGCTTGGAATTGAAAACAGAAAAGCTGAAGACGGAGCCAGAGAGTTCCATAAGAGATCTTCGGGAAAGTCTATTCAGCAATCATCTAAGAAAATTTGAGATGATTCGGGCCGATCCAAGAATACTTCAGGCTATTCCAGACGAGATCGCGATCGACCTTCGGTGAGTACGCGAGCCACCTCTGTTGCTAGTGCGGGCAATGATTGTCGAGATAGATCAGAGTGCAAGCATTTTGGAAAGCAGCATTTAGGGAGCTGTAGATTGCATGATCGCTCATGTTTCAAGTGTGGGTCAGCCGATCATTTTATCTGAAATTGTCCGAAAATAGTTGAGCAGAACATTGATCCGAGTGAGAGACCTAGTAGCACGGCAGAACGAGGCAGACCACCGAGACGTGGGGGTAATGTGAGCAGCAGTCAAAGAGGGACCAGAGACACCGCGGTTAGATCTGAGGCTCGTGCACCTGCCAGAGCATATGCTATCCGCGCTCGTGAGGAACCTTCTTCTCCGGATGTTATTACTGGTATTTTTAGTCTCTTTGACACTGATGTTACTGCTCTGATTGATCCCGGTTCAACTCATTCATATGTGTGTGAAACCTTAGCATCCAGTAACACTCTTCCTGTTGAGTCTACTGAGTTTGTGATTCGAGTATCAAATCCTCTGGGTCGTTGTGTATTAGTTGATAAAGTGTGCAAGAAATGCCCCCTAATGATTCGAGATTTCTGCTTTCCGGCCGATTTGATGCTATTACCATTCGACGAATTTGATATTATTCTCGAGATGGATTGGTTGACTGTGCACGATGCTGTAGTGAATTGCAAGTGAAAGACTATTGATTTGCGATGTTCAAATAATGAGATAATTCAGGTTGAGTCTTCCGATTTGAATGGGTTACCAGCCATGATATCTTCGATGCTAGCTCAGAAATATTTAAGAAAGGTCTATGAAGCTTATTTTGCTTATGTATTGGATAGCAAATTATCTGAACGAAAGCTTGAGATCGTACCTGTGGTTTGTGAGTATCCGAATGTGTTTCCTGAGGAATTACCTGGACTACCACCTGTTAGAGAGGTTGAGTTCGGCATAGAGCTTGTACCAGGTACAACTCCGATTTCAATCGCTCCGTATCATATGGCTCCGACTGAGCTGAAAGAGTTGAAATCTTAGTTGCAAGAGCTGACAAATAGAGGTTTTGCACGATTGAGTTTCTCACCCTGGGGCGCACCAGTCTTGTTTGTGAAAAAGAAAGATGGAATTATGAGAATGTGCATCGACTATCGACAGCTGAACAAGGTCACTATAAAGAATAAATATCCGTTGTCCCAAATCGACGACCTATTTGATCAATTAAAGGGAGCTTCAGTATTTTCAAAGATCAATCTACGATCTGGCTATTATCAGTTGTGAGTCAGAGACTCAGATGTGCCCAAGACTGCTTTCAGAACGAGATACGAACACTACGAGTTCTTAGTGATGCCGTTTGGGCTAACTAATGCCCCTGCAATTTTCATAGATTTGATGAATCGGGTGTTCAAACAGTATTTAGACCAATTTGTGGTTGTATTCATAGACGACATTCTGATTTATTCTCGCGACGAGAATGAGCATGCCGAGCACTTGAGATTTGTGCTTCAGATTTTGCGTGATAATCAGTTGTATGCGAAATTCAGTAAATGTGAGTTCTGGTTACACGAGGTCAGCTTTCTGGGTCATGTTGTGTTCGCTTCAGGTATTCGAGTCGATCCGAACAAGATTTCGGCCATTCTTGACTGGAAACCTCCGAGAAACATTTTAGAAGTTCGAAGCTTTTTGGGACTTGCCGGGTACTACAAACGATTTGTAAAGGGTTTCTCGATGATCGCAACACTGTTGATGAAGCTGTTGCAGAAAGACGTCAAATTCGAGTGGTTTGCAGAGTGTCAGAAAAGTTTCGATCAGCTGAAAACTCTTTTAACGGAAGCTCCAATGTTAGTTCAACTAGAGTCCGGTAAAGAGTTTGTGGTTTACAGTGATGCCTCTTTGAATGGTTTAGGCTGCGTTTTGATGCAAGAGGGTAGAGTTGTCGCGTATGCTTCGAGACAGTTAAAGCCTCACAAGAGGAACTATCCAACTCATGATCTCGAATTAGCTGCTATTGTGTTCGCTTTAAAAATTTGGCGTCATTACCTATTTGGAGAGAAATGTCACATCTTTTCCGATCACAAAAGCCTCAAATATTTAATGACTCAGAGAGACTTGAATTTGAGACAGCGAAGATGGCTAGAATTACTGAAGGATTATGAACTTGTCATTGATTATCATCCGGGAAAGGCTAACGTAGTTGCCGATGCTCTTAGTCGAAAATCATTGTTTGCCTTACGAGCGATGAATGTACATTTGTCCGTGTCTGCGGGTGATGTGTTGATAGCGGAATTAAAAGCAAAACCAGTGTTAATACGGAAAATCTATGAAGCGCAGAAAACTGGCAATGGTTTGGTTGCTAAACGGGCTCAAAGTGATTCGAATGTAGATTCAGAGTTTCAAATTGACGACAATGATTGTTTGAGGTTCAGAGATCAAATATGTGTTTCGAGAAAATAAGAGTTTATTCCGATAATTTTGAGTGGGGCTCATAATAGTCGAATGTCGGTTCATCCGGGTAGCACAAAAATGTATAATGACCTAAAACGTCAATATTGGTGGCACAGTATGAAATGAGACATCTCTGATTTTGTGTCTAAGTTCTGATATGCCAACAAGTGAAAGCGAGCATCAAGTGCCTTTGGGATTGTTACAACCGATCCTATTACCCGAGTGGAAATGGGATCGAGTCACGATGGACTTTGTATCTGATCTACCTTTGTCACCGAGCAAGAAAGACACTATCTGGGTTATCGTTGATAGATTGACGAAATCAGCTCATTTTATCCCTGTTCGTACAGACTTTTCACTCTATAAGTTAGCAGAATTGTATGTCTCTCAGATTGTACGATTGCACGGAGTGCCTATTTCTATTGTTTCGATAGAGACCCCAGATTTACATCACGATTTTGGAGGAGATTACAAGATGCATTGGGCACTAAGTTGCATTTCAGCACTGCTTTTCATCCCCAGATGGATGGTCAATTTGAACGGGTTATTCAGGTACTCGAGGATATGTTGAGATGTTGTATTCTCGAGTTTAGTGGCTCGTGGGAGAGATATTTACCTTTGATTGAATACAATAACAGTTTTCAATCGAGCATTAAAATGGCACCATTCGAGGCTTTATACGATCGTAAATGTCGTACACCGTTGTTTTGGACCGAGCTTAGTGAGAATAAGTTAAACGGGGTCGATCTAATTAAAGAAGCCGAACAAAAAGTAAAAGTGATCTGTGACACTCTCAAAGCAGCCTCTGATCGACAGAAATCATATGCGGACTTGAAACGCAAGAACATTGAGTTTCGAATTGGTGAGAAAGTGTTTCTGAAAGTTTTGCCTTAGAAAAAGATAATCAGATTCGGTCGTAAAGGTAAATTGAGCCCGAAATTCATCAGACTGTATGAGATTTCAGAACGGATTGGGCCGGTTGCTTATAGATTGATTTTTCCCCCTGAACTCGAAAAGATTCACAACATTTTTCATGTTTTGATGCTCCGTTGTTATAGATCCGATCCCTCTAATGTGATTAGTCCATCGAAAATTGAAATTCAGTCCAATTTGAGTTATGAAGAAGAATGATTCGTATTTTGGCTCGTGAGGTGAAAGAATTACGAAATAAAAAGATTCCGTTAGGAAAAGTGTTGTGGCTCAAGCACGAGATCGAAGAAGTGACTTGGGAACTCGAGGATTCAATGAAAGAATGATACCCTAACCTATTCACTGGTAAGATTTTCGGGGATGAAAATCCCTAAAGGGGGGAGAGTTGTGATAGCCCTAAATTGACCCTAGTCGGGAAGTGATTTCGGGCTCACTAAATCGAGTCACAGTTATAATTAAACGTTAAATTTCATGCCTATAATATGTGAAAATATATGTGTGAAATTTTGATTCTTTGATTTTTGTCATTTGATTGTGAATTGAATAAAAAATGGCTTATGTGAAAGATCTTGAAAATGTGATAGGCCAAATTGAAGTGATTAATTTTAGAAGGATAGTGAATAGGTGGACTTGCATGTCAATATCACCTTTTTAATTATAGTGGCAGGTCATGATTGTTGATTTATATTAAATATATTTGTTTTATGTTAATAATTTCATAATGGTTTTATTAAAATAATAATAGATGAATAAAGTAAACTTAAAAGGGTGAAGAAAACAAAGTTTCTCACTCTTTTTCTCAATTGCCGAAATCAAATAAGAGTTTAGTAAAGAAGATGAGCAAGTATTCGGCCATGGGTGTGTTTAATTGAAAGGTATGAATTCTATGCTAGTTTCTTTAAAATTTGAGATTTTAAGTTAGTTTCTAAGCCTTTGACATAGCCCATGAGTTGATTTTTAGTTTAATGGTGAATCTTTCGTTCGGCTATTGTTGTAAAGTATGAAGCTTTGAAGCTTTTGAGTTTTGATGATAGAATTGTATTATGGAGTGTTTGAGGGATGAATTGAGGTCAAATTTGTATGGTTATTTGTTAATATGCCTTAATAATGCAACTTGTGCTTTGTGTGACTTAATTAGCTAAATGGGACATTCGGCTATGTCCATTAGAATGAATGAATCGGTGTTGAATGTTTAATTGATGTCCTTACAAGTATAGTTGAATTAGAAGGTTAATATATGTGTTTTAGATAAATTCAAGGACTATAAGACTTTCGGCTAAGGGTTTTAAATTGGAGAACCGTGTATTAGATTTGATTTTAATGTTTGGTTATTAAATGATGTTTGCACCATTGCCGAATGCTCTTGACATTGAGGTATGTGTTAATTGAATGCAAACTAAGGAAATATGGGAATTAGCTTTTGCCGTTATGTGCTAACAAAATGAAAATGGGTTAAATTGCTTATAATGTGCCAAATATGGGCTTGTCGATTTGAAATTTCGGTCATGGATGAAAGGCATGATGTTTTTGTGAATAAAGTGGAAAGCTAAATTTTTGTGTTTGTGTGAACAATTGCCGAATGTACTTAAGGGTTGAAATGAATCTAGCATGTGTCATTGTAATCTTAGTATAGTAAAACTTAGTTGGAAGTTCCATGTAGATTATGTGGTAGTGCTGAATGTGTTATGTGATTAAGGTAACCATGTGAATTCGGCCATTAAGGTTATTTGTATATTTTTGGCAATGTGGTATAAGTGTATTAAGGGTAAATTAATCAATTGGAATGTGAGAAATGATGTGTAAGATTATATTATAGTTGAGCTAATTGTAACTAATATGGCCTATTTAGTTTTCTTGTTATATTCTACTATAAGCAATGCGTAATGGAGTTGTAATAAGATAAATTTGTTTAATTTAGCTCAAGAGCAACGAGAGCCAAACTCGGATAGGGGGAAAACTAAAGTGCTCGAATAACTACTTTTAATCTTCGACAACTTTTTGAAGTAAGTTCTTAAGAGTTTGGTTTGATTTGTTATGCTTATTGGTTAAATGAAAGTAGCTAAAAGAAAGTTGTTATTAGTTTGTCAATATGCCGAATGAGAATGGAATGGAAACTATTAGTCAAAGATAGCTATTATGCTTATAATTTGAGTTAAATGTGAAAAGTGAGATGTCTAATGAGTACCTTGATGGATATATATATATATCATATGAGTGATAAAAGAGATTATTGCAGGTTGGGATTAGTTAAAAGCTAAAGTTAATTATGTTTATTCATGTTATTAGTAACCATGTGGGAAGGCCGAATGTGATATGAAGTTTTAAATTTGGTAATTGCCGAAAATGAATAGAATGTGGGCCATGAGTCGAATGTGTCTTGTGCATACAAATGAATTTGAGAGATTATATGTTATGATGCATAAATTATACCTATGAGATTTGATTGAATGATGGAAGCCTTTGTGTAAATGTATATGTGTTATGGCCATAGGGAATTTGATTTTTGTAATGTGACATTCAAGCTTTGAGCCTAGCAGGCTATAATGCTGGTTAGATGGCATCAAGCTTCGAGCCTAGCAGGCTATAATGCCGGTGAAATGATATCGGGCTTTGAGCCTAGTAGGAAAAATACCGGTGAAATAAATTCAGACTTAAAAAGTCTAGTAGGCGTTGAGCCAGTGACGAATCTCGGGTTTATACCTAGTAGGCCGAATGCCAGTGATTTGATAAGTGCATGTGACAACAAGGTTTCGTGCATAAATGATAAGTAAATTCGCATAATATAATAAAATGTCCAGGTACGTGATACTTACTTATTATGTGAGAATGAATCCAAATGAATTGTGAGTTGCTCAATTGTGTATATTCAACTTCTTTGATGTCATTTATGGAAATAAATAATCTGTGTATGGTCTAGAATAAAGAAATGATGTGTAAATGTGGACATGATAATGTGTTTGAGAATATTTGGCCAAATGGTAACATTCCTAGAAAATGTTTATTTGAAAATCTGAATGGTTGATTTTATTTGTGTTTGAATTGAGCATTTCTTGAGACTTACTAAGCTTATGGAAGCTTACTCCGTTTGTTATGTTTCCTTCTGTTTGTAGATCTCGTTTTGAAGCTACGGGCTCGGCGATTCAAGCTTAAGTCACTCACACTATCATCGTTATTTTGGTATCTTCAGTAGTTTATTTTTTTTTTTGAATCGATGGCATGTATAGGCTAAGCTCTCTATTTTGGAATCGAATTTCATTTTGATTTGTAAATATTCGAGCCATGCAAATATGGCTTATTAGTTCCTAATTATAAATGAATGGCTTGATGAAGTTATGTGAATGGTTACTTAGTACTTATGTCAAGTAGTGCGAAGAGCACATAGAATTATGTTATTCACATAAGTTTGAATGGAATAGCATGAGTATCCGATGTGATTAATGAGAAAATTGACTTATAAATGAATTATCTTGCTATTAAATAGATTCGACCATACTCATTAATGTGTAAATACTTTATAAAATTTGATAGTGAGCATTTAGTAAACTATAGAGTTTTATTGGCATGGATTGAATCATATTAGTGAAGTGAAACATACTCGGTTGTAATCAAATTGAAGTAGTTTACTTTTGGTAGTGTGTGTATATATATATATATATATATATATGAAATTTATGTTTAGTATGTATCTATAAACTTCTGTAAGTTCTGTTTAGTCCCTATTTCGACCACGGATACAGGTTAGGGGTGTTACATTTAGCAAATAAACGGAAGTTGGATGAGTCGTCACAAGTGGAATTAAATGCAGTTTGCTCAGCTATTTTGCGTTACAAGCTACCCAACAAGCTAAAAGATCCAGGGAGTTTTACAATTCCTTGTTTAATTGGTAGTTTAACTATTAATAATGCATTAGTTGATTTAGGGGCTAGTATTAATGTAATGCCTTATAAAATGTTTAAACAACTAGGTCTTGGGAAACCAAAACAAACTAGGGTGAGCATTCAATTGGCAGATAAAACCATTAGATTTCCTAGGGGTATAATTGAAGATGTTCTTGTTAAAATTGATAAATTTATTTTCCTAGTTGATTTTTTTTTGTTTTGGACATGGATGAGGATAGCGATGTGCCCTTAACCTTAGGGCGACCCTTTTTAGCAACTGCTAGGACTATCATTGATGTTTGTACAAGTAAACTCACATTCCGTACAGGTGATGAAACAATCACTCTTCAGGCTCGCGATTTGATTAAAACACCAAGTAATGAAGGTAATTGTATAAATTTTGTTATTAAGACTGATCATGTGGTTCCACTTTCATTGCAAGGAACACTTCTGAAAGACGTGACTGAGCCTCATTTTAACCCATGCAAAGACAAAACTATTTATGAAGAGCGAAGGCTATAGATCGAGGAATTGGATGAATGGCGGATACAGGTTAAGGAAAAATCGGAAATACACAATGAACGAAATCAGCTCCATGACGAACCTAAGGGTGAGACGAATCAATTTAAGATTGGGGACAAGGTACTGGTGGACGAAACGAATCCAAGATTTGCCACTTCTGAGCTTAATGCAAATAATGCACCTCCCTTCACGGTAGTGAAAAACTTTCCCTATGGCACAGTCGAGGTAACACATCCGAACCACGGCACTTTCAAGGTAGACGATCATCGACTTAAACTTTATAGAGGTGAAGATTTCAAGAATGATAGAGAGGAGCTTAGGCTCCACGAACCCTCATAAAAGGTGCACGCAAGGTAAAGTCTAGCTTAGATTCTAAATAAGCGCTTCTCAAGAGGCAACCTGAGCACTAACTTTGTTGATTTCTCTAAGTTTCAGTTTATAATATCTAAATCACTAACTTAGTCCTTAAACACAGGTTTTTCTAAGCCAGTCGGACAGGCACACAGGTGTGCCTGAGGCCATGGACACACCATGGGTGGAGACATGACTGTGTGACACGGTCGTGTGAAAATAGAGTAAAATATACCCAAAGCCGAGAACGAGACATGGGATTCGACAAAACCCCACGGCCGTACGATATGGAAGTGGGCGGACCTGCCAAATCAACACGGGTGAACGACACGCCCGTGCGCGAAGACCGTGGTTGACACTAATTACCTAAACACGGGCGTGCGAGGGAGAACATGGGCGTGGGAGAAGCACGAAGCAGCACACAGCCGTGCGACACCACCGTGTGCACTAACATGCCTAATGAACATGGGAGTGGGCCAAGTATCAGACGCATTCAAGACCCAAGATCGCGAAACACAGGGGCTAAAATGAGGGCACACGGGCGTGTGCCACGATCGTGTGCCCCATCCCCTATTTAAACCCCTCACTATTCATCACCTCCTTCCCCAACCTCAAACTCTAGCCGCCTCACCCTCAGCATCGCCGTCACCAATTACGGCCACCGCCCTAAAAAATCTGGCTTTCGCCTCTCCCTTATTCTTCCCATTTTTCCATTCTTTATCTTTTCTTTCACCTCTAATTCTCAAAACCCCAAACACCCTACTCCTCCTTCCTTCCTTATTTCTTCCTCTTCTTCCCCCACTACCATTCGACCACACTCTTGCACCACCCTCCCCCTCGTGACGATGATCCACTGCCATTCGACCACCACGCCGTCGCACCTCCGGCCACTACCCCTTCACCTTCGGTTTCCCCCTCTTCTATACTCTCTTTTGATTTCTAATTTTAGTGTACTTCATTTTATTTATGTTATTTTATTTATTATTACATTTTATTTCTTTTATTACCTATTTGCTTCTCATATATTTCTCATGATCTACTAACTTAGACTATTTGTCATGCATTTTTTGCACCCTTCTTTTACTGCCATTATTAGCCAAGGAATTGAATTTTTTTAGTCCTGCTATTCTTATACCCATTGCTATCAAATTCTTACCGTAGCATCCATTTTTTATTACTTTTCATATTGTTAGTTTTATTAGTCTCTAGGATAATTTGAACACTTAATTCACTTCTTGATATTAATTCTTGCTTGAGTTTTGTTAGTTTTTGATTGAGCATGCTACTAAAATAGGAAGTTGAGTTTCGTTAGCTTTATTCGTTTATTGGTTGATTAACCTTTGAATATTGATAATCTATGTTCATCTTTACCATTCATTAACAACTGTTAACTCCTTTTCAGGAACAATATGACCCCTCCACGTGGCAAGGCTAAGGTCACCATCCCCACTTCAAAAAAACGGAAAGGACCGAGAGCTACCTCCTCCAGTGCAACCATGGAGATAAGACATCCGTTTCTTTAGTTCCCACAAGGTTCCCAAGAGGAACTATTTTAGATACTTAGGGCGCGACCCCTCGGAGTGGGGTGATGCATTGACTGGGTCACTTTAGAGCAGATCTAATTGGCTGACGTGGTTCGAGCCCTACTGACTACTGATCCATGGAGGCAGTTCTTCGAGATTGTTGAGCCAATGTATTTAGAGCTCACACTAGAGCTTTATTCCACATTCCATCTCCAGACGGTTCTGTCCTAATTCGACGATCCCTGCACAGTTTAATTCCGTCTCGGTGGCTTGGTTCGCCAGCTTAGTGTGCCTGAGTCGAGTGTAGCTCTGGGCCTCTATACAGAAGAATTCATGGATGATGACGACTTCTTCAATCTCCATTGCCACATTCATTACTCCCCTTCTACCTGTTAGAAGGTCATGGTCCCTGTTTCAGCCACATATGATCCCAGTCGCTCCAAGGCGTTGACCCTCTCACCATCGCTTCGTTACTTACATGCTATCCTCGCACATACATTAACGGGGTGGTGAGAGAGCACTAGCGTCGTCAACACACATGACGCATACTTCCTATGGAGTATGGCGCACGGGCACGTGTTTGACCTAGCTTACTTCATCGCCCTCGCCATTCAACATCAGATAGAGCATCTCGAGCATGCTACACATAAGGATGATCGAGCGACGTCTTGGGTATGATCCTCCTCAGTACCGTCTAGTTCAATTCACTGAGCAAGAGGACCCAGAGGACATTACTGACGATGTCCCTCCCACTCACAAGGAGCCACCATCTCAGCCACCACCGATCTATTGCCCAGTTCATACGGCTGCTTCATTGTCTGACTTATCTAAGCGCCTTACTCGATTCGAGCAGCAGTGCTTCCAGTGATTTGATCATATTGACGCTACTCTACAGCAGATATGTCAGCATCTCCACATCTCATCACCGCCCCCACCTCGCGAACCATCTGAAGATTAGGACTTTCGAATCCTCTTATCTTTGTTTTTATATTTGTTTTTATCTTTATTTTTAATTTCATTTTCATTTTTATTTTTCCTTTTCTTATAACTTTTAGGTTTCTTTAGCTTTATTTTTCTCTTTATTTCAATTTCAATTTTTATGCTCTAAAAATTTAGCATAGTCTTTAATAAACATTTTATATCGGCTATTTCTTCATGAGTAACCACGCTAATCTATATTTACTAAAGATTTATTGATACTATCACAGTTAGAAAAAGCTCCAAAGTAAACTATTACTTATGAATATCCAACTCTAATGGGAAAACTACTCTACGACTGCCATGTCCTGCTTGACCACAACCATAGCCACTACAACACCAAGTATAATATTCTTTTGTTGCAGCAATTATGGATTGGCACCCTCTACCACCACCAGAGTTACCTCCTCCAACCTCACTCTTGCCCTAGCTATAAATACACCTCAGGGTCAAGTTTCCACACTTCCAACTCAAGGATTCTATCCAAATATTCAAGAAGTTTCACTTCTTTCCCTATCTTATGATCCTTTGCCTTTATTTTTTAAGATCTATCTTTGTACATTGAGGGCAATGTACATATTAAGTGTGGGGGGAGTAAATTATATCATTATCAGAAAATCCCTGAATTTTGTATTATTCTCAAATCCCTGAATCTTAGCTTTCACTTTTAGAATAAATTTGGATTGATTTATGATTTTTATTGATATGTCTTGGATTAAAACATAGGGACTTATGATTTGATTGTTTAAACTTTAAGTCATTAGAGAATCAAGCATGATAAGTTGACTTTTGAGAATTAAAATGTTTCTAGGTTGTCTCCCCAAGTTTAGGTATTATCTTGAAGTTTAAAATTCACAGGATTGACATCAAAAGTCATAATTTCTGTGAGATTTTGAGCCTTTAGAGCATATATTCTTTCTTGCTCACTTTTATTGTTGCTATAAGTGTGTCAATATTGATTTGTTATTCTAGAACTTGCTTCGATTATGCATGTCGAGACCACACCATTGATTTGATATACCAAGATGATAAAGGCACCTAGGTTTTAACCCACTCACTCAATAAAAAGTCTACCCTCATAATTAACCATTAGTAAACCCCCTTGAACCTTATAACCTATTTATTTATTTACCCTCAATATTAACCAACAGCCTATTATTGTTGAAATCCCCTTAATTAATTCGACCCCCATTTTTTTGTCGAGACTTGATTTGAATAAATTGTTTGGCTATGTTTTCCATTCTCTAGTAAAGTTTCATACTTGATTTGTTCTTAAAAAAAACGAAGTTGTTCAGTTGGTTGATTTGTCATTAGCATTACAAAGCTATGCTTGAGCATGAACGATGTTATTTATGAGGAAAAGTTCAATTCTAGGATCATTTATTTAGGAATGTAATTTCTCAGTATAAGTATTTTTCTAGTTAGGTAATTTTTCAATTCAATCTCAATTCTAACCTCCTTTTTTTCAGCTTGTGACCACACCCCCAACCAAAGCCACGTTACAACCCTCTAAAGACCTTTTGATTGATATATCATGTCAATACATAGTGGTGGAGATTTGATTTTCATGCAAGCTTATGGTAATAACTTTTCATATTGACAATTGAGTGCTTAATTTATTGTCCTCCAACACCTCAAGTGATTTGAGTGAATCTTTAGTGAGGATGTTAACTCTGTGTGATTTTGAACTAAAGATAATTACTTAGATAAGGGGAGATACCTATGTTTTTGCGATAAAACGTTCAACTTGGATTGTTTGAAACTTTGATGTTCTTTAGTTGAATTCTCAAGGTATGATTACTTATGGATTATTTTGAAACATTATTGATAGGAATTACAAGTTGAGAAAAATGAATTATTAATTGAGGATTTTGCTTTGGGGGTATTTGATAAACCATAATATATACATATTTTTATCCCACAGTTGGCACATTTATGGATGATTGATCAATTGATTTATGGAATTTGATGCTTCTAATCCTTTATTTTCATGTTTTATACCTAGGTGAGCATAGGAAAGTGAAAAGAATGAGAAACGGGCCAAAAACGGACCAAATGGGCCAAAATTAGAGTGCAACATGGCCTGGACCTCCACACACGAGATATCCACACGCCCGTGTCAATTTAACAGTGTTGAACACGGCCTGAGCTCGAGTCACACGGCAGTGTCACACGGGCGTGTCCCTTTCGTGACTTGTTTTAATTTCACACAGCAAAGGCTACTTAGGGGCTAAGAAATGTATTTTAGAGTCTATTTAAACACCCTAGGAGAGGGCTAAGGGACACACAGAGTGAAAGGCAAGGAATTACTTGAAAAACGCCAATTGATCCATCTCAAAAGCAAGATTTCCATCAAGGCTGAAGATCTCTCTTCAATTTCCTTTAGGGGTTTTTGGGTTTTCTTTATGTTTTGTTGTTTTCCCAATTTTAAGATGTTTTCCTTTATAATTATGAACTAAATCCCCTAAATACCTGAGGGGGATGAAACCTAAGACGGATCTTGTTATTAATATCTAAATTATATGATAAATACTTGATTTGTTCTTAATTATGTGTTCTTGATTCTTATTTTAGTATTTCAGGATATTAATTCAAGTGTTATGTGCTTATTTAGTGGAGCAAAAGTCCCTGTCTAAGAGTAGATCCAACACAATTAAATGGAGTTGATCACAATCCTAGATATAGGATGACGAAAATCCGCCAGATTAGAGTCAAATCTAATAAGGGAATCCATAGATCGAGTTAATGCAACACTAGGGGTTTTAATTAGAAAGAAATTTCAATTAATCAACCTAGGCTTAGTTGTTCTTAGTCTTGAAAGAGATATTAACATAATTTAGGGATTTCTACGGATCAAATCAAGTGAATATATCGTCTAGTTCAGAGTCTAATAACAAGTAAAGTCTAGGTGGATTCTTCCTTGGGTATTGTCTTAATCAATCAGTTTTCCCAAAAGCAATTTTCCCAATTTACTCTCTCTCGTGTTTTAGTTAATTAGTTTAATTTAATTAGTTTAAAACAATTCCCCTTATCTCTAGGATAGATAATAGAAAGAAAGTTATTACTAGTACCTTTAGTTCCTGTGGGTTCGACATTCCGGTCTTACCACTAAACTTTACTACTGTTCGATAGGTGCGCTTGCCTTTATTGTGATAATAGTTAGTTTTCAGGTACGATCATATTATTACTTGACCATTATAAATATCATGCATCAACCACTCATAATTATCACACATTTACTCATCCAATACATGCAAGCATACATATCCTTGAAATGCATCATCATAGACTTATAACATAACAATTATTAGTCACATTAAACGGCCTTATACAACAATAACCTTCTAATAGCATAAGCCAACATTCTATGCAACCTCATAATAACATATACACACATAATCAAGTCCCTATACATGCCATAGACTTAAAATACTTTAAAACTGTTGATATAATACCAATCAATAACTTGTTAGTGTGATAGAATCTCCAATAACCTCCAACTCGAGCTAGCATCTTTGACACTATAGAAAAAAAGGAAAGGAAGAGGGGTAAGCATTATAGCTTAGTAAGTAGGTATGTAAACAATAAGTAATTTATTAACATGCTTTTATAAATCTTCACAGTATGTTCTTAAGATAATACAATCATAATTGCACATAGTTCCATTATTTACTCTTGTTCATCTCAAGCTTTCTACTCAAGTCATAGTCACTAAATTATTTATATCTTGAGTTACGAAATGCTAAATTAAGATCTACAAATTTTCTATAAAACTAGACTCATATATATTCTTACCATAAAATTTTTAGATTTTTTTGGTTTATCCAATAAGTACAGTTTATTTATTAAAGTCTCCCCTGTTCCGCTATCTGACAGCTTCGACCCTTCTTCACTAAAGATCAATTTTCTCCTCGTACAGGATTCAAATGATGTTTCTGTTTTGTTCTCTTGAAAATCTCATTAAAGATTTTAAGAATATAAATTATAACCCATAATTATTTTTGTAAAATTTTGAATGATTCTTCAAAGCCAGAATAGGAGATTCTAAAATCATTCTGACTCTGTTTCACAAGAATTCAAATATCTCATAATATGAAATTATTTTTCTTACACTGTTAGTCTTATATGAAAATAGACTCAATAAAATTTAATTTCATATCTTATTGAACCTATAATTCGATTTCCACCATTATTGGTGATTTTTCAAAGTCATACGATTGCTACTTTCTGAAACTGTTTTATTGCTAATTTTACTATTTCATAAATTTTCTTTGTATTAACTTCCATAGTAACACTTACCCATATCAACCTTACCAAAGTTCGATCACATATTGAGCATATTGCTCATAAGTTTACACACACGTACCTACACTTATTCATCACTTAGTCATATTCGTTTACACTTAGTCCTTTCTTGTTGAACCCATCGGAGTATTAATGGATACTTCAGGATGTTTCATATAGTGCCACACTTGTAGCCAAAGTTACTTCATTTTCACAAGTTTCACATAGGCTCATTCTCGAGCTAATCACATTTAGAAGAATGCCATGGACTTATTTCACTTAAATGCCATGGTCTTATTTCACTTAGCACAATACCATGGACTTATTTCACTTAGGTGCTATGGACTTGTTTCACTTAACACAGTACCATGGACTTATTTCACTTAAGTGCCATGGATTTATTTCACTTAACACGATGCCATGGACTTATTTCACTTAGATGCCATGGACTTGTTTCACTTAGATCCTTAGTGGCATGTCACTTGTATCCATTTATATTCTTAAGGTTCAACCGGGAAATTTCTCACTTATTGCCACTTTGTCGAATACATCAAATAGTCATTCAATATTTAGATATACATCATAAAATATAACAAAATATTAAAACATAAATAAAATGATGCATTATTTACATACAAACTTACCTCAACAGCACAATCAGTGAAAATGACTTATTCGTCATATTCTTTGTTTTCTCCCGTTCTAAGTCTGAATCTCATTTTCCTTGATCTATAACAACACATTTAACTCATTTATTCATCATGCTACTCAAATTAGCCTAAATTCACATTTTGGCAAAATTTACATTTTGGCAAAATTTATATTTTTCCCCTAAACTTTGTCATATTTACACTTTTACTGTAACACCCTAAACCTGGCCCAGACGTTATGGCCAAATCTGGTGTGCTACATCACCTAAAGGAACTCGCGTAGCCTAGTTACTAAGTCTGGTGATGAGTTTTCTAAAACAATACTTACGGTTTAGTAAAAATTCCCGTTTCATTTGATAGTCATGCTACATTCTATCCGTTTATTAAACGAGTTACTTCTTTATTAATGTCTTGGTTAACCGATAGCATTATAGGGTTGGTTTAGAAAATGTTGGTTTAATTTTGAAAAATGTGTGATGTTATAGATGAAATAAATCATGCATAAGTAAAGCAATAAACCTTCAAATAAACATAATTATAGCGGCCTTATTACAAACCCCCAAAACGAAAGTAAAACGAGTAATTAAAATGTGAAGTAATTTAAGCAAGATAAAAACCGACTGCAGTCCTCGTGGCCACTCTGAATCCCTTCCAGCTCCAAGTCCACGAACTAGGGCTCACCTGCAATGATGGAAATGAAAAGGGTGAGTTTGGACAACTCAGTGTGTGCAGAAACCCATCCAAAGCCCAAGTCAGCTCAAGTCCACTGGGCCTAACCCAATCCAGTCTCAGTCAGATACTGGGCCGAAGCCCTATTCTGATAACAGTAATCTGGGTCAGAGCCCTATTCAGTCTCAGTATGGCCTATAGGCCTAAAACAGAATAGTACAGAATAACAGTATGAATGCAAGCCCATATCATGTGGGGAGACTACTCGACCCACCCAACCGCTACACACCACCCATACCAGCCAACGCACCATGTGGGGAATAACTCAACCCACCCAGCCCACACACCACAGTCGCAGCATGGCTGCTCATATAAACAGTATAACGAGGCGAAGCCCCTTTTCAGTAATACGAGGCATAGCCCCTTTCAGTAAACGTGGCAGTGCCACTCACACTTCCTCCAATATCAACCCAACCCATGCAACAGATATATATAACATAGCATGCAGTAACAGTAACAGTTAAAGTAAGCAGTACAGTCGTTTCTAGCCCTAGGGGTATAATGGTAATTTTACACCTAGGGGTAAACAGTAATTTCTCACCCTAAGGGGTATTTCAGTCATTTACACTATTATTACCAGTTTTAAGCATGTTACAGTCACTAACAGTCTTTACTTCCATTTGAACAGTCAATTTAACAGTTTTAAGCAATTTCAATTATTGGCCCTAAAGCCCCTAATGGGCCCTACCGAGCCTATTGATCACTTAAGCCCATTTAGTCCCATTTTTAGCATTCAGTTACTGGTTTCAGCAGTTTAACTTATAGTCCATCAAAATACCCTTAAGACCTGTTTTTACCCCTAATGGGCCTAAAAGCCCATTGGGCCCGTATTTGGCCCACCGAGGCCCATCATACCGAAGTGCTCGAAATTACGCACCCAACTCACCAACCAACAGTGATTTCAGATCCAACATACTCCTATCGACTTGAGAGCATTCGCACGCTCGCAAGCCCTCGAAATACCAGAACTTCAGCATTTCTGCTTTTCGGCTTCTGCCGATTTGAACCATGAAGAGGTGTTCGATACACACACTTATTTGCGATTCCACCAACAAAATCCTCTATGCGATAACTCCTACAATCAATTACTTTGTCGATTAGATCACAGATCTATGAAAATCATAGTAGAAAGTCCCTTACCATAATCGGCCAGTACCCCTGATGGCCCTGAAATCTCACCTTGTCGATTTAGATGCACTAGATCCAGATCCGCTTGAATCGATGCCTTCAGTTCCTCTTTGGCTCTCCTATTTGGCTAACTAACACGTATATAAACCCAACATACAATACCAAGTTATCAATAGACTATGTCGACAAAGCCCCTAGAGACTTAGGGGTTTTGGCTTCCCCTAAGATGTTAAGAAAATGATAATACACAAGGTTTAAACCACTTACCAATGTCTCTACCCGATGGATATTGCTTCCACGCTTTCATTCAACTAGATCTGTACTAGATCTAACCCCTAATGATGTAAAGAATGGCTCTAGTGAATTCGGCTTCTAGATCTACACCTAGATGTCCTTGTCGACACAACAGAGGAATAGGGGTATGAATCAGTGACACAAATAATGGATGGTGAGGGGTTTGGCTTGCTAGAGAATCTAAGAGAAGAAAGAGTGATCGGTTTCGGTCAAAAGGTAAACAAAAAGAGTATGGTTTCAGTCAAATAAGGTATTCGGCTATGGTAGAGGTTTTCGGTCAAGTGGTTGTCGACAAGGGCTTGAAGAAGAACGAAAGAATAAGGACAAGAATTAGGCTTGAAAGGAGAGTGGTGGCTTGGATTCGGTTTGAGGTGCAAGAGAGAAGAAGAAGAATGGGAGTGAAGAAGAAGAATAGAAAAAAGAAGTGAATTTGGCCAAAAGAGAAATCGGCAATACGGGTCTTTTTGGGTGTAAGGTTCGGCTATTAGGTTAGAAAAGAAGAAAAAAGTGGCAAAAGGAAGCCTAGTGTGCTATGCAAAATCGGTAAAAGAAGAGAGCTTACTGACCTAAGAAATCGGCACACTAACCTTCACTTGCTGAAAATGCTATGCCTAATGCTAAGTGCCGAAATTGCAACCTCAAGAGTCCCTTGGCCGGCCACTTTCTCTTAAATTCAAATATCCTAAACTCACTCCTTGATTTACTCTATTTAACAGTTCAAACTCTCCAAGGCAGAGTTTTACCTGAGCACCAACACTTGTCCACACATGCACATAAAAATAAAAGTACTTGAAGCTTCCCTTGTGACTCGTACCATGGACCTCCACCACCTCTTAGGCGCCACTTTTTTAGGAGCTTAGTGGTGCCACCTTTCCACTATGCCAAGGCTCCTTTTGTGACAATTTTCCCCAAGTTTTTCTTAAGAGCCCTCTTGACCAAGTTCCTCCTTTCACTTAAAACACACTTTTGCTATTTTTATCGGGTTTTAACCTGAGTTTGGGCCTCCTAAAGGCCCGCTAACATGCTCAAACACAAATTCAACAATCAGAACAGAAAATTTTTAGAATTTCACTGAAATCACACTAAACCCGAGAAATCCCAAAAATTAGGGCGTTACATTTGCCATTAGACCCAAAAAATGAAATTTATTCAATTTCTTTACACTTTAGGCCTAGCCAAATCATTTTCATAACTATAGCAGGCAAAAATTTCCACTAAATCACACTCTTGTGACCAAATTTATAACTTTTACAAATTAGTCCTTTTAGACATTTTCGCTGAAAATCACATAGTAAAAGTTGTTTATTACACTCCGAACATTCATATTCTACCATTAAACATCAAAACATATGCATGTCATCCATGGTTAAATTTTTTACACACAAACCCTAGCTCAAAATAATGGTAGAAATAGCTAAATCGAGCTATGAGGATATCAAACACGTAAAAAGAAATTAAAAATAGGGCTAAAACAGACTTACAATCGAGCTTGGTGATAAACCATAAATACAACAAATTTTAATCTCATGCTTGGCATATTTTTGGATGATTTAACTTATAATTTAAGGAATTTGATGCTCCTAATCCCTTAATTTCATGTTTTATACTTAGGAGAGCCTTAGAAAATGAAAGGAGCGAGAAACGGGCTAAAAACGGACAAAATGGGCTAATTTCAGCATTCCACATGGCCTAGGCACTTTCACACGGGTTCACCACATGCCCGTGTGAGACACACGGGCTGGTCACAAGCCCGTGTGTCAATGCCATGTCGAGTTCTACCAAGCTAGGATTGCACATGGCCTGAGCCTTAGCACACGGACAGGCCACACGCCCGTGACCCTATCAAGCCCTGTTTCAATTTCACACAAAAAAGGCTAATTTTTAGGTATTTTGGGCATTCCAAAGTCTATTTAAACACACTAGGAGAAGATTAAAGAAGACACACAGAGCAAAAAGCAGAGAATGACTCGAGGAAAGCCGTTGGATTCATCTCGGAAGCAGGAATCTCCTTCAGGACTGAAGATCTCCTTTCAATTTCCTCAAAGTTTTTGGGTTTCTTTATGTTTTGTTATTTTGGAAATTTTGAGATGTTTTCCTTTGTGATCATGAACTAAATCCCCTAGATACCTAAAAGGGATGAAACCTAAGATGAATCTGATTATTTTCTAAATTATATGATAAATATTTGATTTGTTCTTAATTATGTGTTCTTGATTCTTGGTTTAGTATTTTAGGATATTAATTCAAGTGTTGATGTGCTTATTCAGTGGACCAAAAGTCCCTGTTTAAGAGTAGATCTAACATAATTAAACGGAGTTGATTGTAATCCTAGAGATAGGACGACAAAAGTGTGCCGGATTAGAGTTAAATCTAATAGGGAAATCCATAGATCAAGTTAATGCAACAATAAGGGTTTTAATTAGAAAGAAATTTCAATTAATCAACCTAGAGTTAGTTGTTTTTAGTCTCGAAAGAGATAATAACATAAATTAGGGATTTTTAAAGATCAAGTCAAGTGAATAAATCTTCTAATTTAGAGTTGAATAATAAATGAAGTCTAGGTGGATTCTTCCTTGGGTATTGTCCTTATAAATTAGTTTTCATAAAAGTATTTTCTCAATTTACTCTCTATCGCGTTCTTATTTTAGTTAGTTTTTAGTTTAAAACAAATCCCTTTAATCTTTAGGCTAGAGAATAAAAAGATAGTTAATACTAGTACTTTTAGTCCTCGTGGATAGATATTCCGGTCTTACCATAGCTATACTACTGTTCGATAGGTGCGGTTGCCTTTATCATGATCATAGTTAGTTCTGGGATCACCATCAAGTTTTTGGCGCCGTTGCCGAGGACTAAGATACTAGAAACACTTGATTGTTATTACTTTAGTCATTTTTACTTTTATTGCAATTTACTTTTTGTTTTTAATTTAATTCTTATTGTCTAATCTCTCTGCTATTTGTTTCTGAAAGGTGTCTCTAATTTATGACTAGAAGGAACCCATTAGGACATTTGCTATTTGACAGTGAGATCGAAACATCAGCTCGCAGAAATCGAAGAGAAATAAGGCGAAGTCTACAGTACATAAAGGAAGAGCAAGAGGACGTTATCGATACTACCGAATAAATGGCGGAAAGTTCAAATAATTCGCTACCTCTTGTGGTAGCCGCGGTTCCTGTGAATCAGAATCTTACTCCTCGTACTATGTATGATTATGCTAAGCCTAATTTAGTTGGTATTGAATCGAGTATTGTTAGACCTGCTGTTGCTGCAAATAATTTTGAACTGAAACCTAACACTATTCAAATGATACAACAGTTTGTTTAATTTGATGGTTTGTAGGACGAGGACCCAAATACTCATTTAACGAACTTTCTAGAATTCTGCGACACTTTTAAGATTAATGGCATTTTTTATGATGCCATTCGCCTTTAGTTATTTCCCTTTTCTTTAAGGAACAAGGCTAAACAGTGGTTGAACTCTCTACCACGAGGGTCTATCACTACTTAGGACCAAATGATCGAAAAGTTTTTACTGAAACATTTTCTGCTGGCTAAAACAAAAAAGTTGAGGAATGATATCTCTTCTTTTGTGCAGATGGATTTAGAAACTCTTTACGATGCATGGGAGAGACACAAGGACTTATTGAGAAGGTGCCCTCTCCATGGGTGACCTTTATGGCTTCAGGTTCAGACCTTTTACAACGGTGTGAACCCCTCAACAAGCCAACTAATCGATGCAGCTGCTGGTGGAACCTTGAACAATAAAGCACCTGAGAAGGCTTATGAGTTCATAGAAGAGATGACACTGAGCAATTATCATTGGCAAGTCATGAGGACAAAGCCGACAAAAGCCACCGGGGTTTTTAATGTTGACGCGGTCACTATGCTATCTAACCAGGTAGAGCTTTTAAACAAGAAAATTGATGGTTTGCATGGTTCTACGTAGGTACATCTAGAGATACGGTGTGATTCAATTGGAGGAGGGGTGCACAACACGGACTATTCATCCTACAATCCTAGCACGGAGGATGAAAAAGTCAACTATATGGGTAACAATTCTAAACCTTAGAATATCCTCTATAGTAACAGTTACAATGCAGGTTGGAGGAACCATCCCAAGTTCTCGTGGGGTGGTCAAGGAAATCAAAGGCCACCACCCCCTCTAGGCTTCCAGCAACAACCTTACCAGCAAGAAAAGAAGCTAAACCTTGAGGAGATGCTTACGAAATTCATCTCGGTGTCAAAAACTCACTTCCAAAACACCAAAACCATGCTAAAAAATCAGCAAGCATCGATTTAAGGGCTAGAAAATCAAATTGGTCAACTAGCTAAGATGATTTCTGAATGACCACAAGGTAGCTTGCCAAGTAACACAAAAATTAACCCAGGGGAGAAACTCCATGCTATCACTGTGCGCGATGAAGAGGGGTTAGTTGAAGACAAACTAGAACTGAGGCAAGGAGATGTGGTAAATAAAGGTAAGGTTAAGATAAGCTATGATGAACAAAATCAGCAAGTAAAAAGTATACACCTCGTGTGCCATACCCCAACATGACGAAGAAAGACCGCACAGATGAACAATTCGGTAAATTTCTTAATCTTCTGAAAATGTTGCATATTAACTTACCGTTTATTGAAGCTCTGTCACAGATACCCAACGCAATCAAATTTCTTAAGGAGCTTTTAGCAAATAAATGAAAATTAAATGATTCGTCGCATGTGGAGCTGAATGTAGTTTGCTCAGCCATTTTGCAGAATAAACTACCCAGCAAATTAAAAGATCCAGAGAGTTTTACAATTCCTTGTTTAATTGGTAGTTTAACTATTGATAATGCCTTAGCTGGTTTAGGCGCTAGTATTAATGTAATGCCTCAAAAAATGTTTAAACAACTAGGTCATGGGAAACCCAAACAAATTAGAACGAGTATACAATTGGCAGATAAAATTATTAGATTTCCTAAGGGTATTGTTGAGGATGTACTTGTAAAAATTGATAAATTTATATTACCAATTGATTTTGTTTTGCTAGACATGGGTGAGGATAGTGACATGCCCTTAATCTTAGGTAGACCCCTTTTAGCAACTGCTAGGACTATCATTGATGTTGGTACAGGTGAACTTACACTTCGTGCAAGTGATGAAATAATTACCTTTCAGGCTCGTGATTTGATTAAGATATCGAGTAAATAAGATGACTTTATAAAAATTGTTAATAAGACTGATCACGTGGTTCAACCTTTTTTGCAGGAAACACTTTTGAGAAGTACAAATGAGCCACGTTCTAGTTCATGTGATAACAAAGGAGCCATCCATGAAGAGCAAATGCTACAAATAGATGAATTAGACGAATGACAAACCTATGGCAAAGTGGAACCTAAAATACACCATACAAAACCAAAGCAGCGCCATGACGAACCTAAGACTAATCAATTTAAGGTTGGGGAAAGGTATTTTTGGACAAAGTAGACCCATGAGTTGTCACTTCAGAGCCCAATGCACAAAGAGCAACTCCCTTTACGGTACTAAATGTTCTCCCATACGGTACAGTCGAGGTAACACATAATAAATTCGACACTTTTAAGGTAAATTGCACTCGACTTAAACATTATTTTGATATCAAAATTAATAGCAGAAGAGAGGAGTTTCAACTCCTCAAACCATCGTGACCACGCGAGATCAAGGAAAGCCAAGCTTAGACTTTAAACAAACGCTTTTCAGGAGGCAACTCGAGCACTAACACCATTAACCAACTTATTTTAATCTATTTTTCATGTTTTAAGTACAAGTTTTTAACCCACACGGCCTGGACACACGGGCGTGTCCTTGGCCATGTGGAAATAGTGCTAAAAATCCCCAAGTATCGGTATGAACACGGCTATAAATAGAGCCACATGGCCGTGCGACACAACTGTGTGGACAACACGGCCTGGACACACGGGGTTGTCGTAGGTCGTGTGAAACTTGGAGCTTAATTTTTCAAATTTTAAACAAGTCAGAGACAAACACGAGCAGTGCACACGACCATGTGCGAGACACGGCCCGACCACTCAGGCATGTGAAAGGTAACACGGGCATGGTGAACATTACACGAGTGTGGGAGAAGCGAACGAGACATCACGCACGACCGTGTGATCCACACTGCCTGGACACATGGGCGTGTCCTAGGCCGTGTGACAAATGGACATTAAATTTCCCTGACAAACACAGGCTAAACTCGAGCCACACGTTCATGTGACACGGCCGTGTGGCCCAACGCGGGGCCGTTACACGATTGTATCAATTTAAAACCCCCAAACCTTAACTTCCCCTTTTACTTTTTGTCTTTTTCCTTCCTTCACAAACCCTCATCAGCCGTCGTCCCCTTCATTCTTCCATTCTGACCACTGTCGATAAGGTCTCCCCTCGCCGGCCTTTTTTCTTCCATTTTTCATTCAACCATTTGCCCTTTCCTCTGTTTGTGCACTAGAACAAACTTCCCCCTACAACCCCATGCCTCCCTCTTCTCCCCTTTTCCTCTTTCCCTTCTCCTTCCCCCAGCCTAGGCCAACATCACACCCCACCATGGACCCCCTCTTCCCCCCTTACGACCCATCAATCACACTCTACTGTGATTCGCAACCCTTGGCCCCCATTTTTGCACTATCGTCTAGCCCCAACTAAAATCACTTTCCCGGCTCGTGACCCTTCGACCACCCCCAATAACTCCCTATCGGTCTGTCCTTTACAAACCCCTTGTCCATTTCTTTTTCTTTTTTCCTCTTATTATTATTATTTTTTATTTTATTTTATTATTTTTATTTCTTTGCTATTTGATTGCTATATTATCATTTACTCTTGTTTCTTTAGATGCTTCCACTGATTGATTTTGCAATAGGTGTTGATTTCATATTTGGACATCCTGTTACCTTTCAATTGTGTTTTTACTTTTGCTTAATTTCATAAGTCATTAATCACTGTTTCTGTTATTTGGTTATTCCTACCATTAGATTTATCAATTATTGTTTTTATGATTAGCCAATATTAGGTCACTTGCTATTATTCTTGCTATTATGTCATGATTTGCCTTTGTTCTTTATCATTCTATCACGTTGGTTTGTGCTAGTTTTACCATTTGATTTATGCATGCTTGGGTATACGTACACTCTATTTTTGGACTATTTGGATTCTACTGTTTTAAGATTTAATTTGCATTTTGGATGATTAAGTCTTTGTTTTCAGGAACTCATGACAAACACTCGTGGAAAGACAAAAGTTGTTCTCGTTTCGAAAAAGCGAAAGGGTCCTAGCGTGACCACCTCGAGCGCCTTTGTCAAAACTCACCATCCACTGCTTCAATTCTCAGCAGGCCCTCAGGATGATTTATTTCAGCTCTTCCACACACGACCATTAGGTGTAGGTCGCTGCATCGATTGGGCCGCATTAGAGCAATTTCGACTTGCTGATGATGTGCGCACCATCTACATGGAGCTAACATTTGAATTTTGCACAACATTCCATTTGCAGCACGTGATGACTACTCACGACAAGGCCGGTACTATCACTTTTTGCCTCGGTGGACTTGTATGTCATATGAGCGTTCCTGAGTTTGGTGCAGCTTTGGGTCTCTACACCGATGAGTTTATGGATGACGACAACTTTCCTCATCTCCACCGCCGCATTCATTACTCACCTCCCTACTATTGGAAGGATCTTACAGCAAGCCAGATAAATTATGATCCGAGTCATTTGAAGGCAACATCTCTCTCTCCAGTTGCATGATACATCCAAGCCTTATTAGCCCACACTTTGACTAGCAGGAGAGAAAGTACTGGAGTTGTGACCACCACTGAAGCGTATTATCTTTGGAGCATGGCGATCGACCACGTATTTGACTTAGCTTATTTCATCACACTTGCCTTTCGCCATCAGGCAGACCACCATAGGAGGGGCCCTATTTGTTTGGGTCCCTATGTGGCTCACCTAGCTCAACATTTTGGCCTCTTTGACACGTTAGAGATGTAATCGACACTCACACTAGTAGGCCAGATGTCTTTTCAAGGAATTTCCAGTATGATCCATATGAGGATGAATGAGCGGCATCGTGGAGTGGACCCTCCTCAATACCGGTTAGCTTGCTCTAACGATCAGGATGACACCGAGGACATTATTGATGATGTTCCTCCACCTCACAAGGATCTACATCCACCACCACCATCGAGTCAATGACCTATTCATTCTGCTGCCACATTGACGGACATATATGAGCGACTCACTCGCTTCGAGCAGCGATTTGACAGTATCGATGCCACACTTTAACAGATTTGCCACCACCTTTATACTTCTCTTTTAGCACCGTCAAATCATGCGGCATCTGATGATAAGGACCTTTGAGTCCATCTACTTTCCTTTTAATTTTAATTTTAATTTTATTTTTCTTTTCATTTTCTTTATTTCTTATGTTCTTAATTTCCCTTTTAAAGTCTTATCATTTTTATTTGGAACTATGTTTATGATTATTATCAAGTAATGCTTTACTTCTCTTCCACAGTTGTGTTTATTTTCCTAAATAGCTCAGAATCATGCACTTCATTAGCTCTTTCTCCAATTCCGCTTTCACTATTCCAAGGATTTCATCCAAAATTTAGGGGAGTTTCGCTTATCTCCCTCTCTTATGGTATTATGCTTGTATTCCTATTATTTATCTTTGTACATTAAAGACAATGTACATCTTAAGTATGGGGAGGTTATTGATAAACGATAAATTATACAAATTTTTACCTCATGTTTAGCCTATATTTTGGATGAATTATTATCAATTTTGTGAGAATTGGTGCTCTTAATCTTTTTTTTTTTTCATATCTTATAATCATGAGACCATAGGGAAGAGAAAAAATAGAAAATGGACCAAAAACGAGGAAAATGGGCCAAAATGTGAAAACGACATGGCCCAAAGAGTCACCACACGGCCGTGGCACACGACTGTGCCACAGAAGGTCCAACAAGGCCCAGCCTCGACAAGCACGGCCAGTCTACACGGCCGTGCCACCCTCAACAGGCCCACACGGCCTCTTGTCGAAACCACACGGGCGTGGCACACGAGCGTGTCCCTGTCGTGAGGAAGTTCAATTTCACTCGGATTTGGATACTTAAAGGCTAAGAAAGGCATCCCAAAGCTCTATATAAAGACCTTAAGAGGCAACTCTAAGGGACGTACTCTTTTCTCCCAAAAAGGAGTGCCATATTTCTGCCAACACAAGGAGTGAAAGTAAGGAATTACTCCAAGGGAAGCCAATTGATTCATCCCAGAAGCTAGAATTCTACATTAAGACAGTAGATCTCCCTAAATTCCTTCAGGGGTTTTGGGTTCTTTATGTTTTGTTATCTTATTTCTTCTGAGATGTTTTCTTTATTAATTATGAACTAAACCCCTCAAATAATTGAGGGGGATGAAACCTAAGACAGATCTTGTTATTATTCATTCTTGAATTATATGATAAATACTTGAATTGTTCTTAATTATGTGTTCTTAATTCTTGGTTTAATAATCCTAGGTATTAAGTCAAGAAACTGATGTGCTTAGGCAGAGGAGCAAAAGTCCCTGTTTTAAGAGTAGATCTACCATAATTAAGCGGAGTTGCATGCAACCCTAGACATAGGGCGACATAAATCTACCGGATTAGGGTCAAACCTAATAGGGGGATCCATAGATTGAATTAATGCAACCTAGGGGTGTTAACTAGAAAGAAACCTTAGTTAAACAACCTAGGATTAGTTGTTCTTATCCTCGACGGAGGTATTAACATAGGTTAGGGATCTCTACGGATCAAGTCAAGTAAAGAAATTGTCTAGTTCAAGAAGTTAATAACAAGTGAAGTCTAGGTGGATTCTCCCTTGAGTATTGCCCATATCAATTAGCTTTTCCCGAGAGTTTTTCCCCAATTTACTCTTTATGCACTTTTAGCTTAGTTTAGAACTAGTTTCACACAAACCCCCTTTATTTTTAGGCTAGATAATAGAAAGGAAGTAAGCAGTAGTACTTTTGGTCCCCTTGGGTACGATAACTTGGTCTTACCGCTAAACTATACTACTGTTCGATAGGTGCGCTTGCCTTAAAATCGTGATATTAGTTAGTTTTTGGTGTGATCAACTTTTATAAATTTTATTACTACATATCACGCGATATCAAGTTTTTGGCGCCGTTGTCGGGGAACTAAAATATTACAAAAACTCAATTTCTATTACTTTAGCTATTATTATTTTTATTTATTTTTAGCTTTTATTTTTATTTTTATTTTTTTAATTTAATTTTCTTTGCTTTTTCCTTCTAGGTATTTCTAGTTTATGACTAGAAACAACCCGACAGGGCTATTACTTTTTGACGAAGATTTAGAAGCGACAGTTAGCAGAACTCATAGAGAGATTAGACGAAGCCTACATTATCCAGAACAAGATCAAGAACAAGAGCCAGAACTTACAGAAGAGATGGAAGCAAATTAAAACATTCAACCACCTCCAGCACTACCCGTAGAACAAGATGAAGCTCCTCGTACTATGTATGATTATGCTAAACCTAGTTTGGCTGGTACTTAAACTAGTATTATTAGACCTGCCATTGCTACTAATAATTTTGAATTAAAACTAACACTATTCAGATGATTCAGCAATTTGTGTAGTTTGATAGTTTACAGGATGAAGATCCAAATTCACACATAGCCAATTTTTTGGAACTTTGTGATACTTTTAAAATTAATGGCGTTTCTGATGATGCCATTCTTCTAAGGATATTCCCATTCTCTTTGAGAAATATAGCCAAACAGTGGTTAAATTCTTTACCACGAGGCTCAATCACTACATGGGAATAGATGGCCCAAAAATTTTTACTTAAATATTTTCCTCCAGCTAAAACAGCTAAATTACGAAACGATATTTCTTCTTTTATGCAGATGGATTTAGAAACACTTTACGATGCCTGGGAGAGATACAAAGATCTTTTGAGAAGATGCCCTCATCATGGCCTACCTTTATGGCTACAAGTTCAAACCTTTCACAACGGTTTGAACCCATCACGAGACAAATGATTGATGCAGCCGCAAGAGGAACAATTAACAACAATACACCAAAAGCAGCTTATGAATTTATTGAAGAGATGTCGCTGAATAACTATTAGTGGCAAGTCTTGAGGACAAAACCAATGAAAGCTATCAGAGTTTATAATATTGAGGCTGTCACCATGCTTACTAACCAAGTAGAACTTTTAAATAAAAGGTTTGATAATTTTGTTGGTTCTACGCAGGCACAATCAGTGATGCAGTGTGACACAACTCAGGGAAATATGTTCACTCCAGACTACTCATCCTATGGCCATAGCACAGAAACCGAGCAAGCCAATTATATGGGTAACAATTTTAGATCTCAAAACAATCCACATAGTAACACATATAATGTAGGTTGGCGGAACCACCCCAATTTTTCTTGGGGAAGACAAGGGAATCAAAGACAACAACCCCCTCAGGGATTTCAGTAGCCACCGCCGCAACAGGAGAAAAAGCCCACCCTTGAAGAGATGTTCACCAAATTCATGTACATGTCAGAAACCCGCTTTCAAAACACTGAAACAGCATTAAAGAACCAGTAAGCATCAATCAAAGGCCTTGAGAATCAAATTGGTCAACTCGCCAAGTTAATATTAGAAAGACCACAAGGAGGACTCCCAAGTAACACTGAGACCAATCCTAAAGAGCAACTACATGCCGTAAATATGACAGATGAGGAGGTATTAACCAAGGACGATCCAAAATTATGCGAGGAACCTGAGGTGAGTAAAGGTAAAGTATAGGTAAGCAATAACAAACCAGACATCAAAGAACACAAACCTCGTATCCCATACCCAAACGCACTAAAGAAAGACCGCATAGATGAACAATTCGGTAAGTTTCTTAAACTCTTAAAGAAATTACACATTAACTTACCATTTGTTGAAGCAATTTTACAGATGCCAAATGCGGTCAAATTCTTAAAAGAACTCTTGACAAACAAGCGAAAGCTAGAGGAGAAATCTCATGTGGAATTAAATGCAGTTTGCTTAGCTATTCTACAAAATAGACTATCGACCAAACTAAAAGATCCAAGGAGTTTCACTATCCCTTGTTTACTTGGTAGCTTAGAGGAAAAAAATGCTTTAGCTGATTTAGGGGCAAGCATAAATGTCATGCCTTATAAACTGTTTAAACAACTAGGTCTTGGAAACCCTAAGAAAACCAAGATGAGCATTCAACTAGCTGACAAAACTATTAGGGCACCTAAGGGAATAATTTAAGATGTACTTGTCAAAATCGATAAATTTATATTCCCAGTTAACTTTGTTGTTTTAGACATTGATGAGGATAGCAATGTACCCTTAATTCTAGGGCGACCCTTTTTAGCAACTGCTAGAACTAAATTTGATTTAGAAACAGGTGAACTCACATTACGAGTAGGTGATGATACAATCACCTTACAAGCTCACAACTCAATTAAAACTACAGACGAGAATAAAGTTTTGAGTCCCTGTAAAAGCACTGAATTCACCATTCAACCTTCTGTGTAGGATACCCTCTACGTGGAGGCAACCGACCAACAGTTAAGTCCATCCAAAGAAGATGCACCTGAAAGGCGAATGCTTCAGATTGAGGAACTTGATGAGTGGCTGAACTATCATGAGAAACCCAAAGTATGCCACACCAACCTAGAGTTTCACCAAGACAACCTTTAGAACCAAATAAATCAGTTCAAGATGGGGGATATGTTAACTTTAAGAGACAGCGATCCTCGAACCTTAAATTTAAAGGAACACACAAGTGACACATCTTACTTCACGGCAATGAAAAAATTTCCTTACGGAACAATCGAGATAAATCATGAGTCATTTGGCACCTTCAAGGTAAATCAAACCTGACTCAAACATTATTTTGATATTACAATCGAAAACAGGACGGAAGAGTATCAGCTCTTCATGCCACCGTGAAAGCTCGAACAGAGTCGAGCTTAAACTATAAATAAGCGCTTCTCGGGAGGCAACCCGAGCACTAACGTAGTAACTTTTCTTTTCTTTTAATTTTAGTCTTTTTATATCGCGACTAACCCTTTTTAAATGCAGGAATTTAGGACCACACGGCCTGGCACACGGGCGTGCCTAAGGCCGTGTGACACTTTAAAACGGAGACACGGTCATGCACCTAGGCCGTGTAAAGATTTTCCCAAAGCACGGCTGTCGACAAATCGCCACGGCCGTACGACAAGGCCGAGGCAACCGTTCAACTTTCACACGGGCTTGCACAACTCTACACGACCGTGTCCCCAAGCCGTGGCCAACATTGTCAATTTAGACACGGCCGTGGGACTGCTCACACCACCGTGTGAAAAGCGAACACGATCGCAAACGGCCGTGCGAGATGGCCAACACAGGCGTGTGTCTTAAACTAGGCGAGCCAAAACCACCGAAATTCGAAAAACACGGGCAACATTCGAATCACACGGGCGTGTGCCATGCCCGTGTGACCCAAAAACTATATATAGGGGGGCCACTATTCATTCTCTCCCTCACTCAAAACCTAAATTTTTTTCCCCAACCACCATAAACGCCGTTGCCAACCCTCAAAACACCACCATGCTCGCAAAGGACCATCCCACGCCCGTACAAAGCACCCCACAACCGTTCCGAACCTCTCCCACGACCGTGCACCTCTCACATTTGGTTTTATTTCCTCATTTTCTCATTTTTCTTTTCCTTTATTTATTATTTTTATTTTTAGTTTTTAGTTTCATTTGATTCTAGATATTGATTGAGCATGGAATTAGTTACACTAGGATGTATAATCTAGAATATTTTATGATAACATACTATTTCAAATCACATTTGCTGCCATTTATCTCATGAAACTAGTATAAATACATACTCATTAGGATGGATAATTTATGCTATTTAGGTTAGTCCCCATTGTATGTTTTTAGGAACATTGTCATTGTAATTTCCATTTTATTCCATACATAGTTTTTGAATCAATTTAGTTTCGAGAGTTTTTGAGCAAAATTCATTTCAATTTTAGGACTAATGTCTGTTATTTCATTTTTAGATATCATGTCGTCATTACGCGGGAAAAGAGCTGCTGCCCCACCTTCCAAAAAATAAAAGGGGCCCGGTAGTTCATCATCGAGGCCCACCTCCGAAGCTCGCCATCCGTTCATACATTCACCCCGACCTCCCAAGAGGAATTGTTTCAGATTTTACGAGAACGCACCTTGAGCGTCGGTTGATGAGTTGATTGGGAGGCGCTAGAGCAAGTTAACCTTGCTGATTTAGTCCGGGCCCTACTAATGACGGATCCTTGGAAGCAGTTCTTCCGAATCATAGAGCCCACATACCTTGAACTCACTCTAGAGTTCTGCTCCACTTTCCATTTACAGACTGTCATGAGCCAGTTCGATAAACCCGGCATAATCTAATTTTTCCCAGAAGGTCGTGTACGCCTGATAAACGCTAAATTATACATATTTTTACCTCATGTTTAGCCTATATTTTGGATGAATTATTATCAATTTAGTGAGAATTGGTGCTCTTAATCTTTCTTTTTCATATCTTATACTCAGGAGAGCATAGGGAAGAGAAAAGAACAAAAATAGACCGAAAATCAGAGAAAATGGGCTAAAAATGTGAAAACGCACGACCCAAGAAGTCACCACACGACCGTAGCACATGACCGTGCCACACAAATGTCACACGATCCAGCCCCGACAAGCACGGCCAAGCCACACGGCCGTGCCCCAATCAATAGAATCTCACACGGCCTCCTATCGAAACACACGGGTGTGGCACATAGGCGTGTTCTAGTCGTGAGGAAGAGGAATTTCACTCGGATTTGGATGCTTAGAGGCTAAGAAAGGCTCCCCAAAGCTCTATATAAAGACCCTAGGAGGCAACTCTAAGGGTGTACTCTTTTCTCCCAAAAAGGAGCGCCATCTTTCAGCCAACACAATGAGTGGAAGCAAGAAATTACTCCAAGGAAAGCCGATTGATTCATCCCAGAAGCTGGAATCATTCATCAAGACAGAAGATCTCCCTAAATTCCTTCAGGGGTTTTTGGTTTCTTTATGTTTTGTTATTTATTATCTTCTAAGATGTTTCTTTTCTTAATTATGAACTAAACCCCCCAAATACTTGAGGGGGATGAAACCTAAGACAGATCTTGCTATTATTTATTGAAGTTATATGATAATTGCTTGAATTGTTCTTAATTATGTGTTCTTCATTCTTGATTTAATAATCCTAGGTATTACTTTAAGAAATTCATGCGCTTGGAGCAGAGGAGCAAAAGCCCCTGTGATAAGAGTAGATCTACCATAATTAAGCGGAGTTGCATGCAACCCTAGATATAGGGCGACATAAATTTGCCGGATTAGGGTCAAACTTTATATGGGGATCCATAGATCGAATTAATGCAACCTAGGGAGTTAATTAATAAAGGAACTTTAATTAATAACTTAGGCCTAGTTGCTCTATGCCTCGACGGAGGGTTTAGCATAAGTTAGGGATCTCTACGGATCAAGTCAAGTAATCAATTATATAGTTCAAGAAGTCAATAACAAGTGAAGTCTAGGTGGATTCTCCCTTGAGTATTGCTCATATCAATCAGTTTTCCCGAAAGTTTTTCCTCAATTTACTTTTTGTGCACTTTTAGTTAGTTTTAGAATTAGTTTAAAACAACTCCTTTTATTTTTAGGCTAGATAATAGAAAGGAAGTAAGTACTAGTACTTTTGGTTCCCTTGGGTACTATAACTCGGTCTTGCCACTAAACTATACTATTGTTCGACAGGTGCGCTTGCCTTTAAGGTCGTGGTATTAGTTAGTTTTGGTGTGATTAGTTTTATAAATTTATTACTTAATATCGCGATAGCCGTATCAAGTTTTTGGCGCCATTGCCGGGGAACTAAAATATTAAGAAAACTCAATTTCTATTACTTTAGTCATTATTATATTTATTTATTTATTTTTAGCTCTTAGTTATTATTTTTATTTTTTCTTTTTAATTTTTAAATTTTCTTTGATTTTTCCCTCTAGGTATTTTTAGTTTATGACTAGAAACAACCCAGCAGGACCATTGCTTTTTGACGTCGATTTAGAAGCAACAGTTTGTAGAACTCGCAGAGAGATCAGACGAAACCTCCAATATCCAGAACAAGATCAAGAACAAAGGCCAGAACCTACAGAAGAGATGGAAGCAAATCAAAACGTTCCACCACCTCCCGCAATAGTCGCACCACCAGCAAACCAAGATGCAGCTCCTCGTACTATGTATGATTATGCTAAACCTAGTTTGGTTGGTACACAAACTAGCATTATTAGGCCCGCTATTGCTGCTAATAATTTTGAATTAAAACCTAACACTATTCAGATGATTCAGCAATTTGTGCAGTTCGATGGTTTGCAGGACGAAGATCCAAATTCATATCTTGCAAATTTCTTGGAATTTTGTGATACTTTTAAAATAAATGGTGTTTCTGACGATGCTATTCGCTTGAGGCTATTTCCATTCTCTTTAAGAAATAAAGCCAAACAGTGGTTAAATTCCTTACCACGAGGCTCAATCACTACATGGGAACAAATGACCGAAAAATTTTTACTCAAATATTTTCCTCCAGCTAAAATAGCCAAATTACGAAATGATATTTCTTCTTTTGTGCAGATGGATTTAGAAACACTTTACGATGCATGGGAGAGATACAAAGATCTTTTGGGAAGGTGTCCTCATCATGGTCTACCTTTGTGGCTACAAGTTCAAACTTTCCACAACGGTTTAAATCTATCAACCAGATAAATGATAGATGCAGCCGCAGGAGGGGCGATTAATAATAAAACACCTAAAGCAGCCTATGAATTTATTGAAGAGATGTCATTGAATAATTATCAGTGGCAATTCATGAGGACAAAGCCAATGAAAGCTGCAGGAGTCTATAATATTGATGCTGTTACTATGCTTACTAACCAAGTAGAACTCTTAAATAAAAAGTTTGATAATTTTGTTTGTTCTACGCAGGCACAGCCAGTGATGCAGTGTGACGCAACTCCAGTAACCATGTTCAATCTAGATTTCTCACCATACGGACACAATATGGAAACTGAACAAGCCAACTATATGGGTAACAATTCTAGATCTCAAAATAACCCTTATAGTAACACTTACAATGCAGGTTGGAGAAATCACCCAAAATTTTCATAGGGAGGACAAGGAAATTAAAGACAACAACCCCCTCTAGGATTTCAGCAACCACCACCGCAACAAGGGGAAAAACCGAATCTTGAAGAGATGCTTACCAAATTTATGGCTGCATCAGAAACCCATTTTTAAAGCATTGAAATGGCACTGAAAAACCAACAAGCGTCACTTCAAGGGCTTGAGAACCAAATCGGTCAACTTGCAAAATTGATTTCAGAAAGACCGCAAGGAGGATTACCAAGTAACACTGAGCCAAATCCCAGAGAACATGTCAAAGCAATTACTTTAAGAGATAGGAAAACACTAGCCGAGCCAGAAAAGAAGACTATTCTAGAATCTCCAGAAGACAAGGTAGAGGAACTCAAGGAAAACACTCCACCACCACTCAAAGAATACAAACCGCGAATCCCATATCCTGTAAAATTGAAGAAAGACCATACAGATGCTTAATTCGGTAAGTTCCTTGAACTTTTTAAACAATTACACATTAACTTACCTTTTGTTAAAGCGATTTCACAGATGCCGAAGTATGCGAAGTTCCTCAAAGAACTTCTAACAAATAAAAGGAAGTTGGAAGAGTTAGCCACAGTAGAACTCAACGAGGAATGCTCAGCTATTCTCCAAAATAAACTGCCGGTAAAACTAAAAGATCCAAGGAGTTTTACTATTCCTTGTATGATTGGTAGTTTACTTATTAATAAAGCCTTAGCTGATTTAGGTGCTAGCATTAATCTCATGTCTTACAAAATGTTCAAACAACTAGGTCTAGGGGAACCCAAGCCCACTAGGATGAGTATTCAATTAGCCGATAGATCTGTTAAATATCCTATGGGAATCATTGAAGATGTGCTAGTAAAGGTAGATAAATTTTTATTCCCTGTTGATTTTGTTGTACTCGACATGGATGAGGATATTGAAGTACCTTTAATTTTGGGACGTCCATTTTTAGCCACTGCTAGAGCTGTTATTGATGTAGGAGATGGCAAATTAGTACTTAGAGTTGGTGAGGAAGAAGTTGTTTTTAAAATCTATGATGCCATGAGATCCTCTAAGGAACAAGATGATTCTTGTTATTTTGTTGATATTATTGACTATTTTGTTTAAGATAATTTTCAGGAACTTTCTCTCATAGACACGTGGGAACTGTGTCTTGTTTAAGGTGGGGGAAGATGAAACCACCACTGAAATTGATGAAGTAATGAAGGAGTTGGATTCTAATGAAATCATCACTAGGCACATAAGTTATGAAAATATAAAGATGAGTGATGAGTTGAGACATAAACCTTCCAATACTGAACCCCCTAAATTAGAACTAAAACAACTGCCATATCATTTAGAGTATGCCTTTTTAGGGGAAGAATCAACTTTACTAGTCATTATCGCATCAGATTTAAGCATTTCAGAAAAAGAGGAACTACTCCATGTGTTAAGAGAACACAGACGTGTTATAGCTTGGAAAATTTCAGATATCAAGGGAATTAATCCTTCCTTCTACACCCACAAAATTTTAATGGAAGATGAATTTAAACCAGCAATGCAAGCCCAGAGACGATTGAATCCCAACATGAAGGAAGTTGTAAAAGCCGAGGTAATTAAACTTCTAGATGCAGGTATTATTTATCCTATTTCTGACAGTTCTTGGGTAAGCCCTGTGCAGGTTGTTCCTAAAAAAGGAGGATTGACCGTAGTGTCTAATGACAAACAAGAGTTAATACCCACAAGAACGGTCACTAGATAGAGAGTCTGCATTGATTACAGGAAGCTGAATGACACCACTCAGAAAGATCATTTTCCATTACCTTTTATTAATCAGATGTTGGAAAGATTGTCAGGTCATATGTATTATTGTTTCCTAGATGGCCTCTCTGGTTACTTCCAAATCCCGATAGCTCCAGAAGATAAGGAGAAAACAACATTCACATGTCCATACGGTACGTTTGCTTATCGCATAATGCCTTTTGGTTTATGTAACGCTCCTACTACTTTTCAGCGATGCATGTTAGCAATTTGCAATGAATTTGTGGAAGACATCATGGAGGTATTTATGGATGATTTTTCAATTTTCGGTAATTCTTTCCAACTTTGTCTTAATAATCTACAACGTGTTTTGATAAGATGTGAAGAGACAAATTTAGTACTAAACTGGGAAAAATGCCACTTTATGGTTCAAGAAGGTATTGTTCTAGGACATAAAATTTTTAGTAAAGGGATAGAGGTAGATAAAGCAAAAATCGAAACCATTGAAAAATTACCTCCCCCAAATTCAGTAAAGGCTATTAGAAGCTTTTTAGGACATGCCGGTTTTTATCGTAGATTTATTAAAGATTTTTCTAAAATAGCCAAGCCTTTAACAAAATTACTTGAAAAGGACGTGCCTTTCAATTTTGACCAAGAATGCTTGGAATCCTTCAATACTCTTAAGGAAAAATTAATCAATGCACCAATCATGATTTCACCCGATTGGAACTTACCTTTTGAGCTAATGTGTGATGCAAGTGATTTTGCAATAGGTGCAGTTTTGGGACAGCGAAGAGACAAGCACTTTCAACCGATCTACTATGCTAGCAGAACTCTAACAGCTACCTAAGCAAATTATACTGCCACAGAAAAAGAGTTGCTAGCTGTTATTTTTACATTTGATAAATTTAGTTCTTATATGATTTTGTCAAAAGTCATTGTTTATACTGACCATTCTGCTCTTCGCTATCTTTTAGCTAAAACCGATGCAAAGCCTCGACTAATAAGATGGATTCTATTACTACAGAAATTTGATTTAGAGATAAAGGACAAGAAAGGAGCTAAAAATTTAGCAGCAGATCACCTTTCAAGATTGGAAAACATGCAGCCCACGTATCTCGATAACATAAATGATTTGTTTCCTGAAGAACAACTCCTATCTTTAGTAGATACTACAGTCCCTTGGTTTGCTGATTTTGCAAATTATTTAGCAGCTAACATAACCCCAAAAGGGTTGACACATTAGCAGAAGAAGCGATTCTTTGCTAATGTGAAAAACTACTTTTGGGAGGATCCTTTCCTTTTTCGAAATTGTGCAGACCAAGTTATTCAGAGATGCATTACTGAAACAGAAGTATACCAGATTCTAAATCACTGCCATTCAGGACCCACAGGAGGACATCATAGTGGACCTAGAACTGCTCATAAGGTACTCGAATCAGGCTTTTACTGGCCTACACTTTTCAGATATGCCAACAGGTATGTGACCTCTTGTGATAAATGTCAACGAACAGGTAACATCTCTCGACATAATGAAATGCCTCAGAACTATATACTCTCACATGAAATATTCGATGTATGGGGCATTGATTTCATGGGTCCATTCCCTATTTTATTTGGGAATAAGTACATATTAGTAGCAGTAGATTACACGTCAAACTGGGTGGAAGCCCAAGCCTTGCCTAGTAATGATGCTAGAATGGTAGTACGATTTTTGAAGAAACTTTTCTCTCGATTTGGAACACCTAGGATAATTATTAGTGATAGGGGTACTCATTTTTGCAATGCCCAGTTTGAAACAGTTTTAAAAAGGTATGGAGTGCAGCATAGGACAGCTACCCCTTATCACCCACAAACTAGTGGTCAAGTCGAAGTAACAAATAGGGAATTAAAACGTATTCTAGAGAAAACAATAGAAACAATTAGAAAAGATTGGTCAAGAAAAATAGACGATGCATTATGGGCTTATGGAACTACTTTTAAAACACCCATAGGTACATCTCCCTATAAACTCGTCTATGGAAAAAGTTGTCATCTACCATTTGAACTTGAACACAAAGCATTCTGGCCTATAAAATTTTTAAACCTTGATTTCAAGCTTGCAGGTGAGAAAAGATTAATGCAGTTAAATGAACTAGATGAATGGCACTACAATGCTACGAAAGCTCACGACTATACAAGGAAGCCATGAAGCAACGTCATGATAAACGACTGAAACAACCTAAGCAGTTTCAAATAGGTGATCTTGTCTTACTCTACAACTCGAGGCTGAGACTATTCCCTGGAAAACTCAAGTCAAGGTGGTCATGTCCATTCACTGTTCAAACTGTCTTTCCATACGGCACAATTGAGGTAACACACCCCAACTATGGTACATTCAAGGTAAATGGCCATAGGCTTAAACACTATAGAGGTGAGAATTTCAAAGATAACAAAGAGGGGCTTCGGCTCCACGAAATCCCTCTATGATACATCCAGGAAGAGTCGAGCTTAGACTCTAAATAAGCGCTTCTCAGGAGGCAACCCGAGCACTAACCTAGTAACCTTCCCTTCTTTAAATTTGTTTCAGTATTTTTTTTAATGTAGAAGTTTAGGCCCACACGGCCAAGCACACGGGCGTGCCTAAGGCCATGCGAACTGTTAAAATAGGGACACAGTCGTGGACTAAAGCCGTGTATAAACAGAGCACAAATTTTCCCAAAACAGGGGCCACCGATACAATCCCACGGCTGTGCGACATGGCTGTAGCAACCTTTCGACTTCAACACGGGCTACCATCAACACCCCATGACCGTGCGACATGACCGTGGCAACCCTGTAGCATCAACATGGGCTCACATAACACCACACGCCCGTGTCCTCAGCCCGTGGAAGACATTGTCAAATTTTACACGCCTGTGGAACATATTACCCGATCGTGAGAAACACAAACACTATCTCCCTCGGCCGTGGAAACCATCACACGACTGTGTAAGTAATGAAGACCCGATCTCCCACGGCCTGCGAATCTACCACACGGGCGTGCTCGTCAAAACCAGGCACGCCATAACCACCGATTTTCGAAAGACACAGGCAAAACACGACTCATATGGGCGTGTGACATGCCCATGTGATCCAAAAACTATAAATAAGGGCCACTATTCACCTTCCCTTTCACTCAAACCCTAAATTCTCTCATCCAAACTCCTCTCCAAACCACCACTAGCGCTGCCACAACCCTCAAAGCACCACCATACTCGAACTCAGCCAACCCACGCCCGTGTAAACTCAACCCACGACCGTGCACCCTCAATTTTGGATCTATTCTCTCAATTTTTCTCATTTATTTGTTTATATCTCATTTTCATTATATATTTTTAATTTTGCTTTATTCTTTATGATAATTCAAGCATGGAATTAAGAAAAATAGGATGAATAATCTAGAATAGTATAGAATATATTAAGATTGCATGCCACTTAATTTCAATATTTGCTTGCCACTTAGAACTCAATTTCATTTTCCATTTAAACTCATATTTGCATGCCATTTTGTCATAAAATTAGTATATATACACACCCATAGTTTTTAATTTTGTTACAAGTCAATATGATTAGATTCTACTATTTAGGTTAATCCTAATTTTTAATTTTCAGAACATTGTCATTTTAATCTATATTTTACTTATTATCTATCTAGTTTAATTTCAATATTTAGGACTAATGCTTTTGTTATTTTAGATACCATGTCATCATCGCGCGCTAAGAAGGATGCTGTCCCCGTCTCCAAGAAACGAAAGGGACTGGGAAGTTTATCATCGAGGCCCACCTCTAAGCCTCGTCACCCATTCCTCACATTTTCGCAGGACTCCTAGGAGGAACGCTATCAGTTACTCTGGGCCCGCACTATTTCTATGGGCCGATGCATCGATTGGGAGGCCCTCGAGCAAATAAATCTGGTGGATGATGTCCGAGCCCTGTTGACTGCTGACCCATGGGACCAGTTCTTCTAGAATGTGGAGCCCACTTACTTAGAACTCACCCTCGAGTTTTGCTCCACATTCCATCTCCAGACCATAATGAATAGATTCGACGACCTAGGCACGGTCCAATTCTGTTTAGGAGGTCTCGTACGACAGCTGAGTGTACCGAAGTTTGGCACGACCCTCGGTCTTTATACCGAGCAATTCATGGCAGAGGATGACTTCCCCACCCTTTCCTATCGCATCCATATTCGGCCCGTCGACTGTTGGCTGAGATTGCTCCGTGGCGGCAAATTTATAACCCCAGCGTCAACAAGGCGACCGCCCTCGCTCCTTCTTTGAGGTACATTCATGCTCTCCTCGCTCACACTCTGACAGGTAGGCGGGAGAGTACAGGTGTCGTCAATACTTACAACGTCTACTTCCTCTGGTACATGGCCAATGGACACGCTCTCGACCTCGCATACTTTATCGCGCTTGCCATGCAGCACCAGACTGAGAGGCACCAGAGAGGCGTCATATCCATGGGCCCTTACATCACGAGGCTAGGCCGCTACTTCGGCCTATTCAACACTGCAGCCCAAACATCCTCCTATACTTTACTCGGCCAGATGTCCTCGCAGGGCATCCAGAGCATGCTGCACATGAGGATGGTAGAGCGATGGCCAGGTAGCGGCCACTTCCACGTCCACCTTGTACAGGAAGGCGAGGACCCAGAGGACATTGCTGATGATGTCCCACCCCCATCACCGGAGAAGGATGAGCCCGCAAAGCCACCATGCTCCAGACGACCCACCCAGGCAGTAGCCCCACATGCTGACATACACGAGCGCCTAGATCGATTTGAGCAGCAATACTTCCGGTGCCTTGATTATATCGACGCCACTTTAGTGCAGATATGCCAGCACTTGAGCATCACCCCACCACCGCGTGATCCATCCGAGGACTAGATCCTCTTATGTTTATTTTTTATTTTCTTTTTCTTACTATTTTTATCATCACTTAGACTTACACACTAATCTTTATTTTTACCTTTTATACTCACTTTGTTTTTCTTTTTCAGTTTATTTTTATTTTCTTTCATTTCATCTTTTTCATTTTTTTGAATATCAATAATTTTTGTATTTTGTTTTGTTTTAATTATTTTTCCTAACGGCCTTGCCCTAACAAGTAATTTCCATTGCCCCAAATTCCCCACGACTAATAAATTCCTTCACAGTTTCAAAGGAGCTTTACAGCACAAATCTCTACGAAAAGGGGAACACCGTGCCACAACTGACTGCTCTTCCAAGTCCAATCTCTGTCTTTCAAATTCATCTGAAATTCAGGGAGTTTCATACCCTTCCCTACCTTATGATCTTGTACTTATATTGCTACTAATATTATCTTTGTACATTGAGGGCAATGTACATCTTAAGTGTGGGGGGGCGAAGCATACTTTCAATCATTACATTCTTTTTGAAATTCCTAAAATTTTTCTAACTAATTGCACTGTTCTCAATAACATCATCTTCAGTCTCCTAGTAGGAATTAATTCTGATTGATTTATGATTTTTATTGATATGTGAGAATTAAGAAATAGGTGATTGTACTTTGAATACTCAAACTTAAAAACATTAGGGAATCAGGCATGATAAGTTGAAATTTTTGAGAACTATAATTTTTGCATAAGTTCTTTTCCCTAATTATAAGTGTTATCTTGAGATTTGAAATTCACAAGATTGACATCAAAAGCCATAATTTTGGTGAGATTTGTGAACCTTTTGAGCATACATTCTTTTGTGCTCACTTTTATTATTGCTTTGAGTGAGTCAATGCTGATTTGTTATTCTAGAACTTGCTTTAATTATACATGTCGAGACCACATCATTGATTTGATATACTGAAATGATAAAGGCACCTAGGACTCAACCTAATTACTCCACAAAAACCTACCTCCATGTAACGCCCTAAATTTTGGGTCTTTCTTGAGGTTATTGTTCATCTGTTAAAATGTTTAAATCTTGGTATTTGGGTGTGTAATGCATGTTTGTGGAGTGTAAATGGGCCTATGGAAGGCCTAGGTGCTGGCTAAAACGTAGGCAAAATTTTAGATTTTTGACTTAGGGGTTAGGGGACCGTTGAAAGTAAGTGTCTTAAGAAATTGTGCACGAAGTATAGCACAAAACAGGTAGTGGTAAAGTGGTAAGGGAGGCGCCACTAGGCTCCTTAAAAAGTGGCGCCTAAGTGAGCTTGGAGGTCCAAGGTTCTAGTCCCAGAGTAGGTAAGGTGGCATTTTATTTTTGTGCAGGAAGCAGGTAAGAGTTTAAGGCAGAGTTGAACTCTGTTGAGGAGTGTTTGAATCGGTCATGAGAGGTTTTGGTGGAGTGATAAAGGGAGCTTGTTGAGGAGAATTTTAAGGTGAGTTTGAATTTCGAAAAGAGGTGGCCGGCCAAGGGGTTCTTGATAGTGTATTTTCGGCAAATAGGTGTTAGCCAATTCGGTTTTCTTTTTTCATTTTAAGTATTTTGTTATCTTATTTTTGGGTTTTAATTGTAATAAGGCCGCTATTTAAATTTCTTTATTGGTTTTGTTTTCTTTTATGGTTTAATTCATATTTTATCGAAACTGCTAGTTATAGGCTGCGCGGGTTTTTCAAACTCCTAAAAAGGTTTTTAAAACTCAACAAATATCAAATATGGATAACCTAAAGGCTTATCAAAATTATTTTTCACAATCTTGCTGTTTTACTAAAAATATCACCTAAGTCAAAACAAGCGAAAGGTCGTAAACTTAGTTATAGGTTCATGTGACACATCAGATCTGGTCATAACGTCCAGGCCGGGTATGGGGTGTTACACTCCATAACTTAACCCCTAGTGAATCCCATTGAGCCTAACAACCTTTTCTTTGACTTACCTCTAATTATTAACCAATAACCCATTTTTTGTTGAATTTCATTCAATTCTTTTAACCCCTATTTTTGTCGAGATTTGAGTTAAAATTTTTATCTAGCTTTATTCTCTTTTCAGATTGTAAAGTTTTGTTCAAGTATTGTATCACATTTGAATTGTTCATTAAAAAAAAACATATGTATTCAGTTGTAATCTATAGTAGTTCAAATAGTTTTTGCATATTTCTAACAAGGCAAAATTGATATTATCATGAGGATTAGCTCGAGAAATATGTTCTAGTGATAGAGATTTTTCTAGCTAGATAATTTTTCAATTCAATCTCGATTCTAACCCTCTTTTGCAGCCTGTGACAACACCCTAACCAAGCCCCATTACAACCCTTGAAAGACCTTTTGATCGATGTATCATATCAATCTACAGTGATGGAGACTTGATTTTCTAGCAAGCCTATGGTAATAATTTTTTCAGGTTAACTAGAGAGTGCTTAATTTTTTGAACCCTAAAGACTTCGAGTGGATAGAGTGAATCCTTAGTAAGGATGTCAACTTCTGTTAATTAAGATGGAGAGATAACTACTTAGGAGAAAGAAGAAAACTTATGTTTCAATGATAAAATTTTTAACTTAAAGTAATTGAGTCTTTAATGTTCTTTTGATTGAATTTTCATTGTATGCTTACCTGTGGATTAATTTGAAACATTATTGATAAAGATTGTAAGTTGAGAAGAATGATTCTTATTTAGGGATTGAGATTTTGCTTGAGGACAAGCAAAAGCTTAAGTGTGGGGGTATTTGATAAACGCTAAATTATACATATTTTTACCTTATGTTTAGCCTATATTTTGGATGAATTATTATCAATTTAGTGAGAATTGGTGCTCTTAATCTTTCTTTTTCATATATTATACGCAGGAGAGCATAGGGAAGAGAAAAGAATAGAAAATAAACCGAAAACTGGAGAAAATAGGCCAAAAATGTGAAAATGCACGGCCCAAGAAGTCACTACACGGCCGTGGCACACAAATGTCACACGGTCCAGCCCCGACAAGCACGGCCAAGCCACACGGTCGTGCCCCCATCGACAGAATCTCACACGGCCTCCTGTTGAAACACACGGGTGTGGCACACGGGCGTGTTCTAGTTGTGAGGAAGAGGAATTTCACTTGGATTTGGATGCTTAGAGGCTAAGAAAGGCTCCCCAAAGCTCTATATAAAGACCCTAGGAGGCAACTCTAAGGGTGTACTCTTTTCTCCCAAAAAGGAGCGCCATCTTTCAGCCAACACAAGGAGTGGAAGCAAGGAATTTCTCCAAGGGAAGCCGATTGATTTATCCCAGAAGCCGGAATCATTCATCAAGGCAGAAGATCTCCCTAAATTTCTTCAAGGGTTTTTGGTTTGTTTATGTTTTGTTATTTATTATCTTCTGAGATGTTTCTTTTCTTAATTATGAACTAAACCCTCCAAATACTTGAGGGGGATGAAACCTAAGACAAATCTTGCTATTATTTATTGAAGTTATATGATAATTGCTTGAATTGTTCTTAATTATGTGTTCTTCATTCTTGATTTAATAATCCTAGGTATTACTTCAAGAAATTGATGTGCTTGGAGCAGAGGAGCAAAAGTCCCTATGATAAGAGTAGATCTACCATAATTAAGCGGAGTTGCATGCAACCCTAAATATAGGGCGACATAAATCTGCCGGATTAGGGTCAAACCTAATATGGGGATCCATAGATCGAATTAATGCAACCTAGGGAGTTAATTAATAAAGGAACTTTAATTAATAACTTAGGCCTAGTTGCTCTATGCCTCGACGGAGGGTTTAGCATAAGTTAGGGATCTCTACGGATCAAGTCAAGTAATCAATTATATAGTTCAAGAAGTCAATAACAAGTGAAGTCTAGCCAGATTCTCCCTTGAGGATTGCTCATATCAATCAGTTTTCCTGAAAGTTTTTCCTTAATTTACTTTTTGTGCACTTTTAGTTAGTTTTAGAATTAGTTTAAAACAACTCCCTTTATTTTTAGGCTAGATAATAGAAAGGAAGTAAGTACTAGTACTTTTGGTTCCCTTGATAACTCGGTCTTGCCACTAAACTATACTATTGTTTGACAGGTGTGCTTGCCTTTAAGGTCGTGATATTAGTTAGTTTTGGTGTGATCAGTTTTATAAATTTTATTACTTAATATTGCGATAGCCGTATCAACGCCACCTTAGCGTACCAGAGTTTGGCTCAGCTCTCGGCCTCTACACGGAGTAATTCATGGAAGAGGAAGACTTCCCTACGCTTTCCCGACGCATCCTCCTAAACCCGTAGATTGTTGGTGCAACATCGCCCCTGGTTTTCCCTCCTACGACCCTAGTCGCACGAAGGCGACCGCTCTCCCCCCGCCATTAAGGCACTTTCATGCTCTTCTCGCACATACTTTGATAGGTAGACGGGAGAGCACCAGCGTCGTCAACACTCATGACGCTTATTTTTTATGGAGCATGGCGAACACGCATGCCATCGACCTCGCCTACTTTATCGCGCATGCCATGCAGCACCAAACAGAGAGGCATCGCAAAGGCGTCATATCCATGGGTCCGTACATCACACGCCTGGCCCGTCACTTCAGGCTCCTCAACACCGCGGCCCAGACATCCTCATACACACTCATCGGCTAGATGGCCCCTCAGGGCATCTAGATTATGCACCATATGAGGATGAACCAACGGAGGCCAGGAGGCAACCCTTTCCAATGCCGCCTTATCCAGGAAGGCGAGGATCTAGAGGATATTCCTGATGATGTCCCACCACCACCACTGGAGGAGGATGCACCGGCTGAGCCACCACCCCCTCGCCACCCTTCTCGTGTAGTAGCCACCTATGCTGACATATCTGAGCGCTTATCCAGATTCGAGCAGCAATGCTTCCAGCGCTTCGATCACATCAACGCGACATTACAATAGATATGCCAGCATCTCCACATCACACCACCACCCCCGCGTGATCCATCCGAGGATTAGATATTTCTATTCCTCTTATGTAACACCCTGAATTTGGGCCTAGAAGAATTAGGTTTTGAGCTTGGGTTCGAATAAGTGAAAACCTGAATAAATTGAGAACTTTTAAATATTATTATTTAAAGAAAAAAAAAAGAAAGAATTTTGAATTAAATTGTTATTAGTAAATTTTTACTGTATTTATTATAACTGATGTTTTTTTTAAATTTATTATTAATGATATTTTAAATTTTTATGAAATTATATTATTATTATTATCATTATTAGATGCAAATATATTTATAAAATTAATGTTGTTAATTTAATGTTTAAATTAAATTATTAGAAATTCTACTGTATTTATTTTTACTGATTTATGAAAATTATAATTATTATGAGATAAAATTATTACTGTATTTGAAATTTTTATTTATTAGATAAGGAAAAAAAAAACATATTTATAAAGTTATTATTGTTATTATTATCATTATTATATTTATTTAAAAATATATATGATATTATTTTTGGTGTTTAAATTTAGTTTCTAAATAAATTTAGAAGTGATTATAGTGTGGGAAAAATCTTGGTTCAACCCAAAACTCTAGGAAAAAAATTATTAGATTTTTCCTCTTAAAGAAATCTGGGCAATAAGGGGTTATATATAAATTGGGCTAAGATTGGTCACAAAAAGGAGTGTGGTGTAGTGGCAAAGTAGCGCCACTTAAGGGACAAGGAAGCAAGGGGGTCCAAGGTTCAAGTCTTGGTTCTTGCAATTTATTTTGGTTTTTCTTTTAAATAAATCTGGAAGCGAGTGAGCGGCCTTTAAAGATAAATGCGTTGAACTTATGACACAAAGGAGCTTGTGTCCAAGTGGTGGTGTCTTGGCATGGCTTGTCGAGAGGTCTATGGTTCGAATCCCTTTGCTTGCAAAGGTTGATTATTTTGCTAATGCTTTAGTTTTTGAAGGTTGATGGAGGATCCCACATCGGGAAGCTAGCATGGGAGTAGGCGAGAAGTTGGCTTTAAATAGAGCGATCCATGAGGAGAGTAGGCATGCCTTTCTTGGCTTACCCCTTTCACGTTGAAGCGTGCTCGTTGGGGTTAGGCATTGGATCATTCGTTGGTCTGTATGCCGTTGGGTCATAATGATAGTGACCGTAGTTGATCGACACCCTCGGAGAGTCAAGGGTGCGGTTATTGTTGGCTTCTGGGCATAGCAGCGTTCAGAGGGTGGATTAGCTTCAGATGCCTATCAGGTGTGTATTTCTCACTACTCTAGCGGTAGGACAGCTACTTCGGGCTCGATGGGCCGAAGGGGCCATGTAGGCCCAATGGACCTACGGGCCCATTTGGACAAGTTGTTTGATTGTGTAGTAAATATTGGACTAGACTAGGTGAATCGCATATTTGTAGCTAGATTTGGGCTAAAAGGGCCACACGAGCGTGTGGGCCCATTTGGGCCGAGAATGAGCCTTAGGCCCATTCGCATTGTTATCTCTGTTTAGAATACTTTAATTTACCAAATTATTGAAATACCCTCGACTTATAAAATTACCGTTTTACCCCCGATTTACAAAATTATTAAAATACCCTTGGATTACAAAATTACGGAAATACCCTTAGTTTACAAAATTACTGAAATATCCCTGATTTATAAAATTACCAAATTACCCTCGATTTACAAAATTACAAAAATACCCCCGATTTGTAAAAGTACTATTTTACCCCTAACTTGTAAAAATACCATTTTAACCCTAATTTGTCAAATTACCGTTTTACCCTTGATTTGTAAAATTACCGTTTTACCCCTAATTTGTAAAATTACTGTTTTACCCTTGATTTGTAAAATTATCGAAATGCCCCTGTAGGGTAGAATAACCGAAATTCTCCTGTAGAGTAAAATTACCATTTTGCCCCTAGGGTGTTAAATGACTGTTTTGCCCTTGTGGGCAAGTAACTAACTTAGACTGTGTATTATTTAGCGAAGAAGGTGATCTCGCAAGGAACTGAAGGAATCTATTCAACCAGATCTAGATCTAGTAGATTCAAATCGATAGAGGTAAGGTTTCATGGCCATTAAATGTGTGGCCGAGTATGGTAAGGAATCTTAGCATCGGTTTTCGTAGTTTATTTGGTTAATCATTTAAATAATGAACTGTAGGATAATCGCGTGGAGCTCTCGTCATCGTTCATCACCAAGCAGGTGTGTAACTTACCCCTTGTAGTAGCTTAGATTAATGTCGGTTGAAAAGCTAAAATGCCGAATCCCGGCAGCATTAAATTTCTGGTAACGAGATAAACAGTGAATAGGTTAGAATACAATGGGCTCGGTTAACGAAATCGATGGAACAGGTAAGAGTACGATTTTGAGTATGTTGGTAAATTGGGCCTCGATGGGCTGAATTAGGCCCAATGGGCCTACGGGCCCATTTGGAGTAAAAATTGCTAAAACGGAATTGTGATAAATGTATGATTAACCCAGATAGAACAATAGTAGTATTTAGGCTAAATGGACTTAGAAGGCTAAATCAGTACTCGTTAGGCCCATTAGGGGTTTTGGGCCCAATAACTCGATTTTGTTAAAATAGGCTAAAAATTTCTGTTTTAATTCTCCGGAATGTTGAATAAGTATGAAAAACCCTAATAAGTGTTAAAATTACGTAATTACCCTTATAGCTTAAAAATGACTATTTTACCCCTAGGTAGAAATGACCATTATACCCCTAGGGTTGTAAAATGATTATGTTGATTGTGATATTGATATTTTTCATGATATGCACATGATATGCACATGATATGCTACGATATGTATACGATATGCCATGTTATAATCATTACATGCATGGGTTGGGTTTATATGATTGAAGGAAGTGTTAAAGGGCTTTGCCCCAGTATACCGAAAACGGCTTCTGTCCAAGTTTACCGAAAGGGCTTCTGCCCCAGTTATTAAAAGAGGCTAGGCCTCCAGTTATATGATAAAGCAGCTATGCTGCCAGTGGAGAGTTTGGTTGGGTGGGTTGAGTTACTCCCCACATGAAGAGCTTGGTTGGTACGGGTGGAGAGTAGCGGATGGAGGGTTGAGTAGTCTCCCCAAATGGGCATGCATACATACATTATTATTCATATTTGATATTGAAATGGGCCTACGGGCCCTGTGATTTATAGTAAAGGCTTCGGCCTAGTGACATGACTTATGAAAGGCTTCGGCCCAGTATATGTTTTATTAAAAAAGGCTTCGGCCCAGTAACCGTTAAATGAAAAGGCTTCGGCCCGTATATGTTGAGACCGAATTAGGGCTTAGGCCCAGTATGTTGATATTTGTTTAGGCTCCGAAAGGGGACTTGTTGCACACTGAGTTTCCAAACTCACCCTCTTTCTTTAACCTTGCAGGTGAGCCTTAGTTGATGGACTTGGAGCTGGGAGGGATTCACAGTGGCCACACGGACTGGACTGATGGTTTTTAATTAAGTTAATTATTTCAATTTAATCTTAATTATTTATTCTTGGTTTTGGGTTGTAAAAGGCCTCTTTAATTATTTTTATTTTGGGTTTTTATTCTTTACTTATTTAAATTGGTTTTAGCTTACGTAGGATATTATTTAAATCGAGTTGAAAATAAATGATTTTAAGACGTGATTTTTATAAAAGTTACTTGTTTTCAAAATAACACGATAACCAAGAAAAGCTTCCGCAATTTTAAATGATCTTGTAGATAAATATTTCAAATAGCTAAAGTGTGGCAATGGTAGTGTGCATGTCTAGGAGTGGATCCAAGAAGAGCTTGGTACTTAAGCAGTCTATTCGACTCACCTCCTCTTTTCTAGAATCCTACCTGGTGCCCAGCTTCCATTCACTTTAAGTCTTAACGAAAAAGGTCAAATTTATTTGATACTTAAATCGTTTTCAAGATAACATGTTTTATAAAGGTTACAAATCAGATTCTTTTTCGATATTTTATCTATTTTTAAAATAACATGTTTTTGCAAACTACAAGGGTTCATAAGCTTTCATAAAACTTTTACAAAGGTTTCAAACGATGATTGAAAAGGGATGATCATTTCAATAAATCCCGTTTTGGGAAAAAAATAAACACAAACTAAGGTTTTCTACAAGTTTAACGGTAAGAGTTTTTAAACATTAAAGAAGGGTTTTCAATGAAAACACGGTTTTCGAAAAATACTTCAATGTGACACATCAGACTTGGCCGTAACGTCTAGGCTGGGTTTGGGGTGTTACATTTAGTGGTATCAGAGCCAGGTTGCAACAACTCGGCTGTGGGTGGGTCCAAATAGGTTTTCAAAAAAAAAATTTTAAATGTAGGCCCAAGAAGGGTATTTTTGGAAATCAGTTTTTGAAGATTTAGAAAAACTCTTTGTCTTCAAAATATACATGTCTTAAAAGTTCGATTTTGAAAAGTTTAAATCTTCTTGAGTTTTCTAAAGTTTCATATTTGAAGTTGTGGCACACTGAATCCCCGGCACCAAGTCTGTAAGTGTTTTTATATATATATATATACTGTACTGTACTGAGATGATTCTGTAGATAGAACGAAGCCATTGATATGATACTGTAGATAGGGTAGTAATAAAACCGTAGAGACTGAGACAGAAGAAAGCTAAAAACCCTAAATGAGACTGTAGCTAGGCTATGGTTCTGTAAAGATAGAAGCTTTAAAATACTATCTTTGCATAAGACATGTGAATAATAGTAAAATTTTTGGAATCCTTATAGATAATTGATATGTGTACTGGTAATGTAGTGTATTAATATGGAATCTGAGGGTAAGCAAAGTTTGCCAATATCGGGTGGCGGTAACTCGGAGCATGGTACTGAGGCACTGGCTGAGTTAATAAGGAAAGTGGTAGAAGAGGTATTGGATACCATAATTAAGAAAATTAGGGAAACGCTTCAAGCAGGGTGCTTGGAGTGTAAGAAGAGGAAGGATCCTAGTTCGCAAAGGACAGAGTCTCGTTCGGTGAAACATGCAAGGGCACGACCTAATTTTCTGACCTACAAGAACTGCAATAGACGTCATTCGGGTGAATGCCATAGGGAGAAAAAGGCCTGCTTTATATGTGGGTCCTTAGAACATCGAGCTCTTGATTGCAAAGCTTATTCTAGTTAGGAATGTGTGATGGTTGGATACGAATTGTGTGCGCTAGTGGTAATGTTTATTTACTTCAGTAATTAGATGTTCGGGGTTGTAATTATTCAGGTTAGAGTGCGCAGCGATAGCGTAGTGGCATAGTGTTGCACGATTATTTTATTAGTTGGAATTTCGAGGACGAAATTTCTTTAAGGAGGGTAGAGTTGTAACACCCTGAATTTGGGCCTAGAAGAATTAGGTTTTGAGCTTGGGTTCGAATAAGTGAAAACCTGAATAAATTGAGAACTTTTAAATATTATTATTTAAAGAAAAAAAAAAGAAAGAATTTTGAATTAAATTGTTATTAGTAAATTTTTACTGTATTTATTATAACTGATGTTTTTTTTTAAATTTATTATTAATGATATTTTAAATTTTTATGAAATTATATTATTATTATTATCATTATTAGATGCAAATATATTTATAAAATTAATGTTGTTAATTTAATGTTTAAATTAAATTATTAGAAATTCTACTGTATTTATTTTTACTGATTTATGAAAATTATAATTATTATGAGATAAAATTATTACTGTATTTGAAATTTTTATTTATTAGATAAGGAAAAAAAAAACATATTTATAAAGTTATTATTGTTATTATTATCATTATTATATTTATTTAAAAATATATATGATATTATTTTTGGTGTTTAAATTTAGTTTCTAAATAAATTTAGAAGTGATTATAGTGTGGGAAAAATCTTGGTTCAACCCAAAACTCTAGGAAAAAAATTATTAGATTTTTCCTCTTAAAGAAATCTGGGCAATAAGGGGTTATATATAAATTGGGCTAAGATTGGTCACAAAAAGGAGTGTGGTGTAGTGGCAAAGTAGCGCCACTTAAGGGACAAGGAAGCAAGGGGGTCCAAGGTTCAAGTCTTGGTTCTTGCAATTTATTTTGGTTTTTCTTTTAAATAAATCTGGAAGCGAGTGAGCGGCCTTTAAAGATAAATACGTTGAACTTATGACACAAAGGAGCTTGTGTCCAAGTGGTGGTGTCTTGGCATGGCTTGTCGAGAGGTCTATGGTTCGAATCCCTTTGCTTGCAAAGGTTGATTATTTTGCTAATGCTTTAGTTTTTGAAGGTTGATGGAGGATCCCACATCGGGAAGCTAGCATGGGAGTAGGCGAGAAGTTGGCTTTAAATAGAGCGATCCATGAGGAGAGTAGGCATGCCTTTCTTGGCTTACCCCTTTCACGTTGAAGCGTGCTCGTTGGGGTTAGGCATTGGATCATTCGTTGGTCTGTATGCCGTTGGGTCATAATGATAGTGACCGTAGTTGATCGACACCCTCGGAGAGTCAAGGGTGCGATTATTGTTGGCTTCTGGGCATAGCAGCGTTCAGAGGGTGGATTAGCTTCAGATGCCTATCAGGTGTGTATTTCTCACTACTCTAGCGGTAGGACAGCTACTTCGGGCTCGATGGGCCGAAGGGGCCATGTAGGCCCAATGGACCTACGGGCCCATTTGGACAAGTTGTTTGATTATGTAGTAAATATTGGACTAGACTAGGTGAATCGCATATCTGTAGCTAGATTTGGGCTAAAAGGGCCACACGAGCGTGTGGGCCCATTTGGGCCGAGAATGAGCCTTAGGCCCATTCGCATTGTTATCTCTGTTTAGAATACTTTAATTTACCAAATTATTGAAATACCCTCGACTTATAAAATTACCGTTTTACCCCCGATTTACAAAATTACTAAAATACCCTTGGATTACAAAATTACTGAAATACCCTTAGTTTACAAAATTACTGAAATATCCCTGATTTATAAAATTACCAAATTACCCTCGATTTACAAAATTACAAAAATACCCCCGATTTGTAAAAGTACTATTTTACCCCTAACTTGTAAAAATACCATTTTAACCCTAATTTGTCAAATTACCGTTTTACCCTTGATTTGTAAAATTACCGTTTTACCCCTGATTTGTAAAATTACTGTTTTACCCTTGATTTGTAAAATTATCGAAATGCCCCTGTAGGGTAGAATAACCGAAATTCTCCTGTAGAGTAAAATTACCATTTTGCCCCTAGGGTGTTAAATGACTGTTTTGCCCTTGTGGGCAAGTAACTAACTTAGACTGTGTATTATTTAGCGAAGAAGGTGATCTCGCAAGGAACTGAAGGAATCTATTCAACCAGATCTAGATCTAGTAGATTCAAATCGATAAAGGTAAGGTTTCATGGCCATTAAATGTGTGGCCGAGTATGGTAAGGAATCTTAGCATCGGTTTTCGTAGTTTATTTGGTTAATCATTTAAATAATGAACTGTAGGATAATCGCGTGGAGATCTCGTCATCGTTCATCACCAAGCAGGTGTGTAACTTACCCCTTGTAGTAGCTTAGATTAATGTCGGCTGAAAAGCTAAAATGCCGAATCCCGGCAGCATTAAATTTCTGGTAACGAGATAAACAGTGAATAGGTTAGAATACAATGGGCTTGGTTAACGAAATCGATGGAACAGGTAAGAGTACGATTTTGAGTATGTTGGTAAGTTGGGCCTCGATGGGCTGAATTAGGCCCAATGGGCCTACGGGCCCATTTGGAGTAAAAATTGCTAAAACGGAATTGTGATAAATGTATGATTAACCCAGATAGAACAATAGTAGTATTTAGGCTAAATGGACTTAGAAGGCTAAATCAGTACTCGTTAGGCCCATTAGGGGTTTTGGGCCCAATAACTCGATTTTGTTAAAATAGGCTAAAAATTTCTGTTTTAATTCTCCGGAATGTTGAATAAGTATGAAAAACCCTAATAAGTGTTAAAATTACGTAATTACCCTTATAGCTTAAAAATGACTATTTTACCCCTAGGTAGAAATGACCATTATACCCTTAGGGTTGTAAAATGATTATGTTGATTGTGATATTGATATTTTTCATGATATGCTATGATATGCACATGATATGCACATGATATGCTACGATATGTATACGATATGCCATGTTATAATCATTACATGCATGGGTTGGGTTTATATGATTGGAGGAAGTGTTAAAGGGCTTTGCCCCAGTATACCGAAAACGGCTTCTGTCCCAGTTTACCGAAAGGGCTTCTGCCCCAGTTATTAAAAGAGGCTAGGCCTCCAGTTATATGATAAAGCAGCTATGCTGCCAGTGGAGAGTTTGGTTGGGTGGGTTGAGTTACTCCCCACATGGAGAGCTTGGTTGGTACGGGTGGAGAGTAGCGGATGGAGGGTTGAGTAGTCTCCCCAAATGGGCATGCATACATACATTATTATTCATATTTGATATTGAAATGGGCCTACGGGCCCTGTGATTTATAGTAAAGGCTTCGGCCTAGTGACATGACTTATGAAAGGCTTCGGCCCAGTATATGTTTTATTAAAAAAGGCTTCGGCCCAGTAACCGTTAAATGAAAAGGCTTCGGCCCGTATATGTTGAGACCGAATTAGGGCTTAGGCCCAGTATGTTGATATTTGTTTAGGCTCCGAAAGGGGACTTGTTGCACACTGAGTTTCCAAACTCACCCTCTTTCTTTAACCTTGCAGGTGAGCCTTAGTTGATGGACTTGGAGCTGGGAGGGATTCACAGTGGCCACACGGACTGGACTGATGGTTTTTAATTAAGTTAATTATTTCAATTTAATCTTAATTATTTATTCTTGGTTTTGGGTTGTAAAAGGCCTCTTTAATTATTTTTATTTTGGGTTTTTATTCTTTACTTATTTAAATTGGTTTTAGCTTACGTAGGATATTATTTAAATCGAGTTGAAAATAAATGATTTTAAGACGTGATTTTTATAAAAGTTACTTGTTTTCAAAATAACACGATAACCAAGAAAAGCTTCCGCAATTTTAAATGATCTTGTAGATAAATATTTCAAATAGCTAAAGTGTGGCAATGGTAGTGTGCATGTCTAGGAGTGGATCCAAGAAGAGCTTGGTACTTAAGCAGTCTATTCGACTCACCTTCTCTTTTCTAGAATCCTACCTGGTGCCCAGCTTCCATTCACTTTAAGTCTTAACGAAAAAGGTCAAATTTATTTGATACTTAAATCGTTTTCAAGATAACATGTTTTATAAAGGTTACAAATCAGATTCTTTTTCGATATTTTATCTATTTTTAAAATAACATGTTTTTGCAAACTACAAGGGTTCATAAGCTTTCATAAAACTTTTACAAAGGTTTCAAACGATGATTGAAAAGGGATGATCATTTCAATAAATCCCGTTTTGGGAAAAAAAATAAACACAAACTAAGGTTTTATACAAGTTTAACGGTAAGAGTTTTTAAACATTAAAGAAGGGTTTTCAATGAAAACACGGTTTTCGAAAAACACTTCAATGTGACACATCAGACTTGGCCGTAACGTCTAGGCTGGGTTTGGGGTGTTACATCTTATGTTTATTTTTATCTTAATTTTTATATTTCAGTTGGATTTTTATTTTAGTTTCTTTGTTATTTTGAATTTTATTGTTATGTTTATTGTCTCTAATCCTTTCCATTATTAGTAGAACTTAGTTTATTATTTTTCTATTATTTATTTTTCTATCTTTCATATCGGCCACCCCTAACGAGTAATCTCTATTAATCCAAAATTCCCACGACTAATTAATATTTTCGCAGTTTCAAAAAGGAGCTCTACAGCTCATATTCAAATGGAAATGGGAACACTTAGCCACAACTGCCGACTCTTCCAAATTCTATCTCACAAATTCATCCTAAATTTAGGGAGTTTCAATTCTCTCCCTATCTTATGATATTATCCTTCTCTTGCTATTTTTGTTTCTTTGTACATTGAGGGTAATGTACATCTTAAGTGTGGGGGGAAACTCACTTTAAATCTTTATATTATCTATGAAATCCCTGAAATTTTCTTTAACTTTATGCATTGTTCTCAAATTTACATTATCTTCAGTCTCCTAATAGGAATTAATTCTGATTAATTTATAATTTCTATTGATAAGTCGAGAATTAAGACATAGGTGCTTGTACTTTGATTATTCAAACTTTAAAACATTAAGGAATCAAGCATGATAAGTTGAAATTTTTGAGAACCCCATTTTTTGCATAAGTAATTTTCCTTTATTTTAAGTATTATCTTAAGATTTGAAATTCACAGGATTGACATCAAAAGCCATAATTCTGGTGAGATTTTGAACCTTTTTGAGCATACATTCTTTTGTGCTCACTTTTATTATTGCTTTGAGTGAGTCAACAATGATTTGTTATTCTAGAACTTGCTTTGATTATACATGTCAAGACCACAACATTGATTTGATACACTGAAATGATAAAGGCACCTAGGATTTAACCCACTTACTCCACAAAAGCCTACCTCTATAAATTAACCCTTAGTAAACCCTATTGAGCCTAAAAACCTTTTCTTTGACTTACCTCTAATATTAACCTTTCACCTATTTTTTGTTGAATTCCGTTCAATTATTTTGACCTCTATTTTTGTCGAGATTTAAGTTGAAATTTTCATCTAGCTTTATTCTCTTTTCCAGATTGTAAAGTTGTAAATATTCAATTTATTGTATTGTAGTTGAATTGTTCTTAAAAAAAACGCATGTATTAATTCAGTTGTAATCTGTAATAGTTCAAATAGTTTTTGCATATTTCTATTTTAAGGTTACCAAGGCAGAAATGATGTTATCATAAGAATTAGCTTGAGAAATATGTTCCAGTGATAGAGATTTTTCTAGCTAGATAATTTTTCAGTTCAATCTTGATTCTAACCTTTCTTTTTCAGCTTATGACAACACCCTTAACCAACCCCATTACAACCGTTAAAAGACCTTTTGATCGATGTATCATATCAAACTATAGTGGTAGAGATTTGATCTTCTTGCAAGCCTATGGTAATAACTTTTAAGGTTGACTAGAGAGTACTTAATTCTTGAACCCTAAACACCTTGAGTGGATAGAGTGAATCTTTAGTGAGGATGTCAAATCTTGTTGATTTCAATTGAAAGATGTGTACTTAGGAGCAAGGAAGAAAACTTATGTTTCGATGATAAAATTCTCAACTTAAAGTAATTGAATCTTTAATGTTCTTCTGATTGAATTTTCATTGTATGACTACTTGTGAATTAGTTTGAAACATTATTGATAAAGATTGTAACCTGAGAGGAATGGTTCTTTATTAGGGATTGAGATTTTGCTTGAGGACAAGCAAAGGCTTAAGTGTGGGGGTATTTGATAAACGATAAATTATACATATTTTTACCTTATGTTTAGCCTATACTTTGGATGAATTATTATCAATTTTGTGAGAATTGGTGCTCTTAATCTTTCTTTTTCATATCTTATAATCAGGAGAGCATAGGGAAGAGAAAAGAACGAAAAATGGACCAAAAACGAGGAAAATGGGCCAAAATGTGAAAAGACACGGCCCAAAAAGTCACCACACGACTGTGGCACATGGTCGTGCCACACAAGGTCCAACATGGCCTAGCCTCGACAAGCACAACCAGTCTACACGGCTGTGCCACCCTCAACAGGCCCACATAGCCTCTTGTCAAAACCACACGAGCGTGGCACATGGGCGTGTCTCTGTCGTGAGGAAGTTCAATTTCACTCAAATTTGGATACTTAGAGGCTAAGAAAGGCATCCCAAAGCTCTATATAAAGACCCTAGGAGGCAACTCTAGGGGACGTACTCTTTTCTCCCAAAAAGGAGTGCCATATTTCTGCCAACATAAGGAGTGAAAGCAAGGAATTACTCCAAGGGGAGCCGATTGATTTATCCTAGAAGCTTGAATTCTACATCAAGACAGAGGATCTCCCTAAATTCCTTCACGGGTTTTTGGGTTCTTTATGTTTTGTTATCTTATTTCTTCTGAGATGTTTTCTTTATTGATTATGAACTGAACCCTTCAAATACTTGAGGGGGATGAAACCTAAGACAGATCTTGTTATTATTCATTCTTGAATTATATGATAAATACTTGAATTGTTCTTAATTATGTGTTCTTAATTCTTGGTTTAATAATTCTAGGTATTAAGTCAAGAAATAGATGTGCTTAGGCAGCAAAAATCCCTATTGTAAGAGTAGATCTACCATAATTAAGCGGAGTTGCATGCAACCCTAGACATAGGGCGACATAAATCTGCTGGATTAGGGTCAAACCTAATAGGGGGATCCATAGATCGAATTAATGCAACCTAGGGGTGTTAACTAGAAAGAAACCTTAGTTAAACAACCTAGGATTAGTTGTTCTTATCCTCGACGGAGGTATTAACATAGGTTAGGGATCTCTACGGATCAAGTCAAGTGAAGAAATCGTCTAGTTCAAGAAGGTAATAACAAGTGAAGTCTAGGTGGATTCTCCCTTGAGTATTGCCCATATCAATTAGCTTTTCTCGAGAGTTTTTCTCCAATTTACTCTTTGTGCACTTTTAGCTTAGTTTAGAATTAGTTTCACACAAACCCCCTTTATTTTTAGGCTAGATAATAGAAAGGAAGTAAGTACTAGTACTTTTGGTTCCCTTGGGTACGATAACTCGGTCTTACCGCTGAACTATACTACTGTTCGATAGGTTCGCTTACCTTAAAATCGTGATATTAGTTAGTTTTTGGTGTGATTAGTTTGTATAAATTTTATTACTACATATCACGTGTTATCAGTTATTTATATCATTATTAGAAAATCTCTGAATTATATCTTGTTCTCAAGTAATTTTCTCCTGTTACTATTAGAATGAATTTTGATTGATTTATGATTTTTGTTGATATGCTTTGGATTAAATCATAGGCAGTTGTGCATTGATGGTTTAACTTTAAGTCATTAGAGAATCAAGCATGATAAGTTGATTTTTGAAGAATTAAAATTTTTCTAGGTTGTTTCCCTAAATTGAGGTATTATCTTGAAATTTGAAATTTACAGGATTGGCATCAAAAGCCATAATTTTTGTGAGATCTTGAGCCTTTAGAGCATATATTTTTCTTGTTCACCTTTATTGTGGTTCTAAGTGTGTCAATATTGATTTATTATTCTAGAACTTGCTTCGATTTTACATGTCGACACCACACTATTGATTTGATATACTGAGATGATTAAAACACTTAGATTTAACCCACTTACTCCATAAAAAGCCTACCTTCATAATTAACCCTTAGTGAACCCCCTTGAGCCTAAGAAATCATTTATTTATTTACCCTTAATATTAACCCATAATCCATTATTTTTGATCCCTTGAGAATTTCCCTTATTTAATTTGATCCCTATTTTGTCAAGATTTGATTTGAATAATTGCCCAGCTGTGTCTTCTTTTCATTAGTAATTTTTTATTATTGATCTTGTTCTTAAAAAAATGCATATACAAAGTTATTTCAATTGGAAAAATATTTATTATTTAGTGCTTGAACTTGAACAGCGTTATCCATAAGGAGAAGCTTAATCTTATGACTATTTATTCAGTGATGTAATTTCTCAGTGTTAGTTATTTTTCTAGTTTGGTAATTTTTCAGTTCAATCTAGATTCTAACCTTCTTTTTTAGCCTTTATCCACACCCCTAACCAAAGCCTCATTACAACCCTTTAAAGACCCTTCGATTGGTGTATCATCTCAGTTTATAGTGGTAGAGATTTGATTTTCATGCAAGCCTATGGTAATAACTTTTCATGTTGACTATTGAGTGCTTTATTTTTTAAACTTAAACACCTTGAGTGTTTTGAGTAAATCTTTAGTGAGGATGTCAACTCTATGTGATTTTGAATTAAGGGTAATTACTTAGATAAAAGAAGATACCTATATTTTGTGATAAAATGCTCAACCTAGATTGTTTGAAACTTTAATGTTCTTTTAGTTGAATTCTCAATGTATGATTACTTGTGGATTATTTTGAAACATTATTGATAAGAATTATAAATTGAAAAAAATAAATTTTTGAGGACAAGCAAATGCTTAAGTGTGGGGATATTTGATAAACAATAAATACAACATATTTCAATCCCATGCTTGACATATTTTTGGATGATTTATCTTATAATTGAAGGAATTTGATGCTCCTAATCCCTTAATTTCATGTTTTATACTTAGGAGAGTATTGAAAAGTGAAAGGAGTGAGAAACGAGCCAAAAACAGACAAAATGGGCTAATTGCAGCATTCCACATGGCCTAAGCACTTCCACACGGGTTCACTGCCACATGCCCATGTGTCAAGGCTGTGTCGACTTCTACCAAGCTAGTATTGCACACAGCCTGAGACTTAGCACACGGGCAGGCCACACGCCCGTGTCCCTATTGAGCCCTGTTTCAATTTCACACAGAAAAGGCTAATTTTTAGGTATTTTGGGCATTCCAAAGTCTATTTAAACACACTGTGAGAAGATTAAAGAGGACACACAGAGCAAAAAGCAGATAATGAGTCGAAGAAAGCCGTTGGATTCATCTCGGAAGCAAGAATCTCCTTCAAGAATGAAGATCTCCATTCAATTTCCTCGAAGTTTTTGGGTTTCTTTATGTTTTGTTATTTTCCAAATTTTGAGATGCTTTCCCTTGTGATCATGAACTAAATCCACTAGATACCTAAGGGGGATGAAACTTAAGATGAATCTTATTATTTTCTGAATTATATGATAAATATTTGATTTGTTCTTAATTATGTGTTCTTGATTCTTGTTTTAGTATTTTAGGATATTAATTCAAGTGTTGATGTGCTTATTCAGTGGAGCAAAAGTCCCTGTTTAAGACTAGATCTAACATAATTAAGCGGAGTTGATTGCAATCCTAGAGTTAGGATGACAAAAATCTGCTGGATTAGAGTTAAATCTAATAGGGAAATCCATAAATTGAGTTAATGCAACAATAGAGGTTTTAATTAGAAAGAAATTTCAATTAATCAACCTAGAGTTAGGTGTTTTTAGTCTCGTAAGAGATAATAATATAAATTATGGATTTCTACGGATCAAGTCAAGTGAATAAATCATCTAATTCAGAGTTGAATAATAAGTGAAGTCTAGGTGGATTCTTCCTTGGGTATTGTCCTTATAAATCAGTTTTCATAAAGTATTTTCTCAATTTACTCTCTATCGCGTTCTTAGTTTAGTTAGTTTTTAGTTTAAAATAAATCCCCTTAATCTTTAGGCTAGATAATAAAAAGATAGTTAATACTAGTACTTTTAGTCCTCATGGATACGATATTCCGGTCTTGCCATAGCTATACCACTGTTCGATAGGTGCCCTTGCCTTTATCGTGATCATAGTTAGTTTTGGAATCACCATCACTTGGAAGCTTGAAAAACCCTAGCCATGATTTCCCCTTGTGAAATTCGGCCATGGGGTTGAAGATGGATAAAAATTGGCTTTTAATTTTGTTTATTTAATCATTTAATCACTAAATGACCAAAATGCCCCTAACTTAAAAATATTCTATTTCACCTATTTCATGTCCATTTTTGTCCAACAAATTAACCAATGGTCTAATTACCATTTAAGGACCTCAAATTTAAAATTTCATAACAATTGGACATCTCTAACATGTAGAACTCAACTTTTTCACTTTTTATAATTTAGTCCTTTTGACTAAATTGAGTGCCCAAACGTCGAAAGTTTCAAACAAAATTTTCACGAAATCATTTTGTGAAATTGTAGACCATAAAAATATAATAAAAATAAATTTTTCTCGTCGGATTTGTGGTCCCAGAACTACTGTTCCTACTAGGACCAAGTTTAGACTGTTATAATTCTCCCCCTTTAGGGATTTTGTCTCTGAAAATCTCACCAGAAGAGATTAGGGTAACATTCTCGTAGTTTCCTCTACCTTATCAAAGAGTCCTCTTCGAGGGCAATACTTTTCGAAACACTCTACCTTCGATTTGAAATCCAATATCTCTAAGTCTTAATTCTATATAACTTTTATGCCAGTCTAAAACTGTTTTCAACTTTCACGAATTGCTTTCACCATTTTACCAAAATCACAATTTAATTTAGTTTCGTGCTCAAAATTTCCTGTAGCTTTTTCCATAATTGATAATATAACTCTTGGATGCTAAAATAATCATACGAATTTTCATCATCGATCAAAGACAATCTAAATAACATCTCTCTTTCTCTGAGGACAAGAGAAATACCGATACGGGAGCCATAGTATCTTTATCTCAATATCACACCAATATCATCGTTGATTGTAAAAATTCTGATTGCATTTGATATTTGGCCTTTCCCTGATGAAAAAACAACACCTGGACACAAAAATTCAGAAATACCGAGTTTCATATCCGTATACTAGAACATTTACTTCAAATTGCTGTACTTTTATATTTCTTTGGATGAACAGACAAGATATTATGGTGAGCTTTGAACGGAAACTCTTTGCATAAGCCCCAAGTTTCTTAGTACATAGATTCTATCTCAGAATATTAATATCAGTAATCAGACCTGATTGAAAGTTCAGAATCAAAAGTTGGCTCACGCTGCATTCATTTAGCTTACCACTTATCAGTACATCAGTTTAATTAGAATCAAAACGCCATCATCAAGGTAAATCATTGAAACCAATACTTATAAAGTAAACAAAGATTTTTCATTCGAGTACCTGTAATATTTTAACTTTTCCCAAAGATTAGTTGATATTCACACACATTTTTTTCAGTTAAGAAAAACCCAATCGGTATGTCCCCATATCATTCTTTCAAGAATATAAATTCTTCATTCAACTATTCGTCTATAAATCTATGTATGCACAACATCATTTTCGAACTAGAGGATATACATAAACACACATAGCTTAATTTATCTTCTAACTAAACAACTCATTCTGATTGAAATAACCGAGTTGATCTTACTGTTCAATAACATTCCACTATGATCACTTCTTCATGTTGCTAGGACAGTTGAAACATACAATCTCTCATAATTCTTTCAACATGCTGGTCATAGATATTTACTAACTGTATTAACTTAGATGAAACATAACATCTCGTTCGAAGTCAGTAATAATAGCCAAGATTACCTGGGGAAAGGAAATCAATATACAATCTAAACTTGAACTGTCACAATCCACACTTTTGTCAATATTTGCCTTATAGATAAGCCATACATGATACATTAAATTATAAGGGTGATAAGAAAACCAAGATGATGAAATCTGAGATATAAGACTATACTAAATGTCCAAGAACACCACTCATATGAAATAATAGAGAATCTTGATGATTTTTCACAGAAAACCAGAAGAAAATGAAACATAGTTCGTGTATTCTGAAATCAATTATGATAGAGATATTATATATTCCGTATAGATGTAAACAGAACAATAGCTAGAGGAGACAGAATAATATTTTCACATGAATTCACTGTCAACTTTTTATCTCAACATAACAGAATAAAATACCAATGAAAGATAGAAGAATACTAATCATAAATCAATTAGACTAACGATCCTTCCATCAGAAAATGGGCAATTACATATGCCTTTAAAAATGCAAGAATACATAGAACACCTAGAAGAATAAATTACTCAACTGTAACTGTCACACTCAAACATCTTAACAATTCAAACATTATTCCTCAAACTAATTCCGTCATCACTAATCTCATAATATTTCATTCATCAACAGAAATCAATTTTAGAAGAATTCCTAGTATGTACAGTCCTTAGACATCACACCTGAATGAGTTAATTAGCCGAGTTTAACTTTTTCTATAGATGAGGCATTGTGCATTCCAAATGATCTTTAGAAAAATTCTGATCTTTCTTTCATAACTGTATTTACTTACTAATCCATTTCCCATCTCTAATTACATTATTAATTATTCCACCACTGAACTCTTTAGTTCCCACTTGTGAGCTTATTTAATGTAAATCTTATGAACTTGGTCATATAACACTATACCAGTAAGGGGGTGAAGATTGTAAAGCCTTTAAAATTTTAACTTTCATCCATAAACACATACAATATAGCATTTCATATCAACATAATATCACACATTTTGATTCACACATTCTAGATTTCAACTCATCATAAACACACTTTCAAACTTTTTGGTAACACATTCAACATTATCACATATAAATATCGACCATTCGTAATAAGCTCATCATAAAACAAATATGTTCACTTTATCCACTGCAAAAAGTCACTCTTATTCATCGAAATGCAATGTTCAATCGGAACGATAACATTTTATTCATATCTCTCAACTTATGATTGATCCATTGTATATATTAACACATGTCTATCATCTCAAATCACAATGGTCCATTTAAACAAATTAATATGTTCACTAAGTTATACGAACTTACTTATTCCCTTTCTGTATTATCAATGGTAGCTCGGTTGGAAAGCATCTCTGCTTACCGGCTCTGCTACCAATTAATGTAACACCCCTTACCTATATCTGACGTTGGGACAGGATACGAGGCATTACCAGACATAAACACAAGCAACCATACAAAACCGGGCCACAAAAATTCACTCAATTTAAAACTATTTATACACATGCATATTGTCCCTTATACGGGCCTACGAGACCCAAAACATATATTGGGAGTGTTCGGGTCTAAACCGAGAACTTTGGAACACTTAGAAATTTTTTTGAAAAATAAGAGCACACGTCCGTGTCCAAGGCCATGTCTTTCACACAGCCGAGATACACATGTTGGAACGCCGGTACCCCTAAGGCACAACAAAAAAATATTCTAGCGATCCAAACTATGGATCCATGTACGAGGAACGAATCAGGGTGAAAAAGGTTTTGAAATTACCGAAACTTCAATCTGAGTAGACAGTGATGCCTCAGCAATGAGAATACTATTTTGCTATCGAATCCAAGCTGCAATGTTTATGATCCCGACCTCTACGTAATCTATTCAGTTGACGATGAAGGAAGAAATCCCCAAAACTATTTTCAGAGATATTTTGCTTAACGGTTGCTAGTCCTAGTAGCACAAATTCAGGTTTGTATATAACGAATTCTTAATTCATTAAATTTTAATCCGAACATAATAATCATAATTAAAATAAATAAATATAATAATGTTTTAACCGAAAATTATAATTACATTAATTATAATAAAGATTTCGGTAAACTATATTTATTTAAATTTATATACGAACAAAATTCATATATTAATAGAATTATGTTCTCCTTATGTGTACAACATCCTTGTACATATAATATGTTCGATATTTGATTGCCTAATTAAATTAATTTTATAATTAATTTAATTCATGTGACAACCAAACACAATACCAACTATGTTCTATTTCATTCATTTCAACCATATGGTGTGACCCTGTAGGTTCTTGTAGCGTTAGCAGTAATATTAGAACGATTCTAATGTTACAAACAATGAGTGGCATCTAGCAATGCATAATTGCTACCTAAGTTACAAGAAGTCATGATTCGACATAACCTTTTTTGTGATTAACCTTTCATGCATTAATCCTTAAGCTTTTATCTCTAGAATGGACACAAGTCATGGAATAGTCACACTTGTATAGTCCATCCCATGTTTCTTGATAACTTGAATAGACTATGATACACAAATAAGTATGACATCTCATATCAACTTATTTGAGCATGGCCATGCATTTCTAGTCTCACTTAATCAAGTGGCCTAAGATATTACTCCCATTATGTAGGAGGGACTTATCCTATATTGATCAACCATATCCTTCTACATAGATTGTGGTATATCCAACATCAGCCTTTATAGAACAACCAGTTACGGTGTGTGTTTGACTGTATCAAAATATACAACTCACGATGTTGGGATAATGATGGTCTCAAGTCTGAGGATCATATACATATTAATCACTATGAGTAATGTTGTGACAATTACATAATAATCCAAGAAGCATACTCATAGCGGGTCAGTCCAATATGTTGTTCTCTAACACATATATTCATGCATTGATTCTAACACTCCTATCAATGACAACTCTTTATCATCAATCAACTACATGTTAGTCTTAATGCATTATTGTTGTCCTAGTCAACAATAATGCTTGACTAAGGACCTTTTAAGAATAATCATATTATTCTCAGAACATTATTATAAAATAGTTTATTTATATACATGGGCTAGAAACAGTTTATTTATACACATAGTTGAGTCACAAGCCCGTGTGCTCTGGCCGTGTGGCATGAAATAGGCTTGGTATAAGCCATTTTCACACCTCATCTGGTTAAGTACCTATAAGCATCATTTTACACCAATTTCACATACTAAACAAGTAATCATTTCAACCAATTCAATTAATATATAGTCCATTCAATATTAATCAAAATCATACCATTTATAACACAACTCAAATATTAATATCTATGGATCCATTTCATATCAATCTTACCAAATATCAAATCTTTATCCTTACTAAAAGATCATTCATCAAAGTTACCAAATAATAGGCATATCATATAAAAGTTTCATACCAAATTAACCATTTCCAAACCAAGTCACATCACATAGCTTGGATACATGCCAAAATCCAACCCATAAACTAGCCTAAATAACCCAAATGATTCAACTTTAAACTAGCCTATACATGCCATATTTACATCATTTATAAAGTTCCAAAAGTACCAACAAGCTTCTTGGATAGTGCGATTGCAATCTCTGACCTTGTCCAAATCAAGCTAGCTTCTGAAATCTATAAAATAGGGGAAAAATAAACAGAGTAAGCTTTAAAAGCTTAGTAAGCCCATATAATATAGAATTAAACTTACCAAAGTATCATTAAGCATTTAAAGCAATAATAACCAACTCATATACTCATATAGCCTATTCAAATCATTCAAACACATGTTAGTCACTTGCAAATCATATAATTGATATCACATGATATGAAGTAATAAAATTTATAAAGAACTTGATCACACCAAAACTAACTAATATCACGACGTTGAGGCAAGCGCACCTGTCGAACAGTAGTATAGCTTAGTGGCAAGACCAAGTTATCGTACCCAAGGGAACCAAAAGTACTAGTACTTATTTTCTTTCTATTATCTAGCCTAAAAGTAAAGAGAGTTGAATTAAACTAATTCTAAAACTAGCTAAAAATGCACAAAGAGTAAATTAAGAAAAACTTTCGGGAAAACTGATTGATATAAGCAATACTTAAGGGAGAATCCACCTAGACTTCACTTGTTATTGGTCCTTGAGCTAGATGATTTATTCACTTGATATGATCTGTAGAGATTCCTAATTTATGCTAAACCCTCTGTCGAGGTGAAGAGCAAATAGGCCTAAGTTGTTAATTAAAGTTCCTTTATTAATTAACTCCCTAGGTTGCATTAATTCGAACTATGGTTCCCCATATTAGGTTTGACCCTAATCCGGCAGATTTATGTCGCCCTATGTCTAGGGTTGCATGCAACTCCGCTTAATTATGGTAGATTTACTCTTATCGTAGGGACTTTTGCTCCTCTGTTCTACGCACATCCATTTCTTGAATTAATACCTAGGCTTATTAACACAAGAATTAAGCACACATAATTAAGAACAACTCAAGTATTTATCATATAACTTAAGAATAAATAATAACAAGATTCATCTTAGGTTTCATCCCCCTCAAGTATTTGAGGGCTTTAGTTCATAATAAAGAAAGAAAACATCTCAGAAGATATAAAATAACAAAACATAAAAGCAACCAAAAACCCTTGAAGGAATTTAGGGAGATCTTCTATGTTGTTGCAGAATTTTGGCTTCTGGGATGAATTAATCAGCTTCCCTTGGAGTAATTCCTGGCTTTCACTCTTTGTGTCGGCAGAGAGACGACTCCCCACTTTAGGGAAAAGATTACCCTTGGTAGGGGGAAATCAAGTACCCCCCATAGAGTTGCCTCCTAGGGTCTTTATATAGAGTTTTGGAGAGCCTTTCTTAGCCTCTAAGCATCCCAATTCTAGTGAAATTCCTCTTCCTCACGACTAGAACACGCCCGTGTGCCACGCCCGTGTACTTCGACAAGAGGCTATGTGAGATTCTGTCAGTTGGGGCACGGCAGTGTGGCCTGGCTGTGCTTGTCGGGGCTGGACTGTGTGACCTTTGTGTGGCACGGCCGTGTGCCACGGCTATGTGGTGTCTCCTTGGGCCGTGTGTTATGTCATTTTTTGGCCCATTTTCTCCGGTTTCGGTCCATTTTTCGTTCTTTCCTCTTCCCTATGCTCTCCTGAGTATAAGATATGAAAAAGAAAGATTAAGAGCACCAATTCTCACTAAATCATTAATAATTTATCCAAAATATAGGTTAAACATGGGGTAAAAATATGTATAATTTAGCGTTTATGAAATACCCCCACACTTAAACCTTTACTTGTCCTCAAGCAAAATCTCAATCTCTAGAAGGAATCATTCTTCTCAACCTATAATCTTTATCAATAATGTTTCAAACTAATCCACAGGTGATCATACAATGAAATATTCAATCAAAATAACATTAAAGACTCAATCACTTTAAGTTGAGAATTTTATCATTGAAACATAAGTTTTCTCCTTCCTCCTGAGTAATTATCTCTCCATCTTAATTAACCGAAGTTGACATCCTCACTAAAGGTTCACTCTATCCACTCGAAAGTGTTTAGGGTTTAAGAATTAAGCACTCTCTAGTCAACCTAAGAAGTTATTACCATAGGCTTGCAAGAAAATCACATCTCTACCACTATAGATTGACATGACATATTGATCAAAAGGTCTTGTAAGGGTTGTAACGGGGCTTGGTTAGGGGTGTTGTCACAGGCTGCAAAAGAAGGGTTAGAATCGAGATCGAATTGAAAAATTATCTTAGCTAGAAAAATCTCTATCACTGGAACATATTTCTCGAGCTAATTTTTATCATTCATGCCTGGGTAGCTTTAAAATAGAAATATGCAAAAACTTTTGAACTATTACACATGACAACTGAATTTAACTGTAACCTTTTTTTTTTTAGGAACAATTCATAATAATCTTGAATATTTACAACTTTACATGCTGGAAAAGAGAATAAAGCGTGATAATAATTTCAACTCAAATCTCGACAAAAATAGGGGTCAAAGTAATTGAATAAGATTCATCAAAAAATGGGTTATTGGTTAATAATTAGGGGGTTAGTCAAAGAATGGGGTGTTAGGCTCAACGGGGTTTACTAGGGGTTAATTTATGGAGGTAGGCTTTTTGTGGAGTAAGTAGGTTAAATCCTAAGTGCCTTTATCATTTCAGTATATCAAATCAATGATGTGGTCTTGATACATATAATCAAAGCAAGTTCTAGAATAACAAATCAGTGTTGACTCACTCAAAGCAAAAATAAAAGTGAGCACGAAAGAATGTATGCTCAAAAGGCTCAAAATCTCACCAGAATTATGGCTTTTTGATGTCAATCCTGTGAATTTCAAATTTCAAGATAATACTTAGAAGTAAAGAAATAACTTATGCAAAAATTGGGGTTCTCAAAAATTTCAACTTATCATGCTTGATTCCTTAATGTTTTAAAATTTGAATAATCAGAGTACAGGCACCTATATCTTAATTCTCAACATATCAATAAAATCATAAATCAATCAGGATTAATTCCTAATAGGAGACTGAGAATTATTTGAGAATAAAGCATGAAAAATTTCAAGGATTTCATAGATAATTATAGATTTAAAGTAACTTCCCCCCACACTTAAGATGTACATTACCCTCAATGTACAAAGATATAGATAGCAAGAGAAGTATAATATCATAAGATGGGGAGAGGATTGAAACTCCTGAATTTAGGATGAACTTGTGAGGAAGAGTCGGCAATTATGGCAGGATGTTCCTATTTTCAGTTGAATATGAGCTGTAGAGCTCCTTTTTGAAACTGCAAAAATATTAATTAGTCATGAGACTTTAGGATTAATAGAGATTACTCTTTAGGGATTGGCTGATATGAAAGATAGAAAATTAGATAACAGAAAAATAATAAACTAAGTTCTAAGAATACTAATACTGTAATGATTAAAAGGATTAAACATAAAAATAAAATTTGAAATAAAAAAGTAAACTAATAAAAGAAAAATAAAAATGAAAAATGAGAAAAATAGAACCAAATGGGAGATTGGAGGCACACGCCCGTGTGGCTCGGGTTTAGCCCGTGTTGGCCATATTGCATGGCTGTGTGCGATCTTGTTTGTACTTCACACGGTCGTGTAGGATGTACCACGGCCGTGTGTGATGAGGCTTCGCTACTCCCACGATTGTGTGGAATGGCACACGGCTGTGTTTAATTTGGCAGTGTTGGCCACGGTCTGGGGACACGGGTGTGTGGAGATTTGTGCAAGCCCGTGTTGATAGTGCAGGGTTGCCACGGCCATGTCGCATGGCCGTGGGGATTTGTCGACCTCCCGTGCTTTTGGGAAACTTCTGCTCTGTTCCTACATGGCCTCGGTACACGACTGTGTCTCTGCTTGGAGTGTTCACACGGCCTTGGACACGCCTGTAGGCATGGCCGTGTCATCCTAAATTCCTGCATAAAAAGGTTAGTTGCTGTATAAAAAGACTAAAAATTAAAATAGAAGAAAAGTGATTAAGTTAGTGCTCGGGTTGCCTCCCGAGAAGCGCTTATTTATAGTCTAAGCTCGACTTTGCTCGAGCTTGTACTTTCACGGTGGTTTGAAGAGTTGATACTCTTCTATCCTGCTTACAATTTCATTATCAACGTAAGACTTGAGTCGAGTGCGATTTACCTTGAAAGTATCGGCTGACTCATGTTTTATCTCGACTGTACCATAGGGAAAGATTTTCATTATCATAAAGTAAGGTGTATCACTTGTATGCTCTTTTGAATTCAAGATTTGAGGATCGTCTTCCCCTAAGATTACCTTATCCCCTACCTTGAGTTGATTCGTTTGTACCTGAGGGTCGTCTTGGTGATGCTCTGGGTTGATTTGGCATACTTTGGGCTTGTCATGATAGTTCAACCACTCATCTAGTTCCTCAATCTGAACCATTCGCTTTCCAAGTGCATCTCCCTTAGATGGATTTGTCTGTGATTGAGTTGCCTTTATGTGGAGTGTATCCTGCACAGAAGGTTGGATGGTGAGATTATTCTTTTTACAAGGACTCGTAACTATATTATTATCAACAATCTTAATCGAGTTTCGAGCTTGTAAGGTAACTTGGTCATCACCTACACGTAGTGTAAGTTCACCTGTTCCTAAATCAATTATTGTTCTGGCAGTTGCTAAAAAGGGTCGCCCTAGAATTAAGGGTACATTGTTATCCTCATCAATGTCTAAAATAACAAAGTCAACTAGAAATATAAATTTATCAATTTTGACGAGCACATCTTCAACTATTCCCTTAGGAGACCTAATAGTTTTATCAGCCAGTTGAATGCTCATCTTAGTTTACTTAGGTTTTCCAAGACCTAGTTGTTTAAACAATGTATAAGGCATGACATTTATACTAGCCCCTAAATCAGCTAAAGCATTTTTTATGTCTAGGCTACCAAATAAACAAGGAATAGTAAAACTCCCTGGATCTTTCAGTTTGGTTGGTAGTCTATTTTGAAGAATAGCTGAGTAGACTGCATTTAATTCCATATGAGATTTCTCCTCTAGCTTCTGCTTGTTTGTCAAGAGTTCTTTTAAGAATTTAACTGCATCTGGCATCTGTAAAATTGCTTCAACAAATGGTAAGTTAATATGTAATTTTTTTAAGAGTTTAAGAAACTTACCGAATTGTTCATTTGTATGGTCTTTCTGAAGCGCTCTTGGGTATGGGATACGAGGCTTGTGTTCGTTGATGTCTGGCTTGTTTCTACTTACCTTTACCTTACCTTTATTCACCTCAGGCTCCTTGTTTAGGTTGTCTTTGATTAAAACCTCCTCATCTATTGTGCTTACGGCATGAATTTGCTCTTTTGGATTGGTCTCAGTGTTACTTGGAAGTCCACCTTGTGGTCTTTCCGAGATTAGCTTGGCAAGCTGGCCTATTTGAGTTTCAAGTCCTTAAATAGATGCTTGCTGGTTCCTTAGTGCCGTTTCGGTATTTTGGAAACGAGTTTCTGACATGGCTATAAATTTTATGAACATCTCTTCAAGGTTCGGCTTTTTCTCTTGTTGTGGAGGAGGCTGTTGAAATCCTAGAGGAGGTGGTTGTCTTTGATTCCCTTTCCTCCCCAAGAAAAATTAGGGTGGTTCTGCAAACCTATATTGTAAGTATTACTATAAGGGTTATTTTAAGGTCTAGAATTGTTACCCATATAGTTGGTTTGTTCAGTTTCCATGCCATGTCCATAAGAGGAGTAATCTGGATTGAACAAATTTCCCTAGATTACGTCACGCTGCATCAGTGGATGTGCCTGCGTAGAACCAACAAAATTATCAAACTTTTTATTTAACAGTTCTACCTGGTTAGTAAGCATGGTGATAGCATCAATATTATAAACTCCTGCAGCTTTTGTTGGCTTTGTCCTCATGACTTGCCACTGATAATTATTTAATGATATCTCCTCAATAAATTCATAAGCCGCTTCGGGTGTTTTATTGTTGATTGTTCCTCCTGCTGCGGCATCAATCATCTGTCTCGTTGAAGGGTTCAAACCATTGTGGAAGGTTTGAACTTGCAGCCACAAAGGTAAACCATGATGAGGACATCTCCTCAAAAGATTTTTGTATCTCTCCCATGCATCGTATAGTGTTTCTAAATCCATCTGCACAAAAGAAGAAATATTGTTTCGTAATTTGGCTGTTTTAGCTGGAGGAAAATATTTGAGTAAAAATTTTTCGGTCATCTGCTCCCATGTGGTAATTGAACCTCGTGGTAAAGAATTTAACCACTGTTTGGCTTTATTTCTCAAAGAGAATGGAAATAGCCTCAATCGAATGGCATCATCAGAAACGCCATTTATTTTGAAGGTATCACAAAGTTCTAAAAAATTGGCTATGTGTGAGTTTGGATCTTCGTCCTGTAAACCACCAAACTGCACTAATTGCTGTATCATCTGAATAGTGTTAGGCTTTAACTCAAAATTATTAGCAGCAATAGTTGGTCTAAGAATGCTAGTTTGGGTACCAGCCAAACTAGGTCTTGCATAATCATACATAGTGCGAGGAGCTTCTTCTTGATTTACTGGCGGCGCGACTATTGCGGGAGGTGGTTCAACATTTTGATTTGCTTCCATCTCATCTGTAGGTTCTGGCTCTTGCTCAGGTTCTTGTTTTGGATAATGTAGACTGCGTCAATTTCCTTGCGATTTTTGCGAACTGTCGCTTCTAGATCTTCGTCAAAAAGTAATGGTCTTATTGGGTTGTTTCTAGTCATAAACTAAAAATACCTAAAAAGAGAAAGCAAAGAAAACTCAAAAATTTAAAAGAAAATAAAATTAAAATTAAAATTAAATAAAAACTGAAAATAAAAATAAAATAAAAATAAATAAATAAATATATATTAATGGGTAAAGTAATAGAAATCGAGCTTTCGTAATATTTTAGTTCCCCGGCAACGGTGCCAAAAACTTGTATCGCGTGATATGAAGTAATAAAATTTATAAAGAACTTGATCACACCAAAACTAACTAATATCATGACGTTGAGGCAAGTGCACCTGTCGAACAGTAGTATAGCTTAGTGGCAAGACCGAGTTATCGTACCCAAGGGAACCAAAAGTACTAGTACTCACTTTCTTTCTATTATCTAGCCTAAAAGTAAAGAGAGTTGAATTAAACTAATTCTAAAACTAGCTAAAAATGCACAAAGAGTAAATTAAGAAAAACTTTCGGGAAAACTGATTGATATAAGCAATACTTAAGGGAGAATCCACCTAGACTTCACTTGTTATTGGTCCTTGAGCTAGACGATTTATTCACTTGATTTGATCCGTAGAGATCCCTAATTTATGCTAAACCCTCTGTCGAGGTGAAGAGTAACTAGGCCTAAGTTGTTAATTAAAGTTCCTGATATCCGCGTGAGATGAAGTAATAAAATTTATAAAGAACTTGATCAAACCTAAACTGACTAATATCACGACATTTTAAGGCAAGCGCACCTGTCGACAGTAGTATAGTCTAGTGATAAGATCGAGTATCGTATCCAAGGGAACTGAAAGTACTATTACTCACTTCCTTTCTATTATTTAACCTAAAAATTAAATGAGGGTTTGTCTAAAACTAACTCTAAAATCAACTAAGGAAAAACAGGAAAAATAAAGTGGGAAGACCTTTTAGGAAAAAGCTAATTGATATGATCAATGCTTAAGGGAGAATCCACCTAGACTTCACTTGTTATTAATTTCTTGATTTATACGAGTTATTTACTTGACTTGATCCATAGAGATCCCTAATCTATGCTAAACCCTCCGTCGAGGTGAAGAGCAACTAGGCCTAAGTTGTTAATTAAAGTTCCTTTATTAATTAACCCCCTAGGTTGCATTAATTCGATCCATGGTTCCCCATATTAGGTTTGACCCTAATCCGGCAGATTTATGTCGCCCTATGTCTAGGGTTGCATGCAACTCCGCTTAATTATGGTAGATCTACTCTTATCACAGGGACTTTTGCTCCTCTGCTCTAAGCACATCCAATTTTTGAATTAATACCTAGGACTATTAAATCAAGGATTAAAAACACATAATTAAGAACAATTCAAGTAATTCTCATAAAAATCAAGAATAAATAACAAGATCTGTCTTAGGTTTCATCCCCCTCAAGTATTTAAGGGGTTTAGTTCATAATAATAAAAGAAAACATCTCAGAAGTTGTAAAATAACAAATCATAAAAGAAACCAAAAACCCATGAAGGAATTTAGGAGAATCCTCTATGTTGATGCAGAACTTTGGCTCCTGAGATGAATTGATTGGCTTCTCCCTCCGAGTAATCCCTTGCTTCTACCTGTGGTGTGGCAGAAAGACGAGAGGAAAAGAATATAGAGGGTGTGTAAAAGGTGGAAGAAGACCTCCTCTATGTTGCCTTATGGGATCTTTATATAGAGAACTTTTGGGGACTCTTTCTTAGCCCCTAAGCATCCCAATTCGAGTGAAATTCGTCTTTCCCGTGACTAGAACACGCCCATGTTCCACACCCGTGTGGGTTCGATAGAGGCCGTATGATTTAGCACGCCCGTGTATAGTAGCCGTGCTTATCGGGGCTTTGTCCGTGTGATCTTCGTGAGGCACGCCCGTGTGGCACGGCCGTGTGGCATCTCTTGGCCCGTGTGATTCGTGCTTTTTGGTCCATTTTTCACCGTTTTAGGCCCGTTTTCTGTTCTTTCATCTTTCCTATGCTCTCCTGAGTATAAGATATGAAAAAGAGGGGTTAAGAGCACCAGTTCTTATAAAATTAGTAAGAAACCATCCAAATTATAGGCGAAATGTGAGGTAAAAATATGTATAATTTTGTGTTTATTAAATACCTCCACACTTAAACCTTTGCTTGTCCTCAAGCAAAATCTCAATCCCTAAATAAGAATTATTCCTCTCAACCTACAATCTTTATCAATAATGTTTCAAACTAGTCCACAGGTAATCATACAATGAGTAATTCAATCAGAAGAACATTAAAGACTCAATCACTCTAAGTTGAGAATTTTATCATTGAAAACATAAGTCTCTTCCTTCCTTCTAAGTAGTTATCTCTCCATCTTAATTAACAGGAGTTGACATCCTCACTAAAGGTTCACTCTATTCACTCGAAGTGTTTAGGGTTCAACATTTAAGCACTCCTTAGTCAACCTGAAAAGTTATTACCATAAGCTTGCAAGAAAATCAAATCTCCACCACTAAATTTTGATATGATACATCGATCAAAAGGTCTTTTAATGGTTGTAACGGGGCTTGGTTAGGGGTGCTGTCACAGGCTGCAAAAAGAATGTTAGAATCGAGATTGAACTGAAAAATTATCTAGCTAGAAAAATCTCTATCTCTGAAACATATTTCTCTGCTGATCCTTATGATAATATCATTTCTGGCTTCATAGCTTGAAAATAGAAATATGCAAAAATTTATCGAACTATTTACAATTTACAATCGAATTTAACTGTATGTACTCCTTTTTTTTAAGAGCAAGTAATGGAATAAATTGAGTAAAACTTTACAATTTGGAAAAGAGAATAAAGCTAGATGAAAATTTAACTCAAATCTCGACAAAAATAGGGGTCAAAATAATTGAATGAAATTTAACAAAAATGGGTTATTGGTTAATAATTAGAGGGTGAGTCAAGGAAAAGGTTGTTAGGCTCAATGGGGTTTACTAGGGGTTAGATTTATGTAGGTAGGCTTTTTGTAGAGTAAGTGGGTTAAATCCTAGGTGCCTTTATCATTTCAGTATATCAAATCAATGATGTGGTCTCGACATGTATAATTGAAGCAAGTTCTAGAATAACAATTCAGTATTGACTCACTCAAAGCAATAATAAAAGTGAGCACGAAAGAATGTATGCTCAAAAAGGCTCAAAAATCTCACCAGAATTATGGCTTTTGATGTCAATCCTGCGAATTTCAAATCTCAAGATAATGCTTAAAATTGGGGAAAATAACTTATGCAAAAATTGGGGGTTCTCAAAAATTTCAACTTATCATGCTTGATTCCCTAATGTTTTAAAGTTCGAATATTTAAAGTACAATCACCTATTTCTTAATTCTCAACACATCAATAGAGGTCATAAATTAATCAGCAATAGTTCCTAATAAGAGACTGAAGATAGTGCTATTGAGACAATTCTCTTAGTTATAATCATTTCAGGAGTTTCAAAGATGGTAAAAATAAAAAAATAAAAGTGCTATACCCCCCCACACTTAAGATGTACATTGTCCCCAATGTACAAAGAAAATATTAATAGCAATAGAAGCATAAGATCAAAAGGTAGGGAAAGGTATGAAACTTCCTGAAATTGGGATAGGTTTGCGCGACGGGAATTATGGCATGGTATTCCCCTTTTCGTAGAGATTTGAGCTGTATAGCTCCTTTGAAACTGCGAAGGGATTTGTTAGTCTTGGGAGGTTAAAATGAAGAGGGATTACTTCGTTAGGAGATAACCGTTATGATAATAAAATAGAAAATTTACGAAAATTCAAAATAAAGAAAAAGATAAGATAATTAAAAGCTGCAAAAGAAAAAGAAAAATTAACATTAAAGGTTAAAATAGAAGATTAGTGTGTACTAGGTAGAAAAAGAAAAATAGAAGATAAAATAAAATAAAACAAAAACAAAAGTAAAAATAAAATAAAATAAAAATAAAAATAATAAAAGAGGATCTAATCCTCTGATGGGTTTCGTGGTGGTGGGACAATGCCAAGGTGTTGACATATGTACGCTAAGGTGGCGTCGATGTAATCGAGGCGCTGCTCAAAGTGGTCCAGGCGTTCGGATATGTCAACACTGGATGCTACCGTCTGCGATGGTCGTCTAGGGCGTGGTGGCTCAGCTGGCGCATCCTCTGCTGGTGGTGGCGGTGGGACATCATCAGGAATGTCCTCTAGATCCTCGCCTTCTTGGACAAGGCTGAAGTGGAAGTGGTCGCCACTGAGACGTCGCTCGACCATCCTCATCGAAAGCATGCTCTGGATGCCCTAGGAGGACATCTGTCCAAGTAAAGTGTAGGAGGAGGTCTGGGCTGTAGTGTTAAATAGGCTGAAGTAACGGCCTAGTCGAGTGATGTACAGGCCCATGGATACGACTCCCTTGCGGTGCCTCTCGATCTGATGTTGCATGGCGAGTGCGATGAAATATGCAAAGTCAATGGGGCGGCCATACGCCATGCACCATAAGAAGTAGACGTCGTGTGTGTTGACGACGCCTGTGCTCTCTCGGCGACCTGTAATAGTATGAGCAAGGAGTGCGTGGATATACCTGAGAGAGGGAGGGAGAGCGGAGGCCTTGCTGACGCTGGGGTTGTATAGTTGTCTTCCTAGGGCAATCTCTTTCCAGCAATCAAGGGGTCGGATATGGATGTGCCTAGAAAGGGTGGGGAAGCTCTCCTCAGCCATAAACTGCTCGGTGTAAAGGCCGAGTGCCACACTGAATTTTGGGACACTGAGTTGTCGAACGAGCCCTCCCAAACGAAATTGGACTGTCCCAAGATCATCGAACCGTGTCATCACCGTCTGAAGGTGGAATGTGGCACAGAACTCGAGAGTGAGTTCAAGGTATGTGGGCTCCACGATCTGAAAGAACTGGTCCCATGGGTCAGTGGCAAGCAGGGCTCGAACATCATCTACCAGGCGTACTTGTTCGAGGGCCCTCTAGTCGATGCATCGGCCCATCGTGATATTGCGAGCACGTAGCAGCTGGTAGCGCACTTCCTGGGAGTCTTGTGAAAATGTAAGAAATGGGTGACACACCTCGGAAGTAGGCCTAGTCGAAGAACTCCCTGGCCCCTTTCGTTTCTTAGAGGCGGGGACGACAGCTTTCCTGGCTCGGGAAGATGACATGGGATCTACAAAAAATATTAGGAAAAACAGTAATTGATATTAAAAATAAGAAATGCAAATATTTAAAAATAAGGAGGCTGAGTAATAAAATAAAAAATAAAATAAAAAATGTTCCTAATATGAATGAGAATTAACCTTGGTAGTAGAATCTAATCATTTTTAAGGTTGGCATAATAATTCTTTTTATGAATGAATGTATATATACTGAACTATATAACAAATGGCATATTTAGGTATGTTTAAGTGGCATATTTGCAATGTGTATTAGGTGGCAACTAACTATGGTGTTAAATGGCATAAAATTGGCAAATAGAATCTAAATGGCAAGCAAAATCACAATTTGAAATTATTCTAGATTGTTCTCTATTTCCTAGTTCTATAATTACCTAAATCAATAATAACATTAATAGAAATGTAAGGAATGCAGAAAAAATAAAATAAATGAGAGAAAGGGAGAAAATAGAACCAAATTTGGTGTCACACGGTCGTGGGTATTGTTGCACGGGTGTGTGAATCGAGAAAATCTAGTATGGTGGCGTTTAGAGGGCTGTGGTGGTGTTTGTGGAGGTTTGGGGAGGTTTTGAGAGAAAAATCTTAGGGTTTGGATGAAATGGGAAGGGAGAAATGGCCCTGTATATATACATTTTGGGTCACACGGGCATATCGCACGCCCGTGTGAGTCGTGTTTAGCCCGTGTTTTTTAAAAATCGGAGGTTTTTGGCGTGCCCCGTTTGATGAGCACGCCTGTGTTTATTTTGAGCAAGGCCGTGGAGATCAGTCCTTTGTTAAACGCACGGGCGTGTAATAAAGTGTACAGGCGTGTTTGAATTGGCAGTAGCTTCCACGGGCTTATGGCACGGGCATGTGTCCCTATGTTTGCCCGTGTAGAAGGTGCAGGGTTGCCACGGCCATTTCGCACGGCCGTGTGTGTGCCTATCTTACCCGTGTAGATGTCGAAGAGTCGCCACGGCCATTTTGCACGGTCGTGGGATTTTATTGATATCCCGTGTTTTGGGAAACGGTACCCTGTTTGCACACGGTCTGCCCACACGACCGTGTCTCTGCTTTTCAGTATGCGCACGACCTTAGGCACGGCCGTATGCCTGGCCGTGTGGTCCCTATTTTCTGCAGGAAAAATTTAGTTTATGTAATAAAACATGAAAAAAAAATTTTTTTTTAAAAGAGGAGGAGGTTACTATGTTAGTGCTCAGGTTGCCTCCCGAGAAGCGCTTATTTAGAGTCTAAGCTCGACTCTTCCTGGAGATGTCAAGAAGAAACGGGATGGAGCCTAAGCTACTCCTTGTTTTCTGTAAAATTCTCAATTTTATAATGTTTTAGCCTATGGCCATTTACCTTGAAAGTACCGTGGTTGGGGTGTGTTACCTCGACAGTGCTGTATGGAAAGACTTTGAGAACGGTAAATGGACCTGACCACCTTGATTTAAGTTTTCCAGGGAATAGTTTCAACCTTGAGTTGTAGAGTAGGACGAGATCACCTGTTTCGAACTGCTTGGGTCGTTTTAGCCTTTTGTCATGACGTCGCTTCACGGCTACCTTATATAATCGTGAGTTTTCGTACGCGTTGTAGCGCCATTCATCTAGTTTATTTAGCTGCAGAAGTCGCTTTTCACCTGCACTTTTAAGATCAAGGTTTAGAAATTTTATAGCCCAGAATGCTTTATGCTCGAGTTCAAATGGTATATGACAGTTTTTTCCATAAACGAGTTTATATGGAGTTGTTCCTATGGGTGTTTTAAACGCAGTTCTGTAAGCCCATAATGCATCATCTAATTTTCTAGACCAGTCCTTCCTATTTGATTCTATTGTTTTTTCTAGGATGCGCTTCAGTTCTCTGTTTGTCACTTCGACTTGGCCGCTAGTTTGTGAGTGGTAAGGGGTGGCTGTTCTGTGGTATACTCCATACCTTCTTAAAATTTTTTCAAATTGGGTATTGCAAAAAATGTGTGCCCCTATCACTTATGATTATCCTAGGTGTTCCAAATCGAGAAAAAATCTTCTTCAAAAATCGTACTACCATTCTAGCATCATTTGTAGGTAAGGCTTGAGCTTCTACCCATTTTGACATGTAATCTACTGCTACTAGTATGTACTTATTTCCGAATGAATTAGGGAAGGGTCCCATGAAGTCTATACCCCATACATCAAATATTTCACATGAAAGTATATAGTTTTGAGGCATTTCATTAAGTTGGGAGATATTACCTGTTCGTTGGCATTTATCACAAGAAGTCACATACCTGTTGGCATCTCTGAAAAGTGTAGGCCAGTAAAAACCTGATTTGAGTACTTTATGGGCGGTTTTGGTTCCACTGTGGTGTCCTCCTGTGGGTCCTGAGTGGCAGTGTTCCAAAATTTGATATGCTTCTACGTCATCAATGCATTTTCGTATGACCTGATCTGTGCAAATTTGAAAGAGAAAAGGGTCTTCCCAAAAGTAGTTTTTCGCATTACCAAAGAATCGCTTCTTTTGCTGATGGGTTAGCCCTTTTGGGGTTATATTGGCTGCTAAATAATTTGCAAAATCGGCAAACCAAGGAAGTGTCGTACCTGCTAAAGTTAGGAGTTGTTCCTCAGGGAACATATCGTTTATCTTCTCGAGGTACCTGGGCTGTGTATTTTCTAGTCTCGAGAGGTGATCTGCTGCTAAATTTTCAGCTTCTTTCTTGTCTTTAATTTCCAAGTCGAATTCCTGTAAAAGTAAAATCCATCTTATTAAACGAGGTTTTGCATCAGGTTTGGCTAAGAGATAACGAAGAGCTGGATGGTCAGTAAAAATAATGACTTTTGACAAAATTAAATAAGATCTGAATTTATCAAATGCAAAGATAACAGCTAATAATTCTTTCTCCGTGGTGGTGTAGTTGGCTTGAGCAGCTGTCAATGTTCTGCTAGCATAGTAGATCGGTTGGAAGTGCTTGTCCCTTCGTTGTCCTAAAACTGCACCTACGGCAAAATCACTTGCATCGCACATTAGTTCAAAAGGCAGATTCCAATTAGGTGAAATCATAATTGGGGCGTTGACAAACTTGTCTTTAAGGGTGCTAGAGGACTCTAAGCATTTTTGGTCGAAGTTGAAAGGTATGTCTTTTTCTAACAATTTAGTTAAAGGCTTAGCTATTTTAGAGCAGTCCTTAATGAATCTACGATAAAAACCGGCATGTCCTAAAAAACTTCTTATAGCCTTAACTGAACTGGGAGGGGGTAGTTTTTCAATAGTTTCAACTTTCGCTTTGTCTACCTCTATTCCTCTAATAGAGATTTTATGTTCTAGTACAATACCTTCCTGAACCATGAAATGACATTTTTCCCAATTTAGCACTAGATTTGTCTCTTTACATCTTATTAAAACAAGTTTTAAATTATTTAGACAGTGTTGGAAAGAGTTACCGAAAACGGAGAAATCGTCCATGAATACCTCCATGATATCTTCTACAAATTTGTTAAAAATAGCTAGCATGCATCGCTGAAAAGTAGCAGGAGCGTTACATAAACCAAAAGGCATTCTTCGATATGCAAACGTACCGTATGGGCATGTGAACGTCGTTTTTTCCTGATCTTCTGGAGCTATTGGAATTTGGAAGTAACCGGAGAGGCCATCTAGGAAGCAATAATACATGTGACCGGCTAATCTTTCTAACATTTGATCGATAAAGGGTAAAGGAAAATGATCTTTTCGAGTGGCGTCATTCAACTTTCGATAATCTATGCATACTCTCTATCCTGTGACTATTCGTGTTGGCACGAGTTCTTCTTTGTCATTGGATACCACGGTTAGCCCACCTTTCTTAGGAACAACCTGTACGGAGCTTGCCCAAGAACTATCAGAAATAGGATAAATGATACCTGCATCAAGAAGTTTAATTACCTCAGCCTTTACGACTTCCTTCATGTTAGGATTTAATCGTCTCTGAGCTTGCACTGCTGGTTTATATTCATCTTCCATTAAAATCTTGTGAGTACAGAAAGAGGGATTAATTCCCTTGATATCTGAAATTTTCTAGGCTATGGCTTGCCTATGTTTTCTTAATACCTGGAGCAGTTCTTCCTTTTCTTTAGAGCTTAAATTTGATGCAATAATGACTGGAAAAGTTGAGTTCTCCTCTAAAAAGGCATATTCTAAGTGTTCTGGTAGTTGTTTTAATTCTAATTTAGGGGGTTCCTTAATGGAAGGTTTCTGTCTTAGCTTATCGTGCATCTTTAAATTTTCATAGCTTATATGTCTAGTGATAGTTTCGCTAGAGTCTAATTCTTTTCTTACTTTCTCCACTTCTAAGGAGGTTTCACCCTCCCCCTAAACAAGACACAGTTCCAGTGCGTCGGTGATAGAGATTTCCTAAAAATCATCTTGAACAAAGTGATCAACCATATCAACAAAATAACAAGAATCATCTTGTTCTTTGGAAAATTTCATGGCATCATAGATTTTAAAAATGACTTCCTCTTCACCAACTCTAAGAACTAATTTACCATCTCCTACATCAATAATAGGTCTAGCAGTGGCTAAAAATGGGCGTCCTAAAATTAAAGGTACGTCAATGTCTTCATCCATGTCAAGTACAACAAATCTACAGGGAATATAAATTTATCGACTTTTACTAGCACGTCTTCAATGATTCCCCTAGGATATTTAACAGATCTATCGGCTAATTGGATGCTCATCTTAGTGGGTTTAGGTTCCCTAGACCTAGCTGTTTGAACATTTTATAAGGCATGAGATTAATACTTGCACCTAAATCAGCCAATGCTTTATTAATAATTAAGCTACCAATTAAACAAGGAATAGTAAAACTCCCTGGATCCTTTAGCTTTGTTGGCAGTTTATTTTGGAGAATGGCTGAACATTCCTCGTTGAGTTCCACTGTGGCTAATTCTTCCAGCTTTCTTTTGTTCGTCAGGAGCTCCTTTAGGAATTTCGCATATTTCGGCACCTGTGAAATTGCTTCAACAAAAGGTAAGTTAATATGTAATTGTTTGAAAAGTTCAAGAAACTTACCGAATTGGGTGTCTGTTTGGTCCTTCTTTAACCTTGCTGGGTATGGGATGCGCGGTTTGTATTCCTTGAGTGTTGGAGGGGCGTCATCCTTAGATTCCTCTACTTTGTCTTTTGGCAGTTCGTGAGTATGCTTCTTTTCTGGTTCTGCTAGCACCTTACCATCTCTTAGAGTGATTGCTTTGATATGTTCTCTGGGATTTGGTTCAGTGTTGCTTGGAAGCCCGCCATGAGGCCTTTCTGAGATTAATTTTGCAAGATGACCGATTTGGTTCTCGAGTCCTTGGATAGAAGCCTGTTGGTTTTTTAATACTGTTTCAGTGTTTTGGAAACGGGTTTCTAAGGCAGCCATGAATTTAGTGAACATGTCCTCAAGGTTTAGCTTCTTTTCTTGTTAAGGTGGTGGCTGCTGGAATACCGGAGGCTGTTGTCTTTGATTTCTTTGTCCTCCCCATGAAAAATTTGGGTGATTTCTCCAACCTGCATTATAAGTATCACTATAAGGATTATTTTGAGGTCGAGAATTATTACCCATATAATTGGCTTGTTCGGCTTCCATGTTGTGTAGATGGTCTGAATTAAACATATTTCTTGAGGCTGCATCACATTGCATCACTGGTTGAGCCTACGTGGAACCAACAAAATTATCAAATTTTTTATTTAAAAGTTCTACTTGGTTAGTGAGCATAGTAACAGCATCAATATTATAGACTCCTGCGGCTTTCGTCGGCTTTGTCCTCATGACTTGCCATTGATAGTTATTCAATGACATTTCTTCAATAAATTCGTAAGCTTCGTCAGGTGTTTTATTATTGATGGTTCCGCCTGCGGCTGCATCGATCATCTGCCTAGTTGACGGGTTTAACCCATTATGGAAAGTTTGAACCTGTAGCCATAAAGGTAATCCGTGGTGAGGGTATCTTCTTAAAAGATCTTTGTACCTTTCCCAGGCATCATAAAGCGTTTCTAAATCCATCTGCACAAAAGAAGAAATATCGTTTCGTAATTTAGCAGTTTTAGCAGGGGAAAATATTTAAGCAAAAATTTTTCAGACATTTTGTCCCATGTAGTAATTGAGCCTCGTGGTAGAGAGTTTAACCACTGTTTTGCCTTATTTCTTAGGGAAAATGGAAATAACCTTAGGCGAATGGCGTCATCAGTAACGCTATTGATTTTAAAAATGTCGCATAGTTCCAAAAAATTGGCTAGATGTGAGTTGGGATCTTCATCCTGTAAACCGTCAAACTGCACAAATTGCTGAATCATCTGAATAGTACTAGGTTTTAATTCAAAATTATTACCAGCAATAGCAGGTCTAACAATACTAGTTTGAGTACCAATCACACTAGGTTTAGCATAATCATACATAGTACGCGAAGCTTCTTCGGGTTCAGCGGGTAGTGCTAGAGGTTGGTGAATATTTTGATTTGCGGCCATCTATTCAGTAGGTTCTGGCTCTTGCTCAAGTTCCTGCTCTGGATAATGTAAACTTCGTCTAATTTCTCTACGATTTCTGCGGACTGTAGCTTCCAAATCTTCGTCAAAAAGTAGTGGCCCTGATGGGTTGTTTCTAGTCATAAACTAGAAAAACCTAGAAAGAGAATAAAAATAAAGATAAAAATTAAAAATTAAAAATAAAAGAAACAAAATAATAGAGAAATAAATATTATAAATATTATAAATATTATAAATAGTAATGGCTAAAGTAATAGAAATCGAGCTTTCGTAATATTTCAGTTAATTCCCCGGCAACGGCGCCAAAAACTTGATATCCGCATGATATGAAGTAATAAAATTTATAAAGAACTTGATCAAACCTAAACTGACTAATATCACGACATTTTAAGGCAAGCGCACCTGTCGACAGTAGTATAGTCTAGTGATAAGATCGAGTATCGTACCCAAGGGAACCGAAAGTACTATTACTCACTTCCTTTCTATTATTTAACCTAAAAATTAAATGAGGGTTTGTCTAAAACTAACTCTAAAATCAACTAAGGAAAAACAGGAAAAATAAAGTGGGAAGACCTTTTAGGGAAAAGCTAATTGATACGATCAATACTTAAGGGAGAATCCACCTAGACTTCACTTGTTATTAATTTCTTGATTTATACGAGTTATTTACTTGACTTGATCCGTAGAGATCCCTAATCTATGCTAAACCCTCCGTCGAGGTGAAGAGCAACTAGGCCTAAGTTGTTAATTAAAGTTCCTTTATTAATTAACTCCCTAGGTTGCATTAATTCGATCCATGGTTCCCCATATTAGGTTTGACCCTAATCCGGCAGATTTATGTCGCCCTATGTCTAGGGTTGCATGCAACTCCGCTTAATTATGGTAGATCTACTCTTATCACAGGGACTTTTGCTTCTCTGCTCTAAGCACATCCAATTCTTGAATTAATACCTAGGACTATTAAATCAAGGATTAAAAACACATAATTAAGAACAATTCAAGTAATTCTCATAAAAATCAAGAATAAATAACAAGATCTGTCTTAGGTTTCATCCCCCTCAAGTATTTGAGGGGTTTAGTTCATAATAATAAAAGAAAACATCTCAGAAGTTGTAAAATAACAAATCATAAAAGAAACCAAAAACCCCTGAAGGAATTTAGGAGAATCCTCTATGTTGATGCAGAACTTCGGCTCCTAAGATGAATTGATTGGCTTCTCCCTTCGAGTAATCCCTTGCTTCTACCTGTGGTGTGGCAGAAAGACGAGAGGAAAAGAATATAGAGGGTGTGTAAAAGGTGGAAGAAGACCTCCTCTATGTTGCCTTATGGGATCTTTATATAGAGAACTTTTAGGGACTCTTTCTTAGCCCCTAAGCATCCCAATTCGAGTGAAATTCGTCTTTCCCGCGACTAGAACACGCCCATGTTCCACACCCGTGTAGGTTCGATAGAGGCTGTGTGATTTAGCACGCCCGTGTATAGTAGCCGTGCTTGTCGGGGCTTTGTCCATGTGATCTTCGTGAGGCACGCCCGTGTGGCACGGCCGTGTGGCATCTCTTGGCCCGTGTGATTCGTGCTTTTTGGTCCATTTTTCACCTTTTTAGGCCCGTTTTCTGTTCTTTCATCTTCCCTATGCTCTCCTGAGTATAAGATATGAAAAAGAGGGGTTAAGAGCACCAGTTCTTATAAAATTAGTAAGAAACCATCCAAATTATAGGCTAAATGTGAGGTAAAAATATGTATAATTTTGTGTTTATTAGTTCCTTTATTAATTAACTCCCTAGGTTGCATTAATTCGAACTATGGTTCCCCATATTAGGTTTGACCCTAATCCGGTAGATTTATGTCGCCCTATGTCTAGGGTTGCATGCAACTCCGCTTAATTATGGTAGATCTACTCTTATCGCAGGGACTTTTGCTCCTCTGTTCTAAGCACATCCGTTTCTTGAATTAATACCTAGGCTTATTAACACAAGAATTAAGCACACATAATTAAGAACAACTCAAGTATTTATCATATAACTCAAGAATAAATAATAACAAGATTCATCTTAGGTTTCATCCCCCTCAAGTATTTGAGGGGTTTAGTTCATAATAAAGAAAGAAAGCATCTCAGAAGATATAAAATAACAAAACATAAAAGAAACCAAAAACCCCTGAAGGAATTTAGGGAGATCCTCTATGTTGCTGCAGAATTCCAGCTTCTGGGATGAATCAATCGGTTTTTCTTGGAGTAATTCCTGGCTTTCACTCTTCATGTCGGCTGAGAGACGACTCCTCACTTTAGGGAAAAGATTACCCTTGGCAGGGGGAAATCAAGTACCCCCCATAGAGTTGCCTCCTGGGGTCTTTATATAGAGTTTTGGGGAGCCTTTCTTAGCCTCTAAGCATCCCAATTCGAGTGAAATTCCTCTTCCTCATGACTAGAACACGCCCGTGCGCCACGCCCGTGTACTTCGATAAGAGGCCGTGTGAGATTCTGTCAGTTGGGGCACGGCCGTGTGGCTTGGTCGTGCTTGTCGGGGCTGGACCGTGTGACCCTTGTGTGGCACGGCCGTGTGCCACCGCCGTGTGGTGTCTCCTTGGGCCGTGTGTTATGTCATTTTTTGGCCCATTTTCTCCGGTTTCGGTCCAATTTTTGATCTTTCCTCTTCCCTATGCTCTCCTGAGTATAAGATATGAAAAAGAAAGATTAAGAGCACCAATTCTCACTAAATCATTAATAATTCATCCAAAATATAGGTTAAACATGGGGTAAAAATATGTATAATTTAGCGTTTATCAATAATCATTGCTTCAAAGTATGAAACAAACATATATTATTCATGTACCTTTCCATACTTATAACATATCACATTTCGTCTTTTATTTATAAGATCATGTAAACCATGTCACATTTCAACATATAACTCATATACTTCATTCATCAAGTCATCATATAACATTTATACTCTTGTACTACATAATCCTTTAAAACCATGTAACATATACCATGTAATCATATACTTGTAACATATCATTCATGTAGTTCATGTAATCCATGTAATTCATTTAACATATGCATACCATGTACAATTTGTATCTTTATATCATGTATTTCTTATTTTCATATCGATATATTGTGTGTTGAACCTTTGAGAACATTGAGGGATACTCGGGTGATACACACAAAGTGTATATAAGTAAACCTATAAATCCGTCAATTCATCATATATGCTCTTCCAAGCCGTGTACTGTATTCTCCTCCTAAGCGGTAATGGTAAGCTCGAAGGCTGAACATGTAAGCCTAAAGACTGAAGCTCATGAGCTGTGGTGAGTCCGCAACAAATGCTGAAGCTCAACCAACTTGTAGCGCTAGTAGCATGTCACTTGTATCTTATGACTTTCTACGGTTCAATCGAGACTCGGTATTCAATTTAAACATGTATTTAATAGGCATTTATTTTTCATAATTCATTATACATTCATATAAAATTAGAATTAGCAATTATAAATATAATACAAGTTCAATTCTAATTATACGAACTTACCTCGATTTAGCTTGTATACTCGATATCTACTCATCTACCTTTCGTTTCCCCCGATCAAGTTCCTGGATTTGTTTGTCTTGATCTATATTAATTCAAATTTAACTCCATTATTCACTAACGCATTCAATTTAGTCCAAAAAATGTATTTTAGCCATTTTGCAAAATAGCCCTTGTATTTTCATAACTTGACAATTTAGTCCTTAATACACAAAATAACAAATTACTCAATATTATCCACAATTCATCATAGCCGAATATTCATATGTTCCATACAAGCACATATCTTTCATTTATTCACATTTCTAACCATAAAATTTCTATCTTTTTTCAATTTAATCCCAAATACTCAATTTTATCAAAAATCACTTTATAAAACTTGTATATCTATAAACAAACATCAATAATCTTTCAAGAAATATCAAAATACATAAGTATTCAACAATGGCACATTTCAAAAACATCGCCAATTTCAGAAACTGAGGTATGGGCTAGCTATACTGAGCTGCAACAAGCTCAAAAATATAAAAATCATTAAAAACCAAGTAAAAATCATACCTTAATTGAGGATTTAAGCTAGCCAAATGTAAATGCCCTTATTTGGGTTTCTAAGCTTCAAAATTGATGGAGATGGTGGAAAATGAAACTATATTATGCTTTGTTTTAATTAATAATAACTTAATATGCTATTTACCATTTTATCCAAGATAATAAATCATAAAAATCATGCATTTAAAGGTCACTACCGTCCATGCTTACTAGAGAAGGGTAAATTTAAGGCCTTCCAAATATAAAGCCATAGCCATTAAAGCCATTCTAGTAATAGAACACATATTTTTCACTTTACGCAATTTAGTCCTTTTTACCGAATTAGCTAATCAAACAATAAAATTTCTTTACGAAATTTTCGTGCAGTAATCCTAGTATATTGTAAGCATTAATAAAATAAAAAAAATAAAATTTTGACTCGGATAAGTGGTTCCGAAACCACCTATTCTGATCAGACTCGAAATTGGGTTGTTACACATTTACCACTCATAATTATCTCACATTTACTCATCCAACACATGCAAGCATACACATCCTTGAAATGCATCATCATAGACTTATAACATAACAATTATTAGCCACATTAAATGGCCTTATACAACAATAACCTTCTAATAGCATAGGCCAACATTCTATGCCAACTCATAATAATATATACACACATAATCAAGTCCCATACATGTCATAGACTTAAAAATACTTGAAAATTGTTGATACAATACCAATCAATAACTTGTTAGGGTGATAGAATCTCCAACGACCTCCAACTCGAGCTAGCATCTATGACACTATAGGAAAAGGGAAAGGAAGAGGGGTAAGCATTATAGCTTAGTAAGTAGGTATATAAATAATAAGTAATTTATTAACATGCTTTTATAAACCTTCACAATATGTTCTCAAGATAATACAATCATAATTGCACATAGTTCCATTATTTACTCATGTTCATCCCAAACTATCTACTCGGGTCACAGTCACTAAATTATTTATATCTTGAGTTACCAAACTCTAAATTAAGATCCGCAAATTTTCCCTAAAACTAGACTCATATATATTCTTACCATAAAATTTTTAGAATTTTTTATTTAGCCAATAAGTACATTTTATGGACTAAGTTCTCCCATGTTCTGCTGTTTGACAGCTACAACCCTTCTTCACTAAAGATTAATTATCTCCTCGTACGGGATTCGGATGATGTTTCTACTTCTTTTTCTTGAAAATAGACTCATTAAGAATTTTAAGAATATAAATTATAACCCATAATTATTTTTTAATATTTTTAATGATTTTTCAAATCATAACAGGAGGTTCCAAAATCATTCTAACTCTATTTCACAAGAATTCAAATATCTCATAATATGAAATTATTTTGCTTACATGTTACTTTTATATGAAAATAGACTCAATAAGCTTTAATTTAATATCTTATTCAACCTCCAATTCGATTTCCACCATTTTTGGTGATTTTTCAAATTCATACAATTGATGCTGTCCAAAACTCTTTTATTGCTAATTTTACTCTTTCATAAATTTTCTTTGTATTAACTTTCATAGTAACACTTACCCATATCAACCTTACCAAAGTTCAATCACATATCGAACATATTTCTCATAAGTTTACACATACATACCTGCACTTATTCATCACTTAGTCATATTCGTTTACACTTAATTGTTTCCTGTTGAACACATCAGAGTATTAATAGATACATCGGGATGTTTCACATAATGCCACACTTGTAGCCAAAGCTACTTCATTTTCACAAGTTTCACATAGGCTTGTTCTCGAGCTAATCACATTTAGTACAATGCCATGGACTTATTTAACTTAAATGCCATGGTCTTATTTCACTTAGCACAATGCCATGGACTTGTTTCACTTAACACAATACCATGGACTTATTTCACTTAAGTGCCATGGATTCATTTCACTTAGCACAATGCCATGGACTTATTTCACTTAGATGCCATAGACTTGTTTCACTTAGATCCTTAGTGGCATGTCACTTGTATCCATTTACATTCCTAATGATCAACCGGGAAATTTCTCACTTATTGCCTCTTTGTCGAATACATCAAATAGTCATTCAATATTCAGCCATACATCATAAAATATAACAAAATATTAAAACGTAAATAATACGGTGCATTATTTACATACAAACTTACCTCGGTAGCACAATTAGTGAAAATGACTTATTCATCATATTCTTTGTTTTTCCCCCGTTCTAAGTCTGAATCTCATTTTCTTTGATCTATAACAACACATTTAACTCATTTATTCATAATGCTACTCAAGTTAGCCTAAATTCACATTTTAGCAAAATTTACATTTTTTCCCTTAAACTTTGTCATATTTACACTTTTTCCCCTAGACCCGAAAAATGAAATTTATTTAATTTCTTTGCATTTTAGGCCTAGCCGAACCATTTTCATAACTATAGTAGTCCACAATTTCCACTAAATCAAACTCTTATGACCAATTTTATAACTTTTACAAATTAGTCCTTTTAGACATTTTCACCAAAAATCACATAGTAAAAGTCGTTTATTACACTCCGAACAATCATATTCTACCATTAAACATCAAAACACATGCTTGTCATCCATGGGTAAATTTTTTAAACACAAACCCTAGCTCAAAATAATGGTAGAAATAGCTAAATCGAGCTTTGAGGATCTGAAAAACATAAAAACATTAAAAAATGGGCTAAAACAGACTTATAATTGAGCTTGGAAGCTTGAAAAACCTTAGCCATGGTTTCCCCTTGTGAAATTCAGCCATGGGGTTGAAGATGGACAAAAATTCACTTTTAATTTTGTTTATTTCATCATTTAATCACTAAATAACCAAAATGCCCCTAACTTAAAAATATTCTATTTCACCTATTTCATATCCATTTTTGTCCAAAAAATTAACCAATGGTCTAATTACCATTTAAGGATCTCCAATTTAAAATTTCATAACAATTGGACCCCTCTAACATGTAGAACTCAACTTTTTCACTTTTTACAATTTAATCATTTTGACTAAATTGAGTGCCCAAACGTCAAAATTTTTGAACAAAATTTTCAAGAAATCATTCTGTGAAATTGTAGACCATAAAAATATAATAAAAAAATTTTCTTGTCAGATTTGTGGTCCCAAAACCACTATTCTGACTAGGCCCAAGTTCAGACTATTACATTGTTTGTCAGTCCATTCGGGCAGCACCAAGATGTACAATGATTTAAAGAAATTGTATTGGTGGCCAGGTATGAAGTGAGATTTCTCTTAATTCATATCGAAATGTTTTATTTTTCAACAAGTGTAACACCCTGAATTTGGGCCTAGAAGAAATGGGCCTTGAGCGTGGGGAGCGTTTGGAAGTCGGTACATGAATATTTGTTGTGCAAGAAGTGACATAAATAAAGGCTTGTTTCAGTGGTTAAGGGCCCTGAGAAGTGTTGGAGAAGTCCTAGGTTCAAACCTGGGCTTTAGCAAAAATTTTATTTTTAGTGAATAAAATCCTGGGTGCTTGAAGGTAGACCTTATAATTAATTAGGGGAAAAAGGTGAACAAGGAGAGCTTGTAGTCTAATGGCAAGTTGGCGTGTTGTGCATCTATGAGGTTTGAGGTTCAAGTCCTAGGTTACGCAATGAAGAATTTATTTTGCTACTTGAGCTATTTAAGAAGTGGAGTTGGACTAAGACTCTGAGTTTGAATTGGTCATGAGAGTTCGAATGGAATTTGAATGGGATGTTAGAGTAATTTGTGGAGAGATATTTGGAGTAAATCAAGGGAATTTGATTTAGGAAGAGAGTTGTGCCGTGTGGGAATTCTAGGCATTGAGAATTTGGCTGGGGGGGAGGTGATTTTCATTTTGGCTATTGTGTATGTTTAGGAGCTTTGTTTCTGCACTTCTTAGCCGTTTCTTACTTGGGTTTTTCAAGATTTGTTTATTTACGAGTTTTCTTTGCTTCTTGTACCGAATAGGTATTCTTCTTTTAGCCTTATTTTGTTCCTTATGCTAAACATTGCTTCTTTTCCTCTCTACTATAATCGTTCTCTCTTTCTCTCTACTCTCTTCTCATCCTTTCTCAACTGTTACCAATTTGATCTCTCCTCCCTCGCCATTTCTTCTTTTAATTTTATCTCATAGTCGAACCTCTCTTATTTTCTTCTCTATATTTTCTTTCTGTCTCTTCTTTTCTCTCCTCCTAGACTGATAGTAGCATCTTCTATCTCTACAATTTCAAGTGTGTTTAGACACCTAGTCTTTGGAGGCCAACCGAATACTCCATCATCTTTCCGTTTCTCTACTATTTGGTTCTAGGTAAGTATTACTCAGTTATGTTGTTTTGCTTCTTATTTCTTTGTTTCTTCTCTAGCTAAGCCGAATGTTTCGGTCTATGATTATTGATTCACTATCCTCTCTGTTATGAATGTGTTTGTGGGGTTCCGAAATTCCCGAAGGGTGAAGGGTTCTCAAAAGATTCAGGATCCTCCTTTCAACAAGTAATTGATTATTTGGGGGTAAGTGGTGTGTTTGGCCGAATACTCTATGATTTTGGTGTTAGGATTTTAAGCCATATTCTCATAAACAGTTTTGTCTGATAAGATTCGTTGCTTAAGTAGATAACCAAGGACGTTAGATCAATCCTTAGTCAATGTTAAAAACAATAAAGTGATATTCACTCATTCAAGGGCTCGTGGACTTCGTGCGTTTTTTCGTAAACAGGTGTGTATTTTTACCCTGTACTTGATAGTCGGCTAAAAAGCTGAAGGAGTGTGTTCGCACAAATTGTCTTTAACTGTGGATCGGCAAAAAGCTGAAAAGCCAAAAGATTAAGCTTTGAGGCCACATGGGCGTGTGAACGCACATCTGATTCATTGAGGCCACGAAATATGGGTGTACAACGATTAAGGCTGTAGTGGGCCACGTTGGGCCAAAATGGGCTGTTGGGCCCAATGGGCTCGTGAGGCCCATACAGATAAATCTCACGACATGTGGTAAATATTAGACTGGATTGCGTAGTTGCATGACCGTGGTTAATTCTGGGCCAGTTGGGCCACACGAGCGTGTGGGCTCACTTGGGCCGCATATTGGGCCTTGGGCCCAATTGCACTGTTATGACTATTTTGGGTGCATGAGATGATCGTAAACCTTCTGTTGGGTCAGTAAGTGAGTTTAGACCCATTCTGTTGAAAATGACCGAATTATCATTGGAGGGTAAAATGACCGAATTATCCTTGGAGGGTAAAATGATCGAGTTACCCTTAGAGGGTAAAATGACCGAATTACCCCTGTAGGGTAAGATGACCGTAATACCCCTGTAGGGTAAAATGACCATGATACCCCTGTAGAGTAAAATGACCGTAATACCCCTGTAGGGTAGAATAACTGCTATGCTTTATATGATGTTTGATTGATTGAGTATGTTATGTGATATTTATGTGTTTTGCATACATGCATGACATGCTGCATGGGTTGGGTTATTATTATGGAGGAAGTACTGATCTGTTAGGGCCGCACGGGTCGTACGAGACGATTGTGGACCCACCGAAGGCTTAAAGCCATATATTCATACTGATCTGTTAGGGTCGCACAAGACGATTATGGACCCAATGAAGGCTTAAAGTCGTATATTCGTACTGATCTGTTAAGGTCGTACGGGTCACATAAGATGATTATGGACCGACTGATGGCTTTGTGCCGTTCATAGTATCGATGGCTTAGTGTTGTCCATTTTACCGATGGCTTGGTGACACGCATATTATCGATGGCTTAGTGACGTTCATTTTACCGATGGCTTTGTGCCACACATAATATCGATGGCTTAATGAAGTTCATTTTACCGATGGATTTGTGCCATTACTGAAGGCTCTGTGCCGCTATTGATGGCTTTAAGCCACTTATTTTACTAGCAGTTATGCTGCGATTTTGTTATTTGGCATCCTTGCTGCGACTCTAGTTAGTGCCGCAACTGGTGCTAATTCTTGGTGTGTTGGTTGGGCGGGTCAATTTTATCCCCACAGGAGTGCAAGGTTGGATGGGATAACTTGCATCATACATTATACATACTGTATTCTGATTCTGTTTCTGTTATGGGCTGAGGCCAACTATTACTGTATTGGGTTTAGGCACACATATGTTCTGCTTTTGGTTTTGCTATTGTAATGGGCTAAGGCCCATCTAATACTGTCTGCTAGAATGGGCTCCGGCCCATACTGCTTCTATATTCTATATATTTGACTGACTGACTGTTTTCTTATTAGGGGATTACACACTGAGTTTTTGTAAACTCACCCTGCTTTTAAATGTACAGGTAATCCCCAGTCATAAGCAAGTCGGTGCTGCGAAGGACACGACGATGGCCACACAACTGTATTGCTTTCATTTTTAGGCTTTGATTTATAAGCAATTAAATTTGGATTATTATTTTGTAATTATGGCCTCTTTTGGATTTTATTTTTAATTTGGGGTTTTTATTACTTTGCTCTATTACTGCTAGTAGATGAAGTAAATGAGGTTTTCAAAACAAATTCTATGTTTTTCAAAATACGTGCATGTAACACCCTGAATTTGGGCCTAGAAGTATTTGGCCTTGAGTCCGGGTTCGAGTAGAAGATGGCCCGAAATAAAATTATTGATGTTTTAAATTTTTATGGAAAATTATTATTACTGTTATTATTTTGATGTTTAGGTTGGTTTTTAAATAAATTAAGAAGGATTTATAGTGTGGGAAAAGTCTTGGGTTTGATCCAAGACTCTAGCAAAAAAAAAAATTGCTTCATTAGGGGAATCTGGGCAATAGGGCTTATTTATAATTTTGGCTGAGTTTAGGCACAAAGGAAGTGCCTGGCCTAGTGGCTAAGCACGCTAGGAGGACGTGGGAGGTGCCTGGGTTCAAGGCACGATGCGCGCAAAACATCTATTTTTTTTAGTAAGCGGGTTGTGATGAAATAAGGCTTAAAAGAAGCTGCAACCGGATTATGCCACAAGAGCGCTTGTGGCGTAGTGGCAGCGGTGCGTTAGGAACTCCAAGGGGACGCGAGTTCGAGTCCAAGCGTAGGTAAAATTTTAGTTTTATCTTTAAAACAGTAGAGGCTTCAGCGGGTAAGGTTTAAAATTAAATGCGACTATAATAGGGTAAAGAAAAAGCAGCGGCGCAGTGGCCAGTAGCGTGCTAGGTTACCTGGAGGTCCCGTGTTCGAGATGAGGTGCGCACAGGAGGATGGCCCTTTTAATGTATGCGCGTGGGAATGAGTCGTGTGGGATTGAAACTCCCCTGGCAGCAGATTGGGTCGGCTAAATCGATGGGAAGGCTGCTGCTAGTCGTTGGGAAGGAGTTAGGATAAGATTCAAACTTTGTATTTTGCTAAAATCATGGAGTTTGATTTTGAAAAGGACTTTGATGCCGAATTAAGGACTCATTCGGCTATAAACATTAGGTGCTGATTGCTTTTATTATTTTGGGGCCTTCATGAGTTTTTTTTTTTTTTGAGATTTGGGGTATTTTTTTTAGTGTGTTAGCCAACTTTGATTTTATTTTTCTTTCAATCGGGTTTGTTTCTTTTTATTTATTTACTACATTTTATCTATTTTCTTTTGGCTCACTTTCTCTTTTATTTTCACCCAAAAGCCAAATCAACTCTTTCTTTTCTATTTTTTTCTAAAGGCCAAATCCTATTGAAACGACCTTTCTTCTCAAGTCTATTTGTCGACACCTTCTCTTTTCCATTACAACTTCTACTTTCTCTTTTTTTTGATTATACTCAAATCTAAAACCCCCATATTTTAATGATTCGGGAATTAATTTTTAGATCTATTTTCTACTCGCGTTTAAGTTAAATTCATAGTGGATCTGAGGTTGGAAAAGTGTTGGAAATGCTTTTGACAAGTACGTATTTGGTGGTAAGTATTCGGATCTTATTTTTCATTATTTTGTAATTCAAGAAAAAGTCGAAGATCCCTAAATACTTTAGGGAGGCTATCGATTTTGGTCAAGATTAAAATTAGTATTTTCATTCGGTTTACTATGTGTTAGTACAAATCGAAGGCTAGCGATCAAGATCTATTTGGAGACTAGTAAGATCAACGGTTTCAAAGCAGTCTAGATCTAGATCTAGTAGTTAAAGATCGACAAGGTAAGTCGTTAATAATGCCTTATTTTGGCCGAATGTGGTAAGTGATTTCTACAATGGTTTTCATGGATTCGTAATCTAATATGCCAGTGACCGGTTGTAGGTTAATCGTAAGGGAGATCTCGTTCGCATTTGTCATAAAACAGGTGTGTATCGAACACCCCTCTGTAGTCTAAATCGACAAAAGACGAAATGCCGAAATGCCAAAATTCTGGCATTTCGTGGGCTTGTGAGCGTACGAACGCTCATAAGTCGGTTGGAATTCGTTGGATCTGTAATTGCAAGTGGTAAGTTGGTTGGGTGCGTAATTTCGAGCACTTCGGTAAGTTTGGGCCTCGATGGGTTGAAATTGGGCCCAATAGGCTTACGGGCCCATATGAGTAAAAGTAAGTGGTAAGAGTGTTCTGATAAACTGTGGGTTAAATTTGTTAGACTAGACTTGAATTTGGGCTAAACAAGCCAAAATAGTATTATGACACTGTATGGCCCATTAGGGGTTTTAGGGCCCAATGACTATAATCTGCTAAAATGTACTAAACAAAATACTAAGATAAAAGTTAGAATATTACAGATTAAAACGTGCATAAAACCCTAGAAACCAGCATAATTACTGGAATACCCCTTATGGGTGGAATTACTATTTTACCCTTAGGTGTAAATGACCGTTATACCCCTAGGGCTAAATTTGACTGAAATGCATGTTTTACTGTTTCTGTTCACTGTATGCCATGACATGATTATCTGTTGCATAGGATTGGGATTACTTGATGGAGGAAGTACTGAAAAGAGGTATTGCCTCAGTTTACTAAAAAAGGGGCTTTGTCCTAGTTTACCGTTCTGGTGGCTCGACCACACTATCTGATTATGCAGCTATGCTGCCACCATGGAGAGTAGCGGTTGGGTGGGTTGAGTAGTTCTCCCCACATGGAGAGATTGGCTAGTACTGGTGGAGAGTAGCGGTTGGGTGGGTTGAGTAGCTTCCCCACATATTGATATGGGTTTTTGCATGCATATCTGATTTGTTATTGAATTGGGCCTGTGGGCCATACCGTTTACCGTAAAAGGTTTCGACCCAGTGAAATTGTATCTAAAAAGGGCTAAGGCCCAGTAACTGATATCTGGAAGGCTTCGGCCCAATAGTGGTTGAGACTGGATAGGGTTTAGGCCCAGTGGGCTTTAGCTAATTTGGGCTCTAGATGGGATTCTTTACACACTGAGTTTACCAAACTCACTCCCTTTCTTTCCATCCTTGCAGGTGAGTTCTAGATGGTAAACTTGGAGCTGGGAAGGATTCAGAGTGGCCACGAAACTGTATTTCTGGTTTTGAGTTAATTATTTCATTATTTATTTAATCGTTTTATTTCCAATTTGGGTTTGTAATAAGGCCGCTCTAATCATTTTAATTTGGGTTTTTATTTAATTTGTTTTTAGCTTAAGTATGATATTGTTTAAATTGTTTTGAAATCAGATAGCTCTAAGAAGCACTTTTATAAAAGTTACTTGTTTTCAAAATATCACTATAACATAGCAAAGCTTCCGCAACGTAAATGTCTTCATAAATATTTTAAATAGACTTAAACCTAATTTGTTGTTTGTGGACAAGTTATAAGGTTAAGGTGTGGCAATGGATGTGTACATGTCTAGGATTGGATCTAGGAAGAGTCTGGTACTTAAGCGGTCCGAGTGACCCACCTCCTCTTCTCTTGAATCCTACCTAGTGCTTAGTATCCATTCACTTTAAGCCATAACGAAAAAGGTCTGATTATTTCAATGAACCACGTTTTGAAAAAAATAAACAAACACTAGCTAAGGTTTTATACAAGTTTAACGGTAGTAGTTTCTAAATACTAAGAAGTGTTTTCAATGAAAACATATTTTTCGAAAAACACTTCAATGTGACACACCAAACTTGGCCGTAACGTCAGGGCCGAGTTTAGGGTGTTACGTTTATTGGTATCAGAGCTCGGTTGCAACAACTCGGCTGTGGATCGTGTCCAAAAAGGTTTTTGAAATTCTTAAAATTTAGGCCCAAGAAGGGTATTTTTGGAAATCGGTTTTAGAAAAATTTAGAAAAACCCTTTTCAAACTTGTTTTCTTTAAAATATACATGATTTAAAGGTTTGATTTTGAAAAGTTTAAATCTTTCTGAGTTTTCTGAAATCTGGTTTCTAAAGAAATGGCACACTAAATCCCTAACACCAAGTCTGTAAGTATTCCTTCTCTTATACTGAACTGTACTGAAATATTACTGTAGATAGTACTGAGACTTTACTATAGCTAGATTAATACTAAAACCATAGAGACTGAGACAGTAGGAAAACTACAAACCCTAAAAGATTGAGACTGTAGCTAGGCTATGATTCTGTAAAAACAGAAACTTTGAAATCTATCTCAGCATAGAATATATGAATAAAATACTGAAATTTTTGAATTAAGATCTTTGTAGTTATTTGGTATACGTGCTGGATAAATGTTTATTTACTTCGGTAATTAGATATTCTGGGTCGTACTAAAAAAATTTATTTAGATCAGAGTGCGCAGCGGTAGCGTAGTTGATGCACGGCTATTTTCTTATTTGGAAATTGAGGATGAAATTTCTTTAAGGGGGTAGAGTTGTAACACCCTGAATTTGGGCCTAGAAGTATTGGGCCTTGAGTCTGGGTTCAGGTAGAAGATGGCCCGAAATAAAATTATTGATGTTTTAAATTTTTATGGAAAATTATTTTTACTGTTATTATTTTGATGTTTAGGTTAGTTTTTAAAAAAAATTAAGAAGGATTTATAATGTGGGAAAAGTCTTGGGTTCGATCCAAGACTCTAGCAAAAAAAAAAAATTAAATTTTGCTTCATTAGGGGAATCTGGGCAATAGGGCTTATTTATAATTTGGGCTGAGTTTAGGCACAAAGGAAGTGTCTGGCCCAGTGGCTAAGCACGCTAGGAGGACGTGGGAGGTGCCTGGGTTCAAGGCATGGCGCGCGCAAAACCTCTATTTTTTTTTAGTAAGCGGGTTGTGATGAAATAAGGCTTAAAAGAAGCTGCAACCGGATTATGCCACAAGAGCACCTATGGCGTAGATGCAGTAGCGCGTTAGGAACTCCAAGGGGACACGGGTTCGAGTCCAAGCGTAGGCAAAATTTTAGTTTTATTTTTAAAACAGCAGAGGCTTCAGTGGGTAAGGTTTAAATTTAAATGCGACTATAATAGGGTAAAGAAGAAGCCGCGGCGCAGTGGCCAGCAACGTGCTAGGTTACCTAGAGGTCCCGTGTTCGAGCTGAGGTGCGCGCAGGAGTACGGCCTTTTTGCTGTACGCGCGTGGGAAGCAACTGTGCGGGATTGAAACTCCCTCTGGCAGCAGATTGGGTCGGCTGAATCGGTGGGAAGGCTGCTGCTAGTCGGTGGGAAGGAGTTGGGATAAGATTCAAACTTTGTATTTTGCTAAAATCATGGAGTTTGATTTTGAAAAGGACTTTGATGCCGAATTAAGGACTCATTCGGCTATAAGCATTAGGTGTCGATTGTTTCTATTATTTTGTAGCCTTCATGAGTTATTTTTCTTTGAGATTTGGGGTATTTTTTTTAGTGTGTTAGCCAACTTTGATTTTATATTTCTTTCAATCGGGTTTGTTTCTTTTTATTTATTTACTTTATTTTATCTATTTTCTTTTAGCTCACCTTCTCTTTTATTTTCACCCAAAAGCTAAATCAACTCTTTCTTTTCTATTTTCTTTCTAAAAGCCAAATCCTATTGAAACGACCTTTCTTCTCAAGTCTACTTGTTGACACCTTCTCTTTTCCATTACAACTTCTACTTTCTCTTTTTTTTCCATTATACTCAAATTCGAAACCCCCATATTTTAGTGATTCGGGAATTAATTTTTAGATCTATTTTCTACTCACGTTTAAGTTAGATTCACAGTGGATCTGAGGTTGGAAAAGTATTGGAAATGCTTCTGACAAGTACGTCTTTGGTGGTAAGTATTCGGATCTTATTTTTCATTATTTAGTAATTCGAGAAAAAGTTGAAGATCCCTAAATACTTTAGGGAGGCTATCGATTTTGGTCAAGATTAAAATTAGTATTTTCATTCGGTTTACTATGTGTTAGTGCGGATCGAAGGCTAGCAATCAAGATCTATTTGGAGGCTAGTAAGATCAACGGTTTCAAAGCAGTTTAGATCTAGATCTAGTAGTTAAAGATCGACAAGGTAAGTCGTTAATAATGCATTATTTTGGTCGAATGTGGTAAGTGACTTCTACAATGGTTTTCATGGATTCGTAATCTAATATATTAGTGACCTATTGTAGGTTAATCGTGAGGGAGATCTCGTTAGCGATCGTCATAAAACAGGTGTGTATCGAACACCCCTCTGTAGTCTAAATCGGCAAAAGCCGAAAAGTCGAAACACTAAAATTCTGGCATTTCGTGGGCTTGTAAGCATGCGAACGCTCATAAGTCGGTTGGAATTCATTGGATCTGTAATCGCAAGTGGTAAGTTGGTTGGGTGCATAATTTCGAGCACTTCGGTAAGTTTGGGCCTCGATGGGCTAAAATTGGGCCCGATAGGCTTACGGGCCCATATGAGTAAAAGTAAGTGGTAAGAGTGTTCTGATAAACTGTGGGTTAAATCTATTAGATTAGACTTGAATTTGGGCTAAACAAGCCAAAATAGTATTATGACACTGTAGGGCCCATTAGGGGTTTTAGGGCCTAATGAAAATAATCTGCTAAAATGTACTAAACAAACCACTGAGATAAAAGTTAGACTATTACAGATTAAAACGTGCATGAAACCCTAGAAACTAGCATAATTACTAAAATACCTCTTATGGGTGGAAATTACTATTTTACCCCTAGCTGCAAATGACCGTTATACCCCTAGGGCTAAATTTGACTGAAATGCATGTTTTACTGTTTTTGTTCACTGTATGCCATGACATGATTATCTGTTGCATGGGACTGGGATTATTTGATGGAGGAAATACTGAAAAGAGGGTTTGCCTCAGTTTACTGAAAAATGGGCTTTGCCCTAGTTTACCGTTCTAGTGGCTCGTCCACACTATCTGATTATGTAGCTATGTTGCCACCGTGGAAAGTAGCGATTGGGTGGGTTGAGTAGTTCTCCCCACATGGAGAGATTGGCTGGTACGGGTGGAGAGTAGCAGTTGGGTGGGTTGAATAGCTTCCCCACATATTGGTATGGGTTTTTGCATGCATATCTGATTTGTTATTGAATTGGGCCTATGGGCCATACCGTTTTCTGTAAAAGGCTTCGACCTAGTGAAATTGTATCTGAAAAGGGCTAAGGCCTAGTAACTATTATCTGGAAGGCTTCGGCCCAATAGTGGTTGAGACTGGATAGGGCTTAGGCCGGTGGGCTTAAGCTAATTTGGGCTCTGGATGGGATTCTTTACACACTGAGTTTACCAAACTCACCCCCTTTCTTTCCATCCTTGCAGGTGAGCCCTAGACGGTGGACTTGGAGCTGGGAGGGATTCAGAGTGGCCACGAAGACTGCATTTCAAGTTTTAAGTTAATTATTTCATTTTTTATTTAATCGTTTTATTTCCAATTTGGGTTTTTAATAAGGCCGCTCTAATCATTTTAATTTGGGTTTTTATTTAATTTGTTTTTAGCTTAAGTATGATATTGTTTAAATCTGTAACACCCCAAACCCGGCCCAGACGTTACGGCCGAATCCGGTGTGCCACATCACCTTCAACTAGCTTAGTTACTAAGATTAGGGGCGGGCTTTGCAAAAACCGTTATTGAAGTTTTAAAAGAAATTCCCAATTTTCTTAATGAATATCCTATCTGCTTCCAATCGTTAAAGGTTTATTTAAAAATGTGACTTTTGTTACACTTTTGAAATGTGCGTTTGGTTTTGAAAACACTCGTTTATCGTGCTATTTTGAAAACATGTAACTTTTATAAAAACGCGCCTTAGAGCTATCCGATTTCATAAGCAATTTAAACACTATTAATCTTAAGTTAACTACAAATTAAATAAGTAAAAGAAAAATTAAAACCCAAAATGAAAAAAAAATAGAGCGGCCTTATTACAACCCAAAACCATAATAAAATAATTTAAACTAAATACGGAAATTAAATGAATTAAAATAAAACTTAGTTAATGTAACACCCCGAAAATTCCTACAATGAAATATTATCCTTGATATAGTAAAATAAGGAAATAAAGTGACGAGAAGAGGAAATTTGAGTTATGTTATTGGGAAATATATTATGACATATTAATTCAAGAAAGGACTAAATTGTAAAAATGAGAAAAGTTTTGTTGCCCAAGAGTAAATACTCAAAATTTGAGGGTTAAAAGTGTAAATATGAAAAGTTGAAAGACCAATAGTGCAAATATTTTAAGGGTAGAATAATCTAGAAACTAAGGAAAATTGATGAATTAGGACTAAATTGAATAGGTGGAGAATTATGAGGGACTAAATTGAAATTTTACCAAATTAAGTGATGACTCAATGATGGAATTTTAATAGATCATAAAGGGTAAAATGGTCAATTGGAAGAGAGAGAAATCTAGAAAGTAATGATTACATTGATGATATTTTATAATTATATAATTAAATAATTTTTATTTTATTAATATTTTAAATAAGATATTTTATTATTTTATTATTTTATTTAGTCTATATATATGAATGTGTGTGGAAAAAAAAAGAAAAAAAAAAGAAACCACCACCCCTTTCTCATGTAATTCACGTCAGGAGAGAAGAGGGGAGAAAGAAAGTTTTACTTTCTTTACAATTTGGTCATTCTACCAAAAATTCACCAATTTCACCTAGAAATCAAAAGAATTTCCATAGCTACCGAAAGAGAAAAATGTTAAGGAGACTATGGGGAGTTAAAATGGCAAGTTAGACTCAAGAAATAGAAGCTGAAGGAGAGAGAAAATCAAGTTAAAGATTGAAGTCAATGGGACAAGGTAAGTACATCAAGGTTTCAATATATTTTTAAGTTTGATATTATAGAAAAAGCATGGAAATGATGTTAATGTAGAGATTTCTTATATATAGATTTATGTTCTTGATATGTTAATGAAGGGAAAATAAGAGAAAGTGATGGAAAATATTGTAGAGAAAAGAAATAAGGGTGTCATAAACTTAGTAATTAATATCTTGCACTAAAACAGTTTGGACAGCAGCAGTAATCTAAATTTGTAAAATCACCAAAAATATTAGAAATTTAATTAGATGTTGAGTGAGATATGAAATTAAAGCTTATTGAGTCTATTTTCATATAAAAGAAATATAGAAAGTAAAGGAATTCTGTATTCTGAGATATTAATATTTTTGTAAGGCTGGTTTAGAATGATTTCGAGATCCCCTATTTTGACTTGGAAAAATCATTAAAAATTGTATAAAAATGATTATGGGACATAATTTATATGGTTAGATTCTTTAATGAGTCTATTTTCAATAGAATTAAACGAAAATATCATCCGAATCCTGTATGAAGAGATAATTAATTTTTAGTGAAGAAGGGTTAGAACTGTTAGATAGCAGAACAGGGGTGACTTTAAAGAATAAACTGTACTAATTGAATAAACCAAAAATTATGAAATTTTTATGGGAAGAAGATATATGAGTCTAGTTTCAGAAAAAAATTATCGGATCTTAATTTCGAGTTCTGTAGCTCAAGATATAAATAATTTAGTGACTATGACTCAAATGGACAGCTTTGAATATACACATAAGTAAATAGTGAAATTATTGATAATGTTACTCATAAGCATGTTATATAAATTAAGGTTGTGGAATGGAGAGGAGGAGGAGGAAAATATGTATGAATAATCAGTTAGCATGGCTAATTTGTATGTTTTAGGCTCAAGGACTAAATTGAATAAAAGTAAAACTTTATGGGCAATTTTGTAAAAATGTTAGAAATGATCAAATTACATGAAATGGATTATTTTATTATTTAAATTTCAAAATTTAAATGAAATTACTAATTTAGTTTAAGATTGGGGAAAAAAATGTTTTACGGATTAAATTGAAAAGTGTTGAAATTATGTAAAATTTTGATATTTTATAGAATTTATGGGTTGTTATTAATATGTATGATTATAATGGCTGGAAATAAGGATTAAATTGCAAGAATTTATTTTTTTGAGCCTAAGGGTAAAATCATCATTAATTAAAGATTTAGGGGCAAAATGGTAATTTTTCCTAGATCATTAATTGAATGTATTAGAATATAGAATAAATGAAAACGATGACCAAATTTATTATAAAAATCCGGATGACTCAAATATGAGACTGGAATATGGAAAGAAAAATGACATTTATCATGACATGTAAATATGTGATTACCTTTGAGACGTTGATACAAGGAAATTAAGTATGTTGAGACGAATAATAAACCCAAATAAAATATGTCGAGAAAAATAAATATGTTTGGGGGAAAATATGTCTAATTTTAAGTGGTTCGAAATATAAATGATAGATGAAATCAAATATTTGATAAATCAATCAGTAACTCCAGTAATGTTCTGTAACTCTAATCCGGTGTTGGATTCGGGTTAGGGGCGTTACAGTTAAAAACCAGAACTTAAATCTTTGTGGCCACTCTGAATCCCTCCTAGCTCTAAGTCCACCAACTAGGGCTCCCCTGCATGGATGGAAGAAAGAGGGGGTGAGTTTGGAAACTCAGTGTGTATAGAAAGCCCATCCAGAGCCCAAGTCAGCTCAAGCGCATTGGGCCTAAGCCCTATCCAGATACAGTATACTGGGCCTTAGCCCTTTTCAGATAACAGTACGGCCCATAGGCCCATTTTAGAACAGAATAGATATTAAATATGGATGCAACCCAAACCCAACCTAAATCCAGCTGCTACACTTCACCCGTACCAGCCCTACACACCATGTGGGGAATAACTCAACCCACCCAGCCCTACACTCCATAGTTGCAGCATAGCTGCTCAGATATCAGTAAGTTGAGGTGAAGCCTCCAGTACGTGGTCAAGCCACTTTCAGTACTTCCTCCATCAATATCCCAATCCCATGCAACAGATAATCATGTAATGAACAAAAAATAGTAACACATGCAGTTCAGTCAGATCAAACCCTAGGGGTATAACGGTAATTCTACACCTAGGGGTAAAACCGTAATTTCTCGTCCCTAAGGATATTTTAGTAATTTTATCAATTTTTAGAGTTTTTATGCATATTTCAGTCTCTAATAATCTAACTTTTGTCTCAGTTATTATTTAACTTGTTTTAACAATTTTACGCTATTGGGCCCTAAAACCCCTAATGGGCCCCACAATGTCTATTAGCTACTTAAGCCCATTTAGTTCAGATTTTATGATCAATTTATCAGTTTAACCAGTTTTGAACCTACAGTCTATCAGTACACATTAATTACTCATTTTCACCTATATGGGCCCATAAGCCCAATGGGCCCACTCTTAGCCTATCGTGGCCTAATTACCGAAGAATATAAAATTACACGTACAACTATCTCACCACTTGCGATTTCAGATCCAACGATTTCCAACCATCTTATGAGCATTTGTACACTCACAAGCCCACGAAATGCCAGAATTTCGGCATTTCGGCTTTTCGGCTTTTGCCAATTTGAACTAAAGAAGGGTGTTCAATACACACCTGATTCGTGACGACTACTAACAAGATCTTCCCATGATATCCTACAATCGATTACCACAACTCTTAGATTACAAATCTTCAATAACCAATCCCAATATTCACTTACCATATTCAGCCATCAACACCTAGGCCTTTGAGATCTTACCTTCGCCGAAACTAGTGACTAGATCTAGATGTAGTCGTTCCACTTGTCCAAGCCCGCGATCAATCGCCTCTAGAACACACTAGCACCACAAGAAATCATTGGTTAATGACCTTTAGAGCTCTAAGCCCCAATCGATATACTCCCTAGACTTTAGGGACTTCGGCTTTTTCTAAATCACAAAATAACGTATAGATTTGGGGTGGTGAGCACTTACCACTGATTCCCCTTCTGTTTCTACTCAGATCTAATGCAGATCTAGCCCCTAAATCTAGTAGAACTCGAATCTAGGAGATCTAAAGTTTCGGCTATAAGCTCCTAAGAATGTGGTGTTTTCGGCTTCTGACTGGTGATGAAGAAGAAGATTTGGGGTAGTAGTTTTGGAGTAGTGTTGCCAAAAAGTACTAAGAGTTCACAGGATGAAAGAATCGGCTACCACAGATGAAGAAAATAGGGGAAATTCGACTTAAAAAAAATCAGTAGCAAAAGGCAGTTTTTGGGATTTCAGCTTTTATGGCAATCAGCTATGGTGGTTTTGAGAAGAATGAGATTGAAAGAGAGGATGATTTGAGTAGTAGAGATGTTTGGCTAGAGAAGAAATGTGACAGCCCTATTCTGACCCTAGTCGGGAAGCGGTTTGAGATCGCTAAACCGAGTTATAGAAATATCTGATTATAATATTTCAAGTCTAATTTTTGTGATAAGTTTATGTGTGAATTTTGAATTGTTTGAATATGTCAAATTGAGTGTGAATTTGAGCATGAGGACCTAGATGCAAAACTTAGAAACGTTGATGGGCAAATTAAATTGACTAAATTTAGATGGACTTAAAACAAGGGGATTGCATGTCAAATTGACATTTTCTTCATGTAGTGGCCGGCCATGTGTTGTAATGATTGAAAAATGTATTTTTCATGTATTTTGCATAATTATACAAGTATAATGATGTAATAGCAATGGTATTTTTGTTTAATTAAATGAATATCATAAAATAATTTTAGCAATAAAAATTAAGGTGAAAAGAACAAGGTTTCTTACCTTTATTCTTCATTGTCGATTTCACTAAAAGAAAGGGAAGAAGAGAAAACCAAGCATTCGGTTATTCTAGCTTCAAATCTAAGGTATGTTTCATGAGATTTTTCCAAATTCTTGTAAAAAAATTTAGCAAGGCAACTAGTTCCCTCACTAGCCCGCGTTGAAATTCCTATTTTGGTTGAGGTTTTAAGTATTCGGCCATGCTTAGGAATTTGGTCAATTTTGTTTTTAGTTGGATGTTGTATTAAAGGAATGAAAATTTTGATCTTAGATGAGTTATATGTTGATTTGTTGATAATTGGACATTGTTGCTTTTGGAAATGCTTATTCGGCCATGGAAGTGATGAAACCTTGTTAAATTCTTAAATGAATACTAGGTGGATAGTATGATGTTAAAAACGTGTAAATTATTTACCTATAAGTTAAATGAGGGAGATTTGAGCTTAATGTGGCTTAGTGGGAAAGGGGACATTCGGTTAAGGTCTATTAGCATGGGAAAATTTTGTGGTCAAATTGTGTTTGAGGAGCAAGGAATGCCGTATGAGTAAGGATAGGTAAGTGAAGTGTTTTGTTGTTTAATATGTGAAATTATTCTTTGATAGATGGAAGTGAGGGTTGCCGTGTATTTGTGATTGTCGAGAGTGAATTTTTGACTTTGGTTAAGGTAAAATTTTGGTAATCCTAGGTGATAATCAGCTAATGTAGTTAATGAGCCAACTTTTAGTTATTTGTTAAAGGGTCAAGGTTCTAGTGTGAGTGCCATAGGGGAGTAATGATTTGAGCTTACCTTGTGAAAAACCTATTCGGCCTTGGTTGACTAATATGCCTTGAATGATGAGTTTGGTTAAAAAGATTATGTACTTGATCTAATCCTTAAGCTATTCATGACTTACCATCTAGTTATGTTTAGCCGAATGTGTGTGTAAGAGAAGCATGTGTATGTGTCTTTTTGAAGTGAATGTTCAACAATTGAATGAGTTGGTATTTATGAACTTTGTGATTTTTGGCTTTGAATGAATTTGTGGTAGTGTTAAAGTAGCCGAATACTTATTATAATAAGGTTTTGAATAGCAAATTCTTTCTTTGTTCAAATCTAAGCTCAAAAACCTAGAGGGGCATGTTCAGATAAAGGAAAAGCCAAGGTGGTGGAATAGCTAAATCCGTAATTTGTCAGCAACAAAATGAGGTAAGCTTTAAGTGTCATAACCTAGTGCGTGATCTAAATTTTAACATGGCATAAATATTTAGCTGTTCATATGGATCGTGAGTGGAAGTATTTGGTTTAGAGTTAACGTAATGTATTAGTGAAAATGACCATATTGCCGTGAGTTTATTAGGCTTATAAAGGCTTTAGAAGTCTATTTGATATGTGAATTACTTTGATGCTTAGTGATCGAATGTATATTGAAGACGCCATGCTATGCATAAATATGTGAATGAGGCAAGTGTATGATAACTTGTGATAAACTGTGTGAAGAATATATGTGATGGATCCAAATGTATATATATATCTATGTGTTAATCCGGGTTGAATCCAGAGTTTCATCCGGGTTGAACCCCGAAGGGCATACATGCCAGAGTTTCATCCGGGTTGAATCCCGAAGGGCAGACATGCCAGAGGTACATCTAGGATATGTCCTGAAGGGCATTCGTGCCAATGATTCATCCAGGCTCAGTCCCGAAGAGCCTTAAGGCTGGTGTTATATCCCGGGTTAGGCCCAAAGGCAGTCATGCTGGAAATATGAAATTTTGGGCCTTAGAAATCGTAATAAATAAGTTCATTACTTAAATTAACCAGGTACGTACTATGTACAAATTTGAACTTGTTTTTGTCAAAGTTATATTATGTCATTTGAGTAATGTCGAATCCTATTTCTGTTTAGAGTGATATGAACGTAGAAAGCTTAATTATTTTACATGGGATTTGAATCATTGGAAAGATATTAAGATTTGGTATGAATATACAAATGTGTTATGATTGAAGCTTAAGGAAGTAAGTACATGTGAAAATACATCCAAAAAGGATTTATCCTCGTAACCGAATTTGATGTGTTTGACCAAATATAGGAGCTTGTGTGATGTAACGAAATCATCTATATGATTCGAAATTTTAGTAAAGAAAACTGCATGATATGTGCCAAAATCAGGATAAATTTTGCCTTGGATACAATTGGTTAATGATAAATATAGATAAATATTTGAAGTGTTATACTTTAATTCTTAAATGAGATTTTATGGCTTAGAGCTTACTAAGCATGTAAATGCTTACTCGGTCTACTTTGATTCTTTGTTTCTTATAGATTTCTCTCTAATGCTACGGGCTCGTGATGTAACGCCCTAAAATTCTGGTCTTTCTTGAATTATTGTTCATCTAGTAAAATGTTTGAACTCTGGCATTTGGTTGTGAAATTCGTGTTTTGAGAATGTTATTGGGCCTATGGAAGGCCCAAGTGTTGGTTAAAAACTCGGGAAAATTTTCTAAATTTTTCATTAGGGAGATAGGGGACTTTTGGAAGTAGGGGTCTTAAATAAATTTGGCTAAAGTGAAGCACAAGGGAGCTCCTGGTAAAATGGTTGTGTGACGCCACTTAGGAGCTACAAAAGTGGCGCCTAAATGAATGGGAAGGCCAAGGTTCAAGTCCCAGGTTATGCAAGGAAGGCGTTATTTTTATGCAAGGAGCAGGCAGGAATTTGAAGCAGAATAAAACTCTACTTGAGGAGTGTTGAATCGGTCTTGAGAGGATATTGTGGAGGAGGTTGAGGAGCAAATCAAGGAGTTTGAATTTTGAATGATGGTGGCCGGTTAGAGGACTCTTGGGGAAGGCAAATTTGGCTAGGTGCTTAGGTAGCATTTTCGGCAACTAGGTGTTAGAGTGTGCCGAATGCTCCTTTAGTTCTTGGGTGACTTGTGCCGATTTCTCTAAGAGTGAAAAACCCTTCTTCGTTTGTCGATTTTTGCCTAGTTTATTAGGTATCTTTTGCCACTTTGCTCTCCCATCAAACCTAGAAGCCGAACCTTAATCCACCTTTGTGCCGCACACTCATTTTGACCGAAGCATTTTCTCTACATCTCTTCTCTACATCCTTTTCTTCTCCTCTTATACCATAAACCAAACCTTCATCATTACCTCCTTCTCTAGCCGAATCATTCTTCCTTGACTCTCTTCTCTAAACCTCTGTCGACAACTGCAAGAAGAAGTCGAAACTCAGGGTGGCCGATTGTTCTTTGTCAAGCGAACACTCCTATTCTTTTACTTCTTCTTCTACAACCTTCCATAAGCCGAAATATCCTATTTGCCGAATCCATCTTCTTCTATCAAATATATCGTCCCTTCTCATTCTACTTCATTGCCGAACCTCCTTTTGATCGAAACTCACTGTGCTTGGCCGAATCCTCTCTACTCTCAACCCTTTCTCTCTCATTGTTACAAGTGCAGCGGCAGTGGTGAGGGCTTGGATTGGTAAGTATTTCGTAGCCTGATAGCGTTAGTTTCATGATATTAAGGCAAGTAGCCGAACCCCTTAGGGGTATTGTCGTTTGAATTAAAAGGCTTTTGGCCTCTTTCTTTTGGATTGAAGGTGTAACAGCGTAATCTAGGAGAGGATCGAGCATCGAAGGATCGTGAAGATCAACGCAGTTGGACGTTACGATTTAGTCCATAACCGAAAAAGGGTAAGATTTTAAGGACTTAGGCCATCTAGGCCGATTAGGGTAAGAGGTTATAGCTATTTGGTTATCGATTAATTAGACTGAAAGTTAGCGTTCAATTGTAGGTTCTTCGTACGTGGATTTCTTCAAACGGTTTCAACAGTATCAGGTGTGTAACGTGTCTCTATCATAGACTAGGATGGCTAAAGGCCGTAATGATCAAAACTATGCTAAAGTGTCTGATTGAAGTGACCGAAAAAGTTGTCTTGAAAGGGTCTGAGGGTAACCGAATACCCTGTGGTGATCAAACTAGTAAATGACAGTGGCAAAATTGCAGAAGGTGCAATTTCGAGCTTCTCGGTAAGTTGGGTTTCAATGGGCCAAAGATGGGCCTAATGGGCTCCCGAGCCCAAATAGGTAAAATGGCTAATAAAGACTATCTGGCGACGTAGTTAGTAATAACATGTTAAGTTGGTAAACTAAACCTAAAATTGGGCTTAAAGGGCTTGAGACAATATTGGACTTAGCAAGGCCCATTAGGGGTTTTAGGCAAAAAGGGCAAAACTGGAAATTTGGCACAAATGGACTTCCGTGGTTAATTGGGAACTAATAATCAGCTATACTGGCATAAAATTTCTGAAAATATGAAAAAAGACTAAAATACCCTTAAATATGGAAAATTACCAAAATACCCCTAGGTGTAAAAAGACTATTATACCCCTAGGGTCAATTCTGCATGAAATGTATGATGTTATGTATCTGCATGAGTTAATTATCTATATGAGTATATCTGATGCTATATCTTGCATGATAGTATGATTATCTGTTGCATGGGGTATGGGTTATGATGGAGGAAGCGTTCTGGCAGCCTCGCTGCAATCTGGTGACTCTGTCACATTATATCTGGCAACCTCGTTGCAATCTGGTGGCCTCGCCACAATATTTATATCTGGTGACCTCGTCACAATATCTGGCATCCTCGCTACAAATATATCTGGCAGCCTCGCTGCAAATGTTATCTGGCAGTCTCACTGCAAATTATATCTGGCAGCCTCGCTGCAAATATCTGTGGTGTGTAGCGGTTGGGTGGGTCGAGTAGTCTCCCCACATGGTGTAAGGCTGGTACAGGGGTGTTAAGGATGGATCTGGGTTGGGTTTCTGTTTGCATAATGCTTATATCTGATCTGTTTCTGTTATGGGCCTTTGGGCTTAACCTGATTCCTGCAATGGGCCAAGGCCCAATTAACTCTGTTTCTGAGGCTTGATCTGTTTTGGCCTATGGTTGAGATAATGTTGCACACTGAGTTGTCAAACTCACCCTCCTTTTTAATTAATCCCTGCAGGTAACCCTCAACCATAGTGGGCTTGGAGCTGCGAGAGATTCGGAGTGGCCACAGCATCTGCAGAACTGGTTTCCATTTTGTTTAAAGTATTTTATTATTAAGTTATTTTTGGGTTTTATTTTGTAATAAGGCCGCTGTCTAAGTTTTTTTTTATTTGGTTTAATTTTCTTTGATGATTAAATTACATTTTATAGAACCGCTAGTTTAGGCTGCGCTGGTTTCAAAATCTAAAGAACGTTTTTAAAACTCAACGTGTGAATAATATGGATAACTTGAAGGATTAATAAACTGGTTTTAACAAACTTACTCTTTTGATTCAAACCTCACTTAAGACACAACAAGTCTAAAAGGGCCGTAAACTTAGTTTTAGGATCGTGTGACACACCAAATCTGGTCGTAGCGTCTAGGCCAGGTTTGGGGTGTTACATTTAGTGGTATCAGAGCCAAGTTGCAACAACTCGGCTGTGGAACGGGTCTAAAAAAAATGAAGGTTTTCAAACAATCAAAACAAATATTTTCGAAAAGTCATGTTTTTAACATTGCTTTCAAATTACTTGGAACTAGTTTTGATAAACTTCTATCGTACCTAAATGAGTTATTTTCAAAGAATAAATTAAGTTATCCTATGAGATCTTTCGAAACAGTGGCACACCGAATCTCCGGCCCAAGCCTGTAAGTTTTCTGAACTTTTCTGATTGTTTCTGAAAATTCTGATTGTATGCCTGACTAAAGACTATATTATGATACTTTAGCTAGGGTATTACTGAAACTGTAGAGACTCTGATAGATAAACTGAGACTGCAGGTAGGCTACCGCGAAAGAAGATAAACTTTGAAACTCTACTATTCATAAGATATCTGTAATAAACATTGAAATATTAATCTGACTCATAAAACTTCTAAAACAGAACATACGAAATGAGTACGCGAGCAGCTCGTGGTAGGGGCCGTGGACGTGGCCGAGGTAGCACACGAGCCGAATCTTCTTCTTCGGGTCATGCACCAGCAGCTGAGATACCAGTATCACCAGCAACAGAGGTGGAATCTCATGATAGGGGTGTAGGGGATGATGCCCTATCACAAGCGATGCTTCGAGTTTTGGAAAGGGTTGCTGGGGCGAGTACTGGTAATGGATTTCGTGGTGCGATATCTGAGCGACTCCGAGCTAATGGAGCAGAATTCTTCAGGGGTGTGTCTGGTGTAGCCCCAAACGTGGCCGAGTATTGGTTGGAGGCCACAGAGCGAATTATGGACGATCTGGACTGTTCTGTGGAGCAGAAGCTGAAGGGAGCTGTATCGTTACTTAGAGATGAGGCTTATCAGTGGTGGCTCACAGTAAGAGATGGAACTGCAGCTGGTGAGGTAACATGGGAGCTGTTTAAGACAGCCTTTAAAGGAAAATACGTTGGAGCTAGCTATGTGGACGCTCGTCGGAAGGAATTCCTGAATTTGGTTTAGGGAGGTAAGACGGTATCTGAATACGAGGCTGAGTTCTTGAGGCTGAGTCGATATGCTTCTAGGATAGTCGCTACTGAATATGAGCGTAGCGTGCGCTTTGAGGATGGCTTGAGGGACGAGCTAAGGGTGCTGATTGCTCCACAGAGGGAGCGTAGTTTTGCTGCTCTAGTGGAGAAAGCTAAGATTGCGGAGGAAGTAAAGCGTACTGAGAGGCAGAACCGTGAGAAGGATCGGAACCGCTTCCGGAGGGATTCTGGACCATCAGGCGGGTATAATAGGAATGTTAAGAGGGCAAGAGTGGCAGAACCAGTGCGAGCAGTGCCAATGAATGCTGTCGGACCACAGAGTTGCAGAAGTTGTGGTAGGATCCATGTGGGCGAGTGTCGGAAACGTTCAGGAGCCTGTTTTCGATGTGGGTCGATGGAGCATAGAATTAAGGATTGTCCTCAAGCACCAGATCAGAACCAAGTTAGAGATCAGAGGGTTGTTTAGCCAGTGAGGGGTGGACCACCAGCTCCAAGAGGTCGTGGACAAGGCAGAGGTGGAAATGGAAATGGACGAGGACGAGGAGCACCTGGTAGGGGTGCTGGTCTTACTGAGGCTCGTCAGCCAGCGTTAGTCTATGCAGCTCGTCGACGAGAGGAAGGTGATGCTCCTGACGTCATAACTGGTACGTTCTTGATTTCTCGTATACCATTCACTGCGTTAATAGATGTTGGATCTACACACTCTTATGTTGCATGTGCTATATCCGAGTCGCTGGGAGTACGTTCTGAGAAGACAGTGAGTGGGGTAACTGTACTAAGTCCTTTGGGTCACTCGGTTAGGGTAGACAGACTGTATAGAGACGTGCCTATAGAGACTCAAGGTAAGATCTTTTCTGGAGATTTGATGGAGTTACCTTTCGGAGAATTCGATCTAATCTTAGGAATGGATTGGCTTGTAAAGCATAGGGCTACTTTGGATTGTGCTGCAAAGCGAATGAGTTTAAAAACCGCAGAGGATGAGGAAGTTATGGTGAGTGGTGAACGTAGAGATTATCTGTCTAATGTGGTGTCAGCATTAAGAGCTGAGAAGTGGATTCGTAAAGGATGTGAGGCTTTTATGGCATTCATTAGTCAAGCTGAATCTGAGGAGCTAACTGTGGATCAAGTTAGAACCGTTAAGGACTTTCAGGATGTATTTCCAGAGGAGCTTCCAGGTTTGCCTCCGAATCGAGAGGTTGAGTTTGGGATCGACTTGTTGCCTGGTACGGCACCGGTGTCCATTGTACCGTACAGAATGGCACCAAAGGAGTTGGTGGAGTTAAAAGCGCAGATTCAAGAACTGTTGGATAGAGGTTTCATTAGGCCAAGTGTGTCTCCGTGGGGAGCACCAGTGCTTTTCGTTAAGAAGAAAGATGGGTCAATGCGGATGTGCATCGATTATCGGCAGTTGAACAAGCTGACGATTAAGAATAAGTACCCGTTGCCAAGAATCGATGATCTGTTCGACCAGCTTAGAGGAGCTTCAGTATTTTCCAAGATTGACCTTCGATCTGGGTACCATCAATTAAGGGTGAAAGAGGTGGATATTCACAAGACGGCATTCAGAACTCGTTATGGTCACTATGAGTTCTTGGTTATGCCATTTGGGCTGACCAATGCACCTGCAGCTTTCATGGATCTGATGAATCGAGTGTTCCAGCCATACTTGTATCGATTCGTGGTCGTCTTTATCGACGATATTTTTGTCTATTCTGAATCTAAAGAGAAACATGATGAGCATCTCCGTGTTGTGCTGCAAGTGTTAAGGGAAAATGAGCTTTATGCGAAATTTAGTAAGTGTGAGTTCTGGTTGAGGGAAGTGACGTTCTTGGGGCATGTTGTTTCTGCTGAAGGTATTAAGGTGGACCCTCGAAAGATTGAAGCGATTCTAGAATGGAAACCACCGAGGTCTGTGGCCGAAATTCAGAGTTTTCTGGGTTTAGCTGGATACTACAGAAGGTTTGTAGAAGGATTTTCGGTGATGGCAGCACCATTAACGAAACTCATAAGGAAAGGCGTACCATTTGTTTGGACCCAGCAGCAGCAAGAAGCTTTTGAGAAGCTTAAGAAGGTTCTGACCGAGGCACCTGTACTGATTCAACCAGAGTCTGGAAAAGACTTTACCGTGTACAGTGATGCATCGCATGTTGGGTTGGGCTGTGTGTTGATGCAAGAGGGTAAGGTGGTTGCTTATGCATCGCGACAGCTTAAACCTCATGAAGTGAACTATCCTACCCATGATTTGGAGTTGGCAGCAGTGATCTTCACACTTAAGATTTGGAGACATTATCTGTATGGAGAAAGGTGTATTATATACACAGATCATAAGAGTCTTAAGTACTTGTTGACTCAGAAGGAGCTGAACCTTAGGCAACGGAGATGGATCGAGTTGCTTAAGGATTATGATTGTGTGATTGAGTATCATCCAGGCAAAGCTAATGTGGTGGCTGATGCCCTAAGTTGTAGAACTGTATCTGACCTGAGAGCTATGTTTGCTCGTTTGAGTCTGTATGACGATGGTAGCTTGTTAGCAGAATTGCAAGTAAGACCGACCTGGGTGGATGAGATTAAGGAAAAGCAGTTGAGGGATGAGTCTCTGGATGCTCGATTTCAGCAGGTTAAAGATGGGAATACTTCTGAGTTTGGACTTAACGGTGAAGGAGTTCTGTGTTTTCGCGGTAGAATCTGTGTTCCGAAGGATTTTCAGTTGAGGCAAGCAATTCTGAATGAAGCTCATAAAGGGTTGGGTGCTATGCACCCTGGAGGTAATAAGATGTACCATGACTTAAAGGAGTTGTATTGGTGGCCTGGACTGAAGCGAGAAGTAACAGAATTTGTGAGGAAATGTCTGACTTGTCAGCAGGTGAAAGCTGAGCACCAGTTACCTTCTGGACTTCTGCAACCAGTGAAGGTACCGCTCTGGAAGTGGGAAAGGGTGACCATGGATTTCGTAAGTAGATTGCCCTTAACGCCATCAAAGAAGGACTCGATTTGGGTGATTGTAGACAGGTTGACTAAATCTGCTCATTTCATCCCTGTACGTACTGATTATTCGCTTCAGAAGTTAGCCAAGTTGTATGTGGCAGAGATTGTGCGACTGCATGGGGTGCCAGTGTCTATCATTTCTGATCGAGATCCTAGATTCACATCTCGGTTCTGGCAAAAGTTGCATGAGGCGTTGGGAACGCGGCTGAACTTTAGCACGGCTTTTCATCCTCAGACTGATGGTCAGTCTGAGAGGGTTATTCAGATTCTAGAGGATATGTTGAGGGGTTGTGTTATCGATTTTCGAGGCAGTTGGGAGGATTATTTACCGTTGGCGGAGTTTGCATATAATAACAGCTATCAGGCTAGTATCCGTATGGCACCTTATGAAGCATTGTATGGGCGTAAGTGTCGTTCACCTAGTTGTTGGACCGAATTGGGCGAGCGGCAAGTTCTTGGACCTGAATTGGTAGCAGAGACTGAGGAGAAGGTCAAGGCGATAAGGGACCGTTTGAAAGAGGCATCTGATCGACAAAAGTCTTATGCGGATTTGAAGCGTAAAGAGATTGAGTATTCAGTAGGTGATATGGTTTTTCTGAAAGTTTCGCCCTGGAAGAAGATACTAAGATTTGGTAAGAAAGGCAAGCTAAGTCCGAGGTTTATTGGGCCTTATCGGGTTCTTAAGCGAGTAGGTCTGATGGCGTATCAGTTGGAATTACCGCCAGAGTTACACAGAATCCATGATGTGTTTCACGTATCCATGTTAAGACGATATCGTTCTGACCCTACTCATATTCTACCAGTTGAAGAAGTGGAAGTTCAGCCTGACCTAACTTTCGAGGAAGAGCCTGTGCAGATTCTGGATCGAGACGTGAAGGTTTTAAGAAGAAAATCAGTCCCATTGGTGAAGGTACTATGGCGTAATCATGGCAGAGAAGAAGCTACTTGGGAACCAGAGGAGGCAATGCGTCAGCAATATCCCCATTTGTTTGGATAAGGTAAATTTCGAGGACGAAATTCCTTTAAGGAGGGTAGAGTTGTAACGCCCTAAAATTCTGGTCTTTCTTGAATTATTGTTCATCTAGTAAAATGTTTGAACTCTGGCATTTGGTTGTGAAATTCGTGTTTTGAGAATGTTATTGGGCCTATGGAAGGCCCAAGTGTTGGTTAAAAACTCGAGAAAATTTTCTAAATTTTTCATTAGGGAGATAGGGGACTTTTGGAAGTAGGGGTCTTAAATAAATTTGGCTAAAGTGAAGCACAAGGGAGCTCTTGGTAAAATGGTTGTGTGACGCCACTTAGGAGCTACAAAAGTGGCGCCTAAATGAATGGGAAGGCCAAGGTTCAAGTCCCAGGTTATGCAAGGAAGGCGTTATTTTTATGCAAGGAGCAGGCAGGAATTTGAAGCAGAATAAAACTCTACTTGAGGAGTGTTGAATCGGTCTTGAGAGGATATTGTGGAGGAGGTTGAGGAGCAAATCAAGGAGTTTGAATTTTGAATGATGGTGGCCGGTTAGAGGACTCTTGGGGAAGGCAAATTTGGCTAGGTGCTTAGGTAGCATTTTCGGCAACTAGGTGTTAGAGTGTGCCGAATGCTCCTTTAGTTCTTGGGTGACTTGTGCCGATTTCTCTAAGAGTGAAAAACCCTTCTTCGTTTGTCGATTTTTGCCTAGTTTATTAGGTATCTTTTGCCACTTTGCTCTCCCATCAAACCTAGAAGCCGAACCTTAATCCACCTTTGTGCCGCACACTCATTTTGACCGAAGCATTTTCTCTACATCTCTTCTCTACATCCTTTTCTTCTCCTCTTATACCATAAACCAAACCTTCATCATTACCTCCTTCTCTAGCCGAATCATTTCTCCTTGACTCTCTTCTCTAAACCTCTATCGACAACTGCAAGAAGAAGTCGAAACTCAGGGTGGCCGATTGTTCTTTGTCAAGCGAACACTCCTATTCTTTTACTTCTTCTTCTACAACCTTCCATAAGCCGAAATATCCTATTTGCCGAATCCATCTTCTTCTATCAAATATATCGTCCCTTCTCATTCTACTTCATTGCCGAACCTCCTTTTGACCGAAACTCACTGTGCTTGGCCGAATCCTCTCTACTCTCAACCCTTTCTCTCTCATTGTTACAAGTGCAGCGGCAGTGGTGAGGGCTTGGATTGGTAAGTATTTCGTAGCCTGATAGCGTTGGTTTCATGATATTAAGGCAAGTAGCCGAACCCCTTAGGGGTATTGTCGTTTGAATTAAAAGGCTTTTGGCCTCTTTCTTTTGGATTGAAGGTGTAACAGCGTAATCTAGGAGAGGATCGAGCATCGAAGGATCGTGAAGATCAACGCAGTTGGACGTTACGATTTAGTCCATAACCGAAAAAGGGTAAGATTTTAAGGACTTAGGCCATCTAGGCCGATTAGGGTAAGGGGTTATAGCTATTTGGTTATCGATTAATTAGACTGAAAGTTAGCGTTCAATTGTAGGTTCTTCGTACGTGGATTTCTTCAAACGGTTTCAACAGTATCAGGTGTGTAACGTGTCTCTATCATAGACTAGGATGGCTAAAGGCCGTAATGATCGAAACTATGCTAAAGTGTCTGATTGAAGTGACCGAAAAAGTTGTCTTGAAAGGGTCTGAGGGTAACCGAATACCCTGTGGTGATCAAACTAGTAAATGACAGTGGCAAAATTGCAGAAGGTGCAATTTCGAGCTTCTCGGTAAGTTGGGTTTCAATGGGCCAAAGATGGGCCTAATGGGCTCCCGAGCCCAAATAGGTAAAATGGCTAATAAAGACTATCTGGCGACGTAGTTAGTAATAACATGTTAAGTTGGTAAACTAAACCTAAAATTGGGCTTAAAGGGCTTGAGACAATATTGGACTTAGCAAGGCCCATTAGGGGTTTTAGGCAAAAAGGGCAAAACTGGAAATTTGGCACAAATGGACTTCCGTGGTTAATTGGGAACTAATAATCAGCTATACTGGCATAAAATTTCTGAAAATATGAAAAAAGACTAAAATACCCTTAAATATGGAAAATTACCAAAATACCCCTAGGTGTAAAAAGACTATTATACCCCTAGGGTCAATTCTGCATGAAATGTATGATGTTATGTATCTGCATGAGTTAATTATCTATATGAGTATATCTGATGCTATATCTTGCATGATAGTATGATTATCTGTTGCATGGGGTATGGGTTATGATGGAGGAAGCGTTCTGGCAGCCTCGTTGCAATCTGGTGACTCTGTCACATTATATCTGGCAACCTCGTTGCAATCTGGTGGCCTCGCCACAATATTTATATCTGGTGACCTCGTCACAATATCTGGCAGCCTCACTGCAAATATATCTGGCAGCCTCGCTGCAAATGTTATCTGGCAGTCTCACTGCAAATTATATCTGGCAGCCTCGCTGCAAATATCTGTGGTGTGTAGCGGTTGGGTGGGTCGAGTAGTCTCCCCACATGGTGTAAGGCTGGTACGGGGGTGTTAAGGATGGATCTGGGTTGGGTTTCTGTTTGCATAATGCTTATATCTGATCTATTTCTGTTATGGGCCTTTGGGCTTAACCTGATTCCTGCAATGGGCCAAGGCCCAATTAACTCTGTTTCTGAGGCTTGATCTGTTTTGGCCTATGGTTGAGATAATGTTGCACACTGAGTTGTCAAACTCACCCTCCTTTTTAATTAATCCCTGCAGGTAACCCTCAACCATAGTGGGCTTAGAGCTGCGAGAGATTCGGAGTGGCCACAGCATCTGCAGAACTGGTTTCCATTTTGTTTAAAGTATTTTATTATTAAGTTATTTTTGGGTTTTATTTTGTAATAAGGCCGCTGTCTAAGTTTTTTTTATTTGGTTTAATTTTCTTTGATGATTAAATTACATTTTATAGAATCGCTAGTTTAGGCTGCGCTGGTTTCAAAATCTAAAGAACGTTTTTAAAACTCAACGTGTGAATAATATGGATAACTTGAAGGATTAATAAACTGGTTTTAACAAACTTACTCTTTTGATTCAAACCTCACTTAAGACACAACAAGTCTAAAAGGGCCGTAAACTTAGTTTTAGGATCGTGTGACACACCAGATCTGGTCGTAGCGTCTAGGCCGGGTTTGGGGTGTTACACGTGAGGTCGAGGGCTAGTCATCTACGCTTTCGCCATTGTTTTTTGTTGGTATTCGTTTAACCTTGTTTTAGAAAAATGGCATGTATAGGCTTATATACTTTTGGATTTTAAAAAAACTAGGTTGATGTTGTGTATATATTCTTGTAAAGCCATGCGAAGATAGCTAGTTAAATATTTATGGCATACACATATACGGTTTAATTTTGATGATGGTTGAAGTAGTATGTATTATAAGAATTGTTGTCTTGCAACGTATATATACATATACGGTGTGAGTGGAAACAAGATAACCTTCATACTGAAATTTTTGGGTTTAAAGGTGACCACTCGTTTATATATTCACGTAGGTACAATGACCCTATACGTGGCATATTAGTTGTGTATGACCATTCGGTTAAATCAAACCTTAATACTTGTAATGCACTGCTAAACATTTTTAAGTGAATGTTTGTTCTATGATATGGTATACTTAAATGATAGGTATACTTGTGTATAATTAGCCTTGTTGGAAAAATCATTAGAATCCTTTGAGTAATGACATATCACCATTTGAATAGTATGGGATTTATAGTAAAAAGGATGTGCATGATTATTGTATTGATTCAAGAGTTTTGAAACTGGTTTGAATTGAGAAAGCATGTACGGTTTGTTTATATATATTAATAACATGTTTTGCTCGGGTGAATTTCTAGTATTTTGAATGTATGATGGGTAATTCCTCTTGACCCTTCGGCGACGGATAGGGGTCTAGGGGTGTTACAAGAAATCAAAAAGAAAAAGAAAAGAATGGGAGAAGAGAAGAAAAAAGAGAAATCGGCACAGAGGAGGCTTGTCTTGCGTTTTCGGCTTTTGGCACACTAAGGGAAGAATAGAACTTTAGGTGGCTAACCCTAATTCTCTAAGACAGAAAAAGCAAAGAAACTAACCATAATCACCACTAAAGCAATCGGCCCAACCTCCCTAAGGCCCTAGCCGGATTTCCACTTAAGTTCTGTCACATGCCCAGCATATGCCCAAAAATAAAAGTATCACTTGCTTACCTTGCAACTTGAACTCAGGATCTCAACCCTCATCCACACGCCACTTTTTTAGGATTTTAGTGGCGCCACCTTGCCACTTTACCAAGGCTCTATTTGTGTCATAATTTACGAAGTTTTTCTTAAAAGCCCACTTAACCAAGTCCTCCTTTACTTTAAATCCAACTTAATATTTTACCAGGTTTTAACTTAGGCTTAGGCCTTCTAAAGGCTCACTAACACATTTAAACACCATTTCAGTATCCAAAACTCAAAAATTTTAGAATTTCATCAAAAATCACAAAAACTCGAAAAATCTAAAAAATCAGGGCGTTACAAAATCGTTTTGAAATCGGATAGCTCTAAGGCGCACTTTTATAAAAGTTACTTGTTTTCAAAATATCACTATAATAGAGCAAAGTTTCCGCAATGTAAACATCTTCATAAATATTTTAAATAGACTTAAACCTATTTTGTTGTTCATGGACATCATGGACAAGTCATAAGGTTAAAGTGTGGCAATGGATGTGTGCATGTCTAGGATTGGATCTAGGAAGAGCCTGGTACTTAAGCGGTCCGAGTGACCCACCTCCACTTCTCTTGAATCCTACCTAGTGCTTAGTATCCATTCACTTTAAGCCATAACGAAGAAGGTCTGATTATTTCAATGAACCACGTTTTGAAAAAAATAAACAAATACTAGCTAAGGTTTTATACAAGTTTAACGGTAGTAATTTCTAAACACTAAGAAGGGTTTTCAATGAAAACATGGTTTTCAAAAAACACTTCAATGTGACACACCAGACTTGGCCGTAATGTTAGGGCCAGGTTTGGGGTATTACATTTAGTGGTATCAAAACCCGGTTGCAATAACTCGGCTGTGGATCAGGTCCAAAAAGGTTTTTAAAATTCTTAAAATTTAGGCCCAAGAAGGGCATTTTTGGAAATCGGTTTCGGAAAAATTTAGAAAAACCCTTTTCAAACTTGTTTTCTTTAAAATATACATGATTTAAAGGTTTGATTTTGAAAAGTTTGAATCTTTCTGAGTTTTCTGAAATCTGATTTCTGAAGAAATGGCACACTAAATCCCCATCACCAAGTCTGTAAGTATTCCTTCTCTTATACCGAACTGTACTGAAATATTACTATAGATAGTACTAAGACTTTACTATAGCTAGATTAATACTGAAACCATAGAGACTGAGATAGTAGGAAAACTACAAACCCTAAAAGATTGAGACTGTAGCTAGGCTATGATTCTGTAAAAATAGAAACTTTGAAATCTATCTCAGCATAGAATATATGAATAAAATACTTAAATTTTTGAATTAAGATCTTTGTAGTTATTTGGTATGCGTGCTGGATAAATGCGATAATTAGATATACTGGGTCGTACTAAAAAAAAATTATTTAGATCAGAGTACGCAGCGGTAGCGTAGTTGATGCACGACTATTTTATTATTTGGAAATTTCAAAGACAAAATTTTTTAAGGGGGTAGAGTTGTAACACCCTGAATTTGGGCCTAGAAGTATTGGGCCTTGAGTCTGGGTTCGGGTAGAAGATGGCCCGAAATAAAATTATTGATGTTTTAAATTTTTATGGAAAATTATTATTACTATTATTATTTTGATGTTTAGGTTAGTTTTTAAATAAATTAAAAAGGATTTATAGTGTGGGAAAAGTCTTGGGTTCGATCCAAGACTCTAGCAAAAAAAAATTAAATTTTGCTTCATTAGGGGAATCTGGGCAATGGGCTTATTTATAATTTGGACTGAGTTTAGGCACAAAGGAAGTGCCTGGCCCAGTGGCTAAGCACGCTAGGAGGACTTGGGAGGTGCCTGGGTTCAAGGCACGGCATGCGCAAAACGTATATTGTTTTTTTAATAAGCGGGTTGTGATGAAATAAGGCTTAAAAGAAGCTGCAACCGGATTATGCCATAAGAGCGCCTGTGGCGCAGTGGCAATAGCGCGTTAGGAACTCCAAGGGGACGCGAGTTCGAGTCCAAGCGCAGGAAAAATTTTAGTTTTATTTTTAAAATAGCAGAGGCTTCAGCGGGTAAGGTTTAAAATTAAATGCGACTATAATAGGGTAAAGAAGAAGCCGCGACGCAGTGGCCAGTAGCGTGCTAGGTTACCTGGAGGTTCCATGTTCGAGCTGAGGTTTTATACAAGTTTAACGATAGCAGTGTCTAAACACTAAGAAGTGTTTTCAATGAAAACATGGTTGTCAAAAAATACTTCAATGTGACACACCAGACTTGGCCGTAACGTCTGGGCCAGGTTTGAGGTGTTGCAGTGTAAGTGCGCAACTGTTTTAAAAAGAAAAGCTTCTATAATAAATGAGATTTTGAAATTAATAATGTTGTAAAGAAAGTACTTTTGATAGTGACGCATGATTTAAAATCATCTTTTAAGATCATACAAAGAGGCTAATTAAAGATTTGGCTTTTCAAATGATATCACGTTTTACAAAAAACACTTCAATGTGACACCGCCAGATTTGGCCATAACGTCTAGGCTGGGTTTGGGGTGTTACATAAAGGTTGAACATCAAGTGCTTTTGGGTTATTTCAGCTAGCGATGGTACCTGAGTGGAAATGGGATAGGATTGCCTTTGATTCCGAAGAAGAAAGAGGTCATTTGGGTCATTGTTGATCGATTGACAAAATCGGCTCATTTTATCCTTGTACGTACTGACTATTCACTTGATAGACTAGCTAAACTGTACATTGCTGAGATTGTGAGATTGCACGTGGTGCCTATTTCTATTATGTCGGATAGAGATCCGAGGTTTACTTCGAGATTTTGGAAAAAGTTGCAAGAAGCTTTGGGCACAAAATTGAATTTTAGTACTGCAATCCGTAAACTGACAATCAATCTAAAAGACTAATTTAGATTCTTGAAGATATGCTCCAATGTTGTTTTTTAGAATTTGAAGCTAGTTGGGAGAAATATTTTCCTTTAGTTGAGTATGCTTACAACAATAGCTTTTAGTCGAGTATAAAGATGGCACCATATGAGGCATTGTATGGCTGCAAATGTCAGACTCCTTTGTCTTGGATCGAGCTCAGTGAGAGACAGATTCACGGGGTTAATTTGGTTAAAGAAATCAAAGAAAAAGTGAAAGTAATCTGTGACTGTTTGAAAGCAACTTCGGATCGACAAAAGTCGTACACAGATTTGAAAAGAAAAGAGATCGAATTTTAGATTGGTGATAAAGTATTTCTGAAAGTGTCTCCGTGGAAGAAGATTCTGAGATTTGGCCGTAAAGGCAAGTTGAGTCCACATTTTATTGGTTCGTATGAGGTTATTGAAAGAATAGGGCCATTAGCATATCGGTTAGCGTTACTGGCAGAGTTGGAAAAGATTCATAATGTGTTCCATGTGTCGATGTTGCGAAGATATCGTTCCGATCCTTCACATGTGATTTCTCCAACAGAAGTTGAGATTTGACCTGATATGACTTATGGTGAAGAACCAATTAAGATTTTAACTCGGGAAGTTAAACAGTTGAGAAATAAAAACATAGCCTTAGTAAAGGTTTTGTGTCAGAGACATGGGGATGAAGAGGCTACGTGGGAACTTGCGGAAGCTATGAGAAAATGTACCCAAACCTCTTTTCCGGCAAGATTTTTGGGGACGAAAATCCCTAAAGGGGGAGAGTTGTAATAGCCCGTTTTAGGGCCAAATCAGAATAGTGGTTTCAAGACCACAAGTTTGAAGTAGAAAAATTTATTGTGATAATATTGTAAGGTCTATAGTATGATTGAATGCATGTGTTAAAATTTCGTTAAGAAATTTTATCAATAGGATGTCCAATTTGACTAGTAGGACTAAATTGCAAAAGGTGCGAAATATGTGTTCTAGAAGCTTTGGGTGTCTATTTGTTATGATTTTTAAATTTAGAGGTCCTTGTTTAGTAATAAGACCATTATATCTCATGATGGACAAAAATGGACATAGGAAGGTAAAATTTCAAAGTTAGGCATTAAGGGCATTTTGGTCATTTGGTGAATAAAGAAAAATAAAACAAAATGAAAAGTCTTCATCTTCCCCAATTTAGTCCCTTGTGCCAAAAATTTGAAGGGTTTCATAGCTAGGGTTTTGGCCACTTTCAAGCTTTATTGTAAGTCCATCCTAACCCCGTTTTTAATGATTTTTTCGTTTTTAATGATTTTTTCCTTTTTAAAATCCTTGTAACCTAATCTATTCTTTTTAAGGACTAATTTGAGGTATTAGCAAAGTTTAAAATTTTAGACATGTTAGACATGCATGTATTTTGATGTTTAATGGTAGAATATGAATGTTAGTTGTGTGATAAACGACTTTTGCTAGGTGATTTTCGGTGAAAGTGTTAAAAAGGACCTATTTGTAAAAGTTGTAAAATGTGTGTAGAAATATATGAATAAATGAAAAATGTGAGCTACTATAAGCATGTATAAAATTTGGCTAGGCTTGGGTTCTGAGAAAAATGAACACATTTCATTTTACGAGCCTAGGGACTAAAGTGTAAATAAGTGAAAAGTTAGAGGAAAAAATGTAATTTTTCCATAATATGATTTTTGGACTGAATTGAATAATGTGACAATTAAATGAGCTAAATTTGTTATTATAGATCAAGAAAAATGAAGTTCCGACCTAGATCGAGGGAAGAATAAAGTATTTGATGATTAGGTTTCGTTTCTACTATTTTGTACCGAGGTAAGTTTGTATGTAAATAATGCATCATTATATTTTTTTATATGCTTTAATATTGTATGAATTGTGTAATTGGCTCTTTAGATGTATTTGATAAAGTTTCAATAAGTGAGAAATCCCGGTTGGACCTTAAGAATAGAATAGGATACGAGTGACATGTCACTAAGGACCTATGTGTAAATATGTGATTCTGTGCTTCCGGGTGCTAGTCTTGTATGTCCTACCAATGGCTAGGTACTTTGGCATGTGTTGCGAATACCTGTCAGCTTGTGTGAGCAGCACTGGGTTGCTACGTCTTGATCGTCAGCTTGTGTGAGTAGACCCGTGATTAGCTTGAGAATGAGCGTATATGTGAAATGAGATATGTGGTAGCTTTGACTACATATGTGGCACTTATGTGCAAGATTTCCAAGTGTTCAACAGGAATGACAAAGATGTGAAAATATGTGTTTGTATGATGATATGGTATAGGTGTGTATGTGAAATTCGTAAGTATGGATTCTATAAGTGATGATCTTATGGTAAGATTGTGCTTGAGTAAGTAAGCTTATGTGATTTCAATGATAAATGTATTATCTTTCATTATATGAATTTGCATGGTGATTATGTGGTTAAAATGTTTATTATTTGCTTATGAACTTACTAAGTTTTTTAGCTTACTCCTTTTTTCTTTCCCTTATTTTATAGTTTCACCAAGCTAACTCGAGATCAGAAATCGTTGGAGACTCGCCTCACACTGTCAGAAACGTTATTTCGGGTATTGAAGAAAATATTATTTTGAGAGTATGGCATGTATAGGGGACTTGGTCATTTTGTTATGTGTCATAATTGATTTAGTCAAACATGTTGGCCTATTGGTCAAAAGTTTATTTGTATAAGGCCATTGGAAATTGGCTAATGTTAAGTATATATAATCATATGATGATACATTTCATAGATGTGGAAATTTGCATGATTTGGGTTGATGAGTATGTGGTGTTTAAGTATGATAGATATAGTATGAGAATCATGTGATAATGTCTTGATTGTAGGCATTTGGTTACTTAAGTATTTTGTACCTATGAATTGGTGTTTGTTTGTATGTGTAACAGAGTGGCAAATGGCTTTGTAAATAGCCTTATTTTTGTCTACACGGGTAGACACATGGGTGTATGTCTAGGTCGTATGTGACACACAGTCTTCCCCATGGGTGTGTGGATAGGTTGTGTGTCCTCTGCACCTTAATTTTGAGAAATAGAATGCTCAGAATTGAGCACACAGGCAGAGACACGGACGTGTGTCTCAACTGGGTGGACGGCATAGCCTTGAACATGGGCGTGTGATCAGGGTGTGTGAATTTTGCACCTATTTTATGAAAAATTATGAAAACTAAATTGACCACATGGCTTAAGCACACGGGCGTGTGACTTGGCCGTGTGACGTTCAAATGTTGATGACGTCATAAACAGAGAGTTACATGGGTTAGGGACACGGGCATGTGTGATCACACGGCCTGCCCACATGGGCGTGTCCCATAATCACATGGGTGTGTGACCCCTGTGTAGTGGAAATTTTCTCAGTTTTTGAAAAATTTTCTAATGTTCTCAATTTAGTCCCAAACCACTCCCAATGTATGTTTTAGACCTCGTAGGCTCGTTTTAAGGACTTTTTGTTTAAATGTGAATAGTTTTAATTTGGACGTAAATTTATGTCTCGAAATTGTATGTTTATTCGTATGATAAGTCTGGTAGTGACTTGTACCCAGTTCTGGCATTGAATACGGGTAAGGGATGTACAACATGTATAGGGTTAGTTTAGAAAAGGGTTAAAATTTAAACATGGTTGTGAATGATACATAAGTATGTGTTTGTATGCATGTATATAGTAGTAGTTTTTAGTAATCAATCAATGGAATTATATTGGTAAGTTTATGTAAATGAGTCTTGTGATTACATATTATGTTTAAAATGTAACACCCCATACCCAGCCTAGACGTTACGACCAGATCTGGTGTGTCTCACGATCCTAAAACTAAGTTTACGACCCTTTTTGCCTTGTTGTGTCTTAAGTGAGTTTTGAATCAAAAGAGTAAGTTTGCTAAAACCGGTTTATTAATCCTTTAAGTTATCCATATTATACACTCGTTGAGTTTTGAAAACGTTCTTTAGATTTTGAAACCAACGCAGCCTAAACTAGCGATTCCATAAAACGTAATTTAATCATCAAAGAAAATTTAACCAAATAAAACTTAGATAGCGGCCTTATTACAAAATAAAACCCAAAAATAAGATAATAATAAAATACTTAATCAAAATGAAAACCAGTTTTATTGCAGATGCTGTGGCCACTCCGAATCTCTCGCAGCTCCAAGCCCACTATGGTTGAGGGTTACCTGCAGAGATTGAATAAAAGGGGGGTGAGTTTGACAACTCAGTGTGCAACATTATCTCAACCATAGGCCAAAACAGATCAAGCCTCAGAATCAGATTAGTTGGGCCTTGGCCCATACAGAAATCAGGTTAAGCCCATAGGCCCATAACAGATACAGATTAGATATAATATGCAAACAGTAACCCAACCCAGATCCATCTATAACACCCCCGTACCAGCCTTACACCATGTGGGGAGACTACTCGACCCACCCAACCGCTACACACCACAGATATTTGCAGCGAGGCTGCCAGATATAATTTGCAGCGAGGCTGCCAGATATTGTGACGAGGTCACCAGATCAGATATTGTGGCGAGGCCACCAGATTGCAGCGAGGCTGCCAGATAATAATGTGACAAAGTCACCAGATTGCAGCGAGGCTGCCAGAACGCTTCCTCCGTCATAAACCCATACCCCATGCAACAGATGTAATCATACTAGCATGCAACATATAGCATCTCATGCATCAGATATATTCATAATAGAGATTGCTCATGCATATACATAAAATTATACATTTCATACAGAATTGACCCTAGGGGTATAATAGTCTTTTTACACCTAGGGGTATTTTGGTAATTTTCCATATTTAAGGGTATTTTAGTCCTTTATCAAGTTTCCAGAGTTTTTATGCACGTTCGGTTAATTATTCGTCCTTAAGAAACCAGGAAGTCCATTTAAGCCCAAATTGCCAGTTTTACCCTTTTAACTTAAAACCCTCTAATGGGCCTTACTAAGTCCGTTGTCATCTCAAGCCTGTTAAATCTAACTTTTAGGTTTAGTTTACCAACTTAACTGTGTTCTTATTAACCATGTCACCAGAATAGCCTATAATAGTCATTTTACCGTTTTGGGCTCGGAAGCCCATTGGGCCCATCTTTGGCCCGTTGCAGCCCAACTTACCAAAACGTTCAGAATTGCACCTTCTGCAATTCTTCCGGCACTGAATTCATAGTTAAGCCCAATGGAGTAAATGGTTACTCTCAATATCATACGAATGCATTTTCGGTCACTTACACCAGATGTCGGTAACGCTACGCCCTTTTCGGCTTTCACCATTTTAGTCTAACAGTTGGGATAAGTTACACACCTATTAACCGTTGAAACAGTTGACGAAATCCACGTACGAAACCTATCGTTAATCACCTTAGTGTTAGTTTAATAATCAATATTCATTAGCCCCTAAGTCCTTTACCAACATCGGCCAACATGGCCTAAGTCCCTAAAATCCCTTACCTTTTTGTCGATTATGGATTAGATCCCACTGTCCATTTGCGTTAGTCTACACTAGCCCCTTGCTGCACGTCCCTTCGTCCACACTAGAGTACACAAAACCAAGAGAAAGAGACCAGTAGGACTTTAGACCAAATCGTTAGCCTCCCCTAAGGGATTTCGGCTTCTTGCCTTAACGCATAACTGTTGAAAGAAAAAGAGAATCTGCATACTTACCCCAACACGTTAAACTGTTAGAGGAGAATTCTCGATAACGTACAATCCCGATCTACGATAGCTTCTATCACGAACAAGAGAGGAGAAGGGAGTATAACCAATAGATTCGGCTATGAAGAGATTGGCAAGTTGTAAAGGAGGTTTCGGTCAATAGGAGATTTGGCAATGAAGTGTTTGCTTTCGGCTTCTTGAGAAAGAATAGCAACGGCGACAAAAGTTGTCTAAAAAGGATTTGAGGGGAAGAGAATGAGAAGGAAAAGAAAGGGTGATGGTGAGAAGAGGAAATCGGCACAGAGGTATTTGGTCAAGATAGGTTCGGCAATGAGGATTACAATAGGTTTCGGCTACCAACACAAAAAGAAGAAAAAGAAGAATAATGGAAGCTAAGCAAAAAGAATCGGCACAATCATCACCAAAAGAACTTAAAGGAAATCAGCACTAATAGCACCTAATAGCCGAATACTTCCTATGCAAAATGCCGAAAATGTACCACAAAGAGTCCTCTTGGCCGGCCACCTTACTTCAAATTCAAAAACACCTTAATCCTCTCCTTGATTCACTCCACAATATCCTCTCATGACCGATTCAAACACTCCTCAAGTAGAGTTTTATTCTGCTTCAAATTCCTGCCTGCTCCCTGCATAAAAATAACGCCTTCCTTGCATAACTTGGGACTTGAACCTTGGCCTTCCCATTCATTTAGGCGCCACTTTTGTAGCTCCTAAGTGGCGTCACACAACCATTTTACCAGGAGCTCCCTTGTGCTTCATATTAGCCAAATTTATTTAAGACCCCTACTTCCAAAAGTCCCCTATCTCCCTAATGAAAAATTTAAAAATTTTCCAGAGTTTTTAACCAACACTTGGGCCTTCCATAGGCCCAATAACATTCTCAAAACACGAATTTCACAACCAAATACCAGAGTTCAAACATTTTACTAGATGAACAATAATTCAAGAAAGACCAGAATTTTAGGGCGTTACATAAAATATGATTTTTTTTAACTTGTATTGGTTGCTTGATTGATATATCTATGTTGTGTATCAATGTTGTGTCCTGGTTGATGTTGAAAGGGTAAGAAAAATGGCCTTTAAGTGGCCTATTTCTATCCACAGGGTAGACATACAGGCATGTGTCTTGACCATGTGTGACACACGACCTAGCACATAGGTAAGTGGTTTGGCCGTGTGTCCTCTGTATCTTAAAATTGAGAAACAGAATGCTCAAAATTAGGCACACGGGCAGAGACACGAATGTGTGTCTCAGCCGTGTGTGACCCACAATCTAGCACACGGGCGTGTGCCATGGCCGTGTGAATCCTGCACTTAATTTTTGAAAATTAAATTGTCCATACGACCTAGCACTTGGGCGTGTGGCTTGGTCATGTGACCCCTGTATTTAATTAAGTTTCAAGTCAGAGAGTTACACGGGTTAGGGACACAGGTGTGTGCCCTACCCCATATGCCGCACGGCCTAAGACATGGGCATGTCACTCGACCGTGTGAACCACAGCCTAACCACACGGGCGTGTGACCCCTGTATATAAGAAAAATTTTGAAATTTTGTGAAAAATTATCTAAGGTTTCGATTTAGTCCCAACTTCTTTCTAATGCTTAAATTGGGCCTTGAAGGTCTAATCAAGGGACAATATGAATAGTTTCAAATTTGAATAGTAAATGACATGAATTATCTATATTTGTTCTTTAAACTCCAGTAATGCTTTGTAACCCTATTTCGATGACGAATACGGATTAGGGGTGTTACACATCACAAGGGACATTTTACCCAGAATTTACTTACCCAGATTTGTTCACACATAGTTGATCAATTCGTACTTTTCCTATATCAGACTTTACTTACATACTTACCAATGAACAATCTATTCAAATAGAACTTTGTACATATCATCATTACTATGCTTCATAATCATTTTATATATACTTTTGCTTGAACTGTTCATATGCAAGAGTCAAGATAGAGACTTACTTGACCTGTAGCTCAAAATTCAAGGCTTAGGCATCCGTCTCAACCTAACAGCAACAACTGCTTAAAGAACATAGACCCACCATTAAAACCTATTTACATACAATCTAGTAATATCAAAATCATAAATAACCCCCATGCAAAGCCTTGTATTCATAATTTATTGCTCATAAACTTCTTAACAATCTTATTCTTTCAAAAGCTTAACATGTAGAGTTATCAAACTTTCCAGTAGGTGGAACATCTATTGATTAATTCAAGAACCTAAACTTTCAGCTTAATGAGGAAGAGACACTATTTAAACTTAAACAAGTGTCACTTAATTCAAAATTTGTCCTTCTTAATAACTTATAGATTTTGAGATAAACATAAATAAGAATCCTACATAATGGATATTAGACCAGTCAATCTAGTTTGTTCCTAACCAGGATACTTTACAACCCAACTAGCACAGTACTAAGACAAACAAGGCATATTATACATTTGACAACAACTCATACCATAACTACTTTTTTGATTAACAAAATCTTTTACTATAAATAACAGACTAACCTGAAATAAAATCTTCACTTACTTATACAACGATTACTATACGCCACTTTGCCAAAAGAAGCAAATGGGCGATTTCAACTTCACTAAACAGATAATTTCACTACAACACGCCTAAATCTCATATCCACCAGACTTAGGGCGTGACAATACAAGCCTATGAAAGCTCTTTTATTCACTCGGTTTTGAATTGGGTAAAATTGTAAAGGATACAAAATTTCAAATTGACATCTCGACTTCGAGGATTTCCTCGTCGTGACATAACTTTTTGACTAGGGTTCATTGTGACCTTGAGGCTATGTTGTTGCAATTTTAGCCCTAAATTGATTTTCATTGCAATGTTGGGGGTACATCATCGCGACGTGCTCTCTGCAATTCTAGAACTTAAATTTGGTACATAACCAAAACTTCACAACCAACATATACACTAATCTTAGGACTTCAATTTCAACCACTGACTATTAAAATAAACCTAAAACATGAAGTTCAAACATTAACACTCATCATGTAACGCCCTGGATTTGGGCCTAGAAGTATTGGGCCTTGAGCGAGGGAACAGTTAGGAGACTGCATATAAGTATTTAATTGTGCAAGGAAATGACACAATTAAATGTCTAATTTAGTGGTTAAGGGCCTTGAGAAGTGTTGGAGAAATCTTGGGTTCAAACCTAGGCTTTAGCAAAAAAAAAAATTTTATAAGTAAACCCCTAGCTTTGGGCCAATAGGCTTATAGTTAAATTTGGGTAGACCATTACACAAAAAGCCTAGTGGTCTAGTGGTAAGTGGTGTGTGGAGTGTTCATGGGGTTAGAGGTTCAAGTCTTGGCATATGTAGAATTTTTGTTTTATTTATTTAAGTGAACTCAGACTTTGGCTTGTAAGCTTTATAAATAATTGTGGACGATATCGTGGAGAGGTTTGAGGAGTGGTAGTGGTTGCCGAAAGTGTGATTCTTTGGGGTGCCTATTCGGTCATAGGCACTTACTACCGAATTTGGTCAAAAGACACTAGGGGAGTTAGTTTTGGGATGCTTTTCTCTCTTTTGAGTTGATTTTCGGCATTGGTTTCTACATTTCTTATTTTCCATTTCTTTTCTTCTTTGGTTATTCGTTTTTCCTTTTCGTGTACTTTGGGGATGTTATGGCCGAATCTTTTATTCTCTTTTTCTCAATTCTCTCCCTAAACCGAAATCATGGGCGAGTGTCTATGAAGGCCCATGTGCGATTTCATGGGCTTAGGTCGTTTAGCGGCCATGTAGGACCGAATTACCCTCGAAGGGTAAAATGACCAAATTACCCCCGTAGGGTAAAATGACCAAATTACCCCCGTAGGGTAAAATGACTGAATTACCCCCGTAGGGTAAAATGACTGAACTACCCTTGGAGGGTAAAATAACCGAATTACCCCTAGAGGGTAAAATGACTGAATTACCATTAGAGGGCAAAATGACCAAATAACCCCTAGAGGGGTAAAATGACTGAATTACCTCTGAAGGGTAAAATAACCGAATTACCCCCGTAAGGTAAAATGACCAAATTACCCCTGAAGGGTAAAATGACCGAATTACCCTTGGAGGGTAAAATGATCGTAATACCCCTGTTGGGTAGAATGACCGAATACCCTTTTAGGGTAGAATGACCGTAATACCCTTATAGGGTAGAATGGCTGTAATGCCCCTGTAGGTTAAAATGACCGTAATACCCCTGTAGGATAAAATGACCGTAATACCCCTATAGGGTAAAATGACTGTAATACCCTTGTAAGGTAAAATTATCGTAATACCCCTGTATGGTAAAATGATCGTAATACCCCTGTAGGGTAGAATGACTGTAATACCCCTGTATGGTAGAATGACTGTAATACCCCTGTAGGGTAAAATGACCGTACCTGCAGAGCAAAATGACCGTAATACTCCTGTAGGGTAGAATGACTGTTATGCCTTATATGATGTTTGATTGATTGAGTATGTTATGTGATATTTGTGTGTTTTGCATACATGCACGACATGTTGCATGGGTTCGATTATTGTTATGGAGGAAGTATTGATCTGTCAGGGTTACATGGGTCACATGAGATGAATGTGGGCCCACCGAAGGCATAAAGTTGTATATTCGTACTGACCAGTTAAGGTTGCACGGGTCACACGAGATGACTGTAGACCGACTGATGGCTTTGTGTCGTTCATACTATCGATGGCTTAGTGTTGTCCATTTTACCGATGGCTTTGTGCCACGCATATTATCGATGGCTTTGTGCTGTCCATTTTGCCGATGGCTTTGTGCCACGTATATTATCAATGGTTTAGTGCTGTCTATTTTACCGATGGCTTTGTGCCTCGCATATTATCGATGGCTTAGTGCTGTCCACTTTACCGATGGCTTTGTGCCTCGCATATTATCGATGGCTTAGTGCTGTCCACTTTACCGATGGCTTTTTGCCTCGCATATTATCGATAGCTTAGTGCCGTTCATTTTACTGAAAATAGGTTGTACTAATGGCTTAAAGCCATTTATCTTACTGGCGGCTATGCTGTGATTCTGATTATGGGCAACTAAGCTGCGATTCTGTTGTCTAGAAGCCTTTTTACGATATTGGTGTGTTGGTTGGGTGGGTTAATGTTATCCCCACATGGTGTGTTAGTGGTACAGAGTGAGATGTGTTAGCTGGATTGGGGTGGGATAACATGCATCATGCATCATACATACTGCATTCTGATTCTATTTTTGTTTGGGCTTAGACCCACATATGCTCTGCTTTTGATTCTACTACTGTAATGGGCTAAGGCCCATCTGATACTGTCTGCTATACTGGGCTCAGACCCAGACTGCTTTTGTATTTTGTATGTTTTACTGACTGACCGTTTTCTTAGTAGGGGATTATGTACTGAGTTTTTGTAAATTCACCCCATTTTTAATTGTGTAGGTAATCCCTAGCGTTAGTTGGACCGGTGCTGCGAGGGACTCGAGGGTGGCCACACAACTACATTTGCTTTATAATCAACTTTTTATTTTTTAGTAACTTAAGTTTGGGTATTTATATGTAATAAGGCCTCTTTGGATTTTATTTTAAATTTGGGATTTTAATCTGCTTATGTTTTAACTGCCAGTATTAGAATGTGTTTTCCAAAATATTAACTATTTTCTAAACTTCACGTTTCCATAACACGATGTTTTTTTAAGCTTTCACAACAAACATTGTTTTTAAAGTGCAACAACGTTTGAATTTGATTAACATATTTTTCATTAAGTTGTAATAGGGTTTTAATATAAAGTAAGTTTCCAAACAAAATCACGTTTTCAAAAAAACACTCCATTGTGACACAGCCAGATTCGATCCTAACGTCTAGGCTAAGTTTGGGGGTGTTACATTTAGTGGTATCAGAGCTAAGTTGCAAAACTCAGCTGTGGAATGGGTTTTCAAATTTTGAATTTTAGTAAGTTGTTTTCAAATATGAAAGAGGTTTGAGACATTTCTTCTGAAAAGTGTGGTACACCAAGTCTCTAGCACCAATTCTGTAAGTCATTCTAAAACTATTGCTTATTTGCATTGAAATTTAGTAGATTGAAATACTATAATTTCTCTAGATATTAGACCGTATTAAAATACTATTATTTATTCAGTGTGTGTTTTGGAAATGTAAAAAGTGTTTGCGTGTGATATCTATCCACTTCGATGAATAGATGTATTGGATGTGTGTTGGTATTATTATGATCAGAGTGCGCAGCGGAAGTGTAGTGGTATAGTCCGGGAGTTGGAAATTTAAAGGACGGAATTTCTTGAAGGAGGGGTGAATTGTAACGCCCTGAATTTGGGCCTAAAAGTATTGGGCCTTGAGCGAGGGAACAGTTAGGAGACTACACATAAGTATTTAATTGTGTAAGGAAATGACACAATTAAATGTCTACTTTAGTGGTTAAGGACCTTGAGAAGTGTTGGAGAAATCTTGGGTTCAAACCTAGGCTTTAGCAAAAATTTTGTTTTGTGAGTAAACCCCTAGCTTTTGGCCAATAGGCTTATAGTTAAATTTGGGTAGACCATGACACAAAAAGCCTAGTGGTCTAGTGGTAAGTGGCGTGTGGAGTATTCATGGGGTCAGAGGTTCAAGTCTTGGCGTAAGCAGAATTTTTATTTTATTTATTTAAGTGAACTCAGACTTTGGCTTGTAGGCTTTATAAATAATTGTAGGAGGAAGGTGACACAAGATGAGCTTGTAGTCTAGTGGTGGTGGCGTGATGGCAACTGTGAGAGCTTGGGTTCGAAACACATGGAATGCAAAGGGATATTTATTTTATTTCTTTGTGGTAAGAAAGGTGGAGTTTGACTAAAACTCTGATGGATGAGATTTGAAATGGTCATGAAGGAGTTGTTGGAGTGGTTTGTGGAGTGATATGGGGAGGAAATCAAGGAGGATAACATTGAGAGGTTTTAGGAGTGGTAGTGGTTGCCAAAAGTGGGATTCTTTGGGTGCCTATTCGGTCATAGGCTGTAATATCCCGAATTAGGGCCTAATCGAAATAGTGGTTTCGTGACCACAAATCCGAGGTAGAAATAATTATTTTATAATTATTTTGATGTTTATGATATGATTTTATGATGGTGTGAAAATTTCGTGAAGAAATTCTAAGCGTAAAGTGCTTAATTTGAAATTAGGGACTAAATCGAATAAGTTGCAAAACTTGCATTCTAGAAGTTTCTAGCATGAAATTGCTTTGGAATATTAATTAGGAGGTCTTAAATAGCAATTTGACCAATTTTAAGTTCATGGACAAAATTTGGACATGGATGGAATTTTTGAAAGTTTAGTAAGGAGGGGCATTTTGGTCATTTGGATATTAACATGAAATAAAAAGGGAAAAATAACACAAAATTGGTCATCTTCTTCATTACCACGAAATTTCAAGGGTTCTCCATAGCTAGGGTTTGTTTCAAGCTTCCAAGCTTCATAGTAAGTGATTCCAAGCCCTGTTTTTAATGTTCTTTACGTTTTCGTAGTCCCGGTAACTCGATAAAGCTTATGTTAGCAATAATTTAAGTTAGGGTTCATATTTGGAAAAATACCCATAGGTGAAATTTGTGTATTTTGATGTTTTATGATAGAATATGAGGTTTTAAATTATGTTAGACAACTTGTGCTACTCGGTTTTGAGTAAAAACGAGTAAAACGGCTTAATCGGTAAAAGTACATATTATTCATAAGTATGTGTTATAATGGGAATTTGAGCTTGCTAATAGCAAATAAATGATCAGCATGTCCTAAAACATAAGAATTTGAAATAAAATTTAATTTTCGAGCTTTGGGGCAAAAGTGTAAATAAGCAAAAGTTTAGGGGCAAAATTGTAATTTTGCTAAAATTTGAATTTAGGACTATTTTGATAATGAGAGTATTAAATAAGCTAAATGTGTTATTTTAGATCAAGAAAGATGTGGAATCAACCTTGATCGAGGAAAAGAAAAGATTTTGGACTAAATTGCAAAATTGCTATATTTTGTACCAAGGTAAGTTCATGTGTAAATAATGTAACATAATTGCTATTTTAAGTGATTTAATGCTATTTATATGATATGATACTTGTTATTATGAATATTATGCTTTGTGAAATATTATGTATTGGTATGAAAAGTATGCGATTAAATTGATAAGTATGAGATGCAAGCAACGTATTGGTTCCGATATTCCGAGGAGAACGACGGGGAAATGTGTGATTGAGAAAAATCCCGTTTGAACCTTGGGAATAGATTAGGATACAGGTGACATGTCACTAGGATGGTTGGGCATCCGAACTCGTTGAGTTGAGTCCGAGTTCACTTATGGATGCAAATGTCCGAACTCGTTGAGTTGAGTCCGAGTTCGTGAGATGTAACTAGGCATCCAAGCTCGTTGAGTTGAGTCCGAGTTCATTTATGAATGCAAACGCCCGAGTCGTTGAGTTGAGTCTGAGTTCGTTTATGGGCGGGTTACATGATTGATTGATTACATATGTGGCACTTATGTGCAAATGATCCGTGTACCCGAGTTATATTCCGCTGTGTTCAACGGGTAAAATTCTAGAGGAATGGAAGAATACTCAAGATGAAAATGATATTTTGGTAAGTGTTGTGAAATGGACAATTTGGATAGGTATGTACTTAACCTTCGGGTTGAAACTTGATATAACAGAAATAAGGCGGTAAGATGATACACGATAGCTAGAAATGTGGTTTGTATCTTGGTGATATCATGCTATTGTTGTTGATATAATTGCTTTGTTATGTTACTTGTTATTTGCATGTGAACTTACTAAGCATTTATGCTTACTCCCTCCTTTTCATTCATTGTAGTTTTTAGCGAGCCAACTTGGATATCGGGAAGGTCGAAGAAACGCTCACACTATCCGAGGAAGAATTGGTATATTGGTTTGTATGTTCTGATGTATGGCATGTATAGCAATATACTTGTTTTGTGTAAATAATCTTGTGATATGGTTGTGGTTTGGTTGAGAAAATGCTTGATAATGATTAGTAATTGGTATGGCTAGCCTAGATAATGTTGGATGCCTTGTGAGTTTAATATGTTATATAGTTCATGAGAATTCATAAAAAGATGAAACTTGCCATAAAACAGAACACTACAGCAACAACGACGTGAGTTTGAAAAATCACAAAAAAAATAGTAGAAAATAAATTAGGTGAAGAATTAACTATGAAATTGAAGCTTATTGTGTCTACTTTCAAATGGAAAAAGTGAAATAGGTAAAGGAGTTATATGTTATAAGATATTTGAGTTTTAGTAAAACAGGGCCAGAGCGATTTTTGGATCCCCTGTTCCAACTTTGAAAATTCACTATAAATTGTAAAAAAAATAATTAGGAGGTGTAATTTATATGCTCAGAATCCTTATTGAATCTAATTTTAATAGAAATAAACGGTATAGTTATATGAATTTTGTACATGGAGAAAAGTGGTTCGTAGTAAGTAGAGGTCAGTGCAATCAAGTCCTAAAATAGGGGTAACTTTAACTAATAAACTGTACTAATTGGCCCAACCAAAAATTTTAGAAAAAAATTAGTAGATAGATATGTGAATCTAGATTCAGGAAAAATTTATGAATCTTGATTTCGAGTTTCGTAACTCGAGATATGATTTTTTTAGCGACCATGATGCAGAAAAACTACTTATCCCGAAAGTCAAAATAAATGATGTAAAGTTGTTTAAATGATAAATTATGTTCGGTAACACCTCAAGCTCGACTCCGGCGACGGTCTTGGGCGTGGGGGTGTTACATTTGGTGGTATCAGAGCAGGTTTAGTCGGTTCTCGGACTAACGTGTTTTATGTACGGATTTTGCTATACATGCCATATGTGTATATTATGATAGTGTGACGACTTCTGACATTTTAAATGATTTTTTTATAGTAAATCGATCCCGATCCAACTGTGGCCGATGATGTAGAAAGTAATGCACCAGCTCCGACTGAAGGGGCAGTGCCGACTGAAAATCCACCTCCCACTATTAGTCAAGGAGGAGGAAAAAGGGGTCGAGAAGCCTTTCTCCAGATGATGAGTGCTTGGTATACTGAGTTCGTTCGTACGAACCCGAATGTACAACCTCCCCCACCTCCCCCAATTCATCAACCTGTACCCCCGATGCCTCAAGATGTGGGTATGATGAAATTCCAATGAACTCCAGTTGATAAAATCCGTAAGCTAGGGGCCGAAGAATTTAGAGCTAATGTAGATGATGATACCGAGAAAGCAGAGTTCTAGATTGAGAATTCTATCTGGGTATTTGATGAACTGTCTTGCACACCTGAGGAATGCTTGAAATGTGCTATATCTTTGTTGAGAGATTCAGCTTATAATTGGTGGAAGACACTGATTTCGGTGGTACCGAAAGAGAGGGTAACTTGGGAATTCTTTCAAGAAGAGTTTCGGAAGAAATACATCAGTGAAAGATTTATTGATCAGAAGCGTAAGGAATTTCTTGAGCTAAAGCAAGGTAATATGACAGTCACTGAATACGAAAGAGAGTTTGTTCGATTGAGTAAGTATGCCAGAGAATATGTTCCTACAGAGGCCAAGATGTGCCGATGATTTGAAGATGGGCTCAATGAAGAAATTAAGGTATTTGTTGGGATTCTTGAATTAAAAGAAATGGTGGTACTTGTCGATCGAGCTTGCAAGGCTGAAGAACTACTTAAAGAGAAGAAAAAGGTAGAATCTGAGACACGAAATTGGAAGAAAAGACCAGTGAGTAATGCACCCTCACAGCAACCCAAAAAATTAAGAAATATGAATCCTCGTTCCCAAGTTTCAGCTGGAATGTCATATGGGAATTTTAAGAAGCAAAATATGGGTCCTAAGTCCTAGACTACTTCGGTAGCTAGTGTAGGGAATTCGAGATTTGTTAAACCCGGTGCCAGCGGTGTGGTAGAAATCATTTTGGTCCGTGCAGAGCAAATGAATGTTTCCGATGTGGTTCTCCGGATCATTTTATTAGAGACTGCCCAGAGAGGATTGAAAAAGAAAAATTTCAGAGTACAAAAGTAGGTGGTGCAGATTCGAGAGGAAGGTATCCAAGAAAAGCTGGGAGTGAAGCAAGCAGCAAGAATGTAGCCAGAGATGCAGCAGTTAGACCTGAAGGAAGGGCTCCAGCTAGAACTTATGCTATTAAAGCGCGTGAAGATGCTTCCTCACCCGATGTGATTACTGGTATATTTTCTCTCTATGATGTTAATGTCACTGCTTTGATTGACCCCGGTTATACTCATTCATATGTGTGCATGAAATTAGTATCTAGCATGAATATTCCTGTTGAGAATACAGAATTTATGATTAAAGTGTCAAACCCGTTAGGCCAATGTGTTATAGTTGATAAAGTATACAAGAACTGTCCTTTAATGATTCGGGGTTATTACTTTCCGGCCAACTTGATGTTGTTGCCATTTGATGAGTTTGATGTTATTTTGGGTATGGATTGGTTGACATTGCATGATGCTATAGTAAATTGTAAATAGAAAGTTATTGAATTAAAGTGTGAAAATGGTGAAACTCTGCGGGTCGAATCAGATAAATCAGAGGCATTGTCTAGTGTGATTTCTTCAATGTCGGCTCAGAGATATTTGAGAAAGGGTTATGAAGCTTATTTAGCGTATGTGTTGAATACAAAGGAAATTGAAAAGAAAGTGGAATCTGTGCCGATTGTATGTGAGTTTACGGATGTATTTCCAGAAGAATTGCCTGGTTTGCCTCCAGTTAGAGAAGTAGAGTTTGGTATTGATTTGATGCCGGGAACAGCTCCGATCTCGATTGCTCCGTATAGAATGGCACCAACAGAGTTGAAAGAATTAAAGTCGCAGTTGCAAGAGTTGACCGACAAAGGCTTTGTGAGACCGAGTTTTTCGCCTTGGGGTGCTCTGGTATTGTTTGTGAAAAAGAATGATGGTTCGATGAGATTGTGTGTAGACTATCGGCAATTAAACAAAGTGACAATTAAGAACAAGTATCCGTTGCCGAGAATTGATGATTTGTTTGATCAGCTGAAAGGAGCAACATGGTTTTCAAAGATTGATTTGAGATCTGGGTAAAATAGTCAGATGTGCCTAAAACTACTTTTAGGACAAGGTATGGTCATTATGAATTCTTAGTTATGCCGTTTGGATTAACAAATGCTCCTGCAGTGTTTATGGATTTGATGAATCGAATATTTCGACCATACTTGGACAAGTTTGTTGTGGTATTTATAGATGATATCTTTATTTATTCGAAAGATGAGACAGAGCATGCTGAGCACTTGAGGATAGTTTTGCAAACTTTGCGAGACAAGCAGTTATATGCCAAGTTTAGTAAAAGTGACTTTTGGCTTCGAGAAGTTGGATTTTTGGGTCATATTGTTTCGGGTGATGGTATACGGGTTGATCCCAGTAAAATTTTAGCTATTGTTGATTGGAAGCCACCAAAGAATGTAACCGAGGTTAGGAGTTTCTTGGGACTAGCTAGATATTATCGACGGTTTGTAAATGGATTTTCTATAATTGCTGCTCCTATGACTAGATTACTTCGCAAGGATGTTAAATTTGAGTGGACGGAAGAATGTCAACAAAGTTTTGAAGAATTGAAAAAGTTATTAACAGAGGCACCAGTGTTAGTACAGCCCGAGTCAGGTAAAGAATTTGTAGTATATAGCGATGCTTCTTTAAATGGTTTGGGATGTGTACTGATGCAAGAAGGAAAGGTGGTGGCTTATGCTTCGAGGCAGTTAAAACCTCACGAGAGGAATTATCCGACTCATGATTTAGAATTGGCTGCAGTGGTGTTTGCTTTGAAGATTTGGCGACATTATCTATATGGTGAAAAGTGTCGAGAATATACCGACCACAAGAGTTTTAAATACTTGATGTCACAAAAGGACTTGAATTTGAGACAGCGAAGATGGTTGGAGTTATTAAAAATTACGAGCTTGTGATTGACTATCATCCAGGAAAAGCAAATGTAGTTGCTGATGCTTTGAGTAGAAAACTGTTGTTTGCTTTGAGAGTTATGAACACTCAGTTGGAAATGTCAGATGATGGTTCCATTCTGGCCGAGCTAAAAGTAAGACCGATGTTTTTACAAGAGATTTGTGAAGCTCAGAAAAGCGATGAAGACTTGCAAGCCAAAAGAAAGCAATGTGAGGTTGATACAGAGTCAGATTTCAGAATCGGTCCTGATGGTTGCTTGATGTTTAAAGATCGGATTTGTGTACCGAAGAATGAGGAGTTAATTCAAAAGATTTTGTAGGAAGCACATGGTGGTTATTTGTCGATTCATCCAGGCAGTATGAAAATGTATAATGATTTGAAGAAAATGTACTGGTGGAATGGAATGAAAAGGGATATATCGAAATTTGTATCAAAATGCTTAATTTGTCAACAGGTGAAAGCGGAACACCAAGTGCCTTCAGGATTACTTCAGCCTATTATGGTTCCTGAATGGAAATGGGATCGGATTACTATGGATTTTGTTTCAGGGTTACCGTTGACTCCAGGAAAGAAAGATGCCATCTGGGTAATAGTTGACAGATTGACTAAATCAGCTCATTTCACTCCAGTACGTACGGATTATTCTCTTAACAAGTTAGCTGAATTGTATGTTAGAGAAATTGTTAGACTACATGGAATACCATTGTCAACCATTTCAGACAGAGATCCGAGATTTACTTCGCGGTTTTGGCAAAAGTTGCAAGAAGCGTTAGGTACAAGGTTACATTTTAGTACTGCTTTTCATCCACAAACTGATGGGCAATCAAAAAGGGTAATTAAGATTCTTGAAGACATGCTTCGATGTTGTGTATTAGAATTTCAAGGAAGTTGGGAAAGATATTTACCGTTGGTGGAATTTGCTTACAATAACAGTTATCAGACGAGTTTGAAAATGGCACCTTATGAAGCATTGTATGGTCGTAAGTGTCGGACGCCTTTGTATTGGACCGAACTCAAGGAAAATTAGATCTATGGGGTTGATATAATAAAAGAAACCGAAGAAAAAGTGAAGGTAATTTGAGATTGTTTGAAAGCTGCTTCGGATAGACAGAAATCTTATGCAGATTTGAAATGAAAAGAAATTGAGTTTCAAGTTGGTGATAAGGTATTTTAAAGGTGTCTCCGTGGAAGAAAGTCCTTAGATTTGGACGAAAAGGTAAATTAAGTCCGCGTTTTATCGGGCCGTATGAAATAATTGAAAGAGTTGGACCGGTAGCTTATCGGTTAGCATTGCCATCTGAGTTAGAGAAAATTCATGATGTGTTCCATGTATCTATGCTATGTCGGTATCATTCAGATCCTTCACATGTGGTTTCACCGATAGAAATTGAATTACGACCAGATATGACCTACGAAGAAGAACCGATTAAAGTTTTAGCTCGAGAGGTCAAACAACTAAGAAACAAAAGTATTGCTCTTGTGAAAGTGTTGTGGCAAAAGCATGGAATAGAAGAGGCTACATGGGAACCCGAGGAAACTATAAGGACACAATACCCACACCTGTTTACCGGTAAGATTTTCGAGGACGAAAATCCTTAAAAGAGGGGGAGAGTTGTAATATCCCGAATTAGGGCCTAATCGAAATAGTGGTTTTGTGACCACAAATTCGACGTAAAAATAATTATTTTATAATTATTTTGATGTTTATGATATGATTTTATGATGGTGTGAAAATTTCGTGAAGAAATTCTAAGCGTAAAGTGCTTAATTTGAAATTAGGGACTAAATCGAATAAGTTGCAAAACTTGCATTCTAGAAGTTTTTAGTATGAAATTGCTTTGGAATATTAATTAGGAGGTCTTAAATAGCAATTTGACCAATTTTAAGTTCATGGACAAAATTTGGACATGGATGGAATTTTTGAAAGTTTAGTAAGGAGGGGCATTTTGGTCATTTGGATATTAACATGAAATAAAAAGGGAAAAATAACACAAAATTGGTCATCTTCTTCATTACCACGAAATTTCAAGGGTTCTCCATAGCTAGGGTTTGTTTCAAGCTTCCAAGCTTCATAGTAAGTGATTCCAAGCCCCGTTTTTAATGTTCTTTACGTTTTCGTAGTCCCGGTAACTCGATAAAGCTTATGTTAGCAATAATTTAAGTTAGGGTTCATATTTGGAAAAATACCCATAGGTGAAATTTGTGTATTTTGATGTTTTATGATAGAATATGAGGTTTTAAATTATGTTAGACAACTTGTGCTACTCGGTTTTAAGTAAAAACGAGTAAAACGGCTTAATCGGTAAAAGTACATATTATTCATAAGTATGTGTTATAATGGGAATTTGAGCTTGTTAATAGCAAATAAATGATCAGCATGTCCTAAAACATAAGAATTTGAAATAAAATTTAATTTTCGAGCTTTGGGGCAAAAGTGGAAATAAGCAAAAGTTTAGGGGCAAAATTGTAATTTTGCTAAAATTTGAATTTAGGACTATTTTGATAATGAGAGTATTAAATAAGCTAAATGTGTTATTTTAAATCAAGAAAGACGTGGAATCAACCTTGATCGAGGAAAAGAAAAGATTTTGGACTAAATTGTAAAATTGCTATATTTTGTACCGAGGTAAGTTCATGTGTAAATAATGTAACATAATTGCTATTTTAAGTGATTTAATGCTATTTATATGATATGATACTTGTTATTATGAATATTATGCTTTGTGAAATATTATGTATTGGTATGAAAAGTATGCGATTAAATTGATAAGTATGAGATGCAAGCAACGTATTGGTTCCGATATTCCGAGGAGAACGACGGGGAAATGTGTGATTGAGGAAAATCCCGTTTGAACCTTGGGAATAGATTAGGATACAGGTGACATGTCACTAGGATGGTTGGGCATCCGAACTCGTTGAGTTGAGTCCGAGTTCACTTATGGATGCAAATGTCCGAACTCGTTGAGTTGAGTCCGAGTTCGTGAGATGTAACTAGGCATCCGAGCTCGTTGAGTTGAGTTCGAGTTTACTTATGGATGCGAACGCCCGAGCTCATTGAGTTGAGTCTGAGTTCGCTTATGGGCGGGTTACATGATTGATTGATTACATATGTGGCACTTATGTGCAAATGATCCGTGTATCCGAGTTATATTCCGATGTGTTCAACGGGTAAAATTCTAGCGGAATGGAAGAATACTCGAGATGAAAATGATATTTTGGTAAGTGTTGTGAAATGGACAATTTGGACAGGTATGTACTTAACCCTCGGGTTGAAACTTGATATAACAGAAATAAGGTGGTAAGATGATACACGATAGCTAGAAATGTGGTTTGTATCTTGGTGATATCATGCTATTGTTGTTGATATAATTGCTTCGTTATGTTACTTGTTATTTGCATGTAAACTTACTAAGCATTTATGCTTACTCCCTCCTTTTTATTCATTGTAGTTTTTAGCAAGCCAACTTGGATATCGGGAAGGTCGAAGAAACGCTTACACTATCCGAGGAAGAATTGGTATATTGGTTTGTATGTTTTGATGTATGGCATGTATAGCAATATACTTGTTTTGTGTAAATAATCTTGTGATATGGTTGTGGTTTGGTTGAGAAAATGCTTGATAATGATTAGTAATTGGTATGGCTAGCCTAGATAATGTTGGATGCCTTGTGAGTTTAATATGTTATATAGTTCATGAGAATTCATAAAAAGATGAAACTTGCCATAAAACAGAACACTACAGCAACAACGACGTGAGTTTGAAAAATCACAAAAAATAGTAGAAAACGAATTAGGTGAAGAATTAACTATGAAATTTAAGCTTATTGTGTTTACTTTCAAATGGAAAAAGTGAAATAGGTAAAGGAGTTATATGTTATAAGATATTTGAGTTTTAGTGAAACAGGGCCAGAGCAATTTCTGGATCCCCTGTTCCAACTTTGAAAATTCACTATAAATTGTAAAAAAAATAATTAGGAGGTGTAATTTATATGCTCAGAATCCTTATTGAATCTAATTTTAATAGAAATAAACGGTATAGTTATATGAATTTTGTACATGGAGAAAAGTGGTTCGTAGTAAGTAGAGGTCAGTGCAGTCAAGTCCTGAAATAGTGGTACCTTTAACTAGTAAACTGTACTAATTGGCGCAACCAAAAATTTTAGAAAAAAATTAGTAGATAGATATGTGAGTCTAGATTTAGGGAAAATTTACAGATCTTGATTTTGAGTTTCGTAACTCAAGATATGATTTTTTTAGCGACCATGATACAGAAAAACTGCTTATTCCAAAAGTCAAAATAAATTATGTAAAGTTGTTTAAATTATAAATTATGTTCGCTAACACCTCAAGCTCGACTCCGGCGACGGTCTCGGGCGTGGGGGTGTTACATAGGCACTTAGTGCTGAATTTGGTCAAAAGAAACGAAGGGAGTTGGTTTTGGGATGTTTCTCTCTCTTTTGAGTTGATTTTCAACATCGGTTTCTCCATTTCTTATTTTCCATTTCTTTTCTTCTTTGGTTATTCGCTTTTTCTCTTTGTGTACTTTGGGGCTATTATGGCCGAATCTTTGATTCTCTTTTTCTCAATTCTCTTCCTTAACCGAATATGCTCTCATCTTCAGATCTTCTTTCTTTCCTTCTGTTTTCCCCCAACCTTGGCCGAATATCCTCCTCATTCCTTTTGATTCAATGGTTGCTTGTTACTAGCCGAACCCAACATTTCTTCCCTCTCTTCTTCTTTTCTTTCGACTTCCTATTAGCTTGTGAAATCAAATCTTTTCTCTTGATTATTTCTGTGGTGACCAAATTCTCTACTTTCTTTTCCTCTCTGTTTCAGTTCTGCAAACGTTCCAGAAATCGGTAGGTGTCTATATTCTTCACTTCTTTGATTAAAGCTGTTCTCTCTTACTCTTTTCTTTAAGGGTCGATTGTTCTTCTTCTTATATCTTCTGTTGACAATACTCGTTCCATCTCAATAATAGGATGCTTGTTGGGTTCTAGGTGCACCGGTGGAGTAAGGGAGAGCAAGGGATCTGAAAGCAATCAAGAGCCCTTCTTTCTTCATTCATTAAGGTAATACGCTACCTTACTTTTGGGTATAGGCCGATTATGCCTATGATTCGATAAATTGATGTTTGTGGATTGAAGCCACTTTTAGGAGGGATTTTAGTTAATAAGATCTATTGTAATATAGATATTTGACAAGGGCGTGTGAATAGTTCTGGTCAGCGATTGTAAAGGATTAAGTCAAACTTTGTCAGACAAGGTAAGAGGGATTGACGATTTAGGGTTTAGTGTTGGTAAACCCTAACGTATATTGACTTTAGACCTTGAATGAATGTAGGCTTGGCGCGGTGGATTGTTCACTCGGCTTTGTAACAGGTGTGTAGCAATACCCTATAACAGATAGTCGACTGAAAAGCCGAAAAGTGTGTACGAACACACTGAATAGACTGTAAATCGATAAAAGCTGAAAAGCCGGGAAACTAGAGCATGCAATCGCACGTATGGTGAACCGAGCCTGAAATCGTAGGCGAATGTCTGTGAAGGCCCATGTGCGATCTCATAGGCTTAGGCCGTTTAGGGGCCATGTAGGACCAAATTACCCCTGGAGGGTAAAATGACCAAATTACCCCTGTAGGGTAAAATGACCGAATTACCCCTGGAGGCTAAAATGATCGAATTACCCCCGTAGGGTAAAATGACTGAATTACCCCTAGAGGGTAAAATGACCGAATTACCCCTAGAGGGTAAAATGACCGAATTAACCCTAGTGGGTAAAATGACCAAATTAGCCTTGAAGGGTAAAATGATCGAATTACCCTTTAGGGTAAAATGATCGAATTACCTCTAGAGGGTAAAATGACCGAATTACCCTTGGAGAGTAAAATGATTAAATTACCCTTGGAGGGTAGAGTGACCGTAATACCCTTGTAGGGTAGAATAACCGAATACCCTTATAGGGTAGAATGACTGTAATACCCCTGTAGGGTAGAATGATCGTAATACCCATGTAGGGTAGAATGACTGTAATATCTCTGTAGGGTAAAATGACCATAATACCTCTATAGGGTAGAATGACCGTAATACCTCTGTAGGGTAAAATAACCGTAATACCCTTGTAGGGTAAAATGACCGTAATACCCCTGTAGAGTAAAATGACTGTAATACCCCTGTAGGGTAGAATGACTGTTATGCCTTATATGATGTTTGATTGATTGAGTATGTTATGTGATATTTGTGTGTTTTGCATACATGCACGACATGCTGCATGGGTTGGGTTATTGTTATGGAGGAAGTACTGATCTGTTAGGGTCGCACGGGTCGCACAAGACAACTGTGGACCCACCGAGGGCTTAAATCCGTATATCGTACTGATCTGTTAAGGTTACAGGAGTCGCACGAGACGACTATGGACCGACCGATGGCTTTGTACCACGCATATTATCGATGGCTTAGTGCTGTCCATTTTACCGATAGCTTTGTACCACGCATATTATCGATGGCTTAGTGCCGTTCATTTTACTGAAAATAGGTTGTATTGATGGCTTAAAGCCACTTATCTTACTAGCAGCTATGCTGCGATTCTGATTACAGGTAGCTAAGCTGCGATTCTGTTGTTTGGCAGCCTTGCTATGATATTGGTGTGCTGGCCGGGTGGGTTGATGTTATCTCCACATGGTTTGTTGCTGGTATAGAGTGAGGTGTGTTGGCTGGATTGGGGTGGGATAACATGCATCATGCATCATACATATTTCATTCTGATTTTGTTTCTGTTTGGGCTTAGACCCACATATGTTCTGCTTTTGATTCTGCTACTGTAATGGGCTAAGGCCATCTGATACTGTCTATTATACTGGGGTCATGCCCAGACTGCTTCTGTATTCTGTATATTTGACTGACTGACCGTTTTCTTAGTAGGGATTACACACTGAGTTTTCGTAAACTCAACCCATTTTTAATTATGTAGGTAATCCCTAGCGTTAGTTGGACCGGTGCTGCGAGGGACTCGAGGGTGGACACACAATTGCATCTACTTTGTAATCAACTTTTTATTTTTCAATAACTTAAGTTTGGGTATTTATATGTAATATGGCCTCTCTGGATTTTATTTTAAATTTGGGATTTTAATCTGCTTCCATTTTAATTGCCAGTATTAGAACGCGTTTTTCCAAAACATTAACTATTTTCTAAACTTCACGTTTCTGCAACACGATTTTTTTAAGCTTTCACAACAAACATTGTTTTTAAAGTGCAACAATGTTTGAATTTGATTAACATATTTTCGATTAAGTTGTAATAAGGTTTTAATATAAAGCAAGTTTCCAAACAAAATCACAGTTTCGAAAAAATACTCCAATGTGACACTGCCAGATTCGAGCCTAACGTCTAGGCCGGGTTTGGGGGTGTTACACATCAATTCACAAAATTAACACATATGCATTTACAACTTAACCATTTGCATTAAACAAAATATCCCTAGGTACATACCGTAAGACCAAAATGAAATACACTTTACAAACTTTTTTGAGTCAGAAATAGTAGTCTAGATGCTGAGTTCAAGTTTTGAGGCTTCAAGGAATACTTGGACCTATGCATAGAGGAAACAAACCGTATACTAAGCAATAAGGCTTAATGGTAACTTTATGATTCAAAATATTATAAATTAGTATAAAAGCATGGCAATAAGTATATGAACTCAAATTGTAACTTGTATAAGTTCATATATATATATATATATATACATGAAAGTGTGCAAATCCCATATGTAAGCCATTTTTCTTAGGATTTTAACTTTTTCATCAAAGTTATACTTTTGCTACTCACCTTTCAATTCTATACATAACAAATGCATTAATTTATAAAAGTTATACTTTTGCTACTCACCTTTCAATTCTATACATAACAAATGCATTAATTTAATCAACTTGTCATGATCTATTCCATTACTTACATTATACTTACCAGTCAATCCGTTTCTAGAGTCTATCGACTCGTTCATATTCGTTTTAGCCACTAAGGCTCAATTCCATTTGCTTTGCATACTAAGATGCATACTTCTCATTTACAATTCATATATGAACATATTCAAAATCTCAAGCATCATATTAGTTCATTTTGATATAAGTTACCAAACTTATTATTAATGACCACTATTAACCTAGCTCGAACTTCAAGATGGATACACGAAATAGATAACTTGTGTCTCAACTTGGCATCGTAGTACGTCATCGAATATACTGAATGAAAGTTACTGGCACACATAGTGCATCTTTGGATGAACCAAAGCAATTATACTGGCATGCGTAGTGCATAATTGCATAAACTGAAGCAATCATGCTTCCACGTAAGTGCATCATCAGATGTCTTGAAGTAATTATATTGGCACATAACTGCATTATTGGAGAAATTGATGCAAATATACTGGCATGTAAGTGCATCATCAGCTAAACCGAAGTATAAACCTATACAATTAATAAAGAACCAATTTTCAATTGCATCACATAGTTCAATTCACATCCCATCATTCTCAATTTAACATCATTTCATCATATAATGTAACATAATTCAAATCAATTTCATACCAATTTCATATATTAGTTAAGTCATACAATTTTCTATTCTATTCAATTTAGCCCCTGTCTTGATATTCAATTTCAACCATAGCATTTAAACTTACTAACCATTAACAACTCAACTCAACATTATATAATGCAAAATGTCATGAATATGCAATAATTAGATTGATTTCAGGTCACAGAGATGCAAACCAAAAGCTCACATCGCTTATCGTCGGTTTTCGCCTTTTCTTACCTTCTCGATGCTCATATGACATCTTTAGCGAGGAATAATAATTCAATAATAACACAGTATCAATTTCCATATAAAACCATATTGAAATTCAAAGGCATACATATTTTTTAATTTATTCAATTTAGCCCCTGAACCAATGACAAACATAACTTTCAATTTAAAGCTTCAAATTGAAATTTGATTTCACATATCTTCATTAAGGACCTCTTACTTGCTATTCCTACCAACATTTCACAATAGTTTTTCATTTTATTCAATTTGGTCTTTAATGTGCGAAACTAACAACTAAACTTTACAATTTAGTCCTTTTCTTAATCTAAGCTTAATCTCACAAATCCATACTAATTTCATCAAATATTCAAAAATGGAAACTTACCAAACTTTAACAGTTTTACAAATTAGTACATGGTCTAGCTAAATTAAGCTTCCATGATTCAATTTCCATAAAAATCAAAGAAAAATGGCAAGGGATTTACTTGTAATTGTAGGAAAAAAAAGCTTGAAAACCTAAAATGGCATCTCCCTTGGCTATTTTATTTATTTTGGTTGATTGGAGAAAATGATATATCATCTCTTTATCCACCAATTTTTCTTTTATACTTAGATTATGGTTTATTTAAATTAATTTAATCATATTTTATCTTAATTAATTACAATTTGTTTAATTAATTAATTAACATCATTATCGTCCATTATTTCTTACTTAAACATGGTCTAATTGTTGTTTTGAATCTTCGGCTAATTGCAATTTAAGTTACCAAGCCTTATTCTAATTAAAAATCTATATCGATTAAAATTTTACTATTTAGTCCTTAAGCCTTAATTACTCACAATTTCAGAAAAATTGCTTAACCAAATTTCAATTCATCAATAAACTAACTTTATAAATATCCTTTTTTAATATTAATAGACTTGGTTTACAAAAACGAGGTCTTGAAACCTCATTTTGAGTCGTGACATATAATATCATTTTTTTTTATCTTTTGTTTCACTTGATCAACCGGAAGGCCAATGAATTTAATTTTAGATCCAAGTAGGATAGGAACAAATTTTGCTAAGAAAAATTTCCACCACCACTAACAATATCAGTTTTGGTTTTTCTTTCCATGATTGTGAGAAGAGCTCTTGCTTATAACTTCAATGACTTGCTCATGGCAATTAAATACGCCATGGAGAGAGAAAGTCCTTACCAAGTCCTCACTTGCTTAGTGATTGAACCATCACAACAAATTGCAACTTTTTTTCCAAATTGAAATCATTGTCTGGGTAATTGGTAGGCCATATAATAGCCTCCAATTGCTACATTTTGCTTATCCAATAGCTCTTTTTAACAAAAAGTCTATGGATGAAAGGAGTAACCAATTCTGAATAACAAAAACATAACAAATGACAGTGTCAGTATTGCCTAACACAAAATGATTTCAAAGTCACCAAATTAAAATCACTAAGGAAAGGCCATGCTCACAGCCCATCCACCACAAAAGCTCGTCCTTGCCACCGGGGAGAAGACCCTAATAGGAAGGATCAAAACAACACCCATCGAAAAAGCTCCAAAGAAACTTCTACCCCAAAGTCCACTTGTGACAATGTTGGAAATGAATGATGTGGCGACACATAGCCCAACAAAGTAAAAGTACAAAAATAGAGAGGAAAAAAAAGGAAGAAGCATTGAAGGGAGAGGATCCTCTAAATGAAGGAAGTTAGAGGTGGTCAGCCAAATTGCCAGTTTTGCAAACGGGGAGGAAACCAATCTTCTCAAGAAAAAAAATGATAGAGAAAAACTCTTTGTTTGTAATTTTTTTTTCTTATATACAATATCATTTAAGCTTCTATTTTTAAGTTAGAAAAAACAATAAATAAAAAATTAAGCTTTTGTTTTTGTTATTAGAGCATAATTTATAAATAATACATCCAGCGTCAAGATACCCAATTGGGTTCGGGTAAGGGTTTTTGAATTTAGATTAACTAAGATTGGTTCAAATCAATATCGTGATAATAAAATATTTTGATTTTTATGTATGCTTCTTCAACTTTTCGTGTTTTTGTTGTTTACTTTTTGGTTTTATGTGTAAGGTTGGATGATCTTTCTTATCCTAATGCTCTAGTTGTTAGAAGAAAATTTAGGTAAGGAAAAAGATTGTTCTCGACCACTAGATATTTTAAATAGCGTCATGTAGTATATCATGTCATCAGTGTTTGGCTCTTGGTCCAAAACTAGCCCAAACCAAAAATTGATGCCATTTTGACAACTTTTTTCATGTGCTTCCAAGAGTTAGGGTTGCTCCCAGTCGCTCAAGCTATTATGAAACGCCCTTGGTAAAACCTTGATGGTATTATTGGGCTTTTTTAATTGTGGACATAATTCTAATCCTCGTGCTTGGGCTTTTGAAACAATTCTAGTTTGGAATTGGGCTTTTTGTTTCCCACTTGGCTTGTCACTATTCTTTGGACCCTTGGTTTGGTCTTCTTTAGGCCACTTCCCTACCTGTTTGTTGTTAGCTCTATGGCTCACTCTAACACTCAACGCTAGGTCTTTGGGCTCATGGCTAACACCCTATTTGAATGGCTTAGGTCAACATTTGGTTCATGGCTAACACTTTCTTTGAATGGTTTAGATTACCGCTTAATGGCTTTGTTAGTGGGATAATGCTTATTGACTCTCGATGCTCTCAAGCCTCTATTTTATTTTTGTTTGAGGGGTTTTGCTTATTCTAGTAGCCTTCTTCCCCCATTTATCTATTGATTTCTTAGATTATTTTTTTTCTCTTGGTTTGCTCCTTGTGTTTTGTTTTTGATCCTGACCCCTTTGAGTGGATGTTAAGACCCAGGCGACCATTCTTGATGGTTCTCCCTTTTTGTAGTTTTCTTATCTTCATTTTGATTAAAATAACAATATATATATACACACATTAATCAAAACATAATGCCTGAAAAATATTTGCCTAGGTCGATAAAAATTAAACTATCCAAATGGATGATCCTGACCCATCATACATACAACTATCCTTTACAAAATGCATGTAACATGAACATATGGGTTAATTTCTCTTCTTTGAAACGTTAGTGTAGCTAAGCTTTGCCTCTAAACATCAATCTATACCATTTGCATATGTTATTTTATACATATACCATTTGCTTACATTAAGAACAATAAATCTATGTAGTAATATATTATATCCTTTTGATATGGTAATTATGCATGTTTTCTTACCTATTTTCATACTAAATAAAATAAATTGGTTTTAAAATTTCTCATGCCTGGCAAGCTCCCACCAACATTTTAAAGGAATTAATGATGATTAGATTTTGAAAAAAACTAGTGTTAAACTGACATAGTCGGAACTATATCCATTTTAAGGTAAACCAAAATACAATCAATATTTTTCATTTTTAATTTGGTATCAACAATATGTTGGTCGTTTTAGTTTGTATCGGTTTATACTAATCAATGTTAACATGTATCACTATGTATTTGGTCTTATAGTGGTTGGTATAAGATTTTTATTTTTAAATTGTTACGAAATAAATGCCAAATAAAGAAAGCAAAAGAATTATTGTATTTTATTGATCAATAGGGATGTGTAAAATGCTTCTCCAAAGTTCATATTTATAGTCATCAAAAGTATAAGTAATATAAAACTTTACTTTTAATAAAATATTCATAACACTCCCCATTGGATGTCCATTGGTAGATAATGTGCCTTGTTAAAACCTTACTAAGATAAAAACTTTCTGGGAAAAAATTCTTACTGAAGGAAAAAGAGTACACTATCTATAATACGCATAGCATGTGCCTCATTAAAAACCTTACCAAGAAAACCTAATGGGACAAAATTTCGGTTAAGGGAGAAAGAGTATTGCATGTGTTTACTCCCCTTCATGACAACATCACATCATATCTCATATTCTACATATTCAATCATGAGTGCTAGCTTTTAAAATTATCACTTGAATGTATTTGGAAGCATTTATATCACCATTCTTTTGAAAGTCATAAGTGAAGAAAATTTTTAGGGGAATATATTTTGATCTCTTCAAGAGTTCTAACAATAATAATAGCAAATTTTGATCATGATCCTTCTATAAAAAATACAATAGGTATTTTGGATCATTTTATCACTATAGCAAAACAGACTTTTAGCGGCGTTTTTTGAGGCCTTTAGCGGCGCTTATAAGCGCCACTAATATTAAAAGCACCGCAAAAAATGCCGCTAAAGACAACACCACTAAAATTTGCAGCGTTTATATGAAAAAATGCCGCTAAAGTTCATCACCATTAGCGGCATTTGTGATAAAAGCGCCGCTAAAGGTCACAGCTTTTAGCGGCGCTTTTTCCAAAAAACGCCGCTAAATGTCATCACCTTTAGCGGCATTTTTTCTAAAAACGCCACTAATTTTTACAGATTTGTAATAGACCTTTTTCACCATTATCCAACCCTTCCTGCATTAAATCCAACCAAAAACAGCAAATGTAGCATAAAAATCCAACCAAAAACATTAAATCTAAATGATACTTCAAATTCAGTGAAAGATATATTATGTAAATTAATAAATGAAGTATAACTAAAAATATTCTTACAATAATGTTAAATGTGACAATGTTAAAAATATTCTTACAACGAGAAAACAAATGTCTAAGATGGCGACTTTTACGACTGCTGAAATATCTTCATCATATGCTGAAGTTGTAGCTGGAGCTCATCGTACTTTCTGCTCTACTTGCTGCCATCGCTGCTACCACTGCCTCCCTCTTCGCTGCCGCTGCCTCCCTCGCTACTGCATCCACTATAAGTTGTTGCTGGAGTTCTTCATATTTTCTTTGAACCTCAGCAATTTGCTCAACTGTGCTCTCTTGCATCTGAGCTATCTTGTCTCTTAACCTCTGAACTTCAGCTTGAGCTTGACTCTCGGAAGGCATGTATTGCTGGGAGCTGGATCCAAAATATTGGGTCGGGGTAACACCAGATCCTTGAAATCAAACCCGACCATACCTTTCAAGACTCAAAACTATAGTAATAATTCTATTATCAATGTCCTCAAGATTAACAGAACTATTAGTTGAAGCAATCGCTTCATACTCCGCCTTCTTCTCCTTTAGTTTCTCCTAATAAATCAATCAAAGAGTTAGAAACAAAATGTATAATAAAAAGGAATGCAACATAACCTAACATTATTTAAAACTACTAACGATGAATTAAACCATTATAATTAAACATTATAAATATTTATAATAAATCAAATTTTATTAAGTAAATATACCATAATTTCTCCAGCTTCGGATGTCATTGGAGATCCATCTTTCTTCCTATGTGTAATGTCAAAAAGCTGAAGGCGTCCAACTTTTTGACCAGACGAGACTTCCTACAATATAGTAGTAAAAATTTTATTTAATAGTAGAAAGTCATTAATATTTGACAGAATTAATAAATTCATAATACCTCGACCTCAACTACACATCAAAACTTCTCGACCTTATCGTGTGCGTGAACTTTTGTTTTTGCCTGCTGCTTGTTCCAACTCGCTCACGGTCCTACATAATAAAATTATTATTACGTATATAATAAATACTATAAACCAAAAAAATTATAAGAGTTTGGAAGTATGTAATACCTCTCCTTTTTTTGAATTCCAGAATCTAACCATATCTTCCCATTGGTACCTCAGCATTCCAGGCGGGACATTTTGCAATTTTTCATCAAGGCTTATGTCTTTCTTAAAATATTCTTTTTTCAAAGTGCTTTTATGGTCTCTCCATTTTTTATCCAATGTCTTCTTAATATAGTCATCTGAGACCTCTAAAGCAAATCTCTCCTAAAAAAACACAAGTTTAGAAAGTAAATATAAATGAAACTTAAAAAAAAGTATTATAAATTACATTCACATTTTGTTACCTTAATATTATCGAGAGCTTGATTTTTGTTGCTATCAGGCATATGATGCCATGATTCATAGTTGATGGGCAACATATTGGCATTTCGTACTATAATGCCCAAATAGCCTGCAAAAAGTCGAGCTTCAAATCCAACAGGCTGACCATGACTGTTTCTACATACTTTGACACGCTCGATAGGATTTAAGTCGTATAAATCTTTAAGTAGTGTACGTCCTCAACCTCTGCGCATCCCACCACTTTTAGCTGAAAAATGATATATTATTATATTAAAATTGAAAAATAAATCAATAATAAAAGTCAACACGCATGTAAAATAAACTTAACATTACTTTAAAATTCTACAGGCTTGTCAAGTGTCTCTAGCACATTTGAAGATCCAATAACTGTCTGCTGTTCACTATTTCCTTCTTCCGAATTTGGAGTATTCTGGACAATACTTAAATCTCGTAATCTTCTTCTACGCATTTTTCCTGCAATACACATAAAATGGTTGAAATTTTAGTAACAAATTACAACGAAACATGCACCTGCCCAAGCAATAGCTCAGCCAAAACCCAGCCAGTAGACCAGATGTCAATGGCCGTGGTGTATTCAATTGCACCAAATATTAATTCAGGTGGTCGATAGTCCCTAGAATAGATGTAAGATTATAAGAGTAGCACCAAATATTAATTCAGTTGAACCAAATATAAAAACTTTATCAATATCACTACCAAATATTAATTCGAAGATTAAATGGCAGCTTCAGTTGAACGAATACTTGCAGAATGAGCAGGAAGTAGTAACTGAAATACAGATAACATTAATTCACTAATACTTTTTAGAAAAAGAACTTACAGTATGGATTTCATTTCCAAGTTAATCAATATTAATATTGATTATTGATTAGATTAATAAAATATTAATAATCAGACGTGACAAAAACTAGTTGGATTGTAGATTTCATTACCTTTTATAAATAAAAAATGGTCCCAATATTCAAATAATATTTCTCGTATATATTAGTTTTTACAATAAATTGTTCCCAATTCGATGAGTAAAAAAGGTACCCATTTGTCATATAGTTTTTCTAAATGTCATCTTAGATCAAATGCAAATAACATATTAGGTTTTTTTTTATGACTTGCAGAACTAAAGAATAAAGATGAGATTTTTAAAAGAAAAAAATCAATCATCGAAATTTGAAAAAACAACACAGGATTAGCTTGGGAGTAGGGTAGAAAGTGTTAAAAAAGAAAAGAGCCGGTGTGGAAGAAACATCACCTCAATTTGATCCTGAAGGAATCTAATATACCCAATAACTTCTAACAACACAAGAGCAGTGTCACTCTGCAAAAATAGCACATAATCCCCACCATATCATCTTTCAAACCCTTCTTTAATGTTAAAAGAGAATAAAGGCACAACATACAAAAATAATAATAATAATAAAGAAAGAAACGAGTTGAGGGGGAAAATCCATTCAACCTTGATGATCAATGCAATACTGCAAAATTCATATTTTAAATAGATAATGGAATAAAAGCAATTCCTTTATCGGTTTTATTATAAATTAATAGAGCTTTGAGTTTGATGTGAGTTCAGACTTAAAAAATTTTTAGTGTTTAATATAGGATCCAATCTAGGAAGCCTTATGGCCATGTAGCCACAAACACAACAGCAGTCACAGCAGCAGCATGGTTCACAAGCGACATTGGTAATATGGGCACTGCCCAGAATTTACAATCTAATATGGTGGCTCTTCAAAATAACCCCAAATTTGCATAGCAAAGACAGCAGAACCAGCAGTGATATATCAAAATAACCCAAATTTTATGCATGTAAATCTCAGGTTGCATTAATGTCACCAATTGGCAGAACCATTAAGAATTTAACCATTTTGAGCACCAAAATCTAACTTCCATTTTGAACAAAAAAGAAAATTCAACAATCCACTGACAAATTACACAACTGTTAACAAAAAGTATTTCATTATTCCACATCATACCACAGTTTGCATCTTCTTTGCATAGGCAATTCTAAGACAAACAAAATAAAATCCATTCTAAATCATAAAATCAAATCAAACTTAATAATTTAGTAGCTTCTAAGAGTAAAGTACCTCAACGAACTGAATTTCCAGTAGCGATAGAGAGAAGGGGCGAAGAGTTTTCTTTTGAAACGGGGGAGAGAAGAGTCGAAGTTGATTTTGGATGTTGGGAAACTAGGGTAAAAAATTTAGGGAAGAAGAACTAGGGGAAATTGGGGGGAAAACACTTAGGATGGTGGTGAAAAGAATCGGGGAAATCCACTATGGCAGAAAGTAAAGCAAATTCAAGCCTCACAAAAACGAGGTCGTTTAAGTTTAAAATGAGTAAAATTCTGCTGCGCTTCCAGAAAACGCCACTAATGCAAGCCCTTTGTGGCATTTTAAAAACCGCCACTAATAACAAGGATAAAAACGACGTCGTTTTCCTATCACTTGAAAGATATTTGTGGCGTTTTTGAACAAACGCCGGTAATTCATACCTTTTGTGGCGTTTTAAAGAAAATGCCACTAATAACAATACTGAAAACGACACCGTTTGTGATCTCTTGACAGATAGCTATACACGACGATGTCTTGCATTCAATTGATAGATTTTTACGGTGTTTTTGAATAAAACGCCACTAATTCATACCTTTTGTGGCATTTTTCGAAAAGCGCCACTAATAATAAAGTTTCAAATGATGCTATTTTGCAATCTCTTGATGGATGTTTGTGGCATTTTTGTATAAAACGCTGGTAATTTTTAATGTCATTTAGTCTTTATATTTTTATACTATTATTAATTAATCGAAATACTTAATATTATTAACACTAATTAATCTAAACCTTAAACCTTAAACCATTAAATCGTATCTTTTAAACCCTAAACCATAAAACATAAAACTTAAACCACTAAGCATTGACCCTTAACCACTAACCCTTCCCTTAACCCCTAAACTTGACCACTAACCCCTGACCCCTAATCTACCCTTAAACATCACCCCTTAAACCATAAACCATAATCATAATCCCTAAACCCATAATCTATAAACCTTAAAATAATAACTCTTAAATCTTAAACCCTAAATTATATCCCCTAAACCTTAAACCACAAAATAATAACCCCTAACCATTAACCACTAACACCTAACCCCTAACCCATTACCCTTAAACCATAACTCTTAAACCATAAACCATAAACATAATCCCTAAACCCATAATTTATGAATCTTTAAATAGTAACTCTTAAACTTTAAACCCTAAACTATATACCCTAAACCATAAAATGGCCAAATAATGTAGTGTTTTAGTTTTTTATAAGCTAAATTGATGTTTAGTTAATTCGTTATATTTAGGTTTTAACTTGGCCAATAGATTTTTTTTTTGAAATTGAGTTTTAAGCGATCTAATTTCAAAATTATTTGGGTCTGGTCGAGATTAATTTAAATAAAATTTGCCCGTCTAATATAATTACCAAAATACTTTTATACCTAATATTAGTTTAAAATATATGATGATAAAATTCATATCATTATTTTCTCTAGCATAATGTTATAATTATAAAATGATTAATGATATCGTTAAAAATAAAATAAAATTTTAAAAAACATTTGTTGTATTTTGATTAAAATATAAAAAAATTAAAATACTTCATAACTTATAAGTTATTTATTCTATTTTGATAAAAAATATATATTAAAAATTTAAAATTGTGACATATTATGTCAAATAGAATAGACAAAATCAAGTTTAATTTTAATTTTTTAGGCAAGTTCAATACAAGTAAATTCATATTTGATTCGAAGTCGAAATAAAGATTAAATTAGAGGCCTCCGTTTGTTTATGTTATCTATATTTTCAACATGGCCGCTAAATTAGAGGCCTCCGTTTGTTTATGTTATCTATATTTTCAACATGGCCGCCAAATGTGAAATTAATACTATCTCTTTTACAATTATATAAGAAATTATTACATATATAAATTAAAAAATAATCAGTCACATATACCAAAACAACTTGAAAATTGTTTTAAATAATATTATTTTAAATTCTTATATTAAATAATATGGGTGTTGTACAAAATGGCATGAATCTCAGAAAAATCCAAATGTTGTACACTCAATTTTTCAACTGTATCCTTTCTTGAACCATAAATTAAGACCCTAAGCCCTAAAACAATAAACCCCAAACACAAACTCTATAACAAAAACCCTTAACCTAAAATAATAAACATTATATCATAGACCCTAAAACTCTAACTTAACCATGGCAATTAAACCTTAAATTCACCTTAAAATAAAATATTTTTTTGCGGCGTTTTTTGTAAAAACGCCGCTAATTCTCTACATATAGCAGCATTTTCTAAAAACGCCGCTAACGCTAATATAGCTCAACATCGTTTTCCTCAACATTTTTAGTGGCATTTTCCTAAAAGCGCCACTAATGCTCGACCTATGGCGGCATTATACAGAAAACGCCGCTAATTCTCGATATTTAGCGGTGTTTTCCGAAAAATGCCGCTAATGCCAATACAGCTCATTAGATAAACACCGCTAATGCTCGACCTATAGTGGCGTTTTTTAAAAAGCACCGCTAATAGTTATCTTTTGCGGCGTTTTTTCACAAACGCCACTATAGCTCTTACCTTTTGCGGTGATTTTCTTCTAATGCCACTAATGTACAACTTTTGCAGCGTTTTTGTTCCAAACACCGCTAAAAGTCTGTTTTGCTGTAGTGTATAATCTCCATTCAACTATTATTCACTAAGTCAAATTTACCACATATGTTCAAATCATTTTCAATTTATATAAATGTTTACACAAACATATTGAACAATTTCCCAAGAATTTCTATATGTTTCCATCATTCTAAATCCTTCAAGGATTTCAATATACACTTTCACTATATGGTGATTCATATAAAAGTCTATAACAACAATGATTAAAAACACGTTAATCTTTTGTAAACTGTCAAACTAATAATATATATAAAGGTTATTACATCCACCACAAAGAATATATTTCATAATCAATGTCAGGACTTATCGAAAAACTTTATATTGTTTTTTCATTTCGCAAAACTTTTCATTTGTACCTCATTGGGTTTATACATTTACATCTTTGGATGACTGGTCCAGAAACTTCTTGAATTGTGTCTTTCCATTTTGGCCAATCTAATCTATATATATTTTTCAAAAAAAAAATAATTTAAGATCCTCATTTTGTTTCATTATCTCAACATTGCAAAACTATTATCGACAACTTTTCATTTCTCTGATTCCATGTATTCTCGTTTTGACATAAGTTATCAAGATCTCTTTATTTGCATCATTTCCATTTTCAAGTACCTAAATCTCATCTAAAGTTTTAATAATTATTTATGTCTTGGGTCTTTCAAGAGCACTCGCCTCCACTATATGATTATTTGTATTTATTATTTTTATGAGAATTTTTATCTTTGAAATCAATTATATCATTCAGACATGCATTATTTTTATTTATTCTAACATATTGCCCTACTAGGACTTTAATTCATCAGCTAATATATAAGACTTGGTTATTCTTATTAGGTCAGTAAACACATTTTGTAGTTAACTTACAATAAAGTGAATTATCTTTGAACTTCTAGTTCAAATTACTTTCTCTGAGGATCTAGATAATGATAATTCATCCATATAATTATTTCATCTAGCTATTATTTCTCTCCCCCTGATGTTGGGAAAGCTATCAAATCAAAATAGTAATCACCAAATCATGTCATAATTGAATCTCCAATTCGTTCAAAACATTTAAAAATACAAGGAGATTCATAATGAATTTATATTCTCAACTTTCTCTCAATACCCATTTCGTGCAGTGTGGTGGAGCAACTTCAACATACATTGCACATTAAAAAAAAATCTAAATGAGTTTTATTTGGCTCCTAACCAAAAGCCAATTGTACATGTTTTGCAATAGTTATTCGCACTAACAATCTAGCATACAGTAATCATTTAAAGCCAGAGAAATAAACTCACCAACATTATAATAATTGCCTCAATTGTATAATCTAAAAATTTTGTTCTTAAACAAATCATTAAACAAGTAATCTCACAAACTGCCGGTTGTAATTTGATAACTCACATGTGATTATCTTGTAGATTCCTCTACCAAAATTAGATCAAATATTCACTTGTTGGATAAATGAGCCCATATTTCTTTCATAAATGCAAGAGATTCGATCTCAACTTTTGTTAGTGGGGTTTAATAAATCTTCTTTGAGAATAAAAAATACTTGATAAATGAACAATCTTCAGGTTCTTTAATAAATATCCATTTAAATTCTTATATTGTCACATCGTTATTAGTCGAGATGGTATAACCGATCATGCTAACTAATTAGTATATTTGGATTAGTAAACTTATACTTTACCATCTCATTTGACCATACTAATATATGCATAGTACAAACTAGATGAAAGATGATAAATTTTCAATACAAAATTCTTACCCAATATAATAGATTTAATATATAGAAATTAATCATCTTATCATCCACAATCTCAAAATGATATTTGTTTCAACCTATATCCTTTTAAAACATAATTTCTTTGATATTGGCTAGAACATATTATTAATTATTGCTTTGTTTCTTTGGACTAGTAATGTTCTCCCCATATAATTTTAATTGAGAATTCAATACTACAAAGTTATACTCACTCACAATTTTAAAATATTGCAACTTCATATGCATCCAATTATGATGAGATTTAGATAGAATTATCATATTTTGTTACTCATATATTTCTTTTAAAATATTTCATAATTCAATTGGATCTTTCACAGTCAAATATCCTACTTCAACCTTTCATGAAGATGATGAAAAAAGATCACAGAGATAATCATTGTCAATTTAGTTTAACAACGAGAGTAATAAATATAATTCAACAACTCAATCTTTCTTTACCCTTTTCAAAATAAAAATAGGTAAATATTCATACCAAGAGTGATTCATACCAAATATAATATTTTTCTCATTCACAATCACAAAATGAGATCCATTACATTAAATGTCTCTAGAGGATTATGCATTAACATCACGAATTTTGTTTCTTCAAATATTGATATATTAGCTCTTCTAAAGCTTTCAACTAATTTTATACTACCAAATAATTAGCTCTTCTAGAGCTTTCAACTAATTTTGAACTAGCAAATAATTAGCTCTTCTAAAATTTTCAACTAATTTTGTACTATCAAATATTACATTAGTATTAGTTTATTTCAATACCAATTAAGATAAATACTTTTTATCTATAAGTATTTATTGTTACATTATCAGCGAGACATATTTTCTTCCTCAAAGAAAATTAACATATTTTGAACAAAATATTTGGGCAAATGATAGGTATATGACTAATGGTCTTTAATATCACATTGATAACATAAGTTATCTCTATCTTTTGAAGGGTTATATTATGCCACTTCTCATGTCCATGATTATATCATTAAAAAAATTTATAATTGCATTCACTTCAAGAAATGCAACACATCTAGTAAGACGGACTTCTAAACGCCCCCAAAGATTCTTTCTTTAAAGGAGATTAATATCACAAAAACTTATGTTTTGAATCAACAATTAATATATATTTGAACAATCATTTAAAATAATATATTATGAAGATTCATTAGTAAATCTTATGAACCCATGGATATTTAATAATTTAAATAATTTAATTAGATTTGAAACAAATAAAATATTAATAATCACATTCATACCTCAAAAAGTTATGTTGAAGTTCCTTACTAATTTAAATTTGCTGGACAAAATCTAAAATTAAGTATCAAAATCAATGCCGAGATAAAATCTTTTACCATTGTCAAAAAATAGAAATAAAATAAATTAATCATATCAATTATAATTAAATTATGAATCAAAATTAAATTTAATCTAAAAATAAAATATTTTAAATAAACTTCAGATAAACAGGTTTTTAGTAATTTCTTGGCACATATAGCTAAAAGCATGTAGTAGCTGAGTGGTTGAAGGTAGTGACATCTTCCATAGGGTGTCTTGGCACAAAACAGAAATAAATTTCCAATGGCCGAGCAGCCGAGCAGTAAGTGGTTAGAAAATAAAGTGAAACCTAAAAAAGGAATCATAAAAAAAATAATTATTGTGTTAATAACATGTTATGAAATAAATACCAAAAAAAGAATCTAAAAAGGTAGAGAAATTAGGAAAATAAAAGAATTACGATATTTTATTGATCAATAGAGATGTGTAATAATAAAATATTCATAACATAGATCATTATATTAAAAAAGGCTCATTTCTTACTTTATTTATGGAAATAGGTTATTTTAAATTTTATTTATTGGAATGAGATAAAGCGCACTTAAGTGAAAACTTTTTAAGGGGAAATTTCATGAAAGCGCATTGACGAGGACGTGCTATACCCCGTGCCAACAAAAAAGCTTTGATGTGAACACACTTTTACCCGTTTTGAGACTAAATTTTCAAAAAAGATTATTTTTTAAAATATTATAAAAATAAACTAAAATTTGAAAATTTACATGAATAAGCCTTTATAAAAACCCAAAGTGACAACACCATTTTTTTTTTTTATTTTATGATGTCACCAATTAATATAGAAATAAAACTTACAAAATGATCTTTATATAAACCTAAAGTCTCATTTCTCTTATTTTCTTAAGCAATGTGGGATATGAGATATGTGTATTTATAGAGCCATGAATAGGTCTGCAACTTGTTCCTAGACAATGTGGGATTCCTTCATCTTTTAACTAACAACATAAGATTCAAGGCTACACTATATTTTATAATTTTTTTACAAAACAATTTCTATTTTTTTATATTTTGTTAACATTTTCTCATATTATAAAATTATCTTTTGAGATCTTTAATCTTGTTACATTTTAGAATTGTTAGCATACACAAAAGGACTACTAAAAAAAAGAGAATAAATTGCACATATGAAACTTGTACATGCATAATCTTCTATTCAATTTTAAATGTTTGAAGTTAATATTCATGCAATTCTAATTTTTAAATTAACTTTCCATTATTTAAATTTAGAAATTATACTTTTAATTTTTTATTGTTTATTTTATTTTATTTTATGAATGTTTGATTAATAAATAAATGGTGAGTATTTGGTACTCAAATAGTACTTTTTTGTAATTTTAAAAATTGATATATCTTTTTAAAATATTTATTTATTTTTAATATTTTATATACTCATTAATTTTTCAATCTTAATTTTAATTTAATTTTCATCACCTAATGAATACTGATAAATTTATTTCAAATATATTTTGACTAGATAGATAATCTATTTAAACATAGTATATAGTTATGTTAAATAAATTTTCTTTTATAGAAATATATAATATACATAAAACATAATAATTATTTTTTATATTTTTATATCTAGATTAAATTATATTAGTAGTCACTTACTATGATTTTTTGGCTATCGAATTATTTACAAAATGATCAATCAACTATCAGTAATTTCTTAAATATTTATTTTTTAATATTTTACCATACTCATTTTATATTTTATAATTTTTTTACTTATAGAGTTTAAAAGTTTTATTTATAATGTAACAAATGTTAACTTTTTGTAAAAAAAATTTAAACTCTATAAGTAAAAAAATATAAAATATAGTGTAGCATTTAATCTTATGTTGCTAGTTAAAACAGGAAGGAATCTCACATTGTTTAAGAACAACTGCAAACATATTAATGAGCCTATATATACACATATCTTATATCCCATATTGCTTAAGAAAATAAGGAAAATGAAACTTTGGGTTTATATAAAGATCTATTTTGTAACTTTTATTTCCATATTAATTGGTAACACCTTAAAATAAAAAAAAAATGGTGTTGCCACTTTGGGTCTTTATAAAGGTTTATTCTCATAAATTTTAAAAAAAATTAGTCTATTTTTATAATATTTAAAAAATAACATTTTTTTTGAAAATTTAATTTGAGAACGGATAAATGGGCACGTATGTTAGCACTTTTTGTTAACACGGCCGTCAGCGTACTTTTTTTTAAATTTCCCCTTAAAATGCTTCCACGTAGACATATTTTGAGTTTTTTGGTCGATTTCGGTAAAATAAAGTTTAAAGTGGCCCATTTCTGTTAAAAAAAAAAGGAAATGAGCCTTTTTTTTAAAAAAATGGTCCATAACATAAATCAAAATTTTAATTTCTTTTTTTTTTTTGGCTTGAGTTTTTATTCTTTTTATAATAACATCTAAAATACAATTAAATTATTAAATGTAGTAAAAATTTTAAAATTTATATTTAAATATAATCACATTTATACTTATGTAATTAAAATATTATTGTATATGTATCTAATATATATTTTATTAGCAAATTTGAAACTAGGATATAAATGTATATATGAAAAATATTTGAAAAGTACCGAAAAACAATAAAATGTATATATACATGCCAACATCAAAATAAAAACACTTTGTCTATCGATATAGTACTGGGTATTTTATGTTAAATTGTTTTTAGTGGGCTGGCAAACGCCGTGGATATTTAGAGAATCGTATAATTTTGAGTAAGTGGCCCAATCTCATGTTATGTGCGAAAACTGAAAACTACAGTACGAATTTGTTGGGCAGTGGCGTAGGACATAGGCAGGCATGATGCCGGCAGGTCTCCACTCTCAAAGCCCCCAACACTTCCACAAATTAACCGCAGAAAAGTTGTAGGGTCCTTTTCGGCCTTTCACCACCAACAAACTTCCAAAACTGAGCCATAAAATTACTACACAATACGGTAAAATCCAAGTTCTGCCTGTGCCTGCTTACGACTTTTGCCAACATGCCTCGTACAGGTGTCAACTACTCTGAGCGAAAATTTTTTGGATCTCTCATTTGGGTAAACTAATGAGGTTTTGGTATAGTTGGCAAAAGTGAAAGTATTGAATTTTAAATAGTAAGGTTCAAGATTTATCATGTAAATTATATCTATCGATCTTTGAGTTCCACTGTATATTATTATGTACAAGTTTTACTTCACCATGTATTATTATGTATGAATTTTACTTCAATTAATCAATTTTAATCTTCATTATTCTATTGCTTAGTCTATGGTAATTATTTAATTGTATATTATTCTTAATTTTTTGTTTGTATTATACTAATTTGATTCTACACTACTTGGTTGCTTGGACATAAATTTATATTTATACTTTGATTGTACTTGTAATCTTTCAAAAAAAAATTTCATTTAGATAGAATTTAAAGAGATTGAAATAATCTAGTTTTTTTTTTTTTAATTTTAAAACATATTAATTTTTTAAATATTGTTTACATATTTTTTATAATTAAATTTAACTATTAATATTAATTTTATTATGAAAGTTTTAATTGGAATAGTTTTTTTATGTAATGCCCCAAAATTTTTGTTTATATTTAATTGCTTGTAAATGAATAATAGAATGAGTCTATTGGTTTGGTCATTAAGTAGAGTATTAGTTTGAGAAAGGTCTTGTGTTCGAATATTTGTGTATGCGTGGATATTATTTTTGCCTGGATTTTGGGAAGAGTTTCATTTATTGTTAGAAACTGGGTAGTGGGAGGTTGGCTGAGAAAAGACAGGGGAGTTGGGATTTGGGGAGGTTATCAAGATTATGTTTATTTTATTTTTTTGGTTTTTCAAAAGAATCGATTTTTCTCTCCCTGGGAAAAAAAGAAAAAAAGTGACGTTAGTTTTTCCCCTTAATCCCCATTTGCCGAATTTCTGCTCTTCTTCTCCTTCCCCTCCTTTTGTTTTCTCCCATTCTTTTCAATTGTTTTCGTCGTTCATCGTTGGTTGCACGTGCTCGGTAAGTCTATAGTTTTTGGTTAATCTAAACGTTATACTGAATGCTTATTAAAAAGGAGTTTTGTTTGGTTGTTAGGAGCTAATCGAGGGCTCGAGATCAGCCATTAACGTTTAAGAGTGCGGAGTTTGGTTGTCCGATTGAAGGTATGGATTTTTGGTAAATCGATGATTGTCTGACTCGTTAGGCTTTTGATTGAATAGTGATTGAAGTGATTGATTGGAGGTGATGTTGGTCAATTTTAGGTGTTGGTGACCTTAGGATTGCATTTGCTACAAAAACGATATAGGTGTGTACCCGAAACGCAGAAAAAGGGGTTCGACAAAAAGCCAAAAAAGTAAGCTGTCGATGCCACACGGGCGTGTGGTCGCCCGTGTGGTAGACCATGTGAGGGGACATGGCCGTGTGGTTGACGAGGCCAGGCTGTGCGCGAAGGGCATGGTCGTGTGATGGCTGGATAGGCAGTGTGTGACACATGGGCTAAACTGAATTGGGCCGTGTAGGCCACACGGGCGTGTGAGTCCACACGGGTAGTCTATACGGGTGTGTGGGAATCTGGGCCAGGCCGTGTGATCCACACGGCCGAGGCCAAAGTAGGCCGTGTGGGCCACACGGGTAGGCCACATTGGCGTGTGAGCCTATTTTTTTAAAAAATTCTATAAGGTTGTACGGGTCGCCCAAGACGACTGTGGACCTACTATAGGGTCGGTAAGCCATACCTAGACCCCTAATTGTATGATCTGGTTTATGATGACTGTACTGAGTATGAGAATACCTAGAATGTTTCTGACTTGATTGTATGTATTAATTATCGCATAATAGCATGTCATCTTTTGTATGTTGCATTGCATTAGGGGTGGGTTGAAGAAGTTGAAGGAAGTATCTGAAAGGCTTTTAAAGCCTGTTATTTGGTAGCTAAGTTGCATATCTCTAATTATGTGCTGCATTTCAGTACTGTATAGTGTGTAGGGACAGATGGGTGTTATAAACCCTATTTGGTGTGTAGGGATGGACGAATGTTATAAACCCTATTTGGTGTGTAGGGACGGCTTGGTGTTTTAAACCCCACATGGTGTGTAGGGATGGTCGGAGTTGGTATGTGGGCTGGTGGGTTGTAATTTGATCTCTGTTTTGTATGTATATCTGAGATTGTTCTGTGTGGGCTAAGGCCCAAACTGAATTTGTGATGGGCCTAGGCCCCAGACTATATATAATTGATTATTGATATTGGATTCTGTGCATGTTTTTTGTGGGGATTACACACTGAGTTTGTGAAAACTCACCCTTTTCTGTCTAATCTGTACAGGTAATCCCAGCTTTAGATGAATCAGTGCAGCGAAGGGCTCAATGGTGACCACCACTGTTGCGTACTATTTTATTTCAGTTTTAAAATTTATTCAATCCCTCTCTATTATATGGATAACTTTTATGTAACTGAACTTCGTGGACTGTTTGTTTTAAAATTTGAGATTTTAATTGCTTATATGGTTTTCAAAATTAGTAAGACTAAGATTTAATCAAATGGAAACGGTTTTCTTAAAATAAATGGTTTTTAAAGCTTCCGCTAAAAAGAACGATTTTTGACATAATAATAAACATGCATTCTACTCCAAAATAAAATAAGAGCTAAGTAATTGGAACGGTTTTAAACTTGACATCTTGTTTTCAAATTCTATTCCATGTGACATCACCAGATTCGGCCATAAATTCTAGGCCAGGTTTGGGATGTTACATTTAGTGGTATTAGAGCCAGGTTGCAAAACTTGGCTGTGGATTTTGGGTTCTAAAAGTTTGGTTTCAAGAGAGTTAATTTACAAATGATTTTGAATGATTTGATTGAACATGTGGTACACCAAGTCTCTAGTGTCGATCCTGTAAGTATTCTGTATTCTGATAAACTGTTGTGACTCTGTAGATTATATTGAAACACTTTAGTTAGTGTACTCTAAGGACGACACATTGTCCCAGGCTATGTTGACGATTTTTGAGAGGGTAGCTAGGCCCAATATTGGATCTAGGGGTCAAGGGTCGGTTACGAAATGACTCCGGTCGAATGGGGCTGAGCTATTTAGGGGTGTTACTAGAGTCGCCCCTAATGTGGCTGAGTATTGGATGAAGGCTACTCCTGAGCAGAAACTAAAAGGGGTTGTTTCATTGTTTTGCAATGAAGCATATCAATGATGGCTGACTGTTAAGGAGGGCATTAAGCCCGAACGTCTGACTTGAGATTTCTATAAGTCGGCCTTTCAAGGTAAATATGTGGGGCCAAGCTAAATCGACACTAGGAGGCATAAGTTTTTAAATCTCACGCAAGGGGATTGTTCAGTGGCTGAGTGTGAGGCTAAGTTTTTGAGATTGAGCCGCTATGCAGGAGGCATGATGGCGATTGAATAAGAGCATTGTGTCCGCTTCGAGGATGGACTTAGGGGCAGTTTGAGAGTTCTGATAGCTCCGCAAAAGGAGCGTGACTTTTCAGCTCTGGTAGAAAAGTTGAAGATCACCGAAGAGGTGAAGTGCGCTGAGTGCAAAACCGAGATCTAGAGAGGGGAAAGAATAAGAGGGATTTAGAGCCCTTAAATTCTGTACTGAGGCCTAAGAAAAAGGCCAGATCTGATAGGCCAGTTAGAGTTAGGCCCCCTGTTGCATCTATTGGGGTTTTGCCTTATGAGCATTGTGGTAGACGCCATCCAGGCGATTGTTGGAGGAAGACTGGGGCATGTTTAAGATGTGGGTCTACGTGTTCGAAAGTGTCCACTGAGGGCCATTCAGATGCAAGCTCCAGGTTCTGGTACTGCACAGTTGCCTAGGGTAGTTCAACAGCTACCTAGGGTTCGTCATCAGGTTAGGGGTGGTGGTAAAGGCATGGACCGAGGACAGAGAGCACCAGGTAGAGGTGCTGGTCATATTGAGGTGAGGCAGCCTGCGCTTGTTTATGCTGCTCGTCGTTGCGAGGACAGAGATGCTCTGGATGTCATCACGGGTACTTTTTTAATTTATGATGTACCATATCTTACATTGATAGACATAGGTTATACACATTCATACATAGCTAGCACTATGTTTGCAAATTTGGGGATTCCGATTGAGGATACTTCTAGTGAGGTGACTATTATGAGTCTATTGGGACAATCTATCTAAGTTAGCAAATTGTTTAGAGACATACCATTAGAGGTCCAAGGGACATTATTTCTGGCTAATCTGATGGAGCTTCCGTTTGGGGAGTTCGACCTGATTTTGGGAATGAATTGGTTGGTCAAGCATCAAGTAAGTCTAGATTGTGCGACTAAGAGAGAATCGAGGAGGACAACGAGGTAGTTGTGATTGGGAACATCAGGATTATCTGGCTAATATGATTTCTGCATTAGTGGAGGAAAAGTTGGTGCGAAAAGGATGTGAAGCATTCTTGGCCTATGTGAGTGTTTCTAATACTGGGAACTCTTTGGTAAATGACATCAGAACTATAAGTGATTCTTTGGATGTTTTTCTAGATGAACTACTAGGTTTGCTTCTGAACTGAGAAGTAGAATTTGGGATTGAGCTTATTCTGGGTACAACTCTAGTGTCTATCGCTCCATACCGAATGGCACCGAAGGAGCTTACGGAGCTTAAGGCTAAGATCTAGGAATTGTTAGATCGGGGGTTCATTCATCCCAGTGTGTCCCCATGGGAAGCACTAGTGTTTGTTAAAAAAAAGATGGGATAATGAGGATGTGTATTGACTATCAGCAACTGAACAAGCTAACAATTAAGAATAAGTACCAACTTCTAAGGATTGATGATTTGTTCGACCAGTTCAGAGGGGCTTTTGGATTTTCCAAGATCGATCTACATTTTGGCTATCATCAGTTGAGAGTTAAGGAGGCTGATGTGCATAAGATGACATTTAGGACTCGATATGGACATTACGAGTTCTTAGTTATGCCCTTTGGTTTGACTAATGCACCAGCAACGTTTATGGATTTGATGAACCGAGTGCTCTAGCCTTATCTGGATCAGTTTGTAGTGGTGTTCATCAATGATATTCTAGTATACTCTAAGACTAAAGACGAACACGATGAGCATCTTAGGGTCGTCCTTCAGATTCTCCATGAAAAATAGCTTTATGTGAAGTTCAGTAAGTATGAGTTTTGGCTCCGTGAAGTGACCTTTTTGGGGCATGTAGTTTCTACTGAGAGGATTCATGTTGATCCTCATAAGATTGAGGCTGTGTTGGGTTGGAAACAATCGAGAAATGTGTCTGAGATTCGTAACTTTCTTGGGTTGGTGAGTTACTATCGGTACTTCGTAGAAGGGTTCTCCTTAATCGCAGCTCCGTTGACTAAGCTTCTGCGTAAGAGAGTCTCTTTTGTGTAGGGTGATGCATAGCAAAGAAGCTTCGAGAAGCTCAAAACTATTTTGACTCAGGCTCCTATTCTAATACAGCCTAAACCTGGTAAAGACTTCATGGTTTACAGTGATGCATCACATATCAGTTTGGGATGTGTGTTAATGCAGGATGATAAGGTGGTAGCGTATGCATCTCATCAGCTCAAAACTCATGAAGCGAACTATCCGACGCATCTGTAATCTTCACTTTGAAAGTCTAGAGGCATTATATGTACGGTGAGAAATTATCTACACTGATCACAAGAGCCTTAAGTATCTCCTCACTCAAAGCGAGTTGAATCTTAGGCAGCGTAGATGGGTTAGCTGCTTAAGCATTATGATTGTACCATTGAGTATCATCTTGATAAGGCTAATGTAGTGGTTGATGCGTTGAGCCGTAGGGCTATAACCAATCTGAGAATGATGTTCGCTCGACTCAGCTTATTCGAAGATGGGAGTTTGTTGGCTGAACTTCAGATTAAACCGTCATGGATCGATCAGTTTAGAGGTAAACAGTTGGAGGATAAGTCCCTTGAGTTGCGATTTCATCAGATTGAGAGTGACAACACATCTGATTTTGGGTTAAACAGTGATGGTGTACTTTGTTTCCGCGGTCAGATTTGTGTACCGAATGATGAGGATTTAAGACAGTCGATTTTGAGGGAAGCGCATAGTAGCCATTATGATATGCATCTTGGCTAGAATAAAATGTACCGAGACATTCGAGAGTTATACTGGTGGCCAGGGTTGAAGTGTGAGGTTACTAACTTCGTTGCTCGATGTTTAACTTATGCTAGGCCATGTGGAAAATTAATATTCACAAAATAGGTGCAGACTTCACACGGCCAGGGTGCACGCCCGTGTTCAAGGCCATGCCGTCCACACGGTTGAGACATACGCCCTTGTCTCTGTCTTTGTGCTCAATTTTGAGCATTCAGTTTCTCAAAATTTAGGTGCAAGGGACACACGGCCTAGACACACGCCCGTGTGTCTACCTGTGTGGACAAAATAATGGCTATTTACCAAGCCATTTGCCACCCTGAAACACAAAAACAATTATACCAATTCAAGGCACATAACATAATATACTTAAGCAACCAAACATCCACAACCAAGACATCAACACACCATTCACATGTTACATCTATTATGCATAAATATCATATGCTTAACCATTCAAACCATGCAAACTTGCACATTCATGAAAGACATCATCATAAGATTATAAATGTGACCAACATTAGGCAACATTTAATGGCCTTATACAAAATGAATATTCAACAAAATAAGCCAACATTTTTGGTCAAATCAATTATGACATATAACAAAGTGACCAAGTCCTCTATACATGCCATAACTCAAAATGTTTAAACCTATATATACCCAAAAGATAGTTTGATAGTGTGAAGCAATCCTCCGATAATCTCCAATCTAAGTTAGCTTGGTGACACTATAAAACATGGAAAATAAACGGAGTAAGCTATATAGCTTAGTAAGCTCGTTTGTAAGAAATAAGCAACCCTACCATGCATATAAAATTCCAATAAAATAACATAATTAAAATGTAAACTTATCATAGTCATAGTCATAACTCATTTCTTCACAAAACTTACCTCATATTCATCATTTCACCGTAGACAATACACACGTAACTTTCATACGTACTTGTGTCACTTAATTCGATCATAATATTATTCTCGTCTTAACTTTGCTCGTTGAACCATTTAAGAATTGCTAAGGATACTCAGAAATCATACATAGGTAGTACAATGCCATAACCTAGATAGGGTCTTACATGTAATCTCATATCTATGCCAATAGCCTAGCTATGGTCTCACACGAAATCGAGAATCGATGCCATGTCCCAAACATGGTCTTACACGAAATATTACATAGATGCCATGTCCTAGACATGGTCTTACACGAAATATTAAATTGATGCCATATCCAAGATATGGTCTTACACAAAATCTCATCTCAACAATCTAATGTCATGACGTTTATATCTTATGCTATTCCTAAGGTTTGTACGAGACCTTTTTGCTCACCGAATCATCGTCGAACACATTCGTGGAGTTAAACTCATCCACACAAAACAAATAATCAGTTCATGTAATATTAAAGCATTTAAATATAGTTAATTTAAAGTTTATTTTTCAACATACAAACTTACCTTGGTACAAAATGGCAATTTGCTCGATTTAGTCCACAACCTTGTCCTTTCCCGGATCAAGGTCAATTCCTCATCTTTCTTGATCTATAATATCACATTTAACTTATTTAATCACCACATTTATCAATTCAGCCGAAAAACACTTTATGGCAAAAATTACATTTTTACCCCTAACTTTTTAACTTTTTTACATTTTAGTCCCTAGGCTCGTAAAATGAAATGTATTCATTTTCTTCAACACCCATGCCTAGCCGAACCTTATACATATACCAGCTCACATTTTCCATTTAATCACACTTTTACTACTCAATTATATTTTTTTACAAATAGGTCCTTTTTGACATTTTCATAAAAAACCACTTAGTCAATGTTGTTTATCTAACACCAAACATAAATTTTCTACCATTAGACATCAAAATACATGCATGTTCAACATGGGTAAAATTTTTGACTTTGATTATATTTCAAAATAGTCCTTGGAAAAGCTAGATTAGGTGACAAGGATATCAAAAACATGAAATTCATTAAAAACGGGTTTAGAATGGAATTAAAATCGAGCTTGAAAGTGGCAAAACCCTAGCTATGTCTTCCTGTTCAATTTTTGGCACATAGGTGTGAAATTGAAGAAGATGAACATCTTTTATTTAGTTAATATTGTCTTTATTTACCAAATGACCAAAATGCCCTTAATGCTTAACTTTGAAATTTCAACTAACCATGTCCATTTTTGTCCAAACTAAATATAATAGTCTAGTTACCATTTAAGGACCTCCAATTAAAGGCTCATAGCAATTAGACACCTCTAGCTTCCAGAACACACATTTTGTACTTATTGCAATTTAGTCCTATTAGTTAAATTGAACCTTTTATCGGTAAAATTTCTTAACGAAATTTTCACACAATTATTCAATCATACGGTAGACCTTAAAATAATATCGCAATAAAATTTTCTAATTCAAATTCGTGGTCCCGAAACCACTGTTCTGATTTGGCCTTAAATCGGGATGTTACAACTCTTTCCCTTTAGGGATTTTTGTCCTCGAAAATCTTACCTAAAAAGAGGTTTTGGTACTGTTTTCTCATGGCCTCTTCGGGTTCCCACATAGCCTCTTCTACCCCATGTCTTTGCCATAGAACTTTTACTAGGGCTATACTTTTATTTCTCAACTGTTTAACTTCCCGAGCTAAAATCTTGATGGATTCTTCATCATACTTCTTACCCGATCAAATTTCAACCTCTGTTGGAAAAAATAACATGCAAAGGATCAAAATCAAACAGTCACAGATTACTTTGATCCTTTGCAAATTTCAATCTCCGTTGGAAAAAACCCCATGCCGACCTAAATTTTGATCTCTTTTTTTTTCAAATCCGCGTATGACTTTTTTCAATCTATAGTGGCTTTCAAACAGTCACGGATTACTTTCACTTATTCTTCAGTTTCTCTAACCAAATCAACCCCGTGAATTTGTCTCTCACTGAGTTCGGTCTAATACAAAGGAGTTCAACATTTGCGGCCATACAATGCCTCATACGATGCCATCTTTATACTCAACTGAAAGTTATTGTTGTAAGCAAACTCGACCAAAGGTAGATATTTCTCCCAACTACCTTCAAATTCTAGAACACAACATCGGAGCATGTCTTCAAAAATTTGAATTACTCTTTCAGATTGACCATTGGTTTGCGGATGAAATGCAGTATTGAATTTCAATTTTGTACCCAAAGCTTCTTGCAACTTTTTCCAAAATCTCGAAGTAAACCTCGGATCTCTATTCAAAATAATAGAAATAAGCACTCCGTGCAATCTCACAATATCAACAATGTACAGTTCAGCTAGCTTATCAAGTGAATAGTCAGTACGTACCGGAATAAAATGAGCCGATTTCATCATTCGATCAACAACAACCTAAATGGCATATTTCTTCTTCGGAGTCAAAGGCAAACCCATTACGAAGTCATTGTAATCCCATCCCATTTTCACTCGAGTACCATCACTAGCTTAAGTAAACTCGAAGGCACTTGATGTTTGACCTTTACTTGTAGGCAAATCAAACATCTTCATGTGAACTTAGAAATATCTCGCTTTATACCCAACCACAAATACAATTTCTTCAAATCATTACATATCTTTGTACTACCCGGATGAACTGACAGTAGCCATTGTGTGCTTCGTGTAAAGTTTTCTAAATCAACTCAACATCTTTCAGAATACAAACCCTACCTCGAAACATCAAACAGTCATCGGCCCCGATTTGAAAATTTGAATCACTAATCGATTCGCACTGAACTCTTTTAGCTTGAAGTTCTTTATCACTTTTTTGAGCCTCACAAATTTGCTGAAAGAATACTGGTCTAGCTTTTAGCTCAGCTAGAATTGAACCATCTTCAAACAAATTTAATCTCGTATTCATAGCTCTCAAGGTGAACAAAGATTTCCTACTCAAAGCATCAGCGACTGCGTTTGCCTTTCCCAGATGATAATCGATTACCAACTCATAGTCTTTCAACAACTCGAGTCCTCTTCGTTGTCACAAGTTCAAATCTTTTTGAGTCATCAAATACTTCAAGCTTTTATGATCGGTAAAGATATGACATTTCTCACTGAATAAATGACGTTGCCAAATCTTTAAAGCAAACACAATGGTAGCCAATTCCAAGTCGTATGTCGGATAGTTCTTCTCATGCTATTTCAATTGCCTCGAGGCATAAGCTATCAATTTGCTGTCTTGCATCAACACACAAGCTAGACCATTCAATGACGCATCGCTGAAAATTTCAAACTCTTTCCCGGACTCATGTTGCACTAAAACCGATGCCTCAGTTAACAATGCCTTTAGCTACTCAAAACTCTTTTGGCATTTCTCTGACCATTCAAACTTAAAATCTTTCTGTAACAGTCTTTTCATAGGTGTAGCAATCATCAAGAATCCCTTAACAAAATGTCGATAATATCTGGCCAAGCCCAAAAAGCTTCTAACCTCGAATACGTTCCTCGGCAGTTTCCAATCAACAATTGCAAAAATTTTACTCAGATCAACCTTTATACCTTCCGCGGAGATAATATGTCCTAAAAATTTGACTCCTCGGAGCCAAAATTCACTTTTGCTGAATTTAGCAAATAACTTCTTATCTCTCAAAGTCTGCCATACAATTCTTAAATATTCGGCATGCTCCGTCTCATTCCAAGAATAAATCAAAATATTGTCAATAAATACAACCACAAACTTATCCAAATATGGTTGGAAGATCTGATTTATCAAATCTATAAAAATAGCAGGAGCACTAGTTAAACCGAAAGACATAACAAGAAATTCATAATGCCCATACCTCGTTCTGAACGTGGTTTTCAGCACATCTAACTCTTTAACTCTCAACTGATAGTAGCCGGATTTCAAGTCAATCTTTGAGAACATTGTTGCCCCTTTCAATTGGTCGAACAAATCATCAATCCTTGGTAAAGGATACTTGTTCTTTATCGTAACTTTATTAAGTTGATGATAATCAACACAAAATCTCATGGATTTCTCTTTCTTCTTTACAAATAACACCGGAGCACCAATGGAGAAAAACTCGATCTCGTAAAACCCTTATCTGTCAATTCTTGCAACTGAGCCTTCAGTTTTTTCAACTCGGTTGGAGCCGTTCTATACTGAGCTATCGATATTAGAGTAGTCCCCAGTACCAAATCAATAGTAAACTCAATCTCTCTGATCGGAGGTAACCCAAGCAACTCTTCTGGAAACACATCCAAATATTCACAAACTATCGGCACTGATTCAAGTTTCGATTGAGACATCTTTGTATTCAACACCTAAGCAAGATAATCTTCATACCCTTTTTCTTACGTATCTCTGAGCAGACATACACAAAATCACAATAGGTAACTTACTTGATTCATTGGTTTCAACCCAAAGAACCTCACCATTTCCACATTTCAATTCAAGAGTTTTCTGTCTACAATTTATTTTAGCATCATGCAGTGTCAACCAGTCCATACCCAAAATAACATCAAACTCATTGAATGGCAACAACATTAAGTCAGTGAGAAAACAGTGACCTCGAATCATCAAAGGACAACTCTTACAAACCTTATCCACTAGCACATATTTGCCTAAAGGGTTTGACACTTTAATCACAAACTCAGTAAATTCAACATGCAATTTCTTACTAGATACCAAATTCATGAAAATATAAGAATGAGACGATCCAAGATCAATCAATGCAAAAATAGTCGTATCATAGAGAGAATGTGACAGCTCTAATTTAGTCCTAATCGAGAAAGTGGTTTCGGGACCACAAATTCGAATAAGAGAATTTAATAATATTATTTTACGTGTTTAATTTATGTGAATTAGCATGTGTAAAAATTCTGTGATTTAATTTTTTTCGTTGGATGTTTAATTTAGAAAAAGGACTTAACTGCGTAAATTATAAAAGTTGATAACTAATTAATAAGTGCTAAATTGCTCTTGTCTTTTAAAGGAGGAGTCCTTAAAAAGAAATAAGTCCATTTGCAAGGAAGTGGACGGTGGTGGGAGTGAGTATGTGTTGTTAAATGCATGGTAGTATAATGATGATATGAAAATTTAGTTTTTTTTCATGATATGAAACATGAATAAAATAATGCATAAAAAAAGGTGATAAAAACAAAGTGATTGTATGTAAATGGACGGTAATAGCCTTGTATATTATATGGTTTATTGTTAAGTGTCAAGGTTATATTGGTAAAACAATTATAACTTATATTATAACAAAAACATAATAAAAGTAAAGTATTTTCTTCATTTCTTTTTACTTGGCCAAAAACATTAAAAAGAAAAAGGAAGAAACAAGCTAGGGATTCGGTAACTTAAAGCTAAAAATTCAAGGTAAAATTTTGTTAATTTGATTATGTTTTAATGTTTTTGAGTTCTTTGGCCGATTCTATCTTAGACCCATGGAATTACTTCTTGATTTGGTGTTGGATACATGTTCGGTTATGATAGAAAGTGTTATATTGGAAATTTTGATAGGAAGTGATGAATGAGTGTTCAATGGACACTATGATGTTAAAATTCATGTGAATATAAGTTTATAAGTTTAAATGATGAAATTGGTGCTTTGTGTAACTTAAATGCTTAAGAGAGCATTCGACTTTGATATATATATGAATAAAAAAAAATCAGTGTTGGATGATTTGAATGGTATGTAGTTAAAAATTTAGTTTAAGGTTTGATAAAATTTGTTAAGGGTTAATTTAAGGGGTATGTGCAAACTCATTGGTGGTTAATATTTTTTAAAATGGAATTGGTAGAAAGACGAGAGTGAAGCTTGTTAAATTGTTATGTGTATGGCTTTGGGATACATGGAAAGAAATTGACTAGTGTGGTATTTTGAGAAGACTATGTTAATTATAAGAAATGAATGTTGAATTGTTGGCATTTACATGCATGTTTGCCGATTATTAAATTAAATGATGATTTGACTAAGTGTTGGAGTATTAAAATGTTGAAAAGAGAAGTTGCTGTATATGTAGTAATAAGAAAGGAAATTGTCTTTGTCAAATTAATCATGTCATTATTAAAATAAGCTATGAAATAATGAAATTAAGTGTCAAATAAAAGAATTTAGTTGTGTGTGTGAAATTGGCAAATGGTGAGCTTTGGTAGCTTTATGAAGTATACGGCCTTGGTACATTCATGAAACTAATGCATGGAATTGGTGTTTTAAAGTTCATAAATATATTTCAAGGGCTTAATGATATTTGACTAATGTGGTTAAAGTGTAAATTTCATGTTAAATGTTTAATGATGGTGTTTAATTGATAATTTGATTGTTGGAGTTGCCGAATGAGATTAATAAAAGGGTTGATGTATTCGGCTTTAATGTATTAATAGGAAGAAATGAGTTGTTCATAGTTAAAATGTTGGATTAAATTGTAGGATTAATTTTGATATAGGATTATTATACTTGAACAAGTTATAGTGAAGACCAAAATTTGTTAGCGTAATTAATAAATGGGCATATTAGCAATTAGAGTAAATTCTAAATCTTTGATGTTAAAATTTTGCATGTGTATATTTTTATATATACATATTTGAATGAAAACAATTTGGTTAAGAGATTAAACAAGTTAATTTGTTTAATTTAGCGCAAGAACTAAGGGAGCTAACTTCGGATAACGGGAAAACAAAACTTGTAGAATAGTTGATCCGTAATCGTTCGACGATAATAGTGGTAAGTTCATATGTGTTTAAGCTTGATTCTTTTTATATGCCTAAGAGTTAAATTAATATGGCAAAGAGAAGGTTAATTTTATTTAGTTAATGTGCCGAATATGTATTGATTTAAGGCTATAAGCCGATTGTGGCTAGTATGCTTAAGTTGAATGTGAAAAAAATAACGCTACTTACCAGTGTAGGTAATAAGCTTTTATGAGAATAGAGTTGGATGTGAAATAATAACACTGCTTACCAGTATAGGTAATTAAGCCTTTATGAGAATAAAAATGAGTGTGTGAAATGAAAATAAGAGTATAATATGTTGTATAGCCGTACGACAAAATTTATGCAATAAAAATGATGCTTTGCTATGTGTTAAGGCCGGTTGGCAAGTTATGAAATTAAATAATGTAAATATTATGTGCTTATGATCGAATGATGATAAGCTTTTGTTAATGTGTTTGTGCTATGTGTGCACTTATGTATGGAATCAAAATAGCACTATGTGTGCGTATATATATAAGATGGAAATGGCATTATGTGTGCGTATATGTATGGAAGAAAATGGCACTATGGGTGCATGCAATTGTTAATTAAATATGGAGGTGCAATGTGTGTGCGAATAAATAAGAAGCACTATGTGTGCGATTCAGTTAACCAAGCACGATGTGTGCGAAATTGGTTGTCGAGCACTAAGTGTGCGAGTTCAATTCTGTTTCAAAATGAATTTGCTACATTGTTGAAACAGATGCGGTAAGTAAATGTGGATTGACTACAGTACTGTGTTATTCGGGCCTTTGGCCTAGCAAGCTTTAAGCTGGTGATTATTATCGGGCTTCGAGCCTAGCAGGCGTAAAGCTGGTGAATAAATATCAGACTAAAAAGTCTAGCAGGCTTTGTGCCGGTGACAAATTCAAGTTATTACCTAGCAGGCGTGATGCTGGTGAAATGATATTCGGGCTTTTGAGCCTAGCAGGCGTAATGCCGGTGAAATGATATCGGGCCTTGAGCCTAACAGGCGTAATGCCGGTGAAGTAATTTCAAACTTAAAAAGTCTAGCAGGCTTTGAGCCAGTGATGAAACTCGGGTTTTATACCTAGTAGGCCAAGTGCCGGTGAATTTAATGAAAGTATATGACTACGAGATCTTGTGTTAAGATGGCAAATTGAATTCGTATTATATATTAAGTGGCTCAGGTATGTGATACTTACCCATTTATGTGAAAATGATTCGTATTGGATTTTGATTATGTTCATTTCTGAACATTTGGTTCATGTGAATTTATTCATGGAACTTTATTAATTATGTATGTGGTTATGAATAAAGAAGGAATGTTTTAATGTGGAAATGATATTAAATTATAGCTCAATTTGAGTGAATTAAAGTTGGCATCGAGATTTTGAAGTGTTCTTGTTTATATGAAATTGAAGCTAATCGAGTGACTTGCCATTAGTGCATATATGTGATTAGATATATTCGGCCCTTGTGGAATTGTATACATGGAGGATATATTTTGTCATGTGTGATTTTGCATTTTTTTTAAAGAAATGATTTGGTATTGCTTCAATAAGCAATAACTGTAAACAGAAGCTTTGGGTTACAGCAGTGGTGTAACTTTGAAAATACACTAAAAATAGTGGAAGATGAGTTATAGACTAAATAAAATATGGAATTAAAGCTTAATGAATCTAGTTTCACATAAAAGAAACCGTGGAAGCAAAAGAATTGCCTATAATGAGATATTTGAAGTTGGGTGAGATAGAGTCAGAATGACTCCGAAATCCCCTATTTTGTTTTGAGAAAATCATTATAAATTGTAAAAAAAAATATTGATGTATATGCTTATAATCCTTAATGAGTTATTTTCAAGATAAATAGACGAGAACATTATCCGAGTTCTGATCTATGAGATAATTAAACTTTAGTACAGAAGGGTTGGAACTGTCAGATAGTGAATGAGGGGTAACTTTGAGGAATAAACTGTATTAATTGGCCAAGTAAAAAATTCTGGAAATTTTATGGTAGAAAATGAAATGAGTCTAGTTTTGGGGAAATTTTACAGAACTTGATTTGGAGTTTTGTAGCTCCAGATATAAATAAATTGGTGACTATTTCTCAGGAAGACAGCTTGTAGTGAACTTGTGATTATGTTGTAAACATTGGTAAAACTTGTTAATGAGTTGCTTATTGTTTTCATGTGAAACTTACTAAGCGTAAAGCTTACTCCCCTCTTCTTTCCCATATTCCCTAGGTTGGCAGGTTAACTCGAGTTGGAGGCCGTCAGAGATAATATCACACTGTCGAGTCTACGATATTGGTGTAAGTAAATCCAACTGTTTCTAGTCTATGGCATGTATAGGGTTGTAAAGTGAATAGGTAATATTATGATTTAGCCAAAAGCATTGGCTTGTGGTTAAGGTAGTATGCATTCTTGTAAATCGGTCTATGTCGGCTAATAATGTTATAGACCTTTATAATTATTCTTATGCTTGTATGTTATTATTTCTTATGATGTGATTTATAGCATAATTGTTTTGAAAAAAATTTTACGACCCGATTTTACATGATTGGTTGAGTTTAAGTCTGGTACCACCTTGAACCCTGTTCTAGCGTTGAATAGGGTGAGGGGTCTTACAGAGAAAATGTACTAGTGATAACATCAGAGGGAGGATGTATCCTTACGAGCTCGAATGGCATAAGCTCTCGCAGGTGCTCTAGCTTTCGATCTCACAGCCGAATCTTTAGATACACCTTTGCTACTGGTCCCATTTCCCATATTTCTTACTGGCCTTCCTCTAGCTGTAGTATTACTCGATCTTGCATTCTAAATATTATCTTTCTCAACCATTTCAAGGCAGTCTCGAATAAAGTGATCTTAGGAGCCACATTTGAAGCAAGCCCGATTATTCATCCTGCATTCACCGGGATGTCGTCTACCACAGTGTTGACATTCAGGCTTATTAGACCTAGCATTACCAACACTCGCTATGGATGTAGTTTGGGCATTAGAACCCAAATATTACTTCCCTCGATCTCTGTTAGGATACCCAGCTGAAACATTTGAACAAATATGTATTTCCCCTGATTTCTTTGACGAGGACTGAAATGACTTATCGGTCTCTTTCTTGAGTCTCTAGCCTCAAATTCAGCCTTTCCCTTTTCTTTGCTCAGCTCTTCTGCTTTACAAGCTCGGTCGACTAGTACGACAAATTCTTTCAACTCTAAAATCCCAACTAATAGTCTGATATCCTCATTCAGCCCATCTTCGAATCTCTTGCACATGATAACTTCAGTGGAAACACATTCTTGGGCATATTTACTGAGCCTAACAAACTCTTGCTCATATTTAGTCATAAACATATGGCCCTGTTTCAGCCCTAAAAACTCCTTGCGTTTTTAATTAATAAACCACTGACTAATGTACTTCTTTCTGAATTCCTCTTGAAAGAATGCCCACGTAACCCTCTCTCTCGGTACCACAGATACTAATGTCTTCCACCAGTGATATTTGGAATCCCTCAATAATGATATAGCACATTTCAAGCATTCTTCAGGGGTGCAAGAAAAGCTCATCAAATACCCGGATAGAGTTCTCAAGCCGTAATTCCGCTCTCTAGGGATCATCATCAACATTCGATCAAAAATTCTTTAGCCGGTTGCTTTCGAATCTTATTGACTAGCGGCTTGTTTAGTCTTACCAATTCCACACCTTGGGGAGCTATGAGAACTGATTGAGGATAAGGAGGGGGTGGAGGGTGTTGAGCTTTGGGATTTGCCTGAACAAACTCAGAATACCACTCATTCATCATATGGAGGAAGGCTTTCCTAGACTCTCCTCCCTGAATAATCATCACGGGTCTACCCTCAGGTGGTGCAGTCCCTTGAGCAAGAGTCGGTGCATTACTTTCAACTTTATCAGCTATTTCTTAATTGGGATCCATTTGCTATATGAAAATGCAATTTAAATTGTCAAGAGTCATCACACTATCAAAATTTATTTATGGCATATATAGCTAGACTCTCATATATGTTATGTTAGTTTGAGAATCAACTAAACCATAGCTTTGATACCACTAAATATAACACTCCTTACCCGTATTTGACTTTTTTTTTCACTCAGTCAAGAATTACAAATTTTAGCATTTACAATAAATGCTAACATACTACTAGAGCAATTTAAACCCCCCAACACCAGAGATCCTCACCCTATTACAAAAACCAAAACTCAACAGAAGACAACATACAAACCTCAAAGACAGAATGCAAACACCCATAAGAACCCTGAAAACCCCACCAGTTAAGCATTCCTCAAAATAAAAAACAACTCCAGTAGAAAAAACCCCATACAACCACATAACAGCTTACTACACACCATTAGGAACATGTAAGACACGCTCCAAAATTCACCACCATGCCTTAAACAAGTTAGATTTTCTATACCTACAAACCCCAGCGCAAAGGCCATCAAACACACATATCGACGTTGAAATAGGTTACGAGGCATTACTAGACTTAAATACAAGCAAACGCACATATCCAAGCTATAAATTTGAGTCCAAATTAAAACTTTGTGCATTTAATCATAAAGTCCCTAATGTGAGCCTTCAAGGATTTAAAAATGCATTGGAAGTGATTCGGGACTAAACCGAGAACTTTAGAGATTTTTACAACACTTAAAAAATCTTCAACTAGATAGGGGTCACACACCCGTGTGGACATGGGACATGGCCATGTGGGCAGGCCGTCTAGTCACACACCCGTGTCCCTACCCCGTGTAACTCTCTAACTTGTAACCCATGAACAAATTGAGATGACACGGCTAAGTCACACACCCATGTGCTAGGTTGTGTGGAAAATTAATTTTCAAAAAATAGGTGTAGACTTCACACGGCCAGGGTACACGCCCGTGTTTAAGGCCATGCCGTCCACACGGTTGAGACACACGTTCGTGCCTTTGCCCGTATGCTCAATTCTGAGCATTCTATTTCTCAAAATTTAGGTACAGGGAACACACGACCTAAACACACACCCATGGAACAGACCGTGTGTCACATACGGCCTAGACACACGCCCGTGTGTCTACCCATGTGGACAAAATAAGGGCTATTTACAAAGCCATTTACCACCCTGATACACAAAAACACTTATACCAATTCAAAGCACATAACATAATATACTTAAGCAACCAAACATCTACAACCAATACATCAACATGCCATTCACATGTTACATATATTATGCATAAACATCACATGCTTAATCATTCAAACCATGCAAACTTGCACATTCATGAAAGATATCGTCATATGATTATAAATGTGACCAACATTAGGCAACATTTAACAGCCTTATAAGCCAACATTTTTGGCCAAATCAATTATGACATATAATAAAATGACCAAGTCCTCTATATATACCATAACTCAAAATGTTTAAAACTATATATACCCAAAAGATAGTTTGATAGTGTAAAGCGATCCTCTGAGGATCTCCAATCCGAGTTAGCTTGGTGACACTATGAAACATGGAAAATAAATGGTGTACGTTATATAGCTTAGTAGGCTCGTATGCAGGAAATACGCAACCTTACCATGCATAAAACATTCTAATAAAATAACATAATTAAAATGTAAACTTATCATAGTCATACTCATACTCATTTCTTCACAAAACTTACCTCATATTCATCATTTCACCGTAGATAATACAAACATAACTTTCACACGTACCTGTGTCACTTAATTCGATTATAATATCATTCTCCTCTTAACTTTTCCTGTTGAACAATTTCGAAATTGCTAAGGATACTCGGAAATGATACATAGGTGGTACAATGCCATATCACTAATATGGTCTTATATGTAATCTCGTATCGATGCCAATAGCCCAACTATGGTCTTACACTAAATTGAGAATCGATGCCATGTCCCAGACATGGTCTTACACGAAATATTACAACGATGCCATGTCTTAGACATGGTCTTACACAAAATATTACATTGATGCCATATCCCAGATATGATTTTACACGAAATCTCATCCCAACAATCCTAATGTCATGACATTTATATCCTATGTTATTCCTGAGGTTCGTATGAGACCTTTTTGCTCACTGAATCATCGTCGAACACATTCGTAGAGTTAAACTCATCCACACGAAACAAACATACAGTTCATGTAATATTAAATCATTTAAATACAATTAATTTAAAGTTTATTTTTCAACATACGAACTTATGTCGGTACAAAATGGCAATTTGTTCGATTAGTCCATAATCTTGTCCTTTCCCCGGTTAAAGCCAATTCCTTGTCTTTCTTGATCTATAATACTGCATTTAACTTATTTAATCACCAAATTTATCAATTCAGCCGAAAAGCACTTTATGGCAGGAATTACATTTTTGCCCCTAATTTTTAACTTTTTTATATTTTGGTCCTTAGGCTCGTAAAATGAAATGTATTCATTTTCTTCGACACCTATGCCTAGCTGAACCTTATACATACTCATACTAGCTCACATTTTCCATTTAATGACACTTTTACTACTAATTTATAACTTTTTTTTACAAATAAGTCCTTTTTGACATTTTCATCAAAATTTACCTAGTAAATGTTGTTTATCTAACACCAAACATACATTTTCTACCATTAGACATCAAAATATATGCATGTCCAAAATGGGTAAAATTTTGGACTCTGATTATACTTCAAAATAGTCCTTGGAAAAGCTAGATTAGGTGACAAGGATATCAAAAACATGAAATTCATTAATAACGGGGCTAGAACGGACTTACAATCGAGCTTGAAAGTGGCAAAAACCTACCTATGTCTTCCTCTTCAATTTTTGGCACAGAAAGATGAATTAAAGAAGATGAACGTATTTTATTTGGTTAATTTTGTCTTTATTTACCAAATGACCAAAATGCCCTAATGTCTAACTCTGATATTTCACCTAACCATGTCCATTTTTGTCCAAACTAAAGTATAATGGTCTAATTACCATATAAAGGCCTCCAATTAAAAGCTCATAGCAATTAGACACCTCTAGCTTCTAGAACACACATTTTGCACCTATTGCAATTTAGTCCAATTAGTCAAATTAGACCCTTTATCGGTAAAATTTCTTAAGGAAATTTTCACACAATTTTTCAATCATACAGTAGACCTTAAAATAATATCACAATAAAATTTTCTACTTCAGATTCATGGTCTCAAAACCACTATTCTAATTTGGCCCTAAATCGATGTAACATCCCAAACCTGGCCTAGACGTTATGGCCATATCTAGTAGTGTCACATTGGAGTGTTTTGAAATCGTGGACTTATTATGTCTTGATTTAATACAAAACTTTTTTAGTTTAGATGAAAACATCAATTCATCAATCTTAGTTTATCTAGTTATAAAAGTAGTTACTTTAAAAAATTAGTTAAATTACGGAAGCTTTGCTTAAATTCTTGTTTGTTATAAAACCGTGGTTTTTTTTCAAAAAAAAAAAAACAAATATCTTTGGTCAAAACTGTGCCCTAGAGCTAATATATTTTGAATGAAATAAGTAAACCCAACATTTTAGTTTAAAGTTTAAATAACAGCCTTATTACAAACCCAAGATAAAATAATAATCCAAAATAACTTAAATCCGGATGCAGTTTAAAACAAAGTGTAGCCGTTTGCAAGTCCCACGCAACACCAAATTGTCTATGCCTCAGGATTACCTGCACAGTAAAAATAGATAGGTGAGTTTGCAAAAACTCAGTGTGTGATCCCGTGCATAACATATTCACAAAAATAGTCTGGGCCTAAGCCCATTTCAGAACAATATAGCATGCATACAGAATTCTACCCAACCAACCTCTACACTCCATCTCCGTCTAGCCCATCACTCCACGTGGGGATATATTCAACCCACCCAACCCTACACTCCACAGTGTAGTACCGATGCAGCACTATCGATAAATTGCAGCAAGGCTGCCTGAATATTGGGCTAGAAGCCAACAGAATAATGCCGCAAAGTTGCCAGTACAGAACACTTCATCCATAAGCATATACCTAACCTCCATGCAATGCAACATAATTAATGTCATATTATATCATAATCCAGAGTATTGACATATATATTATCTCATAGCATGTATAATCATCCAATCAACATACAAGGTCAAAATGGCATTTTACCCACGAGGGGTATTTTGGTCATTTTGCCCTTTAGGGCATTTCAGTCGTTTATCAGTGTGGGCCTAAGTATGTGGAAGCCAGTAAGCCCATGTTCATCTAGTGACACAGACGTCCTAACAGTCTAGAAATTCGTATATAGACTAAGGCCCATTTAGCGGCCATGGCCCATTGGGCCCATTTGGCCCATTTTGGCCCATCTCACGAAATCACTCATGATGACCGTTTTTCGATGTAGGGCCACAATCAGTGGCCCTAGCCGTTCACATGTACGTTCACATGCCTATGTGGCCAAATGCTTGATTCATCGGATTTAAAGTATTTAACACTTCAAAATTTTACCTTCGTAGTTTAATAGTGTGGTTAACACACCTGATTGCGATAAGTCAGCACTACCTCACGGCGTCGAACCTAAATCCAAGCATAATCCCATTTAGTTCTTTAAACGATAAAGAAACATGCACCCTCACAACACCTACCCATCAAGCGATAATGGTTGCTCACCTTGAATAGTAATCGGCTCCTACCCTATATCCTTGCTTGCAGCCGCCTTCTAAACCTTAATCAACACTATATAATATTATCACCTTATTAACTAAGACTGAATAAGAAACAGATTCGAACCAACGAATAACGACTTACTAAATAAAGAAAGTGAACACTTGAAAGCGATAAGGTATCGTCTCTACACCTTCCTCAACAAACCCGCAATCCTAACACATTCGGTCAATACATGGAGTTACAAGACAACATCCAAGCAAAAAAGTAATTGAGAAGAAAGGGATACTTTTAAACCATGAATAAAGAAATCAATACCCTTGAGAAGAAGACTTACAAAATATTTAGCCAACACTCGAACCTAGCAATTGCCCGAATTGCATTAAGGGAGAAGAGCAATAAGGTGCAAGCAATTAAGGCAAAGAGACTAGAAGTAGAAAGAAAAAGTGAAGTAAAAGGCCAATGGTGTATTCGGCTATAGAAGATAACGCAAAAACAAGGGAGATGAAGTCAGAAGAGTATTCGGCTTTTGAATAAAAGAAAGGGCAAGTGATGCTAGAACATTCGATCAAGAAAGGTTATACTGAAACAACTGAGGAGAATAAACCAAGGAAGTATTCGACTTTTGAATGGCCAAACAAAAAGAAAATATGCTTGAGAAAAACAAGAAAAATATTTAGCTACAGCAGAACCAAAAGAATAGAAAAATGAAGAAAAAGGGGAGAAACGAGTCTCTAGATTCGGCTAATAGAAAAACTACAAATTTCGTGAGAGTTCACTTTAGTTGCAATTTTGGCACACCCTCAAAAGAAGAAAAGAATTTGGAAACACTAAGAAAAATAATGGGGAAAAAGAACACAAAGAAACCCAAAATGAACAAAAAAATTTGGCTTCCACACTCTTCAACCCACCAAACTGAATGCCCCTTGCCACATAACTCAAATTTGGAACCCCACTCCATTCTTATCAATTCCTTGATTTTCTCCTTGATTTTAGTCACCAACCAAGTTTGAAACACATTCAAACTTTTTCAATCTACTTTCCCCTAGAAACTCTCCATGACCGATTCAACCCTCCATCTAGAGGAGTTTTGGCCAAAAATAACCACTTCCACAGCATAGGAGCAAAAACAAACCTCCTTTTGCCCCACCTGTACCTCGAACTCACGCCCCTACACCCACATGAGGTGCTACTTATCCCTTGAGCCAGCAGGCTCATTTCTGTCATGATTCACACACTATAATTTAAAAGGCTTTCAACCCAACGCCAATATCCCTTTAAGCGCAAAAGAAAAAATTTTCCATAGGCTAAGGCTCGAACCTAGGCCTTCCTGGAGACTCCCAAACACCTCTAACACAACTAGCAAGCCACATAAACATGCAACTATGCCAATCCATGCAAGATCAAAAATCAAAAATATTTGGGCGTTACAATCGGTCTGTTACAACTCTCCCCCTTTATGGATTTTCGTCCCTGAAAATCTTACCTGAAAAGAGGTTTGGGTACTATTTTCTCAAGGCCTCCTCGGGTTCCCACGTAGCCTCTTCTACCCCATGTCTTTGCCATAGAACTTTTACTAGGGCTATACTTTTATTTCTTAACTATTTAACTTCCCGAGCTAAAATTTTGATCGGTTCTTCATCATATGTCATACCCAGTCAAATTTCAACCTATGTTGGAGAAATCACATGCGAAAGATCAGAATGATATTGTCATAACATTGACACATGAAACACATTATGAATCCTTTCCAACCCTGCTGGTAAAGATAATCGATATACCACTGGTCTTATTCTTTCAATAACCTCAAATAGACTAATAAAACGCGAGCTCAACTTGCCTTTACGGCCAAATCATAGAATCTTCTTCTGCGGAGACACTTTCAGAAATACTTTATCACCCACCTGAAATTTGATCTCTTCTCTTTTCAAATCTGCGTACGACTTTTGTCGATCTAAAGCAGCTTTCAAATAGTCATGGATTACTTTCACTTTTTTTGAGGTTTCTCTAACCAAATCAACCCCGTGAATCTATCTCTCACTGAGCTCGATCCAATAAAAAGGAGTTCGACATTTGCGGCCATACAATGCCTCATATGGTGCCATCTTTATACTCGACTGAAAGCTGCTGTTGTAAGCAAACTCAACCAAAGGTAGAAATTTCTCCCAACTACCTTCGAATTCTAGAACACAACATCGGACATGTCTTCAAAAATTTGAATTACTCTATTAGATTGATCGTTGGTTTATGGATGAAATGCAATACTAAATTTCAATTTTGTACCCAAAGCTTCTTGCAACTTTTTCTAAAATCTCGAAGTAAACCTCAGATCTCTATCTGAAATAATAGAAATAGGCACTCCGTGCAATCTCACAATCTTAGTAATGTACAGTTCAGCTAGCTTATTAAGTGAATAGTCAGCACGTATTGGAATAAAATGAGCCGAGTTTGTCAATAGATCAACAACAACCCAAAAGACATCTTTCTTCTTCGGAGTTAAAGGCAAACCCGTTACGAAGTTCATTATAATCCTATCCCATTTCCACTCGGGTACCATCACTGGCTGAAGTAAACCTGTAGGCACTTGATGTTCGGTGTTTACTTGTTGGAAAATCAAACATCTTGATATGAACTTAGAAATATCTCGCTTCATACCCAACCATCAATACAATTTTTTCAAATCATTATACATCTTTGTACTACCCGAATGAACTAATAGACAACCACTATATGCTTCGTGTAAAATTTTTTGAGTCAACTCAGCATCTTTAGGAACACAAACCCTACCTCGAAACATTAAATAGTCATCGGCCACTATTTGAAAATCTGAATCACTAGTCGATTCGCACTGAACTCTTTTAGCTTGAAGTTCTTTGTCACTTTTGTGAGCTTTGAAAATTTGCTAAATGGGTACCTGTCTAGCTTTTAGCTCAGCTAGAATCAAACCATCATCAAACAAAGTCAATCTCGTATTCGTAGCTTTCAAGGCGAACAAAGATTTCCTACTTAAAGTATCAACGACTACATTTGCCTTTCCCAGATGATAATTGATTACCAACTCATAGTCTTTCAACCACTCAAGTCATCTTCGTTGTCGAAAGTTCAAATCCTTTTGAGTCATCAAATACTTCAAACTTTTATGATCGGTACAGATATGACATTTCTCACTGAATAAATGATGTCATCAAATCTTTAAAGCAAACACAATGGTGGCCAATTCCAAGTCGTGTGTCGAATAGTTCTTCCTATGCGATTTCAACTACCTCGAGGCATAAGCTATCACTTTGCCCTTTTGCATCAATACACAACCTAGACCATTTAATGACGCGTCGCTAAAAATTTCAAACTTTTTCCCGGACTCATGTTGCATTAAAACTGGTGCCTCAGTTAAGAATGCCTTCAGCTACTTAAAACTCTTTTAGCATTTCTCTAACCATTCAAACTTAACATCTTTCTGTAACAGTCTTGTCATAGGTATAGCAATCATCGAAAATCCCTTAACAAAACGTTGATAATATCTGACCAAGCCTAAAAAGCTTCTAACCTCGGATACATTCCTCGGCGGTTTCCAATCAACAATTTCCAAAATTTTACTCGGATCAACCCTTATACCTTCCATAGAGACAATATGTCCCAAAAGTTTTACTTCTCAGAGCCAAAACTCACTTTTGCTGAATTTAGCAAACAATTTCTTATCTCTCAAAGTTTGCAATACAATTCTTAAATATTCGGTATGCTCCTTCTCATTCCAAGAATAAATCAAAATGTCGTCAATAAATACAACCACAAAATTATCCAAATATGGTCAGAAGATCCTATTCATTAAGTCTATAAAAACAACGGGAGCATTAATTAAACTGAAAGGCATAACAAGAAATTCATAATGCCCATACCTCGTTCTGAACGCGTGATATGCGTGATATGAAGTAATAAAATTTATAAAATTGATCGTACCAAAAACTAACTAATATCACGAATTTAAGGCAAGCGCACCTATCGAACAGTAGTATAGCTTAGTGGCAAGACCGAGATATCATACCCGAAGAAACCAAAAGTACTAGTACTAACTTTCTTTCTATTATTTAACCTAAAAAAAAGGGGGTTTTATGAAACTAAACTAATGCTAAAACTAAACTATGAATACAAAAAAAGTAAATTGGGGAAAAACTCTTTGGGAAAGACTGATTGATTGGGCAATACTCAAGGGAGAATCCACCTAGACTTCACTTGTTATCAATTCTTGAGCTAGATGGTTTATTCACTTGACTTGATCCGTAAAGATCCCTAACTTATGTTAATACCTCCGTCAAGGATAAGAACAACTAATCCTAGGTTGATTAACTTAAATCTCTTTCTAGTTAAAACCCCTAGTCTTGCATTAACTCGATCTATGGATCCCCTTATTAGGTTTGACCCTAATCCGGTAGATTTATGTCACCCTATGTCTAGGTTGCATGCAACTCCGCTTAATTATGCTAGATCTACTCTTAAACAGGGACTTTTGCTCCTCTGCATAAGCACATCAGTTTCTTGAATTAATACCTAGGATTATTAAAACAAGAATTAAGAACACATAATTAAGAATAATTCAAGTATTTATCATATAACTCAAGATAAAATAATAACAAGATCTGCTTAGGTTTCATCCCCCTCAAGTATTTGGGGGAATTAGTTCATAATTAATAAAGAAAACATCTCAGAAGAAATAAGATAACAAAACATAAAAAACCCAAAAACCCCTGAAGGAATTTAGGGAGATCCTCTGTCTTGATGTAGAATTCGGCTTTTGGGATAAATCAATCGGCTTCCCTTGGAGTAATCCCTTGCTTCCACTCTTTGTGTTGGTAGAAATAAGGCGCTCCTTTGTGGGAGAAAGAGTACACCCTTTAAGTTGCCTCCTAGGGTCTTTATGTAGAGCTTTGGGATGCCTTTCTTAGCCTCTAAGTATTCAAATCTGAGTGAAATTGCACTTCCTCACGATAGGGACATGCCCGTGTGCCACGCCTGTATGGATCGATAAGAGGCCGTGTGTGGTCCTGTCGAGGATAGCACGGCCGTGTGGCCTGGCAGTGCTTGTCGGGGCTGGGCCGTGTTGGACCTTATTTGGCACGGTCGTGTGGTGAATCCTTGGGCTGTGTCATTTTTGCACTTTGGCCCATTTTCTTCGTTTTCAGCTCGTTTTTCGTTCTTTTCTCTTCCCTATGCTCTTTTGAGTATAAAACATGAAATAGAAGGATTAAGAGCACCAATTCTCACAAATTTAATAATAATTCATCCAGAAATTAGGCTAAACATGAGGTAAAAATATGTATAATTTACTATTTATCAAATACCCCCACACTTAAGCCTTTGCTTGTCCTCAAACAAAATCTCAATCTGTAATCAAGAATCATTCTTCGCAATTCACAATCTTTATCAATAATGTTTCAAACTAATTCACAGGCAGTCATACAATGAAAATTCAATCAGAAGAACATGAAAGATTCAATTACTTTAAGTTGAAAATTTTATCGTCGAAACATAAGTTTCCTCCCTTCTTCTAAGTAATCATCTCTCAATTGAAATCAACAAGATTTGACATCCTCACTAAAGATTCACTCTATCCACTCAAAGTGTTTAGGGTTCAAGAATAAAGTACTCTCTAGTCAACCTGAAAAGTTATTACCATAGGCTTGCAAGAAAATCAAATCTCCACCACTATAGTTTGATATGATACATCGATCAAAAGGTCTTTTAACGGTTGTAATGGGGCTTGGTTAGGGGTGTTTTCACAAGCTGTAAAAGAGGGTTAGAATCAAGGTTTGAACTGAAAAATTATCTAGCTAGAAAAATCTCTATCACTAGAACATATTTCTAGAGCTAGTTCTTATGTTAACATCATTTCTGCCTTGGTAGCCTTAAAATAGAAATATGCAAAAAGAAATTTAAACTATTACAACTGAATTTCTTTAATATACATACGTTTTTTTTAAAGAACAATTCAAGTACAATACAATATGTTGAATATTTACAACTTTACAATCTGGAAAAGAGAATAAAGCTAGATAATAATTCAACTCGAATCTCGACAAAAATAGGGATCAAAGTAATGAATGGAATTCAACAAAAATATGTTATGGGTTAAAATTAGAGGTAAGTCAAAGAATAGGTTGTTAAGCTCAATGGGGTTCACTAGGGGTTAATTTATGGAGGTAGGCTTTTATGGAGTAAGTGGGTTAAATCTTAAGTGCCTTTATCATTTCGGTATATCAAATCAATGATGTGGTCTTGACATGTATAATCAAAGCAAGTTCTAGAATAGCAAATCAGTATTGACTCACTGAAAGCAATAATAAAAGTGAGCACGAAAGAATGTATGCTCAAAAGGCTTAAAATCTCACCAGAATTATGGCATTTGATTCCTGCGAATTTCAAATCTCAAGATAACACTTAAAATTAAGGAAATTAACTTATGAAAAAAAATTGGAATCTCAAAAATTTCAACTTATCATGCTTGATTCTCTAATGTTTTAAAGTTTGAATATTCAAAGTACAAGTACCTATGTCTTAATTCTCACATATCAATAAAAATCATAAATCAATCAGAATTAATTTCTAATAGAAGATTGAAGATAATGCAAAGAGTGAAAGTGAGAATTTGAGAACAATGCAACAAGTTAATAATTTTCAGGGATTTCAAGGAGAATGTAATGACTGAAAGTAAGTTCCCCCCCACACTTAAGATGTACATTGTCCTCAATGTACAAGGAAGCATTAGTAGCAATAGAAGCACAAGATCATAAGATAGGGAAAGGTATGAAACTCCCTACTTTGGACGGATTAGTAAGGTGGTGGTACCTACAAAGTGCCTGGGACAATGGAATGTACGGAGGTAGATACTCTGATGGTGGTAGTGTTTGTTTGTCCACAGCTTTTATGTTGTGAGTGTAGGCTTTAGAAATGTCAACTTGGTGAGGTTGTGGCAAGGTTCCCTTTAGAATTTGGATTTGAGCTGTAAAGCTCCTTTGAAACTGCGAAAGCACTTATCATTTTTAGGGAATTTTAGGATTAGAAAAAATTACTCGTTAGGAGATAGCTAATAGGAAATAATAAAATAAACTAAATCTGAAAATACTAATATTCAAATAATGAAAAAGATAAAATGAAAGAAAATAAAAGTAAAAGTAAAAAGGAAAATAAAGTTAGAAGAAAAGGTAAAAATACAGATCAGAGTTTAAATAAAAATTAATATAAAAATAAAGTTAAGAGGAATAGAAGTCTCTAATCCTCAGATGGGTCACGCGGTGACGGTGGTGATGTGGATATGCTGGCATATCTGCTGTAGTGTCGCATCGATGTGATCGAAGTGCTGGAAGCATTGCTGCTCGAATCGTGATAGACGCTCAGATATGTCAGCGTATGAAGCTGCCACATAAACTGGGCGGTGAGGGGGTGGTGGCTCAGCTGGCCCCTCCTCTGGTGGTGGGACATCATTAGTAATGTCTTCTGGATCCTCCTGTTCAGCCCCTTGGATGAGTCAAAACTGTAAGGGGTCGGCTCCAAGTCTGCGCTGGATCATCCTCATATGTAGCATGGTCTGGATGCCCTGAGGGGACATCTAGCCTATCAGTGTCTATGAGGATGTCTGGGCCACGGTGTTGAGTAGCCCGAAGTAGCGGGCTAGGCGTGTGGTGTACAGGCCCATGGATATTGGCCCCTTGCGATGCCTTTCCGTCTGGTGTTGGATGGCATGGGTGATGGAGAAAGCTAGGTCAATGGTGTGAGCGGTCGCCATACTCTAGAGGAAGTATGCATCGTGTGTGTTGACGACACCAGTGCTTTCGCGTCTTCCCGTCAGAGTGTGCAAGGAGGGCGTGAAGGTACCTCAAAGATGGGACGAGGGCGGTAGCCTTAGTGTGACTAGGGTCATATGTAGGATGCCCCTGGGTAATTTCGCGCCAATAATCGATTGGTTTGAGATGGATGCGACAGGGAAGTTTGGAAAAGTCCTCGTCGTCTATGAACTCGTCTGTGTAGAGTCCTAGCGCAATGCCAAACTCGAGGACACTCAAATCCTCCGAGGTGAAATTGAATAGTGCCCGGATCATCATGGTTCGTCATCACCACCTGTAGATGAAATGTAGAGCAGAATTCCAGTGTGAGTTCCATATAGGTGGGCTCGATGATGTCGAAAAATTGTCACCATGGGTCCGTGGATAGTAAGGCTCGAATGGCATCGGTGAGTCAGACTCATTCTAGAGCGTCCCAGTCAATGCAACGTCCGGCGTCTAAGGGGCGAGCTCGTAGGATTTGGAACAACTCCTCTTAGGAGCTCTGTGGAAAATGGAGGAATGGGTGGTAGTTTTCAGCGACAGGCCGCAACGATGAACCACCAAGTCCTTTGCATTTCTTTGAAGGTGGGACAGTAGCTTTCTTATCGTGTGATGTTGACATAATGCCTAAAAACAAATTAACATACATTAGTCCTAAAAATTGAAATTAAATTGAATTAAAAACTATAATAAATATCTATACTAAAACGAAAATTTGCCTAAAACATTTTTAAGATAAAATAGGGAGTAACCTAAATAATATAAATTATCCATCCTAACATGATATCAAATTTAAGAAATATGGGTATGTATTTATACTACATGCATGAGAGTGTAGATAGGAAAAATGGCAATCAAATGTAACTCTAAGTGGCATGAAATCACAAAGTTCTCTATAACATTCTTGATTATTCATGCTAATTCAATTAATTTTATGCTTATAATAATGCTAAGCCTAAATATAATATGATATTGAAATAAAAATAGAAATAAGCAGTAAAAAATTTGAAAGAAAAATGAGAAAATAGAACCGAATGGGAGAGGTATGAGGCAGAGCACGATCGTGGGTGAGGCGGCATGGCCATGAGAGCACTATAGACACTGGCGGCGGCACTAGGGAGGGTTGGGGTAGGGTTTTGGGTGTTGGATTTTAGGGTTTTTGATGAGAAAGATGATGAATAGTGGCCCCTATATATAGATTTTGGGTCACACGAGAGAGGCACACGGCCGTGTGACTCGGGTTTTGCCCATGTTGTTTGAAATTTAGGGGTTTTGGTATGCCTAGTTTGAAGCACACACCCCATGTACCGAGGGCGTGTTAAGGCACACGGCCTTGTCCTAAGGTGTTCGCTTCGCACACGGTCGTGTAATAGGTCACATGCTCGTGTTGGATTTGACAGTGTCGACCACAGTTTTGTGACACGGGCGTGTCACATGACTGTGTTGGGGTCTCATGGCCGTATCGCACGGCCGTGTCCTTCTAGTCTCAGCCCGTGTGTCAATTGACAGTGTTGGCTACGGTTTGGTGACACGGGCGTGGGAAGTTGTCGACGCCTGTGTTTTGGGAAAAATTTTACCCTGCTTGTACACGATCAGGATGCACGACCGTGTCTCTGCTCATAACAACCATACGCCCTTGGACATGCCTGTGGGCATGGCTGTGTGGTCCTTAAATTCTGCATTTAAAAGGGTTAGGTGATGTATAAAAATATTAAAATTAAAAATAAAAGAGAAGTTACTAAGTTAGTGCTCGGGTTACCTCTCGAGAAGCGCTTATTTAATGTCTAAGCTCGACTCTGCCTATGTAACGCCCTAATTTTCGGGTTTCTCTTAGATTGTTCTTTATCTGATAAAATGTTTAAACTCTGGTATGTGGATGTATAATGCATGTTTGAGGAGTGCTAATGGGCCTATGGAAGGCCCAGGTGATGTTAGAAACTCGACAAAATTTTGTATTTTTGACTTAGGAGATAGGGGGCTTGGGAAGTAAGTGTTTTAAGGAATTGTGTATGGTTTATGACACAAAAGGCGCCTTGGTAGAGTGGCTAAATGACGCCACTAGTCTCCTAAAAATGTGGCGTGTGGAGCTTGAAGGAGGGCCAAGGTTCAAGTCCCAGAATATGCAAGTGTGGCGTTTTATTTTGTGCAAAGAGCATGTAAGAGTTTGAAGCAGAGTAAAACTCTGCTTGGAAGAAGTTTGAATCGGTCATAGGAGTGAATCAAGGAGTAGGTTGAGGGGATTCAAATTTTGAAAATAGTGGCCGGCCAGAGGACTCTTGGTAAGGCAATTTCGGCATTTTGCTGTAGGGAAATTGTTTTCGGCTTTAGGCTCTTGTAAGTGACGAATATCCGTTGGGTTTTCTTTTTTTTTTTTTTGGATGCTTTCTTTGCTTAGCCGAATAGGGTAAGGTGCTATAGGGTTCCCTCTTTCACTCTTTCTTTGCTAGAAGTCGAATGTAAGTCTTCCAAAAACACCTTATTGTGCCGTTTTCCTCTGTGACCGATTGCCCACTTCCCCTTCTCCTTCTCCCATTTTTCTCTTGCTCAACCGTATCTCTTCTTCTTCCACCCATATCATCTTCTTCACTATTGTAAACCGTAAGGCTTGTACAAAACCTTCCATTGCCGATTCTTCTATTGGCCGAAACCTCCATTGCAACCTGCCAAATTCTCATTAGCCTCATACTTCTCGTCTTTCTTTTCTTCTGTTAAACATCTCCCATAACCCCATAGCCGAATCATCTCATTATCACCCTTCCCTCTCTCTTTTCTTTTCTTTAACTTCATCAAAACTCCTTGTCTCTTGATGAACCAAATATTTTGTGGACCTGAATCTCATCTTTTCTTCGTCAGAATCAAAGACCTTCATATCTAGTGGTGTTAAGGCCGAACCTCAGACCAACTCTATTTTCTTTTGGGATTCATGGAAGGAGTTATTGTGGATCAAGATTACACTTCTATTCAGGGCTCTTCTTGGGACGATTATCATAGTGGTAAGTACTCTTTCGTTAGTTACCTATGCAAAGGTTGTAAGCCGAACTCCTTTAGGGGAGGCTAACGTTAGTGACTAAGGGCTTGTTGGCCTCTTTCTCTTATTTTGTTTACGCTAGTGAGATCAAGGGGCCGTGCAACAAAGGATTCGGAAGGCTAAACACTGCTGGACAGCGGGATCTAGTCCACTTTCGGCAGGAAGGTAAGATTGTAATGGCTTAGGCCATGTTGGTCGATTATGGTTAGCAGGTAAAGGCTTCATGTGTTGCCGATTGTTAGACTAACACTCTAGTGATTAACTGTAGGGCTTTCGTACGTGGATCTTGTCGACACTTTATCCGTTAATAGGTGTGTAACGTATCTCCATCATAGACTAGGACAGCAAAGGCCGTAATGACCGAAAACTGTTCTAAAGTGACCGATCAAAAGTGACCGAAAATCGGTCTTAGAAGGATCTAAGAGTAGCCGAATACTCTATTATGGTCAAACTAGGAATTGACGATGGCAAAATTGCAGAAGGTGCAATTTCGAGCATTTCGGTAAGATGGGCTTCGATGGGCCAAAGATGGGCCCAATGGGCTTCCAAGCCCAAATCGGTAAAATGACTGTTAAAGGCTTTCTGGTGACGTGGTTAGTAATAATATGGTTAAATTGGTAATCTGAACCTAAAAATTGGACTTAACAGGCTTAAGACATTAGTGGGCACAGTAGGGCCCATTGGGGGTTTTAGGCTAAAAAGGGCGAAACTGGAAATTAAGCTTAAATGGACTTCTGTGGATATCTATGGACTAATAATTAATTGAACATGCATAAAATCTCTGAGAATATGGAAAAGGACTAAAATACCCTTAAATATGGAAAATTACCAAAATACCCCTAGGTGTAAAAAGACTATTATACCCCTAGGGCCAATTCTGTACGAAATGTATAATATTATGTATCTGCATGAGTTATCACTTAATATGAATATATCTGATGCATGAGATGCTGTATGTTGCATGCTACAGTATGTTTACATCTGTTGCATGGGGTATGGGTTTTTATGATGGAGGAAGCGCTCTGGCAGCCTCGCTGCAATCTGGTGGCCTCGCCACATACATATCTGTTCTGGTGGCCTCGCCACATATATATCTGTTCTGGTGGCTTCGCCACAATATCTGTATCTGGTGACCTCGTCACAATATCTGGCAGCCTCGCTGCAAATTTCTGTGGTGTGTAGCGGTTGGGTGGGTCGAGTAGTCTCCCCACATGTTGTAAGGCTGGTACGGGGGTGTTATGGATGGATCTGGGTTGGGTTTTCTGTTTGCATATTATATCTAATCTGTATCTGTTATGGGCCTATGGGCTTAACCTGATTTCTATAATGGGCCAAGGCCCAATTAAATATGAATCTGAGGCTTGATCTGTTTTGGCCTATGGTTGAGATTATGTTACACACTGAGTTGTCAAACTCACCCTTTAATTTCATCTCTGCAGGTAACCCTCAACCATAGTGGGCTTAGAGCTGTGAGAGATTCGGAGTGGCCACAGCATCTGTAAATTCGGTTTTCTTTTCATTTTAAGTATTTTATTATTTTATTTTGGGTTTTAATTGTAATAAGGCCGCTATTTAAATTTCTTTATTGGTTTTATTTTCTTTAATGATTTAATTCATATTTTATCGAAACTGCTAGTTATAGGCTGCGCGGGTTTTTCAAACTCCTAAAAAGGTTTTCAAAACTCAACAAGTTCAAAATATGGATAACCTAAAGGCTTAACAAAATGACTTTTCACAAACTTGCTATTTTAATGAAAATCTCACTTAAGCCACAACAAGCAAAAAGGTCATAAACTTAGATGTAGGTCCATATGACACACCAGATCTAGCCATAACGTCCAGGCCGGGTTTGGGGTGTTACAGCCTGGATGTATCACGAAGGGATTTCGTGGAGTTGAAGCTCCTCCCTATTATCCTTAAAATTCTCACCTTTATAGTGTTTAAGCCGATGACCGTTTACCTTGAATGTACCGTGGGTTGGGTGAGTTACCTCAACTGTGCCATATGGAAAAACAGTTTGAATAGTGAATGGACCTGACCATATTGACTTGAGTTTTCTAGGAAATAGTATCAGCCTTGAGTTGTAGAGTAAGACAAGATCACCCGTTTTGAACTGCTTAGGTTGTCTTAGTCGTTTGTCATGGTGTCGCTTCATGGCTCCCTTATATAGTTATGAGCTCTCGTAGGCATTGCAACACCATTCGTCTAGCTCATTTAACTACATTAATCTTTTCTCACCTGCAAGCTTAAAATCAAGGTTTAAAAATTTATAGCCTAGAATGCTTTATGTTCAAGTTCAAATGGCAGATGACAACTTTTTCCGTAGACAAGTTTATAAGGAGATGTACTTATGGGCGTTTTAAAAGCAGTCCTATAGGCCCATAAAACATCGTCTACCTTTCTTGACCAATCTTTTCTATTTGTTTCTATCATTTTCTCTAAGATGCATTTTAGTTCCCTATTTGTTACTTCGACTTGACCACTGGTTTGTGGATGATAAGGGGTAGCTATTCTATGGTGTACTCCATACCTTTTTAAAACTTTTTCAAATTGAGCATTGCAAAAATGGGTTCCCCTATCACTAATAATCACCCTAGGTGTTCCAAATCGAGAGAAAAGTTTCTTCAATAAGCGCACTACCATTCTAGCATCATTAGTAGGTAAGGTTTGGGCTTCCACCCATTTTGACATATAATCTACGGCTACTAGTATGTACTTATTCCCAAATGAAGTAGGGAATAGACCTGTGAAATCAATACCCCACACATCAAATATTTCACATGAAAGTATATAGTTCTGAGGCATTTCATTATGTTGAGAGATATTACATGTTCTCTGGTATTTATCACAATAGGTAACATACCTGTTGGCATCTCTGAAAAGTGTAGGCCAGTAAAAACCTAATTTGAGTACCTTGTGGGCAGTTCTAGCTCCACTGTGGTGTCCTCCTGTGGGTCCCGAATGGCAGTGATCTAATATTTGGTATGTTTCTGTCTCAGCTACGCATCTTCGAATAACCTAATCTGCACAAATACGAAAAAGAAAAGGATCTTCCCAAAAGTAGTTTTTCACATCAGTGAAGAATCGCTTCTTTTGCTGATGAGTCAACCCTTTTGGGGTTATGTTAGCTGTAAAATAATTTGCAAAATCAGCAAACCAAGGAGCTGCTTCGTCTGCTAAGGCTAAGAGTTATTCTTCAGGAAACAAGTCGTTTATTTTATCGAGGTACTTGGGATGTGGATTTTCTAATCTCGAAAGGTGACTTGCTGCCAAATTTTCAGCTCTTTTCTTATCATTTATTTCTAAGTCAAATTTCTGTAATAATAAAATCCATCTGATCAATCGAGCTTTTGCATCAGTTTTAGTCAAAAGGTAACGAAGAGCAGAGTGGTCAGTATAAAGAATGACTTTTGATAATATTAAATAAGATCTGAATTTGTCAAATGCAAAAATAACGGCTAGAAATTCTTTTTCTGTGGTAGTATAATTTGCTTGAGTGGCTGTCAAAGTTCTGCTAGCGTAATAAATCGGTTGAAAGTGCTTGTCTCTTTGTTGTCCCAAAACTGCACCTACTGCAAAATCACTTGCATCGCATATTAGTTCAAAAGGCAGATTCCAATCAGGTGAAATCATAATTGGGGCATTGACTAACTTTTCTTTGAGAGTGTTAAAAGATTCTAAACATTCCTGATCAAAGTTGAAAAGCACGTCTTTTTTTAGTAATTTCGTTAAAGGCTTAGCTATTTTGGAAAAATCCTTAATAAATCTGCGATAAAAAGTGGCATGTCCTAAAAAACTTCTTATAGCCTTAACTGAATTAGGGGGAGGTAATTTTTCAATGGTTTTGATTTTTGCTTTATCTACCTCTATCAATTTACTAGAAATTTTATATTCTAATACAATACCTTCTTGAACCATAAAGTGACATTTTTCCCAATTTAATACTAGATTTGTCTCTTCACATCTTATGAGAACACGTTTTAAATTATTAAGACAAAGTTGAAAAGAATTACTGAAGACTGAAAAATCATCCATAAATACCTCAATGATGTCTTCCACGAATTCGCTAAAGATAGCTAGCATGCATCTTTGAAAAGTAGCAGGAGTGTTACATAATCTAAAAGGCATTCTACGATAAGTAAACGTACCGTATGGAGATGTGAATGTCATTTTCTCCTGATCTTCTGAAGCTATTGGGATTTGGAAGTAACTAGAGAGGCCATCTAGGAAACAATAATACATGTGACCTGATAATCTTTCCAACATCTGATCAATAAAAGGTAAGGGAAAATGATCTTTTCGAGTTGCGTTATTCAGCTTCCTATAATCAATGCAAACTCTCCATCCAGTGACTGTTCTTGTAGGTATTGACTCCTTTTTGTCATTAGACACCACGGTTATGCCTCCCTTTTTAGGAACAACCTGCACAGGACTTACCTAAGAACTGTTAGAAATAGGATAAATAATACCTGCGTCTAGAAGTTTAATTACCTCGGCTTTTACGACTTCCTTCATGTTGGGATTGAACCGTCTCTGAGCTTGCACCGATAGTTTATATTCATCTTCCATTAAAATTTTGTGGGTGCAAAAAGAAGGATTAATTCCCTTAATATCTAAAATTTTCCAAGCTATAGCTTTTTTGTGTTCTTTTAACACTTGAAGTAGTTCTTTTTTTCTTCATTGCTTAAATCAGATGAGATAATCACAGGTAATGTCGAATCATCTCCTAAAAATGCATACTCTAAATGATTTGGCAGTTGCTTTAACTCTAATTTAGGGGGTTCATCAATTGAAGGTTTCTGTCTCAATTCATCATTCATCTTTATACTTTCATAGCTTATGTGCCTTGCAACAAATTCATTATGGTCTAATTCTTTCATTACTTCTTTAACTTCAGTAGTGGCCTCATCTTCCCCCTACCTTGAACTAGACACAGTTCCAACGTGTCTGTAAGAGAAATTTCTTGAAAATTGTCTTGAACAAAATAATCAATAGCATCAATAAAATAACAAGAATCATCTTGCTCTCTAGAAAATTTCATAGCATCATAAATTTTAAAAATAACTTCTTCCTCACCAACTCTAAGTACTAATTTACCATCCCTTACATTGATAACAGCTCTAGCAGTAGCTAAGAATGGGCGTCCCAAAATGAAAGGCACCTCAATATCCTCATCCATGTCAAGCACAACAAAATCAATAGGGAATATAAATTTATCTACTTTTACTAACACATCTTCAATAATTCCCCTAGGATATTTAACAGATCTATTAGCTAATTGAATACTCATCCTAGTGGGTTTTGGTTACCCTAGACCTAGTTGCTTGAACATTTTATAGGGCATCAGATTAATGCTAGCACCTAAATCAGCTAATGCTTTATCAATAATTAAACTACCAATTAAACAAGGAATAGTAAAACTCCCTGGATCTTTCAGTTTTGCCGGCAGTTTATTTTGGAGAATAGCTGAGCATTCTTCTTTGAGTTCCACTGTGGCTAATTCTTCCAACTTCCTTTTATTTGTTAGAAGTTCTTTAAGAAACTTCGCATACTTTGACATCTACGAGATTGCTTCAACAAAAGGTAAGTTAATATGTAATTGTTTAAAAAGTTCAAGAAATTTACCGAATTGAGCGTCTGTGCGGTCTTTCTTCAACTTTGCCGGATATGGAATAGGCGGTTTGTATTCCTTGAGTGTTGGTAGAGTGTTTTCCTTAGGTTTCTCTTCCTCTACCTTGTCCTCTAGTGATTCTGGAACAGGCTTCTTTTCTGGTTAGGCCAGTACTTTCCCATCTCTTAGAGTAATTGCCTTGACATGTTCTCTGGGATTTGGCTCAGTGTTATTGGGTAGTCCACCTTGTGGTCTTTCCGATATCAACTTTGCAAGTTGACCAATTTGGTTCTCAAGCCCTTGAATTGATGCTTGCTGGTTCTTTAGTGCCATCTCAGTGTTTTGGAAACGGGTTTCTGACATGGCCTTAAATTTGGTAAACATCTCTTCAAGATTCGACTTTTTCTCTTGTTGTGGTGGTGGCTACTGAAGTCCTAGAGGAGGCTGTTGTCTTTGATTTCCTTGTCCTCCCTAAGAAAAATTGGGGTGATTTCTCCAACTTGCATTATAAGTGTTACTATAAGGGTTGTTTTGAGGTCTAAAATTGTTACCCATATAGTTGGCTTGCTTAGTTTCTATGCTGTGTCCATAAGATGAGTAGTCTAGATTGAACATATTTCCTGGAGTTGTGTCGCACTACATCACTGGTTGTGCCTGCGTAGAACCAACAAAATTATCAAACTTTTTATTTAAGAGTTCTACCTGATTAGTAAGCATGGTGACAGCGTCAATATTAAAAACTTCTGTAACTTTTGTCGGCTTTGTCCGTATGACTTGCCACTGATAGTTATTCAGTGACATCTCTTCAATAAACTCATAAGCTGCTTCAGGTGTTGTTGTTGATTGTTCCCCCTGCGGCTGCATCATTCATTTGTCTTGTTGATGGATTCAAACCATTGTGAAAGGTTTGAACTTGTAGCCACAAAGGTAACCTATGGTGCGGGCACCTCCTCATCAAATCTTTGTATCTCTCCTAGGCATCATAAAGTGTCTCTAAATCTGTTTGCACAAAAGAAGAGAAATCATTTCGTAATTTAGCTATTTTAGCTGGAGGAAAATATTTAAGTAAAAATTTCTTTGTCATTTGTTCCCATGTAGTGATTGATCCTCGTGGTAAAGAATTTAACCACTTTTTAGCTTTATTCCTCAAAGAAAAAAGAAATAATTTGAGGCAAATGGCATCATCAGAAACACCATTTATTTTAAAAGTATCGCATAATTCCAAAAAGTTGGCTATGTGTGAATTTGGATCTTCATCCTGTAAACCATCAAACTGCACAAATTGCTGAATCATCTGAATAGTGTTAGGTTTTAATTCAAAGTTATTAGCAGCAATAGTAGGACTAATAATACTAGATTGAGCACCAGCCAAACTAGTTGTAGCATAATCATACATAGTACGAGGAGCATCATCTTGATTCACTGGTTGCGCGGCTATTGCAGGAGGTGGTGGAATTTTTTGATTTGCTTCCATCTCTTCCGTAGGTTCAGGTTCTTATTCTGGATAATAAAGGCTTCGTCTGATCTCTCTGCAAGTTCTGCAAACTGTCGCTTCTAAATCTTTGTCAAAAAGTAATGGCCCTGCTGGCTTGTTTCTAGTCATAAACTAGAAATACCTAGAAGGAAAAAGCAAAGAAAATAAAAATAAATAAAAATAAATAAATATAGTAATGGCTAAACTAATAGAAATCGAGTTTTCTTAATATTTTAGTTCCCCGGCAACGGCGCCAAAAACTTGATATGCGTGATATGAAGTAATAAAATTTATAAAATTGATCGTACCAAAAACTAACTAATATCACGATTTTAAGGCAAGCGCACCTATCGAACAGTAGTATAGCTTAGTGGCAAGACTGAGATATCGTACCCAAGGGAACCAAAAGTACTAGTACTAACTTCCTTTCTATTATTTAACCTAAAAAAAAGGGTTTTTTATGAAACTAAACTAATTCTAAAACTAAACTATGAATGCACAAAAAGTAAATTAGGGAAAAACTCTTTGAGAAAGACTGATTGATTGGGCAATACTCAAGGGAGAATCCTGTAACACCCCATACCTAGCCTAAAAGTTAGGCCCGAGTCTGGCATGCCACATTGAAGTGTTTTTCGAAAACCATGTTTTCAAAGAAACCCTTCTTAAAGAAACTTGTTGCAAACTAAAACTTGTGTTTCTTTATTTTCAAAACGTGGTCAACTAAAAGTTAATCCCTTTTAAAAACATTATTACCTTTAAAACCTTCTTTGTTGTGAAAGCTTAATTTAGTCAGTTGCGGAAGACGTAATGTTCAAAAATAGTTAACAATTTGGAAAACCGCGATTCACCTCTAGCAGATATAATTCAAAGTAAATAAAAACCTTAAAATAAAAATCCAGAAATTATAAAAGGCCTTATTACAAACCAAACCCAAAATAAAGTACTTGAGAGTAAATAATCAAAACAGAAAGCATAAGCAGTGTGTGGCCTTCTCTGAGTCCCTCGCAGCTCCGATCCGTCTAAGGTTGGGGATTACTTGAAAGGTTAATAAACGGGGTGAGTTTACGAAAACTCAGTGTGTAATCCCCCACTACAAATACGAATAGTTAATCATGTAAAAGAATTAAAAAGTTTACCCTACCACAGTTCTAGTATCAATTGGGCCTTAGCCTACTATAACATACCGCACCAGATGGGCCTTAGCCCATTACAGAATCAGAAAACATTATCAGAACTAGAATCAAAATGAGAATCAGAATTAGAATCAAAATCAGAATCAGAGTCAGTATCAGTATTAGAATCAGAATCGAAATCAGAATCATTATCAATTAACAGAATCAGAATCAAAATTAGAATCGGAATCAGAATCAGAATCAGAATCAGAATTAGTATCAATTAACAGAATCAGAATCAGAATTAGAATGTGAACGCAATCCTAATCCAGTCCAGCCATCACACCACCCGTACCAACCAACACACCATGTGGGGAATAACTCAACCCACCCAGCCCACACACCAATGGGTTGCAAAGCTGCCAATAACAGAATATCGTGGCAGAGCCACCAGAATCAGATAATGTGGCAAAGCCACTTAACATAATACGTGGCACAAAGCCATCGGTAACGTGTCTATAATCGGCACAAAGCCTGTGATATTGGCACAAAGCCTTCGGTAATGGCACAAAGTCCATAATAACGGCACGAAGCCCGTAATATCAAAACGAAGCCCACAATAACGGCACACAGCCTTCAATAATGGCACAAGCCCATAATAATGGCACAAAGCCCACAACATCGATACGAAGCCCACAATAATGGCACACAGCCTTCGGTAACATGATCGACGCTCAGCCATTGATCGGTCCACAGTCGTCTCGGGCGACTCATGCGACCTTATCAAATTAGTACGAATATACTGCTCTTAAGCCTTCGGTGGATCCACAGTCATCAAGCAACCATGCGATCCTAACAGATCAGATCTTCCTCTATACAAAATCCCAACCCATGCAACATGTTATGTATGCAGAATGTCGTGCCCATATTTGAATCAAACAATCACAGTCAAGTTATTCATGTCACTAACATATATTCACAATCAAATCCGTCAAACACACAGTGCAAGTTAGTCACTTGCCCACAAGGGCAAAACAGTCATTTAACACTCTAGGGGCAAAATGGTAATTTTACCCCACAAGAGTATCTCGATAATTCTACCCTACAGGGGTATTTCGGTAATTCTACCCTACAGGGGTATTTCGGTAATTCTACCCTACAGGGGTATTTCGGTAATTCTACCCTACAGGGGTATTTCGATAATTCTACCCTACAGGGGTATTTCGATAATTCTACCGTAACGAAGTATTTCAGTAATTTTACCCTAAAGGGGTATTTCGGTAATTCTACCCTAGAAGGGTATTTTAGTAATTCTACCCTATAGAGGTATTTCGGTAATCTTACCCTAAAAGGGTATTTCGGTAATTCTACCTTACAGGGGTATTTCGATAATTTTGCAACCCAAGGGTATTTCGGTAATTTTACAAACCAGGGGTATTTTGGTCATTTCAAAAACCAGGTGTATTTTGGTAATTTTATAAAGTAACGGTATTTTGATAATTTTAAAATTTAGGGTATTTTCGTAATTTGCAAACTGGGGTATTTCTGTAATTTTCCAAATCGAGGATATTTCTATAATTTTCCAAATCGGGGGTAATTCGAGAATTTTACAAATTGCGGGTATTACAGTAGTTCTACCCTATAAGGCTATTTCAGTAATTTTGTAAACCAAGCGTATTTCAATAATTTTGTAAACCAAGGGTATTTCAGTAATTTTGTAAATAAAGGGTATTTTAGTAATTTTATAAATCGAGGGTCAAACGGAAATTCTATAAACTGGGGTTACTTTGGTAATTTTTCAAGTCGAGGGTATTTCAGTAATTTGGTAAACTAAAGTATTCTAAACAAAGATAATAATGCGAATGGGCCTAGGGCCCATTCTCGGCCAAAATGGGCCCACACGCTCGTGTGGCCCTTTTAGCCCAAATCTAGCCACAAATATGAGATTCACCTAGTCTAGTCAATATTTACTACACAATCAAACAACTTATCCAATTGGGCCCGTAGGCCCATTGGGCCCACATGGCCCATTTCGACCCATCGCGGCCCGAAGTAGCCATCCTACAGATAGAGTAGTGAGAAATACACACCTAATAGGAGACTGGAGTTTATCCGCACTCCGAGCACTTTTAGCTGACGCCATAAAGCGAAAGGGATCAGCCAAGAAAGGTACCTTTATATCCTCATGGTTCTCCCTATTTAAAGCCAGCTTCGCATCCACTCTTATGTTAGCTTCCCGATGTGGGATCCCCCCATCATTAGAGTTTAAATTCAACACCAACTCTTGTCGCCCCCTGTTAGCAAAATAAAAGCTCTTTGATTACCATGAGTTTCGAACCCTGGACCTCCTTGCCAACTCTATGACGCCACCTTCCTGCCTCTTATGTGGCGCTACTTTGCCACTAGACCACAAGGCTTTTTATGGCACGAATTCTCCAACAATATTCTTAAGGCCTACCTACTACACCCAGGGTTTAATTCACCTTAAACTAAAATGTTTGCTAAAGTCCAGGTTTGAGACCAGGACTTCTCCAACAGTTCTCAGCACACTTAACCACTGAAACAAGCCTTCAATAACGGAATTTACATGCACAACAAAATATTATAAGCTGCTTTCAACCACTCCCATGCTCAAGGCCCAAAACTTCTAGGCCCAAATTCAGGGTGTTACAACTCTGCCTCCCTTAAATAAATTTCATCCCCGAAATTTCCATTTAACAAGATAGTCGTGTAACATCTACCCCACTATGCTACCGCTACACACTCTGATCCCACTATCACTATCACACTTCAACTAGAACTTGAAACATATCATATATACAACACTTAATCACTGAAGTAGACACATATTTATCACACATATATACAATTTCTATATCCAAACATCACATCCACATAAAATAAATACCAAATTTAAATTCAAACCAATATCTAAAGAATCCACAGTACTTCAATTTCTAAACAGGCAAAAGTATTCAGAAGACTTACGGATTCGGCGCCAGAAACTCAGTGTGCCACACTTTTTAAGAGAAATACCTAAAAAATACCACATGTTTGAAAATAATTTTCTGAAATTCAAACTTTGAAAACCCAATCCACAGCCGACTTGTTGCAACTTGGCTCTAATACCACTAAATGTAACACCTCATACCCAGCCTAGAAGTTAGGCCCAAGTCTGGCGTGCCACATTGAAGTGTTTTTCGAAAACCATGTTTTCAAAGAAACCCTTCTTAAAGAAACTTGTTGCAAACTAAAAATTGTTTTTCTTTATTTTCAAAACGTGGTCAACTAAAAGTTAATCCCTTTTAAAAACATTATTACCTTTAAAACCTTCTTTGTTTTGAAAGCTTAATTTAGTTAGTTGCGGAAGACGTAGTGTTCAAAAACAGTTAACATTTTGGAAAACCGCGACTCACCTCTAGCAGATATAATTCAAAGTAAATAAAAACCTTAAAATAAAAATCCAGAAATTATAAAAGGCCTTATTACAAACCAAACCCAAAATAAAGTACTTAAGAGTAAATAATCAAAACAGAAAGCATAAGCAGTGTGTAGCCTTCTCCGAGTCCCTCGTAGCTCCGATTCGTCTAAGGCTGGGGATTACCTGAAAGGTTAATAAACGGGGTGAGTTTACGAAAACTTAGTGTGTAGTCCCCCACTACAAATACGAACAGTCAGTCATGTAAAAGAATTAAAAAGTTTGCCCTACCACAGTTCCAGTATCAATTGGGCCTTAGCCTACTATAACAGATTGCACCAGATGGGCCTTACCCCATTACAGAATCAGAAAACATTATTAGAACTAGAATTAAAATCAGAATCAAAATCAGAATCAAAATCAGAATCAGAGTCAGTATCAATATTAGAATCAGAATCGGAATCAGAATCAGTATCAATTAACAGAATCAGAATCAGAATCAGAATCGAAATCAGAATCAGAATCAGAATCAGTATCAATTAACAGAATCAGAATCAAAATCAGAATGTGAATGCAATCCCAACCCAGTCCAGCCATCACACCAGCCGTACCAACCAACACACCATGTGGGGAATAACTCAACCCACCCAGCCCACACACCAATGGGCAGCAAAGCTGCCAATAACAGAATATCGTCGCAGAGCCACCAGAATCAGATAATGTGGCAAAGCCACTTAACAGAATACGTGGCACAAAGCCATCGGTAACGTGTCTATAATCGGTACAAAGACTGTGATATTGGCACAAAGCCTTCGGTAATGGCACAACACCCATAATAACGATACAAAGCCCGTAATATCGATACGAAGCCCACAATAACGGCACACAGCCTTTGATAATGGCACAAGCCCATAATAACGGCATGAAGCCCACAATATCGATACGAAGCCCACAATAACGGCACATAGCCTTCAGTAACATGATCGACACTCAGCCATCGATCGGTCCACAGTCGTCTCGGGTGACTCGTGCGACCTTATCAAATCAGTACGAATATACGGCTCTTAAGCCTTTGGTGGATCCACAGTCGTCAAGCAACCATGCAATCCTAACAGATCAGATCTTCCTCCATACAAAATCCCAACCCATGCAACATGTTATGTATGCAGAATGTCATGCCCATATTTGAATCAAACAATCACAGTCAAGTCATTAATGTCACCAACATATATTCACAATCAAATCTGTCAAGCACACAGTCCAAGTCAGTTACTTGCCCACAAAGGCAAAACAGTCATTTAACACCCTAGGGGCAAAATGGTAATTTTACCCCACAGGGGTATCTCGGTAATTCTACCCTACAGGGGTATTTCAGTAATTCTACCCTATAGGGGTATTTCGGTAATTTTACCCTACAGGGGTATTTCGGTAATTCTACCCTACAGGGGTATTTCAGTAATTCTACCCTACAGGGGTATTTCGGTAATTCTACCCTACAGGGGTATTTCAGTAATTCTACCCTAAAGGGGTATTTCGGTAATTCTACCCTAAAGGGGTATTTCGGTAATTCTACCTTAAAGGGGTATTTCGGTAATTCTACGCTACAGGGGTATTTTGGTAATTTCACAAACCAGGGGTATTTTGGTAATTTTGTAAATTAGGGGTATTTCGGTAATTTTAAAATTTAGGGTATTTTCGTAATTTGTAAACTGGGGTATTTCTGTAATTTTCCAAATCGAAGATATTTCTGTAATTTTCCAAATTAGGGGTAATTCGGTTATTTTGCAAATTTGGGGTATTACAGTAGTTCTACCCTATAAGACTATTTTAGTAATTTTGTAAACCAATGGTATTTCAATAATTTTGTAAACCAAGGGTATTTCAGTAATTTTGTAAATCAAGGGTATTTTAGTAATTTTATAAATCGAGGGTCAAACGAAAATTTTGTAACTCGGGGTTACTTTGGTAATTTTTCAAGTAGAGGGTATTTCAGTAATTTGGTAAACTAAAGTATTTTAAACAGAGATAACAATGCGAATAGGCCTAGGGCCCATTCTTGGCCAAAATGGGCCCACACGCACGTGTGGCCCTTTTAGCCCAAATCTAGCCACAAATATGAGATCCACCTAGTCTAGTCCAATATTTACTACACAATCAAACAACTTATTCAATTGGGCCAGTAGGCCCATTGGGCCCACATGGCCCCTTTCGGCCCATCGCGGCCCGAAGTAGCCATCCTACAGCCAGAGTAGTGAGAAATACACACCTGATAGGAGACTGGAGTTCATCCGTGCTCTGAGCACTTTTAGCCGACGCCCAACCCAAACGAGCCTGCCATAAAGTGAAAGGTATCAGCCAAGAAAGGTACCTTTACTCTCCTCATGGTTCTCCCTATTTAAAGCCAGCTTCGCATCCACTCTTATGTTAGCTTCCCAATGTGGGATCTCCCCATCATCAGAGTTTAAATTCAACACCAACTCTTGCCGCCCCCTGTTAGCAAAATAAAAGCTCTTTGGTTGCCATGAGTTTCGAACCCTGGACCTCCTTGCCAACTCTATGACGACACCTTCCTACCTCTTATGTGGCGCTACTTTGCCACTAGACCACAAGGCTTTTTATGGCACGAATTCTCCAACAATATTCTTAAGGCCTACCTACTACACCCAGGGTTTAATTCACCTTAAACCAAAATTTTTGCTAGAGTCCAGGTTTGAACCCAAGACTTCTCCAACACTTCTCAGCACACTTAACCACTGAAACAAGCCTTCAATAATAGAATTTACATGCACAACAAAATATTATAAGCTGCTTTCAACCGCTCCCATGCTTAAGTCCCAAAACTTCTAGGCCCAAATTTAGGGTGTTACAAATCCACCTAGACTTCACTTGTTATCAATTCTTGAGCTAGATGATTTATTCACTTGACTTGATTCGTAGAGATCCCTAACTTATGTTAATACCTCCGTCGAGGATAAGAACAACTAATCCTAGGTTGATTAACTGGAATCTCTTTCTAATTAAAACCCCTAGTCTTGCATTAACTCGGTCTATAGATCCCCTTATTAGGTTTGACCCTAACCCAGTAGATTTATGTCGCCCTATGTCTAGGGTTGCATGCAACTCCGCTTAATTATGCTAGATCTACTCTTAAACAGGGTCTTTTGCTCCTCTTCATAAGCACATCAGTTTCTTTAATTAATACCTAGGATTATTAAAACAAGAATTAAGAACACATAATTAAGAACAATTCAAGTATTTATCATATAACTCAAGATAAAATAATAACAATATCTACTTAGGTTTCATCCCCCTCAAGTATTTAGGGGAGTTAGTTCATAATTAATAAAGAAAACATCTCAGAAAAAATAAGATAACAAAACGTAAAGAACCCAAAAACCCCTGAAGGAATTTAGGGAGATCCTCTGTCTTGATGTAGAATTCGGCTTCTGGGATAAATCAATCGGCTTCCTTTGGAGTAATCACTTGCTTCCACTCTCTGTGTTGGCAGAAATAAGGCGCTCCTTTGTGGGAGAAAGAGTACAACCTTTGAGTTGCCTCCTAGGGTCTTTATGTAGAGCTTTGGGATGCCTTTCTTAGCCTCTAAGTATCCAAATTCGAGTGAAATTGCACTTCCTCACGACAGGGACACGCCCGTATGCCACGCCCGTGTGGATCGATAAGAGGCCATGTGTAGGCCTGTCGAGGATGGCACGGCCGTGTGGCCTGGCCATGCTTGTCGAGGCTAGGCCGTGTTGGACCTTATGTGGCACGACGCTGTGGTGAATCCTTGGGCCGTGTCGTTTTTGCACTTTGGCCTATTTTCTTCGTTTTCGGCCTGTTTTTCGTTCTTTTCTCTTCCCTATGCTCTCCTGAGTATAAAACATGAAATAGAAGGATTAAGAGCACCAATTCTCACAAATTTAATGATAATTCATCCAGAAATTAGGCTAAACATGAGGTAAAAATATGTATAATTTATCGTTTACCAACGCAGTTTTAGGCTCATCTGACTCTTTAACTCTCAACTGATAGTTGTCCTTTATCGTAACATTGTTGTCCTTTAACTCTCAATCTTTGAGAACATTGTTGCCCCTTTCAATTGATCGAACTAATCGTCAAACCTCGATAAAGGATACTTGTCCTTTATTGTAACTTTGTTAAGCTGACGATAATCAATACAAAGTTTCATGGATTCATCTTTCTTCTTTACAAATAACACCGAAGCACCCTAGGGAGAAAAACTCGGTCTTGCAAAACCCTTATCTGTCAATTCTTGCAACTGAGCCTTCAGTTCTTTCAACTCGGTTGGAGCCATTCTATAAGGAGCTATCGATATTAGTGCAGTCCCCCGTACCAAATCAATAGTAAACTCAATCTCTCTGATTAGAGGTAACCAAGGAAACTCTTCTAGAAGCACATCTAGATATTCACAAATTATCGGCACTGATCAAGTTTTGATTCAGACATCTTTGTATTCAACACATAAGCAAGATAAGCTTCATACCCTTTTCTTACGTATCTCTGAGGAGACATACACGAAATCACAATTGGCAACTTACTTGATTCATTGGTTTCAACCCAAAGAACCTCTCCATTTCCACATTTCAATTCAAAAGTTTTCTATCTACAAATTACTTTGGCATCATGCATTGTCAACCAGTCCATACCTAAAATAACATCAAATTCTTTGAATGGCAACAACATTAAGTTAGCCAGAAAATAGTAACCTCGAATCATCAAAGCAAAACTCTTACAAACCTTATCAACTAGCACATATTTGCCTAAGGGGTTAAACACTTTAATTACAAACTCAGTAAAATCAACAGGAAATTTCTTACTAGATACCAAGCATTACTAACGCACACTATGGATGTAGTTTGGGCCTTAGAACCCGAATATTGCTTCCCACGATCTTTGTTAGGATATCGAGCTAAAATATTCAAACGAATATGCATATCCTTCGATTTCTTTGACGATGACTGGATTGACTTTCTCATTGGCCTCTTTCTTGAGTCTCTAGCCTCAAACTCAGGTTTTCTCTTTTCTTTGCTAAGCTCTTCTACTTTACAAGCTCGGTCGACCAGTGTGACAAATTCTTTCAACTCTAAAATCCCAACTAATAGTCTGATATCCTCATTCAGCCCATCTTTGAATCTCTTACACATGATAGCCTTGGTGGAAACACATTCTTTGGCATATTTACTAAGCTTAACAAACTCTCGCTCATATTCAGTCACAAACATACGACCTTGATTTAGCTCTAAAACTCCTTGCATTTCTGATCAATAAACTGCTGGCTGATGTACTTCTTTCTGAATTCCTCTTGATAGAATGCCCATATAACCCTCTCTCTCGATGCCACAGATACTAATGTCTTCACCAGTGATATACGAAATCCCTCAATAATGATATAGCACATTTCAAGCATTCTTCGGGGGTGCAAGAAAACTCATCAAATACCTGGATAGAGTTTTTAAGCCAAAATTTTGCTCTCTCGGCATCATCATCAACATTCACTCCAAATTCTTTGGCCCTTTTCTTTCTAATCTTATCAACTGAAGGCTTGTTTAGTCTTACCAATTCCACACCTTGGGGAGCTACAGGAACCGATTGAAGATAAGGAGGGCGTGAAGGGTGTTGAGCATTGGGATTTGCCCAAACAAACTCCGAATACCACTCATTCATTATATGGAGGAAGGCTTCCCTAGCCTCTCCTTCCTGACTAATTGCCACAGGTCTACCCTCAGGTGGCATGGTCCCTTGAGCGAGAGTCGGTGCATTACTTTCAACATCATCAAGTATTTCTCGGTTGGGATCTATTTACTATATGAAAATGTAATTTAAATTGTTAAGAGTTGTCACACTATCAAAATTTATTTATGGCATGTATAGCTAAACTCTTATACACGCTACGTTAGTCTAAGAATCGACTAAACCATAGCTTTGATACCATTAACTGTAACACCCCTTACTCGTATTCGACGCTGGAATAGGATACGAGGCATTACCAGACTTAAAGACAAGAAAACACACAAATTTGAGCCATAAATTTGAGTCCAAATTACAAATTTGTGCATTTAATCATAAAGTCCTTAATGTGAGCCTTCGAGGCTTTAAAACATGCTTTGGAAGCGGTTTAGGGCTAAACCGAGAACTTTAGAGATTTAAACAACACTTAGAAAATTTTCCACTATACAGGGGTCACACGCTTGTGTGGACATGGGACACGCCCGTGGGGGCAGGCCGTGTGGTCGCACATGCCTGTGTCCTTACCCCGTGTAACTCTCTAACTTGTAACCCATGAACAAATTGAGATCACATAGTAACACCCCAAAAATCTAAGTCTTTAATTTATGTTAGTTGTGGCAAAAATTTATGTTTGCTTTAATGGTTAAGTGATTTAGGAGTGTTTGGGAGTCTCTGAGAAGCCTTGGGTTCAAGCCTTGGCTTTTGCAAATTTTTTGTTTTCTTACTTGATTGAACCCTAACTCTAGCAAGTAGTCTTTTAAATTATTGTGGGGAGGATAAGTCACAAAAAGCCTAGAGATCTAGTGTTAAGTAGTGTGCGGAGTGTTCTTGGGATTTGAGGTTCAAGTCGTGGCAATGCAAAGGAGTATATATTTTGCTGCCTAAGCCGTGTAGGTAGTAGAGTTGGACCGAAACACTGCTGAGTGGAATTTGAATTGGTCATGGAGAGGTTAGAGAGTGGATCATGGGATTTAATAGGAGGTTGGAGAGATTTTAGGAGAAAAAAGAGGAGTTTGAAGGGAAGTAGAGTTGTGCCGAAATTGGGTGGTAGGTGTATAGGAAAGTTTTCGCTAGGTACCATTTTATTTGCTCGTTTCCTTTGGCGCCTGGGTTCTTTTATGCTTTTGTTGCTGAAATAGGCTTTTGTTGCTTTTCTTTTCTGCTTCTCGTATTGCTTTCTCACTTGTCCTCTATTCTTCGATTTTGCTTCTTTCTTTACCTCTCTATAGTGCCTCTTGGTTCGAATACTCTCTCTGTCCTTAAACCTTTACTGAATTCTTGCTAGTTGTCTCTCTCTATCGGTCTTGAGTCATCATCATCTTCTTATTTGTAGTGGCCGAATACCCGTATCTCTTCTCACTCTTTACTCGTTTGGCCTTCTTCAAGTTTCCCTCCTATTTTGCTAGAGTGGAATACTCTTTCTTTGCATTCGATTAAGGTAAGCCACCTTTTCTGTTTGGGTTCAAGTTGCTTTTCTTCCCTTTCTTTACTTTCGGTCAAAATAATTTCCCTTTTAACATCCTTTTTCTCTGCTGACTCTGCTAGGGGTGTTCGTATCCTCTCGTGTCTTCAGTTTAGGGTGTGCCTTTGTAGGTCAGTTACTGCTATCCATCATTCTTAGTTCTACGTTTCAGTAAGTTATCTTTCGCTTGGTTCAAGTTATTCACGCTTGGTAATAGTTAACAAGAATGGATGGTAATGCAGATTTCTGTCAAGGATTGTGAAGTTAATCTTGACCAACGGTTTAGGTGGGCTAAATCACATTCGTTCTATTAGGGTAAGTTTTGGTGAAATTTTTGGGATACGAGCAAGAGGGGACTTTAATCATTTGTCAAATGACTAATGGAAGATCTTAACTGAATGTAGGGTTTGGTGTCCTTGGATTATCTGCACGCTTTCAAAAACAGGTGTGTATTCAAACTATCTTAACTGTAAATCGGCAAAAGTTGAAAAGCCAGAAATTACGATGTTTGATGCCACATGGGCGTTTGACCGTAAAGGCCACCATGAGCAACCTCATATGCTTAGGCCATTTTAGGCCATGTTGGCCCGGACATTGGCCATGTAGGCCTAACGGGCTTGTGGGCCCCGCACAGATGAATCGCATGGATGAGTGTAGGATATTAGACCTGGCTGTGTCGTTCACATGACCATGGTCATTTTCTGGGCTTAGTGGGCCACTATTACTGTATTAGGCTAAGGCCCACATTGATACTGTTACCGTAAAGGGCTCTGGCCCGGACTGTTACAGCATACTATATGATTGACTGTTTGATAAGGGATTACAGACTGAGTTTTCATAAACTCGTCCTTCTGTTTATCTGTAAGGTCATCCCCAGCCATAGCCGGATTAGTGCCGTGAGGGACTCGGAGATGGCCACACGACTACATCTATTTTATATTTGATTCTTATTTACTATTAATTTCGATTTGGGTAATTCTTATGTAATAAGGCCTCTTTAAGGTTTTAACTGTTAATTTTGGGATTTTTACTTGCTTTGATATAGACTGCTAGATGTAGGAAAAAGACAGGTTTTCAAAAGATAAATGCTTTTCAAAACATGACGCTTACTTAAAATATTTTAAAAGCTTCCGCTACTAAATGAGATTTTGACAATGTATAACTGTAACACCCTATAACCCGTATACATTGCCAAAATAGGTTACAGGGTATTGCATTAAAGAACCAATGTCTAACCTTTATACCATTAACTAATTACTATACAAACACATGTTCGTACTAGTCATTTTGTAACATACAATGATTTCCATTAATCTACATTTCATACACATATAAACATGCAAACTATCTACCTATTTAAAAAAAAAAGTTCCTATGATACTATTCATTTTGGAATTTCATTACTATAACCGAATGCATATATATATACGTATAAAAACTTAAATCATTCATTTTACAAGCACAAAAAATATCTCAAAAACCTAAATTCATAAATCAAATCTAAGTGGGACACTTCCCTTTTTGCATATCAATAGAACATACAAGCAGTAAACATAGTAACTATTTTTAAAAAAACTTAACCATGTTACAAAAAATTCCTGTTTAAGCAATATATCTAGGTTTATAGGCAAACCAAAATCAACTATCATGTAAAAGTATAATTAACTCAAAATGTCAATTCCAAATTTTCAATATTTCATCACTAGCTGAATAGGTAAATGTCATGTAATAAAAGAAAACAACTCCATTATAAATTTATTAACTAAGAGTTATTCATCATCATTATCCCATTTAAAACAAGAAAACCCAAAATAACAACAGGCTTACATATCATATAATTTCACTTGATTAAAATAGGTTATAACATAATCAAACATAATCACTTTCAAACATAAAGACTGAGCCATTTTCGCATGGCCTTAAATACATATGTCAATAAGGTGTCAAACATCCCAAAACATAGTCTATACATGCCATAGTATTAAACTTAAAACTATTGTAAAGATACCAAAAAGTCATAGATAGTGCGATGACTTTGATAATGGTCCCGAGCTCACAATGGATCTAAGATCTAAAATAAGAATGAGCAAACAAACCCGAATGAGATATTAACTCAGTAAGTCATAAGTAATTTGATAAAAAAACAAATCAACTTAATAAATATAAGTTAACCAATGCTAGTTTCGTACCTAGCTTTTTATTCCATAATTCGATACTTACCTATTTAGATGTGTACTTTTACCTCATTCCAATATCAATATAACCGAATTCAAAATTCATTTGCAAGCCGATACTACGAACTCACCATTCGAATCCTTCTAAATTTTAACATATACAATATCACTTTTGTGCCAATGTAATATACCACCAAGGTTATTTAACTCAAACACAAGTCTCACTACTCGAATAATCAATCACCATAAAACTCAATTTGAATCTATTTTGTATACCTTATCCATTCATGCTTCCATTTAGTCGTATGCTCTTATTCCTTTTCTCAAAACATTATACACTGTCAAATACAAATAGATACATACATATATATTCCACACACACACCATTTATTTCCTTCAAGGTTCATATTCACTTAGTCATTTCGCACACTTAGTGCCCAACAACCGAATTCGCACACATAGTGCTCGGTTAAAGAATTTACACACATAGTGCTCATATTCATTCGCACACATAGTGCCTTTTTATTTTATCACATGTACGTACACATAGTGCACCAACAGTCAATAATAGCATATCAAGACGATTTAACCAACTCAATAAGCCATCATATATCTATCCATTAAATGCATCTATATAAAAGTGTATCTATTTCATAATCCATACACATCATTTATATATATAAAAAAAATAACCAAAGTCTTAATTGCTTGAAGACTTACCTTATTTTTGATCGGATAACTTTGATTGGCTACTTAGCAATTTTTGCCTTTCCCCTATTCGCATCTACCCCTTTCGATTCTTGATCTAAAAGTTACAATTCATTCAAGTAAGTTCCATTTCAAACAATTCCAAACAATACTTTGATAAACTACTAATTTGTTCACTTACTTTGCATTTGTTAACATAATGGTCTCAATTACTTAACAGCTAAATTACTTTCAATCTATTTTGTTCAACAATAGTCGAATACTCCCTAAGGGGTTATAATTCTCTATACATCACCAAGTTCGTAACCTAGTCCTCCCACATTACACATTCATGAAATTTCATCCATGTAGTAAAATTTACCAAAGATTTTGATTCTAACCTTAATAATCAAACACCAAGTCTCATTTCAATTCATATTTGACATATACACCAAAGAACTACAATGTTTCATCATCTCAATCTCATGACCGAATATTCAAAAACCATAAGCTTTTAAAATAAATTCATGGGCTATATACCTACGGCAACTACAACTCCAAAAATACAAATAATTTTCAAATTTAAACTAAATGCATACCTTAATTTTCATGAACCATGGCCGAATACTCTTCTTCTTCTTCTTTTATTTCTTCCTTTATGTTTCGGTAATAACAAGGTAAGAATGACCACTTTCTCTATTTCATTTCTTTATTTGTTCTTTTATTTTTCATGACATATAATATTATTATCGAATAAGTAACACATACAACATTTGTATAATTTAAATAAAACTTAATCAAGTGCCGTGCACTACACCTCTAAATGGCAATATTTCATTTTAAATCCTTCCCCAATCATAATCATCACAATTTGGTTTTCACATCATAGTTCCTTTAGTTTTCATATTATGCATTTAAGCCATATCAATTAAATAGGTATCCATAAGATAAATATTTTAAATCAAAAATTCACACCAACCAAATTCATGCATTAAGAACACATATAAAAATAAATAATTATTTTTTGACTCGGATTCATGGTTCCGAAACCACCGTTCCAACTAGGGTGAAAAATCAGGTTGTTACAACTCTCCCCCCTTTAGGGATTTTCATCCCCGAAAATCTTACCAGTGAATAGGTTTGGGCAACGTTCTTTCATCGAAGGCTAAAGCTCCCAAGTTGCTTCCTCAACTCCGTGTTTAAGCCATAAAACTTTCACTAAAGAAATTTTCTTCTTTCTCAATTTTTTAACTTCATGAGCCAGAATACGAATAGGTTCTTCTTCATATGATAAATCAGACTAAATCTCAATCTCGGATGGGCTAATCACATGAGACGGATTGGATCTATACCATCAAAGCATCGAAACATGAAAAACATTATGGATCTTTTCTAGCTCAGGTGGCAAAGAAAATTTGTACGCAATTGGTCAAATCCGCTCAATAACCTCGTACGACCCAATAAATCTCAAGCTCAACTTGCCCTTGCGACCAAATCTGAGGATTTTCTTCCATGGTGAGACTTTTAGAAATACCCAGTCACCAATCTGAAATTCTATATCTTTACGCTTCAAATTCGCATAAGATTTTTGATGATTTACCGCTGCTCTCAAGTTTTCTTGGATCACCTTCACTTTTTGTTCTGTCTCTCTAACTAAATCAACCCCGTAAATCTTGCTTTCACTTAACTCGGTCCAATATAAGGTTGTACGACATTTACGGCCATACAAAGCTTCATAGGTGCCATTCTAATGCTTGCTTGAAAACTGTTGTTATACGCAAATTCAGTTAGAGGCAGGTATTTTTCCCATGTACCCTCAAACTCAAGAACATAACATCTCAACATGTCCTCAAGTATCTGAATGACTCGTTCAGATTGACCATCTATTTGGGGGTGAAAAGCAGTGCTAAAATGCAATTTGGTACCAAGTGCATCTTGTAGTTTCTTCTAAAACCGCGATGTCAATCTCGGATCTCTATTCGATATGATAGAAATAGGTACTCCATGTAATCATACAATCTAAGAAATGTATAATTCTGCTAGTTTATCTAGCGAGTAATCAGTACGAACCGGAATAAAATGAGCTGATTTCGTCAGTTTATCAACAATCACCCAAATGGCGTCTTTCTTGCTCGGTGTTAACGGCAACCCAGATACGAAATCCATAGTAACTCGATCCCATTTCCAATCTGGTATCAAAATCAGTTGAAGTAATCCTGACAGTACCTGATGCTCGGCTTTCACCTGCTAACATACTAAACATTTTGATACGAAGTCTGAGATGTCCCTTTTCATACTGTGCCACCAATAATGCTGTTTCAGATCATTAAACATCTTCGTGCTACCCGAGTGAATAGAAAATCTACTGTCATGAGCTTAACTACAGATCATTCGAATTAATTCAGAATTTTTCGGCACACAAATTCGGTTTCTGAATCGTAAACATCCATCAGCATTAATTTGGAATTTTGATTTATCATTCGAATTACATTGAATCTGCTTTGGTGTCAAATCCTCATATGTACACTGAGCTTTACAAATCTGCCGAATAAATGACAGTCTTGCTTTTAACTCAGTTACTATCGCACTATCATCAGCCATAACCACATGTGCATTCATAGCACGCAACGCAAATAGTGATTTTCGGCTTAAAGCATCGGTGACCACATTAGCCTTCCCAGGGTGATAATCAATCACAATCTCATAATCTTTCATCAACTCTAACCACCGCCGTTGCCTCAAGTTCAAATCTTTCAGAGTCATCAAATATTTGAGACTCTTGTGATCAGAGTAAATATGACATCTCTCACCATACAAGTAGTGGCGTCAAAACCTCAAAGCGAACACTATTGCGGCTAGTTCAACATCATGAGTCAGATAATTCTTCTCATGCGGCTTTAACTGTCTCGAGGCATAAGCTACAACTTTGCCTTCCTGCATCAGAACATAGCCCAACCTATTCAAAGAGGCATCACTAAAAATAATGAACTCTTTACCTGATTCTGGTTGAACAAGCACTAGAGCTTCAGTCAACAAAGTTTTCAACTGATCAAAACTTCTCTGACATCTTTCTATCCACTCAAATCTAAGTAGCTTTGTCAACGGGGTAGCAATCGTCGAGAAACCTTTCACAAATCGCCTATAGTACCCGGCAAGTCCCAGAAAACTCTAAACTTCGATAACATTCTGTGGAGGTTTCCAATCGAATATAGCTGAAATCTTATTCAGATCAACTCGAATACCTGATGCTGAAACTACGTGCCCCAAGAAACTAACCTCCTGCAACCAGAACTCACATTTGCTAAACTTCACATATAGTCGATTATCCCGCAAAGTCTGTAATACCAATTTCAAGTGCTCGGCATGTTCGGCTTCATCCCGGGAGTAGATCAAAATATCATCAATGAATACAACCACAAACCAATCTAAGTACGGACGAAAAATCTGATTCATCAAATCTATGAAAATAGCAGGTGCGTTAGTAAGTCCAAACGACATCACTAAGAACTCATAGTGCCCGTATCTCGTCCGAAAGGCAGTTTTAAGTACATCAGAATTCTGACTCACAACTGATAGTAACCCGAACGCAAGTCTGTTTTTGAAAATACTGATGCTCCTTTAATTGATCAAATAGGTCATCAATTCGCGATAATGGATACTTATTCTTAATCGTCACTCTATTGAGTTGTCGATAGTCGATGCACATTCTCATAGTTCCATCCTTTTTTTTCACAAATAACACTGGTGCACCCCAGGGAGAAAAACTCGGTCGCGTAAAACCTCCGTCTGTTAACTCTTGCAACTGTGCTTTCAACTCTTTTAATTCTGTGGGTGCCATTCGATACGGAGCAATCGAAATTGGAGTCGTTCTCGATATTAACTCAATACCAAACTCTATTTCTCTACTGGGCGGCAAACCCGGCAATTCTTCTGGAAACACATCTGGATACTCTTTCACAATAGGTACAACCTCAATCTTGTTGTCGACTACTTTGCTCTCAAGTACATACGCAAGATATGCCTCGCAACCCTTTCTCACATGTTTCCGCGCTACCATCGAAGATATCACAACTAGTGACCCATTTAAATCATTCGACTCAATTTGAATAATCTCATCGTTCTGGCACCTCAGCTCAATAGTCTTTAGTTTACAATTCACCCTGGCATCGTGCACAGACAACCAATCCATACCGAGGATGATGTCAAACTTGTCAAATGGTAACAGCATCAAATCAGCCGAAAAACATGCGTCTCGAATTATCAGGGGACAGTTCTTGCACACTTTATTCACTAATACACACTGGCCAAGGGGGTTCGATACCCGAATCATAAACTCAGTAGACTCAACAGGCAAAGTCTTACTGAATACTAACGTTTCACACACATAGGAATGAGTTGACCCGGGATCAATCAAAGCAACTACACTAATATCATAGAGAGTGAATATACCAGTAATGACGTCAGGAGATGAAGCCTCCTTTCTGGAGCGAATGGCATAAGCTCTGGCAGGCGCACAAGCCTCCGATTGAATAGCTGTGTCAGAAGTCCCTAGCTGAATACCACTCCTACGTCCCACATTTCTAGGTGGTCTACCCCTAGCTGTAGCACCACTCGATCTCACACTCTGTACACTATCTTTCTCATCTGGCTCTGTGCAATTTCGAACAAAATGATCTCACGAACCACATCTACAACAAACTCTATTACTGAACTTGCCCCAACACTCGCCCACATGTCATCTACCACATTATTGACATTAAGGTTTAATCTATCAATTGTTGCCAACACTAGCAACCGAAGTAGCTCGAGAATTCGCTGAGGGTCGCTCTCGAATAGAAAACCCAGCAGTTGTCTTTGACCGGTTACTATCATCTCTAAACTTCTTTGAAGCTGAAAAAGAAGTTTTACACATCGATCTCTTACGGAAATCTTTAGCTTCAGATTCAGCTTTTCTTTTCTCCTTTCCAAGCTCTTTAGCCTTGCAAGCCCGTTCAACGAGTATTATGAATTCTTTTATTTCAAGAATACCGACAAGCAGTTTTATGTCTTCATTCAATCCCTCCTTGAACCTTTTACACATGGCAACCTCAGTAGCAACGCATTCCCGAGCATAACGACTGAGTCTCACAAATTCATGTTCATACTTAGATACAGTCAGACGACCTTGTTTAAGTTCAAGAAATTCTTTACGATTTTGATTGATAAATCATTGGCTAATATACTTCTTATGAAACTCTGTCTGAAAGAAGTCCCACGTGACCCGCTCCTTCGGAACAACCGCAATCAGGGTACTCCACTAGTAATAAGCCGAATCTCGCAACAAGGATATAACACATTTTAGGCACTCGTCGGGTGTACATGACAATTCATCAAATACACGAACAGTATTATCTATCCAAAATTCAGCCCTCTCGGCATCATCAGTAGCCATGGCCATGAATTCCTCGGTCCATATTTTCTGATCTTATCGACAGGGGCTTACTCAATCTCAAAGGATCGATAGTCACAGGTATCACAGGTATCAGAGGAGGATTATTTGAGTTTGGGGGTTGTTGGACAGCCGAATTTGTCCGCGTTTATTGAGCGAACCATTCATTCATCAAACTAAAGAAGGGTTGCTTAGCCCCATCTTCTTGATTGCTCACGGATGGTCGAGAATCAACCGGTGCTATCCCTTGCGTGGGAGCAGGCGCTATACTCTCAACATCATCCGCTATGGCTCGCTCGGGATTAGGCTCCACCTACTATAAGAAAAACACATTTTAAGCATTAGGAGTCATCACACTATCATTTAATAACATATGGCATGTATAGCTATACTTATACGTACCACGTTAGTCTGAGAATTGACTAAACTGAAGCTCTGATACCAATAAAATGTAACACCCTACAACCCGTATCCATCGCCGCAATGGGTTACAGGGTATTGCATTAAAGAACCAATGTCTAACCTTTATACCATTAACTAATTACTATATAAACACATGTTCGTACTAGTCATTTTATAACATACAATGATTTCCATTCATCTACATTTCATACGCATATAAACACGCAAACTATCTACCCATTTTAAAAAAAAGGGTTCCTATGATACTATTCATTTGGTAATTTCATTACTATAACCGAATGCATATATATATATACGTATAAAAACTTAACTCATTCATTTTACAAGCAAAAAAAATATTTCATAAACCTAAATTCATAAATCCAATCTAAGTGGGACACTTCCCTTTTTGCATATCAATAGAACATACAAGCAGTAAACATAGTAACTATTTTTAAAAAAACTTAACCATGTTAAAAAAAATTCCTGTTTAAGCAATATATCTAGGTTTATAGGCAAACCAAAATCAACTATCATGTAAAAGTATAATTAACTCAAAATGTCAAGTCCAAATTTTCAATATTTCATCACTAGCTGAATAGGTAAATGTCATGTAATAAAAGAAAACAACTCCATTATAAATTTATTAACTAAGAGTTATTCATCATCATTATCCCATTTAAAACAAGAAAACCCAAAATAACAACAGGCTTACATATCATATAATTTCACTTGATTAAAATAGGTTATAACATAATCAAACATAATCACTTTCAAACATAAAGACTGAGCCATTTTCGCATGGCCTTAAATACATATGTCAATAAGGTGTCAAACATCCCAAAACATAGTCTATACATGCCATAGTATTAAACTTAAAACTATTGTAAAGATACCAAAAAGTCGTAGATAGTGCGATGACTTTGATAATGGTCCCGAGCTCACAACGGATCTAAAATCTAAAATAAGAATGAGCAAACAAACCCGAATGAGATATTAACTTAGTAAGTCATAAGTAATTTGATAAAAAAACAAATCAACTTAATAAATATAAGTTAACCAATGCTAGTTTCGTACCTAGCTTTTTATTCCATAATTCGATACTTACCTATTTTAGATGTGTACTTTTACCTCATTCCAATATCAATATAACCGAATTCAAAATTCATTTGCAAGCCGATACTATGAACTCACCATTCGAATCCTTCTAAATTTTAACATATACAATATCACTTTTGTGCCAATGTAATATACCACCAAGGTTATTTAACTCAAACACAAGTCTCACTACTCGAATAATCAATCACCATAAGACTCAATTTGAATCTATTTTGTATACCTTATTCATTCATGCTTCCATTTAGTCGTATGCTCTTATTCCTTTTCTCAAAACATTATACACTGTCAAATACAAATAGATACATACATATATATTCCACACACACACCATTTATTTCCTTCAAGGTTCATATTCACTTAGTCATTTCGCACACTTAGTGCCCAACAACCGAATTCGCACACATAGTGCTCGGTTAAAGAATTTACACACATAGTGCTCATATTCATTCGCACACATAGTGCCTTTTTATTTTATCACATGTACGTACACATAGTGCACCAACAGTCAATAATAGCATATCAAGACGATTTAACCAACTCAATAAGCCATCATATATCTATCCATCAAATGCATCTATATAAAAGTGTATCTATTTCATAATCCATACACATCATTTATATATATAAAAAAAATAACCAAAGTCTTAATTGCTTGAAGACTTACCTTATTTTTGATCGGATAACTTCGATTGGCTACTTAGCAATTTTTGCCTTTCCCCTATTCACATCTACCCCTTTCGATTCTTGATCTAAAAGTTACAATTCATTCAAGTAAGTTCCATTTCAAACAATTCCAAACAATACTTTGATAAACTACTAATTTGTTCACTTACTTTGCATTTGTTAACATAATGGTCTCAATTACTTAATAGCTAAATTACTTTCAATCTATTTTGTTAAACAATAGCCGAATACTCCCCAAGGGGTTATAATTCTCTATATATCACCAAGTTCACAACCTAGTCCTCCCACATTACACATTCATGAAATTTTTTCCATGTAGTAAAATTTACCAAAAATTTTGATTCCAACCTTAATAATCAAACACCAAGTCTCATTTCAATTCTTTTTTGACATATACACCAAATAACTACAACGTTTCATCATCTCAATCTCATGACCGAATATTCAAAAACCATAAGCTTGTAAAATAAATTCATGGGCTATATACCTACGACAACTACAACTCCAAAAATACAAACAATTTTCAAATTTAAACTAAATGCATACCTTAATTTTCATGAACCATGGCCGAATACTCTTCTTCTTCTTCTTCTTTTATTTCTTCCTTTATGTTTCGGTAATAACAAGGTAAGAATGACCACTTTCTCTATTTCATTTCTTTATTTGTTCTTTTATTTTTCATGACATATAATATTATTATCGAATAAGTAACATATACAACATTTGTATAATTTAAATAAAACTTAATCAAGTGCCGTGCACTACTCCTCTAAATGGCAATATTTCATTTTAAATCCTTCCCCAATCATAATCATCACAATTTGGTTTTCACATCATAGTTCCTTTAGTTTTCATATTATGCATTTAAGCCATATCAATTAAATCGGTATCCATAAGATAAATATTTTAAATTGAAAATTCACACCAACCAAATTCATGCATTCAGAACACATATAAAAATAAATAATTATTTTCTGACTCAAATTCGTGGTTCTGAAACCACCGTTCCAACTAGGGTGAAAAATCAGGCTGTTACAATAACGATTTGAAATGTAAATGGTTTAAATAATAAACTATGTTTTGAAAATGAACGTACTATTTTGACTCAGTGAAAGATAAATAAAGGTGGATTAAAGAGTAAAGAGAGTTTTAAAGTATATTAACAATCCAGTTTGATCGACAAATTTTTTGTTAATATCACAAAGAGGTTTAATACCGAACGGGTTTTTAAATAGAACATATTTTCAAAAAACACTTCAATATGACATCACTAGATTCGACCATAACGTATAGGCTGGGTTTGGGGTGTTACATTAATTAGTATCAGAGCCAGGTTACAAAACTTGACTGTGGAATGGGTTTTTAAATCTTGAATTTCTATAAATTGATTTAAAATGATTTTAAGTGTTTTGAAATATTTTTACTGAAACTGTGGCACACTGAGCCTTCGGCGCTGATTCTATAAGTCTTCTTGACACTAATGCTTGTTTTTATCTGAAATACGATAGATAGAAAATACTGAGACTACTGTAGCTAGTAGATTGTACTGAAACACTCTAGTTAGAGTAAATTGAAAAATCGTAGGAAACTAAAAACTGTACTAGGACTGCAATCCACGAAAACAAACTCTAAACTACTTTTTTTTCATAAAACATCTGCTATTAATCACTGAAACTCTAAACTAATTTACATAAAATTTCTAATTCAGATAATACGCAAAGCGATAATTAGAATTAGAGGTACTCACGGAAGGGGTACAAGTGGTCGCGGCAGAGATCGTGGAAGTGCTAGGGTCGGGTCTTCGTCATTGGGCCACAGGTCTAATGTTGAGGCTACGGCGGCTTCACCTGTAACTGAGACGGGGTCGTATGATTGGGCAGCTGGGGATGACACACTGTCCCAAGCTATGCTCTGAATTTTTGAAAGGGTTGCTGGGCCCAATATTGGTACGGAGGCCGTGGGTCGATTACGGAACAACTCCGGTCTAATGGAGTTGAGATTTTTAGGGGTATTGCTAGAGTAGCCCCTTACGTGGCTGACTATTGGTTGGAGGCCACGGAAAGGATAATGGATGACCTAGACTGCACCTCCGAGTAGAAACTAAAAGGTGCAGTGTCATTGCTGCGAGATGAAGCCTATCAGTGGTGGCTTACAGTGAAAGAGGGTACTCAGCCTGATCAGTTGACTTGGGATTTCTTCAAGACTGCATTGTAAGGAAAATATGTGGGTGCTAGTTATATAGATGCCCAGAGAAAAGAATTCCTGAACTTGACTCAGGGGGATAGATCTGTGGCTGAATATGAGGCGAAATTTCTACGATTTAGTCACTATGCTTGAGGGATGGTGGCAACAGAATATAAGGGCTGTGTTCATTTTGAGTATGGCCTTATAAATAGGCTACGGATACTGATAGCTCCGTGGGGGGAGCGAGATTTTAGTGCGTTAGTGGAAAAGGCGAAGATCACCGAGGATGTCAAGCTCGTTGAGCGCCAGAATAGGGAAAAGGAAAGAGGCAAAAATAGGAGGGATTCAGAGCCCTTAAGTTCATTTGGTAGGCCCAAGAAAGAGGCCAAAGTTGATGGGCCAGTCCGAGTTAGGGACCCTGCTGCCGTTTTTAGACCGTAGCCTTGCATGGATTGTGGGAGACGCCATCAGGGCGAGTGCTAGAAAAAGATTGGGGCATGTTTTAAGTACAGATCATCGGAGCACCATGTCAAAAATTGTCCATAAAGGCCTGTGCAGATGCAAGCTATGGGTCAGGGTTTTGTTCAGCCATCGAGAGGTGTTTAGTAGCCATCGAGAGGCCGAGGTCAGGCCAGGGGTGGAAATGGTATGGGTCGTGGTCCTGGAGCACTGGGTAGAGGTGATGGTTATGTTGAGGTGAGATAGCCTGCTCTGGTTTATGCTGCACATCACCGAGAGGACGAAGATGCCCCAGTGTGATTATTGGTACGTTCTTTATCCATAATGTACCTTAGACTGCATTGATTGATGTTGGGTCTACACATTTCTATATTGCATGCACGATGTCTGGAACTTTGGGTTTTTTTTTGAGAATATTGTCAGTGAAATGACTGTGATAAGTCTATTGGGGCAATTAGTGGGGGTAGATAAACTGTTTAGAGATGTGCCTTTAGAGGTTCAAGGAGTTACCTTTCCAGTGGATTTGATTACCTTTCGGTGAATTCGACCTAATCTTGGGTATGGATTGGCAGGTAAAACATCGGGCAATTTTGGATTGTGCTACTAAGCGTATAGTACTGAGAACTGCAAAGGATGAGGAGGTAGTTGTGATTGGGGAGCATCGGGATTACTTGTCAAACGTGATCTCTTCTTTAAGGGCTAAGAAATTGGTTCGTAAAGGTTGTGAGGCATATTTAGCCTACATTGGTTGAAAAACAATAAATTATACATGTTTTTACCTCATGCTTAGCCTAATTTCTGGATGAATTATCATTGAATTTGTGGAAATTGGTGCTCTTAATCCTTCTATTTCATGTTTTATGCCCAGGTGAGCTAAGGAAGAGAAAAGAGCAAGGAACGGGCCAAAAAGGGGCAAATTAGGCCCAATTCAATAAACAACGCGGCCTGGAGATTCACCACACGGTCGTGCCACCTCGAGCTCAACACGTCCCAACCTCAACGAGCACGGCCAGACCACACGGCCATGCCACTATCAACAGACCCGACCACGGCCTGGGCCTCGATCCCCATGGGCGTGGCACACGGGCGTGTCTCTGTCGTAGAAGTTCAATTTCACTCGAAAAAGGCTACTTAGGGGCTAAGAAAGATACTCCAAAGCTCTATATAAAGACCTTGGGGGTAACAACTAAAGGAGATTTTCCTCTCCTGTAAAGAGTGCTTTTTTTCCCTCAAGAAGGTGCTTATTTCCTGTCAACATAGAGAGTAGAAGCAAGGAATTATTCCAGGGGAAGCCGATTGATCCATCTCAGAAGCTGAATTCTCCCTCAAGACTAAATATATCCTTTCAAATTCCTACAGGGGTTTTTGGGTTCTTTATGTTTTGTTATTTTATTTCTTCTGAAATGTTTTCTTTTATAATTATGAACTAAATCCCCCAAATACTTGAGGGGGATGAAACCTAAGATAGATCTTGTTATTATTTTCTCCTGAATTATATGATAAATATTTAAATTGTTCTTAATTGTGTTTTTAACTCTTAAATTGATATTTCTAGGATATTGATTTAAGTCGAATGTGCTTATGTAGAGGAGCAAAAGTCCCTGTATAGGAGTAGATCCAACACAATTAAGCAGAGTTGCATGCAACCCTAGACATAGGGTGACATAAATCTATTAGATTAGGGTCAAACCTAATAAGGGGATCCATAGATCGAGTTAATACAAGACTAGGGGTTTTAACTAGAAAGAGATTTTAGTTAATCAACCTAGGATTAATTGTTGTTATCCTCGACGGAGGTATTAACATAAATTAGGGATTTCTACGAATCAAGTCAAGTGAATAAATCGTCTAGTTTAAGAGTTGATAACAAGTGAAGTCTAGGTGGATTCTCCCTTGAGTATTGTCCAAATCAATCAGTTTTTCCTAAGAGCTTTTCCCCAATTCACTTTTGTGCATTCTTAGTTTAGTTTTAGAATTAGTTTAGTTTCATAAAAATCTGCCTTTTATTTCTAGGTTAAATAATAGAAAGAAAGTTAGTACTAGTACTTTTGGTTCCCTTGGGTCTTGCCACTAAGCTATACTACTACTCGATAGGTGCGCTTGCCTTAAAATCGTGATAATAGTTTGTTTTTAGTGTGATCATTATTATAAATTTTATTACTTCATATCACGCATATCAAGTTTTTGGCACCGTTGCCGGGGAACTAAGATATTAAGAGCACTCGATTTCTATTACTTTAGCCATTACTATTCTTATTTATTTTCAAACTTTATTTTTATTTACTTATTGTAATTTTCTTTGATTTTTCCCTTTCTAGGTATCTCTAGTTTATGACTAGAAGAAACCCAGTAGGACTACTGCTTTTTGACGAAGATTTAGAAGTTACAGTTTGTAGAACTCGTAAAGAAATCAGACGAAGCCTACATTATCTAGAACAAGGACAAGAAGAAGAACCTAAACCTACGAAAGAGATGGAAGCAAATCAAGACAATCTACCACCTCCCCCAATAGCCGCAGAACCGATGAACCAAAATGATGCTCCTCGTACTATGTATGATTATGCTAAACCTAATTTGGCCAGTACTCAATCTAGTATTATTAGACCTGCTATTGTTGCAAACAAATTTGAATTAAAGCCTAACACTATTAAGATGATTCAACAATTTGTGCAGTTTGATGGTCTACAGGATGAAGATCCCAATTTGCACTTAGCCAATTTCTTGGAATTTTGTGACACTTTTAAAATAAATAGTGTTTTTGATGATGCCATTTACCTCTAATTATTCCCTTTTTCCCTAAGGAATAAAGCTAAACAGAGGTTAAATTCTTTACCACGTGGATCAATCACTACATGGGAACAGATGACTGAAAAATTTTTGCTCAAATATTTTTCACCGACTAAAATGGCAAAATTAAGGAATGAAATCTCTTCTTTTGTGCAGATGGATTTAGAGACACTTTATGACGCCTGGGAGAGATACAAAGATTTATTAAGAAGGTGCCCTCACCATGGGTTACCTCTGTGGCTACAAGTTCAAACCTTCCACAACGGTTTGAATCTTTCAACAAGGCAGATGACTGATGCAGCCGCCAGTGGAACAATCAACAATAAAACACCAGAAGCAGCCCATGAATTTATAGAAGAGATGTCACTAAACAACTATCAGTGGCAAGTCATGAGAACAAAGCTGACAAAGGTAGCAGGAGTTTTAACATTGATGTCGTCACCATGCTTTCTAATCAGGTAGAACTTTTAAATAAAAAGATTGATAATTTTGTTGGTTCTACGCAGGCATACCCAGTGATGCAGTATGACGTAATTTAGGGAAACATGTACAATCCAGATTACTCCTTCTATGGACACAGCATGGAAATTGAGCAAGCCAACTATATGGGTAATAATTCTAGATCTCAAAATAATCCTTATAGTAATACTTACAATGCAGGTTGGCGGAACCACCCCAATTTTTCATGAGGAGGACAAGGAAATCAAAGACAACCACCTCTTTTAGGATTTCAACAGCCACCTTCACAACAAGAGAAAAAGTCGAACCTTAAAGAGATGTTCACCAAATTTATAGCCGCATTAGAAATCCATTTTCAAAACACCGAAACGGCACTAAAAAACTAGCAAGCATCCATTCAAGGGCTCGAGAATCAAATTGGTCAACTCGCAAAGATGATGTCTGATAGACCACAAGGTAGTTTGCCGAGTAAAACTGAGCCAAATCCTAGAGAACATGTAAAAGCAATTACTCTAAGGGATGGGAAAATACTAGCTGAACTGGAAAAGAAGCCTGTTCAAGAATCTAAAAAGGACAAGGTAGAGGAAGAGGAACCTAAAGAAAACACTCCACCAGCACTCAAAGAATATAAACCATCCATACCATATCTGGCAAAATTAAAGAAAGACCACACAGATGCTCAATTCGGTAAATTTCTTGAACTTTTTAAACAGCTACATATTAACTTACCTTTTGTTTAAGCAATTTCGCAGATGCCGAAGTACGCAAAATTTCTAAAGGAGCTTCTCACAAACAAAAGGAAATTAGAAGAACTAGCCATAGCAGAACTCAACGGGGAATGCTCAGCTATCCTCCAAAATAAACTACCAGCCAAACTAAAAGATCCAGGGAGTTTTACTATTCCTTGCTTAATTGGTAGTTTAATCATTGAAAAAGCCTTAGCTGATCTAGGTGCTAGTATTAACCTAATGCCCTACAAAATGTTCAAGCAACTAGGTCTAGTGGAACCAAAACCCACTAGGATGAGTATTTAATTAGCTGATAGATCTGTTAAATATCCTAGGGGAATCATTGTAGATGTGTTACTAAGAGTACATAAATTCATATTCCCTGTTGATTTTGTTGTGCTTGTCATGGATGAAGATATTGAGGTACCTTTAATTTTGGGACTCCCATTCTTAGCTACTGCTAGAGCTATTATCGATGCAGGGGATGGTAAATTAGTGCTTAGGGTTCGTGAAGAAGAAGTTGTCTTCAAAATTTATGATGCTATGCGATTTTCTAAAGAACAAGATGATTCCTGTTATTTCATTGATGTTATTGATTATTTTGTTCAAGACAATTTACAGGAAATCACTCTTGAAGACACGTTGGAACTGTGTCTTGTTCAAGGTGGGGAGGAAGATGAAGCCACCACTGAAGTAAAAGAAGTAATGAAAGAGTTGAACTCTCTTGTACTTGTCACAAGGCACATAAGTTATGAAGGTATTAAGTTAAAAGACGAACTGAGAGAAAAACCCTCAATTGATGAACCTCCTAAATTAGAACTAAAACAATTGCCTGACCACTTAGAATATGCATTTTTAGAAGATGCTTCTTCATTACCAGTGATTATCGCATCAGATTTGAGCGCGGAAGAGAAAGAGGAATTACTTCAAGTTTTAAGGGAACACAAAAAGGCCACAGCTTGGAAGATTTCTGATATTAAAGGAATTAGCCCTTCTTTTTGCACCCATAAAATTTTAATGGAAGATGAATATAAGCCATCGGTGCAAACTCAGAGATGATTGAATCCCAACATGAAGGAAGTCGTAAAAGCTGAGGTAATTAAACTTCTAGATGCAGGCATTATTTATCCTATTTCTGACAGTTCTTGGGTAAGTCCTGTACAGGTTGTCCCTAAAAAGGGAGGCATGACTGTGGTGTCTAATGACAAAAAGGAGTCAATACCTACAAGAATAGTCACTGGATGGAGAGTTTGTATTGATTATAGGAAGCTGAATGATGCAACTCGAAAAGACCATTTTCCCTTACCCTTTATAGATCAGATGTTGGAAAGATTGTCAAGACATATGTATTACTGTTTCTTGGATGGCCTCTCTGGTTACTTCCAAATCCCAATAGCTCCAGAAGATTAGGAAAAGACAACATTCACATGTTCATATAGTATGTTTGCTTATCGTAGAATGCCTTTTGGATTATGTAATGCCCCTGCTACTTTTCAGCGATGCATGTTAGCCATCTTTGACGAACTCGTGGAAGACATCATGGAGGTATTTTTGGATGATTTTTCGATTTTTGGTAATTCTTTTCAACTCTGTCCTAATAATTTAAAATGTGTTCTGATAAGATGTGAAGAGACCAATCTAGTGCTCAATTGGGAAAAATGTCACTTTATGGTTCAAGAAGGTATTGTACTATGACATAAAATTTCTAGTAAAGGTATAGAGGTAGATAAAGCAAAAATTGAAACCATCAAAAAATTATCTCCCCCTAATTCAATTAAGGCCATAAGAAGCTTTTTAGGACATGCTGGTTTTTATCAAAGACTTATTAAAGACTTTTCTAAAATAGCTAAGCCTTTAACAAAATTACTAGAAAAAGATGTGCTTTTCAATTTTGACCAGGAATGTTTAGAGTCTTTTAACACTCTCAAAGAAAAGTTAGTTAATTCCCCGATTATGATTTCACCTGATTGGAATCTACCTTTTGAACTAATGTGTGATGCGAGTGATTGTGCAGTAGGTGCAGTTTTGGGACCACGAAGAGACAAACACTTTCGACCGATTTATTATGCTAGAAAAACTTTGATGGCCGCACAAGCAAACTATATTGCTAGCTATTATTTTTGCATTTGATAAATTCAGATCATATTTAATATGGTCGAAAGTCATCTTTTACACTGATCATTTTGCTTTTCGTTATCTTTTAACTAAAACTATGTAAAACCTCGATTAATAAGATGGATTCTATTGTTACAGGAATTCGACTTAGAGATAAAAGACAAGATAGGAGCTAAAAATTTGGTAGCAGATCACCTTTCAAGGTTGGAAAATCCACACCCCGATGACCTCATTAAAATAAACGACTTGTTTCCTGAAGAACAACTCCTAGCCATAACAGAGGCTGCAGTTCCTTGGTTTGCTGATTTTGTAAATTATTTAGCAGCTAACATAACCCCAAAAGGGTTGACCCATAAGCAAAAGAAGCGATTCTTCGCTGATGTGAAAAACTACTTTTGGGAAGATCCTTTCCTTTTTCGTATTAGTGCAGATCAAGTCATTCAAAGATGTCTTAGATCATTGCCATTCGGGACCAACAGGAGGACACCACAGTGGAGCTAGAACTGCTCACAAAGTACTCGAATCAGGTTTTTACTGGCCCACCCTTTTCAAAGATGCCAATAGGTATGTGACCTCTTGTGATAAATGCCAGAGAACAGGTAATATCTCTCAGCATAATGAAATGCCTTAAAACTATATACTCTTATGTAAAATATTGGATATATGGGGTGTTGATTTCATGGGTCCTTTCCCTACTTCATTTGGGAATACATACTAGTAGCAATAGATTACATGTCAAAATGGGTGGAAGCCCAAGCCTTACCTACTAATGATGCTAGAATGGTAGTACGTTTTCTTAAAAAACATTTCTCTTGATTCGGAACATCTAGGATAATTATCAGTGATAAGGGTACTCATTTTTGCAATGCCCAACTTGACAAAGTTTTGAAAAGATATGGAGTACACCATAGAATAGCCACCCCTTTTCATCCACAAACTAGTGGACAAGTTGAAGTAACAAATAGAGAATTAAAATGCTTTCTAGAAAAAAACAGTAGAAATAAATAGGAAAGATTGGTCAAGAAAAGTAGATGATGCTTTATGGGCTTATAGAACTGCATTCAAAACTCCCATAGGAACATCTCCTTATAGACTTTTCTACGGAAAAAGTTGTCATCTGCCATTTGAACTCGAACATAAAGCATTTTGGGCTATTAAATTCCTAAATCTTGATTTTAAGCTTGCAGGTGAGAAACGTCTAATGCAACTAAATGAGCTAGATGAATGGCGCTGCAATGCCTACGAAAACTCACGATTATATAAGGAAGCCACAAAGCGACGCCATGACAATCGTTTGAGACTACCTAAGCAGTTTAAAACTGGTGATCTTGTCTTGCTATACAACTCAAGGCTTAAACTATTCCCTGGAAAACTTAAATCAAGATGGCGAGGCCCATTCACTATTCGAACTGTCTTTCCATACGGCACAGTCGAGGTAACTCATCCAAACCACGGCACTTTCAAGGTAAACAGCCATCGGCTTAAACATTATAGAGGTGAGAATTTCAAGAATAATAAGAAGGAGCTTTAGCTCCACGAACTATTGTCGTGATACATACAAGCAGAGTCGATATTAGACTCTAAATAAGTGCTTCTCGGGAGGCAACCCGAGCACTAACTTAGTAAATTCTTTTATTTAAGTTTTCTAATACATCAACTAACCCGTTGAATGCAGGATTTTTTGAAGTCACACGGCCATGCCCACTGGCGTGCCTAAGGCCGTGTGGACAATACGGGCAGAGACACGGCCGTACAATCTGGCCGTGTACAATCAGGGTAAAATTTTTCCTAAGACACGGGCTTCAAAAAATTACCACGGCCGTGCGATGTGGCCGTGGCCGAACCTGTTGAATGGGCTTCGACAAATTGCCACGGCCGTGTGATATGGCCGTGGCTGAAACTGCCAATTACAACACGGGCGTGCAACACGCCCGTGCCCCTAAGCCGTGGTCGAACATGCCAATTCAGACACGGGCTTGTAACCCCCTACACGGCCGTGGGAGAAGCGAACATCGAAGGGCATGGCCGTGCGACACGACCGTGTGCCTCAACACGCCCTAGGTACACGGGCGTGTGTCTCGAACCAGGCGCGCCAAAATTTCCAATTTTTGAACCACACGGGCAAAACCCGAGTCACACGGGTGTGTGACGTGCCCTTGTGACCAAAAACCTATATAAACATGCCACTATTAACTTTATTCTCCATTTCAAACCCTAAAAACTCCCACTCAAAACCCACACCAAGCCTCCCTAGTGCCGCTCCGGCCTCAAAAGCTACTCCATGACCATGCCACCCACACCACGAACGTGCTCCACCCCATTAATCATCTATTTGGTTCCTTTTTATTTTTCTCGTTAATTTCTAATATTTTTATCTGTTTTTATGTTAAAAATGTTTTATTTAGTTTTTACATTAATTTTGGGGCATGAAATTTATTGATTTTAGCATGAACAATCTAGAAATACTGTAGAGAATTTCATGATGCCATTTAGACTCTTTTTAGGTTGCCACTTTTACTTATCTAGAGTAGTTAACACTCAGTATAAAATGATGCCTAGGCCATGATTAGAATGAGTAGATTATATTAGTTAGGTTAGTAAAACCTCCATACAAGATGTTCATATTTTTCTTAATTTGTCATTTAATCTTAAAAACTTATTTAGTTTCAATCTTTATTAGGACTAATGTATATCATTTTGTTTTTTAGGAACTATGTCATCATCACACGGTAAGAAAGTTGCCGTCCCTACTTCAAAGAAGCGAAAGGGGCCCGGTGGCTCCTCATTGAGACCCATTGCTGAAGTCCGACACCCATTCATTCAGTTCCCGTAGAACTCCCAAGATGAGTTATTTTAGATTTTACGAGCATGATCTCTAGGAGCCGGGAGATGCATCGACCGGACTGCCTTAGAGCAGGTCCACCTAGCAGACAAGGTTCGAGCCTTGTTGATGACAGACCCATGGGAGTAGTTTTTCCATATCGTGGAGCCCACATATTTTGAACTTACTCTCGAGTTCTACTCCACGTTCCATCTACAGGCACTAATGAGCCATCACGATGATCCCGGGACGATTCAGTTCGGTTTAGGAGGCCTCGTATGTAACTCCCTGATTTTTGAGATTTTTCAAGTTTTTGAGATTTGTGGTGAAATTTTGAAATTTTGGTGTTCTGGATACTAAAATTGTGTTTAAATGTGTTAGTGGGCCTTTAGAAGGCCCAAGCCTAAGTTAAAACCCGGCAGAAATATCAATTTTAGTTTTTAAGTGAAAGGAGACTTGGTTAAGTGGGCCATTAAGAAAAAGTTAGTAAATAAAGACACAAAGAGAGCCTTGGTAAAGTGGCAAGGTGGCGTCACTAAGTTTCTAAAAAAGTGGCATGTGGATTGAGTTTAAGGGCCAGAGTTCAAGTCACAAGGTAAGCGTGTTGATACTTTTATTTTTGTGTGCATGTGTCGGGCATGTGATAGAGCTTAAGTGGAAATTCAGCTAGGGCTTTTAGAAGGTTGGGCCATGGGTCTGAGTGGCCATTAGGGTAAGCTTTATTTTCTTTTTGTCTTACCGAATTAGGGTTAGCCACCTAGAGCCTTCACTTTTATTCTATTCTCTTCTCAGTGTCACAAAAAGTAGAAAACACAAAGTTAGATCTCCTGAGTGCCGAATTCTTCCTTCTCTTCTCCTCTCTGCTTCTATTTTCTTTTCTCCTTCTTTTCTTCTCTAGCCGAAACATTCCTACCATTCTACTCATCTCCTCTTTCATTCCCATTCTTTTCTAAACCTCTATAGCCGATTGCCATAAAAGCCGAAATCCCAAAAGTTGTTTCTTGTGCCGATTTCTTCTAGCCAAAATCCTCCTATTTTCTTCATCTCTTTTGGCTGATTTTCACATCCTCTAAACCCCAACCCCTGTCGACAACACCACTGCAAAACCGCCACACCAAATCATCATCCTCTTCATAGTTCTAAAAGCTGAAAACACCATAGTTTTTAAGGTCATAGCCGAATCTTTAGATCTCTAAGATTCGAAATCTGCTAAGTGTTTAGGGGCTAAATCTACATCAGATCTGAGTAGAAGAATCGTCTTGATTAAAGAAAACCTGTGGTAAGTACTCGACATCTCAAATCTACTCGTTACCTTTGGATTTAAGAAAAGCTGAAATCCCTCAACTCTTTAGGGAGGCTGACGAATGTGATGATAACTAAAGACAGTTCTTTTAATTGGTTCTATGTGTACTTGTTGTGGAAGGGGCGATCTAGCAAGGAGCATAGGAGGCTTGGATCTTTGGAATGATCGGATTTAGATCTGGTCGTTAGCTTCGGTAAAGGTAAGTGTTTAAGAGAGTAAGGTTATGGTGGCCGAATATGTATGTGGGGCTAGTAGTGGTTATTCGATTTGATATTTAGATGTTAATGTGATCTAAATAAATGTAGGATTGTTTTAGAGCAGATCTTGTCATTGGTCATCGCAAATCAGGTGTGTATCGAACACCCTTCTATAGTCTAAGTCGGCCAAAGTCGAAAAGCTGAAATGTCGAAACTCTGACATTTCGTGGGCTTATGAGCGCGCGAACGCTCATGGGTCTGTTGGAAATCATTGGATCTATATTCGCCGATATGGGATCGATTCCCCACAATACCATCTACTTTGAGATGCCAAGTAGAAGGATCCTGAGGATATTACTGATGATGTCCCACAACCGTCAGAGGAGACACCAGCTGAGCCACCACCTACTCGCTGCCCAGTTCATGCGGTAGCTTTATATGCTGACATATCCGAGCGCCTCACATGATTTGAGCAGTAGTACTTTCCATGCTTCGATCATATCGACGCTACTCTTCAGCCGATATGCCAACACCTTCACATTTCATCACCGCCCCACCTCGCGGCCCATCTGAGGATTAGAACTTCCTAATCCTCTTTTCTTCTCTTTTATTTTCCTTTTCATTTTTCTTTTTATTTTATTTCATCTTATCTTTTTCATCATTTGAATTTTAATATTTTTAGAACTTAATTTATTTTATTCCTTTATTTTTATTATTTCATATCGGCTATCCCCTAACAAACATATTCTATTAATCCAAATTCTCTAAAACTGATAAACGCTTTCGCAGTTTGAAAGGAGCTTTACAACTTAAATCCAAAAACTGAAGGGAACCTTGCTACAACCTCACCCAGTTGACACTGCTAAAGCCTACACTCTCAACATGAAAGCTGTGGACAAACATACACTACCACCACCGGAATATTCACCTCTGCACCTTTCTTTGTCCCAGACACTCTATAGGCACCACCACCTCACGAATTCATCCAATTCAAGGAGTTTCATGCCTTTCCCTATCTTATGATCTTATGCTTCTATTGCTACTAATGTATCTTTGTACATTAAGGGCAATGTACATCTTAAGTGTGGGGGGAAACCTACTTTCAGTCATTGCATTCTCTTTGGAACCCCTGAAAATTTCTAAAACTAACATTTTGCATCGTTCTCAAAATTTCAAATTCTCACTTTCACTATCTGCATTATCTTTAATCTCCTATTAGGAATTAATTCTGATTAATTTATGATGTTTATTGATGTGTTGAGAATTAAGACATAGGTGCTTATGCTTTAATTATTCAAACTTTAAAACACCAAGGAATCAAGCATGATAAGTTGAAATTTTTGAGAATTTAAAGTTTTTCTAGGTTATTTTCCCTAATCTTAAATGTTATCTTGAGATTTGAAATTCGCAGGATTGACATCAAAAGCCATAATTCTGGTGAGATTTTTGAGCCTTTTGAGCATACATTCTTTCGTACTCACTTTTATTGTTGCTTTGATTGAGTCAATACTGATTTGTTATTCTAGAACTTGCTTCGATTATACATGTCAAGACCACATCATTGATTTGATATACCAAAATGATAAAAGCACCTAGGTTTAACCCACTTACTCCATAAAAAGCCTACCTCTATAAATTAACCCCTAGTGAACCCCATTGAGCCTAACAACTCATTCTTTAACTTACCACTAATATTAACCCATAACCCATTTTTGTTGAATTCCATTGAATTATTTTGATCCCTATTATTGTTGAGATTTGAGTTGAATTATTATCTAGCTTTATTCTCTTTTCCATGTTGTAATTCTTCAAATTATTGTAAAATATTTGATTTCTTCTTAAAAAAATATGCATATACAGTTAATTCAGTTGTAATTTGTAATAGTTCAATAGTTTTTGCATATTTCTACAAGCCTCCAAACCCAGAATAATGTCATCATAAGGCTTAGCTCTAGGAATATGTTCTAGTGATAGAGATTTTTCTAGCTAGATGATTTTCCAATTCAATCTCAATTCCAACCCTCTTTTTCAGCTTGTGACAACACCCCTAACCAAAGCCCCATTACAACCATTGAAAGACCTTTTGATCGATGTGTCATATCAATCTATAGTGGTGGAGATTTGATTTTCTTGCAAGCCTATAGTAATAATTTTTCAGGTTGACTAAAGAGTGCTTAATTCTTGAACCCTAAACACTTTGAGTGGATAGAGTGAATCTTTAGTGAGGATTTCAAATCTATTTAATATTGATTGAGAGGTAATTACTTAGGAGAAGGGAGAAAACCTATGTTTTTGTGATAAAATTCTCAACTTAGAGTGATTGAATCTTTAATGTTCTTCTGATTGAATTTTCATTGTATGATTACTTATGGATTAATTTGAAACATTATTGATAAGGATTGTAAGTTGAGAAGAATGATTCTTAATTGTGAGTTGAGATTTTGCTTAAGGACAAGCAAAGGCTTAAGTGTGGGGGTATTTGATAAACGATAAATTATACATGTTTTTACCTCATGCTTAGCTTAATTTTTGGCTGAATTATCATTGACTTTGTGGAAATTGGTGCTCTTAATCCTTCTAGTTCATGTTTTATGCCCAAGTGAGCTAAGGAAGAAAAAAAAGCAAGGAACAGGCCAAAATGGGCAAATTAGGCCCAATTCAATAAACAACATGGCCCAGAGATTAACCACACGATCGTGCCCCCTAGAGCTCGAACACGGCCCAACCTCGATGAGCACGGCCAGACCACACGGCCGTGCCACCATCAACAGGCCTGACCACGGCCTGGGCCTTGATCCACACGGACGTGGCACACGGGCGTGTCTCTGTTGTGGGGAAGTTTAATTTCACTCGGAAAAGGCTACTTAGGGGCTAAGAAAGACACTCCAAAGCTCTATATAAAGACCCTAGGGGGCAACTACTAAAGGAGACTTTCCTCTCCTATAAAGAGTGCTTATTTCCTGTCAACACAGAGAGTAGAAGCAAGGAATTATTCCAGGGGAAGTCAATTGATCCATCTCAGAAGCTGAATTCTCCCTCAAGACTAAAGATCTCCCTTCAAATTCCTACAGGGGTTTTGGGTTCTTTATGTTTTGTTATTTTATTTCTTCTAAAATGTTTTCTTTTATAATTATGAACTAAATCCCTCAAATACTTGAGGGGGATGAAACCTAAGACGGATCTTGTTATTATTTTCTCTTGAATTATATGATAAATATTTAAATTGTTCTTAATTGTGTTTTTAACTTTTAAATTGATATTTATGGGATATTGATTTAAGTCGAATGTGCTTATGTAGAGGAGCAAAAGTCCCTGCATAAGAGTAGATCCAACACAATTAAGTGGAGTTGCATGCAACCCTAGACATAGGGCGACATAAATCTATCAGATTAGGGTCAAACCTAATAAGGGGATCCATAGATCGAGATAATGCAAGACTAGTGGTTTTAACTAGAAAGAGATTTCAGTTAATCAACCTAAGATTAGTTGTTCTTATCCTCGACGAAGGTATTAACATAAATTAGGGATTTCTACGGATCAAGTCAAGTGAATAAATCTTCTAGTTTAAGAGTTGATAACAAGTGAAGTCTAAGTGGGTTCTCCCTTGAGTATTGTCCAAATCAATCAGTTTTTCCTAAGAGTTTTTCCCCAATTCACTTTTTGTGCATTCTTAGTTTAGTTTTAGAATTAGTTTAGTTTCATAAAAATCCCCCTTTTATTTCTAGGTTAAATAATAGAAAGAAAGTTAGTACGATATCTCAGTCTTGCCACTAAGCTATACTACTATTTGATAGGTGCGCTTGCCTTAAAATCGTGATAATAGTTAGTTTCTGGTGTGATCATTATTATAAATTTTATTACTTCATATCACACATATCATTGGTATTTTAGGTTCTGAGGGTTCTTCTGTTAAGGAGATCAGAACAGTTAAGGACTTTCCTGATGTTTTTCCCGATAAGCTACTTGGATTACCTCCAAACCGTGAAGTTGAATTTGGGATTGAGCTCCTTCCTGGTACAATTATGGTCTCCATTGCCCATTATAGGATGGCACTTAAAGCTCAAATTCAGGAGTTATTGGATCGAGGATTCATTCAACCTAGTGTGTCTCTATGGGGAGGACCAGGGTTATTTGTAGAAAAGAATGATGGATCTATGCGTATGTGTATCGACTACCGGTAATTGAACAAACTGACCGTCAAGAATAAGTACCCTTTACCAAGGATTAACGATATTTTTTATCAGCTCCGAGGAGCTTCAGCTTTCTCCAAAATTGATTTCCATTCTGGTTACCATCAACTGAGAGCTAAAGAGGCTGATGTCTATAAGACAACATTTAGGACTCGTTATGGACACTACAAATTCCTAGTGATGTCGTTTGGGCTAACGAATGCACCAGCAGCCTTTATGGATTTGATGAACCGAGTGTTCCAACCCTATTTGGATCAGTTCGTAGTGGTGTTTATAAATGATATTCTGGTGTATTCAATAATTGAGGATGAACATGATGCACATCTCTGAGTTATTTTATAGATTCTGAAAGAGAAACAGTTATACGCTAAGTTCAACAAGTGTGAATTCTAGTTGCGGGAGGTAACATTTTTGGGTTATGTAGTATCTGTCGAAGGGATTAAGGTTGATCCTTAGAAAATAGAAGCTGTTCTGGATTGGAAGCCACCTAAGACTGTATCAGAAATTTGAAGTTTTTGGGTCTGGCAGGGTATTATAGACGTTTTGTTGAGGGGTTTTCGTTGATCGCTGCACCTTTGACAAAGTTATTGCGTAAAGAGGTACTGTTTAACTAGACTAATAAGCCGCAAGAGAGTTTGAGAAACTTAAAAAGGTTTTGACTGAGGCCCCTGTTTTAATACAGCCAGAGTCTAGGAAAGAATTCACTCTTTACAGCGACGTATCACATGTCAGCTTGGGTTGTGTGTTGATGCACGAGTGTAAGGTGGTAGCCTATGCATCTCGATAACTTAAGGCTCATGAGGTGAATTATCCAACACATGAATTGGAGTTGGCCGCAGTGGTTTTCACACTGAAAATTTGGACACATTACCTGTACAGTGAGAAGTGTATTATTTACATGGATCACAAGAGCCTCAAGTACCTCCTCACTTAAAAGGAGTTGAATCTTAGGCAACATAGATGGATCGAGCTGCTTAAGGACTATGACTGCTCGATTGAATACCATCCTGGTAAGGCCAATGTGTTGGCTAACGTACTGAGCCATAGGCCTGTGTTTAATTTAAGAGCAATGTTTGCTCGTCTCAGCTTGTTCGATGATGGGAGTTTGTTGGCCAAACTGTAAGTTAAACCGACATGAATTGAACAGATTAAGGGTGAGAAGTTAAAAATGAGTCATTGGGTCCTCGATTTTGACAAATTAAAGGTGGGGAAACTTTAGATTTTGGACTGAATAGTGAAGGGGCATTGTGTTTCCGTGGAAGAGTTTGTGTACTGAGGGATACTGATTTAAGGTAGTCTATACTGCGAGAGGTGCATAACAGTCCTTATGATATGCATCTTGGAAGGAACAAGATGTACTGAGACCTTCGTGAGCTATAATGGTGGCCAGGACTTAAGCGCGAAGTTACCAATTTTGTTAGTAAATGCTTGACATGCCAACAAGTTAAGGCTGAGCATCAGCTGCGTTCAGGGTTATTACAGCCGGTTAAGATTTCACTTTAGAAATGGGAGAGGGTAACTATGGACTTTGTTAGTGGGCTGCCTTTAACGCCTACTAAGAAGGATTCGGTATGGGTTATAGTGGATCGATTGCACAAGTCTGCCCATTTTATACCAGTCCATACTAATTACTTGTCGTAGAAGCTAGCTAAGTTGTATGTGGCTGAGATAGTAAGATTGCACGGGGTACCAGTTTCTATAATATCTAATAGTGATCCTCGTTTCATGTCTCGATTTTGGAAGAAGTTACATGAGGCTTTGGGTATGATATGCGTGATATGAAGTAATAAAATTTATAAAATATGATCGTACCCAAAACTAACTATTATCATGATTTAAGGCAAGCGCACCTATCGAACAGTAGTATAGCTTAATGGCAAGACTGAGATATCGTACCCAAGGGAACCAAAAGTACTAGTACTAACTTTCTTTCTATTATTTAACCTAAAAATAAAAAGGGAATTTTATGAAGCTAAACTAATTCTAAAACTAAACTAAGAATGCACAAAAAAGTAATTTGGGGAAAAACACTTATGAAAACTGAATGATTTGGACAATACTCAAGGGAGAATCCACCTAGACTTCACTTGTTATCAACTCTTGAACTAGATGATTTATTCACTTGACTTGATCCGTAGAAATCCCTAGCTTATGTTAATATCTCTCTTGAGACTAAAAACAACTAACCCTAGGTTGATTAATTGAAATCTCTTTCTAATTAAAACCCCTAGAATCGTATTAACTCGATCTATGGATTCCCTTATTAGGTTTGACCCTAATTCGACAGATTTTCGTCGTCCTATCTCTAGGATTGCAATCAACTCCGCTTAATTGTATTGGATCAACTCCTATGCAGGGAATTTTGCTCCTCTACATAAGCACATTCGACTTAAATCAATATCCCAAAAATATCAATTTAAGAGTTAAAAACACAATTAAGAACAAATCAAATATTTATCATATAATTCAAGAGAAAATAATAATAAGATCTGTCTTAGGTTTCATCCCCCTCAAGTATTTGGGGGATTTGGTTCATGATTATAAAAGAAAACATCTCAGAAGAATAAAGATAACAAAACATAAAGAACCCAAAAACCCCTGTAGGAATTTGAAGGAATAGTGTCTTTCTTAGCCCCTAAGCATCTTTTTCTGAGTGAAATTGAATTTCCTCACGACAGAGACACGCCCATGTGCCACGCTCGTGTGGATCGAGGCCCAGGCCGTGGTCGGGCCTGTTGATGGTGGGACGACCGTGCTTGTCGGGGTTGGGCCATGTTCGAACTCAAGGTGACACGGTCGTGTGGCACGACGGTGTGGTGAATCTCTGGGTCGTGTTGTTTATTGAATTGGGCCTAATTTGCTCGCTTTGGCCCGTTCCTTGCTCTTTTCTTTTCCTTAAGCTCATTTGGGCATAAAATATGAAATAGAAGGATTAAGAGCACCAATTTCCACAAATTCAATGATAATTCATCTATAAATTAGGCTAAGCATGAGGTAAAAACATGTACAATTTATCATTTATCAAATACCCCCACTCTTAAGCCTTTGCTTGTCCTCAAGCAAAATCTTAACTCACAATTAAGAATCATTCTTCTCAACTTATAACCCTTAGCAATAATGTTTAAAACTAATCCATAAGTAATCATGCAATGAGAATTCAACTAGAAGAACATTAAAGATTCAAACACTCTAAGTTGAGAATTTTATCACAGAAACATAGGTTTTCTCCTTTCTCCTAAGTAATTACCTCTCAATCAAAATTAACAAGATTTGACATCCTCACTAAAGATTCACTCTATCCATTCAAAGTGTTTAGGGTTTAAAATTTAAGCACTCATTAGTCAACCTGAAAGGTTATTACCATAGGCTTGCAAGAAAATCAAATCTCTACCACTATATATTGCTATGACACATCGATCAAAAGGTCTTTCAATGGTTGTAATGGGGCTTTGATTAGGGGTGTTGTCACAAGCTGAAAAAGAGGGTTAGAATCGAGATTGAATTGAAAAATCATCTAGCTAGAAAAATCTTTATCACTGGAACATATTTCTTGAGCTAAGCCTTATGATGACATCGTTCTGGATTTGATAGCTTATAATAGAAATATGCAAAAATATTAAACTATAACTGAAATATGAATTACAACTGTATCTACCCTTTTTTTAAGAACAAATCAAATACAATACTTTGAATATTTACAAACTTTACAAACTGAAAAAGAGAACAAAGCTAGATGATAAATCAACTCAAATCTCGACAAAAATAGGGATCAAAATAATTGAATGGAATTCAACAAAAACGGGTTATAGGTTAATATTAGAGGTAAGTCAAAGAATGGGTTGTTATGCTCAATGGAGTTCAGTAAGGGTTAAATTGTGGAGGTAGGCTTTTGTGGAGTAAATGGGTTAAAACCTAGCTGCCTTTATCATCTCAGTGTATCAAATCAATGATGTGGTCTTGACATGTATAATCGAAGCAAGTTCTAAAATAACAAATCAGTATTGACTCACTCAAAGCAACAATAAAAGTGAGCACGAAAGAATGTATGCACAAAGGGCTAAAAAATCTCACCAGAATTATGGCTTTTTGATGTTAATCTGTGAATTTCAAATCTCAAGATAACACTTAAAATTAGGGTAGATAGCCTAGAAAAAATTTAAATTCTCAAAAATTTCAACTTATCATGCTTGATTCCCTAGTGTTTTAAGGTTTGAATAATCAAAGCATAAGCACCTATGTCTTAATACTCAACATATCAATAAAAATCATAAATCCATCAGAATTCATCCTAATAGTAGATTGAAGATAATGCAAAGAGTGAAAGTGAGAATTCGAAATTTTGAGAACAATGCAAAATGTTAGTTTTAAAAATTTTCAGGGGTTTTAAAGAAAATGCAATGACTAAAAGTAAGTTTCCCCCCCACACTTAAGATGTACATTGCCCTCAATGTACAAAGAAACATTAGTAGTAATAAAAGCATAAGATCATAAGATAGAGAAAGGCATGAAACTCCCTGAATTGGATGAATTTATGAGGTGGTAGTGCCTATAGAGTGTCTGGGACAAAGGAAGGTACAGAGGTGGATACTCTGGTGGTAGTAGCGTTCGTTTGTCCACAGCTTTCATGTTGTGAGTGTAGGCTTTGGCTGTGTCAACTGTGTGAGGTTGAAGTAAGGTTCCCTTTAGATTTTTGATTTGAGTTGTAGGGCTCCTTTGAAACTACAAAAGCACTTATCATTTTTAGGGAATTTGGATTAACAGAATATGTTTGTTAAGGGATAGCGATATAAAATAATAAAAATAGAAGAATAAAATAAAGTAAGTTTTAAAAATACTAAAATTCAAATAATGAAAAAGATAAGATAAAATAAAATAAAAGAAAAAATAAAAAGGAAAATAAAAGAGGAGAAAAGAGGATTAAGAAGTCCTAATCCTCAGATGGGTCACGCGGTGGTGGTGGTGCAGAGATATGAAGGTGCTAGCATATCTGCTGAAGTGTAGCATCAATATGATCTAAGCGTTGGAAGCACTACTGCTCGAATCGTGTGAGGCGCTCAGATATGTCAACGTGTGAAGCTGCCGCATGACGGAGCAGCGTGAGGGTGGTGGCTCAGTTGGGGCCTCCTCCGGTGGTGGTGGGACATCATCAGTAATGTCCTCTGGATCCTCGGCCTCTCAAAGTAGACGGTACTGTAGGGGGTCAGTCCCAGGTCTGCGCTGGATCATCCTCATATGGAGCATGGTCTGGATGCCTTGTGGGGACATTTGGCCGATCAGTGTATATGAGGATGTCCGAGCCACGGTATTGAGTAGTCTGAAGTGGCGGGCCAACCATGTGATGTACAGTTCCATAGATATAACGCCCCTACGATGCCTCTCGGTCTGATGCTGGATGGCATGAGTGATGAAATAGGCGAGGTCGATGGTATGCGCATTCGCCATGCTCCATAAGAAGTAGGCATCATGTGTGCTAATGACGCCGGTGCTCTCGCGTCTGCCCTTCAGGGTGTGTACGAGGAGGGCGTGAAGGTACCTCAAGGATGGGGTGAGGGCGGTCGCCTTGGAGCAACTAGGGTGTATGTGGGCAATGTAGAGACTAGGGCATGCCAGCAGTTTACTGGAGAGATGTGGATGTGACGGTGGAGTGTAGAAAGGTCCTCCTCCTCTATGAACTGTTCGGTGTAAAGGCCGAGAGCTGTACCGAACTCTGGTACACTAAGATGACATATGAAGCCTCCTAAACGGAACTGGACCGTCCCTAAAACATCCTATCGGTTCATGACGGTCTGAAGATGGAACGTGGAGCAGAACTCTAAAGTGAGTTCTAAGTATATGGGCTCCACTATCTGGAAGAACTGCTCCCATGGATCTGTCATCAGCAGGGCCCGGACCTCGTATGCTAGGTAGACTTGCTCTAAGGCGGCCCAGTCAATGCAATGTCTAGCTCCTAGAGGGCGGGCTCGTAGAATTTGGAATAACTCCTCTTGGGAGTTCTATGGGAATGTGATGAATAGATGTCGGGGATGATGAAGCATCGAGCCCCTTTCGTTTCTTTGAAGTAGAGGCGACAGCTCTTTTACCATGTGATGAAGACATAATTCCTAAAAACAAAACGAAACATGTCATGCATTAGTCCTACAAACTGAAACTAAATTAAAAAGACAATATGAATATCAATAAGTTCTTATACTTAACCGAAACAAAACATATTAAGAATGTTGATTCACTAACCTAAGTAATGCATTCCTTTTATCTTAAGCATATTAACAAATTATGAAGGCATGGGTATTTATCTATATTAAGTGAATGCTAATCTAGATAATAAAAAGTGGCAAGCAAAGGATAGTTTAAGTGGCATCATGGATTTATCTATAGTATTCCAGATTGTTCATGCTAAATCAATGAATTTCATGCTTAAAAATAATGCAAAAACTAAATAAAACATGTTATTAAAATGAATATAGATAAAAATGTTAGAAATTAAAGAGAAGAATAAGGAAAAGAAACCGAATAGATGACTAAAGGGGGCGGAGCACGATCGTGGTACGGACGGCACGGTCGTAGAGGAGCCTTGGAGGCCAGCGGCGGCATTAGAGAGGGTTTTTGCGGGTTTTGGGTAAGAGGATTTAGGGTTTTGAATGGGAAAGAAAGTGAATAGCAGCCTGTTTATATAGGTTTTTGGGTCACACAGGCATGTCACACGTCTGTGTGGCTCGGGTTTTACCGGTGTGGTTCGAAAACTGGGGACTTTGGCACACCTGGTTCGAGGCACACGCCTATGTACCTAGGACGTGTTGAGGCACACGGCCGTGTCGCACGGCCATGTCCTACAATGTTTGCTTCTCCCACGGCCGTGTAGTATGTCACACGCCCATGTCTGAATTGACAGGCCCGACCACTGGTTGGGGGCACCGGCGTGTTGCACGCCCGTGTTGGAATTGGCAGTGTTGGCCATGGCCACATCGCAAGGCCGTGGCGATTTGTCGTAGCCCATGTTTCAGGAAAATTTTTACCCTGCTTGTACACGGCCAAATTCCGCGGCCGTGTCTCTGCTCATAGTGTCTAGACGGCCTTAGGCACACTCGTAGGCATGGCCGTGTGGTTCAAAAATCCTACATTCGAAAAGGTTAGTCGATGTATTAGAAGACTGAAAAAAAGATTTACTAAGTTAATGCTCGGGTTGCCTCCCGAGAAGCACTTATTTAGAGCCTAAGCTCGACTCTGTCTGTATGTATCATGACGAGAGTTCGTGGAGCTGAAGCTCCTCCCTATTATCTTTGAAATTCTCACCTCTATAATGTTTAACCCGAAGGCCATTTACCTTAAAAGTGCCGTGGTTTGGATGAGTTACCTCGACTGTGCCGTATGGAAAGACAGTTCGAATAGTGAATAGACCTGACCATCTTGATTTAAGTTTTCCAGGGAATAATTTAAGCCTTGAATAGTAAAGTAAGACAAGATCACCAGTTTTGAACGGTATAGGTTGCCTCAACCGATTGTCCTGTCGTCATTTTGTGGCTTCCTTATATAATCGTGAGTTTTCGTAGGCATTGCAGCGCCATTCATCCAGCTCATTTAGTTGCATTAGACGTTTCTCACCTACAAGCTTAAAATTAAGATTTAAAAATTTAATAGCCCAAAATTCTTTATGTTCGAGTTCAAATGGCAGATGACAACTTTTCTCGTAGACAAGTCTATAATGAGATGTTCTTATGGGTTTGTTTTGAATGTAGTTCTATAAGCCCGTAAAGCATTATCTACTTTCCTTGACCAATCTTTCCTATTTGCTTCTACTGTTTTTTCTAGAATGCGTTTTAGTTCTCTATTTGTCACTTCAATTTGACCACTGGTTTGTGGGTGATAGGGAGTAGCTATTCTATGGTGCACTCCATATCTTTTTAAAACTTTATCAAATTGGGCATTGCAAAAATGAGTACCCCTATCACTGATAATTATCCTAGGTGTTCCGAATCGAGAGAAAAGCTTTTTAAGGAAACGTACTACCATTCTTGCATCATTAGTAAGTAAGGTTTGGGCTTCCACCCATTTTGACATGTAATCTACTGCTACTAGTATGTACTTATTCCCAAATGAAGTAGGGAATGGACCTATAAAATCGATACCCCATACATCAAATATTTCACATGAGAATATATAGTTTTGAGGCATTTCATTGTGCTGAGAGATGTTACCTGTTCTCTAGCATTTATCACAAGAGGTCACATACCTGTTGGCATCTTTGAAAAGGGTAGGCCAATAAAAACCTGATTCGAGTACTTTGTGAGCAGTCCTAGCTCCACTGTGGTGTCCTCCTGTTGGTCCTGAATGGCAGTGCTTTAAAATTTTATATGCTTCTGTCTCTGTAACGTATCTTTGAATGACTTGATCTGCACAAATACGAAAAAAGAAAGGATCTTCCCAAAATTAATTTTTCACATCAGCGAAGAATTGCTTCTTTTGCTGATAGGTCAACCTTTTTGGGATTATGTTAGCTGCTAAATAATTTGTGAAATCAGCAAACCAAGGAACGGAAGCCTCTGCTATGGCTAGGAGTTGTTCTGTAGGAAACAAGTCATTTATTTTATCGAGATCCCCGGAGTGTGGATTTTCCAATCTTGAAAGGTGATCTAATGCCAAATTTTTAGCTCCTTTCTTGTCTTTTATTTCTAAGTCGAATTCTTGTAACAATAGAATCCATCTTATTAATAGAGGTTTTGCATCAGTTTTAGTTAAAAGATAGCGAAGAGCAGAATGATCAGTATAAACGATAACTTTTGACAATATTAAATATGATCTGAATTTATCAAATGCAAAAATAACAGCTAGCAATTCTTTTTCTGTGGTAGTATAGTTTGCTTGTGCAGCTGTCAAAGTTTTGCTAGCATAATAAATCGATCGAAAGTGCTTGTCTCTTCGTTGTCTCAAAACTGCACCTACTACAAAATCACTTGCATCACACATTAGTTCAAAAGGTAGATTCCAATCAAGTGAAATCATAATCGGAGCATTAACTAACTTTTCCTTGAGTGTGTTAAAAAACTCTAAACATTCTTGGTCAAAATTGAAAAGCACATCTTTTTCTAGTAATTTTGTTAATGGCTTAGCTAGTTTAGAAAAATCTTTAATAAATCTGTGATAAAAACTAGCATGTCCTAAAAAGCTTCTTAGGGCCTTAACTGAATTAGGGGGAGGTAACTTTTCGATGGTTTCAATTTCTGCTTTATCTACCTCTATCCCTTTACTAGAAATTTTATGTCCTAATACAATACCTTCTTGAACCATAAAGTGACATTTTTCCCAATTGAGCACTAGATTCGTCTCTTCACATCTTATCATAACACGTTTTAAATTATTAAGATAGAGTTGAAAAGAGTTACCAAAAACTGAAAAGTCATCCATAAATACCTCCATGATGTCTTCCACGAATTCGTCAAAGATAGCTAACATGCATCGCTGAAAAGTAGCAGGAGAATTACATAATCCAAAAGGCATTCTACAATAAGCAAACGTACCGTATGGACATGTGAATGTTGTCTTTTCCTGATCTTCTAGAGCTATCAGGATTTGGAAGTAACCAAAGAGGCCATCTAAGAAACAGTAATACATGTGTCTTGATAATCTTTCCAACATCTGATCAATAAAGGGTAGGGGAAAATGGTCTTTTTGAGTTGTATCATTCAACTTTCTATAATCAATACAAACTCTCCATCCAGTGACCGTTCTTGTAGGTATTGACTCCTTTTTATCATTAGACACTACAGTTATGCCTCCCTTTTTAAGAACAACCTGCACAGGACTTACCCAAGAACTGTCAGAAATAGGATAAATAATGCTTGCATCTAGAAGTTTAATTACCTCGACTTTTATGACTTCCTTCATGTTGGGATTCAATCGTCTCTGAGCTTGCACCAACGGCTTGTATTCATCTTCCATTAAAATTTTGTGGGTGCAAAAAGAAGGGCTAATTCCTTTAATATCAGAAATCTTCCAAGCTATAGCCTTTTTGTGTTCCCTTAATACTTGAAGTAAGTCTTCTTTCTTTTCAGTGCTCAAGTCTGATGCGATGATTACTGGTAATATGGAATCATCTCCTAAAAATGCATATTCTAAGTGGTCAGGCAATTGCTTTAGCTCTAATTTAGGAGGTTCATCACTCGAGGGTTTTTGTCTTAGTTCGTCATTTAACTTAAGACCTTCATAACTTATGTGCCTTGTGACAATCTCATGAGAGTTTAACTCTTTCATTACTTCTTTTACTTAAGTGGTGGCTTCATCTTCCTTCTCACCTTGAACGAGACATAATTCCAACGTGTTTTCAAGAGTGATTTCCTGGAAATTTTCTTGAAGAAAGTAATCAATAGCATCAATAAAATAACAGGAATCATCTCGTTCTCTAGAAAATCGCATAGCATCATAGATTTTAAAGACAACTTCTTCATCACCAACCCTAAGAACTAATTTACCATCCCCTACATCAATAACAGCTCTAGCAGTAGCTAAAAATGGGCGTCCTAAAATTAAAGGTACCTCAATATCTTCATCCATGTCAAGCACAACAAAATCAACAGGGAATATAAATTTATCTACTTTTACTAGCACATCTTCAATGATCCCTCTAGGATATTTAACAGATCTATCAGCTAATTGTATACTCATCCTAGTGGGTTTTGGTTCCCCTAGACCTAGTTACTTGAACATTTTGTAAGGCATTAGGTTAATACTAACACCTAGATCAGCTAAGGCTTTTTCAATATTAAACTACCAATTAAGCAAGGAATAGTAAAACTCCTTGGTTCTTTCAGTTTGGCTGGAAGTTTATTTTGGAAAATGGCTGAGCATTCCTTGTTGAGTTCCACTGTGGCTAATTCTTCCAACTTCCTTTTATTTGTGAGAAGTTCCTTTAAAAACTTTGCATACTTCGGTATCTGTGAAATCGCTTCAACAAAAGGTAAGTTAATATGTAGCTGTTTAAAAAGTTTAAGAAATTTACCGAATTGAGCATCCGTGCGGTCTTTCTTTAATTTTGTAGGATATAGTATAGGTGGTTGATACTCTTTAATTGCTGGTAGAGTACTTTCTTTAGGTTCTGCCTCCACTACCTTGTCCTTTTCAGATTCTTGAACAAATTTCTTTTCAGGTTTAGCTAGTACTTTCCCATCCCTTAGAGTAATTACTTTTACATGTTCTCTAAGATTTGGCTCAGTGTTATTCAGCAATCCACCTTGTGGTCTTTCTGAAATTAACTTGCAAGCTGACCAAGTTGATTCTCGAGCCCTTGAATGGATGCTTGCTGATTCTTTATTGCCATTTCGGTGTTTTGGAAATGAGTTTCTGATACGGCCATAAATTTGGTAAACATCTCTTCAAGGTTCGGCTTTTTCCCTTATTGTGGTGGTTATTGTTGAAATCCCGGAGGTCTATTGTCTTTGATTTCCTTGTCCTCCCCATGAGAAATTGGGGTGGTTTCGCCAACTTGCATTGTAAGTATTACTATAAGGGTTATTTTGGGGTTTAGAATTATTACCCATATAATTGGCTTGCTCAGGTTCCATGCTGTGTCCATAGGAGGAGTAATCTGGATTGAATATATTTCCCTGAGTTACGTTACACTGCATCACTGGGTGTGCCTGCGTAGAACCAAAAAAATTATCAAACCTTTTATTTAAAAGTTCTACCTGATTAGAAAGCATGGTGACGGCATCAATGTTAAAAACTCCTGCAGCTTTTGTCGGCTTTGTCCTCATGTCTTGCCACCGATAGTTATTCAGTGACATCTCTTCTATAAACTCATAGGCTACTTCGGGTGTTTTGTTGTTGATTGTTCCTCCGGTGGCTGCATCAATCATCTGCCTTGTTGAAGGGTTCAAGCCGTTGTGAAAGGTTTGAACTTGTAACCACAAAGGCAACCCATGGTGAGGGCACCTTCTTAAAAGATATTTGTATCTCTCCCAGGAATCATAGAGTGATTCTAAATCCATCTGCACAAAAGAAGAGATATCATTCCGTAATTTAGCTGTTTTAACTGGAGGAAAATACTTAAGTAGAAATTTTTCAGTCATCTATTCCTATGTAGTGATTGAGCCTTGTGATAGAGAATTTAACCATTGCTTAGCTTTATTCCTTAGGGAAAAAGGAAATAATCGGAGGCGAATGGCATCATCAGAAACACCATTGATTTTAAAAGTATCACAGAATTCCAAGAAATTGGCTAAGTGTGAATTAGGATCCTCATCCTGTAAACCATCAAACTGCACAAATTACTGAATCATCTGAATAGTGTTAGGTTTCAACTCAAAATTATTTGCAGCAATAGCGGGTCTAATAATACTAGATTGAGTACCAGCCAAATTAGGTTTAGCATAACCATACATACTACGAGGAGCATCATTTTGGTTCCCCGGTTCTGCGACTATTGCAGGAGGTGGTAGACTGATTTGCTTCCATCTCTTCAGTAGGTTCTTGTTCTTATTCCTGCTCTTGTTCTGGATAATGTAGGCTTTGTCTGATCTCTCTACGATTTTTGCGAACTGTGGCTTCTAAATCCTAGTCAAAAAGTAATGGTCCTCTTGAGTTTCTTCTAGTCATAAACTAGAGATACCTAAAAAGGGAAAAACAAATAAAAATAAATAAATAAACAAATAAAAAGAAAAATTGAAAATTTATATAAATATAAATAGTAATGGCTAAAGTAATACAAATCGAGTGTTCTCAATATTTTAGTTCCCCGGCAACGGCGCCAAAAACTTGATATGCGTGATATGAAGTAATAAAATTTATAAACTATGATCGTACCCAAAACTAACTATTATCACGATCTAAGGCAAGCGCACCTATCGAATAGTAGTATAGCTTAGTGGCAAGACCGAGATATCATACCCAAGGGAACCAAAAGTACTAGTACTAACTTTCTTTCTATTATTTAACCTAAAAATAAAATGGAATTTTATGAAACTAAACTAATTCTAAAACTAAACTAAGAATGCACAAAAAAGTAAATTAAGGAAAAACTCTTAGGAAAACTGAATGATTTGGACAATACTCAAGGGAAAATCCACTTAGACTTCACTTATTATCAACTCTTGAACTAGATGATTTATTCACTTGACTTGATCTGTAGAAATCCCTAGCTTATGTTAATATCTCTCTCGAGACTAAAAACAACTAACCCTAGGTTGATTAATTAAAATCTTTTTCTAATTAAAACCCCTAGAATCGCATTAACTCGATCTATGGATTCCCTTATTAGGTTTGACCCTAATCCGGCAGATTTTCATCATCCTATCTCTAGGATTACAATCAACTCCGTTTAATTGTGTTGGATCTACTCTTATGCAGGGACTTTTGCTCCTCTACATAAGCACATTCGACTTAAATCAATATCCAAAAAATGTCAATTTAAGAGTTAAAAACACAATTAAGAACAAATCAAATATTTATCATATAATTGAAGAGAAAATAATAACAAGACCTGTCTTAGGTTTCATCCCCCTCAAGTATTTGGGGGATTTAGTTCATGATTATAAAAGAAAACATCTCAGAAGAATAAAGATAACAAAACATAAAGAACCCAAAAACCCCTGTAGGAATTTGAAGGAAGAGTGTCTTTCTTAGCCCCTAAGCATCCTTTTCTGAGTGAAATTGAATTTCCTCACGACAGAGACACGCCCATGTGCCACGCTCGGTGGATCGAGGCCCAGGCCGTGGTCGGGCCTGTTGATGGTGGCACGGCCGTGCTTATCGGGGTTAGGCCGTGTTCGAACTCAAGGTGACACGGCTGTGTGGCACGACCGTGTGGTGAATCTCCGGGTCGTGTTGTTTATTAGAAAGAAAAAAGTCATATGCAGACTTGAAGCATAAGGAGATTGAGTATTCTGTGGGGGATTACGTGTTTCTTAAAGTCTCACCATGGAAGAAAGTACTAAGGTATGGATGAAAGGGCAAGCTGAGCCCTAGATTCATTAGGCTTTATCGCATTCTGAAGTGTGTGGGACTGGTTACCTATCAGCTTGAGTTACTTCCAGAGTTGGACCGAGGTTATCGCTCCTATCCCACACATATAGTTCTACTTGAGAAGATTGAGGTTAGGCCAGATCTAACCTTCGAGGAAGAACCGGTACAGATTTTGGACCGCGATGTTAAAGTGCTGAGAAGAAAATCCATTCTGCTGGTTAAGGTATTATGACACAATCACAGTTCAGAGGAGGCCATGTGGGAACCTGAGGAGGCAATGCGACAATAATACCCTCATCTGTTTTGATCAGGTAAATTTCAAGGCCGAAATTTCTTTTAGTGGGTAGAGTTGTAACGCCCCAAAAATTTAAGTCTTTAATTTATGTTGGTTTCTGCATAAATGTATGTTTGCTTTAATGATTAAGTGATTTAGGAGTGTTTGGGAGTCTCTGAGAAGCCCTAGGTTCAAGCCTTGGCTTATGCAAATTTTTTGTTTCCCTACTTAATTGAACCCTGACTCTAGTAAGTAGCCTTTTAAATTATTGGATAAGTCACAAAAAGCCTAGTGGTCTAGTGGTAAGTGGCATGTGGAATGTTCTTGGGATCTAATGTTCAAGTTGTGGCAATATAAGGGAGTATATATTTTGCTGCCTAAGACGTGTAGGTAGTAGAGTTGAACCGAAACATTGCTGAGTGGAATTTGAATTGGTCATGGAGAAGTTAAGGAGTGGATCATGGGATTTGATAAGAAGCTGGAGATATTTTAGAAGGAAAAAGAGGAGTTTGAATGGAAGTGGAGTTGTGCCGAAATTGGGTGGTAGGTGTATAGGAAAGTTTCGGTTAGGTACCATTCTCTCAAACATTCAGTTTTGTTTGCTCGTTTCTTTTAGCGTCTGGGTTCTTTTATACTTTTGGTGCCGAAATAAGCCTTTTTTTGCTTCTCTTTTCTACTTCTTGTATTGCTTTCTCGCTTGACCTCTATTCTTCAATTTTGCTTCTTTCTTTACCTCTCTATAGTGCCTCTTGGTTCGAATACTCTCTCTTTCCTTAAACCTTTACCAAATTCTTGCTAGCTCTCTCTCTATCGGTCTTGAGTCATCATCATCTTCTACCCGTATCTCTTCACCCTCTTTCCTCGTTCGGCCTTCTTCAAGTTTCCCTATTATTTTGCTAGAGTCGAATACTCTTTCTTTGCATTTGATTAAGGTAAGTCGCCTTTTCTGTTTGGGTTTACAGTTGCTTTTCTTCCCTTTCTTTACTTTTAGTTGAATTCATTTCCCTTTTAACATCCTTTTTCTCTGCCGACTCTACTAAGGGTGTTCGTACCCTCTCGTGTCTCGGGTTTAGGGTGTGCCTTTGTAGGCCAGTTACTGCTATCCATCATTCTTAGTTCTAAGTTTCGGTTACTTATCTTTCACTTGGTTTAAGTTATTCACGCTTGGTAATAGTTAACAAGAATGAATGGTAATGCAGGTTTCTGTCAAGGATTGTGAAGTTAATCTTGACCAATGGTTTAGGTGGGCTAAATCACATTCCTTCTGTTAGGGTAAGTTTTGGTGAATGTTTTGTGATAACTACAAGAGGGGACTTTAATCCTTTGTCAAATGACTAATGGAAGATCTTAACTGAATGTAGGGTTTGGTGTCCTTGGATTATTTGCACGCTTTCTGTAACGCCCTAAAAATCCTGAACTTTTTTTTTGTGGTTAAGATGTGCATGGTGAGTTTGATATTTTAGTTAAGTGTCTTTATAGTGTTTAAGGGCCTTTTGTTAAGTTCAGAGTTCGAGCTTCGGAATGGAGAAATTCTAGTTAAATGTTAAAGGTACCCTGATTGTGAGTGTCATGGCTTTTAAATAAATAGAGAAGAAATAGGACAGAAGAGAGGGTGTGGTGTGGTGGGAAAGTGGCGCCACTTAGGGAGCTGGAGGTGGCTTCATTAACAGGTAAGGGGATCTTAGGTTCGAGTGTTAGCATGACGTTATTTGGGAATTTTTTTTTTACACTTTGGATGGCTAGTAGTGGCGTCGGAGTGGAACTTTGATGATAATGTTCATTTAAGAAAATTAAGGAGTGGATCAGGAGGCTTATCTTGGAGAAAAGTTAGGAGATAGGAGTGTAGGAGGAGTTGGAGCTGAATAGGTAATTGGGGGAAGGCAATTTCGGCTTTAGTGAGTGTTATGCCAAATTCTCTTGACATTTTTCGGCATTTTTCTCTTTTGGTTTCGATTTGCTTTCGTGTAACTAGGTAATAGGTGATTTCTTTTCTTTCGTGATTTATTTGTTCCCTCAAGTACTTAGAAGTCAAAACCTTTTTTTCTTTTGTGTCGACCTTTTCGTCCTCCCTCTGTTCTGAATTCTCCTTTGGTTCTTCATTGGCACTAGTCGAATTCTTCTTTTTCTTTCTCTTCTCATCTTGTGCCAAATATCCCTTTTCACCATACTAGACTCTAAAGACGAATCCACTTTGGCCGAATCCCTTCTGTGTCGCCACTATTTTCTTCAATTTTGGCTGACTGATTCTTGGTAAGGACTTTACTATTTCAATCGGTTTTGCCAAGAACTAACTTCTCATCTCCCTCACTCTCATAATCAATTTTGTAGGGGTTAGTATCGAATCTCTATTCTCCAGATCTCTGTCAAATCACTCCTTGTGTTTCGGGTTTTGGGTAAGTGATTGTCACTTTAGTTTAGGGGTTAGACGAATGGTCATAAGAAATGAAACAATGACTCATGTTGGATGTGAGTCACCTATTATTCAATCTTTAATGGTTAAGGTTGATGCAGATGTAGGAAATAATCACAGTTAGTGATTATGGAAAGGCTATTACGACTTGTCGCTCAAGGTAAGGCTAATGGTAAGATTTCAGATTTGGGTAAAGATATTTGTTAAGCGTATGATTAATTGAAGAGCGATATTGTTTGTAGCTTCGTGGCTAAGGAGATCGTAGTGCGTTTTATTATTTGGTGTGTACTCACACTGCACGCACACAATAGATCGGTAAATCCCAAAATGCCAAAAAGCAGAAATACTGAAAAGTCGAAAGTTTGGCTACGGTAATCTTTCGAGTGCACGAACACTCGTAAGAGGGTAATTGATACGACATTAGAGGCCCATAAGTGATCTCATGGACTTGGGTCACGTTTTGGCCAACTGGGCCAGAATGGGCCAAATGGGCCCGACGGGCCTGTGGGCCCAAGTAAGCAAACTTGGTAGATTAGTAATAAGTGACGAGTTGTTTAAGTTGGTTGTATGGCTTGGAATAGATTTGGGTCTGATGGGCCGTATAAATGTGATTTGGCTTGATGGGGTATATGAATTTATGTGGACTCGTTAGGGTTATATATGGGCTTTTGGGCCTTGTATCTAATAATTGCTTAAGCAGACATAGAACTTAATTAATTAATTAAGTGCGACTGGGGACAAGTCATAAGGTTAAAGTGTGGCAATGGGTATATGCATGTTTAGGATTGGATCTAGGGGGAGCTTGGTACTTAAGCGGTCTTAATGACTCACCTCCTCTTCTCCAGAATCCTACCTGGTGCATAGTTCCTGTTCACTTTAGCCAATGAGGACTTGTTGACGGGCCAAGGTACGCAATTAAGACCCATAATGTTAAGAAAGGACTAGAATATCCCTGTAGGGTAGAATTATCGAAATACCCCTGGTTTGTGGATTTACCAAAACACCCTTGTAGGATGAAATGACTAAAATACCCCTATGTGTTATGAGTAAGACCTATGTATGCTATATGTTTCCTGCTGCATTCATGTATCATTATATTGCATATGGGCCGGGATTATATTTGGAGGAAGTGTATATAAGGTTCGCATGGTCGCTTGGCAACTATGGATCCATCGAGGGCTATAAGCCATAAGTAGCTTTGTTGCACTAATAAGTAGTGCCGCAACCGGTGCTACATTGAATATGAGCAGCTATGTTGCAACAATAAGTAGTGCTGCAACTGGTGCCACACCGAGTGTGTAAGGATGGGTGGGTTAAGTATCTCCCCACAGGAGTGTGGGTTGGAGGGGGTGTACAAGTTGGATGGGGTATATAAGTATTGCATATATGTATTTTGATTTGATATTAAAATGGGCTTTGGCCAGTTAAATGTAAAATGTGGAAATCGATTTGGGCTCAGGCCCTACTAAGGAGATTTTGATCTGATAACTCATATGTTTTTAAAAAATTGGGCTTCCGCAACTAAAAAGAGATTTTATGAAATGATTAATAACATAGTGTAAAGGAATAGCTTTACACCACGATTTGAAAGCATATAAACGTAAGCTAAGTTTTCACTCAAGATTTTATTTAAGAAGGGTTTCAAGAGTTTTCACTCAAGATTTTATTTAAGAAGGGTTTCAATGAAAACAAGGTTTTCGAAAAACACTTCAATATGACACGCTAAGTTCGGTCGTAACGTCTAGGTCGGGTTTGGGGTGTTACATTTAGTGGTATCAGAGCCCAGTTTTAAAGCTTGGGTTGTGAATTGGGCCTTATTATTTAGATTTAAAAACTATTTTTGAATAGATCAAATATTTTAAAATTCTTATTGGGTAGCACACTGAGTTTCTGATGTCGAACCAAGTAAGTTCCCTCGACATTGAATTGCTCTTATATTGCTAAAGAAAAACTATTGGGATCACTTTAGATAGAAAACTACTGAGACTCTTTAGTTAGTGAAAGACTGAGACTTTAGAAAAACTGAAACTGTAGAGGATTCATGACTGCGAAAACAACTTCTTACTTACTATCTTCGTAAAACATCAGCTTAATTACTGGAAGTAACTAAAATTTCATAAAATTTCTAATTCAAATAATACGTGGATCGACGATGAGCCTTAGGATAAGTGCAAGAGGCTGCGGTAGAGGCCATGGAAGTGTTAGGGCTGGGTCATCGGCATTTGGCCATATGTCCAATGTTGAAGCAGGAAAGGCTCCAGCCTCACCCATGGCTGATTCTGGACCGTATGATCGAGCCGCTGGGGATGATGCATTGTCGCAGGCAATGCTGAGGATTTTGGAAATGGTCGCTGGGCCCAATAATGGTGTGGGAAGTCGTGGGTCAATTTCGTAGTGACTTCGATCTAGTAGGGCAGAGATCTTTAGGGGTATTGCTAGTATAGCTCCCAACGTGGCTGAATATTGGTTGGAAACCACTGAAAGGATAATGGATGATTTGGACTACTCACCTGAGCAAAGGTTAAAAGGGCAGTATCGATGCTTAGGGTGGAAGCTTATTAGTGGGGGCTAACAGTGAAAGAGGGCACCCAGCCGAAATGAACCATTTGGGATTTCTTCAAATCCGTGTTTCAAGGGAAGTACGTAGGTGCAAGCTATGTGGATGCGCAAAGGAAGGAGTTCTTGAATTTGTCACAAGGAGACAATTTTGTAGCTGAATATGAGGTGGAGTTTCTACGCCTTAGTCGATATGTAAGCGTGATGGTGGCACCGGGCTATGAGTGTTGTGTAAGGTTCGAAGACGGTCTCAAGGATAGTCTTAGGGTACTGATAGCCCCACAGAGGGAGTGAGATTTTGCGGCTCTAGTGGAGAAGGCGAAGATAGCAAAGGAGGTAAAGTGCACTGAGCGCTTGAATCGGGAAAAAGAGAAGGGCAGGAATAAGAGCGACGTAGAGCCTTCTGGTGCTGGACAGAGGCCTAAGACTAGGGCCAGAGTGAATGGGCTGGTTAGAGTGGGATCCCCTACTGCTAATCTAAGGGTGCAAATTTGTGCTTCCTGCAGGAAGGGTCATTTGGGTGAGTGCTGGAAGAGGATAGGAGCTTGTCTAGCATGTGGATCTATGGAGCATAAGGTTAGGGATTGTCCTAAGAGTCCGGATCTGGGTCAAGCTATGGGTAGAGGTAATGTTTAGCCATTGAGGGGTGGTTAATAGCCGCCAATGGGCCAGGGTCAGGTCAAGGGCGGTAATGGTAATAGACGTGGTCGTGGAGCACCAGGCAGAGGTGCAGGTCGTGCTGAGGCAAGGCAGCCAGCTTTGGTCTATGCTGCTCGTCGTCGAGAAGATGGGGATGCCCCAGTTTTGATAACAGGTATGTTCTTTATTCATGAGCTACCTTACACTGCATTTATTGATATTGGATCGACGCATTCATATGTTGCATGCAATATGACTGAACCTCTGGGTGATATGTTTGAAATTACTACAAATGCGATTATTGTGTTAAGTCCATTAGGCTAGTCGGTGGGAGTAAATAAGTTATTTAGGGATGTACCCTTATTAGTTCAAGGGGTTACCTTGTTAGCGGATTTGATGGAACTGTCTTTTGGCAAGTTTGATTTAATCCTAGGTATGGATTGGCTGGTAAAGCACCGACCAACTCTGGATTGTGCTGCAAAGCGAGTGGTGTTAAGAACTATAGAGGATGAGGAAGTGGTGGTAATTGGTGAACGCCAGAATTATTTTTCGAATGTAATTTCAGCACTAAGAGTTGGGAAATTGGTATGAAAGGGTTACGAAGCCTATTTGGCTTATGTAAGTGATACAGAGGATAAGAGTCCTACTGTAAAGGATTTGAAAACAATTAAGGAGTTCCCTAATTTTTTCCTAATGAGCTGCCTGGGTTATAGCCCAGCAGAGAAATGGAATTTAGAATCGACTTGTTACTTGGTACAACTTCGGTGTCCATCGCCCCTTATCAGATGGCACTGAAGGAGTTGGTAGAACTTAAGAGATTCAGGAATTATTGGACCGAGGATTTATCTGACCAAGTGTGTCTCCGTGGGGAACACCAGTACTATTTGTAAAGCAGAATGATAGGTTTATGTGAATGTGCATCAACTACCTGCTATTAAACAAGCTAACCATTAAGAACAAGTACCCTCTACCAAGAATCGATGATCTTTTTGATCAGTTTAGGGGAGTCTCGATTTTTTTAAAGATTGATTTGCGTTGGGGGTATCACCAACTAAGGGTTAAAGAGGCGAATGTTTATAAGACAGCTTTTAGAACTCGTTATGGGCACCACGAGTTCCTAGTGATACTATTTGGACTAACAAACACGCCTTCCGCTTTCATGGATCTCATAAATCAGGTTTTCCACCCTATCTGGATCGGTTCGTGGTGGTCTTTATAGACGATATTTTATTGTACTCAAGAAGTGAAGATGAGCATGATGCACACTTAAGGGTTGTGTTGCAAATTCTAAGGGAAAAGTAGCTGTATGCCAAATCCAGCAAGTGCAAATTTTGGCTGAAGGAGGTTACTTTTCTAGGACATGTGGTGTTAGTTGAGGGGATTAGGGTGGATCCTCAGAAGATTGAAGCAGTGCTAGATTGGAAACCACCTAAGTCGGTGTTTGAGGTTCAAAGCTTTCTAGGCCTGGTGTGTACTGTAGGCACTTTGTTGAGGGCTTTTCATTAATTGCTGCACCTTTAACTAAATTATTGAGAGAAGGGGCACCGTTTGTTTGGTCGGACAAGTAGCAAGGGAGTTTTGAGAAGCTTAAGAAGTTGTTAACTGAGGCCCCTGTGTTAATTCAGCTAGAGCCTAGGAAAGAGTTTGTGGTTCATAGTGACGCATCGCATGTGGGCTTGGGTTGTGTATTGGTGCAAGAAAGAAGGTTGGTTGCATATGCGTCACGTCAAATTAAGACTCACGAACTGAATTACCCAACCTATGACTTGGAATTAACTGCAGTGGTTTTCGCGCTAAAAATATAGAGGCATTATTTGTATGGAGAAAGTTGCATAATTTACACGAATCATAATAGCTTGAAGTACCTCCTTACCCAAAAGGAGCTAAACCTTAGGCAACGCAGGTGGGTAGAATTATTGAAGGATTATGATTGTACAATCGAGTACCACCTTGGTAAAGCAAATGTGGTAGCTGATGCATTGAGCCATAAGGCCATGTCAGATTTGAGGGCTATGCTCGCCCGTTTGAGGCTGTTTGATGATGGTAGTTTGTTAGCTGAGCTTCAGGTAAAGCTGGTATGGATTGGGCAGATAAAAAGTAAGCAGTTAGTGGATGAGACCTTAGGACCCTATTTTAGACAAGTGGAGAGTGGGGAGACGGTGGACTTTAGGATGAATAGTGAATGGGGTGCTGTGCTTCCGTGGAAGAATGTGTATCCTGAAGGATAATGATCTAAGGCAGTCTATTTTGTGGGAAGCGCATAGCAGTCCCTATGCTATGCGTCCCGGTGGAAACAAGATGTATCAGAATTTGCATGAACTTTATTGGTGGCCAAGACTTAAGCGCGAGATAACGGAGTTCGTAAGTAGGTGTTTGACATGTCCGCAAGTCAAGGCAGAGCATCAGTTGCCTTTAAGATTGTTTCAGCTAGTGAATATTCCACTTTGGAAATGGGAAAGGGTTACCATGGACTTTGTTAGTAGGCTACCCTTGACGCCTACTAAAAAGGACTCGATATGGGTTTAGTGGATCGGTTGACTAAGTCTGCTCATTTTATACCGGTCCGCACTGATTGTAAGATTGCATGGAGTGCCAGTTTCTATAATATTGGATAGGGATCTATGTTTCACATCGCGGTTTTGGAAGAAGCTATACGAGGTGCTGGGTACTAGATTAAACTTTAGTACAGCATTTCACCCTTAATCAGATGGTCAGACGGAGAGGGTAATTCAAGTTCTGGAAGACATGTTGAGGGGATGTGTAATTGAGTTCCAAGGCAGTTGGGAGGACTATTTTTCGTTAGCAGAATTTGTGTACAATAATAGTTATCAAGCCAGTATTGGGATGGCACCGTATGAAACACTGTATGGGTGAAGGTGTCGTACTCCAACATGTTGGACAGAATTGGGCGAACGACAAGTTTTGAGGCCCGTATTGGTAGCAAATACTGAGGATAAGGTGAGATTGATTCGGGATCGGTTGAAGGAGGCCTTAAATAGGCAGAAATCTTATGCCAACCTTAAACGTCGAGAGATTGAGTATGCAATGGGGGACTTAGCTTTTCTTAAGGTCTCTCCCTAGAAGAAGGTGTTAAGGTTTGGATAGAAGGGAAAGCTAAGCCCTAGGTTCATTGGTCCATATCGTGTTCTAAAGCTAATTGGGCCGATTGCTTATCAGCTAGAATTACCTCCTGAATTGAGTTAGATCCACGATCTGTTTCATGTTTCCATGCTAAGCCATTACCGTGCAGATCCTTCGCATGTGGTGCCGGTCGAGGAGATCAAGGTTAGGTTGGACCTGACTTTTAAGGAGGAGCCCGTACAAATAATTGATCGTAAGTCCGTCCCATAAGTAAAGGTGCTTTGGCATAACCATAATGCTGAGGAGGCTACATGGGAACTAGAGGAAGCGATGCAATGTCAGTATCCTAAACTATTTGGATCAGGTAATTTCGAGGACGAAATTTCTTTTAGGAGGTAAAGTTGTAATGGCCCAAAAATCCTGAACTTTCTTTTGTGGTTAAGATGTGTATGGTGAGTTTGATATTTTAGTTAATTGTCTTTATGTGTTAAAGGGCCATTTGTTAAGTTCAGAGTTCAAGCTTCGGAATGGAGAAATTCTAGTTAAATGTTAAAAGAACCCTGATTGCGAGTGTCATGGCTTTTAAATAAATGGAGAAGAAATAAGAAACAAGAGAGGGTGTAGTGTGGTGGCAAAGTGGCGCCACTTAGGGAGCTGAAGGTGGCGTCATTAGTAGGTAAGAGGATCCTAGGTTCGAGTGTTTTTGGGAATTTATTTTTACACTTTGGATGGTTAATAGTGGCGTTGGAGTGGAACTCTGATGAGAGTGTTCATATAAGAAAATCAAGGAGTGGATTAGGGAGCTTATCTTGGAGAAACATTAAGAGATAGGAGTGTGGGAGGAGTTGGAGCCGAATAGGTAATTGGGGGAAGCCAATTTCGGCTTTAGTGAGTGTTATGCCGAATTCTCTTGACATTTTTTGGCATTTTTCTCTTTTGGTTTCGATTTGCTTTCGTGCAACTAGGTAATAGGTGATTTCTTTTCATTCGTGATTTATTTGTTGTCTCAAGTACTTAGAAGCCGAAACCTTTTTTTCTTCTTTTGTTTCGACCTTTTCATCCTCCCTCTGTTTTGAATTCTCCTTTGGTTCTTCATTGGCACTAGTCGAATTCTTCTTTTTCTTTATTTTCTCATCTTGCGCCGAATATCCCTTTTCACCACACCATACTCTAAAGCCGAATCCACTTTGGCCGAATCCCTTCTGTGCCGCCACTATTTTCTTCAACTTTGGCCGACTGATTCTTTGTTTTTACCAAGAACTGACTTATCATCTCCCTCACTCTCATAATCAATTTTGTAGGGGTTAGTATCGAATCTCTATTCTCCAGATCTCTGCCGAATCACTCCTTATGTTTCGAGTTTTAGGTAAGTGATCGTCACTTTATTTTAGGGGTTAGCCGAATGGTCATAGGTAATGAAAGGGTGACTCATGTTGGATACGAGCCACCTGTTATTCAGTCTTTAATGGTTAAGGTTGATGCAGATCTAGGAAATAATCACGGTTAGTGATTAAGGAAGGGCTATTATGACTTGTCGCTCAAGGTAAGGCTAATGGTAAGATTTCAGCTTTCAGTAAAGATATTTGTTAAGGGTATGATTAATTGAAGAGCGATATTGTTTGCAGGTTCGTGGCTAAGTAGATCATAGTGCATTTTGTTATCAGGTATGTACACACACTGCACACATACAATAGATCGGTAAATCCTGAAATGCCGAAAGCCAAAATGCCGAAAAGCTGAAAGTTTGGCTACTGTAGTCTTGGGAGTGTGCAAACACTCGTAAGAGGGTAATCGATATGAAATCAGAGGCTCCATGAGCGATCTCATGGACTTGGGTCACGTTTTGGCCAACTGGGCCAGAATAGGCCAAATAGGCCCGACGGGCCCGTGGGGCCAGTAAGCAAAATTGGTAGATTAGTAATAAGTGACGAGTTGTTTAAGTTGGTTGTATGGCTTGGAATAGATTTGGACCTGATGGGCCGTATAAATGTGATTGGGCTTGATGGGCTATGAATGTATGTGGACTCGTTAGGGTTATGTAATGGGCTTCTGGGCCTAGTGTCTAATAATTGCTTAAGCAGACATAAAACTTAATTAATCAATTAAGTGTGATTGGGGACAAGTCATAGGGTTAAAGTGTGGAAATGGGTATATGCATGTCTAGGATTGGATCTAGGGAGAGCTTGGTACTTAAGCGGTCTTAATGACTCACCTCCTCTTTTCTGGACTCCTACCTGGTGCATAGTACCTGTTCACTTTAGCCAATGAGGACTTTTTGACGGGCCAAGGTACATAATTAAGACCCATAATGTTAAAAAAGGACTAGAATACCCTTGTAGGGTAGAATTACCGAAATACCCCTAGTTTGTGGATTTACCAAAACACCATTGTAGGATGAAATGACTAAAATACCCCTATGTGTTATGAGTAGGACTTATGTATGCTATATGTTTTCTGCTGCATTCATGTATCATTATATTGCATACGGGCCGGGATTATGTTTGGAGGAAGTGTATATAAGGGTCGCACGATCGCTTAACAACTGTGGATCCACTGAAGGCTATAAGCCATAAGCAGCTTTGCTGCATCGATATGTAGTGCCGCAACTGGTGCTACACCGAATATGAGCATCCATGCTGCAACAATAAGTGGTGCCACAACTAGTGCTACACCGGGTGGATAAGGATGGGTGGGTTGAGTATCTCCCCACAAGAGTGTGGGTTGGAAGGGGGTGTACAGGTTGGATAGGGTATATAAGCATTGCATATATGTATTTTGATCTGATATTGAAATGGGCTTTGGCCAGTTAAATGTAAAATATGGAAATCGATATGGGCTCAGGCCCTACTGAGTTTAATATGGTCTAAGGCCCAAAGGCCACCGTAATTGTATTAGGCTTAGGCCAAAACAATTTGTTTATTGCATGTTGTATTGTTTGATGAGGGTCGTACACACTGAGTTTTCAAAAACTCACCCCTTCTTTTATTTTTCTCAGGTGATCCTCAAATAGCGGTTTGACGGATGGAGGGACTCAGAGGTGGCCAACTAGCAAGATGTTTTAGACTTAGTTTTAATACAATTTCCAGTATTTTAAATTATTTTGATTTGGGTTGTAATAAGGCCTGTCCTTTGGATAGTATATTAAATTGGGATGGTTGGTATTATGATTTATGTTTTAGAGGCAGAACATGGTTTACTTAAAAAAATGTGCGATTTTCATAACTCATATGTTTTTAAAAAATTAGGCTTCCGCAACTAAAAAGAGATTTTACAAAACAATTAATACCATAGCGTAAAGGAATAGCTTTACACCACAATTTGAAAGCGTATAAACATAAGCAGAGTTTTCACTCAAGATTCTATTTAAGAAGGGTTTCAATGAAAACAAGGTTATCAAAAAACACTTCAATGCGACACGCTAAGTTTGGCCGTAACGTCTAGGCCGGGTTTGGGGTGTTACACTTTTGAAAACATGTGTGCATTCACACTATATTAACTGTAAATCGACAAAAGCCGAAATGCTAGAAATTACGATGTGTGATACCACATGGGCGTGTTATCGCTCGTGTGGTAATCTGAGCTCACGATTCATGGGCATTTGACCATAAAGGCCACTATGAGTGACCTCATGGGCTTAGGCCGTTTTGGGCCATGTTGGACCGAAAATGAGCTGTGTGGGCCCAACGGGGTTGCAGGCCCCACGTGGATGAATCGCACGGATGAGTGTCGGATATTGGACCTGGCTGTGTCGTTCACACGGCCAAGGTCATTTTCTGGGCTTAGTGGGCCACACAGGCGTGTGGGCCCGCGTGTGCCACATAATAGGCCTTGGGCCCTTTTACACTATTGTCACTGTTAAGGTTACATGGGTCCCCCGAGATGACTGTGGGCCTTCTGATGGGTCGGTAAGTGTACCTAGACCCCAGGATAAAAATGACTATTTTGCCCTTGTAACGTAAAAATGACTAATTTGCCCAATGATATGTATGACTGTAATTGAGCACGACATTTTGCATACACATATGATATTATGATACGACACATTGCATGGGGACTAGTTATTGTATTTGGAGGAAGTGTACTAAACTAATAAGGTCGCACGAGTCGCTCAAGACGACTGTGGACCTACTAATGGCGTTAAGTCGTTCATATTACTAGCAGCTTTGCTGTAATACTATTTAGTGCCACAATCGGTGCTAATCTTGGTGTGTCTAGCTGGGTGGGTTGATTTTATCCCCACATGGTGTGATGGTGGGATTTCTGATTACATTATTGCACTGCCACTGTTACTGTATTGGGCTAAGGCCCATATTGATACTATTACTGTAAAGGGCTCAAGCCTAGACTGTTACTGCATACTGTATGATTGACTGTTTGATAGGGGATTACAGACTGAGTTTTCGTAAACTCACCCTTCAGTTTATCTGTACAGGTAATCCCCAACCATAGACGGATTGGTGCCATGAGGGACTCGGAGGTGGCCACACGACTGCATCTATTTTATATTTGATTCTTATTTATATTAATTTCGATTTGAGTAATTTTTATGTAACAAGGCCTCTTTAAGGTTTTAATTATTAATTTTGGGATTTTTACTTGCTTTGATATAAATTGCTAGATGTAGGAAAAAGATAGGTTTTCAAAAGATAAATGCTTTTCAAAACATGACGCTTACTTAAAATATTTAAAAGCTTCCGCTACTAATTGAGATTTTGACAATGTATAGAGATTTTGACAATGTATAATGATTTTAAACGTAAATGGTTTAAATAATAAACTACGTTTTGAAAATGAACGTACTGTTTCGACTCAATGAAAGATAAATAAAGGTGGATTAAAGAGTAAAGAGAGTTTTAAAGTATATTAACAATCGAGTTTGATTGACAAATTTTTTCGTTAATATCACAAAGCGGTCTAATACTGAACGGGTTTTCAAATAGAACATATTTTCAAAAAATAATTCAATGTGACATCACCAGATTCGGCCATAATGTCTAGGTCAGGTTTTGGGTATTACACACATGGCCAAGTCACGCGCCCGTGTACTAGGCCGTCTGAAAAATTTATTTTCACAAAATAGGTGTAGACTTCACACGGCCAGGGCACACGCCCATGTTCAAGACTGTGCCGTCCACACGACTGAAACACACGCCCGTGTCTCTGCCCATGTGCTCAATTCTGAGCATTCTGTTTCTCAAAATTTAGGTGCAGGGGACACACAGCCTAAGCACATGCCTATGGGGCAGACTGTATGCCACAGACGGTTTAGACACACGCCTGTGTATTTACCCGTGTGGACAAAATAAGGGCTATTTACCAAGCCATTTGCCACCTTGAAACACAAAAACACTTATACCAATTCAAGGCACATAACATAATATACTTAAGCAACCAAACATCCATAACCAAGACATCAACTCACCATTCACATGTTACATCTATTATGCATAAACATCACATGCTTAACCATTCAAACCATGCAAACTTGCATATTCATGAATGGCATCATTATATTATTATAAATGTGACCAACATTAGGCAACATTTAATGGCCTTATACAAAATGAATATTCAAAAAAATAAGCCAAAATTTTTGGCCAAATCAATTATGGCATATAACAAAATGACCAAGTCCTCTATACATGCCATAACTCAAAATGTTTAAAACTATATATACCCAAAAGATAGTTTGATAGTGTGAACTGATCCTCCGACGCTCTCCAATCCGAGCTAGCTTGGTGACACTATAAAACATGGAAAATAAACAGAGTAAGCTATATAGCTTAATAAGCTCGTATGCAAGAAATAAGCAACCTTACGATGCATATAACATTCCAATAAAATAACATAACTAAAATGTAAACTTATCATAGTCATACTCATAACTCATTTCTTCTCAAAACTTACCTAATCTTCATCCTTTCACCATTGACAATACATATGTAAGTTTCACACGTACTTGTGTCACTTAATTCGATTATAATATCATTCTCATCTTAACTTTGCCCCTTGAACCCCTTCGGAAATGCTAAGGATAATCGGAAATCAACATAGGTAGTTCAATGCCATATCCCGGATATTGTCTTACATGTAATCTCATATCGATGCCAATACCTTAGCTATGGTTTTACAGGAAATCGAGAATCGATGCCATGTCCCAGACATGGTCTACACGAAATATTACATCGATACCATATCCCAGATATGGTCTTACAAGAAATCTCATCTGAACAATCCTAATGTCATGACATTTATATCCTATGCTATTCCTAAGGTTCGTACGAAACCTTTTTTCTCACTGAATCATCGTCGAACACATCCGTAGAGTTAAAATCATCCACACAAAACAAACATACAGTTCATGTAATATTAAAACATTTAAATACAATTAATTTAAAGGTTATTTTTCAACATTCGAACTTACTTTGGTACAAAATGACAATTTGTTTGATTTAGTCCACAACCTTATCCTTTCCCCGATCAAGGTCAATTCCTCGTCTTTCTTGATCTATAATAACACATTTAACTTATTTAATCACCACATTTATCAATTCAGCCCAAAAACACTTTATGGAAAAAATTATATTTTTGCCCCTAACTTCTCAACTTTTTACATTTTAGTCCCTATGCTCGTAAAATGAAATGTATTCATTTTCTTCAACACTCATGCCTAGTCGAGCCTTATACATACTCATATAAGCCCACATTTTCCATTTAATCACACTTTTACTACTCATTTATAAGTTTTTACAAATAGGTCCTTTTTGACATTTTTGTAGAAAAATCACCTAGTAAAATATTGTTTATCTAACACCAAACATACATTTTCTATCGTTAGACATCAAAATACATGCATGTTCAACATGGATAAAATTTTGGACTTTGATTATACTTCAAAATAGTCCTTGGAAAAGCTAGATTAGGTGACAAGGATTTCAAAAACATGAAAATCATTAAAAACGGGGCTAGAACGGACTTACAATCGAGCTTGAAAGTGGCAAAACCCTAGCTGTGTCTTCCTCTTCAATTTTCAGCACATAGAGGTGAAATTGAAGAAGATGAACATCTTTTGTTTAGATAATTTTGTCTTTATTCACCAAATGACCAAAATGCCCTTAATGCTTAACTTTGAAATTTCACCTAACCATGTCCATTTTTTCCAAACTAAAGTATAATAGTCTAATTACCATTTAAGGACCTCCAATTAAAATCCCATAGCAATTAGACACCTTTAGCTTCTAGAACACACATTTTGCACCTATTGCAATTTAGTCCTATTAGTCAAATTGGACCCTTTATCGGTAAAATGTCTTAATGAAATTTTCACAGAATTATTCAATCATATGGTACACCTTAAACTAATATCACAATAAATTTTTCTACTTCGAGTTTGTGGTCCCGAAACCACTGTTTCAATTTAGCCCTAAATCGGGCTGTTACATACACGGCCTAGCTACACAGTCGTGTATCACTTGTTAGTTTTGGTGTATCAAGTCAGCATGTTACACAGCTTAGCACATGGCTGTGTGTCACAAGTTAGGGAGTTACATGGCCTACGACATGGTCGTGTGACCTAACTCAATAAGTTACACAGTTTGAGACACGGGCTAGGACATGGCCATGTGTCCTTTTGTTCGATAGTTAAACCGTCTGGGCTATGCAACATGGCCGTGTGACCCCTGTTTTCAAATTTTGCAACTTTTTCCCAATTATTCTAATTTGTTTTGATTTAGTCTGGATCGTTCCCAAACTAATTTTAGGGCCTCGAAGGCCTGATTTAAGGCCTAAATGTACATGTATGCTACGGTGTTGATGAGTTTTAAATGATTATTTTTAAATGACATTACTGAAATGGTTTGATATTAAAGTGTTTGGATTTACATGGTAATGCTCCATAACCCTAAACCGGCGACAGTAATGGGTTAAGGGTGTGACATTTTTATAATTTTCTTACGACTTTATAAAAGTTTATAATTTTTTTCTATATTTCTATATTTTTATATTTTTTTACAATTTTTATCATTTTTTCAATTTTAATAAAATTTAAATATTTTTATTGTTTTATTAAATTTTTATAACTTTTATTTATTTTTATTTTAACCAATTTTTGCCACATGTTATATCGTGGTTGTGACACGTGGTAGTTTTAACTAAAAAAATTATGGGCAGTTAACTTTAAAATTCAACTGTTAAAATTAACGGTCAATGGACCTTTTTGATGCATTTTGGCAGTTCAAGTACCCAATTTAGTGCAAAAAAAAAAAAAAGCAGGGGCTTAATTGCTTTTGTGAAAAAGTTTGAGACCTTTTTACACCATTAAGCCATTTAAAAATGGATTCCTATTTGAGTTGGCTTTTCAAATTTAGGCCTAATTGAATATTTTTTTGGAATTTAAATATTCATTTTACTCATAAAGTTTTTTATTGAGTTAATGCCATAAGTTAATTGGATATCAATTTAATTTTAAAAATATTAAAATTTTACTCTCTGTATATTATTTTATAGCACGTTATCAATACAATTCTCTTTTAATTGTTTTTCTCCATAAGTCATAAAAATACCCCATATTTTGCCATTGTCGATTGCCACATAGAGTTGCTACTATTTCAATTGAGGCCTGCGAACTATGGGTAATCATTAGAGCATTTAACAACTCAAGTACACATAAATCTCTAAATTTTTTTATTCCCTCTTATGCAAAAAAAATATATAATCCTTACGTGGGTGATGACGATGATGTTAAAGATTTTCAAGTATATTTTACTATGATTTATTATAATTGGAGACTAATTATGACCAACATGAATAGATAGATTCTAATTTGAAATCCACGTATTGTAACACCCCAAACCTGGCCCAGACGTTATGGCCAAATCTGGCGATGTCACATTGAAGTGTGTTTCAAAAACGTGACCCTATTAAAACCTTATTGTAATAAAACCTTTTTTAATTTCGTAGAAACCACTATCCCAATTAATTTATTTAATCTGGTTATAAAAGTAGTTACTTTTGGAAACCAAATTGTTGCGGAAGCATTGCTTTGAACCTTATATGTTAATAAACCGTGACATTTTGAAAACATGTATCTTTTATTTTTAAAAAACGCGCCCTAGAGCTAACAGATTTAGAATGCGATAAATAAACCCAGAATTTAAGTTTAAAAATTAAGTAATGGCCTTATTACAACCCCAAAATAAAATAAAATAATAATAGCCAAGGTATAACAAAACCAAAAATGGTTTTGAAGTGTGGTCATCTCCAAGTCCCTAGCAGCACCGAACTGTCTATGCCTGGGGATTATCTGTACAGTAAAAGCAGTTGGGTGAGTTTACGAAAACTCAGTGTGTAATCCCAAGATTATAGTATTACAGAATCAGTTTGTGGCTGAGCCCATTTCAGTACAGATTAGAACCAGTGGGCCTACGCCAATACATTATCAGTATAGCATGCATACAAAATCTTACCCACCCAGCCTGTACACTCTACCTCCGTCCAATCTAACACTCTATGTGGGGACATAATCGACCCACCCAACCTTACACTCCACAGTGTAGTATCGAAGCGACACTATTAGTAATATGCAGCAGTGCTGCCAAAATAATAGGCTATAAGCCATCAGAAATAACGCAGCGAAGTTGCCAGAACAGAACACTTCCTCCATAATACGTATACCCAAGCCCCATACAATGCAACATAAACAGTGACATGCTATATCATGATCCAGAGTATAAACACATAAATATGACACTCATAGCATGCATAATCAGCCAGATATCATATAGGGTCAAAGTAGTCATTTTACTAGTGAGGGGTATTTTAGTCAATTTGCCTCTTAGGGACGTTTTAGTCATTTATCTGTATGGGCCTAAGTACTATAAGGCCCATCAACAAGCCCATGATTGTCTAGCGACACATGCAACCGTATTAGTGCAGAAATTTATTTATGGGCCAAGGTCTATTAAGCAGGCCCATGTGGACCCACACAGTCGTGTGGCCCACCAAGCCCAAAATTGACCTGGACCATGTGCGTGCCACAGCCAGGATAGTAATACCCAATTTTCAAAAATTCCCACTCGTGCGGGCCCATGAGCCCATTGGGCCCATACAACATATTTTGGCCCAACTCATGAAATCGACATTTTCGCCATTTTACCGGTATAGTCTATCAGTGTGAACAACACACCTGGTTTGCTAACGAAAGATTGCCTCACGAACACCGTACCTATAAACCAACAAACACCTTGTTAGCCAATTGTCATTTAGGATTGTCCACATCTAACACTTAACCAAAATACAGCCCCTCTCACATTGTTTGACCGAAAAACCCAAGTCCTCCAAATTCACTAAGCACCACCGATTACCCTTCTTGATCAACTATCTATAATTACATGCATCGTATTAGACAAAAACATCTACAAAAAGTGACTTAAAATTTTAACACAAAGGTCTTAGCGCATTCGACCAACCACTACTTACCCCAAATATAATCAGTTGCTGAAGAAAATATCCCGAACCCCTTGAGAACCTTTTACCCTTCGCAACTTGAAGCCCGATGAACACCATCACAAACAAGAAGGCAAGAATCAATATTCGTAGACGAAACATTCAGTTTCCACTAGAGAAGAAACCAAGAAGTAAGAAGGACACATCAAACCAAAATAATACTTACCCACAACCAATTGGTAGAGGATGGAAAGGATGGATCGGTAACTACAACTTGATATAATCGACTAAGCACTAAACACAGAAGAAAGGTAAAGAGAGAACAGAAACAAAATGGAAGAAGAGAAGAAAGCGTAAAGAAGGGGAGAAAGAAACAATCGACTAACGCTTTGGACAAAACTGAGAAACTAGAGAGAAAGAGTCGACTAGAGTAAAGGATATAGAGGTCGAGGGACTCAAAACAAGGTTCAGCTATCAAGGAAAATAGGCACTCAGTTTAACAAATAGAAGAGGAAAAATTGAAAAGAATAGTAAAATGACACTGGCCACAAATCGTACTCGGCTATCCACAAAACAACAAAAACTGAGAGAAGTAGAAAGAAAGCAGAAAAGAAATAACACCCACGACTTGAGAGCACCCCAAAACCAAAAGCAAAAAAAATTGATAGTTCTTTTGCTTGACATCCAAAGATTGAATGGCTTAAGAGAGTCCTCCAACTGCACCACTACAACCACAACAACCCACTTCCACGATTCTCTCCTAAATTCCCTCTTCACCACACCCAAACTGATAAATCCTTTATCCAATCCCACTATTCCCTCCTCAATTTCTGTGATTCACTTCCACTCAACCACTCTATCATCAGAGTTTCAGTCAAACCCAATTTCTTACCTTGCACACGCAGTAAAATAGAACACCAGCTTGCGCATGGGAGGGCTCGAACTCAAGACTCCTCAACATCCCAACACGCCACTTATCAACTAGCTGGCAGGCTTTTTATAACACACTCTCCCCACATTTATTTAAGAAACTCACCAGTCGAGAATAGGATTTATTCAGACCAAAAATCATAATTTTTATGTAGGCCAATGCTTGAACCCAGGCCTTCCTAAACACTCTCAAACACACCCAAATCACTTTAGCCATTAAAGCAAACAAGCAATTTATGCCATTTCACACAAAATCAAAAACTCAAAATACCTTGGCGTTACACGTATGATTATGATGGTGATTATAAAATAAAGAATCAATGGGGAAGTTTAAAAATTTGTCCTACTAGATTTGTTGCATTTCCCGAAGTGAATGCAAACATAAAGAAAATAAAAGATACAATCATGGACTACTAAAAGTAAGAACATAGCAATAAATAAGAGAGCAATGAGAGTTCTCAAGATAACTCTTCAAGGTTTAAAAATAACTTATGTTATCAATATGATATGAAAGATTACTGGTGACATATGTGGCGTATGCCCAAATATTTTGTTTCTGTTAATATTATTTAAGGAAGGATATGAGAAGGTAGTAATGAATTATATCATTACAAATAGAAAATATTTATCTTATTTAGTACAAAAACAAACAATTATTAGTCTAATATTTGATAGTACAAAATTAGTTGAAAACTCTAAAAAGAGCTAATATATTAATATCTAAATAGCACAAAATTTGTGATGGTTAATGCATTGGTCTTAAAAAATATTCATTATAATGGATATCATATTGAGATTGTGAATGAACATAAATATCTATTTTTAAATGATGAAAAAAGAGGGAGGATTGAGTTATTGATTACTCTTGGTATTAAATTAAATTGACTGTAGCTATCTTTGTGATCTTCTTTTGTCATCACCACTATTAAGGGGTTGAAAGAAAAATATTTGAATGTGAAAGATCTACTTATGAGCAATAGAATATAGTAATTCTATCTAAAGCTCATTATGGTTGAATGCACTTGAAGTTGCATGTTTTTTTTTTAAAAACTTTGAGTATAACTCTAGAGTATTCTGATTAAGTTCTTAACTAAAATTACGTGGACAAATATTACTGATGAGAACTTACAAGAGAGAAAACTTATGTATGAAAAGTTATTGGTTATGTATCTATTGCACACTTGGAAAATAAGATCCACTCTCAAAGTTTGCTATTAATAAATTTTGATTGGATTCAAAGTCTACTAATAGAGTTTAATTTGCTTACTTCTTGATAAAATTGTCAAGACTCAAAGTAGAAAAAAAGGTACATCTTTAAATATTAAATAAACTTGATATATGGTTTAAATATTTGAGATGATCTTCTTTTTAAGTTTTGATTCCATGGGTTAGATATTGTTTTAAGCATCTCATTTGTTCATGAAAATGAATATTGGCTAATTTATTTATGTTGATATAGTAGGTTTTATAACTAAATAATATATTTGATTAAAACATATCTAGTATGCAATTTTGTGTTAATAAACCAATGAATTTTATGGTTATTTGGATTTGATTTAGTTCAAAGAATTGTTAAAGGTAGTAGTTCATACGTTTTATATTATTTCATGTGTTAATTATTTATAGAAATGACATGAGCAATTGTAAATGAAAAGTTCTACGAGCATGAATGGTTGGATTTTGAATTAAATTTCATGCATGTTTATAATGATGGTTATGAAAGAAAAAATTGTTAATTTTTCATTATGTCATATTTTTATGTTTGAGATGTGACTTTTATTGATATATTCAATTTAGGTTTGTTTCTATACATGACCTACCCAGTTATTATTGGTAGTTAATTGATTATGTAAAACTCTTATTTAAAGGGCTTTAAAAGTATTTTGAATTAATCTCATATCTCATTATGGCTAAACAAAATAACGAGTTATTTGTTCTACCAATTTTGCTCCATTCCCTTAAGTGAATGTAGTAATTCATAACAATTATGAAATTTGAATTTATTGTCATTATTGACAAATATATAAGAAGAAGATGGATGATTCAAAATATTGCCAAATGTTTATTCTTAGTACAGAATGTTCAATGATTTATATTGATTTATCATTTCCTGAAGCAAATGATATCTATATAATCTTATTGGTAAGAAATATGATATATGCTAACATTATTGTCTGAATTACTTTTTGCACATTCCTTGAAGCGAATGTCTACAATAAATATAATAAATTTTATAATCATTTTTTTTTATATTTGAAGATTTTGGCATATTTCCTGAAGCGAATATTGCATATAATTGTTTGAAAATTATATTTATTTTGTTGACTTAGTGACATTATAAACTACACATTGATTTAGACATTTTTAGCTGCAAATGTTATAATAGTACGTATATGTGGATACAAAGTAAAAGGAATGACAGTAAAATTATCAAATTGTCACAATTTATATTGAAATTATTAGTACAATTGAAATGCATGTTAAAGTAAACTAGAAGTTTATTGATGCAAATGCATTTACTACTTGGCTAACCAGTTAGACCATCCAGGATCATATATGATGCGAAAATTAATTCAAAATTTATATGGACATTCATTAAAGAACCAAAAGATGCTTTAATTTCAAGAATTCTCATTTGTTGCTTGTTTTTAATGAAAATTGCTTATTAGAAACTCACTACGTAAAGTTTAGATTTAATGGCTTGCATCTGTGAAATGAATATGGGCCCATTCATCCACCATGTGGATGATTTTGATATTATATGATTCCTAATATATGCATCTACAAAATAATCACATATGTGTTATCAACATGCAACCTGTCATTTGCAAGATTGCTCGTTTAAATAATTAATTTCAAATTATGCAATTAAGACAATTCATACTACTATAGCTGATGATTTTATATCTTAGTCTTTTATTGATTGAGTTTGAAAAACTTTCGTAAAAGCTTGTTATTTATACGCAAAATGGTTTAGAGAAATTATTAATTGAACACATCTGATTAGTATCTAAACCATTATTTATGAGAACTAAACTTCCTATTTCAACATGAGATTATGTTGATTTACGTGTTGTACGCATCAAGCCAATAAGTTATAAATACTCCCCATTACAATTGATTTTTAGTCAAGAGCTAACTATTTATTGCTTTAAATTTTTGTATGTGCGTATATGTTTCAATTGCTCCATCACAACGCACAAAGAAGAGTGAGTCCTTAAAAAAAGGTTGGGAATATATATTAATTACAAGTCTCCTTATATTATTAGATGTTTTAAATGTATTGGAGATTCAATTATGACATGATTTGTGATTACTATTTTGATTTTATAGTTTTTTCGACATTAGAGGAGGAAAATAATAGCCCAATGAAATCACTGCTTGTAATGAGTTATCATTATTTAGATCCTTATAGAGAGTAATTTGAACCAGAAGTTCAAAAAGGATAACTCACTTTATTACAAGTTAACTGTCAGATGTATTCACAAACTTAATGAGAATAACCAAGTGTTATATACCATCGAATATTTTGAATCAAAGTCCCAGTAGGACAATCTGTAATATCCCGAATTAGGGCCTAATCAGAATAGTAGTTTCGTGACCACAAGTCTGAGATAGAAATAATCATTTTATAATTATTTTGAGGTTTATGATATGATTGCATGATTGTGTGAAAATTTCGTGAAGAAATTCTATGCATAAAGTGCTTAATTTGAAATTAGGGACTAAATCGAATAAGTTGCAAAACTTGCATTCTATAAGATTTTAGTATGAAATTGCTTTGGAATATTAATTAGGAGGTCTTAAATAGCAATTTGACCAATTTCTAAAATTTTGGACAAAAATGGGCTTGTACATGAAAAATTACAAAGAAAGGCATTAAGGGCATTTTTGTCAAATGGTAAAGGTGTTAAATTGAAATGTGTTTTATTTATATTTTTATGGTTTACATTTTTATGAAATTATTTTGTAAACAAATTTCGTACGAAACTTTTGATGTTTGGGCACTCAATTTAGTCAAAAGGACTAAATTGTAAAAAGTGCAAAAGTTGAGTTCTATATGTTGAGGTGTCCAATTGTTATGAAAATTTAAATTGGAGGTCCTTAAATGGAATTAGACCATTGGTTAATTTATTGGACAAAAATGGACATGAAATGGGTGAAAAAAAGAATATTTTTAAGTTAGGGGCATTTTGGTCATTTAGTGATTAAATGAATTAAAAATCAAATTAAAAGCCAATTTTTGCTCATCTTCTTCCTCAAGGCCGAAAATAGCATGGAGAAACCATGGCTAGGGTTTTTCAAGCTTCCAAGCTCGATTGTAAGTCTGTTCTAGCCCCGTTTTTAATGATTTTTACGTTTTTGAAATCCCAGTAACATGATTTCTCTATTTCTACCATTTATTTGAGCTAGGGTTTGATTTCAAAAATTGACCCATGTTGAATAATTGTGTATTTTGATGTTTTATGATAGAATATGAGGTTTTAAATTATGTTAAACAACTTGTGCTACTCGGTTTTAAGTAAAAAAGAGTAAAACGGCTTAATCGGTAAAAATACCTATTGTTCATAAGTACATGTTATAGTGGGAATTTGAGGTTTCTGTTAGTAAATAAATGATCAGCATGTCCTAAAACATAAGAATTATGGAAAAAGTTTAATTTTCGAGCTTTGGGGAAAAAGTGTAAATATGCAAAAGTTTAGGGGCAAAATCGTAATTTTTCCAAAGTTAGAGTTAAGGACTATTTTGATAAATGTGAGTATTAAATAAGCTAAATGTGTTAGTTTAGATCAAGAAAGACGTGGAATCGATCTTGATCGAGGAAAAGAAAAGATTGTGGACTAAATTGCAAAATTTCTATATTTTGTACTGAGGTAAGTTCATGTGTAAATAAGGTAACATAATTGTTATTTTAAGTAATTTAATGTATTTATATGATTTGGTACTTATTATCATGAATATTATGCTTTATGAATTATTATTTATTGATATGCAAAGTATGTGGTTAACTTGATAAGTATGAGATGCTAGTAAGTATTGGTTCCGACATTTCGAGGAAGACGACCGAAAATTTGTGATTGAGGAAAATCCCGTTTGAACCTTGGGAATAGATTAGGATACAAGTGACATGTCACTAGGATGGTTGAGTTCCGAACTCGTTGAGTTGAGTCCGAGTTCGTGAGATGTAACTAGGCATTCGAGCTCGTTGAGTTGAGTCCGAGTTCACTTATGGATGCGAACGCCTGAGCTCGTTGAGTTGAGTCCGAGTTTGCTTATGGGCGGGTTACATGGTAGCTTAGCTACGTAAATTCCACAGGCTATTGAGTTTGTCAAGCTACAGATATGATGCTATTATATGTGAACTCTGTATATCTGAGTTATATTCCGATGAGTTCAACGGGTAGATTTTTAAATGAATAATGAGAATGCTTAAACGAACTAGGTATGGTGGAAAATATGATGAAAGAGGAAGTTGAACAGGTATGAGCTTAAATCTTGAATTGAGAACTTGGTAAGACAAGAATGTGGTAAGATGGCAAGTATTCTTGTGCCATGAATGTTTTAATGATACTATGTAATTGGTGGTTGTGTTGATTTGCGTGATTATGTTACTTGTTATTTACATGTGAATTTACTAAGCATTTATGCTTACTCCCTCCTTTCCATTCATTGTAGTTTTGGCAAGCCAGCTTGGATATCGGGATGGTCGAAGAAACATTCACACTATCCGAAGAAGAATTGGTATATTGGCTTGTATATTTTGATGTATGGCATGTATAGCACTATAATCATTTTGTGTAAATAATCTTATGTTATGGTGATGGTTTGTTAAGGAAATGCTTGGAAATGATTAGCCATTGGAATGGCCAATCTTGATTATATTTGGTGTCATGTATGTTTAATGTGTTACTTAGTCCATAAAATGCCATAGGAAGATGATCTTTGTTATAAAACAGAATTTTTCAGCAGCAATAACTTGAGTTAGAAAAATCACTAAAAATAGTAGAGACAAGATTAGGTGGTAAATAAAATATGAAATTGAAGCTTATTGTATCTATTTTCATATGAACGAAACGAAACAGGTAAAAGAGTTGTATTTTATGAGATATTTGGGTTTTGGTGGAATAGGGTCAGAGCAATTTATGAATCCCCTGTTCTGACTTTAGAAATTCATTAAAAATTGTACAAAAATAATTAGGGGTCATACCATATATGTACACATTCCTTATTGAGTTTAGTTTTAAGAGAAATAAACAGCATAGTCATTTGAGTTTTTTACAGAGAGAAAAGTGATTCATAGTGAACATAGGTTAGAGCAGTCAAACACTGTAATAGAGGAAATTTTAACTAATAAACTGTACTAATTGGTGCAACAAAAAATTCTACAAACAAATTAGTAGATAGATATATAAGTCTAGTTTCAGGGAAAATTTACGGATCTTAATTTTGAGTTTTGGAACTCTAGATATGAAGTTTTTAGCGACTATGACACAGATGAACAGCTTATTACGAAAGAATAAATGATTTAAAGTTCTTTAAGTGATAAATTAAGTTTAGTAACACCTCAAGCTCGACTCCGGCGACGGTCTCGGGTAAGAGGGGGTTACATTTGGTGGTATCAGAGCAAGTTTAGTCAGTTCTCGGATTAACGTGTTGTATGTACAGGTTTTGCTACACATGCCATATATACATATTGTGATAGTGTGACGACTTCTGACCTTTTAAATGATTTTTTTGTAGTAAATGGATCCCGATCCAGCTATGGCTGATGATGTATAGAGTAATGCACCAGCTCCAGCTGAAGGAGCAGTGCTGACTGAAAATCCACCTCCTATGTTGTTTAAGAAGGAGGAGAAGGGGCTCGGGAAGCCTTTCTTCAGATGATGAATGCATGGTATACTGAGTTCGTTCGTATGAACCCGAATGCACAACCTCCCCCAACTCCCCCGATTACTCAACCTGTACCCCCGATGCCTCAAGGTATGGATCTGATGAAATTCCATAGGACTCCAGTTGAAAGAATTTGTAAGCAAGGGGCTGAAGAATTCAGGGCAAATGTTGATGATGATGCCGAGAAAGCAGAGTTTTGGCTTGAGAATTCTATTCGGGTATTTGATGAATTGTCTTACACACCTGAAAAATGCTTGAAATGTGCTATATCTTTGCTGAGGGATTCAACCTATTATTGGTGGAAGACATTGGTTTCTATAGTGCCAAAAGAGAAAGTGACCTGGGAATTCTTTCAAGAAGAATTTCGGAAGAAGTATATCAGTGAAAGATTTATTGATCAGAAACACAAGGAGTTTCTTGAATTGAAACAAGGCAACATGACAGTTACTGAATACGAAAGGGAGTTCGTTCGGTTGAGTAAGTACGCTAGAGAATGTGTTCCTTCAGAGGCTAAAATGTGTAGACGATTTGAAGAAGGACTCAATGAAGATATAAAGGTATTTGTTGGGATTCTTGAATTAAAAGAAATGGTGGTACTTGTAGATCGGGCTTGCAAGGCTGAAGAACTACTTAAAGAGAAGAAAAAAATAAAGGCTAATACTAGAAATTGGAAGAAAAGACCGATGAGCAGTTCATTCTCACAACAATCTGGGAAATCTAGAAATATGAATCCTCGTTCCCAAGTTTCATCTGGACAATCACATGGGAATTCTAAGAAGCAAAATGTGGGTCCTAAATCTCAAACTACTTCTGTGGCTAGTGTGGGAAACTAGAGATTTGTTAAGCCCGAGTGCCAGCGGTGTGGTAGAAATCATTTTGGTCCATGTAGAGCAAATGAATGTTTTCGATGTGGTTCTCCAGATCATTTTATTAGAGACTACCGAGAGAAAATTGAAAAAGAAAAAATTCAGAGTGTAAAAACTAGTGGTGCAGACTTGAGAGGAAGGTATTCGAGAAAAGCTGGGAATGAAGCAAGCAGCAAGAATATAGTTAGAGATTCAGTAGGTAAACCTGAAACAAGAGCTCCAGCTAGAATTTATGCCATAAAAGCACGTGAAGATGCTTCCTCACCCGACGTGATTACTGGTATATTTTCTCTTTATGATGTTAATATTACTGCTTTGATTGATACCGGTTCTACTTATTCATATGTGTGCATGAAATTGGTGTCTAGTATGAATATACCTGTTGAGAACACAGAATTTATGATTAAAGTGTCAAACTTGTTAGGCAAATGTGTTATAGTTGATAAAGTATGCAAGAAATGTCCTTTAATGATTCGGAGTCATTATTTTCTGGTTGACTTGATGTTGTTGCCGTTTGATGAATTTGATGTTATCTTGGGTATGGATTGGTTGGTATTGTATGATGCTATAGTAAATTGTAAACAAAAAGTTATTGAATTAAAGTGTGAAAATGGTGAAATTCTACGGGTTGAACCAGACAAATCAGAGGCATTATCTAGTGTGATTTATTCGATGTTGGCTCAGAGATATTTGAGAAAGGGTTATGAAGCTTATTTGGCGTATGTGCTGAATACGAAAGAAATTGAAAAGAAAGTTGAATCAATGTCGATTGTGTGTGAGTTTGCGGATGTATTCCTAGAGGAGTTGACAGGTTTGCCTCCAGTCAGAGAAGTAGAATTTGGTATTGATTTGATAATGGGAACAGCTCCAATCTCGATTGCTCTATATAGAATGGCACCAGCAGAGTTGAAAGAATTAAAGTCGCAGTTGCAAGAGTTGACTGACAAAGGCTTTGTGAGACCGAGTTTTCGCCTTGGGGTGTTCCTGTATTATTTGTGAAAAAAAAAGGATGGTTCTATGAGATTGTGTGTAGACTATCAGCAATTAAATAAGGTGACAATTAAGAACAAGTATCCGTTGCCGAGAATTGATGATTTGTTTGATCAGCTAAAAGGAACGACATGGTTTTCAAAGATTGATTTGAGGTCTGGATACTACCAGGTGCAAGTAAAAGAGTCAGATGTGCGTAAAACTTCTTTTAAAGCAAGGTATGGTCATTATGAATTTTTAGTTATGCCATTCGGATTAACAAATGCTCCTGCTATGTTTATGGATTTGATGAATCGCATATTTCGACCATACTTGGACAAATTTGTTGTAGTATTTATAGATGATATCCTGATTTATTTGAAAGATGAGACAGAGCATGCTGAGCACTTGAGGATAGTTTTACAAACTTTGAGAGATAAGCAGTTGTATGCCAAGTTTAGTAAGAGTGAATTCTGGCTTCGAGAAGTGGGATTTTTAGGTCATATTGTTTCAGGTGATGGTATACGGGTTGATCCCAATAAAATTTTGGCTATTGTTGATTGGAAACCACCGAAGAATGTAATTGAAGTTAGAAGTTTCTTGGGGCTAGCTGGATATTATTGGTGATTTGTGAATAGATTTTCTATAATTGCTGCGCCTATGACCAGACTACTCCGAAAGGATGTTAAATTTGAGTGGACAGAAGAGTGTCAACAGAGTTTTGAGAAATTGAAAAAGTTATTGACTGAAGCACCAGTGTTGGTATAACCCGAGTCAGGTAAAGAATTTGTGGTGTATAGTGATGTTCTCGAAATGGTTTAGGATGTGTACTTATGCAAGAAGGAAAGATTATGGCTTATGCTTCGAGGCAGTTAAAATTTCACAAAAGGAATTATTCGACTCATGACCTGGAACTGGCTGCTGTAGTGTTTGCTTTGAAGATTTTGCAACATTATCTGTATGGAGAAAGGTGCCGAGTATATACCGACCACAAAAGTCTTAAATACTTGATGTCACAGAAAGACTTGAATTTGAGACAACGAAGATGGTTAGAATTGTTAAAGATTACGCGCTTATGATTGATTACCATCCAGGAAAAGCGAATGTGGTTGCCGATGCCTTGAGTAGAAAATTGTTGTTTGCTTTGGGAGCTATGAATACTCAGTTGATGGTGTCAGATGATGATTCGATTTTAGTGGAGTTGAGAGCAAGACCGATTTTTTTTACAAGAGATTTGTGAAGTTCAAAAAAAGGACAAAGAACTGCAAGCTAAAAGGAAGCACTATGAGATTGATATAGGATCAGATTTTAGAATTGATTCTGATGGCTGCTTGATGTTTAAAAATCGGATTTGTGCACCAAAAAATGATGAGTTGGTTCAAAAGATCTTGCATGAAGCACATAATGGTTGTTTGTCGATTCACCTAGGCAGTACGAAAATGTATAATGACTTGAAGAAAATGTATTGGTGGAATGGAATGAAAAGAGATATATCAGAGTTTGTATCGAAATGCCTAATTTGTCAACAAGTGAAAGCTGAACACCAAGTACCTTCGGGGTAGAAGAGACTACATGGGAGCTTGAGGAAACTATGAGGAAACAATACCCACATCTGTTTACCGGTAAGATTTTCGAGGACGAAAATCCCTAAAGGGGGGAGAGTTGTAATATCCCGAATTAGGGCCTAATTAGAATAGTGGTTTCATGACCACAAATCTGAGATAGAAATAATCATTTTATAATTATTTTGAGGTTTATGATATGATTGCATGATTGTGTGAAAATTTCGTGAAGAAATTCTATGCATAAAGTGCTTAATTTGAAATTAGGGACTAAATTGAATAAGTTGCAAAACTTGCATTCTATAAGCTTTTAGTATGAAATTGCTTTGGAATATTTAGGAGGTCTTAAATAGCAATTTGACCAATTTCTAAAATTTTGGACAAAAATGGGCCTGTACATGAAAAATTACAAAGAAAGGCATTAAGGGCATTTTTGTCAAATGGTAAAGGTGTTAAATTGAAATGTGTTTTATTTATATTTTTATGGTTTACATTTTTATGAAATTATTTTGTAAACAAATTTTGTACGAAAATTTTGACGTTTGGGCACTCAATTTAGTCAAAAGGACTAAATTGTAAAAAGTGCAAAAGTTGAGTTCTATATGTTAGAGGTGTCCAATTGTTATGAAAATTTAAATTGGAGGTCCTTAAATGGTAATTAGACCATTGGTTAATTTATTGGACAAAAATGGACATGAAATGGGTGAAAAAAAAAGAATATTTTTAAGTTAGGGGTATTTTGGTCATTTTGTGATTAAATGAATTAAAAATCAAATTAAAAGCCAATTTTTGCTCATCTTCTTCCTCAAGGCAGAAAATAGCATGGAAAAACCATGGCTAGGGTTTTTCAAGCTTCCAAGCTCGATTGTAAGTCCGTTCTAGCCCCGTTTTTAATGATTTTTACGTTTTTGAAATCCCAGTAACATGATTTCTCCATTTCTACCATTTATTTGAGCTAGGGTTTGATTTCAAAAATTGACCCATGTTGAATAATTGTGTATTTTGATGTTTTATGATAGAATATAAGGTTTTAAATTATGTTAAACAACTTGTGCTACTCGGTTTTAAGTAAAAACGAGTAAAACAGCTTAATCGGTAAAAATACCTAGTCTTCATAAGTACATGTTATAGTGGGAATTTGAGGTTTCTGTTAGTAAATAAATGATCAGCATGTCCTAAAACATAAGAATTATGGAAAAAGTTTAATTTTCGAGCTTTGGGGCAAAAGTGTAAATATGCAAAAGTTTAGGGGTAAAATCGTAATTTTTCCAAAGTTAGAGTTAAGGACTATTTTGATAAATGTGAGTATTAAATAAGCTAAATGTGTTATTTTAGATCAAGAAAGACGTGGAATCGATCTTGATCGAGGAAAAGAAAAGATTGTGGACTAAATTGCAAAATTTCTATATTTTGTACCGAGGTAAGTTCATGTGTAAATAAGGTAACATAATTGTTATTTTAAGTAATTTAATGTATTTATATGATTTGGTACTTATTATCATGAATATTATGCTTTGTGAATTATTATTTATTGATATGCAAAGTATGTGGTTAACTTGATAAGTATGAGATGCTAGCAAGTATTGGTTCCGACATTTCGAGGAAGACGACCGGAAATTTGTGATTGAGGAAAATCCTGTTTGAACCTTGGGAATAGATTAGGATACAAGTGACATGTCACTAGGATGGTTGAGTTCCGAACTCGTTGAGTTGAGTCCGAGTTCGTGAGATGTAACTAGGCATCTGAGCTCGTTGAGTTGAGTCCAAGTTCACTTATGGATGCGAACGCCCGAGCTCGTTGAGTTGAGTCCGAGTTCGCTTATGGGCGGGTTACATGGTAGCTTGGCTACGTAAATTCCACAGGCTATTAAGTTTGTCTAGCTACGGATATGATGCTATTATATGTGAACTCCGTATATCCGAGTTATATTCCAATTAGTTCAACGGGTAGATTTTTAAATGAATAATGAGAATGCCTAAACGAACGAGGTATGTTGGAAAATATGATGAAAGAGGAAGTTGAACAGGTATGAGCCTAAATCTTGAATTGAGAACTTGGTAAGATAAGAATGTGGTAAGATAGCAAGTATTCTTGTTCCATGAATGTTTTAATGATACTATGTAATTGGTGGTTGTGTTGATTTGTGTGATTATGTTACTTGTTATTTACATGTGAATTTACTAAACATTTATGCTTACTCCCTCCTTTCCATTCATTGTAGTTTTGGCAAGCCAGCTTAGATATCGGGATGGTCGAAGAAACGTTCACACTATTCGAGGAAGAATTGGTATATTGGCTTGTATATTTTGATGTATGGCATGTATAGCACTATAATCATTTTGTGTAAATAATCTTATGATATGGTGATGGTTTGATAAGGAAATGCTTGGAAATGATTAGCCATTGGAATGGCCAATCTTGATTATATTTGGTGTCATGTATGTTTAATGTGTTACTTAGTCCATAAAATGCCATAGGAAGATGATCTTTGTTATAAAACAGAATTTTTCAGCAGCAGTGACGTGAGTTAGAAAATTCAGTAAAAATAGTAGAGACAAGCTTAGGTGGTGAATAAAATATGAAATTGAAGCTTATTGTGTCTATTTTCATATGGAAGAAACAAAACAGGTAAAAGAGTTGTATTTTATGAGATATTTGGGTTTTGGTGGAACAGTTTCAGAGCAATTTTTGAATCCCCTGTTCTAACTTTAGAAATTCATTAAAAATTGTACAAAAATAATTAGGAGCCATACTATATATTTACACATTCCTTATTGAGTATATTTTTAATAGAAATAAACGGCATAGTCATTTGAGTTTTGTACAGAGAGAAAAGTGATTCGTAGTGAACATAGGTCAGAGCAATTGAACACTGAAATAGGGGAAACTTTAACTAATAAAATGTACTAATTGGCCCAACCAAAAATTCTATAAAATAATTAGTAGATAGATATATAATCTAGTTTCAGGAAAAATTTACAGATCTTAATTTCGAGTTTCGAAACTCGAGATATGATTTTTTTAGCGACTATGACGCAGATGAATAGCTTATTACGAAAGTTAGAATAAATGATTTAAAGTTCTTTAAGTGATAAATTAAGTTTAGTAACACCTCAAGCTCGACTCCGGCGACGGTCTCGGGTAAGAGGGCGTTACACAATCAGTTAGAATAAATAGTATATTGATCGATTTCAAAAATAAAAATTCTTCTAGATTGTTATATAGTGGAGGCGGGTGCTACAGAAGAGACCCAGGACATAACTAAAACTCCAGAAGAGATTTATATACCTAAAACTGAATATTAAAATAGTGAAAATAAAATACCTCGATAAGTCATGTTAATTCAAGAAAATATGGAATCGATAATAAAATTTGTCGACAATGGTTTTGCATGCAATAATATTGTTGAAATAATGAAATAAAAGCAGGATATTGAATAAATCTATTGAGAAATATAGATATGGAATAAATTGGTCAAAATAGAAAGACACAACTCAAGTACAATTAAATTCGTGGAGTTTTTGGACCAGTAGTCCAAATAGCTAAAGGTATAAAGCTAGTGAGAGTACAAATGAAGTAGTTTTGAAAAAATAGAATAAAATATAAAGTTTTTACTATGCCTTGACATTGATTATGAAAAGATATAATATTCTTTTGTAATGGATACAATAACATTTAGATATATTATTAAAAACCTTCATGTAGTCTTTTTTTTATTATAAAAAAGTGGTTTCTACTATTAATTTTGGGAAAAAAAACGTTCATTTTATTAACCCAACCATGTTTAGATCAAATTAGCAAATTAGGTGTAGTTTTTATAAAAACACAGTACTCGACATTACCTTTGAAAAACATTTTGGTCAACTTTTATGCAACAGAAAATTATCGTTACTGACCAAATTATTATTAACTTAGCCCAAAAACATGCATAGTCTAATTTCAATATATATAAATCCATCATTCTATTCTAAGAATGGAAAACATCCATGCATGAGAATCCCTCTTAAAAAAAAGTCCCAAACCACAATTTTAATAATTTTACAATCCAAAACCAAATAATAATGAGAAAAAAAACTAATAATAAAATAAAAATAAAAATCAACTAATATGCTGAAATTGAATGTGAAGTCCATCGTACGTCTGCATGTCAATTCCACTCTTAAGTTCATTCATTACCTGAGAAGTTATGTAACGCCCCAAATATTTTTTTGTGCTTCTGTAAAATTTAGATACAAATATCTATCTGCTTCAGTGGTTAAGTGTTCTGGATGTGTGTGTGGGGTGCCAAGTTCAAGCCATTCCTTGGGTAAAATTTGACAATTTTCTGATATAAGGCTGGCTCTTGAGGAGTAGAGTTATATTTAATTATTTCTGAGTATACATTAGAATGGGCCTGCTGGTCTAGTGGTTATGTGGAATGTTAGTCTGCTGAAGGACCTGTGTTCAAATCCTTACGTAGGCAAGGGAGATTATTTTTGCTCGGTTTGGTGGCTAAGAGTCTGAGTTGTATTGAAAATCTGAGTAGCGGGTAGTTAAGATAGTGTGGGTACTGGGATTTGAGAAAATCAATTTCCAAAATTCTCTCTTCAGAAAAACTGACAATTTTTCTTTTGTTCTTTTCCCCAAAACTTTTCAGACGCTGGATTTCTGCCATTTTTTTCTTCTGCTGCCGTTTCTTTTTTTTGTTCCATCTCTATCGTTTTCTTCTCCTCATTTCTTAATTCTCCTTATCGGTTTATTCCTCGTTTCTGACTTTTATGAGATTGGTAAATCATCGATTCATCCCAGTTCGTGGCATAATATTAGTCATAAGAAGACTAATTTCTATCAATTCTTGTGTAGGAAAAGGTTGTAAGGCTAGAAATTACGCTTCGTCGTTTTGATTCGAAGTTGTGATCATTTTTTGTAGCGGTAAGACAAATTTATATTTTTTGGATTAATCGTTTTAGACTCGTTTTCAGTTTCTAAAAGGATCAAATATTTTGATTATAGGATTCGAAAAGATCGGGAGTGGTTTCGCATCGAATTGATACCAGGTGTGTACCCAATAACGCAAAAGACGAGGTTTCAACAAAAGTTGAAAACCTTTTGTCGACGCCACATGGGTGTGTGGTTGCCCGTGTGGTAGGCCATGAGCAATTGACATGGCCGTGTGTTTGACGAAGGCCAGGCAGTGCGCTAGACACCGCTATGTGGTGGCCGAGTCTGGCTGTGTGCGACACACAGGCTTGACCAAATTGGGCTGTAAGGGCCACATGGGCGTCTGGGTCTCTAGGCAGGTTGTGTGATCCACATGGCCAAGGCCAATATGAGCGCATGGGCCCACCTGGGCAAGCCACGTGGGCATGTAGGCCCATTTATCTGAAAGTTTCCCTAAGGTTGCACGGGTCGTCCTAAATAGATATGGGCCTATGGTAGGATCGGTAAGGGATAATTAAACCCTAAACTGTATGATTTGTCTGATAAAAACTCTAAACTAATTAAACATTGATTCATGATTGTCTACTCTGTTATCTGCATATCTGATATTTACGTATGCCGTATGTAAGCATGTAAGCATGATATTCTGATTATCTACTTTTGCATATTTCTGTATTTGTTATTGGGGTTGGGTTGATATATATATAATGGCGGAAGCGTTCTGAAAGGCATTTTCTCCTATAATCTGGTAGCTTAGCTGCATTATATTTGGTATGTGCTACATTTGGTACATCATGGTGTGTAGGGCTGAGTGGGTGTTTTAAACCCCACATGGTGTGTAGGGATGGTCGGAGATGGTGTGTAGAGGCTTAGGGTAGGATCTGATTTTTGTTTGACTGTATATCTGCATCTGTATTTGGGATAGGCTAGGCCCAGTTCTGCATCTATTGCTGTAATGGGCTTAGGCCTAAATCTGTATCTGTAACGGGCTCAAGCCCAAATCTAAGATTGTCTGATTCTAATATTCTAATTGTTTTGTGCATGCTATTTCTGTAGGGATTACACACTGAGTTTATGTAAACTCACCTCTTTTCTGTTTAATCTATACATGTAATCCCTAGAGCTAGAAGGATCAGTGTAGCGGAGGACTCAACGGTACCACCTTTTAAAAATTGTCTCACTTGTTGTTTATGGTTTAATTTAAATTATTGGGTTATTTTTGTAATTTAGACTTATGGACTATTTTTGCATTAATTTCGAATTTTTATTGCGTTTATTATGATTTATAACTGCTAAATGTGATTAAACTCAGTTTTTACGTAAAGTAAAAGTTTTCTAAAATCACGAATGGTTTTACTTAAAAACAACGGTGTCTAAAGCTTCCGTGATAAATTATGTTTTAAAACGAATCAAAAAATCAAATAAGTGTTTTTTTGAAAATGATAAGTGGTAAATATTAGTAAGTAAACTGAAATGTATTTTTTCATGATGGCTTAGTTTTCAAACACCATTCCATGTGACATTGCCATATTTGGCCATATCGTCTAGGTCAGATTTGGAGTGTTACATTTAGTGGTATCAGAGTCAGGTTGCAAAACTTGACTATGAATTTTGGGTTCCAAAACTTGGTTTTTAAAAAATTGGTTTTCAAATGGTTTTGAAGAATTTGATTGAGTATGTGGTACACCAAGTTTGCAGCACCCACCTTATAAGTTTTTGTATTCTGATGAACTGATTTGATATTATAGATAACTTATTTTGAAAACACTGTGATAGTTATTTCTGAAAACACTTTAGTTAGTGTACACTGAAACTGTAGTGAAGTTGGTAGAGACTGAATTTGGGAAAACAAACTTTGAACTTCTAATACTGCTTTACATAAAACATCTGTTAATAAATACTAAAATCGTAACTGATTCATAAAATTGTTAATGTAGATAAATTTGAATAGGCAATGAGCATACAAGGTATCCATGGACGTGGTACTCGAAGCCGTGGTAGAGGCCGTAGAAGGGCTTGAGCTGAGTCCTCATTTTTAGGTAGTATGCCTAATCCTGGGTCTTAAGATCGCATGGCTGGGGGCGTGATAAACCGTAAATTATACATATTTTTACCTCATGCTTAGCCTATTTTTGGATGAATTATTCCTTGATTTGTGGAATTTGATGCTCCTAAACCTTTAATTTTATGTTTTATACTTAGGTGAGCTTAGAGGAGTGAAAAGAACAAGAAACGGACCGAAAACGGAGAAAATGGGCCAAAGCAAGCAATCAACACGGCCTGGAGTTCACCGCACGGGTGTGTCACACAGCCATTCCACATTAACAGGCTCGAACACGGCCTAGACTTGATTCACACGAGCGTGGCACACAAGCATGTCCCTGTCATGATGAAGTTCAATTTCACGAGGAAAAGGCTACTTAGGGGCTAAGAAAGACATTCCAAACTCTATAAAAAGACCCTAGGAGGCAACTACAAGGGTGGACAGTCTTCCCACAAAGACGGAGAGCTAAACGCAAGGAATTACTTGAAGGAAAGCCAATTGATCCATCTCAGAAGTTAGGGTCTACATCAAGATAGAGGATCTTCCTACATGAACTAAAACCCCAAATATCTAAGGGGGATGAAACCTAAGACGAAGCTTGTTATTGTTATCTGAATTATATGATAAATATTTAACATGTTCTTAATTGTGTTTTTAATTCTTGAATTGATATTTTTGAGATATTAATTTAAGTTGAATGTGCTTAGGTAGATGAGCAAAAGTCCTTGTTTAAGAGTAGATCCAACATAATTAAGTGGAGTTGATCGCAATCCTAGACATAGGACGACAAAAATCTACCGAATTAGAATCAAATCTAATATGGGGATCCATAGATCGAGTTAATGCAAGACTAGGGGTTTTAATTAGAAAGAGATTTCAATTAATCAACCTAGGATTAGTTTTTCTTATTCTCGACGGAGATATTGACATAATTTAGGGATCTCTACGGATCAAGTCAAATGAAGAAATTGTCTAGTTCAGAGTTAGATAACAAGTGAAGTCTAGGTGCATTCTTCCTTAGGTATTGTCCATATCAATCAGTTTTCCCAAAGTAATTTTCCCAATCAACTCTTTGTCGTGTCTTTAGTTTAATTTAGATAGTTTACAACCAAGCCCCCTTTTATTCTTAGGCTAGATAATAAGAAGAAAGTCATTACTAGTACTTTTAGTTCCTTGGCTTCAATATTCCAGTCTTGCCACTAGCTATACTACTATTCGATAGGTGTGCTTGCCTTTTATCATGATAATAGTTAGTCTTTTAGGTACGATCAATTTATTAGTTAATTACAATCACGAGAACAAGTTTTTAGCGCCGTTGCCGGGTTTCTGAAATATTAGGAACACTCTATTTCTATTACTTTAGCCACTACTACTTTTAATTATTTTTAGTTTTTTTTATTATGTTTTATTTACTAAAATTTTCTTTTTACTTTTCTCTTCTAGGTGTCTCTAGTTTATGACAAGAAGAAACCCAGGAGGACCATTATTATTCGACGACGATTTAGAAGCCATAGTTCGTATAACTCGTATAGAGATAAGAAGAAGCTTGCGATACCCAGAACAAGGTCAATAAGAAGAACCTGAACCTACTGATGAGATGGAGGCAAATCAAGATAATCAGCTACCTCCTGTAGTAGCCGCAAATCCTGTCGAGCGAAATCCTGTTCCTCGTACTATGTATGATTATGCTAAACCTAATTTGGCTGGTACTGAATCTAGTATTGTTAGGCCTGCTATTGCTGCAAATAATTTTGAACTGAAACCTATACTATTCAAATGATACAACAGTTTGTTCAGTTTGATGGTTTGCAGGATGAAGATCCTAACGCCCATTTAGCCAACTTTTTAGAATTATGCAACACATTTAAAATAAATGGTGCTTCTGATGATGCCATTCGTCTTCGGCTATTCCCATTTTCCTTAAGGAATAAAGCTAAACAGTGGTTAAATTCTTTACCACGAGGGTCTATCACTAAATGGGAACAAATGACCGAAAAATTTTTACTCAAATATTTTTCGCCGGCTAAAACAGCTAAATTAAGGAATGATATCTCTTCTTTTGTGCAGATGGATTTAGAAACACTTTATGATGCTTGGGAGAGATACAAGGATTTATTGAGAAGGTGCCCTCACCATGGGTTACCCCTATAGTTACAAGTTCAAACTTTTCATAATAGTTTGAACCCTTCAACGAGACAGATGATCTATGCAGCCGCCGATGGAGCAATCAATAACAAAACACCAGAAGCAGCTTACGAGTTTATAGAAGAGATGTCACTGAACAATTATCAGTGGCAAGTCATGAGAACAAAGCCACAAAAAGCTGCAGGGGTTTTTAGTGTTGATGCGATCACCATGCTTTCTAATCAGGTAGAACTCTTAAATAAAAAGATTGACGGTTTAGTCAGTTGTACGTAGATAGACCCAGTGATGCAGTGTGACATCAGCAATTCTGAGTACCCTACCTATGGATATGGCATGGAAAACGAGCAAGCCAATTATATGGGTAATAATCCTAGATCTTAAAATAACCCTTATAGTAACACTTACAATGCAGGTTGGAGGTTTACCAAATAGGCCAGCTTGCTAAGCTAATTTCTGAAAGACCATAAGGTGGTTTACCAAGCAACACCGAGACTAACCCTAAGGAGCAACTCCACACCATCGACACAATTGATGAAGAAAGGCTAGCTAAAACTAAAGCAGAGCCAAGTAAGGAGACTGTGGTAAGTAGCAGTAAGGATGAGGTAAGTCACAAAGAACCGATTGTTAAAGAATATAAGCCTCGTGTCCCATATCCTAATGCGCTAAGGAAAGACCGCATAGATGAACAAGTCGGTAAATTACTTAAACTCTTAAAGAAAGCTCTATCGCAGATGCCAAATGCTGTTAAGTTTTTAAGAGAGCTTCTGACGAACAAACGGAAGTTAGATGAGACATCTCACGTGGAACTGAATGCAGTCTGTTAAGCTATTTTGTAGAATAAGCTACCCAACAAACTAAAAGATCCAGGGAGTTTTACAATTCTTTGTTTACTTGGTAGCTTAGATGTTAAAAATGATTTAGCTGATTTAGAAGCAAGTATTAATGTAATGCCATACATATTGTTTAAACAACTAGGTCTTGGTAAACCTAAGTAAACTAAGATAAGCATCCAATTGGCTGATAAAACCATTAGATTTCCTAAAGGTATAATTGAAGATGTGCTTGTCAAAATTGATAAATTTATATTCCTAGTCGACTTTGTTGTTCTAGACATAGATGAGGATAGTAATGTACCCCTAATTCTGGGGTGACCCTTTTTAGCAACTGCTAGAACCATAATTGATGTAGGCACAAGCGAGCTCACACTTCGTGTAGGTGACGAAAAAATTACTTTGTAGGCTCGTAACTCTAATAAAACTATTGATGATAAAGATATTATTATGAGTCTTGATAATAAAAACAATCTCACCGCCCAATCTTCTTTGCAGTGTACTATTTACATAGGTACGATCAAACAACAGACAAGTCCATGCAAGGGGACCCCCAAGAAAAACGATTGCTACAGATTGAAAAATTGGACGAGCGGCTGAACTATCAACAATAGAAACCCAAAATATGCCACATCGAACCAAAACATCACAAATGACCCTAAGGTAAAAACGAATCAATTTAAGGTAGGGGATAAGGTATACTTAGAGGAGGAAGATCCTCGAATTTCAAATTCAAAAGTTCATACAGGTGATACCCCTCCTTTCACGATAATGAAAAACTTCCCCTATGGTACAGTCGAGATAACACATAAAACATTTGGCACTTTCAAGGTAAATTATACTCGACTCAAACCTTATTTTGATAGTGAGACTAATAGCAAGAGAGAGGAGTTTGAACTCCTCAAACCCCCATAACCATGCAAGCCTGAAAGAAGTTGAGCTTAGACTATAAACAAGCATTTCTCGGGAGGCAACCCGAGCACTTACATAGTAAAGTTCTTTAATTTAAGCTCTCTAATTCATCAACTAACCTCCTGAATACAGGTTTTTCAAGCCACACGACCATGCCCATGGGCATGCCTAAGGCCATGTGGATACCATGGGTAATGACACGGCTGTTGATACGGCCGTGCACAAACAGGACAAAAATTTTCCCAACACACGGGCTCCGACAATCAGCCACGGCTGTGTGAGGTGGCCTTGTCCAATCCTGATAAAGCAACATGGGCGTGTGACACACCCGTGTCCCAAGGCCGTGGTCGATTCTATTAAATCAACACGGGCAAGCGACACGCCCTTGCCCCAACCCCCGTAGTCAAACCTGCCAATTCATACACAGGTGTGTGACCCTATACACGGGCGTGGGAGAAGCAAACATTGAAGGACATCCGTATGCTCTAAGACGCCCAAGGAACACAGGCGTGTGCCACGACTTAGTCGTGCCAAAACCCTTGAAATTTGAACCACACGGGTTAAAAATGATTCATACAGGCGTGTGACATGCCCGTGTGCCCCAATTTCTATAAAAACCCCTCACTATTCATCATTTTCTTCACTCAAAACCCTAAACCCTCTCTACCCATAGCCCTTCCTAAGCGCCGCCGTTGACCTAAGCCACGCCACCACGCCCGTGCACGCACTGCCACGACCGTGCTCTGCCCTTATAGCTACTCATTCGATTCCCTTTTATCCCTATTCTCTTAATATTTGCTTATATTAGTTCTATTTTTATATTTGTTTCATTTATTCATTCATACATGTTTTATTCTTTTAATTTTACTTTCAATGCCTATTTGATATCCATGCAATACCCATGATCTATTGACTTAGAATTATGCCATTTAGAACCATCCTTTGACTGCCACTTCCAACTATCTTGAGCAATTTGATTCTTAGTATGAATTGATACCCATGTTTCCATTATTTGATTCTATGCTTAAGATTAAATTTCTCTTTGAATTCATCTCTTTTATGAAGTATTTACTAATCTTGGTTAGTCTAATTTGTCAATTAGTTTAGGAATTTATGAGCCCTTATAACTTATGTTTATCTTTTTATTCTCATTTGTTCATTTTATTTTCAGGAATCATGTCATCATCTTGAGGGAAGAAAGCCACTGTCACTGCCTTTAAAAAGCGAAAGGACCCGGTGGTTCCTCTTCTAAAGCAACAACCGAAATCAGATACCCCTTCCTCCAATTCCCGTAAAGTTCCTAAGATAAACTGTTTCAAATTCTAAGGGCGAGACCCCTTGGAGTAAGAAGGTGCATCGATTGGGCTGCATTAGAACACGTCTAATTAGCAGACGCAGTACGGGCCCTATTGACGACGGACCCGTAGGACCAATTCTTCCAGATCATTGAGCCCACCTATCTCGAGCTTACCTTAGAGTTATGCACCACATTCCACCTCCAAATAGTCATGGCCTGACACGATGACCCAGGGACGATCTAATTCTGCCTCGAAGGCATTGTTCGGTAGCTTAGTGTACCAGAGTTCAGTACCGCATTGGGTCTATACACCGAGCAGTTTTTGGAGGAGAAAAACCTCTCAGAACTTCACCGCCATATCCACTTCTCACCATCTAACTGTTGGCAGGCCCTGGTCCCTGCTCCGGCCACATACGACCCCAGTTGCTCCAAGGCGACGGCTCTCGCTCCATCTCTGAGGCACCTTCATGCATTACTGGCACATACACTAACAGGGAGACGCGAGAGCACCAGTTTCGTCAACGCCCATGACGCCTACTTCTTGTGGAGCATCGCGCACGCGCACGCGCACGCGCACGCGCACGTGCTTGACCTTACCTACTTCATCACCCACGCTATTTAGCACCAAACCAGCGGTACCGAAGGGGTGTAATCTCGATGGGCCTGTACGTGACCCGCCTGGCCTGCTATTTCGGCCTTTTCAACACAGAGGCCCAGACATCCTCCTACAGCATCCAAAGTCTGCTTCACATGAGGATGATCGAGCGTCAACGTGGGACTGAGCCTTCTCAATACCACCTATCCAAGTCCACCGAGCAGGAGGACCCAGAGGACATTTCTGATGATGTCCCCTCATCCCACGAGGAGCCACCACCCACTCGCCATCCAGTTCATGTGACAACTTCAGATTATGTCACTTCTGAGCAATCTGCACAATTCCAGCAACAATGTTTTCAGTGCCTTAATCATATTGATGCTACTTTATCTCAGATTTGTCAGCATCTCCATCTCACACCGCCACCCGTACCTCATGAACCATCTAAAGATTAGGACTCACGAGTCCTCTTATCTTCTCATTTATTTTCCTTTTTATTTTTCTTTTTATTTTATTTTATCGTTTTTATTATTTGAATTTTAGTATTTTAAGAACTTAGTTTATTTTATTTCAAATGTTTAATATTGGCTATTTCCTAACGAGTACATTTTGATAATCTAAATTCCCTAAATTTTATAAATGCTATTGCAGTTTCAAAAGAGCTTTACAGCTCAAATCTAATGGGAAAACCCTACCACGACTGCCGGGTCCTACTCGACCACGACCATAGCCACCACGACACCGATCATCATATCCTTGTGGCACAAAAATTATGGATCAACACCCTTCCTTAAAAATCTTCACACCTCCAAGGAATTCAATATTCAGGGAGCTTCACTTCTTTCCCTATCTTATGATTTTATGCTTTTATTGTTACTAACTTTATCTTTGTACATTGAGGGCAATGTACATCTTAAGTGTGTGGGAGGGGGAATTCACTTTCATTCTTTGCATTATCCTCGAACCCTTGAAAATTTTTGTCACTAACTTTTTGCATTGTTCTCAAATCTCGAATTCTCACTTTCACTCTCTGCATTATTCTCAATCCCCTATTAAAATAAATTCTGATTGATTTATGATTTTTATTGATATTTTGAGAATTAAGACAAAGTACTTATGCTTTGATTATTCAAACTTTAAGACATTAGGGAATTAAGCATGATAAGTTGAAATTTTTGAGAATTTAAATTTTTCTAGGTTGTTTTCCTAATTTTAAGTGTTACCTTGAAATTTGAAATTCGTAGGATTGACATTAAAAGCCATAATTCTGGTGAGATTTTTGAGCCTTTTGAGCATACATCCTTTCGTGCTCACTTTTATTGTTGCTTTGAGTGAGTCAGTATTGATCTGTTATTCTAGAACTTGCTTTGGTTATACATGTCGAGACCACATCATTGATTTGATATACCGAAATGATAAAGGCACTTAGGTTTTAACCCATTTACTTCATAAAAACCTACCTTCAAAATTAACCCGTAGTGAACCCCATTGAGCCTAACATACCATTCATTGACTTACCTTCAATATTAACCTATAACCCATTTTTTTGTTGAATTCCCTTCAATTATTTTGATCCCTATTTTTGTCGAGATTTGAGTTGAATAATTATCTAGCTTTGTTCTCATTTTTAGCTTGTAAAGTTTATAAATATTCAATTTGTTCTTAAAAAAACACACATATGTATACTTCAATTGTAATTCAATATTTTGCATATTTCCATGTAATTTGTGAGCTTCTGTTCTTAAATGATGTCATCCAAAAGTTTTTACTCTGGGAATATGTTTCAGTGATAGAGATTTTTCTAGTTAGATGATTTTTTAATTTAATATCGATTCTAACCATCTTTTTTAGCTTGTGGCCACATCTCTAACCAAGGCCACGTTACAACCCTTGAAAGACCTTTTCATCGATGTATCATGTCAATACATAGTGGTGGAGATTTGATTTTCCTGCAAGCTTATGGTAATAACTTTTCAGGTTGACTAATGAGTGCTTAATTTTCGAACCCTAAACACTTCGAGTGGATAGAATGAATCTTTAGTGAGGATGCAAACTCTTGTTGATTTTGAGTTCAAGGTAATTACCTAGAAGAAGGGAGGAAACCTATGTTTTTGTGATAAAATTCTCAACTTAGATTGTTTGAGACTTTGATTTTCTTTTGGTTGAACTTTCAATGTATGATTACTTGTGGATTAGTTTGAAACACTATTAATAAGGATTATAAGTTGAGAGGAATGATTTTTAATTGTGAGTTGAGATTTTGCTTGAGGACAAGCAAAGGCTTAAGTGTGGGGGTATTTGATAAACCGTAAGTTATACATATTTTTACCTCATACTTAGCCTATTTTTGGATGAATTATTCTTTGATTTGTGGAATTTGGTGTTCCTAAACCTTTAATTTCATGTTTTATACTCAGGTGAGCTTAAGGGAGTGAAAAGAATAAGAAATGGCCAAAAACGGAGAAAATGGGCCAAAGCAAGGAACCAACACAGTCTGGAGTTCACCACATGGGCGTGTCACATGGCTGTGCCACATTAATAGGCTCGAACACGGCCTAGACTTTATTCACACGGGCATGGCACACAGGCATGTCCCTGTCGTGATGAAGTTTAATTTCACGAGGAAAAGGCTAATTAGGGGCTAAGAAAGACAACCCAAACTCTATATAAAGACCCTAGGAGGCAACTACAAGGGTGGATAGTCTTCCCGTCAAGACGGAGAGCTAAAGACAGGGAATTACTCGTAGGAAAGCCGATTGATCCATCTCAGAAGTCAGGGTCTACATCAAGACAAAGGATCTCCATTCATTCCTTTTAGGAGTTTTTAGGTTTTCTTATGTTTTGTTATTTTCTTTATTCTGAGATTTTTTTTTATAAACATGAACTAAAACCCCAAATATCTAAGGGGGATAAAACCTAAGATGAATCTTGTTATTGTCATCTAAGCTATATGATAAATATTTGACTTGTTCTTAATTGTGTTTTGAATTCTTGAATTGATATTTTTGGGATATTAATTTAAGTCGAATGTGCTTAGGCAGAGGAGCAAAATTCCCTATTTAAGAGTAGATCCAACACAATTAAGCGGAACTGATCGCAATCCTAGACATAGGATGATGAAAATCTGCCGGATTAGAGTCAAATATAATATGGGGATCCATAGATCGAGTTAATGCAAGACTAGGGGTTTTAATTAGAAAGAGATTTCAATTAATCAACCTAGGATTAGTTGTCCTTATTCTCGACGAAGATATTAACACAATTTAGGGATCTCTACGGATCAAGTCGGATGAAGAAATCATCTAGTTTAGAGTTAGATAACAAGTGAAGTCTAGGTGGATTCTTCCTTAGGTATTGTCTTTGTCAATCAATTTTCCCAAAGTAATTTTCCCAATCTACTCTTTGTCGTGTCTTTAGTTTAATTTAGATAGTTTACAACCAAACCCCCTTTTATTCTTAGGCTAGATAATAGGAACAAAGTCATTACTAGTACTTTTAGTTCCTTAGATTTGATATTCCGGTTTTGCCACTAGCTATACTACTATTCAATAGGTGCGCTTTCCTTTTATCATGATAATAGTTAGTCTTTTAGGTATGATCAATTTATTACTTCATCACAATCACGAGATCAGGGCGACACATTGTCCCAAGCCATGCTAAGAATATTGGAGAGGGTCACTGGGCCTAACACTAGATCTGGGCGTTGAGGGTCAATTACAGAACGACTTCGGTCCAATGGAGCTAAACTATTGAGGGGTGTCACTAGAGTCGCCCCTAATATGGTTGAGTACTAGATGGGGGCTACCGAAAGGATTATTGACTATTTGGATTGCACCCCTGAACAGAAACTAAAGGGTGCAGTTTCCTTGCTTCGCGATGAGGAATATCAATGGTGGTTGACAGTTAAGGAGGGCACTCAGTCTGATCGTCTGACTTGTGAGTTCTTCAAAATTGTGTTCTAAAGAAAATATGTGGGAGCTAGCAACATTGATGCTCGTAGGCATGAGTTCCTAAACCTCACTCAGAGAGATCGATCTATGGCCAAGTACGAGGTTAAATTTCTGAGATTGAGCCGCTATGCGCGAGGTATGGTGGCATCTAAATATGAAAGGTGTGTCCATTTTGAGGATGACTTAAGGGATAACCTGAGAGTTCTGATTGCTCCATAGAGGGAGAGTGAGTTTTCTATCCTAGTTAAGAAGGCAAAGATCACCGAAGAGGTCAAGTGCGCTAAGCAGCAAAACAAAAACTGTGAGAGAGGTAAGAACAGGAGGGAATCAGAGCCCTCGAGTTCAGTGCAAAGGCCTAGGAAAAAAGGCTAGATATGATGGGCCGGTTAGATCTAGGCCCCCTATTGCTCCTACTAGGATTCTGCCATGTGGGGATTGTGGTAGACACCATCCAGACGAATGTTGGAGGAGGACTAAGGCATGTTTGAGATGTGGGTCTTCTGAGCATCGCATTCGAGAATGTCCACTGAGAACCGATCAGGTGCAAGCTCCGGCGTTAGGTACTGCATAGCCACCAAGAGTAGTTCAGCAGACACCTAGGGGTCGTGGTCAGGCTAGGGGTGGTAACTGTGTGGGCCATGGACAGAGAGCATCGGGCAGAGGTGCTGGACAGACAAAGGCGAGGCAACCTGCTTTGGTTTATGCTGCATGATGCCATGAGGAAAGAGACGCTCCTAATGTCATCACTGGTACGTTCTTAATCTTTGATTTACCATTTACTGCTTTGATAGACATAGGGTCTACTCACTCTTACATAGCTAGTTCTATGTTTGAAAACCTGGAGATATCGGTTGAGAGCACTACAAGTGAGATCACTGTACTGAGTTCATTAGGGTTGTCTGTTTGGGTTAGTAAAGTCTATAGAGACGTGCCATTAGAGGTGTAAGGGACGATTTTTTTGGTTGACTTAATGGAGCTTCTATTTGGGGAGTTCGATCTGATATTGGGTATGGATTGGTTGGTCAAGTGACAGCTCGGTTTAGACCCTAATCGAAACGAGTGGTTTCAGGACCACTTAAGCGAGTTAAAATATTATTTTTATTATTTTAATAATGTTTACAGTGTGGCAGTATTACTGTGTGAAAGTTTCGTAAAGAAAATTTACCGATTAAATAGTTAATTCGGTAAAAAGGATTAAATCGCGTAAAGTGAAAACTATGTGTGCCATTAGTAAAATGACTTAGTTGATTATGGCTTTGTAAATGGATGTCTTTGCATGGTAATTATACCATTACAAGTTTGAGTGGATGTAAGTGGACAATTATGTCCATATATTACATGTTTATAAATTAGTTTTATTAAAGGTTAATATTATAAAATAGTTTATATGTTAATATTATTAAACAAAACCATATTATATTATTTCATTGTCATCTTCTTCTAGCTGAATATACAAAAGAAAGAAACCATTTTTATTGCTCAAACATTCGGCCATGGCTTTCTAAGGGATTAAGGTATAGTTTTTTTGATCTGTTTTTAATGATTTCTATGTTTTTGAGCTCGTTGTAGCTCGGTTTAATTGACCTGTACCTCAATTTTTGAATTTGGTTGTGCTTTTGAAATATGCCATTGATGAGTACATGTTTGTTTTAATATTTCTTGATAAATTATTGATGGTTGTTTATAGATATACAAGTTTTATAAAGAGATTTTTTATGAAATTGAGTATTTGGGATTTAATTGAAAAAGATAGAATTTTTGTGATTAGAAATGTGAATAAAATGAAAATATGGGCTGTTTAAATAGTATAGAAAATTTGGCTAAATACATGTATAATGGGATTTTGTGTAGTTTTGCATAATTATGCATTAAGGACTAAATTGTTAAAGTATGAAAATACAAGGGGTATTTTGAAAAATAGCCAAAATACTTGTATATGTATTTAATTGATTATGTTAGTGAATAATTGAGTTAAATTTGGTTAAATTAGATCAAGATCAAGACAAACGAATTCAAGATTTTGATCAAGGAAAATCAGAAAGTAGACAAATAGTCGACGGATAACGAGGTAAGTTCGTATGGTTAAAAATTGAATTATTAGCTACTAAAATTGTTTTTAATTGATGGTAATTGTATACATAATGAATAATTTACTAAAATTATCAGCTCTATGAATAGGTTGCCGTCACTGAATTATATGATTAAATTGATACAAAAATTATATGTTATAAGAAATGATGGATAATCGGCCAAATTGTGAGTCTGTAATGGTAGATATGTTAAATGGCTTTGTACTTCATTATATTAATATTACATGATGATGGAATGCCATAATATATTCAGTCTTGTGTTTGGAAGTAATGAAGTACTTTGGGGTTGAGTAAATGTATATTAGAGTTAATTGATTTTTAGTATATGATAAATTAAATGCCTTGTATATGGTAAGTTACTAAGCAAATATTTGTCGTTGATTAAATTAAATATTATATATATACATATATGTGCCGAATTGAAATGTATAAAAAGTTGACGTTGCCGAATGCAAATAGAGTTGATAAATTTGAATTGATGAATATTGAGTAATTGAATTTCAGCACTGTGTGTGCGAGTAGAAAAAGGTTACGGATGTAAAAATTGCACTAAGTGTGCGAGCCTGATTATTGAGCACTAAGTGTACAAGCTTAAGTATTGAGCACTAAGTGTGCGAATTCGATATATAATGTTGAATAACTATTGGCACTAAGTGTGCGACTTTTCGAGTAATCGGGAATAGTCGAATGTATTTTTGCCTTGAATTTCTTGAGAAGTATTTATGATTTATAAATTTGAATTTGAGCAGGTGAGTATCAAACCTATAGGGTTAATATTATTGATCGTAAATCTGTGTGATTGATAATGGTAAAGAAGGTTGCATGATAGATGTACGAGTTGGATGAGTAAAATGATATGATTATATATATCTATATACGATAATGTAGTAAGTTTATAAGTAATTAGATGTATTGAGTTTTAATTAAATGCAAGTAATCATGTTGAAATGAAATATATGAAGTTATATGTGATATTGCCGAATGGGTGATACCTTGTTAATCATGTTTAAGAAAATTACTTCGATTGAGTTTTGACATTTGAAAGTCTTTATGAATTATGATGAATACTTATGATTTTGGATATGTGAGTTATGTGCTAGAATAAATTTTGTATTAGTGGTTTATCAAACTATAAGTCTAGCAGGCCTTGTGTAACGCCCCAATTTTTTAGGTTTTTGAGTTTTTGGCATGAATTTATTTCTGCATGACTGGATGTGTTATATTGTTGTGTTGGGTGTTTTTAGTGGGCCTTTGGGAGGCCTAAGTTTAAGTTAAAGCCTGGTGGAATTTTTTTAAATTTTAGACTTAAAGGAGAAGGGGCTTTGACTAAGTGGGCTTTTAAGTAAATGTTGGTAATTTAAGACACAAGGAAGCTTGTGTTAAAATGGCAAGGTGGCGCCACTTAAGACACAAGGGGTGGCGTATGAAGACTGTGAAAGATCTAAGGTTCAAATCCCTTGAGAAGCAAATGTTGTTTTATTTTTATGCTTGTACGTGGTAAATGATGGAACTTAAGTTGAACTCTAGGGGGAAGTGTTTGAATGACTCATGGAATTAAGATGAGGAGTGATAAGGGGAGAAAATTTAGGAGTTGATTGAGGAACAAGAGTTGGCCGAATATGGGTCTCCTAGGGAGCAATGTCGGCTAGGGTCTATTGATGTATGCATAATCGGCAAGTAGAGAAGAAGTGTGTGTACCGAATACTTCTTGGGTTCTTTTGGGGTTTTAGTTTTCGGCATTTTTGGTAGGTAAGTGCCGATTAGGTAAAGCTCTAGGGTGCTTACATTCTTTTCTTCTTTTCTCTCCTTCTCCCTTTGTTCTAAAAGTCAAAAACGCAATTCATAAACCTATTGTGCCGATATCCTCAAAGAACCAAACTCTTTCTTCTCTTTTCTTCTCAAGCCGAAGCTACTCTTTTCATCTCCTCTTTCTTTTTGCTTCTTACCACTTAGTCGACTTCTCAAAAGCTGAAATCCTGAAAAGTTTAATCCTTGTGTCGATTTCCCCTTGGCCGAATCTCTCCATTCTTTTTTCTTCTCTTCTAGCTGAATCACCTATTCTTCTCTTTTCTATTTCTTTATTGATTTCTCTTGCATTCCCTAATAGCTGAACCCTCTTATCTATTTGCAAACATTTAGCTTTTGGCCGAATACCTTAGACATCTTTTCACCTTCAGGTTTTGGGGTAGATCTATTAGAGATTGGGTTTTGATTTGGTGTAAGACGATTTCGATGGTGGCTATCGGATCAAGCGGATTGTTGGGTGGATCTCGTGGAGGCTAGAGTGGTTGGCAATATCAAGGTGATCTAGATCTAGATCTAGTGGTTAAAATCGACAAAGGTAAGAGTTAGTGATGCTCTATCATGGCCGAATAGGTATGTTAAGATAGTATTAATTGTTCGAATGGATTATAGTTGACGTATGGTTAAAACGATTGTAGGTTAAGTGTTCGAGGGATTTCTGCATTTATCGCAACCAGGTGTGTAATCGACACCTTCTAGTAGACTAGATCGGCTAAAAGCTGAAAAGCCAAAATGTCGAAATTTTAACATTTTGAGGGCTTACGAGCGTGCGAACTCTCGTGGGTCGATATGAAACTGAGAAAACTACAATAATGGACGGTAAGGCTACAGTGCACGTTTTCGTGCATTTGGCTGGTTTTGGGCCTTGAAAGGCTAAATTTGGGCCCAATGGGCTTACGGGCCCATATGGGTAAAATCGAGCAGTAAGTTCTCTTTGTTAAACTGGATGTTGGATCTGTTAAAACATGAGTAGAATTTGGACTTAGTGGGCCACAATAGCTTGTGGGCTCCGTTGGGCTCATTAGGGGTTGTGGGGCTCGATGACTTCATATTAATAAATTGGGCTAATGGAGTCGCTCGGGCGATGATAGGTCTATTAGTAGATTGTAATGAGCATGAAACCCTAAAATTTGGCAAAATTATTGAAATATCCCTAAAGGGTGAAAATTACTGTTTTACCCCCAAGCGTTAAATGACCATTTTACCCCTAGGGTTAAGTTGACTGATTTGCATGCTATTATATCTGCCATTCTATATGCCATGTCATATATATTCTGATTGCATGGGTTGGGTTATTTTTGTAGAGGAAGTGCTAAAAGTGGCAATGCCACCTTTACTGTTTAGAGGCTATGCCTCGTATTACTGTTCTGGTGGCTTGGCCATAATATTTGATTAAGCAGCTATGCTATGACTCTGGTGTGTAGGGTTGGTGGGTTGAGTTATTCCTCACATGGTATGTAGGGCTAGTACTGGTGGTGTGTAGGGCTGGATTGGGCTTGGGCTTTGCATATATGTATAATACATTGATCTGTTACTGTATTGGGCCTAAGGCCCACATTATTTTCTGGATAGGGCTGAGGCCCAGTTATCACTGTATCTGAATAGGGCTCCGGCCCAATCTGTGCTTGAACTGATCTCTAATGTTGGTTGGGTTAGCTTACACACTGAGTTGTCACAAACTTACCCCCTACTTTTCTATCCATGCAAGCAACCCCTAGCCATAGAGGACTTGGAGCTGCGAGGGATTCGGAGTGGCCACGTGATCTTCTATTTGATTTATTTCTTTAAATTTTTTTTTATTTGGGTTTTAAACTGTAATAAGGCCACTTGGTATTTATTTTCTTATTTTGGTTTTCACTTATTTACTTATTACTTGTTTAAAATGATAGACTAGCCTGCACGGATTTTTATTTCAAATTAACAAACGATTTCAAAACATACTCTACGCGGCAAACGGGTAAATTAATAACAACGACTCAATAATATGATCTTTTAAGTAAACATCATCAGATAGTGGATAGGGTTTTTAAACTAAATAACATTCTTACTCACATAAAGCATACTATGGTTTCATTAAAAGATTATTAACAGAATATCGAAGCGTAATTGACTGTCCATGTGATACACCAGATCTGGCCATAACATCTGGGCCAGGTTTGGGGTGTTACAGCTTGAGCCGGTGTGATTTATCAGACTATAAGTCTGGCAAGCCTTGAGCCGGTGTGATTTATCAGGCTAAAAGTCTAGTAGGCCTTGAGTTAGTGTGATTTATTAGACTATAAGTCCAGTGATATGCTCGCGATATTAAGTAAAAAAATTTATAAAACTGATCACACCAAAAACTAACTAATATCACGAGCTTAAAGGCAAGCGCACCTATCAAACAGTAGTATAGTTTAGCGGCAAGACTGAGTTATCGTACCCAAGGGAACCAAAAGTACTAATACTTACTTCCTTTCTATTATCTAGCCTAAAAAAAGAGGATTAGTTGAAACTAATTCTAAAACTAACTAAAACTGCACAAAAAGTAAATTGGGGAAAACTTTAGGGAAAAGCTGATTGATATGAGCAATACTTAAGGGAGAATCCACCTAGACTTCACTTGTTATTAATTTCTTGAACTAGATGATTTCTTGACTTGACTTGATCCGTAGAGATCCCTAACCTATGTTAATACCTCTGTCGAGGATAAGAACAACTAATCCTAGGTGGTTAATTAAAGTTTCTTTATTAATTAACACCCCTAAGTTGCATTAATTCGATCTATGGATCCCCTATTAGGTTTGACCCTAATCTGGTAGATTTATGTTGCCCTATGTCTAGGGTTGCATGCAACTCTTCTTAATTATGGTAGATCTACTCTTAAAATAGGGACTTTTGCTCATCTGCCTAAGCACATCAGTTTCTTAAAGTAATACCTAGGATTATTAAATCAAGAATGAAGAAAACATAATTAAGAACAATTCAAGTATTTATCAAATAATTGAAGAATAAATAACAACAAGATCTATCTTAGGTTTCATCCCCCTCAAGTATTTGAGGGGTTTAGTTCATGACAAAGAAAGAAGACATCTCAGAAGAATTAAAATAACAAAACATAAAGAACCCAAAAACCCTTGAAGGAATTTAGGGAGATCCTCTGTCTTGATGTAGAACCCTGGCTTCTAGGATGAATCAATCGGCTTCCCTTGGAGTAATGCCTTGCTTTCACTCATTGTATTGGCAGAATTATGGCGCTCTTGCTTGAGGGAAAAGAGTATATCTTTAGAGTTGCCTCTTGGGGTCTTTATATAGAGTTTAAAATGGCTTTCTTAGCGCCTAAGTATCCAAATCTAAGTGAAATTCCTCTTCCTCACGACAGGGACAAGCCCGTGTGCCACGCTCGTGTGCCACGACAAGAGGCCGTGTAAGAGTCTGTCGATGGAGGCACGGCCATGTGGCCTGGCTGTGCTTGTCAGAGGCTGGACCGTATGGTCTTCGTGTGGCACGGCCGTGTGCCATGGCCGTGTGGTGACTTCTTGGGCTGTGTCGTTTTCTCATTTTGGCCCATTTTCTCCGTTTTTGGCCCATTTTCCATTCTTTTCTGTTCCTTATACTCTCCTGGGTATCAGATATGAAAAAGCAAGATTAAGAGCACCAATTCTCACAAAATTAATGATAATCCATTCAGAAATTAGGCTAGACATGAGATAAAAATATGTATAATTTATCGTTTATCAAATACCCCCACACTTAAGCCTTTGCTTATCCTCAAGCAAAATCTCAATCCCTCATTAAGAATTATTCCTCTGAACTTACAATCGCTATTAATAATGTTTCAAACTAATCAACAGGTAATCATACAATGAAAATTCAATCAAAAGAACATTAAAGACTCAATTACTTTAAGTTGAGAATTTTATCATTGAAAACATAAGTTTTCTCCCTTCTTCTAAGTAATTATCTCTCCATCTTAATTAACAGAAGTTGACATCCTTACTAAGGATTCACTCTATCCACTCTATCCACTCGAAGTGTTTAGGGTTCAAGAATTAAGTACTCTCTAGTCAACCTGAAAAGTTATTACCATAGGCTTGCAAGAGAATCACATCTCCACCACTTGTAGATTGATATGATACATCGATCAAAAGGTCTTTCAATGGCTGTAATGGGGCTTGGTTAGGGGTGTTGTCACAGGCTACAAAAGAGGGTTAGAATCGATATTGAATTGAAAATTATCTAGCTAGAAAAATCTCTATCACTGGAACATATTTCTTGAGCTAATATCAATTCTGCCTTGGTAGCCTTAAAATTGAAATATGCAAAAACTATTTGAACTATTATAGATTACAGCTGAATATATATGTTTTTTTTTAAGAACAATTCAAGTACGATAAATTGGATAAAATTTTACATTCTGGAAAAAAGAATAAAGCTAGATGAAAATTTCAACTCAAATCTCGACAAAAATAGGGGTCAAAATAATTGAATGGAATTCAACAAAAAATGGGTGAAAGGTTAATATTAGAGGTAAGTCAAAGAAAAGGTTGTTAGGCTCAATGGGGTTCACTAGGGGTTAATTTATGGAGGTAGGCTTTTGTAGAGTAAGTGGGTTAAATCTTAGGTGCCTTTATCATTTAGTGTATCAAATCAATGATGTGGTCTCAACATGTATAATCAAAGCAAGTTCTAGAATAACAAATCAGTGTTGACTCACTCAAAGTAATAATAAAAGTGAGCACGAAAGAATGTATGCTCAAAAAGCTCAAAAATCTCACCAGAATTATGGCTTTTGATGTCAATTCTGCGAATTTCAAATATCAAGATAACACTTAGAATTAGGGAAAAGAACTTACGCAAAAATTGGAGTTCTCAAAAATTTCAACTTATCATGCTTGATTCCCTAATGTTTTAGAGTTTGAATAATCAAAGTACAAGCACCTATGTCTTAATTCTCACATATTAATAAAAATCTTAAATCAATTAGAATATATCCCTAATAGGAGACTGAAGATGATGCAGAGTGAAAGTGAGAATTTGAGAACAATGCAAAATGTTAGAAAAGTTTAGGGATTTCAAAGATAGTGCAAAGACTGAAAATAGATTCCCCCCACACTTAAGATGTACATTGTCCTCAATGTACAAAGGTAATATTAGTAGCAATAAAAGCACAAGATCATAAGATAGGGAGAGGTATGAAACTCCATGCTTTGGATGGATTAGTGAGACGGAGATTGGAAGAGTTGGCAGTTGTGGCAAGGTGTTCCCATTTTCGTAGAGATTTGAGCTGGAAAGCTTCTTTGAAACTGCGAAAGTATTTATTAGTCGTGGGAAATTTGGATCAATAAAAATTACTCGTTAGGGGTTGGCCGTTATGAAAAAGAAATAAAAGAAAATAAAATAAAGCAAAATACTAAAAATACTAATATTCAAATAATGAAAAAGATGAAATGAAAGAAAATTAAAATAAACGTAAAAAAGGAAAATAAAGTTAGAAGAAAAGGTAAAAATAGAGATCAGTGTTCAAAAGTTAGAATAAAGTAAAATAAAGTAAAAAAATAAAGTTAAGAGAAATAGATATATCTAATCCTCAGATGGATCATGCGGCGGTGGGGTGATGCAGAGGTGCTGGCATATCTGCTCTAAGGTGGCATCGATATAATCGAGGCACCAAAAGCATTGCTACTCAAATTGTGAAAAGTGCTCAGATAGTTCAGCGTGGGTGGCTGCTGCATGAGATAGGTGGCGAGGGGGTGGTGGCTCGGTAGGTGCATCCTCCTCCGGTGGTGGTAGTGGGATATCATCAGTAATGTCCTCTGGGTCCTTACCCTCCTGAATGAGGAAGAACTGTAAGGGGGTGCCTCCTGGCCTTCGCTCGATCATCCTCATATGAAGCATAGTTTGGATGCCTTGAGGAAACATCTGACCGATGAGTGTGTAGGAGGATGTCTGGGCTGAACTATTGAAGAGCCCAAAGTAACGGGCCAAGCATGTAATGTAGGGCCCCATGGATAAGACGCCTCTGCGGTGCCTCTCTGTTTGATGCTGCATGGTGTGCGCGATGAAATATGCTAAGTCGATGACGTGTCCGTTAGCCATGCACCATAGGAAGTAGATGTCGTGAGTGTTGATGACGCCTGTGCTTTCCCGTCTACCTGTCAAAGTGTGAGCAAGGAGAGCATGAATGTACCTCAGAGAGGGAACGAGGGCAGTCGCCTTGCTGACACTGGGGTTATATGTCTAACGCCCCGGGGCGATTTCGTTCCAACATTTGACTGGCCTGAGATGGATGCGATGGGAGAGGCTGGGGAAGTCTTCTTCTTCCATGAATTGCTCCGTGTAGAGCCTGAGTGCTGAGCCGAACTCTAGTACGCTTAGGTGGCGTACGTGACCTCCTAAGCGGAACTGGACCGTTCCGGGATCATCAAACCGGTTCATGACGGTCTGGAGGTGGAATGTGGAACAGAACTCGAGGGTAAGCTCCATGTAAGTAGGCTCGATGATCTGGAAGAACTACTCCCAAGGGTCCGTCATGAGTAAGGCTCGGACTGGATCAGCAAGGTTTACTTGTTCTAGTGCTGCCCAATCTATGCATTGGCCAGCACTCAATGGGCGTTCCCGTAGTATTTGAAATAATTCCTCTTGCGAGGTTTGAGAGAATGTGAAGGATGGGTGGCGAACTTCGGAGGTGGGTCTGGATGATGAACTACCTGGCCCCTTTCGTTTCTTTGAAGCAGGAATGGCAGCTTTCTTACCGCGCGATGACATGTTACCTAAAATAAAGTTAGAATTATTGGTTCTAAAGATCGAAGTTAAATTGTAAACTATAATAAAATTAAATGTGTAGATTAAAATGACAATGTGCCTAAAAATAAAATGGGGACTGACCAAAATAGTAAATATAATCCATTCTAAGTGGTAGCAAAACAAACAATATGGGTATGTATGTATACTAAGTTTATGAGATAAATGGCAAGCAAATGAGCACTTAAATGGCATGCAATTCTAATATGTTCTCTAACATTCTAGATTATTCATCCTAATGTAACAAATTCTATGCTTGAATTAACATCTAGAATAAAGTAAGATAAACTAAATAAAAACGAAATATAAATAAATAAATGAGAAAAATGAGAAAATAGAACCAAATATAGAGTTGCACGGTCGTGGGTTGAGGTCGAACAGTCGTGGGGTGGGTTTGCATGGGCGTGGGTCGGCTGTGGACGAGCGTGGTGGTGCTTTTAAGGTCGGTGGTGGCGTTTATGATTGTTGGGGAGGGAGGATTTTAGGGTTTTGAGTGAAGAAGAGAATGAATAGTGGCTTTCTATTTATAGTTTTTGGGTCACACGGGCATGTCGCACGCCCGTGTGACTCGGGGGTTGCCCGTGCGATTCAAAATTTGGTGGTTTTGGTGCGCCTAATTCGCGGTACATGCCCGTGTTGATGTTTCGTACGGCTGTGTGCGGTCAGTTCTTTGTCACTCACACAGTCGTGTGACGGGTTCCATGGCCGTGTGCGATCGTGTTCATTTTCCACACGGTCGTGTGATATGTTCCACAGCCGTGTCTTAATTGACAGTGTTGGCCACGGTCTGGGGACACGGGCGTAGGGATTTGTGCAAGCCCGTGTCTAAGTTGTAGGGTTGCCACGGCCATGTCGTACGGCCGTGGCCATATCGCACGGCCGTGGCTATTTATCGGTGGCCCGTGTTTCGGGAAAATTTTTGCTCTGGTTATACACGGCCTCGGTACATGACCGTGTCTCTGCTTAAAGTGTTCACACGGCCTTGGACACGCCCGTGGGCATGGCCATGTGGTCCTAAATCTTTGCATGTAAAAAGGGTTAGTTGATGCATGAAAAATACTAAAATTTGTAAAGAAAGAAAAGTTACTAAGTTAGTGCTCGGGTTGCCTCCCGAGAAGAGCTTATTTAGAGTCTAAGCTCGACTCTTCCTAGATGTATCATGAAGGGATTTCGTGGAGCTGAAGCTCCTCCCTTTTATCTTTAAAATTCTCACATCTATAATGTTTAAGCCTATGGCCGTTTACCTTGAATGTACCGTGGTTGGGGTGAGTTACCTCGATTGTGCCGTATGGAAAGACAGTTTGAATAGTGAATGGACCTGACCACCTTGACTTGAGTTTTCCAGGAAATAGTTTCAGCCTTAAGTTGTAGAGTAAGACAAGATCACCTATTTTGAACTGCTTAGGTTGTTTCAGTCTTTTGTCTTGACGTTGCTTCATGGCTTCCTTATATAGTCGTGAGCTCTCGTAGGCATTGCAATGCCATTCTTCTAGTTCATTTAACTGTATTAATCTTTTCTCACCTACAAGCTTGAAATCAAGGTTTAAGAATTTGATAGCCCAAAATGCTTTATGTTCAAGTTCAAATGGCAGATGACAACTTTTTCTATAGACAAGTCTGTAGGGAGATGTACCTATGGGTGTTTTAAAAGCAGCTCTATAAGCCTATAAAGCGTCGTCTATATTTCTTGACTAGCCTTTTCTATTCGTTTTTATTGTTTTCTCTAGGATGCATTTTAGTTCCCTATTTGTCACTTCGACTTGGCCACTGGTTTGTGGGTGATAAGGGGTAGCTGTTCTATGGTGTACTCCATACCTTTTTAAGACTTTTTCAAACTGGGCATTGCAAAAATGTGTGCCCCTATCACTAATGATTATCCTAGGTGTTCCAAATCGAGAGAAAAGTTTCTTCAAAAATGGTACTACCATTCTAGCATCATTAGTAGGTAAGGCTTGGGCTTCCACCCATTTTGACACATAATCTACCACTACTAGGATGTACTTATTTCCAAATGAAGTAGGGAATAGACCCATGAAATCAATACCCCATACATCAAATATTTCGCATGAAAGTATATAGTTCTGAGGCATTTCATTATGTTGAGAAATATTACCTGTTCGCTGACATTTATCACAAGAGGTCACATACCTATTGGCATCCTTGAAAAGTGTAGGCCAGTAAAAACCTGATTCGAGTACCTTATGAGCAGTTCTAGCTCCACTGTGATGTCCTCCTGTGGGTCCTGAATGGCAGTGATTAAAAATTTGGTGTGCTTCTGTTTCAGTAACGCATCTTCGAATAACCTGATTTGCACAAATTTGAAAAAGAAAAGGATCCTCCCAAAAGTAGTTTTCACATCAGCGAAGAATCGCTTCTTTTGCTGATAGGTCAACCCTTTTAGGGTTATGTTAGCTGCTAAATAATTTCTAAAATCAGCAAACCAAGGAACTGTTGCATCTGCTAAGGGTAGGAGTTGTTCTTCAGGAAACAAGTTGTTTATTTTGTTGAGGTACTTGGGTTGCGTGTTTTCTAATCTTGAAATGTGATTTGCTGCTAGGTTTTCAGCTCCTTTCTTGTCTTTTATTTCTAAATCGAACTCCTGTAACAATCGAATCCATCTTATTAATCGAGGTTTTGCATCAGTTTTAGTTAAAAGGTAACGAAGAGCAGAATGGTCAGTATAAACAATGACTTTTGACAAAATCAAATAAGATCTGAATTTATCAAATGAGAAAATAACAGCTAGCAATTCTTTTTTTGTGGTAGTATAATTTGCTTGAGCGGCTGTCAAAGTTCTGCTAGCATAATAGATCGGTTGAAAGTGCTTGTCTCTTCGTGGTCCCAAAACTGCACCTACTGCAAAATCACTTGCATCTTATATTAGTTCAAAAGGTAGATTCCAACCAGGTGAAATCATAATCGGGGCATTGACTAACTTTTCTTTTAGAGCATTAAAAGAGTCTAAACATTCTTGGTCAAAGTTGAAAAGCACTTCTTTTTCTAGCAACTTTGTTAAAGGCTTAGCTATTTTAGAAAAATCTTTAATAAATCTGCGATAAAAATCGGCATGTCCTAAAAAGCTTCTTATAGCCTTAACTGAATTAGGGGGAGGTAATTTTTCAATGGTTTCAATTTTTGCTTTATCTACCTCTATCCCTTTACTAGAAATTTTATGTCCTAATACAATACCTCTTGAACCATAAAGTGGCATTTTTCCCAGTTTAGCACTAAATTTGTCTCTTCACATCTTATCAAAACACGTTTTAGATTATTAAGACAAAGTTGGAAAGAATTATCGAAAACTGAAAAATCATGCATAAATACCTCCATGATGTCTTCCACGAATTCATTGAAGATAGCTAGCATACATCGTTGAAAAGTAGCAGGAGCGTTACATAAACCACAAGGCATTCTATGATAAGCAAACGTACCGTATGGGCATGTGAATGTCATTTTCTCTTGATCTTCTAGAGCTATCAGGATTTGGAAGTAACCAGAGAGGCCATCTAGGAAACAATAATACATGTGACCTGATAATCTTTCCAATATCTGATCAATAAAAGGTAAAGGAAAATGATCTTTTCGAGTGGTGACATTCAACTTCCTATAATCAATGCAAACTCTCCATCCAGTGACTGTTCTTGTAGGTATTGACTCTTTTTTGTCATTAGACACCACAGTCATGCCTCCCTTTTTAGGAACAACTTGCACAGGACTTACCCAAGAACTGTTAGAAATAGGATAAATAATGCCTGCATCTAGAAGTTTAATTACCTCACTTTTACGACTTCCTTCATGTTGGGATTCAATCGTCTCTGAGCTTGCACCGATGGCTTATATTCGTCTTCCATTAAAATTTTGTGGGTGCAAAAGGAAGGATTAATTCCCTTAATATCTGAAATGTTCCAAGCTATAGCATGCTTGTGTTCCCTTAACATATGGAGTAGTTCCTCTTTTTTTGCAATGCTCAAATCTGTTGCGATAATGACTGGTAACATTGAATCTTCCCCTAAAAAGGCATATTCTAAATGATCTGGTAGTTGCTTCAACTCTAATTTAGGGGGTTCATCAATGGAAGGTTTCTGTCTTAACTCATCATTCATTTTTATACTTTCATAACTTATGTGTCTTGTGATGATTTCATTAGAATCTAACTCCTTTCTTACTTCCTCAATTTTAGTGGTGACTTCTTGTTCTCCCCCACCTTGAACAAGACACAGTTGCAACGTGTCTACCATAGAAAGTTCCTAAAAATTATCTTGAACAAAGTAATCAATAATATCAACAAAATAACAGGAATCATCTTGTTCTTTAAAAAATTTCATAGCATCATAGATTTTAAAAATGACTTCTTCCTCACCAATTCTGAGTACTAATTTACCATCCCCTACATCAATAACAGCTCTAGCAGTGGCTAAGAATGGACGTCCCAGAATTAAAGGTACCTCAATATCCTCATCCATATCAAGCACAACAAAATCAACAGGGAATATAAAATTATCTACCTTTACGAGCACATCTTCTATGATTCCCCTAGGATATTTAACAGATCTATTAGCTAGTTGAATACTCATCCTAGTGGACTTTGGTTCCCTTAGACCTAGTTGCTTGAACATTTTGTATGGCATGAGATTAATGCTAGCACTTAAATCAGCTAAGGCTTTATCAATAAGTAAACTACCAATTAAACAAGGAATAGTAAAACTCCCTGGATCTTTCAGTTTTGCCGGCAGTTTATTTTAGAGAATAGCTGAGCATTCTTTGTTAAGTTCCACTGTCGCTAATTCTTCCAACTTCTTTTTATTTGCCAGAAGTTCTTTAAGGAACTTTGCGTACTTCGGCATATGAGAAATTACTTCAATAAAAGGTAAGTTAATGTGTAATTATTTAAAAAGTTCAAGAAATTTACCAAATTGAGCGTCTGTACGGTCTTTCTTCAACTTTGCCGGAAATGGAATGGGCGGTTTGTATTCCTTGAGTGTTGGTGAGGTGTTTTCCTTGGATTCCTCTACCTTGTCTCCTGAAGATTCTGGAGCAAATTTCTTTTCTGGTTCAACTAGGACTTTCCCATCTCTTAGAGCAATTGCTTTGACATGTTCTCTAGGATTTGGCTCAGTATTACTTGGTAGTCCACCTTGTGGTCTTTCTGAAATTAATTTTGCAAGCTGACCGATTTGATTCTCTAGCCCTTGAATTGATGCTTGTTGGTTCTTTAATGCCGTTTCCATGTTTTGGAAACGGGTTTCTGATGCGGCCATAAATTTGGTAAACATCTCTTCAAGATTCAGCTTTTTCTCTTGTTGTAGTGGTGGCTGCTGAAATCTCAGAGGAGGCTGTTGTCTTTGATTTCCTTGTCCTCCCCATGAAAATTTGGGGTGATTTCTCCAACCTGCATTGTAAGTATTACTATAAGGGTTATTTTGAGGTCTAGAGTTGTTACCCATATAGTTGGCTTGCTCAGTTTCCATGCTGTGTCCAGAGGATGAGTAGTCTGAATTGAACATATTTACTGGAGTTGTGTCACACTACATCACTGGCTGTGCCTGCATAGAACCAACAAAATGATCAAACTTTTTATTTAAAAGTTCTACCTAATTAGTAAGCATAGTGGCAGCATCAATATTATAAACTCCTGCAGCTTTTGTCAGCTTTGTCCTCATGACTTGCCACTGATAGTTATTCAGTGACATCTCTTCTATAAACTCATAAGCTGCTTCAGGTGTTTTATTGTTGATTGTTCCTCCTGTGGCTGCATCGATTATTTGCCTTGTTGAAGGATTCAAACCGTTGTGAAAGGTTTGAACTTGTAGCCATAAAGGTAGGCAATGATAAGGGCATCTTCTCAAAAGATCTTTGTATCTCTCCCAGGCATCGTAGAGTATTTCTAAATCTATCTGCACAAAAGAAGAGATATCGTTTCGTAATTTAGCTGTTTTAGCTGGAGAAAAATATTTAAATAAAAATTTTTCGGTCATCTGCTCCTATGTGGTGATTGAGCCTCGTGGTAAAGAATTTAACCATTGTTTGGCTTTGTTTCTCAAAGAGAATGGAAATAGCCTTAGACGAATGGCATCATCAGAAACGCGATTAATTTTAAAAGTATCACAAAGTTCCAAAAAATTGGCTATGTGTGAATTTGGATCTTCATCTTGTAAACCATCAAACTGCACCAATTGCTGTATCATCTGAATAGTGTTAGGTTTTAATTCAAAATTATTAGCAGCAATAGTAGGTCTAAGAATGCTAGTTTGGGTACCAGCCAAACTAGGTTTAGCATAATCATACATAGTGCGAGGAGCTGCTTCCTGATTTGCTGGTGGCACGACTATTGCGGGAGGTGGTGGAATGTTTTGATCTGCTTCCATCTCTTCTGTAGGTTCTGGCCTTTGTTCTTGTCCTTGTTCTGGATATTGTAGGCTTCGTCTGATCTCTTTGCGAGTTCTGCGAACTGTTGCTTCTAAATCTTCGTCAAAAAGCAATGGTCCTATTGGGTTGTTTCTAGTCATAAACTAGAAATACCTAGAAGGAAAAAAAACAATGAAAATTAAAATAAAACAAAATAAAAGAAAAGAAAAATAAATAAATAAATAAAATAAATAAAAACTGAAAATAAACAAATATAGTAATGGCTAAAGTAATAGAAATCGAGTTTTCTTAATATTTTAGTTCCCCAGCAACGGCGCCAGAAACTTGATATGCTCGCGATATTAAGTAATAAAATTTATAAAAATGATCACACCAAAAACTAACTAATATCACTATTTTAAAGGCAAGCGCACCTGTCGAACAGTAGTATAGTTTAGCGGCAAGACCGAGTTATCGTACCCAAAGGAACCAAAAGTACTAATACTTACTTCCTTTCTATTATCTAGCCTAAAAATAAAAGAGGATTGGTTGAAACTAATTCTAAAACTAACTAAAAGTGCACAAAAAGTAAATTGGGGAAAACTTTAGGGAAAAGCTGATTGATATGAGCAATACTTAAGGGAGAATCCACCTAGACTTCACTTGTTATTAATTTCTTGAACTAGATGATTTCTTGACTTGACTTGATCCGTAGAGATCCCTAACCTATGTTAATACCTCTGTCGAGGATAAGAACAACTAATCCTAGGTGGTTAATTAAAGTTTCTTTATTAATTAACACCTTTAAGTTGCATTAATTCGATCTATGGATCCCCCTATTAGGTTTAACCCTAATCCAGTAGGTTTATGTCGCCCTATGTCTAGGGTTGCATGCAACTCTTCTTAATTATGGTAGATCTACTCTTAAAACAGGGACTTTTGCTCCTCTGCCTAAGCACATCAGTTTCTTGAAGTAATACCTAGGATTATTAAATCAAGAATGAAGAAAACATAATTAAGAACAATTCAAGTATTTATCAAATAATTCAAGAAAAAATAATAATAAAATCTGTCTTAAGTTTCATCCCCCTCAAGTATTTGAGGGGTTTAGTTCATGATAAAAAAGAAAACATCTTAGAAGAATTAAGATAACAAAACATAAAGAAGCCAAAAACCCTTGAAGGAATTTAGAGAGATCCTCAGTCTTGATGTAGAACTCTGGCTTCTGGGATGAATTAATCGGCTTCCCTTGGAGTAATCCCTTGCTTACACTCCTTATATTGGCAAAATTATGGCGCTCTTTCTTAAGAGAAAAGAGTATATCTTTAGAGTTGCCTCTTGGGGTCTTTATATAGAGTTTAGAATGGCTTTCTCAGCCCCTAAGTATCCAAATCCGAGTGAAATTCCTCTTCCTCACGATAGGGACACGCCCGTGTGCCATGCCCGTGTGCCACGACAATAGGCCGTGTGAGAGTCTATCGATGGAGGCACGGCCGTGTAGCCTGGCCATGCTTGTCGGGGGCTGGACCGTGTGGTCTTCGTATGGCACGGCCATGTGCCACGGCCGTGTGGTGACTTCTTGGGCCGTGTCGTTTTCTTATTTTGGCCCATTTTCTCCTTTTTGGCCCGTTTTCCGTTCTTTTCTCTTCCTTATGCTCTCCTGGGTATAAGATATGAAAAAGAAAGATTAAGAGCACCAATTCTCACAAAATTAATGATAATCCATTCAGAAATTAGGTTAAACATGAGGTAAAAATATGTATAATTTATCGTTTATCATCTAGCAGGCCTTGAACCGATGTGATTTATCAAGCTAAAAGCCTAGCAGACCTTGAACCGGTGAGTTTTATCAGGCTTGCGCCTAGTAGGTTTATACCGGTGTATTATTTTAGGCTCGATGCTACAAAGTTGTGTGTCAATGTGGTACGGAATGTGTAAAACGAGTTGGATGGTCAGGTATGACCTAATTTATTGGCTATTCGAAATTAGGTAAGTAACATGATTATTTGTTACAAATTATGAATTATTGAAATGAAAGATGATATATGATATAGTATACATAAATGATAGATGAAATGGTATGAGTATTGAAAAGTGACATGATTTATATAGAAGGTATATTTGAAAATGAATTACTGATGTTACTGATGAGTTAATATTTATACGGATATAATTTTGCTATCGATTATATAAATGTATTACAGGTTAAATGTAAGATATGTGATATAAATGGTTTAGTTATGTATACCACACTTAGTATGAAAGATACAAGGTTTTCGATGTTAGTTTCAAGGGTTCAAATGTAAAGATGATGCTACGAGATTAGAAATGATGATATAAATCAGTACAGGTATACATGGTACACTTGACAAGTAAGTGACATTGATAAATTATATGACACATGAGTAGATGTGATAAATTACACATGAATTACATGACTATTAAGGAAATAAATATTGAATTAGATGAGGTTGGTGCAAAAGCAATCTTATTGCTTAAAATGACAAGCTTAATGTCAAACCTTTTATATAGTGTTGATAATTATACGAGCTTACTAAGCTTATTAGCTTACTCTTTCTATTCTCTGTATTTACAGTGATTCGAATGCTTGCTCAAGTTGAAAGTCATTGAAGATTTCATCACACTATCCTGGAGACAATTGGTATTTCTGAACTCTTTGAAATGGGGTAATATGGCATGTATAGGCTAGTTAATAAGTTGATTATATGGTCACTTGTTTATATGAATGTGAGATGAATTTTGAGTATTATGATCAAGCTATGTGATATGGCTTGATGTGAGAAAAGTCAGTTTGATATGGCGGTATTATATGATGTGTGCATTTAGTGGTAAAATTTATAATTGGCAATTTAGTTTGAATAATATGTGATTATGGATGAGTTGATAAGAATGGTGAAATGTGATTAATTTGTAAGTGGTATTTAGATGTATATATATATATATGACTACATGAAATGGTTACTTTAGTATAGACTTATTTGTGATTCATGATATGTTGGATTAATGTTGAATGATGATGACGTTTGATAAGTTTAAAGTCCTGCTGTCCCGATTTGAGTTACAAGTCCAGTAATGCCCCTTACCTATTCCGGCGACGGTTACGGGATAGAGGTGTTACAGGTCAAGCACCGAGTAAGTCTGGATTGTGTGACTAAAAGGGTCGTCTTGAAAACCAAGGAGGATATTAAGGTGGTTATGATTGGAGAGCATCAGGATTATCTGTCAAACGTGATTTCTGCGATGGTGGCGGAAAAATTAGTTCAGAAGGGATGTTAGGCATTCTTGGCCTACATCAGCGTTTCTATTCCTAGAGACTCTGCAATTGGGGTAATTAGAACTGTGAGGGATTTTTTGGATGTCTTTCCTGAGGAGCTATTGGGTTTACCTCTGAATCAGGAATTGGAGTTTGGGATAAAGCTTCTTCTAGGTACAGCTCCATTGTACATCGCTCCCTATCGTATGGCACTGAAGGAGCTTGCAGAGCTTAAAACTCAAATTTAGGAATTGTTCGATCGTGGTTTCATCCGTCCCAGTATGTCTCCATGGGGAGCACTAGTGCTGTTCATTAAGAAGGAGGATGGGACTATGAGGATGTGTATAGATTACCGGTAATTGAACAAGCTAACGATTAAGAATAAGTATTCACTTCCGAGGATCGATGACTTATTTGATCAGTTCCGAGGGGCTTTTGTGTTCTCGAAGATAGATCTCTGTTCTGGGTATCATTAGTTGAGGGTTAAGGAAGTTGATGTACATAAGACGACATTTAGGAGTCGTTATGGACACTACAAGTTCTTAGTGATACCTTTTGGTCTGAAAACGCTCTGGCGGCATTTATCGATCTGATGAATCGTGTGTTTCAGCCTTATCTGGACCAATTCGTCGTGTTCTTTATCGATGATATTTTGGTATACTCAAAGACCGAGTATGATTATAACGAGCATCTTAGAGTAGTACTTCAGACATTGTGTGAGAGATAGCTCTATGCTAAATTTAGTAAATGTGAATTCTGGTTACGAGAGGTAATATTCTAGGGCATGTGGTATCTACTGAGGGGATCTGAGTCTATTCTTGAAAGATTGAGGCTGTACTGGATTGGAAACAGCCTAAGAATGTGTCTGAAATTCACGGCTTTCTGGGTCTGGCAGGTTATTATCGATGTTTTGTGGAGGGTTTCTCAGTGATTGTAGCGCCCTTAACTAAGCTTCTACGTAAGGGTGTTCCATTTTTTTGGACTGATGCACAGCAATCGAGCTTTGAAAAGCTCAAGTCTGTTCAAACTCAGGCTTCCGTTTTGATACAACCTGAACTTGGAAAGGAATTTATGGTTTATAGTGACACGTCACGTGTGGGTTTGGGTTGCGTTATGATGCAGGATGGTAAGGTTGTGACATATGCATCTCATCAACTTAAGACACACGAGGCAAACTATTCGACGCATAACCTTGAGCTGGCTATTGTGGTCTTTGCACTGAAAATCTAGAGGCACTATCTGTATGGTGAGAGGTACATTATCTACACTGATCACAAGCGCCTCAAGTACCTCCTTACTTAGAAGGAATTAAATCTTAGGCACTGTAGATGGATTGAGCTGTTTAAAGACTATGACTGTACGATTGAGAACCACTCTGGTAAGGCCAATGTGCTGGCCGATGCATTAAGCCATAGGGCAATGACTGATCTAAGGGCAATGTTTGCTTGCCTTAGTCTGTTTAATGATGGGAGTTTGTTAGTGGAGTTGCAAGTCAAACTGACTTGAATTGAGCAAATTCGAGTTAAGCAGTTGGAGGATGAGTCTTTGGATTTATGGTTCCGTCAGATTGAGAGTGGCAACACTTCTTATTTTGAACTAAATAGTGATGGGGTACTCTATTTCCGTGGTCGGATATGTGTACTGAGTGATACTGATTGAAGGCAGTTGATTTTGAGGGAGGCACATAGTAGCCCTTATGCTATGCATCTCGGTGGGAATAAGATGTACCAAGATCTTTGAGAGTTACTGGTGGTCGGGGTTGAAACATGAGGTTACTGATTTTGTGGCACGATGTCTAACATGCCAACAGGTTAAGGCTAAGCATCAGTTACCTTCAGGTGTTGTAGTCGGTTAAGATTCCCTTATGGAATTAGGAACGAGTGACGATGGACTTTGTTAGTGGGCTATCTTGACACCCACGAAAAAGGATTCTGTTTAGGTCATCGTGGATCGATTGACCAAGTCTTTACACTTCATCCCGGTCCGGACAGACTATTCTCTTCAGAAGTTGGCAAAGCTTTACATATCTGAGATAGTAAGACTGCATGAGGTACCTATCTCGATTATTTTTATATGGATCCTTGTTTCACATCTCGGTTCTGGAAGAAACTATACGAGGCTCTGGGTTCGAGATTGGACTGATTCGGTCCTGGGTTGGTGTTTGAGACTAAAGATAAGGTTAGACTGATTCGGGATCATCTAAAAGCGGCTTTTGATAGACAAAAATCCTATGTAGATCTAAAGAGAAAAGATATCAAGTATTCTATGGAAGACTTTGTATTTCTTAAGGTCTTGCCATGGAAAAATGTTTTGAGGTTCGGTCGGAAGGGCAAGTTGAGCCCTAGCTTCATTGGGCCGTACTGTATTTTGAAACGAGTGGGGCCGGTTGCTTATCAATTGGAGCTACCTCTAGAGTTGGACCATATTCATGATGTGTTCCATGTCTTGATGTTGAGGCGCTATCACTCTGATCCGTCTCACATTGTCCCTATTGAGGAGATTGAGGTTAGGTCGGACTTGACTTTTGAGGAGGAGCCGGTTCAGATTCTAGATCGCAATGTAAAGGTTCTGCGCAAGAAGTATATTCCATTAGTGAAGGTGCTGTGGCATAATCATAGCACTAAGGAGGCCACGTTGGAACCTGAGAAATCGATGCGTCAGCAATATCCTCATCTGTTCTAATTAGGTAAATTTTGAGGATGAAATTTTCTTTTAGGGGGTAGAACTGTAATGCCCCAAATATTTGTTTTGTTCTTCTGTAAAATTTTGATACAAATATCTGTCTACTTCAGTGGTTAAGTGTTCTGGGTGTGTGTGTGAGGTCCCAAGTTCAAGCCTTTCCTTGGGTAAATTTTGGGATTTTTCTTATGTAAGCCTGGCTCTTAAGGAGTTGAGTTATATTTAATTATTTGTGAGTATACATTAGAATGGGCCTACTGGTCTGGTGGTTAAGTGGAATGTTAGTCTGCTGAAGGTCCTGTGTTCAAATCCCTGTGAGGGCAAGGGAGATTATTTTTGCTCAATTTGGTGGCTGAAAGTTTGAGTTGTATTGAAAATTTGAGTAGTGGGTAGTTGACATAGTGTGGGTAACGGGATTTGAGAAAATCGGTTTCTAAAATTCTTTCTTCCCCAAAAATTTTCCTCTTTTCCCCAAAACTTTTCTAACACCAGATTTCTACCATTCTTCTTCTTCTGTCGCCCTTTATTTTTTCTTTTTTGTTGTTCCTTCTATATCATTTTTTTCTCTTTTTTTCTTAATTCTCCTTATCGATCTATTCCTCATTTCTAACTTTTGCGAGATTGGTAAGTCTTCGTTTCATCGTTGTTCGTGGCCTAACGTTACTTGAAGGAAGACTAATTTCTGTCAATTCTTGTGTAGGAGAAGGTTGTGAGGCTGGAAATTATGCTTCGTCATTTTGATTCAAAGTTGTGATCATTTTTGGTAGTGGTAAGATAACTTTACATTTTTGGAATTAATCATTTTAGACTCATTTTTGGTTTCTAAAAGGATGAAATATCTGATTATAGGTTTCGAAAAGCTCAGTAGTGGTTTCGCATCGAATTAATACCAGGTGTATACCCGATAACACAGAAATTGAGGTTTCAGCAAAAGCCAAAAACCTTTCTATCGATGCCACACGGCTGTGTGGTCACCGTGTGGTAGGCTGTGTATGAATGACATGGCTGCGTGTTTGACAAAGGCCAAGCCGTGCACTAGACACGACCACGTGGTGGCTGGGTATGGCCGTGTGCGTCATACGGGCTTGACTATATTGGGCTATGTGGGCCACACGGGCGTGTGAGTCCACATGGGTAGTCCACACAAATGTGTGGATGTTTGGGCCAAGCCATGTAATCTACACAGACCAAGGCCAATATAAGCGTGTGGGCCCACACGGGCAAGCCACATAGGCTTATCGGCCCATTTATCTAAAAAATTCCCTAAGGTTGCACCGGTCGTCCTAAATGGCTGTGGGCCTACGGTAGGGTCGGTAAGGGATAATTAAACCCTAAACTGTATGATTTGTCTGGTAGAAACTTTGAGCTAATTAAACACTGATGCATGATTTTCTGCTCTATTATCTTCGTATCTGATATTTACGTATGCCATATGTAAGCGTGTGAGCATGATATTCTGGTTATCTGCATTTGCATATATCTGTATCTGTCATTGGGGTTGGGTTGATATATATATTGGAGAAAGTGTTCTGAAAGGCGTTTACACCTATTATCTGGCAGCTTAGCTACATTATATCTGGTATGTGCCGTATTCGGTACAGCATGGTGTGTAAGGATGGTCGGAGATGGTGTGTAGATGCTGGGGGTAGGATTTGATTTTTGTTTGACTGTATATCTACATCTGTATCTGAGACGGGCTAAGGCCCAGTTCTGCATCTGTTACTGTAATGGGCTTAGGCCCAAATCTGTATCTGTAATGGGCTCAGGCCCAAATCTGAGACTATCTAATTCTAATATTCTAATTGTTTTCTGCATGCTATTTTTGTGGGGATTACACACTGAGTTTACATGAACTCACCCCTTTTTAATTTAATCTATACAGGTAATCCCCAAAGTTAGATGGATCAATGCAGTGGAGGACTCGACGGTGACCACCCTTTAAAAACTATCTCACTTGTAGTTTATGGTTTAATTTAAATTGTTGGGTTATTTCTGTAATTTGGACTTATGGACTGTTTTTGCATTAATTTTGGAATTTTACTACATTTATTATGATTTTATAACTACTAAATGTGATGAAACTTGGTTTTTATGAAAACCAAAAGTTTTCTAAAATCATGAATGGTTTTACTTAAAAACAACAGTGTCTAAAGCTTTCTCGATAAATTATGTTTTAAAACGAATCAAATAATCAAATAAGTGTTTTTTTTTTTTTGCAAATGATAAGTGGTAAATATTAGTAAGTAAACTGAAACGTATTTTTTTTTGTGACGGCTTAGTTTTCAAACACCATTCCATGTGACATCGCCATATCTGGCCATAACATCTAGGCCGGGTTTGGGGTGTTACATGTTAAGGTAATGGGGTGAGCTTAACAAGTTCAATGTGAGACTAAACAAAATAACTCACACAAGAAATTTCACATGAAATCCAATAACACAGTCAAACATCAACAGTAGCAGTTCTGATGAACATGATCGTGACAAAATACAGATGTGAGATTCTACCTATACCATCCGCTACACACCACGAGTTCCTGAGAACCTGTCTGCCAAACTCCAATGAATGCGAGCATAGCTCGATGTGGTAAAACCACCAATAATGTAACAGCCCAGTTTGAGCTTAATCAAATAGTGGTTTCAAAACCACAAATCCGATGTTGGAAAAATATTTTAATATTATTTTTATTGTTTATGGCATGTGATAGGGTATTTGTGAAAGTTTCGTGTGGTAATTTTATCATTTGTGTGTTCAATTTGATAAAAGGACCTAACCGCATAAAATGTAAAAGTTGTCTGTTAATTGTTTAAATTCATATGTGAGATGATGAATTAAATGTGAGGTCTTTATGTTGATATTAGACCATGTAGTTAATGGATGGACAAAAATGGGTTTATATTAGTGGAATTTTAATGTGTATTATTAAGGCTAAAATAGTAAATGTGTAATTAAGATAATGATTAATAAAAATAAAGCCATATGTTCATCTTTTCTAAGTGTTCACTACCAAAATTAGAAAAGAAAGAATAGTTTAATAGCAAGTTAGGGTTCAACACTCACTTTGGTTAATTAAGGTACATTTTGAGTTCGGTTTTTGATGATTTTTATGTTTTTATGATGTTTTATTGAGTACTAGCTAGCCCATGCCTTAATTTCTGAATTTATTGATGATTTTGTGAAATGCCATTGTTGAATCCTTGAGTTTTGTGATGGTTGTTGATGAAAAGTGAAAGATAGATGTTGAATTTATATGTTTTGTTAAGTGATTTTAGAAGAAAATACAATTTAAGGATTAAATTATAAATTGTGCAAATTGTGGGGTTAAAATGTGAAATAAAAGTGAAATATGGGCTGCTAGTGATTCATGAGAACTTCAGCCAAGCTTAGATAAGTTGAAATTTGTGTAAGTTTGTGATTTTATGCAAAAAGGACTAAATTGATAAAAATGTAAAACTTTAGGGGCTAGTGTGAAAAATGGCCATTTATGTGTTTTGGATGAAATTGAGTGAATATGTGATTGAATGAGTTAAATTTGATGTTATATAGATCACGAAAAGAAGAACCCGGACTTAGGTCAAGGCAAGAATAAAGTACTCGATTGATAGGCTAATTTCATCGTTTCTACGCCCGAGGTAAGTTCATAAGTAGTACATGTTGTTTATAACAATGTACATATGTGATGAAATGAGTGGAAATGTAAATGTGAAGTGTAATTATATTCAAAGATGCTTCGAGGATATGTGGCACTAAGTGTGCGAATATAAAATAGTTACGGCTATATAAATGACACTAAGTGTGCGATATTAATACAGCGTTGGCTGAATATTTGGCACTAATTGTACGATACTGAGATAATTTGGGTTTAATGCAATGGCACTAAGCGTGCTATATCATTATAGCTTCGGCTAGTTATTGGGCACTAAGTGTGAGAGTTCATTGACTATTTAAAGATGACCAAATGGTTTAGTGTATTGAGCAAAAAGGTGGTAAATGTTATAGATAAATACGTGATGGTACAAGTATGTACGAAACCTATGTGGTTGATGAAATTGTGTATGAGATATATGGAAGAATAAGAGAATGAACAATGATAAATGAGTTGGATTGAGTAGAATTATGAATGCATGTTTATGAGCTTAAAGAAATGGTATGAAAGTGAGTAATAGTCATGGATAAGATTGATTAGTGATACGAGTTGTACAAAGCGTTAGTTAATTGTTTGAATTACATTTAATTGTTAAGTTAACTGTGTGATATTACGAACTTACTAAGCTTTAAAGCTTACTGTGTGAGATCTTCTTTGTTTTACAGTGTATTAAAGCTAGCTCGGATCTAGGGATCGTCATCGATTCATTCACACTATCAGACATCTATTTTTGGTACCATTTTGATAGTTATATATATGGTATATGGCATGTATAGGCTAGTGTCTTTTAGATATGTTTTGAGTTGTGAATATAGACATGTAAGTTGGCTTGTAAAGAATGGAAATGATGAATGTGACTTGGGTTGATGATATGTGCTTGTAAATGTGAATTTAGCATATGATATGCTTAATGAAATGGTCATTTTGGTATAGATATGATGTTGATTTGGTGAATGAGTAATGGTTGATGAAGTTATAGTATAAAATATGCATGAATTGGTAATGTTTTAGCTAGAAATTATATGTCATTTGATGTTGGATGTGAGCTTGTAGGGATGACCCTTTTTGGATGGTGAAATGGCCTTGCAAATGGCCTATTTTTGTCCACACGGTTGAGTACACGGACGTGTGACTCAACTGTGTGTGACACATGGCCCTGATACACGGCCGTGTGTTCCATGGAGATAAATAGAAAATCAAGACAGTGAGTTACACGGGCTAGACACACAGGTGTGTGACTGGCCATGTGGTTAAGTCAGAGAGTTACACAGTCTATGCACATGGGAGTGTGACTTGCTGTGTGAGCAAGTCAGTAAGCTCCCTAATTTTCACACGGCCTGGCACACGGGCGTGTCCAGTGGCCATGTGGTGCAAGTTAGAATATATGCACTATTTTCACACAACCTAGACACACAGGCTTGTCTGAGCCTCACACGGCCTGTTCACACAGGCGTGTGACCTATGTTACTTAGAAACATTTTAAAGTTTCAAAAATTTTTGTATGTGATTCATTTAGTCCCTAACCTTCTTTAAAGCATGCTTAAGGTCTTGTAGTCCTATATAATGGACATTGTGTATGTGATTGAATGATATTTGATGATGAATGAACATTATGAATGTGAAATGATTGTATAATGATGTGAATTGATCGGTAATGCCACTTAACCCTAGTCCGACGATGGATAAGGGTTAGGGGTGTTACAAATAATCAATAATGCAGTAAAACTGCCAAACAATAAATATTGTGATATAATTGCTAATCCCCTCGGTACTACATATGCAGTGCATTGACTATGAATAAATATGGACTTAATATACCGCCGATACTCCACGGAACTCCTCCATCATCCACAAAATATCCCATCCCAATGCGCATGCAATATGTCATGCAAACTCATACATAATCATACTTCAATACTTCTCACATTTAATTGACATGTTTAACACGCCCTCAATAATAAAATACTTTCATTAAATGGAAACAATGTTCCAACTTTCAACTTACCATTTTGGTGGTGCCTATCAATATCATTCAATTTCACATACTTTATGAATTTCATTGTGCATGAATGACAACCTTTTCAATATACATCATAGCAAATATCTCATGCAATTGTATCATGCATAAACTTAAAATTTCAGCAAAACATGCTATTAAAACAATCAATCTCATACCATATAACACAATCATGCATCACAATCCCAATCACATAGTCACACTGTCAAACCAACAACTTTGCTAACACATCAATCTTTTAGGGCTCAAAATGTACCTCGTTCAGCCACCCACAAAATTAATTATTTGGCTATTAAGTTAATCCAATCATCAAGATAATTCATGAAATATAACATGATAATTATCAATTTCAAACAAGCTTATGAGTTTAGGACCCACACCTTATCTTTTGCTTTTTTTGCAGCACCCTAGCGAATCTTACAGTTTTTTTAATAAGCCTTAAAATGTGCCTAAATTAGAAATAATTATAAATTCAATTAGTTTACCTCTAAAACATCCCCTCAACCCCCACTTAAGGGTTCAAGCTAATCATCAGAATTCCAACTATTTTACAAATCCAAACTAGTTAGAATTCTTACACTGATTTGATGTGAATCGAACACACGAACGTCCTTTGGGTTTATGGTTGATTTGATGCATTTGGGTCAGCACTTAATACATACACATAATGTAAAATTATTAACAAATATTAATTAAATTCTCTCATTTAATCAATCCATAACATTTTCCCAACAACTATGCCGAAACAACAAACTAGTTAACAATTAATCGCACTTACGCTTCTCGATTAGTGATATCCAAATAGCCAATTGATCAATAACGTTTTTCCCTAATTTAAATGTGATTAAATGATGACTATTTGGGTTCAAGAACTCAATTTAATGCTGGAAAAAGATGGGAAAGAACCAAGAAACAAAATAGTCCCCTTTTTGCACCTAGGTGCACATACCACCAACGATGGTGGCCAAAATTGGGGCCGATTTAAAACTGATATAAAGATCCATTAAAAAGCTTGAAAAATATCTTTAAATGATTAAAATTTCCCCAAATTCCAGACCTAGAAATTTAGGTTTTTACTTGGCAAGATTAATCAAGAAATTGAAGAAAGAAGACATCTTACCCAAGCTAGTTGAGAGAAACGGCAATGGCATTTTCTTAGCAATGTTTGGGATCGATCTTAGAGTACAAGATTTAATATTTGGGGCTGATTTAGTTGAGGAAAAATGGATATAATATAGTAAAGGAGATGATGCACAATCTTGATGCAAAAAGAAGGAGAAAGATATGGTAAAAGGGGAGGTGTAGAGGACGGTAACAATGGAAGAAAGGAAAAAAATTAAAATCAAAGAGAGGGAGAGGAGGAGAGGAACGACTAGGACAATGAGGAGGAGGATTAAAGGCTGATTATTTGTGAAAAATTAATACTTACACCTAGGTTTACTAGGATAGGATGGCACACAAATTAAAACAAGGGGTTTTTATCAAAAAATTAAATTATTAGCATGGAAAGGGAATTGAACTTGGGACCTCAAATTAAATTTCATGGCTTCACATTTAATCTCTAACCACTTAACTAATTCCTTATTTTTTATATAATCCCATATTCTAATTAAGCTAAATTCTGGGACATTACAGCTCTACCCCCTTAAAGAAATTTCGTCCTCGAAATTACCTGATTTGAAAAGACGAGGATACTAAAGCTGAATTGAATCTTCTGGTTCTTAAGTAGGTTCTTCAAGATCATGATTTCTCCAAAGCTCTTTAACTAATAGAATTTTCTTTCACTTTAGCATTTTAATTTCACAATCTAATATCCCAACTGGTTCCTCCTCAAATGTCAAATCCCATCGGTACTGTCTCAACATCGAGATATGAAATACATCATGAATACAGGCTAACTTAGGTGGCAACTTGAGTTGGTAAGCCACAAGATAAATCATTTTAAACACTCGATAGGGGCCAATGACTCTAGGGCTTAACTTGCCCTTTTGACCAAACCTCAAAACTTTCTTTCATGGAAAGACTTTAAGAAAAACGAAATCCCTTACGTTGAACTCAATGTCTTTGCACTCCAAATCGACATACAACTTCTGTCTATTAGAAGCTACCTTTAATCTTTCTTGAATTAACCAAATTTTATCCTCAGTTTCAGTAACCAATTCTAGACCAATTAACTTCCTTTCACCCACTTCAGTCCAACATAAAGGCGAGCGACACTTATGACCATAAAAAGCTTTGTAAGGTGCCATTGGATACTTGACTGAAAACTATTATTATAGGCAAATTCTCCCATCAGTAAATGCTCCTCCCAACTGCCTTGGAAGTCAATTACACAACTCCTCAACATATCTTTTAATATCTGAATGACCCTTTCCGACTAACCATCGGATTATGGATGGAAAGTCGTATTGAAATCCAACCAAATACCTAAAGCTTTGTGCAACTTCTTTTAGAATCGTGACGTGAATCTTAGATCCTGATCTGAAATAATCAGCACTGGCACACCGTGCAATCTCATTATCTTAGAAATATAAAACTTACCTAACCTTTAGGGAGAATAATAGGTGCGAACAAGAACAAAATGGGTGGACTTAGTCAATCTATCCACCACAACCCAAATTGAATCTTTTTTAGTAGGTGTCAAAGGCAACCCACTAACAAATTTTATTGTCACTCTCTCCCACTTCCACTGTGGAATCCGAATTGGTTGAAGCAACCCTGAAAAAACTGGTGCTCAACTTTAACTTGCTGGCAAGCCAAACATCTAGATACAAATTCGGTCACTTCAAAGTTTAAAATATGACCACAATACACTTCTCTCAAGTCTCGATACATTTTTGTACTATCAAGATGCATAACAATACCTCCCTCTAAAGAACAAAATTCCTTCAGAATTGACTCCAAAATCCTCAATCGATCCATCCTCAACCTATTTAAACTGAGGTTTTAGATTTTTCATCCACAGTCTACTTATCTTTAATTTCCTGAACCCAAATAAGCTTTATTTTCAATTTAGCCAAGATACCCCGTCCTCAAAGAGACTCAAGTGAGTGAACATAGTCCTCAAATCAGACATTGCCTTTCTGTTTAAGCCATCGACCACGACATTAGCCTTTCCAAGATGATACTCGATCATTCATTCATAGTCCTTTAACAACTCAATGCATCTTCGTTACATCAAATTAAGTTCTTTCTAGGTGAGGAGATATTTGAGACTCTTGTAATCGGTGTAAATAATACACTTCTCACCATACAAGTAGTGCCTCCAAACTTTGAGAGCAAAAACAACAACCGCCAACTCCAAATCATGAGTGGGGTAATTACACTCATGTGGCCTAAGCTATCTCGAGGCATAGGCTACAACTTTACTATTTTGCATTAGAACACAACCAAGCCCAACATACGAAGCATTGCTATACACAACATACTCCTTACCAGATTCTGATTGAATCAAGACAGAAGCTTCTATCAACACAGATTTCAACTTTTTGAAACTGGCTTGTTATTCTTCCCCCCACTTAATAGGAGCATTCTTCCTCAATAGCTTAGTCAATGGGGTTGCTATCAAGGAAAAACTCTTTACAAACCTTCGATAATATCCAACAAGACCTAGAAAACTCTAAATTTCTAAGACATTTCTCAATTATCTCCAATCTAAGATAGCTTTAATCTTTTTTGGATCTACATGAATACCCTTAGCTGATAGCACATTACCTAAAAACATCATTTTTTTAAACCAAAATTCACACTTACTAAGTTTAGCAAACAATTGTTTTTCACGAAGTGTCCGTAAGACCACTCTCAAATGTTCATCATGTTTAGTTTCTGTCTTAGAACACACAAGGATGTCATCAATGAAAACCACAATAAATTGATCAAAGAAAGGCTGAAAGACAGGATTCATAAGATTCATGAAGGTCACTAGCGCATTAGTCAACTGAGACAGCATGAAAAGAAACTCGTAATGTCCATAACGAGTCTTAAAAGTAGTTTTGTGAATATCGGTTTCTTTTACCTTGAATTGATAATACCCAAATCTCAAGTCAATTTTGGAAAAGACAGTTACACCTCTGAATTGATCGAATAGGTTGTCTGTAACATCCCGAAATATGGCCTCAATGGAATGGTGGTTACCAAACCACAAATCTAAGATAGAAAAATTTATTTTGATTAATTTTTATAATTTACTGAGTGATTAGATACATGTGTTAGAGTATCGATAGAAAATTTTATGAATTACATGTTTAATTTGCCTATTAGGGCTTGTTTGAAAAAGTTGATAAATATGAGTTCTAGATAGGAAAGGATTAAATTAAAGAGCATAATTGAAGTAGAGGTCTTTAAATGGTAATTAGATCATTAGGCTTTCATGGACAAAAATGGACATGCATAGATAAAAATAACTAAAGTTTTAATGAAGGGCATTTTAGTCATTTGGTAATTAAAAGGAATTAAAAGGGCAAAGATGGCAAAATGTTGTCCATCTTCTTCATTAGGCCGAAACTTTAAGGGGACAGCATAGCTAGGGTTTCTTCAACTTCTCAAGCTCATAGTAAGTGCATCCAAGCCCCGTTTTTAATGTTCTTTACATTTTTGGAGTCCCTATAACTTGATTTAGCTTACTCTAACAATAATTAACCTAGGGTTCATATTTTGAAAAATACCCATATTTGAAATGTGTCTATTTTTTTATTTTATGGTAGAATATGAAGCTTGAAATTATGTTAAACAACTTGAGCTAAGTGATTTTAAGCGAAAACGAGTAAAACGACAAAATCGGTAAAAATACCTAATGTTCATAAGTACATGTTAGAGTGAGAATTTGATGGCCATAAAAGGAAAATAATGATCAACATGTCCTAAAACATAAGAATTAGGATAAAGTTTAATTCTCGAGCTTTGGGGCAAAAGTGTTAATATGCAAAAGTTTAAGGGCAAAATCATAATTATGCCAAAGTTAGAGTTAAGGACTGTTTTGATAAATGTGAGTATTAAATAAGCTAAATTTGCTATTATAGATTAAGAAGAATGAAATTCAGGGTTAGACCGGCGAAAGCAAAAGGTTGAGGACTAGATCAAAATATTTGATCGTATTTAGTATCGAGGTAAGTTTGCAGTAAATAAATGCAATGTTTTATTATTTACAATTAATGATGTTATCTTTCAGCAGCTATATGTTTATTTTGTGAATTTATTCATTGATGACTCAAGTAAGAATTGATGGTGAAATGAGACTTAAGAGTCCCGGTTGAACCTTAGGTATGTGTAAGATACAAATGTCATGACATTAGGGTTTAAGGATACCAAGTAAGACCATGCCAAGGCATGGCATTGGTAAGTTTTACAAGGCAAGGAAATCATGTAAGACCATGTCAAGACATGGCATTGATAAGCTACTATACGGCAAAGATCCCATGTAAGACCATGCCAAGGCATGGCAATGATGAGTTCATAAGGCAAGGATACCACGTAAGACCATGTCAAGACATGGCAATGGTAAGTTTAAAAAGGAAAGGTACCCATGTATCCTTAGTATTCCAAGTGGTTCAATGGGAAATTTAAAGAGTATACTCAAGGAAAGGTAAGATAAGCTCATGTTCGAAAGGCTCAGGTAAGAAAATTCAAGACTTATGCATATTAAGCTTGAAGGTTAAAGTTATCTTGATAATTCATTTAGAATGTTATTATTTATTTACATGCAAACTTACTAAGCTTTATGCTTACTCCCTTTCTTTTCTCTCTTTTTATAGTATCGCCAAGCCAACTCGGGGATTGTAATGAAGTCCGAGATCGTTTCACACTATCAAAAGGCTATCTTGGTATTTTGTGATTCGAACAGTTTTAAGTTATGGCATGTATAGGGACTTGGCCATTTTGTGTGTATGTCCTTATGATATGACTAAAGAATGGCATGTGAATACTTGATAATGATTAGCTATTGAAATGGCTAATTAAGAACATGTTTTGGTGTTATGTATGCCTAAATGATAGTTTATACAAAGAAATTATAAGAGGGTAAAAATTGGCCATGGAATAGTTTTGGGACAGTATTGGTGATGTGATTTTGAAAAATCACTAAAAATTGTAGAAATGAAATTAAATGGTGAATGAGATATAGATAAAGAATTAAAGCTTATTGAGTCTATTTTCATAGCAAAGAAATAGAGCAAGCAAAGGAATTCTATATTTTGAGATATTTAAATTCTTGTGAGATTGGTTCAGAATGATTTCGTGATCCCCTATTTTGACTTGTAAAAATCATTAAAATTTGTAAAAAAAATAATTATGGAACATAATTTATATGGTTAGATTCCTTATTGAGTCTATTTTTAGAATAAATAAACAAAATATCTTTTGAATTCTGTATAAAGAGAAATTGAAATGTTAGTGAAGAGTGGTTAGGACTATCGGGCAGCGAAATAGGGGAGGATTTAATGAATAAACTGTATTAATTGGCCAAACCAAAAATTCTGGAAAAATTATGGTAAGAAGATATATGATCCTAGTTTCAGGGGAAATTTACAGATTTAAATTTTGAGTTTCATAACTCAAGTTATAATTAATTTAGTGACTATTATGCAGGTGGACAATTTTATTATGAATAGTGAAATAAATTGTTTTGATTTGTGTAAGTAATTGGAAAATTTTTAATGTTCTCGGTTTAGTCACGAACCATTTCAATTGCATGTTTTAGGGCATCGAGGGCCCTTTTTAAGAATATATTGGATGAATGTGATCGAATTAATTTTAAAAGTAAATTTTTATGCCCCGAGCTAGTAAGATAAGTTTGGTAACTCCTCATGCTCGACTCCGGTGACAGTCTCGGGTAAGGGGTGTTACATTGTCAATCTTTGGTAGTAGATACTTATTCTTGACAGTTAACTGGTTCAGTTGTCGATAATCAATGCATAACCGTAAGGTACCATCTTTCTTTGTAACAAATAAAACCAGTGTGCCCCATGGTGAAATACTGGGCCTTATAAAACCTCTATCCAATAGTTGTTACAACTACACCTTCAACTCTTTAAGCTTTTTAGGTACCATGCGGTAGGCAACGATGGACACCGGCCGTTCTTGGCAAAAATTCAATACAAAATTCCACTTCTCGATCTAGAGGTAACCCCAACAATTCCTCGGGAGAAACATCAGGAAATTTCCTTACTGTATGAATGTTATCAATTGAAGGATCAATTGTGCTTGCATATCAGACATAAGCCATATATGCTTCAAACCCCTTTTCCACCATCTTTTCTGCTACCATAGCAGAAATCACATTGGACAAATAATTCTGATGTTCCCCAACCATAACAATTTCTTTCCCAGCCTTAGTTACTAAAGTCACCTTCTTTAGTGCACAATCCAATTGAACTTTATGCTCAACCAACTAGTCCATCCCAAAAATTAGGTCAAACTCATTAAAAAGAATCTCCATCAAATCGACAAGAAGCACCTCTCCTTGAACATCTAAAGGACATCTTTTATAAATTTTATTTACAAGTATGGAAGACCCTAATGGGCTAACTATAGTTACAGTGTTTTCAATTTTCTCTACCCCAATCCCCAGTTTTATAGCCACATTACAAGAAATATATGAATGAGTAGATGCTATATCAATTAAAGCAAAGTAAGGTAATGAGTAAATAGTGAAGGTATCTGCAATGACATCCATCACATCTTTGTTCACTCAATGTCTAGCTATATAATCCAAGGCAAGTTGCCTAACCTCAACCTAATTCGTACCCTGAGCTGGTGCTCTCTGAACCTGATTACCATTCCCATTTTGGTTCTAATTACGGCCCTTCTGAGCACCTTAATTACCCCTTTGATTTTGACCTTTAATTGGGTCCTAATTCTAGATCAAAGCTTGTACATGATCCTTACGACGAGGACAGTCTCTAACCTTATGCTCTACCGAGCCACAAACTCAACAAGCACCCATTTTTCCCCAACGCTCACCCGGATGGCACCTCTGACAATACTTGCAAACTTAAATTTTCCCTACCCTAAAGTCCAATACTTCCCTATTCTGCAATGGTCTAACCACTTTGGCCCACTTAACAGGTTGGTGGTTTGGGCCAGTAGGGCCCATTTCTCTTTTGGGCTGATCCCGCTATTTCCCTTTCTTCTTGCACTCCACGCACTTAATCTACTCAACAATCTTGGTATTATTGAACAAAGCCTTTGGTGTAGAGCTACTTGAACCTTAAGGTCATACCCTAGGCCCTCTTGAAAATGGAAACTCTTTTCCTACTCAAATGCCACCATACTAGGTACATAGAGCTCAACCTTAGAAATTTCACCTCATACTCAGAAACATTCTTATCACCCCATTAAGATCAATAAATTCCAACCATGGTCCTCCACATAGTGAGGGCCCACAAATTTATGCTAAAATGCCTCCTAAAAGTAAGCCTAATTAATACACACTGGTAAAGTATCCCTAACCACTAATTGCCACCACCGATGAGCCTCTTCCCTTAACAAAGACACTACACCCTTATGTTTCTACTCAGGAGTGTAGTCCAAATCTTCCAAAATTCGTTTAATGGTTTCCATCCAGTACTTAGCCACTATAGGAGCAGTTCCAACAATACCCCTAAACAACTCTACCCTACTAAAGTGGAGCCTCTTAGTAATCATCCCACGATAACACCATCCATCGGAGCCCTAGCAACCCGATTCAAAGCCCTTAACAAAGCCTATGTAACAGGATTTAATGATGCAGTCGACTCAACCGGAGCCTTTAGAGGTCACCCGTATTGCCCTTCCTACCATGAGTGATCATTTCACGAGCATTCATTTTAGTGTTTTATGAATCTATAATTTAAAAGTAAGAGTATCTTTAGTATTTTGTTTAATCATTTAATGCACTGTCAACCTATATTTCTTCCATTAATATTTTATGCAATAGTCTCTATAGTCTTACTAAAGTTTCATTACTGTTTCTATGGACTGCACATTGGACCTTCAGACTCCGTTATTACTTGTAAAACAAGTGCTTTCAAAATTTTATACTTTGTTTTTCTCAAAACCACCCCTTTTCATGTATGTACGCATACAAACCCATTTTAAAAAGGTTTGAAAACTAAGTCTGAGGTTTTAAAACTAGGCCCTGATACCATTAAATGTAACCTCCCAAACCCGGCCTAGATATTATGGTCGAATCATGAAAGTCACATTGGACACCCAAGAGTCGGACCTACTCTAACGATAGTTAAAAACCTTCAAGTACTCTCTTTTTGTAAAAAAAACTTGGTTTTTATGTTAATTTTAGAAAATAAACATTCATTTTATTAACCCAACCATGTTTAGATCAAATCAGCAAATTAGGCGTAGTTTTTATAAAAAGACAATACTCGACATTGCCTTTAAAATCCATTTTCATCAACTTCCTCGCAACGAAAAATTATCGTTACTAACCAAATTATTATTAACTTAGCCCAATAACATGCATAGATCAATTTAAATGTATATAAATCTGTTAGTCCATCCTAAGAATGAAAAACATGCATGCATGAAAATCCCCAAAACAAAACAAAAAACAATCTCAAACAACGGTTTCAATAATTTTACAGTCCAAAACTGAATAATAATTATGAGAAAATAAATAATAATAAACTAATATGACAAAATTGAGTCTGAAGTCCATCGTACATTTGCATGCCAATTTCAATCCTAAATTTATTCATTACTTGAGAAGTTAAGGTAATGGGGGTGAGCTTAACAAGCTCAGTGTGAGTCTAAACAAATTTTGAATATGAATGCATACCTTGAGTCTACTACCTGAGTATCCATTGAAACTACTATAGTTCAATAGGAATTATCCTTGAAATATGGAAAAGTGAAACGAAATGAGAGTTTATATTGTGATAAGAATCTGTGTTGTTTGGCATTCATATGAGGTTATGTGCGTAACTTGTTTAATTAAGTGGATGCTATAAGTAAGTTTACTCAAAATTTATGGAATGTTCGTATAAGTGTACTTGTTTGAATAAAACAATCGAAAAGGTCGTGTAGCATAATTATGTATGTTAATTTACCTGAAGCAAATTGTATAATTACAATGATTTTATGATGATGATGAATATTAAGTCATATGTGTGTATATTTATATGAGAGTCTAGTTACAGGCTTTACAACCTCACCCCCTTACCGATGCAACACTTTATAACAAAAATTTATGATATTTATGTTGAATGAGTTCACAAGTGAGAGACTAAAAGGTTCAATAGCAGAATGACTAATAATGTGATTAGAATTGAGAATAGTTTAGCAAGTGAATAGAGTTTTAGAAAAGATGCCAGGTTATTTTAAAGACCATTCGGATTTTGAAATGTCATGGTTAAAGAAAAAGGTTAATCTTGGCTAATCGACTTATTCAGATGAAATGTATAAAGTATATATATTTGTTGGAATTTCTCCCTGATTGATTTTTTTCTTTTTAGTGAATGGAAATAATACAGGATTAGTGATGATAAAATTTGTCAGGGAAATAATATTTGAATCGTAAATATGTCTAAGTCTAACAGTTGCGATTGAATAGATTATGATGATCCCTCTTGGGTATTTTATATATATTCGTTATTCTCAGTGATATATGTGATTGTTCGCTCTCTAATGAAATTTTTATTGTATGAGAGTGCTACTTGATTTTAGTGTTAAAAGAAAGCAATATTGGTCTGGTTGGTTGATGATCAGCCTATCTTATCTCTCTTTGTGGGTTTTATTCTACTACGTTTGGAATAAAAGTAATTTGAGTTGTATGCATTTAAGTTTATCCTCAGGTGTGAAAATAAAATCTTGTACATTCATAGTGAATAAACGGATAGTTTGAAGGAAGAATTCATATCCTAGAAAGTATGATACGGAGATATACCTATTAAACTTGTTCTAATCGAATAATATTGTTGTGAGTTAAGGCTGTTCCGATTGATAAAGTCGTTAAGAAAGAATTTGCACAATAGATTATCCAGAGCTTATACAGAAAATGTTGTACGAGACTTAATAGGAGCTCATTTGTTTGTTCAATGAGTAATTCAAATTTTTGGTGATATGCTCTGACACTGTGTTTTAGAGTTTAAAGGTGATTATGTAACAACCCAATTTAGGGCAAGTCAGAACAGTGGTTTCGAGACCACGAATTTAAAGTAGAAAATTTTATTGTGATAAAGTTTTAAGGTTTATATTAGGATTGAATGCATATGCGAAAGTTTTGTTACGAAATTTTATCGATAGAGGGTCCAATTTGACTATTAGGACTAAATTGCAAAAAGTGTAAAATATGTGTTCTAGAAGCATTGGGTGCTTAATCGAAATGAAATTGTAAATTAGAGGTCCTTATGTAGTAATTAGACCATTACATATCATGATGGACAAAAATGGACATGGAAGGGTAAAATTTCAAAGAAAGGCCAAAATGACATTTTGGACATTTGGTTAATAAAAGAATAAAAAGGGAAAATAAAGCAAAAATTTGTCCATCTTCTCCAAGGCATAGCCAAAATTCTCAAGCTCTCCATAGCTAGGGTTTCTTCAACTTTCAAGCTTGATAGTAAGTGCATCCTAGCCCTATTTTTAATGCTCTTTATGTTTTTGAAGTCGTTATCACCCGATTTACCTATTTCTACCATTATTTTGAAGTAGGGTTCATGTTTAAAATTGTACCCATGCTAGACATGCATGTATTTTGATATCGAATGGTAGAATATGAATGTTAGATGTGTGATAAACAACTTTTGCTAGGTGAATTTTGATGAAAATATCGTAAAGGACCTATTTGTAAAAGTTGTAAAATAGGTGGTAAAAATCTAATTTGCAAGAAAATGTGGGCTGTTATAAGCATGATATAGGTTCGACTAGGCTTGGGTAACAAAGAAAATGAATACATTTCATTTTACAAGCCCAGGGACGAAAGTGTAAATAAGTGAAAAGTTAGGGGCAAAAATGTAAATTTACCATAATGTGATTTTTCAATTGAATTGAATAATTTGTTTATTAAATGAGCTAAATTTGTTATTATAGATCAAGAAAGACAAGTTTTTGACCTAGATCGAGGAAAGAACAAGATTGTGGACTAAATCGCAAATATTATATATTTTTGTACCAAGGTAAGTTTATGTTAAATAATACATTGTTATATTATGTTAAATGTTTAATTATTTCTTGAATTTGTGTTATTGACTGTGGATGAGTTTAATTGCATGAATGAGATGGACGATAATTCGATAAATGTGGAAGTTTGGTACGAACCCTCGAAACATTACAGGATATGAGGGTCATAACGTGGAAGTTATCGTAATGTATTCCCATGTAAGACAATACCTGGGATATGGCATCGGTATGGTAGTATGTGTAAGACCATGTCTAGGACATGGTGTCGGTATGAGATTTTGTGTAAGACCATAGCTGGGTAATTGGCATCGATATTGAATTACCTGTAAGACCATATCTGGGATATGACATTGTATGACCTATGTATAACTCTCCAGTTTCCTTAGTGAGTCCGAGTGGTTCAACAGGCCTAGTTTATACGAGAATGAAAGTACATGCTAAGTAAGTATTATAGTTACGTACGAAGTTCATATGACTATGGGATGGAAGAACAACGATGAGTTAAAATGTGATGTTTAGAAATGCTCTATTGGTAAGGTTATGATTGGGTAAGGAATGGCTATGAGATTTTAGTAATATTTATACCAATTTCCATTATGGATTTCATATGGTTATGTTATAAATATGATGTTTATTATTTGCATAGAAACTTACTAAGCTATATAACTTACCCCTCTTTTCTTTCCACTATTTTATAGTGTCACCAAGCTAGCTCAGGGATTGGGAATCATCAAAGTTCGCATCACACTCTCAAGGCTTTATTTTGGGGTATTTGTGATTTTGATATTTTGGAAGTATGGCATGTATAGGGACTTGGTCATTTTGTATTGATAATCATGGATGTTTGGTTGCTTAAGTATGCTATGATTTGTGCCTTTGAATTGGTATAAGTGTTTATGAGTTTCAGGGTGGCAATAGGCTTGGTAAATAGCCTATACATTGTCCACACAAGTAAACACATGGGCGTGCGTCTAGGCCGTGTGTTAGCCCTATGGGCGTATGAACAGGTTGTGTGTCCCCTGTAACTTAATTTCGAGAAATAGAATGCCTAGTATGGGGCACACGGGCAAAGACATGGGCGTGTGTCTCAACCGAGTGGACAGCACAGCCTAGAACACGGGCGTGTGCCCAGGGCGTGTGAAGTCTGCACCATTAATGCGAAAATTAAATTCGCCACACGGTATAGCACACAGGCGTGTGACTTGGCCGTGTGACCTTATTTTGCTGCTCATTTCATAAAAAGTGAGTTATACGGGTTAAGGACGCGGGCGTGTCGCGAAGCACGCGGGCGTGTGTGACCACACGGCCTACTCACACGGGCTTGTAACTATAACAGCCCGATTTAAGGCCTAAACAGAATGGTGGTTTTGGGACCAGGAATCCAACATTGAAAAATTTATTTCGATAAAATTTTAAGATCTATTGAGTGATTGACTGCATAAGTGAAAATTTAGTAAGTAAATTCTATCGATAAAGTACCCGATTGAGTAATAGGAATAAATTGCAAAAAAAATCAAAATATGAGTTCTAGAAGCATTTAGTATGTAATTGAATTGAATGCATAAATTAGAAGTCCTTATTTAGCAATTAGGCCATTTTATGGTATGATGGACAAAAATACCCATGGAAGGAAAAATCTTCAAAGAATGCCATTAAGGGCATTTTTGTTATTTAGGTATTAAAAGAAATAAAAAGGGAAAATAAGGCCAAAAACATGTCCATCTTCTCCTACCCTTGGTCAAAATTTTGGGGAACACCATAGCTAGGGTTTTCCATCTTTTCAAGCTTGATTGTAAGTATCTCCTAGCCCCGTTTTTCGTATTCTTCGTATTTTTAAAATCCTCGTAACTTGACCTAGCTATTTCTACCACTATTTTAAGCTAGGGTTCATGTTTAAAAATTTACCCATGTGAGAAATGAGAGCATTTTTGATGTTTAATGGTGGAAAATGAAAGTTTGATGTGTAGTAAATAACTTTTGCTAGGTGATTTTTCATGAAAATGCATTTAGGGACTAAAATGAAAAAGTTGTAAAACTTATGCATAGAATGTGAAATAGCATAAAATGTGGGCTACTATAAGAGAGAAAAAGAGTCATCTAGGCTTGAGAATGTAGAAAAATGATTGTCTAATATGTGTTCTGATAAAAATAAATGAGAAAAAGTCTCGATTGAACCTTAGGAATCATTTTGGATACGAGTGACATGTTACTAGGAAACCATTGAGTGTGATCGATTGTGTATGTGATTATGGGTGCTGGTTTAGTTCGAATACCAATGGCTAGGTAATCTAGCATTTGTTGTAGATACCTATCAGCTTGTATGAGCAGCACTGAGTAGCTTCGACTATACGATCAGCTTGTGTGAGCAGACCCATGAATAGCTCATGAGTGAGCCCTCATGTGATAAGTGGTAGCCTCGGCTACAAACCATCTGTAGCTTTGGCTAAATACCAGTGGTGGCTTCGGTTACATTATGTGTGGCACTTGTACTTTTTTTTCCGATTGATATGATAAAATGTGATTGTATGTAAAAAGATTTGACCGTGTGTTAAGAATGTACAGGTTATGTGAAAAATATCATGTGTGCTAAGTGCTTAATGTATGTATTGAATCATGTGGTAAGACCATATGAGTAAGTGATAAATCTCAAATTTAATGTGATAAAAGGGAAGCTTATTTTCATTAGATATGTATTCTCATTATTTTGCATATAGACTTACTAAGCTTTATAGCTTACCCCTCTCTTTCCCTTCTCTTTTAGGTTCGTCAAGCTAACTCGAGGTCCGGTGATCAAGTGGGATTCCATCAACACTATCAACAACAATTTGATATTTTGCAAGTGAACTTTGAGATTATGGCATGTATAGGTGGTTTCATGTTTTGGTTATATGTCATAGTTCTTTTTGGGTCCATGGTTGTTAGTGATATTTTGGCATTTTGGCCAGGTGAAATGAGCCATAAATGGTTAAGTTATATTTTTCCAAAATGATGTAATCTATTAAAGTGCAAGCTTGCATAGTTTTTTTTTTTTTTTTTGTGGAATGTGTGTGGATGTGTATGCTTGTTGATGATAGATAAGTTAGTGTGTGAGTGACATAATGTGCATGTTAGTATGAGTTTTCATGCTGTGTTGTATAATGGCAAAATTGGTTAGTATTGATTTGTGTTTCAGGGTGGCAATTGGCTTGGAAGATAGCCTATAATTGTCCACATGGGTAGACACATGGGCATGTGTCTAGGCCGTATGTGACACACGGCCAACCCCATGGGCGTGTTGATAGGCCGTCCGTCCCCTGCACCTAAAATTATGAAAATTAAATGCCCAGTAGTAAACACACGAATGGAGACATGGCCGTGTGTCTCGACCATGTGCTTGACATGACCTAGCCCACAGGTGTGTGGCTTGGCCATGTGATGAAAATTTTATGATGACGTCAGAAATAGAATACCTAGTATTTTTCACACGGGCTAAAACACGAGGGTGTGTCCAGTCGTGTGAAGGACACGGCCTAGGACACGGGCATGTGCTCGACTGTGTGACAAACCCTATAGGTTCGAATTGAAAAATTAATTCCACACAGGGTAAGGACATGGGCGTGTTCGACCACACGGCCTGCCCACACAGGCGTGTGCCCTATTTTGAGTAAAAATCTTCTAAGAGTTTGATAAGTTTTGGTTTGGTCCCAAATCATATCCAAAGTATCTTTTGGGCCTCATAGGCCAATAATAAGAATGTTATGAATAAAAATGAAAAGGTTTTAAATTTTATATGGATATTTTGTATCGTAATCGAATGTTCATGTGAGTGTAAGTACGGTAATGCCTCGTACCCTAATCCAGCGATGGACGTGGGCGAGGGGCATTACAGTGACTCTCCAAAACTTGGAAAATTTCTAAGTGGTCTAAAGTTTTTAGTTTAGTCCTAAACCACCTCCAATGTATGTTTAGGGCCTTTTGATTTGAATGAAAATTTATGGCCCAATTTTGTATGATTAGTTATAATTAAGTCCGCTAATGCCTCGTACCCTGTCCCGGGTGTTACAAATTAGAAATAGATGTATAAGGTGGAATTGTATTTGATTTTCTCTTTTCAAACTGCAATATTAATAGTTGGGATTATTTGCTTGATGGGATAATTGAGTTACATGTGTTTGATTTTATCTTCGAATTCGGAAATAATATGGTAAATTAAGTTATTTTGATTGAGTAAGTCATTATGTAACACCACAAACTCGGCCTGGACGTTATGGCCGAATCTGCCAATGTCACATGAGAGTGTTTTGAAGGTGCCTCGATACAATAAAAATAGGTCCAGTTATTATCTTTTACTTAAGTCAGGAAAACAGGAACTAACTTATTTACTTAAAACCATTTCTTTAACGCGGAAGCTTTGAAAAAAAATATTTTTTTTTGCAATCGTGTCGTCTTATGAAAATTTTAGTTAAGTTTAAGAAAACTGTACTTTTGATGTGCTGCTGTTTATAGATCCATAATAGGAGGTTTAAAATCCCCAAATTAAACCAAAAGTCCAAGTTCATAAATTTACATAAAAATTCTCCAAAAATAATATTAAAAGCGATTAAAGCATAAAACCCGTAAAGATGAAGTAAATGTAGCAGTGGCCACCGTCGAGCCCTCTACTGTGCCAATCCGCCTACTATTGAGGGTTACCTGAACAAAGTAAACAAATAAGGGGTGAGTTTTCGCAAATTCAATGTGTAAATCCCCGTAGACAGCATGCATATAGACATATAACAAATAACAGATAATTCGGACTTGAGCCCTCTACAGAATCGGTGTGGGCCTCAACTCACTTAGAAACAGTATCAGATACAAACCCAGGGCCTTAGCCCATCATAGATATAGGATGCATAACATATCAGAATAACAGAGTATGCTCAATGCCTGCACACCAACTCCATACAACCTAACACACTATGTGGGGATAAAATCAACCCACCCATCCCAACACACCAAATAGGGGGATAAAATCGACCCCTTCATCCCTACACACCACGTTGTACCGAAATGCGACACATATCAGAAATATGTAGCTTAGCTGCTAGAAAACATGCTTATTAAGCCTTTCAGATACTTCCTTCAGCTTCATCAATCCCACCCCAATGCAACGCATCATACAAATATCACATGCTATAATGCAATTAACAGATCATATAATCGAATAGATACACATGCTAAGAGTAACATGCTGGTACATACATTACACAATAAAATCATAGAAATAGGGGTCTAAGTAATGCTTATCAACTCTACAACAGGTCACAATCGACTTGGCTGCCCCGTGAAACCTTATAGTTCATTTTCAAAAATGGGATCACACGCCTATGTGGCCTGCCCGTGTAGCCCACATGACCCAATTGGTCAAGCCCGTGTCTCACACATGACCTCGCCGACCATCACACGGCCGTGTCTGTTGTACCAAGTGTCATACGTGCATGGCTTGGCTCGTCGATCACCCTGCCGTGTACTGCCACATGGCCTACCACATGGGCAATCCAAACGTTCGTGTGGTGTCAACAAATTACTTTTCGGCTTTCACCGAATCTCATTTTTTGTGCAATCGGAGTACACACCTGGTTCAATTTCAACACATAATCACTCCCGAGCACTCCAAAATCTATATTCAACAGTCGTAAACCCATTTTCAGTCACTTAAACTGAATTTCTAAGAACACATAAATCCCGAAAGTTAACGACAACCTTACCTCTAACAAACAATGGCGATTCCCTGCTGACTAAAGCACTGGTTAGCAGTCCCCTAAATCTTGATTGTCTCCTAAATAGAAAACAATCTCTTAATAACCCCCTCTCCTAAAAATAAAATGAAAAGAAAGCACCTGAACTTACTAAAAGCTTAGAACAACCGATGCCACAGAAAACAAGGGAAGAACAAAGGGAAAACCGGTAGCAAATAGGGGAAACAGGCAGAATTTCGGCAGACAAAGTAAAAGAGTCAGAGGGTAAATGTAAAAAATGTAACACCCAAACCCGACCTAGACGTTATGACCGAATCTGGCATGTCACAAGAAGCTATGTTCAAAAACCAGACTTGCCCATAAAAGATTAGTTCTAAGTTAAAAATCCTTTTAATTCTTAATTGCGTAGGCATACACGACGAGTTTTCTTATTATAAGTTCGAAATCATTTTATCAAAACATTTGCTTAAGAGTTGATCTTTAATGTATTTGGTTATTTAAAATTATGGAAGCTTCGAATGTTTAAAGTTGAAACAAGTGAAATTTTGAAAACATTTATTATTTTGAAAACTCGATTTAACTACTCTAGCAGTTTAAAATCAACAATAAAAAACCCAAATAAATGCAATTTAAAATCCCAATGGCCTTATTACAAATATAAACCCAAATATCAAAATTAGAAACGATTAAGTCTAAAATAACCGAACAATGTTCGCATGGCCACCTCCGAGTCCCTCATAGCTCCAAATCGCCTAAAGCTAGGGATTACCTGCATGGTTAAAAGAGAGGGGGTGAGTTTGTGAAAACTCAGTGTGTATTTCCCTAGTAGACCACAGAAATTAAAACATGCAAAACAGTTTGGACCGAAGCCCTATGCAGTAACAGAGCAGTCTGGGCTTTTAGCCCTACACAGAAAATAGTATGGGCCCAAGCCCAAAACAAAACCAAAATAGAGCAGATATGCAACCCAACCCAATCCATCCAACTCACCACCTATACCATCCAGCACACCATGTGCGGATTAAATCAACCCATCCAGCCAACACACCAATAACGCAGCATGGTTGCTAATAGCAGAATACGTGGCAAAGCCACCTGAATTAGAATACGTAGCGAAGTCACTAAGTACAGAAATATGTGGCATAGCCACTAGTATAGAACTACCTCCATATCAGACCCCAACTCCATGCAAAACGTCATGTCATACCTATCTATCGTGCATACAACAGATCATGCTCAGACACAATCATACGTATCATCGGTCATCCTACCTCTAGGGGTATATTGGTCATTTCGACCTAATTTTGGTGTATCGGTATATAATATAACCCCTTAGAGAGTCTACCATCACCTCGAGCGACTCAGATAACCTACATAGCTAAAACAGTGTATATGGGCCCAAACCCGCGATTGGGCCCAAGTGGGCCCACATGTATGTGTGGCCCATTTAGTCCAAAATTTAGTCACAGCAACCCAAGCCTTATAGTCCAACCAATTAATTATCACTTATTGAGTATTGTACCCATGCAGGGCCCAATGTCCAAGCTCACGAGAACACTCATGGAGGCCTCTATAGCTTGTCGCCCACAATTGGTGGGCTCGGTTACCCCGTGAGTGTTCGCTTGCTCACGAGAACACAAATGCCAAGGTTTCGGTGTCTCGATATTTCAGCTTTTGTTGAATCACAGTAATCTAGGGGTACGTTTACACACCTTATTTTGGCAACGTGCAAGAGATCTCCAAGTATCAACCTTTGACCAGAGTGCGACCTGATCAGCTTAAAAGTTAATCAAAAAAAAACTACACCCTTTCCTATCGAACTACTTTATTAACAAAAGAGTCCAATAGTTAACAACTGCATAATCTTGATCTAAAATTGATATACATCACTAAACACAAAACCAACACCAAGGGTTAAAGCATTTTGCCAAAGTGAGCCCACTTACCCCAACTCTTGATTGAATGTAGAAAGAAAGACTTGATGCCTCCGAACACTCGATAGTTCCCCCTTTTCTACGAGAATCTTAAACCCCAACCCATATGAGAAAAAGTAAAAGATCAGCAATCAAAAATCAAATCATTAGGTTTAATAGGGGAAGAAATAAAAAAGAAGTCAGAAAATTGAATCAAGCATCAAGAACGCTTACTTAAAATCGAATAACAGAAAGGAAGAGTGCTCGCTTACTTAAAATCGAATAACAAAAAGGAAGAGTGTTTGAGTAGTCGGCCAACACACCCTTACTGCAAGGGTATATAAATCGGTTTGACAATCCCAAAATGTGAGAGAAGAGGAGAAATGATATTGTTCGCTTTAGGGAAAATAAAGAAGAAAAACAAGATAGTGGAAATAGGGTAGTGTTCGGCCAAAGAAAAGAAACAGTGGAAAAAGGACAGACAAAAGTATACGGTTTTTCCTTAAGGAGAAAAAAAGAGGGAAAGATGAAGGACAAATACGAGAAACAGAAGGAGTACGACAATAAAAAAAAAGAAGAGAATATGGAAATGTGATGAGTGATGTAGAGATTCGGCTACCAAAATAATGAGAAGACAAGCAAGGTTCGACCAAGAGTAGAAATTAGAGAAGGAAACTATGCAAAAATGCCAAATCGGTGGAGAAACAAAAAGAGAATAAGCAAAAAAGCCTCCTAAAGTTAATTTGGCACCAAGAACACCCTCTAAAACAATCCCGTAAAAGTACAAAAGGTCACTCAAGAAATTAACATTAGGGATAAAAGAAGCACAAAATGAAAAAACAAAACCCGAAATAAAAGAGGGGGTAATTCGGCACCTAAACACTCATTAATTGCCGAAAAATGCACATACTAGAGACCTTAGCCGAATTTGCACTCACAAATTACCTAATTCGGCTAAACTTCTCCAAGCCTCCAACTCCTTGAAAATCTCCATAATCCTCTCCTCTTATCCCTCCTTGATATCCTCCACAACCAACTCATAAGACCAATTCAAACTCTCCAACCCAGAGTTCAAATCTAACACCAACTCTTGCCGACCCCAACTAGTAAAATAAATGCTTCTTGCTTGCCATGGGATTCAAACCCACACCCTCTTCAATGGCCTAACATGCCACTTGCCCCCACAACACAAACTCCTTTGTGTCAAGAAGCAAACACAATTAAATATAAGTCCTAACTACTATCAGCCAACTTCACTTAAGAGCAAAAATTAAAAATTTTACCAGGGCCCAGACTTGAACCTAGGCTTCCTAGAGACCCCCAAGCACACCCAGATCACCTAGCCATCACCCCCACCCATATAATTTGTCCAATCATGCAGAATTAAAGATCCTAAAATTTTGGGGCGTTACAAGAAAATTTTTAGAGAGAGGGAGAGTCGAAATTCACTATACCAAATTTAAGATATCTCCAAATCCCTTATTTTTCTCCATCAACTACCCACTACTCAGGTTTTTGGTAAAACAAAAACTCTTGGCCGAAATTTGTAGTAAAATAATTCCCTTGCTCACACAGGGACTCGAACTCCAGACCTCTAGGCACTAAACACTTCGCTTAACCACTAGACCAGCAGGCCCATTCTGACATGAACTTTCCAACTTTTATTTATAAGCCTAATTACCAAATAGTGGGCTTTATTCATAAAAAGCCAAAACTTACCCAAGTTGTGACTTGAACTTAGGACCTTCTAAACACACCTAGAGCACTTAACTACTAAAGCAAACAAATATTTGTCATATTACTTTCTGAAACACATACAAATATTTTTTTACGCTACAAATTCCCAAAAGCTGGAATTAAGGAAATTTGGGGCATTACACATTGTGCTTGTAAAGTCTTCACGATATGGTAAATTAACAAGGTAGTAAACAACTGAAGACCATGTTAATTGAAACCTCAGTTCAGATTCAGTCTGAGTTGAGTGAAAAGTTTATGAATTTTAGATATATGTTCCTAAATGGTTTAAAGTATGTTTAGTATAAGAATGTACAGTGACAACTTATGCTTCTATACAGTTAACGCTACATGAAGAAAGTTATTTGACACACGAATTAGAAAAGTTGACATTTTATTTGAGCTGAATAGTTAGCGACATTAATTGTTTGGTGAGTAATGTAACTTATTTGATGATTGTTAGTGTTTAAAATATATGATGCTGTTGAGAAATCTGAAATTAGGGAAATCAAAGATGGTGTGAATTATTGATTATTGATTTAGTAATTGCCAAACGATTATAGTCACGGTTATTCTGACCAAGAAATCCTTGTGTGCTTTGTGAGCGATAAATATGCGATTGATATTATTTGATGACGATGCAATATTAGTGGAGTTAAAAGTTGAATTGTTATTTTTCAAATGAATTTGTGAAGCTTTGAAATGTGTCAGTGAATTGTGGGTTAATAAGAGTTCGATGGGAGATGAATTCTGAATTAAAGTTTCAGATTAGAATCAATGATTGTTTATTATTTCGAGACAACGTTGTGTACCGAGAAATCTAAAGATTTTATAGTGAATACAAGCTTATAATGGTAGTTTATCCGTTTGTCTGAATAGTATAATGAAATGAAATGGTCATTTTGGTAGGCAGATATGAAAGAGATATTTCTGACTTTATGTCTAAATGTTTCATTTGTCAGCAAGTTAAAGCTGATCACCAAGTGTCCTTGGGACTGTTATAACATGCGTTGATATCTATGATGGAAATGGGATAGAATTTCAATAGATTTTGTATAGAAGTTGTTCTTATTACTGAAAAAGAAAAATGACATATGAATTATTGTTGATCGTTTGAAGATGTTTGGACATTTTATCTCAGTACATACAAATCTCTTTCTTGATAGACTAGATGAGTTATAAGTTTATGAGAAGGCTAGATCACAAAGAGTGATAATCTTCATTGATTTGGATAAAGATCCGAAATTATATTGTGATTCTGAAAGATACTACAATAAGTATTAAGTACGAAATTGAGTTTATTTCCGCATTTCATCCTTGATTTTGTAACGGCCCACTTTATACCCTAGTCAGAACGAGTGGTTTCGAGACCACTTAACCGAGTCAAATTATTAATTTTATGGCTTTAATATATTTTACAGCATGATAGAATTACCGTGTGAAAGTTTCGTTTAGAAATTTTATTGTTTGACTAGTTAATTTGATAAAAAGGATTAAATCGCGTAAAGCGATAAATTGGAGTTCCATTTTATAAATGGCTTATTTGAGCATGGCTTTATAAAAGGAGGTGCTTGCATGGCAATTATGCCATTTTATTTGGAGTGGTTGGTGATGGACCATTATGTCCATATTTTATAAGGTTTTATAATAATTTTACAAAGGGTAAAATGGTCAAATGGCTTTATAATATGTTTTAATTAAATAAAACAAGAAAAATGGCTTCATATTTCTTCTCTTCCACCGATTCTTCAAACAAAACAAGGGTTTTAAAGCCTTCAAACATTCAGCTACTATTTTGTTAAATTGAGATAAAGACGATCGAATCTCGTAACTTGATCGGGGAAAACAAAAAATAGACGAGTAGATACGGGATTACTAGGTAAGTTCGTATAATGAATTTAATGTATATATATATGTGTGCTCATACGTATTGTTATTTGAAAATATGAAATGCTAGATGCTTAAATAGCCTAATGTAACGAGTATATATGAGATTGAAATAGAAATGTTAAATTGTTACAAGTGATAAATTGAATACCGAGCCCCGTTAGAACCGTAGAAGTCGATAGGATACAAGTGACATGTCACTAGGGCTACAGGGTGGTTCGAGCTCCTGCATTTGTTGCAGACTCACCACGTGCTCACGAGCTACAGGTTTATCCTTTGGGATTACATGTTCAGCCTACAGGCTTACCGATTATCCTTCGGGATTATATGTTCAGCCTCCGAGCTTACCGTACAGGCTCAAAAGAGCATATATGACGCATTGACGGATTACAGGTTATATGTATATACACTGTGTGTGTATCACCCGAGTATCTTTCGATGTTCTTATAGGTTCAACGGGCAATACCGATACATGTCACAGGAAAGGTTAATTGATATTTGAATATATGAGAGAGATGTTATGTGAATACATGAATGGTATAAGGTACATGTTATAAGAGTTATGTGCTATACATGAGATAATGAAGTATATGAAATACATGTCATATGATTTGTATGAATGGAATGATACTAGTTACATGATCAACATGTTATATGAGAAAGTGCAAAATGAAGGCATATTATGCCATATGATTTACAAGATTTGTATATGTTACTTGAAATGAAGTATTTGATAAGCTTTTATATATGATATGTTATGAAACTACATGAACTAATGAGTGTGAGTTTGTGCAATAGGCTATAAGATCATATGTTTGTAATGGCCTTACTTATGGATATCTCATTGAAATTGTAAATTTCATTTCATGTTATATGGACTTACTAAGCTTTAGAAGCTTATTCCGTTTATTTCTTTCACTGTCTTCTAGATTCGAAAGCTAGCTCGGATATCAGACGAGTAGGGGATCGCTATCACACTATCGATAAAGCTTCAGTACTTTTGAGTATTTTGCAAACGTTTGGTCATGGCATGTATAGGCTAGTACTTTAGTGAACATGATATATTTTGGTAAATAATCAAGTACTTGAGTTGTCCTTTAGCTATATGTGCTTATGGAAAGATATGTGATTTTGATGAGATTATAAGCTTGCATAATTGATATGTATATATGTGTGGATGAGTGCATGGAAGTGGTCATTTAGGCCTTTGAGTTGGTGTGCTTGATTTGTGAATGAATTGAGATGATTTTGGGTCCATTTTGTGCTTGAATTGGTATGTTTTAGGTTGGTAGAATGGCATGAAATGTTGTTAGTTAATGGCTAGTAGAAATGACCCATATTGGGTGGCAAATTGGCTTAAACCAAGCCTATATTTGTGCCACACGGCCAGGGAACACGGGAGTGCGCTTCGACCATGTGTCTCCTGCACCTTAATGTTTTGGTCAGTTTTGGTACACGGCCTAGACACACGGGCATGTTTGGTAATTTGTAGCCGTGTGAAATTTGGCAGTATAGTCACACGGTCTGCTCTGTTTTGTACACGGGTGTGTCAGGTAACTGTGTGATATTTTACAGTTTCAACCACGGGGTAAGGGCACGGGCTTGCCTAGGCCGTGGGCGACACACGGCCTAACCCCATGGGTGTGTTGTCAGCCGTGTGGGATAAGTCAGATTCGACCACGGGCTAAAAGGTTTGGGCGTGTCTAGAGGGACACGGCCGTGTGTGAAGAACACAGGCAAGGGGCACGGCCGTGTGTCCCTAACTTTGAAATTTTGCTAATGTTCTCCTATCTTTTAGCATGTTTCCAATTAGATTTCCAATAATTATATACATCATTTTATGATCAATTGAAGCGTGCTCTAATGACAGATGATACGTGATGGTTCTCGATTAAAAAGTTTTGAAATTTTACTGTTCCGATATATGTTACAAGTCCGGTAATGCCCATTACCTATTCCGACGACGGTTACGGGATAGGGGTGTTACATTTAGTTGGTATCAGAGCCACGGTTTAGTCGATTCTAGGACTATCGTAGTGAGTATTAGTCTAGCTATAGATGCCATGTACATGAAATGTGATAGTGTGATATCTCCTGACATCCTTTGAAATTTGTTTTATATAGTAATGGATCCGAATCGAGCTTTAGCTGATGATGTTTAAAGTATTGCGCCAGCACCCGCTCAAGGGGCTGTGCCTTCCGAATCATGCCCTGCTGTGGCCAATCAGGAAGAAATTAAACAAGCTTTCTTCCAAATGATGTCTGGATGGTTTAGTGAGTTTGTGCGAGCAAACCCGGCTGCTCCGCAACCTCCACCCCCTCCCGTCCCACAACCTAACTCTGATAATGTACGAGTTGTGGATCCTCTGAGATTGAATAGACCTCCTGTCGATAAGATACGGAAGTATGGTGCTGAGGAATTCCGAGCTTCAGCAAGTGATGATACTGAGAGGGCTGAATTTTGGCTTGAGAATACGATCAGAGTTTTTAATGAACTGGCTTGTACTCCTGATGAGTGCCTGAGATGTGCTATTTCTTTGCTTCGGGATTCAGCATATCAATGGTGGAATACATTGACCTTGGTTGTACCACGAGAACGAGTCGATTAGGATTTCTTCCAAACGAAATTTAGAAAGAAATACATCAGTTAACGATTCATCGATCAGAAAAGAAAAAAGTTTTTAGAGCTGAAACAGGTTCGAATGTCTGTAACTGAATACGAGAGAGAGTTCGTTCGACTCAGCAAATATGCTCGCGAATGTGTTTCTACCGAAGCAACAATGTGCAAAAGGTTCGAAGATGGGCTAAATGAAGAAATTCGACTATTAGTCGGAATACTTGAGCTGAGAGAGTTTGTAGTTCTCGTTGATCGGGCTTGTAAAGCCGAAGAGCTTGCTAAAGAAAAGAGAAAAGCTGATTCTAAATTCAGAGAAGCTAGAAAAAGGTTTGCGGGTAAACTGTATCAGTCTGGATCCAAAAGATCAAAGGATTTTCATCCTCGTCCTGCTGCTTCTACGGGCACATCTATCCGAGAGAAAAGTGTTAAGACTTTTCATTCGAGACCTCAGATGACTTCTATAGCTAGTGCGGGTAGTGTGAGAATTCCCGGATCAGAGTGCAAGCATTGTAATAGAAGGCATTTTAGAGAGTGTCGACTGATGAGTGGGGCATGTTTTCGATGTGGATCGTTAGATCATTACTTGCGTGATTGTCCTGAAAGATCTGTACCGATAGAGAACAGTCGACTAAGACAAATAATATTGCATCGAGAGGTAGACCGTCGCGAAGTGTTGGGAACCAAAGTGGAAATCGCAATGTGGCGAGAGATGCTAATGTGAGATCTGAGATGCGTACTCCTGCGAGAGCTTATGCAATACGTGCACGCGAGGAAGCCTCGTCGCCTGATGTTATTACCGGTACTTTTTCTCTCTGTAACACTGATATTGTTGCGTTGATAGATCCTGGATCAACTCATTCATATATCTGTATGAAATTAGTGTATGAAAAGAATTTAAGTGTTGAGTCTACGGAATATGTAGTTAAAGTATCGAATCCATTAGGAAACTCTGTGTTAGTTGATAAGATATGTAAGAAATGTCCGTTGATGACTCGGGGATATTATTTTCTGGCTGATCTGATGCTCCTCCCTTTTGACAAATTCGATGTAATACTGGGCATGGACTGGCTAAATGCACATGAGGCTATTGTGAATTGTCGAAGTAAGAGTATAGAATTGAAATGTCAGAATGGTGAGATTCTTCAGATTGAATCAAATGATTCGAATGAATTACCGATAGTGATTTCTGCCATGAGGGCTCAGAAGTATGTCAGAAAAGGCTATGATGCGTATTTAGCGTATGTGATGAATTCTAGCAAGACAGAATTAAAAATTGAGTTTGTACCAGTTGTTTGTGAGTTTTCAGATGTTTTTCCGGAAGAATTACCAAGTTTACCGCCAATTAGAGAAGTTGAATTCGGTATTGAATTGTTACCAAGCACTACTCCGATATCGATAGCTCCATACAGAATGGCACCGACGGAATTAAAAGAGTTGAAAGCACAGTTACAAGAATTGACGGATAAAGGTTTCGCGAGACCGAGCTTTTCACCTTGGGGTGCTCCCGTATTATTTGTGAAAAAGAAAGATGGAACGATGAGAATGTATATTGATTACTGACAGTTGAACAAGGTAATAGTGAAGAATAAATACCCTCTTCCACGGATTGATGATTTATTCGATCAGTGAAAAGGAGCTACTGTATTTTCAAAGATTGATTTGAGATCGGGTTATTACCAGTTGCGAGTTAAAGATTTAGATATACCGAAAACTACTTTCAGAACACGATACGGACATTATGAGTTTCTGGTCATGCCTTTCGGGTTGACAAATGCACCTGCAGTGTTCATGGACTTGATGAACCGTGTATTCAAACCGTATTTAGATAGATTCATTATCGTGTTCATTGATGACATTCTAATCTATTCACGTGATGAGGTAGAGCATACTGAGCATCTGAGAATTGTGTTACAAATCCTGAGAGATAAGCAGTTATTTGCCAAATTTAGCAAATGTGAATTTTGGCTTCGAGAAGTCAGATTTTTGGGTCATATTGTTTCTGCGGAAGGCATCAGAGTAGATCCGAGTAAAATATCTGCTATTATAGACTGGAAACCCCTGAGAAATGTATCTGAGATTAGAAGTTTTCTGGGATTAGTGGGATATTACCGAAGATTTGTTAAAGGATTCTCGATGATTACAGTGCCGTTGACTCGATTGTTGCAGAAAGATGTGAAATTCGAGTGGACTGATAAATGTCAGCAGAGTTTCGAACAGTTGAAAGCCCTGTTAACAGAAGCTCCGGTTTTAGTTCAACCCGAATCGGGGAAAGAATTTGTTATATACAGTGATGCAGCTATTATCAGACTGGGCTGTGTATTGATGCAAGACGGGAAAGTCATAGCTTATGCCTTCCGACAGTTAAAGCCGCATGAGAAGAATTACCCGACGCATGATCTTGAGTTAGCTGCTATAGTATTTGCATTAAAGATTTGGCCGCATTACTTATATGGTGAGAAATGTAGAATTTTTACCGATCATAAAAGTCTGAAGTATCTGATGTCACAGAAAGATTTAAATATGCGACAGCGGAGATGGCTCGAACTACTAAAAGACTATGAATTTGTAATTGATTATCATCCAGGGAAAGCTAATGTTGTAGCTGATGCGCTAAGTCAAAAGTCTCTGTTTACTCTGCGAGCTTTGAATGCTCAAATGACGTTATATGATGATGGATCTATTTTAGCTGAGCTAAAGGCTAAACCGTTGATTCTGCAGCAAATTTTTGAAGCTCAAGGGACTGATCCCGATCTGCAAGCTAAACGACCTCACTGTGAGTCTAATTCTGATTCTGACTTTTCTATAAGGAACGATGATTGTTTAATGTTTCGAAATAGAATTTGCATACTAAAAAATAGTGAACTCATTCAGAAAGTTCTACACGAGGCACATGACAGTCGATTTTCAGTTCATCTAGGTAGCACTAAGATGTATAACGATTTGAAACAGCAATTCTGGTGGTCAGGAATGAAACGTGACATATCAGAATTCGTATCGAAATGTTTGATCTGTCAGCAAGTTAAAGCTGAACATTAGGTACCGTCAGGTTTATTACAGCCTATTATGATTCCGGAATGGAAATGGGACAGAGTCACTATGGATTTTGTATCTGGACTACCTCTGACTCTGAAGAAGAAAAATGCAATCTAGTTTATCGTTGACAGATTGACGAAATCTGCACATTTTATACCGGTACGTACTGATTATTCTCTGGATAAATTAGCAGAACTATATGTATCTGAAATTGTGCGATTACATGGTATACCATTATCTATTGTGTCTGATAGAGATCCGAGGTTTACCTCGAGATTCTGGAAGAAGTTTCAAGAGGCTTTGGGAACGAAATTGAGTTTCAGTACAGCATTTCATCCCCAGACTGACGGTCAGTCTGAAAGAGTTATTCAGATTCTGGAAGACATGTTATGGTGTTGTATTCTTGAATTCGAAAGTAATTGGGAGAAATACTTACCTCTGATAGAGTTTGCATACAATAACAGTTTTCAGACGAGTTTAAATATGGCTCCATATGAAGCATTATATGGTCGTAAATGTCAAACACCGCTATGCTGGATGGAATTGAGTGAGAGAAAGTTACACGAGGTTGATCTAATCCGAGATACAGAAGAAAAAGTAAAAGTAATACGCGATAATTTACAAGCAGCTTCAGATAGACAGAAATCATACGCAGATTTGAAACGGAAAGAAATAGAGTTTCAGGTCGGAGACAGAGTATTTCTGAAAGTATCACCATGGAAGAAAATTCTTCGTTTTGGCAGAAAAGGAAAGTTAAGTCCTCGTTTTATCGGGCCGTATGAAATTGTGGAACGAATTGGACCTATAGCTTACCGGTTATCGTTACCGTCTGAGCTTGAAAAGATTCACGACGTATTTCACGTTTCAATGGTTCGACGATCCTGATCTGATCCGTCTCATGTCATTTCTCCCATAGATGTGGAATTACAGTCTGATCTATCGTACAGCGAAGAACCGATTAAAATTCTGGCCCGAGAAATGAAAGAGTTGAGAAATAAGCGTATAGCACTTGTAAAAGTTCTCTGATGTAAACACGGAATAGAAGAAGCTATGTGGGAACTCGAGGAAACTATGCGAAAACAATACCCTAACTTGTTCACTGGTATGATTTTCGGGGACGAAAATCCCTAAAGAGGGGAGAGTTGTAACGGCCCACTTTATACCCTAGTCGAAACGAGTGGTTTCGAGACCACTTAACCGAGTCAAATTATTAATTTTATGGCTTTAATATGTTTTACAGCATGATAGAATTACCGTGTGAAAGTTTCGTTTAGAAATTTTATTGTTTGACTAGTTAATTTGATAAAAAGGATTAAATCGCGTAAAGCGATAAATTAGAGTTCTATTTTATAAATGGCTTATTTGAGCATGGCTTTATAAAAGGAGGTACTTGCATGGCAATTATGCCATTTTTATTTGGAGTGGTTGGTGATGGACCATTATGTCCATATTTTATAAGGTTTTATAATAATTTTACAAAGGGTAAAATGGTCAAATGGCTTTATAATATGTTTTAATTAAATAAAACAAGAAAAATGGCTTCATGTTTCTTCTCTTCCACCGATTCTTCAAACAAAACAAGGGTTTTAAAGCCTTCAAACATTCGGCTACTATTTTGCTAAATTGAGATAAAGACGATCGAATCCCGGAACTTGATAGGGGAAAACAGAAAATAGACGAGTAGATACGGGATTACTAGGTAAGTTCGTATAACAAATTTAATGTATATATATATGTGTGTTCATACGTATTGTTATTTGAAAATATGAAATGCTAGATGATTAAATAGCCTAATGTAACGAGTATATATGAGATTGAAATAGAAATGTTAAATTGTTACAAGTGATAAATTAAATACCGAGCCCCGTTAGAACCGTAGAAGTCGATAGGATACAAGTGACATGTCACTAGGGCTACAGGGTGGTTCGAGCTCCTGCATTTGTTGCGGACTCACCACGTGCTCATGAGCTACAGGTTTATCCTTCGGGATTACATATTCAGCCTACGGGCTTACCGATTATCCTTCGAGATTATATGTTCAGCCTCCAGGCTTACCGTACAGGCTCGAAAGAGCATATATGACGCATTGACGGATTATAGGTTATATGTATATACACTATGTGTGTATCACCTGAGTATCTTTCAATGTTCTTATAGGTTCAACGGGCAATACCGATACATGTTACAGGAAAGGTTAATTGATATTTGAATATATGAGAGAGATGTTATGTGAATACATGAATGGTATAAGGTACATGTTATAAGAGTTATGTGCTATACATGAGATAATGAAGTATATGAAATACATGTTATATGATTTGTATGAATGGAATGATACTAGTTCCATGATCAACATGTTATATGAGAAAGTACAAAATGAAGGCATATTATGCCATATGATTTACAAGATTTGTATATGTTACTTGAAATGAAGTATTTGATAAGCTTTTATATATGATATGTTATGAAACTACATGAACTAATGAGTGTGAGTTTGTGCAATAGTCTATAAGATCATATGTTTGTAATGGCCTTACTTATGGCTATATCATTGAAATGGTAAGTTTCATTTCATGTTATATGGACTTACTAAGCTTTAGAAGCTTATTCCGTTTATTTCTTTCACTGTCTTCTAGATTCGGAAGCTAGCTCGGATATCGGATGAGTCGGGGATCGCTATCACACTATCGATAAAGCTTCAGTACTTTTGAGTATTTTGCAAACGTTTGGTCATGGCATGTATAGGCTAGTACTTTAGTGAACATGATATATTTTGGTAAATAATCAAGTACTTGAGTTGTCCTTTAGCTATATGTGCTTATGGAAAGATATGTGATTTTGATGAGATTATAAGCTTGCATAATTGATATGTATATATGTGTGGATGAGTGCATGGAAATGGTCATTTAGGCCTTTGAGTTGGTGTGCTTGATTTGTGAATGAATTGAGATGATTTTGGGTCCATTTTGTGCTTGAATTGGTATGTTTTAGGTTGGTAGAATGGCATGAAATGTTGTTAGTTAATGGCTAGTAGAAATGACCCATATTGGGTGGCAAATTGGCTTAAACCAAGCCTATATTTGTGCCACATGGCTAGGGAACACGGGCGTGCGCTTCGACCGTGTGTCCCCTGCACCTTAATGTTTTGGTCAGTTTTGGTACACGGCCTAGACACACGGGCATGTCTGGTAATTTGTAGCCGTGTGAAATTTGGCAGTATAGTCACATAGTCTGCTCTGTTTTGTACACAGGCGTGTCAGGTAACCGTGTGATATTTGATAGTTTCGACCATGGGGTAAGGGCACGGGTGTGCCTCGGCCGTGGGCGACACACGGCCTAATTATATGGGCGTGTTGGACAGCCGTGTGGGATAAGTCAGATTCGACCACGTGCTGAAAGGTTTGGGCGTGTCTAGAGGGACACGGCCGTGTGTGAAGAACATGGGCAAGGGGCACGGCCGTGTGTCCCTAACTTTGAAATTTTGCTAATGTTCACCTATCTTTTAGCATGTTTCCAATTAGATTTCCAATAATTATATACATCATTTTATGATCAATTGAAGCATGCTCTAATAACAGATGATACGTGATGGTTCTCGATTAAAAAGTTTTGAAATTTTACTGTTCCGAAATATGTTACAAGTCCGGTAATGCCCCTTACCTATTCCGGCAACGGTTATGGGATAGGGGTGTTACAGATTTGATAGTTGATCTAAGAAAGTGATTTAGATTTTTGAAATATATTTTGTCACTGTTTGTTAGAATTTGAAAGCAACTTAGAACAAGACAATTACTATTGAGTAAGTTTGAGCATATTAATAGTTATCTTATGAGTATAAAGATGGTATTGTATGAAATATCGTATGATTGTAATTACCATACTCCATTGTTACTGGATTGAGCTTTGTGAGGAAAAAAAAGATTCATAGGATTCATTCAGATATAGTTTAAACTGGGCCTTGGCCCTATTCATAAAACAGTGTGGTCTTGGGCCCATTATAGTATTATATGCATGTATGCAAAGCCCAAGCCCAATCCAGCCCTACACACCACCTGTACCAACCCTACACACCATGTGGGGAATAACTCAACCCACCCAACCCTACACATCACAGTCGCAGCAAAGCTGCTTAAACAGATATCGTGGCCAAGCCACTAGAACAATAATACGAGGCAGAGCCTCTAAGCAGAATACGTGGCATTGCCACTATTAGCACTTCCTCCGTAACAATATCCCAACCCATGCAAATTAGAATATATATGTCATGGCATACAGAATATCAGATATGGCAGCATGCAAATCAGTCAACTTTACTCTAGGGGTAAAATGGTCTTTTAGAGACTAGGGATAAAACAGTAATTTTCACCTTTTAGGGGTATTTCAGTAATTTTGCTAGGTTTTAGGGTTTTATGCTTATTATAGTCTACTAACAGATCTAACATCGTCTAAGTGACTTAATTCGCCCATTTCATTAATACAGAGTCATCGAACCCTAAAACCCCTAATGGGCCCGACGGAGCCCACAACCTACTGTGGCCTACTGAGTCCAAATTTTACACATGTTTTAGCAAATCTAATAACCAGATTACCAGAATATACTTACCACCTGATTTCACCCATATAGGCCTATAGGCCCATTGGGCCCAGATTCGGCCCATCGAGGCCCAAAACCACCCAAATGCACGAAAAAGCGCACAACAATCTTAACGATCGTGATTACCCACTTTATACCATATCAAACTGACCTACGAGTGCTCGCACGCTCGCAAGCCCTCAAAATGTCGGCATTTCGACATTTCGACTTTTCGGCTTTTGCCGATCTAGTCTACTAGAGGGTGTTGATTACACACCTGATTTGTGAAATATGTCTAGATCCCGCGAGCGACCACTCTACAACGATTTACCTACTATGTTAATCCATAAACTAATTGAAATCATTATCAACTTACCCCATACACAATCGGTACCCACCAAGTAATTACCTATTTCTTACCTTGCCGAAATCTAGCCCCAACTACTAGATTGCTTCCCTTCGTTCTGTCACCAACCTTCTTCTACCAGATCCGTAACAACAAGCCACTGAAAACACCATTAACTACAAGAGTAAGGGGTTCAAATCGGCCTTACCAAATATAGACCCAAGATCTAATTAATACCTAGGGAAATGAGACCTTCGGCTTTTCTTGAACAACTAGAACGAAAAGGAAGAAAACCTTACCCAAGTATTTGCTTGATTCCACTGCTATCCTCGAAGTTGCCTTACACTAAACCAAGCCTTAATCTCCTTTGGATCTACTCAAACCCGAATATGGAGAAGAGATCTAAAGTTTTCGGCCAAAGGGTGAATGTTTGTAAATAGACAACAAGATTTGGCTACTAGGGAGAAAACGATAAAGGGGAAGAGTTTTAGATTCAGTAATTTTGCTATGGAGGATCCAGCCAAAGAAGAGATCAAGTAAATTCAGAATTTCAGCTTTTAAAAGAATAGAGTTGAGGAGAATAGAAGATTCGGCTTATAGAGTAATCGGCTAAGGGAGAAATCGGCAAGTGACTTATTTGTTTCGAGTTTCAGCTTTTGGGAGCAATCGGCTAGCAAGCCTTTGAGAGAGGTTAATTCACTCGATGGGGAAAAGGAGAAGAAGAAGAAAGAAGAAAGGAGAAAAGTGAAAAGAGAAGAGAAAGAAGATAGTAGGTTTGCTTTGGAAGAAAAGAGATGAAAGGGTTCAGCTTTGGGTAAAACGACAAAGGAGAGGCTAACTACTTTCGGGATTTCGGCTTTCAAAATACTAAGAAGAGGAGAAAAGAAAGAATACAAAATGAGATCACCCTCGAAACTTACCTAATCGACACTAAGGCTTGACCAAAACAAATCCTGAAAAGAACCAAAAAGAAGGGTATTCGGCACACTCCTACCCCTAATTGCCGAAAATGCATCCTCCTAAGGCCCTAGCCAAAATTGCTCACCCAAGTCTCCCACAATCGGCCAACTTCTCCCCCCTTTCAAAATTCCTCAATTTTCTCCCCTTATCCCTCCTTGATCCAATCTCATGAGTAGTTCAAACACCTCTTTTTAGAGTTCAACTTGAGTTCCATCACTTACAATGCACAAGCATAAAAAATAAAACAACACCTTGCTCACCAAGGGATTTGAACCTTAGCTCCTTCACAGCCTTTACACGCCACCCCCTGTATTTTAAGTGGAGCCACCTTGCCACTTTAACACAAGCTTTCTTATGATATAAAACCCCAACTTCTAATTAAAACCCACCTAGCTTAAGTCCATTCTCACCTAAGACCCAAAATTTAAAACTTTGCCAGACTTTAGAATTAAACCTAGGCCTTCTAAAGGTCCACTAAATACACCCAACACAACAATATAACACATCCAACCATACAAAAATAAATTCAAGGAAAAATTTGAGAACCCGAAAAATTGGGGCATTACAACTCTACCCCCTTAAAGAAATTTTGGCCTCAAAATTTTACCTGGTTCAAACAGATGAGGCTATTGTAGACGAATCGCCTCCTCTGGCTCCTACATTGCTTCTTCTCTGCCATAATTGCGCGAAAGCACTTTCACCAAAGGAACTGACTTCTTTCTTAACACCTTCACATCACGGTCCAGAATTTGCACAAGTTCTTCCAACTCTTCCAACAAGTAGGCGTATGACACCTTTGACCATATAGCGCCTCATATGGTGTCATTCGAATACTTGCCTGATAACTATTGTTGTACGAAAACTCTGTTAATGGCAAGTAATCTTCCCAACTACCTCGAAAATCCATAACACATCCTCTCAGCATGTCCTCAAGAACTTGGATCACCTTTTCCGACTGTCCATCTGTCTGAGGGTGAAAAGTACTGCTGAAATCTAACCGTGTACCCAACACCTCATGCAACTTCTGCCAGAATCAAGATGTAAACCTAGGATCCCGATCAGAAATAATTGAAACTGGCACTCCATGAAGTTGCACTATCTCTGCCACATACAACTTGGCTAACTTTTGAAGTGAGTAGTTGGTTCGAACAGGTATGAAATGAGCAGATTTAGTTAGCCTATCGACAATCACCCAAACCGAGTCTTTCTTGGTAGGCGTCAAGGGTAGCCCACTCACGAAATCCATGGTTACCCTTTCCCACTTCCAAAGTGGAATCTTTATCGGCTGCAAAATTCCAGAAGGTAGTTGATGCTCAGCTTTCACCTGCTGGCATGTCAAACACTTACCCACAAATTCTGTTACTTTACGCTTAAGCCCAGGCCACCAATACAATTCTCATAGATCCTGATACAACTTGTTCCCTCCAGGATGCATGGTATAAGGACCGCCATGAGCCTCTCTCAGAATTAACTGCCTCAAGTTAGAGTCCCGCGGAATACAAACACTTTCTCGAAAACACAGAACTCATTCACTATTCAATCCAAAATCAGAAGTCTCACCACTCTTAACTTGTTGAAATCGAGGAACCAGTGACTCATCCCCTAATTGCGTTTCCGTAATCTACTCTATCCTGGTTGGTCTTACTTGTAATTCTGCTAACAAGCTACCATCGTCATACAGACTCAGAAGAGCAACCATCGCTCTCAACAGCTCTTTGACTCAGTGCATCAGCTACAACATTAGCTTTGCTTGGGTGACACTCAATAAAACAGTCATAGTCCTTAAGCAACTCTATCCATCTTTGATGCCTAAGGTTCAACTCCTTCTGAGTCAACAAATACTTGAGACTCTTATGATCTGTGTATATAATACACTTTTCTCCATATAAATAGTGTCTCCAGATCTTTAATGCAAAAGTCACTGCCGCCAACTCCAGATCATGCATAGGTAGTTCACTTCGTGAGGCTTAAGCTATCGCGATGCATAAGCAACCACTTTACCCTATTGCATCAGCACACAGCCCAAACCAATGTGCGATGCATCACTATACACAGTGAAATCCTTCCCAAACTCTAGCTGAATCAAGATAGGTGCCTCGGTTAAAACTTTCTTAAACTTCTCGAAAGCCTCTTGCTATTTCTCAGTCCAAACAAACGATACTTCTTTTCTCAAAAGTTTCGTCAACGGTGCTGCAATCAACGAAACCCTTCCATAAATCTTCTGTAGTACCCTGCTACACCCAGAAAACTCTAAATTTTCGACACAGATCTTGGTGGCTTCCATTCTAGAACCATCTCAATTTTTCGAGGATCCACCCTAATCCCCTCAGTAGAAACCACGTAACCTAAAAATGCCACTTCTCGCAACCAAAATTCACACTTGCTAAATTTTGCATACAGTTGCTTCTCCCTCAACACTTGCAGAACAATACGGAGATGCTCATCATATTTCTCCTCAGTCTTCAAATACACCAGAATATCGTCAATGAATATGACCATAAATTGGTCTAGGTAGGGTTGGAATACCTGATTCATCAGATCCATAAAGCTCACTGGTGCATTTGTCAATCCAAACGGCATTACCAAAAACTCGTAATGACCATACCGAGTCCTGAATGATGTCTTATGAATATCTACCTCTTTGATCCTTAATTGATGATATCCAAATCGAAGATCGATCTTGGAAAATACTGAAGCTCCTCTTAGCTGGTCAAACAGGTCGTCGATCCTTGTCAAAGGGTACTTGTTCTTTATCGTCAGTTTATTCAACTGACGATAACCGATGCACATACGCATCGTCCCATCCTTCTTCTTCACGAACAATATCGGTGCTCCCCACAAAGACACACTTGGCCTAATAAAGCCCTGATCCAGAAGTTCTTAAATTTGAGCTTTCAACTCTACTAACTCCTTCAGTGCCATCCTATAAAGAGCAATGGACACTGGAGCAGTTCCAGGCAACAAGTCGATTCCAAATTCGACTTCACGATTCGGAGGCAACCTTGGGAGCTCATCCAATAAAAATCTTGAAATTCCTTGATAGTTCTAACTTCTCCTACGATTAAACTCGCAGATTCAGACTGACTCACATATGCCAAAAATGCCTCGCAACCCTTGCGAATCATCTTTTCAGCTCTCAAAGCCGAGATAACATTGGACAAGTAATCTCTTCGCTCCTCAATTACCGTTACCTCCTCATCCTCCGTGGTCTTTCACATCATCTGCTTGGCTACGCAATCCAAAGTTGCTTGATGCTTACCCAGCCAATCCATACCTAGAATGAGATCGAACTCTCCAAAGGGTAGCTCCATCAAATCCGCAGAGAAAATCCTACCTTGTGTCTCTAAAGATACGTCTCTAAAGAGTTTGTCTACCCTAACCGAGTGACCCAGTGGACTTATCACAGATACCCCACTCACAGTTTTCTCAAATTGCACACCCAACGACCCAGTCACATCACAAGCAACATACGAATGGGTAGATCCAATGTCAATCAGAGTAGTATATGATGTGCTAAAAATTAAAAACGTACCAGTTATGACATCAGGTGCGTCACCTTCCTCTCGGCGACGAGCAGCATACACCAATGTTGGCTGACGTGCCTCAGCATTTCCAACACCCTTGCCAGGTGCTCTACATCCACGTCCATTTCCATTGCCACCCTAGCTTGACTATGACCTCTCGGTGGTTGTGGCCCACCTCTCACTGGCTGAACACTCCTTAGTTCAAAAGCTTGTATCTGTGCCAGCCTCTGACGACAATCCTTGACCCTGTGACCCTTGGACCCATACTAGAAACATGCTCCAGTACACTTCCAACTGTCACCCAGATGCACTCTTCCACCAATCCTCACAAGCTTGTGGTCTAGCCACATTCACCGAAACTGCTCAAACCGGCTCGTCCACTCTAGCCTTTTGACAGTCCTACTCGCAGTACCTGAGGGTCTAGAATCCCTCCTGAATTGATTCCAGTCTTTTTCACAGTTCTGTCGCTCTGTGCGTTTCATCTCCTTAGCAATCTTAGCCTTTTCCACCAAAACAACAAAATCACGCTCCCTCTGTGGAGTAATAAGCACCCTTAGCTCATCCCTGAGGCCATCCTCAAATCGTACGATACGTTCATACTCCATAGCGACTATCCCACTAGCATACCGGCTTAACCGTAGAAACTCAGCCTCATATTCCGCGACAGTCTTATTTCCCTGAATCAGATTCAAGAATTCCTTCCTTCGAGCATCCACACAGCTCGCCTCGACGTACTTCTCTTTGAAGGCCATCTTAAACAGCTCCCAAGTCACCCGTTCAGCTGGGGTACCATCCCTCACAGTGATTCACCATTGGTAGGCCTCATCACGCAGCAACGATACTCCTCCTTTCAGCTTCTGCTCCACTGAGCAGTCTAGATCATCCATGATCCGCTCCATGGCCTCCAACCAATATTCGGCCACATTCAGGGCTACACTAGATACGCCCCTAAAAATCTCCACTCCGTTAGCTCGGAGTCGCTTAGAAATAGATCCTTGATTTACAGTCCCAGTACTCACTCCAGCAAGCCTTTCCAGGACCCGCAACATCACCTGGGACAAAGCATCGTCCCTTGTAGCCCGATCATAGGACCCAGTCTCAGTTTTCAATTGCGCTCGTGCCTACTCAGCTGGCATATATCCCAAAGATGAAGACCCAGCTTGCGCACTATCTCAGCCACGTCCACAGCCTCTTCTACGTGCTGCCCTCGTACTCATATCGTATTATCTGATTACGAATTTTATGAATTAGTTCAATATTTCAGTATTTATTATAGATGTCTTATGCATAAATAATATTTTAGAGTTTTTTGTTCTCACAGAATCGTAGCCTAGCTACAGTCTCAGTCTTCTAAAGTTTTTAATTTTCCTACTATCTCAGTCCTCTACAGTCTCAGTGTTGCCCTAACGACAAAATCTCAATAGGGTCTTAGTACTATAGTAAGTTTGCAGTATCACAGTATCTTAATCAAATACAGTAAAGCAGAGGGTACTTACTGACTTGGTGCCAAAGGTTCGGTGTGCCACTCTTCAAAAACCAAATTCAGAAAAACAAGTTTTGTTGATGCTAAATTCTTTGATTAATCTTTGTTTCCAAAACCCTAAACTTTTAGTAGTGTGAAAACATTAGAGAAGAAAAAAATCAATTTTAAAAGCTTTTCTTAAGGAAATTTCCAAAATCGAATTTTTAAAATACAACTTTGGGCCTTAATTTAAATTCTAAAAAACATTTAGACCCGATCCACAGTCGAGTTGTTGCAACCGGGCTCTGATACCACTAAATGTAACACCCTAAACCCGGCCCAGACGTTATGGCCCGATCTGGTGTGCCACGTGGACAATTGATTACGCTTCGATCTTTGTAATAATTGTTATGTTGACTTTAGCAAAACTGTATTACCTTTTTTCAATTAAGAAACTTATTTAGTTTTAAAAACCCTATCCACTACCAATGAAGTTTACTTTTAAAAGATCTTATTATTGAATCATCGTTATTAGGTTGCCCATTTGTCATGTATTGTATGTTTTGAAAACGTTTGTTAAGTTTGAAATAAAAAACCGCGCAGACTGGTCTATTGTTTTAAACAAGTGATAAATATAAATAAAAATTAAAGAAATACCAAAATAAAAATACGTGCGGCAGTATTACAACTTGAAACCCGAAAATTAGAGAATACTAAAATAAAGTAAATTTAGGAAAATATAAAATCAAAAAATAGTTCACGTGGCCACTTCGAATCCCTCGCAGCTCGAAGTTCTTTATGGTTGGGGGTCACCTGAATGGATGGAAAAGAAAGGGGTTGAGTTTGTGAAAACTCAATGTATAAGCTAACCCAACCAGTATCAGATATCAGTTCAAGCATAGACTGGGTCGAAGCCTTATTCAGATACAGTTTAAACTGGGCCTTAGCCCTATTCAGAAAATAGTGTGGCCTTGGGCCCATTATAGTAACAGATCAGATTATAGTATTATATGCATGTATGCAAAGCCCAAGCCCAATTTAGCCTTACACACCACCCGTACCAACCCTACACACCATGAGGGGAATAACTTAACCCACCCAGCCCTACACACCACAGTCGCTGCAGAGCTACTTGAACAGATATCATGGCCAAGCAACCAGAACATTAATACGAGGTAGAACCTCTAAGCAGAATATGTCGCATTGCCACTTTTATCACTTCCTCCGTCACAATATCCCAACCCATGCAAATCAGAATATACATGTCATGGCATACAGAATATCAGATATGGTAGCATGCAAATCAGTCAACTTTACTCTAGAGGTAAAATGGTCTTTTAGCGACTAGGGGTAAAACAATAATTTTCACCTTTTAGGGGTATTTCAATAATTTTGCTAGGTTTTATGGTTTTATGCTTATTATAGTCTACTAACAGATCTAACGTCGTCCGAGTGACTTAATTAGCCCATTTCATTAATACAGAGTCATCGGGCCCTAAAACCCTAATAGGCCCGACGGAGCCTTCAAGCTACTGTGGCCCACTAAGTCCAAATTTTACACATGTTTTAGCAGATCTAATAACCAGATTACCATAATATACTTACTACATGTTTTCACCCATATGGGCCCGTAGGCCCATTGGGCCTAAATTCAGCCCATTTGGCCTAAATTCTGCCCATCGGGCCTAAATTCAGCCCATCGAGGCCCAAAACCACCCAAATGCACGAAAATGTGCACAACAGACTTAACGATCATGATTACCAACTTTACCATTTCAAACCGACCCATGAGCGCTTGCACGCTCGCAAGCCCTCGAAATGCCAGAATTTTGACATTTTGGCTTTTTAGCTTTTGCCAATCTAGTCTACTAGAGGGTGTCGATTACACACCTAATTTGCAAAATATGTCTAGATCCTGCGAGCAATCATCCTACAATGATTTACCCATTATGTTAATCCATAAACTAATTGAAACCATCATCAACTTACCCCATACACAATCGGCACCCACCAAGTAATTACCTATTTCTTACATTGCTGAAATCTAGCCCCAACTACTAGATTGCTTCCCTTTGTTCTTTCACCAGCCTTCTTCTACCAGATCTATAACAAAGAGCCACTAAAAACACTATTAACTATAAGAGTAAGGCGTTCAAATTGGCCTTACCAAACATAGACCCAAGATCTAATTAATACCTAGGGAAATGAAACCTTCGGCTTTTCTTTAACAACTAGAACGAAAAGGAAGAAAACCTTACCCAAGTATCCGCTTGATTCCACTGCTATCCCTGAAGTCGTCTTACACTAAACCAAGTCTCGATCTCCTTTGGATCTACTCAAACCTGAATATGGAGAAGAGATCTAAAGTTTTTGGCCAAAGGGTGAATGTTTGTAAATAGACAACAAGATTCAGCTACTAGGGAGAAAATGATAAAGGAGAAGAGTTTTAGGTTTGGTAATTTTTCTATAGAGGATTCGGCCAAAGAAGAGATCAAGTAAATTCAGGATTTTGGCTTTTAAAAGAATATAGTTGAGGAGAATAGAAGATTCGGCTTATGGAGTAATCGGCCAAGAGAGAAATCGGCAAGTGACTTATTTGTTTCGGTTTTGACTTTTGGGAGCAATCGACTAGCAAGGCTTTGAAAGATGTTAATTCACTCGGTAGAGAAAATGAGAAGAAAAAAGAAGAAAGGAGAAAAGTGAAAAGAGTAGAGAAAGAAGATAGTAGGTTCGGCTTTGGAAGCAAAGAGATGAAAGGGTTTGGCTTTGGGTAAAATGACAAATGAGAGGCTAACTACTTTCGGGATTTCGGCTTTCAGAATACTAAGAAGAGGAGAAAAGAAAGAATAAAGAATGAGATCACCCTTAAAACTTACCTAATTGGCACTAAGGCTTGACCAAAACAAATCCAAAAAAGAACTAAAAAGAAAGGTATTCGACACACTCCTACCCCTAATTGCCGAAAATGCATCCTCCTAAGGCCTTAGCCGAAATTGCTCACTCAAGTCTCCCACAATCGGCCAACTTCTCCCCCTTTCAAAATTCCTTAATTTTCTCCCCTTATCCCTCCTTGATCCAATCTCATGAGTAGTTCAAACACCTCTCTTTAGAGTTCAACTTGAGTTCCATCACTTACCATGCACAAGCATTAAAAATAAAACAACACCTTGCTCACCAAGGGATTTGAACCTTAGCTCCTTCACAGCCTTCACACGTCACCCCCTGTGTTTTAAGTGGCGCCACCTTGCCACTTTAACACAAGCTTTCTTGTGCTATAAAACCCCAACTTCTAATTAAAAGCCCACTTAGCTTAAGTCTATTCTCACCTAAGACCTAAAATTTAAAATTTTGCCAGACTTCAGACATAAACCTAGGCCTTCTGAAGGTCCACTAAATACACCCAACACAACAATATAACACATCCAACCATGCAAAAATAAATTCAAGAAAAAATTCGACAACCCGAAAAATTAGGGCGTTATAGTTTAATTTGTAAGGGCAGAATTGTTGTTGTCCTTATTGCATGAGATATTCAAGTTGCAATATTACCATATGAATTAGTGATCGACAATTGTGACCTTAAGGTATAAGTTTTAGTTATTAAATATCAAAGGTTAAATTAGTAAAATATGTAATAATATGTATTAAATAAAACATAAAATTTAAAATCCATTTTGTTCATATTTCTTCCCATGACCGAAACATCAAAGAAATAAAACAAATAAAGCTTTTAAAGGGTTGCCCAAAGACTAGCTTGATTAAGGTATGAAACTAGCTCGGTTTTTGATAATTTTTTGTGTTTTTTAGATCATTGCAGTGTAATGTACAAAGCCCATGCTTTAATTTTTTATTTTGATGGATATTTTGAGTTATTCCATTAATGAATAATTAAGCTTTGTGATGTTAGTCGATGAATTATGAAAGATATGTTTTGGCTTAATATGTTTTGTGTTGGAATTTTTGATGAATTTGAGTAATTAGAGCTAAATTAAAAAAATGATAAATTGAGGGACTAAAATGTGAAATAAATGAAATGTATGGACTTGTATGAGCATGGGTAACATTCAACCTAAGCATGATGTGTGCAAATTTTACATGTTTTGTGTTTTATGCAAATTGGACTAATTTGTAAAAAAGTGTGAAATGTCAGAGGCAAAATGGTAATTTTCCCATTTATGTGTTTTTGGACTAAATTGAATGAAATTATTTTTGAATGAGTTTAATTCGAATATGTTTAGATCAAGAACCAAAGAAATCGGATTTAGATCGGGAGAAAACCAAAGTTGTCGAATAATTATATTGTTTTGATCATCGTTGTCTGAGGTAAGTTTATAAGCAAATAGACGTTGTTAATTTTAAATAAATACAAGTTATACATGCTGAAAAGAAACATGTAAAATATATATATATGGTACCTAAATGTGTATATGCTTGGGAAGCATGAATAGATGTGAATGTGATTTGTTGATATTTAGCACTGAGTGTGCGAGTATAAAATAGCTACGACTATACGAATGGCACTAAGTGTGCAAAACTAAAATGATGGTGATGGAATAACGGGCACTAAGTGTGCGATACTGAGACCAAATTGGTTTAATGCAATGGCACTAAGTGTGCGGATCCATTGAGTGATAAAAGGTGATTGAACGAGTTAATACATCGAGCTTTAAAGTGGTAAATATGATATATATAAGTACGTGATAGTACATGTATGTGATAGTTAAATGCTCTATGATAACAAGGTAAGTTGGCTATTTGATTTGTGATACAAATTATATATGATGCAAATGAAAGTATATGTATATATGAAAGTTTATATTCGGCCAAATGGTAAATATATGTGATATCATAATTTTGATTTATGAGCATTTATATATGAATGAATACATTCAGTAAAGGATGTGTATATGACCTTGGAAATGAAAAATAACTATATTATTATCTACATGTGTATTCGGCTAAGTTGAATTTTGATTCATAGTTATATGTTTGATATATGAATTTTGCCAGCTTGAATATGTATATGTGAATATGATAGCATAATTATGTCTTGTTATATTGAACTATTAATGTCATTGAGTTTTTTATTTGCTGATGACTTACTAAGCTATGATAGCTTACTGTGTGTATATGTTTGCCTCTATTTTATAGATTTTGGAGACTAGTTACAGGCTCGGGGATCATCAGTGAAGTCTATCACACGATCATCTATTTATCAGTACTTTTAAAAGTTAAATTTTGATACTATGGCATGTATAGGCTATACTACTTTTTGGATATATTTGAAGTTGTGTATATAATATGCCATGCGAAAATGGCTTAATATTTTGTTGTGCTTGAATTTTATGTCTTGATCAAATTATCGACATGTTTGGTTTTGGTGTTTTGATTATGATTCATTATGTGATTTGGTATCAAGGTAATTCGTTGTGGCATAGAGATGAAGTGAAATTGTTATTGTGTACTTATATTAAAGTTTGGTATGATTGATATGGAATGAGTTTATCTTGGCAAAAATGCTAATGATATATATATATATAATTGATCAATGAATTCGGTTATGACATTAGATATAAGTAATGTGCAATTTATTGATATATGATATGTGTGAGATATGCTTGTTATCATGATTGGATGTATTCGGTAATTGAGATTGAATTTGGTTTATTATTTAATATGTGGTAGTCGTATATTGATTTGCCATGAGTATATAGTTAATTGAATAGGCAAAATACAAAATGAGTCATTCATTAAGGAATAGTCATTTGGGTTGGAAATGTTAGTATTTAAGTTGATTAAATGGAACATTATGAACTGGATGTAAATTTTGGTTATATGTATATTTATGTACTTAGCCAAATATGTATTCAATGAATTGGTCTTATGAATGACCTCTGATACATCACAAGATAGGTATTATTAATATGTATAGATTTGCTTTGATATGTTTAAAGCATTAGTTAATTGTTTGCTATATTATATGTAAATAGACATATTTGTGATGAGTTTGACGTGAAAGGTAAACTATGATTGACATATTGGTTTGGTTCTATGAATGTTTGTGCGTGTAATGCATGTAAAATGATTGAGTAAAGCTGAAAGTGGACATTGGTTAAAACCTAAGTATTAAGCATGTTTACACTTGGCTAGAACATGAAATGACCAAATGAATAGTAATTTGTGTTTTAAGGAATTATGATGGTTTTATGCAAGTTAGGTGAATTGTTTTTGAGTTTTAATTATTTTTTTATATGCATCTCTTAATATTTAATAATGAATGGAGTGGCTTAATATTAGATGTTTTAATGATGCTCAAATTGAGTAATAAATACTCATGTATTATATTTGAGTGGTTATTTAGTAAGGCTTATAGCTCATTTTTAATTGAAATTGGTTTATGTTTATAGCTGAATGTGAGATTGCCAACAATGCTATGTGATATGAATTATTGCTTAAATTATTCCATGTATAAATTTATGCTAAGAAATTGTAACACCCTGAATTTGGGCCTAGAAGTATTGGGCCTTGAGTCCGGGTTTGGGTAGAAGATGGCCCGAAATAAAATTATTGATGTTTTAAATTTTTATGGAAAATTATTATTACTGTTATTATTTTGATGTTTAGGTTAGTTTTTAAATAAATTAAGAAGGATTTATAGTGTGGGAAAAGTCTTGGGTTCGATCCAAGACTCTAGCAAAAAAAATTAAATTTTGCTTCATTAGGGGAATCTGGGCAATAGGGCTTATTTATAATTTAGGCTGAGTTTAGGCACAAAGGAAGTGCCTGGCCCAGTGGCTAAGCATGCTAGGAGGACATGGGAGGTGCCTAGGTTCAAGGCACGACGCGTGCAAAACGTCTATTTTTTTAGTAAGCGGGTTGTGATGAAATAGGCTTAAAAGAAGCTACAACCAAATTATGCCACAAGAGCGCCTGTGGCATAGTGGCAGCAGTGCGTTAGGAACTCCAAGGTGACGCGAGTTCGAGTCCAGACGTAGGCAAAATTTTAGTTTTATTTTTAAAACAGTAGAGGCTTCAACGGGTAAGGTTTAACATTAAATGCCATTGTAGTAGGGTAAAGAAGAAGCTGCGGCGCAGTGGCCAGCAGCGTGCTTGGTTACCTGGAGGTCCCGTGTTCGAGCTGAGGTGCGCACAGGAGGATGGCCTTTTTGCTGTGCACGGGTGGAAGAAGCCATGCGAGATTGAAACTCCCCTTGGCAGCAGATTGGGTCGGCTGAATCGGTGGGAAGGCTGTTACTAGTCGGTGGGAAGGAGTTGGGATAAGATTCAAACGTCGTATTTTGCTAAAATCATAGAGTTTGATTTTGAAAAGGACTTTGATGCCGAATTAAGGACTCATTCGACTATAAGCGTTAGGTGTCGATTGCTTCTATTATTTTGGGGCCTTCATGAGTTATTTTTCTTTGAGATTTGGGGTATTTTTTTTAGTGTGTTAGCCAACTTTGATTTTATTTTTCTTTCAATCGGGTTTGTTACTTTTTATTTATTTACTTTATTTTATTTATTTCCTTTTGGCTCACCTTCTCTTTTATTTTCACCCAAAAGCCGAATCAACTCTTTCTTTTCTATTTTTTTCTAAAAGCCAAATCCTATTGAAACGACCTTTCTTCTCAAGTCTACTTGTCGACACCTTCTCTTTTCCATTACAACTTCTACTTTCTCTTCTTTTTTTCATTATACTCAAATCTGAAACCCCCATATTTTAGTGATTCAGGAATTAATTTTTAGATCTATTTTCTACTCGTGTTTAAGTTAGATTGACAGTGGATCTGAGGTTAGAAAAGTGTTGGAAACGCTTCTGACAAGTACGTCTTTGGTGGTAAGTATTCGGATCTTATTTTTCATTATTTAGTAATTCGAGAAAAAGTCTATGATCCCTAAATACTTTAGGGAGGCTATTGATTTTGGTCAAGATTAAAATTAGTATTTTCATTCTGTTTACTATGTGTTAGTGCGAATCGAAGGCTAGCGATCAAGATCTATTTGGAGGCTAGTAAGATCAATGGTTTCAAAGCAGTCTAGATCTAAATCTAGTAGTTAAAGATCGACAAGGTAAGTCGTTAATAATGCCTTATTTTGGCCGAATGTGGTAAGTGATTTCTACAATAGTTTTTATGGATTCATAATCTAATATGTCAGTGACCGGTTATAGGTTAATCGTGAGGGAGATCTCGTTAGCGTTCATTATAAACAGGTGTGTATCGAACACCCATCTTTAGCTTAATTTGGCAAAGGCCAAAGTGACCGAAAAGTGACCGAAAGTAACCAAAAGTTTGGCACTTTGTGGGCTTGTGAGTGTACAAATTCTCATAAGACGGTAGGAATCGATGGAACTGTAATCGCAAGTGGTAAGATGGCTGAGTGCGCGATTTTGTGCACTTCGATAGTTGGGCCTCGATGGGCTAAAAATGGGCCCAATGGGCTTACGAGCCCATATGTGTGAAAATGGGTAATAAATGTGTACTGATAGACTGTAGGTTCAAAATTGTTTAAACTGGTAAATTGATCGTAAAATTTGGACTAAATGGGCTTAAGTTGCTAATGGACACGATAGGGCCCATTAGGGGATTTAGGGCCCAGTAACTAAAAATTGTTAAAATAAGTTAAACAAGCTACTGAGATGGAAGTAGGGTTATTAGTGATTGAAATATGCATGAAACCTTAAAAATCAAAATAATTATTGAGATACCCCTTAAGGGTGAGAAATTACAGTTTTACCCCTAGGTGCAAAATGATTATTATACCCCTAGGGTTAAGTTTGACTGAGATTGCATGTTTTACTATTTCTATACATTGTATGCCATGACATGTTTATTTGATGCATGGGGGTTGGGTTATATGGTCGGAGGAAGTGCTAAGTGGCAGTGACACGAATATCGAAAAGGGGCTTTGCCCTAGTTTACCGAAAGAGGCAATGCCTCGTATTACCGTTCTGGTGGCTTGACCACACTATATGATTATGCAGCTATGCTGCCACCGTGGAGAGTAGCAGTTGGGTGGGTTGAATAGTTCTCCCCACATGGAGAGGTTGGCTGGTACGGGTGGAGAGTAGCGGTTGGGTGGGTTCAGTAGCTTCCCCACATATTGATATGGGTTTTTGCATGCATATCTGGTTTGTTATGGAATTGGGCCTATGGGCCATACCGTTTACCGTAAAAGGCTTCGGCCCAGTGAAATTGTATCTGAAAAGGGCTAAGGCCCAGTAACTGATATCTGGAAGGCTTCGGCCTAGTAGTGGTTGAGACTAGATAGGGCTTAGGCCTAGTGGGCTTCAGCTGATTTGGGCTCTAGATGGGATTCTTTACACACTGAGTTTAACAAACTCACCCCCTTTCTTTCCATCCTTGCAGGTGAGCCCTAGACGGTGGACTTGGAGCTGGAAGGGATTCAGAGTGGCCACGAAGACTACATTTCTAGTTTTGAGTTAATTATTTCATTATTTATTTAATCGTTTTATTTCCAATTTGGGTTTGTAATAAGGCCACTCTAATCATTTTAATTTGGGTTTTTATTTAATTTGTTTTTAGCTTAAGTATGATATTGTTTAAATCGTTTTGAAATCGGATAGCTCTAAGGTGCGCTTTTATAAAAGTTACTTGTTTTCAAAATATCACTATAACAGAGCAAAGCTTCCGTAACGTAAATGTCTTCCGCAACGTAAAGTTACTTGTTCATGGACAAGTCATAAGGTTAAAGTGTGGCAATGGATATGTGCATGTCTAGGATTGGATCTAGGAAGAGCCTGGTACTTAAGAGGTCCGAGTGACCCACCTCCTCTTCTCTTGAATCCTACCTGGTGCTTAGTATCCATTCACTTTAAGCCATAACGAAGAAGGTCTGATTATTTCAATGAACCACGTTTTGAAAAAAAATAAACAAATACAAGCTAAGGTTTTATACAAGTTTAACGGTAGTAGTTTCTAAACACTAAGAAGGGTGTTCAATGAAAACATGGTTTTCGAAAAACACTTCAATGTGATACACCAGACTTGGCCGTAACGTTTGGGCCGAGTTTGGGGTGTTACAGAAATGATACAAATAACTTTGATATGCACATATGATATGTATTATTATGAAATATTGATATTTTTGTATATGGATTATGTGGCTTTATATATATGTGTATGTGCGTGTGTGTGTTGAATGATATGAATTGTTTGGTAAATAATTATGATAACTATATGATAATATTTGATTAGTTTAAGAGTTTGAGTACATGTATGTATACTATTGATCGAAAGTTGTGTCTTGTCCAGTAACACCTCGTAACCTCATTCTGGCGATGGATACGGGTTAGGGGTGTTACACCTATCGTCGCATTAACTCGATTTATGGATTCCCTAATTAGATTTGACTCTAATCTGGCAAATTTATGTCGTCTATTTCTAGGGTTGCAATCAACTCCTCTCAATTATGCTAGATTTACTCTTAAATAGGGACTTTTGCTCCACTGAATAAGTATATCAAACTTGAATTAATATCTTGAAAAATATTAAAGCAAGAATTAAGAACACATAATTAAGAACAAGAACAAGTATTTATCATGTAATTCAGATAATTAAATAATAAGATCCATTGTAGGTTTCATCCTCCCTAGGTATTTAGGGAGTTTAGTTCATAATAATGGAGGAAAACATCTCAAAACTAGGAAAAAAAACAAAACATAAAAAAACCCAAAAGCTTCAAGAGAAATTGAATGGATATCTTTAGTCTTAAACGAGATACTGCTTCTGAGATTGAATCCATTAACGTTCTTCGAGTAATTGCTTTGCTCTACTCTGTGCGTTATTTTAGGTCTTCTTCTAGTATGTATTTATAGATTTTAGAATGCTTAGAAACCCTAAAAGTTGGCTTTTTTCACGTGTTTGGGAAATCGGGAGTGATATCGACACGGGCTAGCACATGGGCGTGTTACCTGCCCTTGTGGATCACATGGGTGTGTGCCTAGCCCATGTGGAAAATGCCCAGGCTGTGTGGATCCTGAAAACTCTAATTTTGGCCCCCTTTTTTGCTCCTTGTTCTTCCAAATGCTCTCCTAAGTATAGAAACATGAATTTAAGGGATTAAGAGCATCAAATTCACTAATTTATATAATTAATCATCCATAAACACATTAAGAATGGGATTAAAATATGTTACTTTTATATTTTATCAATTTCTATAGTCTAAAGTTTTATGGAATGATTTCGCTAAAATTTCATTCAAAAATTTTGGTGTTTGGGAACTCAATTTAGTCGAAAGGACTAAATTGTAAAATGTACAAAATGTGAATTCTATAGGTTAAAGGTGCCTAATTGTTATGAAATTTTAAATTGGAGGTCCTTAAATGGTAATTAGACCATTAGTTAAGTTGGTGGACAAAAATGGACATGGTTAGGTATGTTTCTAAAGTTTTTCATTAAGGGCATTTTAGTAATTTAGTGATTTAAATGAATTAAAAAGCAAAATTAAAAGCCAATTTTGCTCACCTTCAACCCCACGGCCGAATTTCACAAGGAGAAACCATGGCTGGGGTTTTTTCAAGCTTCCAAGCTCGATTGTAAGACTATTTTAGTCCCGTTTTTAATAATTTTTACGTTTTTGAGATCTTTGTAACTTAATCTAGCTTTTCCAAGGATTAATTTGAAGTATTACTAAAGTTTAAAATTTTACCCATGTTAGATATTTGTGTATTTTGATGTTTAATGGTAGAAAATGCATGTTTGGTGTTAGATAAACGACTTTTGCTGAGAGATTTTTAGTAAAAATGTAAAAAAGGACCTATTTGTAAAAGTTATAAAATGCATGTAAAAAATGTGAATAAATGAAAAATGTGTGCTCGTATGAGTATGAAAAAGGTTCAGCTAGGCTTGGGTAATGAAGAAATTGAAAGAAATTCATTTTACGAGCCTAGGGACCAAAGTGTAAAAATGTGAAACTTTAGGGGCAAAAATGCCATAATATGATTTTGGACTGATTTGAATAGTATAATGATTAAATAAGTTAAATGTGATATTATAGATCGAGTAAAACGGGAATTGGATCCAAAATAGGGGAAAATAAAGTTTTGGCTTAATCGACCAAATTCGTCGATACAGCAAATGAGGTAAGTTCATATGTTAATAAATGTTATTAAATTGTGTACTATGTGTATTATATAATTGATTAAATTTTGGAACTTCAATTAAATGTTCGAAACAAGTAAAAACACAGGATCTACCACAATCATTTTATAACGAAAGACGAATTGACAGTAAAGACCATGGTTGGACCATGGCAAGTCGTGATTTCGTATAAGACCATAGTTGGGCTATGGCATCGATATGTGATTCCATGTAAGACCATATCTAGGTTATGGCATCGGTATGTGATATGTGATTTCGTGTAAGACCATATCTGGAATATGGCATCGGTATGTGATATGTGATTTCATGTAAGACCATAGCTGGGCTATGGCATCAATATGTGATTACATGTAAGACCATATCTAAGATATGGCATTGTACTATGCATATGTGATTCCAGGTGCTAGTCTTATATGTCCTGCCAGTGGCTAGGTATTCCGGCATTTGTTGTGGATACCTGACAGCTTGTGTGAGCAACACTGTGTAGCTACGTACCGACCGACAGCTTGTGTGAGCAGGCCCGTGAACAGCTTGAAAGCGAGCCTATATGTGAAATGAAATGTGAGGTAGCCTTGGCTACAAATGTGGCACTTATGTGCAAGATTTTGGGTACCCTTAATGATTTTGAATGATTCAACGACAAAGTCAAGACGAGAATTTAGGTACTGCTGAATTAAGTAAAATAGGTATGTACAAAAGCTATGCAAAAATCGAATGGAGGTAAATTAGTGAGCTTATAGTGTATCATGTATATGATATGAGAAAGATTTGTGTATAAATATGCTTCATGCCATATTGTGTTTATTCAACTATATTGGAATATGAATTGAAAGATATATGAGATATGAGTTATAAATGTTTTACTATACATATGTATGGCACACAATGTGTGAAATAACGCTTTATGGTAATATTTCACCTAATTCACCCTGGTTAAAGAAAATGCGATAAGTATTAAATCGAATGAAGTTTTATGGGTATTCGATTATGTGTATTCATAAATGCCAGCAATTTGTTAAATATGCATTTGATCCTTACAAACATAGAAATGAGTAAACTTGTGAAACTTATGGTTAATTATGTGGTTGGACTTGTGTTATAAATGTGAAGTTAAATGAATTTATATGTTAGTTTGAAAATGTATAACAAGTGTTTATTCTATAAGTTGTGTTTATTATCATACGAGCTTACTAAGCTTCATAGCTTACTTTGTGTTATTTCTCCTATGCTTATAGGATTTTGAAGACTCGCTTGGGTTGGAAGATGTCGGAGATCTCATCACACTATCCAACTATTGTATCGGTAGTTAAATCTTGTGAAATTGGTTATATGGCATGTATAGGCTAGTTGGTTTATGAAGTGTATAGGTCTTTTTGGCTATTTAATGCCTAACTGGGTTTAATATGAATAGCCAAGTGTTTTGGTTCATAAATGATGTAAATGTTTGTAACACCCCTTACCCAAGCCCGACACCAGGATGGGGTGCGAGGCATTACTATACTTAATCCTACTTAAACATATAAACTCGGGTGTGTTTCGAAACCAATCTGAGAACTTTCAGGCACTTAGGAAATTTTTGCTTGAAACGGGGCCACACGCCCGTGTAGAATTGGACACACTCGTGTGGGCAGGCCGTGTGGTCACACACACCCATGTCCCTAGCTTGTGTCAAATTTAATTTTCTTTTTGAACTTACAAGGGTTTTCACACGACACACCCGTGTCTCCAGCACGTGTCCCTCACACGGCCTAGACACACCTGTGTCATCAAACCGTGCTACAATCTGACTTTACTCAAACACTAAATTGGAATTCAGACGGCCCAAGCACAGGCCTGTGTGCTCTGCTCCTACGCAGCACTAACTTAATTAATTTGGATGCAGGGGACACATAGTCTATCAACATGCCCATGGGGGATGACCGTGTGTCACACACAGCTTAGGCACACGCCCGTGTACCCACCCATGTGGACAAATTTAGGCTATTTTCCAAGCCTTTTGCCACCCTAAAACATAACCAACACAAAGCCAACTCCAATAGGGCATCATAAACATTTATAAACATCCAATACTTACAATCTAAAGCATTCGTCCACATCCACCTTTCCTACCAAAACATGCAACTTGCACTATAATCACTTCATCATCATTGCATAAAATTAACTTAAACAAGATTAGCCCATTGTCCAAAGGCTGTTACAACAAGACTTGAATAATACCAATAGCCAACACATTTGGCTACTCAAAATAACACATACCAAAATGATAAAGTTTTCTATACATGCCATACTAAAAAATAGCTATTTATACTATACCTAAAATGGACGACTTGATAGTGTGACTTCGAGCTCCGACTTTAACGATCCCCGAGCTTACTTGGCAATCTATATGGAAGAGAGAAAGAAAGGGAGTAAGCACATTTATGCTTAGTAAGTTGCATGAAATAAAATAGCATCATGATTCATGACTATAACATTCAATGTAAAGTAACAAGAAATGTTATAACTTTCTCTATGCAATAATAGAGCTCACTCATACTCTTTCTTACCAATTCATTCATGTCATTACATATTCTTACTCATGCTTTTCTTATCATCGTACTCATAACACCCTGTACCATTTCTCGTGACTTAGTCGTGTACACTTGTATCACTCATCACAAAGCTTTAGTCTTTCTCGATAAACTCATTTACTTACATACTTCTCTTGTTAATTTACTTGGAATACCGAAGGATACCCAAATGTCATTCTCATGGTAAGATGCCAAAGCCATATCCCGGATATGGCCTTACATGAGATCTCAAGTCGATGCCTAAGGCATATCCCAGATATGGTCTTACACGGGATCTCGTATTGATGTTGATGCATGTCCCAGACGTGGTCTTACACAAGATCGTAAACTGATGCCGATGCCATGTCCCATACATGTTCTTATATGGGATCTCTCTTAGATGCCAATGCCATGTCCCGAACATGGTCTTACAAGGTATCTAAGTCTCATCTCGATACCGATGCCATGTCCCAAACATGGTCTTATACGGGACCTCATGTTGATGCCAATGCCATGTCCCAGACATGGTCTTACATGGGATTTCATCTTGATGCCAATGCCATGTCCCAGACATGGTCTTACATGGGATCTCAGTTCGATGCCGAAGCCATGTCCCAGACATGGTCTTACACGAGACCTACATAACTCATGTCATGATTTCGGTATCCTTCGTATTCTTTAACATTTTAATCGGGATTTCTAAACTATAATTCATCCTTTCGTAATGGAAATCATATTAAACATTATTCATGGAAATTTACAAAATTTCATGAAATATTATCATCATAATTTACATAATGCTTAAAGCTAATTTATTCCAAACAACTTACCTCGAATCCAAAATGCGAATGGATGCTCGGTTTAATCCACCACCTTACTTTTTTCCATATTTTAGTTCGGGCTTCTTGTTTCTTTATCTAAATAGCAAATTAAAGTTGTTTAATACTCACATTGGCGAAATAGCCCATAATTAACACTTTGGAAAATTTTCCCTTAAACTTTTACATATTTGCAAATTAGTCCCTAGGCTCGTATAATGAAATGCACTTATTTTCTTAGTTACTCAAGCCTAGCTGAACTTTATTAATGCTCATAACAGCCCTTATTTCTCATCAGTTCACACTTGTACTATACATTTTCATACTTTTACAATTTAGTCCCTATTAGGGAGTTTTATGAAATATTACTTAGAAAAAGATGTTTACTCCACTTCAAACTTTCATATTCTACCACTAGACATCAAAATAGTTTCATGTCATGCATGGGTATATTTTTTAATATAAACCCTAGCTCAAATTAGGTAGAAATAGCTTGATTAAGCTACGAGGATTTCAAAAATACGAAAAGAATAAAAAACGAGGCTAAATTGCATTTACATGGAGCTTGAAAATGAAAGAAACCCTAGCTATGGAGGGCTTGGAAATTTCTGCTGGTAAATGGAGAAGATGCACTTATTTTTGGTTTATTTTCCCTCTTTATTACTTAATTTTACCAAATGACCAAAATGCCCTTATAGCCTTTTTTTAAAATTTTACCCTTCCTTAGGCATTTTTGTCCATCAAGCTATAAAATGGTATAATTATTTAATAAGGACCTCTAATATTTTTTATAATGCTATTTCATACTTAAACCTTCTAGAAACTTATATTTTGCAACTTTTGCAATTTAGTCCTAAAGGACAATTTAACCACTATTTCATAAAAATTCTTTCATGAAATTTTCTCACTATCATGCAATCATGTCAATAACTTAATAATAATCATAAAATATATTTTTCTAATTCAAATTTGTGGTCTTGAAACCACTATTCTAACTAGGCCCTAATTCGATTTGTTTCAATTCTCCCCCTTTAGGGATTTTCGTCCCCTAAAATCTTACCAGTGAATAAGTTGGGATATTGATTTCTCATGGTTTCTTCAAGCTTCCATGTTGCCTCTTCTACCCCATGTCTTTGCCATAATACTTTCACAAGGGCTATACTCTTATTTCTTAATTGATTGACCTCTCGAGCTAGAATCTTAACCGGTTCCTCACCGTAAGTTATGTCTAGCTAAATCTCAATTTTTGTCGAGGTAATCACATGTGAAGGATCTGATCGGTAGCGTCGCAACATAAACACGTGAAATACATCATGAATATTTTCCAACTTAGATGGCAAAGTTGGCTGATAAGCTACCAGTCCTATCTTCTCGATGATCTCATATGGTCTGATAAAACGCGGACTTAACTTGCCATTTCGGCCAAATCTAAGAACTTTTCTCCACGGAGATACTTTCAGAAACACTTTATTCCCAACTTGGAACTCTATTTCCTTCCTTTTTAAATCAGCATATGACTTTTGTCTATCGAAAGTAGCTTTCAAGCAGTCTCAAATCACTTTTACTGTAACACCCCAAACCCAACCTAGAAGTTAAGCCCGAGTCTAGTGTGTCACATTAAAGTGTTTTTAGAAAACCGTCTTTTCATTGAAAACCCTTCTTAAAGAAATTTTAAAGAGATCACCATTTTGTCTATCTTTGATTAATCAAATTATGAAAAGTAGTTTACTTTGGTAAAACATAATGATTGCAGAAGCTTTGTTTAAATTCTCGTTTGATGCAAAAATGTGGTTTTTGAAAAACAGATATCATTTTGTAAAATGCGCTCTAAAGCTAACAGACTATAAACATGCAGATAAATAAACCCAATATTTAAAAGAAATTTAATAGCGACCTTATTACAACCCAAAATAAATACCATAAATAAAATAAATGAGAAATCAAAAACCATATAAAAGTAAAGTGTAACAGGAAAGTGTGGCCACCTCCAAGTCCATGTAGCACCGAATCGTCTATGCCTCAGAATTACCTATACAGTTAAAATAATTGGGTGAGTATACGAATACTCAGTGTGTAATCCCGGCAATAACAATATAACAGAATCAAAATGGGCTAAAGCCCATAACAGTAGCATGTCACAATCAGTGGGCCTAAGCTCATTATAGTAAGCAGTATAGCATACAATCAGAATCTAAATACAGTATCAGTATAGCATACAATTAGAATCAAATACAGTATCAGTATGGCATGCAATCAGAATCCTACCCATCTATCCGCTACACTCCATCTCCTTCCAACCCTACACTCCGTGTGGGGATATAATCAACCCACCCAACCCTACACTCCACAGTGTAGTACCGATGCGACACTATCAATAAATTGCAGCAGAGCTGCCAGTATATTAGGCTATAAGCCTAAGAATAATGCAGCGAAACTGCCAAAACAGTACACTTCTTCTAAAAATATATATCCCATCCCCCATGCAATGCAACATACTCAATGTCATGAAGTGTCACAATATAGAATATACACACATACATATATATAACAGAATATACACAACAATTCAAACATTACATAGGGTCAAAATAGATAACTTACCCACGAGGGATATTTTGGTCATTTGCCCCTACCCTTAAGGGCATTTCAGTCATCTAATAGTGTGGTCCTTCTATAGTGAAGGCCTATTTGTAAGCCTATGGTCGTCTAGCCACACATGCAGCCAAACAGTCCAGAAATTCGATAATGGGTTTTAAACCCATCTAGCGGGCCTACTGGCATATTGGGCTCATTGGGCCCATTTCGACCCAAATCATGAAATCGTTCATGAAAACTGATTTTCGATGTAAGGCCACAAACCATGGCCTCAATCAATCACATGAGCGTTCCCACGCCCATATGGCCAACATACGATTCGTTGGTTTTTCGACATTTGCCATTCCGGCATTTGCCATTCCGGCATTTCACCATCGAGATTTAAAGTGTGATTAACACACCTAAATACGTGCTGTGCAATTAACTCCCTCGTACAAACCTACAAATCCATCAATGCCTTATTAGTCAATAGTCACAAGGGTTAAATATTTCCAACCCTTAATCCAAAGTACACACCACCTCACCTTTTGCGCATGAATGATCTTGAATCTCTTAAATCAATCGACTACAATCAATAACACTACTTGGTTGAATACCTTAAACGACATACATCTTATTAGACCCCATCACTTAAGAAAACATGTCTTACAATCCCAATATATAAACCTATAGAGTATTCAGCCAACAACACTTACCCACGGTTCTATCGATAAACCACTAACAAGATTCGGTAGGTACAAGATTGTTAGGGGTTTCTCTTATAATTGGCCCATGCTCCCTTTAAACAAATCGATCCCCTAATCACAATCAATCAAAATACAATGCCATAAGACCCTCACTTAGAAGAAAGTAATTAATCACATAAGGGTACATGTAATTTTCCAAACAATGTAATCAACACTTGCGATTAAGATACTTACCCAAAACTAGAGATCGTTCGCAAAAGAAAGGGATTCGAATCTCGATCCTATCAACAAAGATTTAGATTTGGCAGATTGATCAATAACAAAAATAAGAAACAAGAGAAAGAAAGGTACAATCCTTCAAAAAGGAGAAGGAGCAAATTGGCTAAAGTATAATCGGCTACTATTACACAAGGGAAAAAAGAGACTGTGAATGACAATGTGCAATCGGCCCAAGCAAGGAACAATGGTGAGTTCGCAAAACAAAGTAGGTAGGCAAGAGGGTTTCAGTTTTTGAGTAACCAAAAGAAAAGGGTACTCCACAACGAATCAGATAGACAAGAAAAGCAATATAAAAGTCGGCTAAAATGAAGAATGAAAAGAATAGAGGGAGACTAAGGCTAAAGGTGCAATCGGCTTTTGAAAATATCCAAAGAGAAGTCAAGGTGACCAATGATACAATCGGTTTTTGCACAGTCCAAATAGAAAATAAGATGTTTGAAAGAAAAAAAGTGTATGTTCTAGTTCAAACAAAAGGAGTGGAGACGAATTTGATTGGTATTCAAAAGAATGGAAAGGAAAAATACCAAGAGGGGAGAAAGACCAAATCGACACAAGTGCCTATTGTGCTAAGCAAGAAGGTGGTGCATTCGATTTTGCTAAGCCAAAGAGAAATGAGAGAGAGCAAAAGCAAGATTGTGTCGGTCAAAGCTAAAAGAAAAAAAGGAAAGCAATCTTCTAACCCACAAGAATGCAGACAAATCCTAGCTAAAAACACCTTAATTGGCAACTAAAGTTTCCCCTCCCATTCAGTCAAAATTTTGAACAAAATGGAAAGCCAAACTTAAAACCTTTATTAGCTATAATTCCCATGGCCGAATATCACCAAAAATAGTCTCACATTGGTCAAAATTTCCCATAATAAAACCTTTATTAGCAGCTAGAAAGTAGCCAACAATCAACCCAAATTATGCCCTTCCACCGCTTTGACTTGCTCATCGACAGAAGCTTCAAGCTCCCACCGCTTGACCATCAGCACTTACCAAATTCAAACAGCCTTGCACGAGCAGCAAAAAATTAACCTTCCACGCTCAGGGTGAGGCTCGAACTCCATACCTCAACTCGTCACTATGCCTTTAACCATGCTGCTGGTCACTGCACCACGTTTTTCTTTACACTATAATAGGGCCATAATTAATTTTAACCTATACCTACTGAAGCTACTATTTTATTCGAGAATAAAAAAATTCCACCTACTATGCAATTCGAACCTACGACCTCCACAAAACACGCCCCTTATACACACACGCCTTGCCACTGTACAGAATCAACTTTCATGCCAATAACCCCACGCAACTAATTTTAAGCCTTCCTTCCCGAATGTCGTGCTGTACTTAAAAAACAATGTTTTTCCCTTAAGTAGACTCGAACCCCTGACCTAGGCGTACAACACACGCCCCCTTACCACTCCTCCACAGTTTCTTTTTGTGTCGAAAATCACCTCCAACTAAATATATGCTTTAAACGCCAGCTTCCATGACCATAAACAAAAATTAAAAGAATTTATGCCATGGCCAGGATTCGAACCTTGGGCCTTCTACATGCTACCAGCGCTCCTAGCCACCAGGCCACTTACTTCTATTTGTCAGGCCTTAACCAAAAATATTTTTAAGCATTCTTTCGCGACGCCAACTTCACACAATGAGAAAAACTAATTTTTTTCTTAAAGTCCCCTTTTTAAATCTAGGGCTTCCTGGACATCCCCAAACGCTCCAAATCATTTAATTAATAATCCAAACATAAAATTTGCGAAAAATTTTTTTTTGACCATAAAAATCTGAATTTCTCCGATACACAAAGCCCATTTCTCCTAAGCCCAAAATCAGGGAGTTACATTTACTTTCTCTTCCGTTTCTTTGACTAAATCAACCTCCTAAATCTAATTTTCCCTAAGTTCAGTCCAATACAAAAGCGTTCGACACTTACGCCCATATAATGCCTCATAAGGCACCATCTTTAGGCTCAACTGAAAACTGTTGTTGTAGGAAAATTCAACCAAGGGTAGATTTTTTCCCAACTACCTTGGAATTCTAACACACAACACCTTAGCATATCTTCATGTACTTGTATTACTCTCTCTGATTGACTGTCATTCTATGGATGGAAAGCAGTGTTGAAATTTAGCTTTGTGCCCAAGGCTTCTTATAACTTCTTCAAAAATCATAACCTGAATCTCGGATCTCTGTCCGAAATGATCGACAATGGTACTCTATGTAGCCTTATAATCTCTGAAATATACAAGCTAGCCAACTTATCAAGTGAATAATCCATACTTACAAGTATGAAATGGTCTGACTTCATAAGCTTATCAATGACGACCCAAGCAACATCTTTCCTTTTTAGTGTTATCGGTAAACCCGTCACGAAATCCATGGTAACACAGTCCCATTTCCACTCGGGAACCATGATAGGCTGTAGTAAACCAAAGGGTACTTGCTGCTCTACTTTTACTTGCCGACAGATCAAGCATCTCAAAACGTACTCGGAGATATCTCTTTTCATATTCAGCCACCAATTTCTTTAAATCATTGTACATCTTGGTATTGCCGGTGTAACACCCCTTACTTGGGTTCGATGATGGAACCTAGCACGAGACATTACCGGACAATATTACAACCAAACATACAAAATCAAACCATGAAATTTTGTTCCAAATTAAAACTTTTTCATAATATATCATATAATCCTTAAAATGGGCCTACGGGGCCCAAAACATGATTTGGGAGTGGTCAGGACCAAACCGAGAACTTGGAAAAATTTTGAATTTTTAAGTAAAAAACAGGGCACACGCTCATGTGAGACAGGGACACGCCCGTGTGGGCAGGCCGTATGGTCACATACGCTCGTGTCCTCTACCCGTGTCGAATTATTGGAAAATTATTTGTCATTTCTAACCTACAAGGTTTTTCACACGACCAAGCACACACCCGTGTCCTTGGCCTGTGTCCTTCACACGGTCTCGACATGCCCGTACGGCCTCCCCGTGTGAAAAACTGGGACATTCTATTTATGATGTTAGCATGCAATTTTGGTCACACGACTACGGGACACGCCCGTGTGATGTCTTTAGTCTTCAAAATTTTCAGGGAAGGTTCACACGCCCTACACACATAGTCGTAGGGGCTGGCCATGCAGCCCTAAGTTAGGCTATTTTCCAAGCCATTCTTTGTCCCAATACACATACAAATTATACCAATTTTATTACCATATTCCATGCACATTTTTAGGCATCTAAATGATCTCATTTAACCATCAATCATCCATTTCAACTTAACCACACACAAACACACCAAACATTCCATGAATTACCTCATAAGGATATATATAAATAACTAATATCATCATTGGCCAAATCACATGGCCTTAATTACAAAATGACTTAACCATTGACAATTGCCACAACATAGCCAAACCAACATGACATTTACAACACCACTAAGCCCCTATACATGCTATAGTCCAAAAGAATACATATTACAATACCAAAAGAACGTTGTCGATAGTGTGGGTGATCTTCCGACGCTTCCCAATCTCCATGATGGCTTGACTACTCTATAAAATAAGGGAGAAAAGAAAGGAGTAAGCTTTTGAAAAGCTTAGTAAGTCTATATGCAAATAGTTAACATCAAACCAACATTTTTAATATCAAGAGTCATATCTCAACATATCAACTTACCACCCTATCTTACCATTATCCATATACCCATCAAGCGCAATATTTTCATTTACTCAAATTCACATGCACCCTTTCACACACATGCAATTTCCCATAATATTACTTCCTTATATAATTACACCTGCGCTTACACACCACATAACCACACTAATATCATTTGTAAACTTTCCCGTTGAATCCTTCAAAATAACATTTGATACTCGGTGGTTTCAGCACATAGCTCCACCAACACATGATCCAACTCTCATGGACACATGGTGAACTCTCATCATCACCCATATGACCTAGCCATTATATCCTGTAGCTCTCGTGTCTACATGCTGTCCAACATTTGGAATCACATATGCGACCTAGCTACATATATCATAGCTCTCGTGTTTACATGTTGTACCCCTAGTAACATACATGTGACCTAGCTATTTTTAGTCCGTAGCTCTTGTGTCTACATGCATACACACAGTATTATGCATGTGACCTAGCTACATATGTAAGAATATCTCGTAGCTTTCTTGTACACATGGTATACATATTGTATTACACATGTGACCTAGCTACACATAACATCTCGTAGCTCTCTTGTACACATGGGTCCTACCCTCGAAAATATACATGTGACCTAGCTACATATCTCTGTATCTTTCGTTTTTCTGATGGTTCAATTGGGAACACCAAATTTCCATAATTCACTAAATCATAAAAGTTATCCAACATTTTCCATATCATACAATAATTTACATTTATGAAATTAAAATAGATGTAATACTTACATATAAACTTACCTAGATAACAAAATGCAGTCTGAAACATTACTCTTACCTAAATCAAGGTCGAATCCTTGATCTTCTCAATCTATAACAACACATTTAGCTAATTTAATAATCAGATTACTCAAAACAGCCCAAAATCTTCCTATAGCAATTTTTGCAATTTGACCCTTAACTTTCTCAATTTTAAACTTATTCTCATACCATTTTCATGCATTTCAAGCCTACCCAAACCACTTTTCCTCTTATAACAGCCCCCACTTTCTATCATTTCACAATTTATGCACATCACATTTCATCTTTTACAAATAAGTCATTTTTACTATTTTCACCAAAAATCACCTAGTAAAAGTTGTTCATCACACTTTAAACTTTCATATTCTACCACTAGGCATCAAAATACATGCATGTCATTTATGGGTAAAATTTTAAACATCAACCCTAGCTTGAAATAGTGGTAGAAATAGCTAGAACAAGTTACGAAGATTTCAAAAATACGAAGAACATTAAAAACGGGGCTAGGAGGTACTTACAATCAAGCTTGAAAGTTGGAAGAAACTCTAGCTATGGTGTCTCTTCATATTCGGCCAAAGGAGGAAGAAAGATGGACAAATTTTGGCTTAATTTTCCTTTTTATTTCTTTTATTAAATAATGACCAAAATGCCCTTCATTAAAAACCTTTACTATTCCACCCTTCCTTGGGCATTTTTGTCCAAACAAGGTTAAAATGGTTTAATTACCATATAAGGACCTCTAATTTAAAATTTCAATCCAGTTAAGTACCTTTATGGATTAAAACCCATATTTTTCACCTATTACAATTTAGTCCAACCTATCAAATTGGACATGCAAACATTAAATTTCATGTACCAAAATTTCACATAATTATTCAAACATCAAATAAACATCAAAACTCAATCAAAAAAAAATATTTTAGACCCCAGATTCATGGTTTCAAAACCACTACTCTATTTAGCCCCTAATTCGGGCTGTTACAGTAGGGGTGGATAGATATACGACTGCTATGTGCCTCATGTAAAATTCTCTGAATGAGCTCATCATCTCTTGGTGCACAATTTTGATCTCGAAACCTTATGCAACTGTTTAAATCAATCTAGAAATCTAAATCGGTACCCAATTCACATTGAGCTTTCCTGGCTTGCAATGCTCAATCGCTTGACTGTGCTTCACAAATCTCTTGAATGAACATCGGTCTAGCTCTTATCTTTGCTAAAATCAAACCATCATCGGTTAGGGACAACTGTGTGCTCATGGCTCTCAAGGCAAATAAGGACTTTCAACTTAAAACATCAGCAACAACATTAGCTTTCCCTGGGTGGTAGTCAATGACCAACTCATAATCCTTTAATAGCTTGAGCCATCTTCTTTGCCATAAGTTCAAATCTTTTTGCGTCATCAAGTACTTAAGATTCTTGTGATCGGTGAATACTCGGTACTGCTCTCTGATCTCGTGATTGTGATGAAGTAATAAAATGATCGTACCTAGAAACTAACTATTATTACGATAAAAGGCAAGTGCACCTATCGAATAGTAGTATAGCTAGTGGTAAGACCAGAATATCAAATCCAAGGAACTAAAAGTACTAGCAATGACTTTCTTCCTATTATCTAGCCTAAGAATAAAATGGGGTTTGGTTATAAACTATCTAAATTAAACTAAAGACACGACAAAGAGTAAATTGGGAAAATTACTTTGGGAAAACTGATTGATAATGACAATACCTAAGGAAGAATCCACCTAGACTTCACTTATTATCTAACTCTGAACTAGACGATTTCTTAATTCGACTTGATCCGTAGAGATCCCTAATTTATGTTAATATCTCCGTCGAGAATAAGAACAACTAATCCTAGGTTGATTAATTGAAATCTCTTTCTAATTAAAACCCCTAGTCTTGCATTAACTCAATCTATGGATCCCCATATTAGATTTAACTCTAATCCGACAACTTTTCATCATCCTATGTCTAGGATTGTGATCAACTCCGCTTAATTATGTTGGATCTACTCTTAAATAGGGACTTTTTCTCCTTTGCCTAAGCACATTCGACTTAAATTAATATCCCGAAAATATAAATTCAAGAATTAAAAAATAATTAAGAACAAGTTAAATATTTATCATATAGTTCAGATAACAATAACAAGATTCGTCTTAGGTTTCATCCCCCTTAGATATTTGGGGTTTTAGTTCATGTTTATAAAAAGAAACATCTCAGAATAAAGAAAATAACAAAACATAAGAAAACCCAAAACTCCTGAAAGGATTGAAGGGAGATCCTCTATCTTGATGTAGATCCTAGCTTGTGAGATGGATCAATCGACTTTCCTTCGAGTAATTCCCTGTCTTTAGCTCTCTGTCTTGGCAGGAAGACTGTACACCCTTGTAGTTGCCTCCTAGGGTCTTTATATAGAGTTTGGAATGTCTTTCTTATCCCCTAAGCGCTTTTTCTTCGTGAAATTGAACTTTATCATGACAGGGACACGCCCGTGTGCCACGCCCGTGTGAGTCAATGCTAGGCCGTGTTCGAGCCTATTAATATGGCACGATTATGTGGGTTACCCGTGTGCTGAACTGTAGGCCATGTTGATTCCTTACTTTGGCCCATTTTCTCTGTTTTTGGCCCGTTTCTTGTTCTTTTCACTCCCCTAAGCTTGCCTGAGTATAAAACATGAAATTAAAGGTTTAAGAGCATCAAATTCCATAAATCAAGGAATAATTCATCCAAAAATAGGCTAAGTATGAGGTAAAAATATGTATAATTTACGGTTTATCACTCTCCATATAAATGGTGCCTCCAAATCTTTAACGTAAACACTATTGCGGCCAACTCCAAGTCATGAGTCAGATAATTCTTTTCATGAGCTTTTAACTCTCTCAAGGTGTAACACCCTATACCCAGCCTAGAAGTTAGGCCCGAGTCTAGCGTGCCACATTGAAGTGTTTTTCAAAAACCATGTTTTCAAAGAAACCCTTCTTAAAAAACTTGTTGCAAACTAAAACTTGTGTTTGTTTATTTTCAAAACGTGGTCAAGTAAAAATTAATCCCTTTTAAAAACATTATTACCTTTAAAACCTTCTTTGTTGCGAAAGCTTAATTTAGTTAGTTGCGGAAGACGTAGTGTTCGAAAACAGTTAACATTTTAGAAAACCACGATTCACCTCTAGCAGATATAATTCAAAGTAAATAAAAACCTTAAAATAAAAATCCAAAAATTATAAAAGGCCTTATTACAAACCAAACCCAAAATAAAGTACTTGAGAGTAAATAATCAAAACAGAAAGCATAAGCAGTGTGTGGCCTTCTCTGAGTCCCTCGCAGCTCCGATCCATCTAAGGCTGGGGATTACCTGTAAGGTTAATAAACAGGGTGAGTTTACGAAAACTCAGTGTGTAATCCCCTACTACAAATACGAATAGTCAGTCATGTAAAAGAATTAAAAAGTTTACCCTACCACAGTTTCAGTATCAATTGGGCCTTAGCCCACTATAACAAACTGTACCAGATGGGCTTTACCCCATTACAGAATCGAAAAACATTATCAGAACTAGAATCAAAATGAGAATCAGAATTAGAATCAAAATTAGAATCAGAGTCAGTATCAGTATCAGAATCAGAATCGGAATCAGAATCAAAATCAGAATCAGAATCAGTATCAATTAACAGAATCAGAATCAGAATTAAAATCGAAATCAGAATCAGAATCAGAATCAGTATCAATTAACAAAATCAGAATCAGAATGAGAATGTGAATGCAATCCCAACCCAGTCTAGCCATCACACCACCCGTACCAACCAACACACCATGTGAGGAATAACTCAACCCACCCAGCCCACACACCAATGGGTAGTAAAGCTGCCAATAATAGAATATCGTGGCAGAGCCACCAGAATCAGACAACGTGGCAAAGCCACTTAACAGAATACGTGGCACAAAGCCATCGATAACGTGTCTATAATTGGCACAAAGCCTGTGATATTGGCACAAAGCCTTCAGTAATGGCACAAAGCCCATAATAACAGTACGAAGCCCACAATATCGATATGAAGCCCACAATAACGACACACAGCCTTCGGTAATGGCACAAGCCCATAATAACGGCACGAAGCCCACAATATCGATACGAAGCCCACAATAACGGCACACAACCTTCATTAACATGATCAGCACTCAGCCATCGATCGGTCCAGTCGTCTCGGGCAACCCGTGCGACCTTATCAAATCAGTACGAATATATGGCTCTTAAGCCTTCAGTAGATCCACAGTCGTCAAGCAACCATGCGATCCTAACAGATCAGATCTTCCTCCATACAAAATCCCAACCCCTGCAACATGTTATGTATGTAGAATGTCATGCCCATATTTGAATCAAACAATCACAGTCAAGTCATTCATATCACCAACATATATTCACAATCAAATCCGTCAAACACACAGTCTAAGTCAATCACTTGCCCATAAGGGCAAAACAGTCATTTAACACCCTAGAGGCAAAATGGTAATTTTACCTCATAGGGGTATCTCAGTAATTCTACCCTATAGGGGTATTTCGGTAATTCTACCCTACAAGGGGTATTTCGGTAATTCTACCCTACAAGGGGTATTTTGGTAATTCTACCCTACAGGGGTATTTTGGTAATTCTACCCTACAGGGGTATTTCAGTAATTCTACCCTACAGGGATATTTAATTAATTTTACCCTACAGGGGTATTTCAGTAATTCTACCCTACAGGGGTATTTCGGTAATTCTACCCTACAGGGGTATTTTAGTAATTTCACAAATGAAGGGTAAAACGGTAATTTTACAAATCAGGAGTAAAACAATAATTTTATAAATTAAGGGTAAAACGATAATTTTACAAATCAGGGGTAAATAGTAATTTTATAAATTAAGGGTAAAATGGTAATTTTACAAATTAGGGGTAAAGCGATAATTTTACAAATTAGGGGTAAAATAGTAATTTTGCAAATTAAGGGTAAAATGGTACTTTTACAAATCGGGGGTATTTCTGTAATTTCACAAATTGGGGGTATTTTTATAATTTTACAAATCAGGGGTATTTCTGTAATTTTATAAATCAAGGGTAATTTGGTAATTTTATAAATCGGGGGTATTTTTGTAATTTTGTAAACCAAGGGTATTTCAATAATTTTGTAAATCAAGGGTATTTCAGAAATTTTGTAAATCGAGGGTAAAACGGTAATTCTATAAATCGGGGGTACTTTGGTAATTTTACAAGTTGAGGGTATTTCAGTAATTTGGTAAACTAAAGTATTCTAAACAGAGATAATAATGCGAATATGCCTAGGGCCCATTCTCGGTCCAAATGAGCCCACACGCTCGTCTGGCCCTTTTAGCCCAAATCTAGCTACAGATATGAGACTCACCTAATCTAGTCCAATATTTACTACACAATCAAGCAACTTATCCACTTAGGCCTATAGGCCCATTGGGCCCACATGGCCCTTTTCGGCCCATCGTGGCCCGGAGTAGCCGTCCTACCGCTAGAGTAGTTAGAAATACACACCTGATAGGAGACTAGAGTTCATCCGCCCTTCGAGCACTTTTAGCCGATGCCCAACCGAAACGAGCCCTCCATAAAGCGAAAGGGATCAGCCAATGAAGGTACCTTTACTCTCCTCATGGTTCTCCCTATTTAAAGCCAGCTTCGCATCGACTTTTATGTTAGCTTCCCAATGTGGGATCCCCCCATTATCAGAGTTTAAACTCAACACCAACTCTTGCCGCACCCTGTTAGCAAAATAAAAGCTCTTTGATTGCCATGAGTTTCGAACCCTGGACCTCCTTGACAACTCTATGACGCCACCTTCCTGCCTCTTATATGGCGCTACTTTGCCACTAGACCACAAGGCTTTTTGTGGCACAAATTCTCCAACAATATTCTTAAGGCCTACCTACTACACCCAGGGTTTAATTCATCTTAAACCAAAATTTTTGCTAGAGTCCAGGTTTGAACCCAGGACTTCTCCAACACTTCTCAGCACACTTAACCACTGAAACAAGCCTTCATTAACAAAATTTACATGCACAACAAAATATTATAGGCTACTTCCAACCGCTCCCATGCTCAAGGCCCAAAACTTCTAGGCCCAAATTCAGGGTGTTACACAAGGCATATGTAATCACATTGCCTTCTTGCATGAGTACTCAGCCCAATTCGATTAAGGATGCATCGCTGTAAACTACGAACTCCTTTTTGGGTTCTAGTTGCACTAAAATAGGAGCTTCAGTCAGTAATGTCTTTAACTTCTCGAAACTTTGCTAGCACTTCTCTGTCCACTCAAACTTAACATCTTTTTGCAAAAGCCTCGTCATTGGACTTGACAAATCTCCGGTAATAGTTGGCCAAGCCTAAAAAGCTTCTGACTTCGGATACAATTCTCGGCAGCTTCCATTCAACAATTGCCGAGATCTTACTTGAATCAACTTTGATGCCATCACCCAAAACTATGTGGCCCAAAAATCTAACTTCATTAAGCCAAAATTCACTCTCACTGAATTTGGTATAAAGTTGTTTATCTTGTAGAGTTTGCAAAACTGTCCTCAAATGTTCGGCATGTTCCTCCTCATCACAAGAATAAATCAGGATGTCATCAATAAAGACTACAACAAATTTATCCAAGTATGGCCAAAAGATACGGTTCATTAAATCCATAAACATTGCAGGGGCATTAGTCAAGCCGAATGGCATGACAAAGAATTCGTAATGGCCATACCTCGTCTGAAATGCAGTCTTCGGAACGTCAAACTCCTTAACTCTTAGCTGATAATATCCAGACCTCAAGTCTACCTTGGAGAACACTGTGGCTCCTCCTAACTAGTTAAATAAATCGTCGATCCTTGGTAAAGGGTACTTGTTCTTTATGGTTACCTTGTTAAATTGCTGATAATCTATGCACAACATCATCGACCCATCTTTCTTTTTCACGAATAATACTAAAGCACCCCACGGGGAATGACTTGGTCTTGCAAAACCCTTATCTGCCAATTCTTATAGCTGAGCCTTAAATTCTTTTAATTCGGTTGGAGCTATTCTATAAGGAGTAATAGAAATAGGCGTAGTACTTGGAGCCAACTCTATACCAAATTTTACCTCTCTAACCAGAGGTAAGCCGGGCAACTCTTCTGAAAATACATCTTGGTACTCGTAAACTACTGGCACTGATGCCATTTTTAACTCTAACTCTTTTATATTCATCACAAAAGTAAGGTAACCTTCATACCCTTTCTTTATACACTTCTGAGCAACCAAGGAGGAAATCACTATAGGCAAACCCTCTGATTCGTCTAACTCTGCTCGGAGAGTTTCACCATTCTTACATTTCAGTTCAATAACTTTCCTACCACAATTCACTACTACATTATGAGTGGTTAACCAGTCTATACCAAGGGTTACATCAAATTCGTCGAATGGAAAAAACATGAGGTTAGCCGGGAAACAATGACCCTCTAATTGTCAAAGGGCAATCTCTACATACTTTATCTACTAACACACATTTGCCTAGGGGATTGGATACTTTTATTGCAAATTTCGTAGGCTCTACTGGTATATTTATGCTATAAACTAGTTTCATACAAAAATATGAGTGGGTAGATCCGGGTCTATCAAAGCAACAATAGAAGTTTCATGGAGAGAAAATGTACCCGTTATCTTATCAGGCGAAGATGCCTCTTCGTGAGTGCAAATGGCGTACGTCCATGCTGGTGCTCTACCCACAGGTCTCGCAGTCTGTTCCTTTGGTGTGCCTCTACTACTCGCTCCCGTACCCGAGTTTCTTTGGGGTCTACCTCTGGAGAGAGCATTACCCGATCTTGCACTCTGATCTTTGTCTTTTTCGACCATCTTGGGGTACTCTCTAATGAAGTGGCCTTGAGAACCACATTTGAAGTAGGCCTGCTCATAAGCTCGACATTCGCCCAGGTGGCATCTACCACATTAGGGACATTCAGGCCTATTGGGTCGAGTGTTACCTACACTCGCAACTGAAGTAGTTTGGGCCTTAGAGACCGAATATTGTTTACCATTGCCCTTGCGTAAAAACCCCGCTAAAGTAGCTGATCATGTGGTAAATTCCTTTGACTTTTTGGAGGAAGATTGGAATGACTTACCAAATGGTCTCTTTCCCAAGTCACGAGACTCCATCTCAGCTTTCCTCTTCTCATTGGCCAATTCCTCGGCGTTACAAGCTCTATCCATGAGCACTACGAGCTCTTTTAGTTCCAGAATACCAACAAACATTTTAATGTCCTCGTTTAATCCATCCTCAAATCTCTTGCACATGATGGCCTCGGTGGATAAACATTCTCTAGCGTATTTACTGAGTCTCACAAACTCACAGTCATACTCAGTTATGGTCATTCGATCTTGCTTCAACTCTAGAAATTCCTTACGCTTCTGATCAATGAATTGAGGACTAATATACTTCTTACAGAACTCTTTTTGGAAGAACTCCTAATTTACTTTCTCCCTTGGTACCACTGACACAAGGGTGTTCCACCACTAATAGGCGAAATCTCGTAGGAGAGATACTATGTGACAGCCCTAATTTGACCCTAGTCAGGAAGTGGCTTCGGAACCACTAAACCGAATCAGAAAATTTCTAAAATGCTATTATTTATGTTTTTATTTTGTGTTTGATCATATGTGAAATTTGGGTGATTTAATTTTTGTCAATTAGATGTTAAATTATAATTGAGGACTTGGTTGCATAAAAAAACTGATTAAATGGCAAAATGTGAGAGTGCCGAATTAAAATGTTCTTTAAATAAAAAGGGGCCTATGTTATTATTTGACCATGCATAAAATGCATGGACACTTTCGGCCTTGAAATAGTGGAGATGCATGAATTTTATCAAGGCCATGATGGTAATTTAATAAATACAACATGCATGATAGGAAAAATTTCAAAGAATTAAGCTTTACTTCTTTCATTGCTTGGCCGAAACTAAGAGAAAAGAGCATAGAAAGCTCTAAAACATTCGACAATGGTGGATTCATTATCTAAAAGGTTTGTAATGTGATTTTTATTTAAATTAATTATGAAATATGGTTTTTTAGTGCATGATATAGTTGACCCATGGTTTTAGTTCATGAATAAAGGTACATAGTTGCATTCGGTCACTTGTGAGAAGTTTAGAAATTTGAGTAAAATTTGTAATTCATGTTTAAATGGTAAATTGAGCTTTGAATTGATAGATTTATGTGTTAAATGATAAAACTGAGAGGTGATTGCAAATATTCTTGAATTTATATGTATTAAACTCGCGGCCATGGTTAAAAAATTGTGCTAAATTATTGAAATCTTGAAGCTATTAAGCTACGAATGAAAATGTGGATGCTTTGGTGTTCTTTTGATGATAAATGATCATGGATCATGGAATTATTAAAGAAATTTGATCTTGTGTTGATTACAAGAAACTTTTGCTTTCGGTTAATGAGGTTTGAGAGTGTGAATTTGTTGTTGAGATATTAGGCTAGCTAGTACCGAAAGGTTTATGCTAAGTCCCGCAGGCCTTGTGCTAGATAAATATCTGGGCTAAGTCTCGCAGGCTTTATGCTTGTAGTAGATCCGAGTTTAAGAACTCGCAGGTTTCGTACTGGTGATTTGAGTAAAGTATGAGATTATAGTGAAATTTAAATGTGTTCGAAACATTTAGCTGGCCAGGTATGTATCACGTACTCGAATGTGATTTTAGATTTGATTGAAATAATTATTATAGTGAAGTATATGTGTTTGAGTGCTCTATTTACAAATGTAATGGTGATACATTTGGCCAAAGTACATTGATATGTGAAAGTATGTGGCTTGTATAAGTTATATGATATTTCAAATTTAATTGAAATTATATGATAGACTTGGCCCTAAGAATATGTGTATATTCGGTCAAAGTATGGAATTACGTAAATTTTAATTTAAATCATCTATGTTATATCAATACCAATTCAAGAGAAGTTAAAATGTTCAGTAAGTGTTAAATGTTGTATAACTGTTCACAAGTGTGCTAGGCCAAATGAGATAATAGGCCAGAGGATTTACAACTTAGAATTGAATGATATCTTTTTAATTAGAGTTTGTATGGTTGTATTGCTTAAAACTTACTAAGCATAGAAATGCTTACTCTGTTTATTTTTTATTCTCTATTTTATAGATCTCATTCGCTTGCTATGGTCTCGGGAAACTTAAAGTCGAAGTCATCCACACTATCTAAACTCATTTCAGTACCATTAGTAACTTAATTTCGATAATGGCATGTATAGGCTCAACTTTTGATTTTGAACAAGTATCATTTTGATGATGCAAATATGTATAGCCATGCAAAAATGGCTTGCCAAGTTACCTTATATATATATGTATAGTTGATGCAAATATATGAATGTATTTGATAATAGTGCACCATGGTTGAATTGAATTGGTCATATGAATAAATTATTGCACTCATTAATACAAGATGACTTATATTCGGCCATGCTTAGGATAAATTACCAAATGAATAGTGTTATAAGCGTTGGTAAGCAATAAGATACTCCATGACATTAGTATAATGTGAAATCAGAAATAAGTTATAACTAGGTCAGGTTTATCAAGCCTGGTGTTAAACGTTGTGATGTATGAATGTATGCATATTCGGCTCTAGTTGACAAGGTTGTGTAATTGGTAAAGTCTTAAAATTTTTACCAAATGAATAGTAACTCTTTGTTAAGACGCATAATTGGTTCAATGTGTATTTTGTTATTCATGAGCATATGCTTAGTTTAATAAGTGTTTGAAGTCTTTTATGAGTGGATGCGGATATTTATTTATACATTTTATTTGAACTTGGTTACATGCATAAGTTATATCTGCAAATGTAAGAGCATGACTTAGGTGTTATGGGTTTATTTAAACTTTGTGATTGTCTAGTAATATCTCATAACCCTCCGGCGACGGATACGGGTGTGGGGTGTTACATTTTTATTGGTATCAGAGCTACGGTTTAGTCAATTCTCAGACTAACGTAACGCATGTGAGTCTCGCCATACATGCCATTTTGTGTTAACGCGATAGTGTGATGACTTGTGACCATTGAAATGCAGTGTTTGTATAGAAATGAATCCCGATCCCGATCGAGTCATAGCGGATGATGTTGAGAGCATAGCGCCTGCTCCTGGCAAGGGACAGCACCGAATGATTCCCAACCAAATACCAGTCATCAAGATAGTGACACGAGACAAGCTTTCTACGCTATGATGAGTGATTAGTTCACTCAATTTATCCGAACTAATCCAGCTGTTCCTCAACCTCTGCCCCCGAATACTCCATTTCTGACATATGTAACCCCTCCTGTGGCCGATCCATTGAGATCGAGTAGACCCCTGGTCGACAAAATTAGAAAATACAGGGCTGAAGAATTTCGGGCTACAGTTAGTGATGATGCTGAGCGGGCCGAGTTTTAGCTCGATAATACAATCCGAGTGTTCGATGAATTATCGTGTACGCCCGAGGAATGTTTAAAATGTACCGTATCCCTGTTACGCGATTATGCCTACTATTGGTGGAATACATTGGTTTCTGTTGTACCGAGAGAGCGGGTCACCTGGGAGTTTTTCCAAACCGAATTTCGCAAAAAGTATATCAGTCAGAGATTCATCGATTAGAAACGGAAGGAATTTCTTGAGCTTAAAGGGGGCCGAATGTCAGTAACCGAATATGAGAGAGAGCTTGTGCGGCTCAACCGATATGCTTGCGAGTGTGTATCATCCGAGGCCATTATGTGTAAACACTTCGAGGACGGATTAAATGAAGACATCAAATTACTCGTTGGTATTCTAGAAATCAAAGAGTTTGTTGTGCTTGTCGAGTGAGCTTGCAAGGCCGAAGAGCTCAGAATTGAAAAGAGAAAGACTGAAGACAGAGCCAGAGAGTTCCGTAAGAGATCCTCAGGAAAGTCTATTCAGCAATCATCCAATAAAATTCGAGATGATTCGGGCCGATCCAAGAATACTTCGAGCTTTTCTAGACGTGATCACCATCGACCACCTGCGAGCTCACGAGCTACTTCAGTCGCCAGTGTTGGCAATGAACGTCGGGACAGATCGGAGTGTAAACATTATGGTAAATGGAACTCTGGGAGCTGTAGATTCCATGAACGCTCCTGTTATAAGTGTGGATTCGCTGACTTAAACGGGTTTCCAACAGTAATAACTTCCATGTTGGTTCAGAAATACGTGAAAAAGGGTTGTGAAGCTTATTTGGCATATGTAGTAGATAGTAAAGTATCCGAACAAAAGCTTGAGACTGTACCTGTGGTTTGTGAGTATCCGGATGTGTTTCCCGAGGAATTGCCGGGATTGCCACCTGTTAGAGAGATTGAGTTCGGCATAGAGTTGGTTCCAGGTACGACTCTGATTTCGATTGCCCCATATCGTATGGCACCGATCAAGTTAAAAGAATTGAAATCTCAGCTACAAGAGTTGACAGGCAGAGTTTTTACACGACTGAGTTTCTCACTCTGGGGCGCACTAGTATTGTTCGTGAAAAAGAAAGACGGGACTGTGAGAATGTGTATCGACTATAGACAGCTGAACAAAGTGACTGTAAAGAATAAATATCTGTTGCCTCGAATCGACGACCTATTTGATCAGTTAAAAGGAGCTTCAGTGTTTTCAAAGATTAATCTGCGATCTGGCTATTATCAGTTGAGAGTTAGAGATTCTGACGTGCCGAAGACTGCGTTCAGAATGAGATACGGACACTATGAATTTTTAGAGATGCCGTTTGGACTCACAAATACCCCTGCAGTTTTCATGGATTTGATGAATCGGGTGTTCAGACAGTATTTAGATCAATTCGTGGTTGTGTTTATAGACGACATTCTGATTTATTCTTACGATGAGATAGAGCATGCCGAACACTTGAGACTTGTGCTTCAGATTTTCCGTAATAATCAGTTATACGCAAAATTCAGTAAATACGAATTTTGTTTGTACAAGGTCAGCTTTTTGGGACATGTAGTATCTGCTTCAGGTATTCGAGTCGATCCGAACAAAATTTTAGCTATTCTTGATTGGAAACCTCAGAGAAATGTTTCAGAAGTTTGGAGCTTTTTGGGACTTGCCGAGTACTACCGACGATTTGTAAAGGGTTTTTCGATGATCGCAACACCTTTGACTAAGCTATTGTAGAAAGATGTTAAATTCGAGTGGTCTGAAAAGTGTTAGAAAAGTTTTGACCAGTTGAAAACTCTTCTGACGGAAGCTCCAGTGTTAGTACAGCCAGAGTCTAGTAAAGAGTTCGTGATTTATAGTGATGCATCTTTGAACGGTCTGGGCTACATTTTGATGCAAGAAGGCCGAGTTGTCACTTATGCTTCGAGGCAGTTAAAGCCTCATGAGCGGAACTATCCGACCCATGATCTAGAGCTAGCGGCTATTGTGTTCGCTCTAAAAATTTGGCCTCATTACCTATTTGGAGAGAAATGTCATGTTTACTCTGATCATAAGAGTCTCAAATATTTAATAACTCAAAGAGACTTGAATTTGAGACAAAGACAGTGGCTGGAATTGCTGAAGGACTACGAACTTGTTATAGATTATCATCCGGGAAAAGCTAACGTAGTTGCGAATGCTCTCAGTCAGAAATCCTTGTTTGCATTACGTGCGATGAATGTATATTTGTCAATAACTGTTGATGATGTATTAATAGCAGAATTAAAAGCAAAACCAGTATTAATATGGAAAATTTGTGAAGCTCAGAAATTTAATGATGATTTGGTGGCTAAGCGAGCTCAGTGTGATTTAAATGTGGATTTAGAGTTTTGAGTTGACGACAATGATTGTTTATCGATTGTGTGTTCCAAGAAATTCAGAGTTGGTTTCGATGATTCTGAATGAGGCTCATAATAACAGAATGTCGGTTCATTCGGGTAGCATAAAAATGTACAATGATTTGAAACGTCAGTATTGGTGGCACTATATGAAATAAGACATCTCTGACTTTGTGTCTAAGTGTCTGATATGCCAACAAGTGAAAGCAGAACATCAGGTGCCTTCGAGATTGCTTCAGCCAATCATGATACCCGAGTGGAAATGGGATCGAGTCACGATGGACTTTGTATCAGGTCTACCATCGACACCGAATAAGAAAGACTCAATCTGGGTTATGGTTGATAGATTGACAAAGTCTGCTCATTTTGTCCCTGTTCGTACCGATTATTCACTTGATAAGTTGGCAGAATTGTATATTTCTCAGATTGTGAGATTGCACGGGGTGCCTACTTCTATCGTTTCTGATAGAGACCCCAGATTTACTTCACAGCTCTGGAGGAAATTGCATGAAGCGTTGGGTACTAAGCTTCATTTCAGCACTGCCTTTCATCCCTAGACTGACGGACAGTCTGCGCGAGTGATTCAGATACTCGAGGATATGTTGAGATGCTGCATTCTCGAGTTTAATGGCTCGTGGGAGAAATACTTACCGTTGATTGAATTTGCCTATAATAACAGCTTTCAAACGAGTATCAAAATGGCACATTACGAGGCTTTATACCGCCGTAAATGCCGTACACCCTTGTTTTGGACCGAGCTCAGTGAGAATAAGTTATACAGGGTTGATTTTATTAGAGAAGCCGAGCAGAAAGTGAAAGTAATCCGTGATAGTCTGAAAGCCGCCTCTGATCGACAGAAATCATATGCGGACTTGAAACGCAAGAATATTGAGTTTTGGGTTGGTGAGAAAGTGTTTCTAAAAGTTTCGCCTTGGAAAAAGATAATTAGATTCGGTCTTAAAGGTAAATTAAACCCGAGATTCATCGGACCTTACGAGATTTCAGAATGAATTGGGTCGATTGCTTATAGATTAATTTTGCCCCCTAAACTTGAAAGAATTCACAATATTTTTCATGTTTCGATGCTTCGTGGATATAGATCCGACCCTTCACATGTAATTAGTCCTTTCGATATTGAAATTCAACCTGATTTGAGTTACGAAGAGGAACCAGTTCGTATTCTGGCTCGTGAGATGAAAGAATTGCGAAATAAAAAGATTCCGTTAGTAAAAGTATTGTGGCACAAGCATGGGATCGAAGAGGCAACTTGGGAACCTAAGGATGCAATGAAAGATCGATACCCTAACCTATTCACCGGTAAGATTTTCGGGGACGAAAATCCCTAAAGGGGGGAGAGTTGTGACAGCCATAATTTGACCTTAGCCGGGAAGTGGTTTCAGAACCACTAAACCGAATCAGAAAATTTCTAAAATGCTATTATTTATGTTTTTATTTTGTGTTTGATCATATGTGAAATTTTGGTGATTTAATTTTTGTCAATTAGATGTTAAATTATAATTGAGGACTTGGTTGCATAAAAAAACTGATTAAATAGCAAAATGTGAGAGTGCCGAATTGAAATGTTCTTTAAATAAAAAGGGGCCTATGTTGTTATTTGACCATGCATAAAATGCATGGACACTTTCGGCCTTGACATAGTGGAGATGCATGGATTTTATCAAGGCCATGATGGTAATTTAATAAATACAACATGCATGATAGGAAAAATTTCAAAGAATTAAGCTTTACTTCTTTCATTGCTTGGCCAAAACTAAGAGAAAAGAGCATAGAAAGCTCTAAAGCATTCGGCAATGGTGGATTCATGATCTAAAAGGTTTGTAATGTGATTTTTATTTAAATTAATTATGAAACATGGTTTTTAAGTGCATGATATAGTTGACCCATGGTTTTAGCTCATGAATAAAGGTACATAGTTGCATTCGGTCACTTGTGAGAAGTTTAGAAATTTGAGTAAAATTTGTAATTCATGTTTAAATGGTAAATTGAGCTTTAAATTGATAGATTTATGTGTTAAATGATAAAATTGAGAGGTGATTGCAAATATTCTTGAATTTATATGTATTAAGCTTGCGGCCATGGTTAAAAAATTGTGCTAAATTATTGAAACCTTGAAGCTATTAAGCTACGAATGAAAATGTGGATGCTTTGGTGTTCTTTTGATGATAAATGATCATTGATCATGGAATTATTAAAGAAATTTGATCTTGTGTTGATTAAAAGAAACTTTTGCTTTCGGTTAATGAGGTTTGAGAGTGTGAATTTGTTGTTGAGATATTAGGCTAGCTAGTATCGAAAGGTTTATGCTAAGTCCCTCAGGCCTTGTGCTAGATAAATATCCGGGCTAAGTGTTGGATCGCCCGGTGCCTCCAAGGCGCAGCGGAAAATTAGAATAATAAATTTTACCGGCGATCCATACCATGGATCCATGTGTAAGGAACGAATCGGGGTGATAAAGGTTTCGAAATTACCGAAACTTCAATCTGAGTAGACAGCGACGCCAAGGCAACGGGAATCCTGAAGCACTATCGAACCAAGCCGCAACCTTTAACGATGTCGGCCTCTACGTAGTCCACCCAATTGACAATGAACGGAAATCTCTCAGAAACTATTTTCAGAGAGTATATCTTTTGACGGCTGCTAGGCCTCACTTTTATAGTTTCGGGATTGCCTATGTATATCCCCTTTAGGGTTTTTACCCTTGCCATATTTAAAACTTTGTGTTAATTGGTATATATTCATAATGAATATTTATTACCATAAATAATCCGAATCATAATAATCGTTATTAAATAAATATAATAACGTTTAACCGAAAATTATAATTACGTTAATTATAATAAAGATTTCGGTAAACTATATTTATTTAAATTTATATATATATGAACCAAAATCATATATTAGAAAATTATGTTCTTGATTATGTGTACAACATCCTTGTACATATAGTATGTTCAATAATTTGATTGCCGAATTTAATTAATTCTATAATTAATTTAATTCATGCGACAACCAGACACAATACCAACTATGTTTTACTCCGTTCATTTCAATTAAAAGGTGTGACCCTATAGGTTCTTGTAACATTAGCAGTAATATTAGAACTATTCTAATATTACAAACAATGAGTGGCATCTAGCAATGCATCATTGCTACCTAAGTTACAAGAAGTCATGATTCGACATAACCTTTTGTGATTAACTTTTCATGCATTAATCCTTAAGTCCAATATCTTTAGAATAGACACAAGTCATGGAATAGTCACACTTGCATAGTCCATCCTATGTTTCTTGATACCTTGAGTAGACTATGATATACAAATAAGTATGACATCTCATATCAACTTATTTGAGCATGGCCATGCATTTCTAGTCTCACTCAATCAAGTGGCCTGAGATATTACTCCTATTATGTAGGAGGGACTTATCCTATATTGATCAACCATATCCCTCTACATAGATTGTGGTATATCCAACATTAGTCTTAATAGAACAACCAATTACAGTGTTCGTTTGACTATATCAAAATATACAACTCACGATGTTGGAATGATGATGATCTCAAGTATGAGGATCATATACATATTAATCACTATGAGTAATATTGTGACAATTACATAATAATCCAAGAAACATACTCATAGCGGGTCGGTCCAATATGTTGTTCTCTAACACACACATTCATGCATTGATTCTGATACTCGATATCAATGACAACTCTTTATCATCAATCAACTACATGTTAGTCTCAATGCATTATTATTGTCCTAGCCAACAATAATACTTGACTAAGGATCTTTTAAGAATAATCATATTATTCTTAGGACATTATTATAAAACAGTTTATTTATGCACACAGAAATGAAACTGAAATAATAATGGCAAAGCCTTATATTAATAAACATGATAAATCAAGTATGTTGTTACAACCATCTCGTGATTGATCTTTGGGCATACTCTTACAATCTCCCACTAGCACTAAGACCAATCACTCATATATCTAATACCAAGTGACTTAGTGTGACGATCATGCTTCTGCTGTGCCAGAGGCTTGGTCAGGGGATCAGCAATATTATCATCTGTAGGTACTCTGCATATCTCTACATCTCCTCTATCGATAATCTCTCGAATAAGATGGTAGCGCCTTAGTATATGTTTGGATCGCTGGTGAGATCTGGGTTCTTTAGCTTGTGCGATGGCTCCATTGTTATCACATCGGAGTTCTATAGCATCTGATATGCTAGGCACAACCCCTAGTTCAGTAATGAACTTTTTGATCCAAACTGCTTCTTTTGCTGCCTCACTAGCTGCAATATACTCGGCCTCTGTTGTAGAATCGGCTACTGTACTTTGCTTTGAACTCTTCCAGCTCACAGCACCACCGTTAAGGCAAAACACAAAACCTGATTGTGATCGAGAATCATCCTTGTCGGTTTGGAAGCTAGCATCAGTGTAACCTTTTACACTTAATTCTTCCTCACCTCCGTATATTAGGAACGTATCCTTAGTTCTCCTTAAGTACTTAAGGATATTCTTGACTGTGATCCAGTGACTTTCACCGGGATCTACTTGGTACCTGCTCGTCATACTTAAGGCATATGAGACATCTGGACGGGTACATAACATGGCATACATGATAGATCCAATAGCAGAAGCATATGGAATTTTACTCATGCGTTCTCTTTCTTGTGGAGTTGAAGGACACATTTCCTTCGAGAGTGAAATACCATGTCTCATAGGTAGGAATCCTCTTTTAGATTCTTCCATATTGAACCTTTTCAATACTTTGTCTATGTATGTACTTTGGCTTAGACCTAGTAGTCGTCTCGATCTATCTCTATAGATCTTGACTCCTAAGATGTAAGTGGCTTCGCCCAAGTCCTTCATAGAAAAACAACTTCCTAACCAAGTCTTAATAGACTGTAAGGTAGGTATGTCATTTCCCATGATTAGTATGTCATCCACATATAGTACCAAGAATGTGATTATACTCCCACTAACTTTCTTGTAAACACATGGCTCATCTTCATTTTTAATAAAACCAAACTCTTTGATTGCATCATTAAAACGAAGATTCCAACTTCGAGAAGCTTGCTTTAATCCATAAATGGATCTTTGTAACTTACATATCTTTCTAGCATCCTTTGGATTGACAAAACCTTCAGGTTGTGTCATGTACACATCCTCTTCAAGGTTCCCGTTAAGGAAAGCTGTTTTGACATCCATTTGCCAGATTTCATAATCATGAAATGCAGCTATAGCAAGCAAGATCCTGATGGATTTAAACATAGCTACAGGAGAAAAAGTTTCATCATAGTCCACACCATGAATTTGGCGAAAACCTTTAGCGACTAAACGCCCCTTGTATGTTTGTACATTACCATCCATGTCAGTTTTCTTTTTGAAAACCCACTTGCACCCTATAGGTTTTACTCCTTCGGGTGGGTCAACCAAAGTCCATACTTGATTTTCATGCATGGAATCCATCTCAGATCTCATAGCCTCCAGCCATTTCTCAGAGTCTAGGCTCGCCACCGCTTCTTGATAAGTCCTAGGCTCATCTTGATCTAAAAGAAGAATGTCACCATGCATTGTAATGAGAAATCCATATCTCTCAGGTGCACGGCGTTCTCTTAAAGATCTACGTGGTGGTTGTGTTTCTACAGCAGTTACTTGTTCCTCAATTTCTTGTGGAATTTGCTGTTGTTCTATCTCTAGTTCGGTGGTATCTTGTGATTCTCGAATTTCTTCAAGTTCAATCTTTCTCCCACTTCCTTTTCTAGAAATAAATTCTCTTTCTAGGAAGACACCAGTCCGAGCAACAAACACTTTGTTCTCAGTGGGATTAAAGAAATAATATCCTTTGGTTTCTTTTGGATACCCCACAAAATTACACCTTTCAGATTTGGGTTCAAGCTTAGTAGACGTCTGACGTTTAACATAAGCTTCACAACCCCAAATTTTCATAAAAGACATACTGGGACGTTTCCCAGTCCACATCTCATATGGCGTCTTTTGAACCGATTTAGATGGAACACGATTTAGTGTGAAAGCAGCTGTTTCAAGTGCATGTCCCCAAAAGGAAGTCGGTAGATCAGCATGACTCATCATGGACCGAACCATGTCTAACAGAGTTCGATTTCTTCTCTCAGAAACTCCATTCCATTGAGGAGTACCAGGAGGAGTGAGTTGTGAGACAATCCCACATTCCTTCAAAAAATCATCAAACTGTAGGCTCAAATACTCTCCACCTCGATCAGATCGAAGTGTCTTGATAGTTTTGCCTAGTTGATTTTGTACTTCATTTTTGAATTCCTTGAACTTTTCAAGGGCATCAGACTTATGGCGCATGAGATAAATATATCCATATCTACTGAAATCATCAGTGAAAGTAATGAAGTAGTGAAATCCACCTCTGGCCTGTGTATTTATTGGTCCACATACATCTGAATGTATTAAGCCCAATAAATCATTAGCTCGTTCACTTTTACCAGTAAAAGGAGATTTAGTCATTTTTCCTAATAAGCAAGATTCACATACTTCAAATTGTTCGAAAACAAATGAATCCAAGAAACCATCTTTATGGAGTTTGGATATACGTTTCTCACTTATGTGGCCCAAACGACAATGCCAAAGGTAAGTTTGATTTGAGTCATTTATTTTAGATCTTTTAGTATTTATGTTGTAAATGGGATTCATTTGATCTAAAATATAGAGGCCATTAATCAATTGTGCCGAACCATAAAAAACATTATTGAGATAAAAGGAACAACAATTATTCTTAATTATTATCTCAAAGCCAATTTTGTCTAAACAAGAAATTGAAATAATGTTTTTAGTCAAACTAGGCACAAAATAACAATCCTCTAAAATTAAACCAAGTCCACTAGGCAAAGATAAAGTATATGTTCCTACAGCTAATGCAGCAACTCTTGCTCCATTTCCAACTCGCAGGTCCACATCTCCTCTAGCCAAAGTCCTACTCCTTTGTAGTCCCTGTACAGAAGTACAAATATGAGAACCACAACCAGTATCTAATACCCAAGAAGTAGTAGTTGATAAATTAATATCAATAACATAAATACCTGAAGCAGACGTTCCGCTTGCTTTGGCTTTCTTGATTTCCTCAAGATAGACAGAGCAGTTCCGCTTCCAATGTCCAGTCACACCACAATGAAAACAGTTTCCTTCCTTAGATACCCCACCTTTAGGTTTCAGTGCAGCCTTTCCCTTTCCAAGATTGGGCTTACCTTTGCCCTTGGGCTTTGTCGGGACTTTGGCCTTTCCCTTGCCCTTATTGTTACGGACCATCAGTACGGGCTTGGGTCCAACCTTTTTCATGTTGCCTTCAGCAGTTCGTAACATACTGAGCAGTTGTGGTAGAGTCTTGTCAATTTCATTCATATTGAAATTGAGAACAAACTGGCTGTAGCTATCCGGCAACGATTGCAGAATAACATCAGTGGCCAACTCTTGGCCCAATGGAAACCCAAGTTTAGACAAGCTTTCAATATAACCAATCATCTTAAGGACATGAGGTCCTACTGGGCTTCCTTCAGCCAGCTTACATTGGAACAAGGCCTTAGAGATATCGAACCTCTCTTGCCTTGCTTGCCCTTGATATAGTTCTTTCAAGTGCTCGATCATATCATAAGCAACCATATCCTCATGTTGTTTTTGAAGATCAGGATTCATAGTGGCAAGCATAAGACATCCGACGTCTACCATATCATCGAGATGCTTCTTATAAGCATCTTTTTCAGCCCTCGAGGCATTAGCAGGTGGTTCATCAGGAAGTGATTTTTCAATGACATATAACTTCCGTTCTTGTTTGAGGACAATCCTCAAGTTACGGAACCAGTCAAGAAAGTTCAAACCATTCAATTTGTCCTTCTCAAGGACCGATCGCAATGAGAGTGTATTAGTGTTTGCAGCCATAATATATCTACAACAATAAAATATGCGTGTGAATAGATTTACCAAGTTTATATTAATCATTAAAAGGACTTTATTAGATGATGTTTCCCACTATTTCAAAATTAATAACCCTCATATATTAATTTCGGAAAGACTTTCTTCAAAGAATTTCTAGTGGGTCAAGGATCCATATTTCACCTTCTCTTAAGTCAGCTTTGGCTTTACTCTCAAGATTATGGTTTATTTAGGTAAGCAACACTTGCTAATTACATCATATGTAACTCCTACAATTTGGTGAACAACTCTTGTTCTAATCATCTTATGATATATCCAAATTACTTGCCTCTAGATTTCTAATCCTATTAGAGTAACCTAGTTAAGTCATTAACCAATTTTTAACCAGCGAATATCACTTGTTTATTCTTCGCGTTTAACCAAGATAAATACTAGTACTTCGCTTTGGCAAAACCTACATAGTATTGATCGAGGCTTTAACGAGGGCATAAATTGGAAGGCCTATATTGACTTAATATTTTAATTGAGGGATTTTATTAAAATGTTACATCTCACCAATTATGGTCTACTTTAGTCCATTTAATCTTTTAATTGATCTCATCAATTAGTGGGGTTTATTATTATTACCAAATTTGCATGCTTTAGACATCCATAGCATCTCATACATGAATAAGTAAAGCAATAAATAAATGCAATAGTTATAGCCCATAAACTATGGTGGTTCAACCCAAGCCAATGGGAGAACTAATAGGGAACCTAAAGGTGTAAGCCGTTTCATACGCTGTCGATCCACACTTGTCAGCCAATCTTCCTTCTCGTCTTGTCCATAGCAATTTTTACAAATTACAAAATTCAGAAACTCGTTTTACATACGAGGGAGTAAGATGAGAAGAGAAATACAAAAGAATAGTAGTAAGGCACGACACGCAGGCCGTATTTATAAAATTACAACCTTTTATCAAATGGGTCAACGGGCTATAACTATGCATTTCAAACACCGTGCATTTCAAAAATAACATGTACCATTCAACGTTTTGTTAAGTGACATATTAAAATATCCTTTCAATCCTTTTATGGCCCATTAAGTTTTATTTATTAAAAAAAATACTGGAAGATGATGGGGATCAAAAGGCGGTGACAGGGAGCGGGCCGAAGGCCCGCGACCGGAACCGCCTGATCCCCATCCCCGGGGGTGCGGGGGCGGAGCCCCCGCGGTATGGACCAGGGGTGCGGGGCAGAGCCCCGCGGTACGAACCGCATGCCCCAGTCAAATGAAACCTCACGATTTGATAACTTTTATCAACAGAATCGTGTTTTCAGGATTTTAATCCTTCAGGTTTCATATCGGAACAACTCTTGTTCCACTGGCCAGTAAACTCTTACTGGAAATTGAAAAATCACCGCTACATCATAACAAACTTGTTAATGTTTACAGTAATAACATAAAACTGAATAGGCCATAATACCATGATTAACATTTAATCACTTATCGAAAGGAACAATTATCAGATTTCGCTTAAACGATTTAAACAGGGAAAGCAAAATAAAATTAAAACATGTATCTCATACAATTGCATCACCCAAGTATTTAAAACCCGAGTTCGTATCACACAAGTGGCTCTGATACCACTGTTGGATCGCCCGGTGCCTCCAAGGCGCAGCGGAAAATTAGAATAATAAATTTTACCGGCGATCCATACCATGGATCCATGTGTAAGGAACGAATCGGGGTGATAAAGGTTTCGAAATTACCGAAACTTCAATCTGAGTAGACAGCGACGCCAAGGCAACGGGAATCCTGAAGCACTATCGAACCAAGCCGCAACCTTTAACGATGTCGGCCTCTACGTAGTCCACCCAATTGACAATGAACGGAAATCTCTCAGAAACTATTTTCAGAGAGTATATCTTTTGACGGCTGCTAGGCCTCACTTTTATAGTTTCGGGATTGCCTATGTATATCCCCTTTAGGGTTTTTACCCTTGCCATATTTAAAACTTTGTGTTAATTGGTATATATTCATAATGAATATTTATTACCATAAATAATCCGAATCATAATAATCGTTATTAAATAAATATAATAACGTTTAACCGAAAATTATAATTACGTTAATTATAATAAAGATTTCGGTAAACTATATTTATTTAAATTTATATATATATGAACCAAAATCATATATTAGAAAATTATGTTCTTGATTATGTGTACAACATCCTTGTACATATAGTATGTTCAATAATTTGATTGCCGAATTTAATTAATTCTATAATTAATTTAATTCATGCGACAACCAGACACAATACCAACTATGTTTTACTCCGTTCATTTCAATTAAAAGGTGTGACCCTATAGGTTCTTGTAACATTAGCAGTAATATTAGAACTATTCTAATATTACAAACAATGAGTGGCATCTAGCAATGCATCATTGCTACCTAAGTTACAAGAAGTCATGATTCGACATAACCTTTTGTGATTAACTTTTCATGCATTAATCCTTAAGTCCAATATCTTTAGAATAGACACAAGTCATGGAATAGTCACACTTGCATAGTCCATCCTATGTTTCTTGATACCTTGAGTAGACTATGATATACAAATAAGTATGACATCTCATATCAACTTATTTGAGCATGGCCATGCATTTCTAGTCTCACTCAATCAAGTGGCCTGAGATATTACTCCTATTATGTAGGAGGGACTTATCCTATATTGATCAACCATATCCCTCTACATAGATTGTGGTATATCCAACATTAGTCTTAATAGAACAACCAATTACAGTGTTCGTTTGACTATATCAAAATATACAACTCACGATGTTGGAATGATGATGATCTCAAGTATGAGGATCATATACATATTAATCACTATGAGTAATATTGTGACAATTACATAATAATCCAAGAAACATACTCATAGCGGGTCGGTCCAATATGTTGTTCTCTAACACACACATTCATGCATTGATTCTGATACTCGATATCAATGACAACTCTTTATCATCAATCAACTACATGTTAGTCTCAATGCATTATTATTGTCCTAGCCAACAATAATACTTGACTAAGGATCTTTTAAGAATAATCATATTATTCTTAGGACATTATTATAAAACAGTTTATTTATGCACACAGAAATGAAACTGAAATAATAATGGCAAAGCCTTATATTAATAAACATGATAAATCAAGTATGTTGTTACAACCATCTCGTGATTGATCTTTGGGCATACTCTTACACTAAGAACCACAGGCTTCATGCTAGTATAAATATCCGGGCTAAGTGCCGTAGGCCTTGTGCTAGATAAATATCCGGGCTAAGTCCCGTAGGCTTTATGCTAGTATTAGATCCGAGTTTAAGAACTCGTAGGTTTCCTACTGGTGATTTGAGTAAAGTATGAGATTATAATGAAATTTAAATGTGTTCGAAACATTTAGCTGGCCAGGTTTGTATCACGTACTCGAATGTGATTTTAGATTTGATTGAAATAATTATTATAGTGAAGTATATGTGTTTGAGTGCTCTGTTTACAAATGTAATGGTGATACATTCGGCCAAAGTACATTGATATGTGAAAGTATGTGGCTTGTCTACGTTATATGATATTTCAAATTTAATTGAAATTATATGATAGACTTGGCCCTAAGAATATGTGTATATTCAGTCAAAGTATGGAATTGCGTAATTTTTAATTTAAATCATCTATGTTATATCAATACCAATTCAAGAGAAGTTAAAATGTTCAATAAGTGTTAATTGTTGTATAATTGTTCACAAGTGTGCTAGGCCAAATGAGATAATAGGCCAAAGGATTTACAACTTAGAATTGAATGATATCTTTTTAATTAGAGTTTGTATGGTTGTATTGTTTAAAACTTACTAAGCATAGAAATGCTTACTTTGTTTATTTTTTATTCTCTATTTTATAGATCTCATTTGCTTGCTACGGTCTCATGAAACTTAAAGTCGAAGTCATCCACACTACCTATGCTCATTTCGGTACCATTAGTAACTTAATTTCGATAATGGCATGTATAGGTTCAACTTTTGATTTTGAATAAGTATCATTTTGATGATGCAAATATGTATAGCCATGCAAAAATGGCTTGCCAAGTTACCTTTTATATATATATATGTATAGTTGATGCAAATATATGAATGTATTTGATAAGAGTGCACCATGGTTGAATTGAATTGGTCATATGAATAAATTATTGCACTCATTAATACAAGATGACTTATATTCGGCTATGCTTAGGATAAATTACCAAATGAATAGTGTTATAAGCGTTGGTAAGCAATAAGATACTCCATGACATTAGTATAATGTGAAATCGAAAATAAGTTATAATTAGGTCGGGTTTATCAAGCCTGGTGTTACACGTTGTGATGTATGAATGTATGCATATTCGGCTCTAGTTGACAAGGTTGTGTAATTGGTTAAGTCTTAAAATTTTTACCAAATGAATAGTAACTCTTTGTTAAGACGCATAATTGGTTCAATGTGTATTTTGTTATTCATGCGCATATGCTTAGTTTAATAAGTGTTTGAAGTCTTTTATGAGTGGATGCGGATATTTCTTTATACATTTTATTTGAACTTGGTTACATGCATAAGTTATATCTGCGAATGTAAGAGCATGACTTAGGTGTTATGGGTTTATTTAAACTTTGTGCTTGTCTAGTAATACCTCATAACCCTCCGGTGACGGATACGGGTGTGGGGTGTTACATACTACACACTTCATACATTCCTCAGGTGTGTAAGATAATTCATCGAATACCCTGATGGCATTCTCTAGCCAAAATTTGGCTCTTTGCAGGTCATCATCTTTAGTAGCTCGGAACTCTTCTGCCCTTTGTTTCTGGATCCTATCAATCGGGGGCTTTTCTCGTGCTACTACCTCTACAATTTAGAGAGCTGCCGGGGTAGATTGAGGAATTGTAGGGGTGGATCTTGGTGTTGAGCTGTTGGGTTTGTTCGAACGAACTCTGTGAACCACTCATTCATCATTTGGAAGAAGGCCTCCCGGGCCTTTCCTTCCTAAATAACTATAGCTGGTCTATTTTCTAACCCAGCTGACACTGTCCCTTCAGCGAGAACCAGCGCGTTACTTTCCACATCATTTGTCGTAGCCCATTTAGGATTCTTTTATTATAAGAAAACACATTTAGACTGTCAAGAGTCGTCACACTATCATTTCATGTAATGCCCCAAATTTTGGGCCTAGAAGAAATAGGCCTTGAGCTTGGGGAGCGATTGGAAGACAGCACATAAATATTTGTTGTGCAAGAAGTGACATAAATGAAGGCTTACTTTAGTAGTTAAAGATCCTAAGAAGTGTTGGAGAAGTCTTGGGTTCAAACCTCGGCTTAAGCAAAATTTTTGTTTTAAGTGAATAAAACCCTAAGTGCTGGAAAATAGGCCTTTTAAATAATTGAAGATAAAATGTGGCACAAAGAGCCTATTGGTCTAGTGGTAGGTGAGCTGTGGAGTTCTCATGAGGTCTAAGGTTCAAGTCATGGGAAGACAAAAAGAGTATTTATTTTGCTCCCTTGCCATGTGAGAGGCAAAATTCGACTGAAACTTTGCAAGGTGGAATTTGAATTGGTCAAGGAGAGGATAATGGGGGAATTCAATGAGGAATTTGAATTGGTCAAGGAGTGGTGGCCGATTTCTCCTAAGCAAAGTTTGGCACTTCTTTTTAGTTCGGGATTTTGATCAATTGCAGTTTTCAGTGCCTTCCTTTCTTACTGAACCAAATAGGTAATTTTTTTTCCTTTTGGTCACATTTTCCTTCCTCTACCGAATATTGTTTTGTTTTTTTTCTCTACTCTCTCTGCATTGCCAAATTCACTGTTCTCCCCTTCTCCAAACCTTTCTTTTTCTCCCTCTTTTCGTCTAAGCTGAATACAGTTCCCCCTCTCCCTCATCGATTCTTCTCCATTCGGTTTCCTCTCTTGGCCGAATCTTCTACCTTTACTTTTTCATTTTTTCGTTCTTCCTTCCTCTTGTTATTTCCATATCATTATGGCCGAATATTCTCTTTTGATTTGGCCGAATATCCTATTACTCTACTATTAGCGTATTGGTTCAATTTCTATAAGGGTTCCTATAAAAAAGGTGAGCATTTGTAATTCCTCTTCTCTTTCAAACTGTTCTCCCATATCTTTTCTTTGAGAGGCCAAATGATTCTTCTCATTATGTTGCATTTGTATTCCTTCTTTGCTACATGATGAACGTTGGGTTTGGTTTCCTCGAGGATTGGAGGAGTGCAAGTGATTTGAAAGAAGTTAGGATTTTTTTCCTCTCTCGCCAATCTATTAAAGTAATGGGTTAACTTGGATATAGGCTGAGTATACCCTGTATCTCTATAAGGTATTATTGGTGGATCTTGGCCACATCCATAGTCAATTCTATCTAATAAGATTTGTTGTAATTCAAATATTAATTAGGGCGCGTGATCAATTCTGTAAGTGTTCTTAAGAGGACTAAGGACACTCACTCAATCAAGGGTTGGTGTTTGAAGATTTATTCGCACTCTTAACAAGGTGTGTAACAATACCATGTATCTGATAATCGGCTTAAAAGCCAAAAGAGTGTGTACACACATTGTTTTAACTGTAGATCGGCAAAAAGCCGAAAAGCTGAAAAATTGGCGATTGATGCCACACGAGCGTGCGATCCCACGTGTGGTGAACCGAGCCTATGAAAGATGGACGAAAGGTTGTAGAGGCCCCCATGAGCGACCTCATGGGCCTCGGATGTTATGGGCCACGTTGGGTCGAATAATGGGCCTTGGGCCCATTTACACTGTAATGACCGAATTACCCTCCGAGGATAAAATGACTGAAATACCCCTAAAGGGTAAAAGACTATTTTACCCTTAATTGATAAAAATGAATGTTATACCCCTAGCAGTGGATTGACTGATGTATTTATTTAATAATCATGATTGTTACTGAGCATGACATTCTGCATACATGTATAATTTATGACACGACATACTGCATGGGATTGGGATACTGTTATGGAGGAAGAATACTATACTGGTGGCTTTGCCACATATTTTGTTACTAGCAGCTTGGCTACGATTCTGGTTAGTGCCGCAACAGATGTTAACATTGTAAGTGTAGGGATGGGTGGGTGATTTATTCCCTACAGTAAGTGTGAGGTTGGACAGGAGGCAAGTGCAGGGTTGGATAGAATAACATGCATCATGCATTTTTCATACTAATACTATTATGGGCTAGGGCCCACCTGATCTTGATATTGATAAGGGCGTAGGCCCAACTGTTGCAAGAATGGGCTAAAGCTCAACTGATATTGATACTGTATTGGGTTTAGGCCCACCTGTATTTTGATTCTGACTCTGTTTCTGTAATGGGCTCAGGCCCAGACTACTTTTGTATTCTGTATATAGGACTGACTGTGTTTATATTAGGGGATTACACACTGAGTTTTCGTAAACTCACCCTGCTTTTAACTATACAGGTAATCCCTAGCGTTAGGCGGATCGGTGCTGCGAGGGACTCGAGAGTGGCCACACAACTGCATCTGCTTTACATTCAACTTTTTATTTTCAATAGCTTTGGTTTGGAATTTTTATGTAATAAGGCCTCTCTGATTTTCTAGCTTTTAATTTGGTATCTTATTTATTATGATTTATACCTATTAGAAGTAGAGCGTGGTTTTCTAAAACATTAACTATTTTCAAAATATCACATTATCGTAACACAATTTTTAAGCTTCTGCAACAAATATCGTTTTAAAAGTATAGACGTTTTAAAATAGTTAATAAATGACTAAGATGATTTAAGAATTAACAAGGAGGCTTTAACCTTCAAACGAGATTTTATCAGAAAAAACAAGTTTTCAGAAAAAAAACTCTAATGTGACACCGTCGGATTTAGCCATAACGTCTAGGCCGGTTTTGGGTGTTACATATCACATATGTACATAAGTATGGCATGTACAGCTAGACTCATGCATGTGCTAGGTCAGTCCTAGAATCGACCAAACACTAGCTCTGATACCACTAAATGTAACACCCCTTACCCAAGTCCGACACTGAGACGGGTACGAGGCATTACTGTACTTAATCCTACTTAAACATATAAACTCGGGCTATAAAATTCTATTCCCATTTAAAACATTTCATTCATTCTCTTAATATCCTTAATATGGGCCTACGATACCAAAACATACATCAGTGTGTTTCAAAACCAATCCGAGAACTTCCGGGCACTTAGAAAAGTTTTGATTGAAATATGGCCATACGCCCGTGTAGGATGGGACACGTTCGTGTGGGCAGGTTGTGTTGTAACACCCCAGACCCGGCCCAGACGTTATGGCCTAATCTGGCGATGTCACATCAAAGGGGTTGTTTCCAAAATGACTTTAATTAATTAAAAACATGTTCGGTAGAAAATTTACTTGGTTAAAAACTTGAGTTTGTGATTTGGAAATTCAAATTCATGTTGGGCCATAATGGAAGCCCATGTTTAGATAAAATCACCCATATGATAAAGTTATTTGAAAACCACGTATTGTAACACCCCATACCCGGCCTGGACGTTATGACCAGATCTGATGTGTCACATGAACCTATAACTAAGTTTACAACCTTTCGCTTGTTGTGACTTAGGTGATATCTTTAGTAAAACAGCAAGATTGTGAAAAATAATTTTGATAAGCCTTCAGGTTATCCATATTTGATATTTGTTGAGTTTTAAAAACCTTTTTAGGAGTTTGAAAAACCCGCGCAGCCTATAACTAGCAGTTTCGATAAAATATGAATTAAACCATAAAAGAAAACAAAACCAATAAAGAAATTTAAATAGCAGCCTTATTACAATTAAAACCCAAAAATAAGATAACAAAATACTTAAAATGAAAAAGAAAACCGAATTGGCTGATGCTGTGGCCACTACGAATCTCTCACAGCTCCAAGCCTACTAAAGTTGAGGGTTACCTGCAGAGATAAAATAAAAGGGGGATGAGTTTGACAACTCATTGCGTAACATAATCTCAACCATAGGCCAAAACAGATCAAGCCTCAGAGTCAGATTAATTGGGCCTTGGCCCATTACAGAAATCAGGTTAAGCCCATAGGCCCATAACAGATACAGATCAGATATAATATGCAGACAGAAAACCCAACCCAGATCCATCCATAACGCCCCTGTACCAGCCTTACACCATGTGGGGAGACTACTCGACCCACCCAACCGCTACACACCATAGAAATTTGCAGCGAGGCTGCCAGATAAAATTTGCAGCGAGGCTGCAAGATATTGTGACGAGGCCACCAGATACAGATATTGTGGCGAGGCCACCAGAACAGATGTATATACGTGGCGATGCCACCAGATTGCAGCGAGGCTGCCAAAACAGATATATATGTGGCGAGGCCACCAGATTGCAGCGAGGCTTGCAGAACGCTTCCTCCATCATAAAAACCCATACCCCATGCAACAGATATATACATACTAGCATGCAACATATAGCATCTCATGCATCAGTTATACTCATATTAAAAGGTAACTCATGCAGATACATAAAATTATACATTTCATACGGAATTGTCCCTAGGGGTATATTAGTCTTTTTACACCTAGTGGTATTTTGGTAATTTTCCACATTCAGGGGTATATTAGTCCTTTATCATATTTTCAGAGATTTTATGCAAGTTCGATAAATTATCAGTCCATAAATAACCACGGAAGTCCATTTAAGCCAAATTTCCAGTTTTACCCTTTTTAGCTTAAAACCCCTAATGGGCCTTACTAAGTCCAATATCGTCTCAAGCCTGTTAAGTCTAATTTTTAGGTTTAGTTGACCAACTTGATCATGTTATTATTAACCATGTCGCCAGAAAGCCTTTAACAGTCATTTTACCGATTTGGGCTCGGAAGCCCATTGGGCCCATCTTGGCCTATCGAAGCCCAACTTACCAAAATGTTCAGAATTGCACCTTCTGCAATTCCTTCACCACTGAATTCATGGTTACCCCAACGGAGTAAATGACTACTCTCAAATATTACACGAAAGCATTTTTCGGTCACTTTCCACCAGTTGTCGGTCACTTTATGGCCATTCCGGCTTTTACCACATCAGTCTAAAAGTTGGGATTAGTTACACACCTGTTAGCTGTCGAAACCGTTGAAGACCCACGTGCGTAAAGCCTACAATTGATCACTAAGGTGTTAGTCTAAGAATCGGCCATACATAAGCCCTTCACCTATTAACCACAATCGGCCAACATGGCCTAAGTCCCTAAAACCTTACCTTCTTTGCTGAGAAGTGACCTAGATCCTGCTGTCCTATAATGTTTAGCCCTCCAAATCCTTTGTTGCCCTAGTCCTTAATCACCCTAACTCAACAAAACAAGAGAAAGAGGCCACCAAGCCCCTAGTCACTTACGTTAGCCTTTCCCCAAAGGGGTTTCGGCATCTTGCCCTAAACCTGAAAATTAACGAGATAGGATCACGAAATACTTACCAATCTAAGTCCCAAACCACAGCCGTTCCACTTGTAACGACGAGAAAGAAGGAGTTGAGAGTAGAGAGGATTCGGCCAAGCACAATGAGGTTTTGGTAAAAAGGAGATTCGGTAATGGAAGTAGGATGAGAAGAGGCAATGTATTTGATAGAAGAAGATGGATTCAGCAAGAAGGATGTTTCGGCTTATGGAAGGTTTTAGAAGAAGAAGTAAAAGAATAAGAGTGATCGGCTTTGGCAAAGAACAATCGGCAGAGAGATTTCGGCCAAGGGTCTGACGATAGAAGGTTGAAGAAGAGAAGTAGAAGAAAGCTTTGTTTGCTTCGGCAAGGATAGAAGTTCGGTTTTATGAACACGAGATGAAAAGGAGATGAAAATAGGAAAAGAAGACGATTAACAGTAGTGTTTTCGGTCTGAAGAAAGAAATCGGCAGAAAGTCTTTTTGGAGTAGAAGATTCGGCTACCAGGTTTGATAGGAGGAACCAAGTGACGACAAGATAACCTAGTATGCTATAGAAATTCGACAAAAGAATGGGAGTTTTACTAACCTAAAGAAATCAGCAAAAGACACCTAAGGAGAACCTTTTGATAATCGGCATACCGAGCCCCTAATTGTCGAAATCACAAGCACCAAGCCCCCCAGCCGAATGGCACTTGTAGAGTCCCTAAACCGGCCACTTCTTTTGAAATTCAAAAGCTCCTTGATTTGCTCCTTGATTAACTCCTATGACCAATTCAAATTCCTCCCAAGCAGAGTTTAACTTTGCTTCGAATTCTTACCTGCTCAAGCTCAAAAATAAAACGCTTTCTATGCAAACTCTGGAGCTTGAACCTTAGACCTCCAAGCTCACTTAGGCGCCACTTTTTAAGGAGCCTAGTGGCGTCTCCCTTGCCACTTTACCAAGACTTGTTTTGTGCTATATTTCGCACACAATTCCTTAAGACTTTTACCTCCAATGGTCCCCTATCTCCTAAGTCAAAAATCCAAAATTTTACCGAGCTTCTAACCCACACCTGGGCCTTCCATAGGCCCATTAACACACTCCAAACATGCATTACACACCCACATACTAGAATTTAAACATTTTATCAGCTAAAGGACAATCTAAGAGAAACCTGAAAATTAGGGCGTTACACGTATAATTTGATAAATTTATCTAAGTTTAAAAACTAGGCAGTCAAAATAGAAATAAGCCCTAATTACAGTCTTATCGGAGGTACAAGGCCTTATTACAACCCATTAAACAAAAACGATAAGTAAAGTGAAGTAATTTGAAAATTATTCAGAATTCCTAAGTAGCTTGCAGTGTGGCCATCTCCGATTCCTCTCCCGCGTCGAGCCTTCTATTATGGATCACCTGAAATATTAATAATAAAGGTGTGAGTTTCGAAACTTAGTGTGTACAACCCTTGGCAATCAAATCAATAGGCAAAAATCACATTGGGCCTAAGCCCTAACAATATCGGTGGCCTCTAGGCCCTAGCCCATGATAGCCTCGGTTGGGCCCAAGCCCACATTCAAATATCAAGATGTTCATACCATATGCAGTTGCCCATAACCAACCCTGTACACCCCTTCCAACCTTACACTCCTATAGGGAGATACTCGACCCACCTATCCTTATACACCCATTGTGACACCGGTTGCAGCACCACTCATCGTTGCAGCAGAGCTGCTTGTGGCTCAAAAGCCTTCATTGTAGCACCGGTTGCGGCACTACTTATCGTTGCAGCAGAGCTGCTCGTGGCTCAGACGCCTTCGCTGGATTCACAATCGTCGAGTGACCATGCGACCTCATATACACTTCTTCCAATCAAAACCCAGCCCACATGCAACATAATATCTCATGAATGCATCATCGTCACATACCATATACACCAGTCATACTCATAACATATAGGGGTATTTTAGTCATTTTACTACCCAGGGGTATTTCGATAATTTTCTACCCTACAAGGGGTGTTTCAATACTCCTACCCTACGAGGGTGTTTTAGTAATTCTACTCTACAGGGCATTATAGTAATTTTACCTTAGAAGGTATTTTCGTAGTTCTACCCTAGAGGGGTATTTTCATAATTTCCTAAAGGTACAAATTTTAGTTATGCTTTTGGCCCATCAACAAGTCCTTGCGACTAAAGTGAACGGACACTATGCACCAGGTAGGATTCAAGAGAAGAGGAGGTGGGTCACTCTGACCGCTTAAGTACCAGGCTCTTCCATGATCCAATCCTAGACATGCATATGTCGGTTGCCACACCTTAGTCTATCGACTTGTCCACAGACATGTTTATTACTTAGTTATGTTTTATGAAAATTTGAGAGTCCATCTAATTAGGCCTAAAGTCCATTAAACCCTAACATGCATTTCTACAACCCCATAAAAACCCAAACATGCTTATTAAGCCCATTAAGCCCAAACATACTTATGTAACCCATTAGGCCCGTTCATAACTCAATCATACAATCATACATGTCAATTCAACATAATATCTCATATCACAATTTTGCCAATTTTTGCCCACAAATTCGGCAAGGCCATTCAGGATTTCGAGATTTTCGACTTTTGCCGTTTGGTCGTGTGTGTCGTGTATGTACACACCTGGTTGACGACCCGCACTACACTATCCTTAGCCTTGACCTACAATCAAAATGACTTCCCAATCAACTCCAAACCTTACTAAAACTTTATTAAATCCCAAAATGTTACCGTAACCTTACCGTGTACCTTTGGCTTTTCTAGCCTTTCCTTAGCGAATAGTCTCGAATACTCTTAGCCGACGCCTAACCCAAACGAGCATGCCACAAAGCGAAAAGGATCAGCCAAGAAAGGTATGCTTACTCTCCTCATGGTTTACTCTATTTAAAGCTAGCTCTTTCCCTATTCTTATATTAGCTTCCCGATGTGAGATTCTCCATCAATCCTCTAAAAATTAAAGCATTAGTAAAATAATTAACCTTTGCATACCAAGGGATTCGAACCAAAGTCCTCTCACATGTTAAATCACGGCACCACCACTAGGCCACAAGCTCCTTTGTGTCATAAGCTCAACACATTAAACTTTAAAGCCCACCTACTTGCTTCTAGATTTATTTAAAAACAAACCAAAATAAATTGTAAGAGCCAAGACTTGAACCTTGGACCCCTTACTTTCTTATCCCCTAAGTGGCGCTACTTTACCACTACACCACACTCCTTTTTGTGTCATGCTTTCACCAAAAATATTCTTAAAGCCTACCCACTAACGTCAAGGCTCTTATAAGAGAAAAACATAAATTTTTGCTAAAGCCCAAGTTTGAACTCAGGACTTCTCCAGCACTCCCAAACCTCTTAGCCATCACACCAACACGCCATTTAGAGAATATGGGCCTAGGGCCCATTATGCCACCTAAGTGGGGCCCACATGCTCGCATGGCCCGTTAAGCCAGATTTTCCCATAGCCACACGTATGACACAGTCGGTCCACTAATTCTCGTAAGTCCAAAGACAACGACCCGTGTGGGCCCACAAGCCTATTGGGCCCACATGGCCCATTCTTCCAGGCCTAAATTTTGGGGCATTACATGTGTGGTCACACATGCCCATGTCCCTAACCCCTGTCAAATTTATTTTTCTTTTGAACCTATAGGGGTTTTCACACGGCCTCCACACACTCCCGTGTCTTCAGGTTGTGTCCCTCACAAGGCCTAGACACACCCGTGTCATAAATCGTGCTATAATTTGACTTTACCCAAAGACTAAATTAGAATTCACACAGCCCAAGCACACGCCCGTGTGCTCTGCCTGTGCGCAACACTGAATTAACTAATTTGGATGCAGAGGACACATGGTCTATCAACATGCCCATGGGGGATGACTGTGTGTCACATTCGGCCTAGGCACACGCCCGTGTACCCACTCGTGTAGACAAATTCAGGCTATTTTCCAAGCTTTTTGCCACCCTGAAACATAACCAACACAAAGCCAATGCCAATAGGGCATCATAAACATTTATAAATATCAAATACTTACAATATAAACCATTATCCACATCCACCATTCCTACTAGAACATGCGACTTGCACTATCATAACTTCATCATCATTGCATAAAATTAACTTAAACAAGACAAGCCCATTTTCCAAAGGTTGTTACAACAAGACTTGAATAATACCATTAGCCAACACATTTCGCGACTCAAATTAGCACATACCAAAATGATAAAGTTTTCTATACATGCCATGTAATAATCCGAATTAAGGCCTAATTGAAATAGTGGTTTTGTAACCACAAATCCGAGGTAGAAATAATTATTTTATAATTATTTTGAGGTTTATGATATGATTGCATGATTGTGGGAAAATTTCGTGAAGAAATTCTATGCGTAAAGTGCTTAATTTAAAATTAGGGACTAAATTGAAAAAGCTGCAAAACTTACATTCTAGAAGTTTCTAGTATGAAATTGCTTTGAAATATTAATTAGGAGGTCTTAAATAGTAATTTGGCCAATTTTAAGTTCATGGAAAACATTTGGACATGGATGGAATTTTTGAAAGTTTAGTAAGGAGGGGCATTTTGGTCATTTTGATATTAACATGAAATAAAAAGGGAAAAATAACACAAAATTGATCATCTTCTTCATTACCACGAAATTTCAAGGGTTCTCCATAGCTAGGGTTTGTTTCAAGCTTCCAAGCTCCATAGTAATTGATTCCAAGCCCCGTTTTTAATGATTTTTACGTTTTTGAGATCCTGGTAGCTCGGTATAGCTTATGATAGCAATATTTTGAGTTAGGGTTCATATTTGGAAAAAATACCCATAGGTGAAATTTGTGTATTTGATTTTTTATGATAGAATATGAGGTTTTAAATTATGTTAGACAACTTGTGCTACTCGATTTTAAGTAAAAACAAACAAAACGGCTTAATCGGTAAAAGTACATATTGTTCATAAGTATGTGCTATAGTGGGAATTTGAGCTTGCTAACAGCAAATAAATATTCAGCATGTCCTAAAACATAAGAATTTGAAATAAAATTTAATTTACAAGCTTTGGGGCAAAAGTGTAAATATGTAAAAGTTAAGGGGCAAAATTATAATTTTGTCAAAATTTGAATTTAGGACTATTTTGATAAATGTGAGTATTAAATAAGTTAAATGTGTTATTTTAGATTAAGAAAGACGTGGAATCAACCTTGATCGAGGAAAAGAAAAGATTGTGGACTAAATTGCAAAATTGCTATATTTTGTACCGAGGTAAGTTCATGTGTAAGTAATGTAACATAATTGCTATTTTAAGTGATTTAATGCTATTTATATGATATGATACATGTTATTATGAATATTATGCTTTGTGAAATATTATGTATTGGTATGAAAAGTATGTGATTAAATTGATAAGTATGAGATGCAAACAACGTATTGGTTCCGATATTCCGAGGAGAACGACTGGGAAATGTGTGATTGAGGAAAATCCTGTTTGAACCTTGGGAATAGATTAGGATACAAGTGACATGTCACTAGGATGGTTGGGCATCCGAACTCGTTGAGTTGAGTCCGAGTTCACTTATGGATGCGAATGTCCAAACTCGTTGAGTTGAGTCCGAGTTCGTGAGATGTAACTAGGTATCCGAGCTCATTGAGTTGAGTCCGAGTTCACTTATGGATTCGAACACCCGAGCTCATTGAGTTGAGTCCCAGTTCGCTTATGGGCGGGTTACATGGTCGCTTGATTACATATGTGGCACTTATGTGCAAATTATCCATGTATCCGAGTTATATTCCGATGTGTTCAACGGGTAAAATTTTAGCAAAATGGAAGAATGCTTGAGATGCAAATGATATTTTGGTAAGTGTCACGAAAGGCACACTTTGGACAGGTATGTACTTAACCCTCGGGTTGAAACTTGATACACGATGGCTAGAAATGTGGAATATGTCTTGGTGATAACATGCTATTGCTGTTTGGTATAATTGCTTTGTTATGTTACTTGTTATTTGCATATGGACTTACTAAGCATTTATGCTTACTCCCTCTTTTCCATTCATTGTAGTGTTGGACAAGCCGGCTCAAGAATCGGGATAGGTCGAAGGCTCAATCACACTATCCGAAGGACTTTTTGGTAAAATGGCTTGTATAACTTAAGTATGGCATGTATAGCAATGTTCTTATTTTGTGTAAATAATCTTATGATATGGTTATGGTTTGGTTAAGAAAATGCTTGGTAATGATTAGTCATTGGAATGGCTAGCCTAGATAATGTTGGATGCTATGTGAGACTAATATGTTATGTAGTTCATGAAAATTCATAAAAAGATGAAATGTGCCATAAAACAGAACATTACTGTAACAATGATGTGAGTTTGAAAAATCACTAAAAATAGTAGAAACTGAATTAGGTGATGAATTGAAGATGGAATTAAAACTTATTGTGTCTACTTTCATATGGAAGAAGCGAAACAGGTAAAGGAGTTATATGTGATGAGATATTTGGGTTTTAGTGAGACAGGGCCAGAGCGATTTCTGGATCCCCTGTTCCAACTTTGGGAATTCACCATAAATTGTACAAAAATAATTAGGAGGTATCATTTATATGTTCAAAATCCTTATTGAGTCTAGTTTTAATAGAAACAAACGGCATAGTCATATGAATTTTGTAGAGAGAGAAAAGTGGTTTGTAAGCAGAGTTTAGTGCAGTCTAGTCCTGAAACAGGGATAACTTTAACTAATAAACTGTACTAATTGGCCCGACCAAAAATTCTAGAAAAAAATTAGTATATAGATATATGAGCCTAGTTTCAGGAAAAATTTACAGATCTTGATTTCGAGTTTTGTAACTTGAGATATGATTTTTTTGTAACTGTAACACAGGTAAACAGTATGCTGTGAATGTAGAATTAAATGTTTCAAAGTTCTTAAAATGGAAAATTATGTTCAGTAACACCTCAAGCTCGACTCCGGCGATGGTCTCGGGTGTGAGGGCGTTACATTTGGTGGTTTAAGAGCAGGTTTAGTCGGTTCTTGGACTAACGTGTTTTATGTATGAATTTTGCTATACATGCCATATGTGTGTATTGTGATAGTGTGACGACTTCTGACCTTTTAAATGATTTTTTTATATAGTAAATGGATCCCGATCCAACTGTGGCAGATGATGTAGAAAGTAATGCACCAGCTCCAGCTGAAGGGGCAGTGCCGACTGAAAATCCACCTCCCACTATTGGTCAAGGAGGAGGAGAAAGGGGTCGAGAAGCCTTTCTCCAGATGATGAGTGCTTGGTATACTGAGTTCGTTCGTACGAACCCGAATGTACAACCTCCCCCACCTCCCCTAATTCCTCAACCTATACCCCTAATGCCTCAGGGTGTGGATATGATGAAATTCCAAATAACTCCAGTTGATAAAATTCGTAAGCTAGGGGCTGAAGAATTTAGAGCTAATGTAGATGATGATACTGAGAAAGCAGAGTTCTGGCTTGAGAATTCTATCCGGGTATTTGATGAACTGTCTTGTACACCTGAAGAATGCTTGAAATGTGCTATATCTTTGTTCAGGGATTCAGCCTACAATTGGTGGGAAACATTAATTTCTGTGGTACCGAAAGAGAGAGTAACCTGGGAATTCTTTCAAGAAGAGTTTCGGAAGAAATACATCAGTGAAAGATTTATTGACCAGAAACGTAAAGAGTTTCTTGAGCTAAAGCAAGGTAATATGACAGTCACTGAATACGAAAGAGAGTTCGTCAGATTGAGCAAGTATGCCAGAGAATATGTTCCTACAGAGGCCAAAATGTGTAGGTGATTTGAAGATGGGCTCAATGAAGACATTAAGGTATTTGTTGGGATTCTTGAATTAAAAGAAATGGTGGTACTTATCGATTGAGCTTGCAAGGCTGAAGAACTACTTAAAGAGAAGAAAAAAGTAGAATCTGAGACACGAAATTGGAAGAAAAGACCAATGCGTGGTGCACCCTCACAGCAACCCGGAAAATCAAGAAATATGAATCCTCGTTCCCAAGTTTTAGCTGGACAGTCATATGGGAATTTTAAGAAGCAAAATATGGGTCCTAAGTCTCAGACTACTTCGGCAGCCAGTGTAGGGAACTCGAGATTTGTTAAGCCCGAGTGCCAGCGGTGTGGCAAAAATCATTTTGGTCCGTGCAGAGCAAATGAATGTTTTCGATGTGGTTCTCCGGATCATTTTATTAGAGACTGCCCAGAGAGGATTGAAAAAGAAAAATTTCAGAGTACAAAAGTAGGTGGTGCGGATTCGAGGGGAAGGTATCCAAGAAAAGCTGAGAGTGAAGCAAGCAGCAAGAATGTAGCCAGAGATGCAGCAGTTAGATCTAAAGGAAGGGCTCCGGCTAGAACTTATGCTATTAAAGCGCGTGAAGATGCTTCCTCACCCGATGTGATCACCAGTATATTTTCTCTCTATAATGTTAATGTTACTGCTTTAATTGACCCCGGCTCTACTCATTCATATGTGTGCATGAAATTGGTGTCTAGCATGAATATACCTGTTGAGAACACAGAATTTATGTTTAAAGTGTCAAACTCGTTAGGCCAATATGTTATAGTTGATAAAGTATGCAAGAAATGTCCTTTAATGATTCGGGGTTATTACTTTTCGGTCAACTTGATGTTGTTGCCGTTTGATGAATTTGATGTTATTTTGGGCATGGATTGGTTAACATTGCATGATGCTATAGTAAATTGTAAACAGAAAGTTACTGAATTAAAGTGTGAAAATGGCTAAACTCTACGGGTTGAATCAAATAAATCAGAGGCATTGTCTAGTGTGATTTCTTCAATGTCGGCTCAGAGATATTTGAGAAAGGGTTATGAAGATTATTTAGCATATGTGTTGAATACAAAAGAAATTGAAAAGAAAGTAGAATCAGTGCCGATTGTATGTGAATTCGCGGATGTATTTCCAGAAGAATTGTCAGGTTTGCCTCCAGTCAGGGAAGTAGAATTTGGTATAGAGTTGATGCCGGGAACAGCTCCGATCTCGATTGCTCCGTATAGAATGGCACCAACGGAATTGAAAGAATTAAAGTCGCAATTGCAAGAGTTGACAGATAAAGGCTTTGTGAGACCGAGTTTTTCGCCTTGGGGTGCTCCTGTATTGTTTGTGAAAAAGAAGGATGGTTCAATGAGACTATGTGTTGACTATCGGTAGTTGAACAAAGTGACAATCAAGAACAAGTATCCGTTGCCAAGAATTGATGATTTGTTTGATCAGCTGAAAGGAGCGACGTGGTTTTTAAAGATTGACTTGAGATTTGGGTACTACCAGCTGCGGGTAAAAGAGTCAGATGTGCCTAAAACTGCTTTTAGAGCAAGGTATGGTCATTATAAATTTTTAGTTATGCCGTTTGGGTTGATAAATGCTCCTGCTATGTTTATGGATTTGATGAATCGCATATTTCGACCATACTTGGACAATTTTGTTGTGGTATTTATAGATGATATTTTAATCTATTCAAAAGATGAGACCGAGCATGCTGAGCATTTGAAAATAGTTTTGCAGACTTTAAGAGATAAGCAGTTATATGCCAAGTTTAGTAAAAGTGAATTTTGGCTTCGGGAAGTTGAATTTTTGGGTCATATTGTTTCAGGTGATGGTATACGGGTTGATCCCAGTAAAATTTCAGCTATTGTTGATTGGAAACCACCGAAGAATGTAACCGAAGTTAGAAGTTTCTTGGGGCTAGCTGGATATTATCGACAGTTTGTGAATGGATTTTCTATAATTGCTGCTCCTATGACTAGATTACTCCGCAAGGATGTTAAATTTGAGTGGACGGAAGAATGTCAACAGAGTTTCGAAGAATTGAAAAAAGTTATTAACAGAGGCACCAATGTTAGTACAACCTGAGTTAGGTAAAGAATTTGTGGTGTATAGTGATGCTTCTCGAAATGGTTTGGGATGTATGCTTATGCAAGAAGGAAAGGTTGTGGCTTATGCTTCGAGGCAGTTAAAACCTCACGAGAGGAATTATCCGACTCATGATTTGGAATTGGCTGCGGTGGTGTTTGCTTTGAAGATTTGGCGACATTATCTATATGGAGAAAAGTGTCGAGTATATACCGACCACAAAAGTCTTAAATATTTGATGTCACAAAAAGACTTGAACTTGAGACAGTGAAGATGGTTGGAGTTATTGAAAGATTACGAGCTCGTGATTGACTACCATCCAGGAAAAGCAAATGTAGTTGCTGATGCTTTAGCAGAAAGTTGTTATTTGCTTTGAGAATTATGAACACTCAGTTGGAAATGTCAGATGATGGTTCAATTCTAGCTGAATTGAAAGCAAGACCGATGTTTTTACAAGAGATTTGTGATGCTCAGAAAAGTGATGAAGACTTGCAAGCCAAAAGAAAGCGATTTGAGGTTGATACAGAGTCAGATTTCAGAATCGGTTCTGATGGGTGTTTGATGTTTAAAGATCGAATTTGTGTACTGAAGAACGAGGAATTAATTCAAAAGATCCTGCAAGAAGCACATAATGGTTGTCTCTTGATTCATCCGGGCAGTACGAAAATGTATAATGACTTGAAGAAAATGTATTGGTGGAATGGAATGAAAAGGGATATATCGGAGTTTGTGTCCAAATGCTTAATTTGTCAACAGGTGAAAGCTGAACACCAAGTGCCTTCGGGATTACTTCAGCCTATTATGGTTCCTGAATGGAAATGGGATCGAATTACTATGGATTTTGTCTCAGGGTTGCCATTGACTCCAGGAAAGAAAGATGCCATCTGGGTAATAGTTGACAGATTAACTAAGTCGGCTCATTTTATTCCGGTACGTACAGATTATTCTCTTAACAAGTTGGCTGAACTGTATGTCAGAGAAATTGTTAGACTACACAGAATACCATTGTCAATCATTTCGGATAGAGATCCGAGGTTTACCTCGCGGTTTTAGCAAAAGTTGCAAGACGCGTTAGGTACAAAGTTAAATTTTAGTACTACTTTTCATCCACAAACTGATGGGCAATCAGAGAGAGTAATTCTGATTCTTGAAGACATGCTCAGATGTTGTGTATTGGAATTTCAAGGAAGTTGGGAAAGATATCTACCGTTGGTGGAATTTGCTTACAATAACAGTTATCAGACGAGCTTGAAGATGGCACCTTATGAAGCATTGTATGGTCATAAGTGTCGAACGCCTTTGTATTGGACTGAACTCAAGGAAAATCAGATCTATGGAGTTGATCTAATAAAAGAAACCGAAGAAAAAGGAAGGTAATTCGAGATTGTTTGAAAGCTGCTTCAGATAGACAGAAATCTTATGCAGATCTGAAATGAAAAGAAATTGAGTTTCAAGTTGGTGATAAAGTATTTTTAAAGGTGTCTCCGTGGAAGAAAGTTCTTAGATTTGGACGGAAGGGCAAGTTAAGTCCGCGTTTTATCGAGCCGTATGAAATAATTGAAAGAGTTGGATCGGTAGCTTATCGGTTAGAATACCGTCTGAATTGAAGAAGATTCATGATGTGTTCCATGTGTCTATGTTACGTCGGTATCGTTCGGACCCTTCACATGTAGTTTCACCGACAGAAATTGAACTACAACCAGACATGACCTATGAAGAAGAACCGATAAAGATTTTAGCTCGAGAAGTTAAACAACTAAGGAATAAAAGTATTGCTCTTGTGAAAGTGTTGTGGCAAAAGCATGGAGTAGAAGAGGCTACATGGGAGCCTGAGGAAACTATGAGAAATCAATACCTACACCTATTTACTGGTAAGATTATCGAAACGAAAATTCTTAAAGGGGGAGAGTAGTAATATCCCGAATTAGGGCCTAATCAGAATAGTGGTTTCGTGACCACAAATCTGAGGTAGAAATAATTATTTTATAATTATTTTGAGGTTTATGATATGATTGCATGATTGTGGGAAAATTTCGTGAAGAAATTCTATGCGTAAAGTGCTTAATTTAAAATTAGGGACTAAATCGAATAAGCTGCAAAACTTTCATTCTAGAAGTTTCTAGTATGAAATTGCTTTGAAATATTAATTAGGAGGTCTTAAATAGTAATTTGGCCAATTTTAAGTTCATGGACAAAATTTGGACATGGATGGAATTTTTGAAAGTTTAGTAAGGAGGGGCATTTTGGTCATTTGGATATTAACATGAAATAAAAAGGGAAAAATAACACAAAATTGATCATCTTCTTCATTACCACGAAATTTCAAGGGTTCTCCATAGCTAGGGTTTGTTTCAAGCTTCCAAGCTCCATATTAAGTGATTCCAAGCCCCGTTTTTAATGATTTTTACGTTTTTGAGATCCCGGTAGCTCGGTATAGCTTATGATAGCAATATTTTGAGTTAGGGTTCATATTTGGAAAAATACCCATAGGTGAAATTTGTGTATTTGATGTTTTATGATAGCATATGAGGTTTTAAATTATGTTAGACAACTTGTGCTACTCGATTTTAAGTAAAAACGAACAAAACGGCTTAATCGGTAAAAGTACATATTGTTCATAAGTAGATGTTATAGTGGGAATTTGAGCTTGCTAATAGCAAATAAATGATCAGCATGTCCTAAAACATAAGAATTTGAAATAAAATTTAATTTCCGAGCTTTAGGGCAAAAGTGTAAATATGTAAAAGTTTAGGGGCAAAATTGTAATTTTGGAAAAATTTGAATTTAGGACTGTTTTGATAAATGTAAGTATTAAATAAGTTAAATGTGTTATTTTAGATCAAGAAAGACGTGGAATCAACCTTGATCGAGGAAAAGAAAAGATTGTGGACTAAATTGCAAAATTGCTATATTTTGTACCGAGGTAAGTTCATGTGTAAGTAATGTAACATAATTGCTATTTTAAGTGATTTAATGCTATTTATATGATATGATACTTGTTATTATGAATATTATGTTTTGTGAAATATTATTTATTGGTATGAAAAGTATGTGATTAAATTGATAAGTATGAGATGCAAGCAACGTATTGGTTTCGATATTCCGAGGAGAACGACTGGGAAATGTGTGAGTGAGGAAAATCCCATTTGAACCTTGGGTATAGATTAGGATACAAGTAACATGTCACTAGCATGGTTGGGTATCCGAACTTGTTGAGTTGAGTTCGAGTTCAGTTATGGATGCGAATGTCCGAACTCGTTGAGTTGAGTCCGAGTTTGTGAGATGTAACTAGGCATCCGAGCTCGTTGAGTTGAGTCTGAGTTCACTTATGGATGCGAACGCTCGAGCTCAGTGAGTTGAGTTCGAGTTCGCTTATGGGCGGGTTACATGGTCGCTTAATTACATATGTGGCACTGATGTGCAAATTATCCATGTATCTGAGTTATATTCCGATGTGTTCAACGGGTAAAATTTTAGCGAAATGGAAGAATGCTTAAGACGCAAATAATATTTTTGTAACTGTCGCAAAAGGCACACTTTGGACAGGTATATACTTAACCCTCGGGTTGAAACTTGATATACGATGGCTAGAAATGTGGAATATGTCTCGGAGATAACATGCTATTGCTGTTTGGTATAATTGCTTTGTTATGTTACTTGTTATTTGCACATGGAATTACTAAGCATTTATGCTTACTCCCTCTTTTCCATTCATTGTAGTGTTGGACAAGCCGGCTGAGGAATTGGGATAGGTCAAAGGCTCGATCTCACTATCTGAAGGACTTTTTGGTAAAATGGCTTGTATAACTTAAGTATGGCATGTATAGCAATGTTCTTATTTTGTGTAAATAATCTTATGATATGGTTGTGGTTTGGTTAAGAAAATGCTTGGTAATGATTAGTCATTGGAATGGCTAGCCTAGATAATGTTGGATGCTATGTGAGACTAATATGTTATGTAGTTCATGAAAATTCATAAAAAGATGAAATGTGCCATAAAACAGAACATTACTGTAACAATGATGTGAGTTTGAAAAATCATTTAAAATAGTAGAAACCGAATTAGGTGATGAATTAAATATGAAATTAAAAATTATTGTGTCTAATTTCATATGGAAGAAGCGAAACAGGTAAAGGAGTTATATGTGATGAGATATTTGGGTTTTAGTGAGACAGGGCTAGAGCAATTTCTAGATCCCCTGTTTCAAATTTGGGAATTCACCATAAATTGTAAAAAAAATAATTTGGAGGTATGCTTTATATGTTAAAAATCCTTATTGAGTCTAATTTTAAGGGAAACAAACAGCATAGTCATATGTATTTTTTAGAGAGAGAAAAGTGGTCCGTAGTAAGCAGAGGTTAGTGCAATCAAGTCCTGAAACAGTGGTAACTTTAACTAATAAACTGTACTAATTGGCCCGACCAAAAATTCTAGAAAAAAATTAATATATAGATATATGAGTCTAGTTTTAGGGAAAATTTACAGATCTTGATTTCAGGTTTTGTAACTTGAGATATGATTTTTTTTAACCGTAATGCAGGTAAACAGTATGCTGTGAATGTAGAATTAAATGTTTCAAAGTTCTTAAAATGGAAAATTATGTTCAGTAACACTTCAAGCTCGACTCCGGCGATGGTCTCGGGCATGGGGGCATTACATGCCATACTCAAAAATAGCTAATTATACTATTCCCAAAATGGACAACTTGATAGTGTGACTTCAAGCTCCGACTTTAACGATCCTCGAGCTTACTTGGCAACCTACATGGAAGAGAGAAAGAAAGGGAGTAAGCACATATATGCTTAGTAAGTTGCATGAAATAAAATAGCATCATGATTCATGACAATAACTGATATTCACGATATGAAGTAATAAAATTTATAATAATGATCACACTAGAAACTAACTAATATCACGATTTTAAGGCAAGCGCACCTATCGAACAGTAGTATAGTTTAGTGGCAAGACCGAGATATCATACCCAAGGGAACCAAAAGTACTAGTACTAACTTCCTTTCTATTATTTAACCTAAAAATAAAAGGGGTTTTTATAAAACTAATTCTAAAACTAACTATGAATGCACAAAAAGTAAATTGGGGAAAAACTCTTGGGAAAAACTGATTGATTTGGACAATACTCAAGGGAGAATCCACCTAGACTTCACTTGTTATCAATTCTTGAGCTAGACGATTTATTCACTTGACTTGATCTGTAGAAATCCCTAATTTATGTTAATACCTCCGTTGAGGATAAGAACAACTAATCCTAGGTTGATTAACTGAAATCTCTTTCTAGTTAAAACACCTAGTCTTGCATTAACTCGCTCTATGGATTCCTTTATTAGGTTTGACCCTAATCTGGCAGATTTATGTCGCTCTATGTCTAGGGTTGCATGCAACTCCGCTTAATTATGCTAGATCTACTCTTAAACAGGGACTTTTTCTCTTCTAAATAAGATCATCAATACTTGAATTAATACCTAGGATTATTAAAACAAGAATTAAGAACACATAATTAAGAACAGTTCAATTATTTATCATATAACTCAAGATAAAATAATAACAAGATCTGTCTTAGGTTTCATCCCCCTCAAGTATTTGGGAGATTTAGTTCATATTTAATAAAGAAAACATCTCAGAAGAATTAAAATAACAAAACATGAAGAACCCAAAAACCCCTGAAGGATTGAAAGGAGATCCTCTGTCTTGATGTAGAATTCAGCTTCTGGGATGAATCTATAGGCTTCCCTTGGAGTAATTCCTTGCTTTCACTCTCTGTGTTGGCAGAAATAAAGCACTCTCTTGAGGAGAAAAAAGTACACCCTTAGAGTTACCTCCTAGGGTCTTTATATAGAGTTTTAGAATGCTTTTCTTAGCCTCTAAGTATCCTTTTCCGAATGAAATTACACTTCCTCACGACAGGTACACGCCCGTGTGCCACACCCGTGTGGATCAACAAGAGGCTGTGTGCGGGCCTGTTGATGGTGGCACGGCCGTGTGGTCTGGCCGTGCTTATCGGGGCTGGGCCGTGTTGGACTTTATGTGGCATGGCCGTGTGGCGAATGTTCGGGCCGTGTTGTTTTCACACTTTGGCCCATTTTCTCCGTTTTTGGCTCGTTTCTCGTTCTTTTCTCTTCCCTATGCTCTCTTGAGTATAAAACATGAAATAGAAGGATTAAGAGCACCAATTTCCACACATTTAATGATAATTCATCCAGAAATTAGGCTAATCATGAGGTAAAAATATGTATAAATAATCATTTATCAAATACCCCGACGCTTAAGCCTCTGTTTGTCCTCAAGCAAAATCTTAACTCACAATTAAGAATCATTCTTCTCAATTCACAATCTTTATTAATAATGTTTCAAACTAATCCACAAGTAATCATATAATGAAAATTCAATTAGAAGAACATTAAAGATTCAATCACTCTAAGTTGAGAATTTTATCATTGAAACATAGGTTCTCTCCCTTCTCATAGGTAATTATCTCTCAATCAAAATCAACAAGAATGGACATCCTTACTAAAGATTCACTCTATCCACTTAAAGTGTTTAGGGTTCAAGAATTAAGCACTCTTTAGTCAACCTGAAAAGTTATTACCATAGGCTTGTAAGAAAATCAAATCTCTACCACTATAGATTGATATGACACATCGATCAAAAGGTCTTTCAATGGTTGTAATGGGGCTTTGGTTAGTAGTGTTGTCACAATCTGAAAAAAAGGGTTAGAATCGAGATTGAAGTTGAAAAATTATCTGGCTAGAAAAATCTCTATCACTGGAACATATTTCTAGAGTTGAGCTTTTATGATCATTCTGAATCAATAGAAATATGCAGAAACTATTCAACTATAATAGATTACAACTGAATTAATTTAATATACATACTTTTTTTTAGAACAAATTAAGTATAATTCATTTACAAATTTTACAATCTGGAAAAGAGAATAAAGCTAGATAATAATTGAACTCAAATCTTGATAAAAATAAGGATCAAAATAACTGAATGGAATTCAACAAAAATGGGTTATAGGTTAATATTAGAGGTAAGTCAAAGAATGGGTTGTTAGGCTCAATGGGGTTCACTAGGGGTTAATTTGTAGAGGTAGGCTTTTATGGAGTAAGTGGGTTAAATCCTAGATGCCTTTATCATTTTGGTATATGAAATCAAATGATGTGGTCTTGACATGTATAATCAAAGCAAGTTCTAGCATAACAAATAAGTATTGACTCACTCAAAGCAACAATAAAGGTGAGCACGAAATAATGTATGCTCAAAAGGCTCAAAAATCTCACCAGAATTATGGCTTTTGATGTCACTCCTGCGAATTTCAAATCTCAAGATAATACTTAAAATTAGGGAAAATAACTTATGAAAAAATTTAGATTCTCAAAAATTTCAACTTATCATGCTTGATTCCCTAGTGTTTTAAAGTTTGAATAACCAAAGTACAAGCACCTATGCCTTAATTCTCAACACATCAATAAAAATCATAAATCAATCAGAATTAATTACTAATAGGAGATTAAAGATAATGCAAAGAGTAAGAATGAGAATTTTGAGAACAATGCAACAAGTTAACAATTTTCAAGGATTTCAAGGGGAATGTAATGACTGAAAGTAAGTTTCCCCCCCACACTTAAGATGTACATTGCCCTCAATGTACAATGATAACATTAGTAGCAATAGAAGCATAAGATCATAAGATAGGGAAAGGCATGAAACTCCCTAAATTTTGGATGAATTTGTGAGATGGTGGTGCTTATAGAGTGTCTGGGACAACGGAAGGTGCAGGGGTGGATACTCCAGTGGTGGTAGCGTTTGTTTGTCCATAGCTTTCATGTTGGGAATGTAGGCTTTGGCGGTGTCAACTGTGTGAGGTTGAAGCAAGGTTCCCTTTAGATTTTTGATTTGAGCTGTAGAGCTCCTTTGAAACTGCGAAAGCACTTATCATTTTTAGGGAATTTGGGTTAACAGAATATGTTTGTTAGGTGATAGCCAATATGAAATAATAAAAATAAAAGAAAGAAAATAAATTAAGTTCTAACAATACTAGAATTCAAATAATGAAAAAAGATAAGGGGAACTAAAAATAATAGTAAAAGTAAAAAGGAAAATAAAAGAGAAGAAAAGAAAATGTAAAAATAGAGATCAGAGTAAAAATAGAAATTAAGATAAAAATAAAGATAACAAGAATAGAAATCTCTAATCCTCAGATGGTCCGTGAGGTAGGGAAGGTGGTGCGATATGAAGGTGCTAACAAATCTGCGCTAAAGTGGCATCAATGTGATCAAATCTTTGAAAACATTGTTGCTCAAATCGTGTGAAGCGCTCAGCTAAGTCAGTGTGAGAAGCCACCGCATGAACTGGTCGGTGATGGGGTGGTGGTTCAGATGGGCCCTCTTCCGGCAGTGGTGGTGGGACATCATCGGGAATGTCCTCTAGATCCTCAGCCTCTCAGAGTAGGCGGTACTGTGGAGGGTCGGTCCTAGGTCTGCGCTGGATCATCCTCATATGGAGTATAGTCTGGATGCCCTGAGGGGACATCTGGCCTATCAGTGTGTATGAGGATGTCTAGGTTGCGGTATTGAGTAGCCCGAAGTGGCGGGCCAAGCATGTGATGTATGGGCCCATTGATATCACTCCCCTATAATGTCTTTCCGTCTGGTGCTAGATGGTATGGGGGATGAAGAAGTCTAGGTCGATGGTGTGCGCGTTCGCCATGCTCCATAAGAAGTAGGCATCATGTGTGTTGACAACGCCGGTGCTCACTCGTCTGCCCATCAAAGTATGTGCGAGAAGGGCATGAAGGTACCTCAAGGATGGGGCAAGGGCGGTCGCCTTGGTGCGACTAGGGTCATATGTGGGATGCCCTAGGGCGAGAGCGCGCCAACAATTGACTGGTGTGATATGGATGCGACGGGGAAGTGTGGGAAAATCCTCGTCAGCTATGAACTCATCTGTGTAGAGTCCTAGTGCGATGCCAAATTCAAGGATGCTAAACTGGCACACCAATCCACCGAGGTAGAATTGAATAGTACCCAGACCATCATGGTTTGTCATCACCACCTGTAGATGAAATGTAGAGAAAAATTCTAATGTTAGTTCAAGATAGGTGGGCTCGATGATGTTGAAGAATTGTCCCTATGGGTCGGTGGATATTAGGGCTCGAATGGTATCAGCGAGTTAAACTCGCTCTAGGGCGGCCCAGTCAATACAACGTCCGGCTCCTAGGGGCGGGATCGTAAGATTTGGAATAACTCCTCATGGGAGTTCTATGGGAATGTAATAAATGGATGGCGGGCTTCGGCTGTGGGCCTAGAGGATGAACCACCGGGTCCCTTCCTTTTCTTTGAAGTGGGGGGGACAGTTCTTTTTCCTCGGGATGAAGACATAGTTCCTAAAAACAAAATGATATACATTAGTCCTAAAAATTGAAATCAAATTACAAAGACTATTAAGAATAGTAATAAGTGTTTGTGCTTTAAATGACAATGTAAACAAAATATTTTGAAATGAAATGCGTATATCACTAACCTAGATAATATAATCTATTCATCCTAACATGATATCAAACTTAAGAAGCATGGGTATGAATTTATACTAAATGCATGTTAGTCTAGATAGGAAAAAGTGGCAAGCAAATGTGAGTCTAAGTGGCATGATGAGGTTCTCTATAATATTCGAGATAGTTTATGCTAAATCTATGAACTGCATGCCCTAAAACTAGTGCAAAAATGGAGTAAACATATTATGAAAATAAAAATAGATATAAGATTAGAAATTAAAGAGAAAATCAAGAAAATGGAACCGAATGGATGACTAAAGGGTGGAGCACAGTCGTGGCGGCGTTGCACGGGCGTGGTGGCACTGTGGAGACCGGTGGCAGCGTCAAGAGTGCTGGGGGGAAGTTTAGTTGAGAGAATTTTAGGGTTTTAGTGGAGGAAGATGATGAATAGTGGCCCCTTTATATAGATTTTGGGTTACATGGGCATGTCATATGCCCGTCTGGCTCGGGTTTTGCCCGTATAGTTTGAAAATCGGTGATTTTTGCGTGCCTGGTTCAAGGCACACACCTGTGTACCTAGGGCATGTTGAGGCACACGGCTGTGTCCTTCGATGTTCACTTCTCCCACGGCTGTGTAGTAGGTCGTACGTCCGTGTCTGTATTGGCAGTCTCGGCCATAGTCTTGGGGCCCGTGTTGTAATCAACACGGCCATATCGCACAGCCGTATCAGATGGTTTAAGCCCGTGTTTCAATTAATAGTGTTGGCCACAGCCACGTCACACAACCGTGGCACTTTGTCGTAGCCTGTGTCTCTGGAAAATTTTCACCCTGCTTATACACGGCCAAATTGCATGACTGTGTCTCTGCTTATAGTGTCCACACGGCCTTAAGCATACTTGTGGGCATGGCCGTGTGGTCCAAAAATTCTGTGTTCGAAAGGGTTAGTCGATGTATTAGAAGACTGAAATAAAAAGAGTTACTAAGTTAGTGCTCGGGTTACCTCCCGAGAAGCGCTTATTTAGAGTCTAAGCTCGACTCTACCTGGATGTATCACGAAGGGAGTTCGTGGAGCTGAAGCTCCTCCCTATTATCCTTGAAATTCTCACCTCTATAATATTTAAGTCGATGGCTGTTTACCTTGAAAGTGTCGTGGTTTGGGTGAGTTACCTCAACTGTGCCGTATGGAAAGACAGTTTGAACAGTAAATGGGCCTGACCACCTTGATTTAAGTTTTCCAGGAAATAGTTTAAGCCTTGAGTTGTAAAGTAAGACAAGATCACTGGTTTTGAACTGCTTAGGTTGTCTCAGCCGATTGTCATGGCGTCGCTTTGCAGCTTCCTTATATAATTGAGAGTTTTCGTAAGCATTGCAGCGCCATTCATCCAACTCATTTAATTGCATTAGTCTTTTCTCACCTGCAAGCTTAAAATCAAGATTTAAAAATTTAATAGCCCAATATGCTTTATGTTTGAGTTCAAATGGCAGATGGCAGCCTTTTCATAGACAATCTATAAGGAGATGTACCTATGGGTGTTTTAAATGCAGTTCTATAGGCCCATAAAGCATCGTCTACTTTTCTTGACCAATCTTTTCTATTTGTTTCTACTATTTTTCTAGGATGCGTTTTAACTCTCTATTTGTTACTTCAACTTGGCCACTGGTTTGTGGGTGATAGGGGTGGCTATTCTATGGTGCACTCCATATCTTTTTAAAACTTTATCAAATTGGGCATTGCAAAAATGAGTACCCCTATCACTAATAATTATCCTAGGTGTTCCAAATCAAGAGAAAAGTTTTTTTAGAAAGAGTACTACCATTCTAGCATCATTAATAGGTAAGGCTTGGGCTTCCACCCATTTTGACATGTAATCTACTGCTACAAGTATGTACTTATTCCCAAACAAAGTAGGGAATGGACCCATAAAATCGATACCCCATACATCAAATATTTCACATGAGAGTATATAGTTTTCAGGCATTTCATTGTGCTGAGAAATGTTACCTGTTCTCTGGCATTTATCACAAAAGGTCACATACTTGTTGGCATCTTTGAAAAGGATAGGCCAGTAAAAACACGATTCGAGCACCTTGTGAGCAGTTCTAACTCCACTGTGGTGTCCTCCTGTTGGTCCCGAATGGTAGTGCTCTAAAATTTTATATGCTTCTGTCTCTGTAAAGCATCTTTGAATGACTTGATCTGCATAAATATGAAAAAGGAAAGGGTCTTCCCAGAAGTAATTTTTTACATCAGCGAAGAATCGCTTCTTTTGCTAATGGGTTAAACCTTTTGGGATTATGTTAGCTGCTAAATAATTTGCAAAATAGCAAACCAAGGAACAGCAACCTCTACTATGGCTAGGAGTTGTTCTTCAGGAAACAAGTCATTTATTTTATCGAGGCCCTTGGGATGTGGATTTTCCAATCTTGAAATGTGGCCTGCTGCAAAATTTTCAACTCCTTTATTGTCTTTTTTTTCTAAGTCGAATTCCTGTAACAGTAGAATCCATGAATATATTTGACATCATTTACTTATGAATTATGTAACTAGTTATATGTTTGAAAAATGCCATGGAAGTTGTGTTTCGTCCGGTAATACCTCGTAACCTAATTCCAGCGACGAATACGGGTTAGGGGTGTTACAATTCATATGAACATTGAAATGATAAACTTGTGAAAGCCAAGGTTACCTATGTAAGTCAATATATGATTGAATGGTGAGATCATAAGAATTATGTTATACTAAGTGTTATTAATTAAAATGTGTTTAAATGCTAATATGAGATTGTTAGCCATACGAGCTTACTAAGCTTTATAGCTTACTTTGTGTTGTTTTTCTATGTTTATAGTGTTTCGGACGTTCACTTGGGTTGGAAGTAGACGGAGATCGCATCACACTATCTGGCTATTGATTTTCAAAATTTTTACACTTTGTGACTTGATTATATGGCATATATGGGCTATGGTCTTATTGATATGGTTGTTAGAACTGTATATGGTCATTTGGAATGGCTTGTTACTGATTTTGGTTAATGGAGATAATTTGGCCTTATGTTTTGGCATGGTTGGTATAAAATGTTTATTTAACTTATGTTTGATGTATGTGTTGCCTTGTGAATTGATATATATATATATATATATTAGTTTGGATTTGAGGTACCTAAATGGTTAATGATAGGTGAATATTGGATCATGCATTGTGTGTGATTAAGGATTAAAAAAAATGCATAGTTATAATTGATTGAATTGATTAATATGATATGGTTTTGGTATATGATTTAATAGGTAAATAGTGAATGATGAATCAAGTTGAATTGATATGCTTTTGAGCTAGTTTATAGACATGAAATCAATGGAAATAAAATAGTATGAAATGTGCATTGAAATGGCCATTTTTTGTTGCTTATTACATGTGAAAATGATGCCAAATGAATGCCTTTAGGTGCATGATTTAAAGGTGGGAAAAAGGCTTAAACCCAGCCTATTTTTTGTGACACACGGCTGAGCACACGGGCGTGTGACTCGATCGTGTAACCATGTACCTTAGTTAAAACAAGTTAGTGAGTTACACGGCTTAGACACACGGGCTTGCCTACTGGCCGTGTGAGGCACACAGCCTTGGCACATGGGCGTGTGTGGCCATTTCGAGTAGGCATATGGGCCAAACACACGACTGTGTGGTCGACTATGTGGCCAAGTCAGTATCTATGCCCTATTTCCACATGGCCTAGACACGGGCGTGTTTGGAGGCCGTGTGAGGAACACGGCCTGTTCATACGGGTGTGTGGCCTTTATATGCATGAAAAAATTTAAAGTTTCCCAAAGTTTTCAAATGTTATCAGTTTAGTCCCAAACCCCTTCTAAGCATGTTTTAAGGCCTCGTTGAGCTTCGTAGGGGACAATATGACTATGTTTGAAAGATATATGTATTTGAATGTTTAAATGTATGAGATATGTATATGTTACGAAGTGATTATTCGATAATACCTTTTAACCCTATTTCAGTGAAGGATACGGGTTAGGGGTGTTACATTTATTGGTATAAGAGATATTGTTTAGTCGATTCTAGGACTAACGTAGCACATGTGAATCTAGCTATACATGCTATTTATAACATGTGATAGTGTGATATCTCCTGACTCTAATGAAAATTGTTTTGATTAGACAGATATGCTTTCCAATGGAATTGATTTTGATAATACAGAATATTATATTCAAATGTTTGGGTGAAAATGTATTGGTGAAGAGTTGAAACTCATAAAGGTATGAATCAAATTGTATGACATTTTATTATTGATAAATGATATAATTGGTCTATGGTTGTTATATGAATACTTTGATTGTGAATTAGTGATTTGAATTGGAATGTGAACTATGTGTTAAGTACAAAAGTGTTCATAAGCAAATGATCATTAGCTGTTTTGAAAATGTGGAACTAGTAATGAATTGGTCATTCATAATAGTATGTGTAATGTGCATGTATGTATGAAAGTTGAATTTGGAGGGTTTACAACCCTCACCCCCTCATTAGTATAGTTTTACAATGAAATTCACAAGATTCAAATAAAACGAGTTCACAAGGGTAAAGTCAAAGAGTTAAAGGGTTGAATAATTATTAATGTGGTCGAATAATTATTAACGTGGTCAGATAAGAGAATGAGTCGACAAATAAAGATAGTACTAAAAGAGATAACAGATTGTCCTGAAGGCCATTTAGATTGTGCAATGTCACTGTTAAAGACAAAGTTAACTTTGATGAAACAACCTATTGTGGTGCGATAAAGAAAGAAGGTATTAAATGAAAGTTCTTCCGAATTGATTTCTATTAGTGATGGTATAAGGTGAAATCAATGATGACATAATTAGACAATGAAATAATATTTGAATTGAAATGATAGCTGAGTGCAGTGGTTATAGTCGGGCAGTTACTATGATTTCCTCTGGGTATTCTATGTTACATTTATTCTCAGAAGTATATGTGACTATTATTTAATTTCAGAAGGAATTCTTATCGTTTGAGAACGTTAGCTAAACACACCAATAGATAAAAGCATTATTGGTCTGCTTAGATTATGATTTGCATTGCTCTATCTTTCTCTGGTATTATGTTCTACTGTGTTGATTGAAAAGTTGACAGCAAAATCCTTATGATGCTAGTATTCCGTTTCTACTGGTTATTGTTCTGTTGAATATATATATGGAGATTATATTACTTCTGTTACTGTGGATTTCAGTGCTTATGAGTGACGTTGTTCCTTCTGGAAATTTTTTGGGATATCATCAAAATTTATATCATTCTATATGGGTTGTAATTTTCAGAAATTCTATATAGCTCCATATTTTGAGATTTCACTATCTCAATTTTCTTATGATTTTATGTGATTATCTGTAAGAGGTATTCTTTTAACAAAAATGATTATATCTATTATGGTTATAATTTCTGGTTTCATCAGAAAGGTACAATGGTATCGTCATCAGATTATAGAGATTGTGTTTCTATATTGGCTGTTGTTGAAACCATATATGATTCTTTTGTGATTTAAAATGCATTATTGATAGTTGGGATATTATCTATCTATGCGGTTAAGATTCTACTTTTTTATCGCACCATTATTTTTATTTGACGGAGGTGGCTTTAGTATAGTACGATGCTTTGATGATTGAGAGTCAAGATAACTTTATTATATAATTCTTTTTAGTGTTCTTGCAAGGACATTGACATCAGCAAAAGCATAGACGATAGAAAAATAAGTTCAAATATGTATAAGGGTTATCACTTTCAAGTAAATCTTGATATATGTCAATGAGTAAAGAAGGAATGTTATGTTATATTCGAGTTATGCAGATTTTAAAAGATCTTTGACTAGTAATCTGAAGAAATTGAAATAAATAATATGTCTAAGTTATCTTGTCAACGAGGAGAAAGGTTTCCTTCGAGAGGTTATTGCTTGACAACCAGAATCAATTCAGTTGTTTAGTCTAATGGTGTTATTAGGTTGAAGAGTTAATTGAGTTATATGTGTTTGATTTTATTCTCGGGTTCGAAAATAAATAGATGGATAGTTTAGAAGAGGAATTCGTATTCTTGAAGACATAGCACAGAAGTCTATCTATCTAGACATTTTTTATTGAGAAATATTATTCTAAACTAAAGTTAGGTCGATAGTTGAAGCTTTCTTTTGTACGAAGAAATTGTCAACCGAAGCATTAGTTTTGGTTCAGCCAGAGTGGAGTAAAGAGTTTATGATTTTCAACCATACGTTATTGAATGGTTTGAAGTGTGCTCTAATACAAGAATGTACAGTTATATCTTGTAATTTCATACTGATAAATGATAAGTTTTACATATTTTTACCCTATGCTTAGCTTAATTTCTGGAAGAATTATCATTGAATTTGTGGAAATTGGCTCTTAATCCTTCTATTTCATGTTTTATACTCAGGAGAGCATAGAGAAGAGAAAGGAACGAAAAATGGGCCGATAACAGAGAAAATGGGCCAAAGTGTAAAAACAACACGGCCCAGCCCAGACAAGCACGGCCGGATCACACGGCCGTGCCACCATCAACAGTCTCGCACACAGCCTTTTGTCGTGGTACACAGGCGTGTCCCTGTCATGAGGAAGTGCATTTTCACTCGGATTTGGATACTTAAAGGCTAAGAAAGGCATTCCAAAGCTCTATATAAAGACCCTAGGAGGCAACTCTAAAGGTGTGCCTTTTCTCCCACAAGAGAGTGCCATATTTCTACCAACACAGAGAGTGAAAGCAAGGAATTACTCCAAGGGAAGCTGATTGATTCATCCTAGAAGCCGAACTCTACATCAAGACAAAGGATCTCCCTTCAATCCTTCAGGGGTTTTTGGGTTCTTTATGTTTTGTTATTTTTATTCTTCTGAGATGTTTTCTTTATTAACTATGAACTAAACCCCCCAAATACTTGAGGGGGATGAAACCTAAGACAGATCTTGTTATTATTTTATCTTGAGTTATATGATAAATACTTGAATTGTTCTTAATTATGTGTTTTTAATTCTTGTTTTAATAATCCTAGGTATTAATTCAAGTATTGATGTGCTTATTCAGAGGAGCAAAAGTTGTTTAAGAGTAGATCTAGCATAATTAAGTGGAGTTGCATGCAACCCTAGACATAGGGCAACATAAATCTGCCGGATTAGGGTCAAGCCTAATAAGGGGATCCATAGATCGAGTTAATGCAATACTAGGGGTTTTAACTAGAAAGAGATTTCAATTAATCAACCTAGGATTAGTTGTTCTTATCCTCGACGGAGGTATTAACATAAGTTAGGGATCTCTATGGATCAAGTCAAGTGAATAAATCGTCTAGCTCAAGAATTGATAACAAGTGAAGTCTAGGTGGTTTCTACCTTGAGTATTGCCTAAATCAATTAGTTTTTTCCTAAAGAGTTTTTCCCCAATTTACTTTTTGTGCATTCATAGTTTAGTTTTAGAATTAGTTTAGTTTCATAAAAACCCCTTTTATTTCTAGGTTAAATAATAGAAAGGAAGTTAGTACTAGAACTTTTGGTTCACTTGGGTACGATATCTCGGTCTTGCCACTAAGCTATACTACTGTTCGATAGGTGCAGTTGCCTTAAAGTCGTGATAATAGTTAGTTTTTGGTGCGATCATTATTATAAATTTTATTACTTCATATCACGGATACCAAGTTTTTGGCGCCATTGCCGGGGAACTGAAATATTAAGAACGCTCGATTTCTATTACTTTAGCCATATTTATCTTTATTTATTTTCAGCTTATTTTTTTTTATTTTTATTTTTGTTTTACTGAAATTTTCTTTTCCTCTAGGTATCTCTAGTTTATGACTAGAAGAAACCCAGAAGGACCACTGCTATTCGACGAAGACTTGGAAGCCACAGTTCGCAGAACTCGAAGAGAGATCAGAAAAAGCCTACATTATCCAGAACAAGGACAAGAACAAGAGCCAGAACCTACAAAAGAGATGGAAGCAAATCAATACAATCTACCACTACCCACGATAGCCACGCAACCAGTAAATCAAGATGATGCTCCTCGTACTATGTATGATTATGCTAAACCGAATTTGGTTGGTACTCAATCTAGTATTATTAGAACTGCTATTGCTGCCAATAATTTTGAGTTAAAACCTAGAACTATTAAGATGATACAGTAATTTGTGCAGTTTGATGGTTTACAGGATAAAGATCCAAATTTACACATAGCTAACTTTTTGGAACTTTGTGATACTTTTAAAATTAATGGTGTTTCTGATGATGCCATTCGTCTAAGGCTATTCCTATTACAATGGTTAAATTCTTTACTACGAGGATCAATCACTACATCGGAATAGATGATCGAAAAGTTCTTACTTAAATATTTTCCTCCAGTTAAAACAACTAAATTGCGAAATGATATCTCTTCTTTTGTGCAGATGGATTTAGAGACACTTTATGATGCCTGGGAGAGATACAAAGATCTGTTGAGAAGGTGCCCTCACATGGGTTACCTTTGTGGTTACAAGTTCAAACCTTTTACAACGGTTTGAATCCATCAATGAGGCAAATGATCGATTCAGCCGCAGGAGGAACAATCAACAACAAAACACCCGAAGTAGCTTATGAGTTTATAGAAGAGATGTCACTGAATAACTATCAGTGGCAAGTCATGAGGACAAAGCCCACAAAAGCTGTAGGAGTTTATAATATTGATGCTGTCACCATACTTACTAATCAAGTAGAACTTTTAAATAAAAAGTTTGATAATTTTGTTGGTTCTGTGCAGGCACAACCAGTGATGCAGTGCGACACAACTCAAGGAAATATGTTCAATCCAGACTACTCCTCTTATGGACATGGCATGGAAATCGAGCAAGCCAACTATGCAGGTAATAATTCTAGACCTCAAAATAACCCTTAAAGTAACACTTACAATGTAGGTTGGCAGAATCACCCCAATTTTTCATGGGGAGGACAAGGAAATCAAAGACAACCACCTCCTCTGGGATTTCAACAGCCACCACCACAACAGGAGAAAAAGCCAAACCTTGAAGAGATGTTCACCAAATTTATGGCCATGTCAGAAATCTGTTTCCAAAATACCGAAACGGCACTAAAGAATCAACAAGCATCCATTCAAGGGCTCAAAAATCAAATTGGTCAACTTGCCAAATTAATATCCGAAAGACTACAAGGTGGACTACCAAGTAATACTAAGCCAAATCCAAGAGAACATGTCAAAGCAGTTACTCTAAGAGATGGGAAACTACTGGCTGAATCAGAAAAGAAACATGTTCAAGAATCCACAAAAGACAAAGTAATAGAAGAGGAACCCAAGGAAAGTACTCCACCAACACTTAAGGAGTATCAACCACCTATACCATATCTGGCAAAGTTAAAAAAAGACCGCACAGATGCTCAATTCGGTAAATTTCTTAAACTTTTTAAACAGTTACATATTAACTTGCCTTTTGTTGAAGTAATTTCACAGATGCTGAAGTATGCAAAGTTTCTTAAAGAACTACAAACAAATAAAAAGAAGTTGGAAGAATTAGCCACAGTGGAACGCAGTGAGGAATGCTCAGCTATTCTCCAAAATAAATTGCCGGCCAAACTAAAAGATCCAGAGAGTTTTACTATTCCTTGCTTAATTGGTAGTTTAATCATTGATAAAGCTTTAACTAATTTAGGTGCTAGTATTAATCTAATGCCCTACAAAATGTTCAAGCAACTAGGTTTAGGGGAACCAAAACCCACTAGGATGAGTATTCAATTAGCTGATAGATCTGTTAAATACCCTAGGGGAATCATTGAAGATGTGCTGGTAAAGGTGGTTAAATTTATATTCCCAGTTGATTTTGTTGTGCTTAATATGGATAACGATATTGAGGTGCCTTTAATTTTGGGACGCCCATTTTTATCTACTGCTAGAGCCGTTATCGATGTAGAGGATGGTAAATTAGTGCTTAGAGTTGGTGAAGAAGAAGTCGTTTTTAAAATCTATGATGCTATGAGATTTTCTAGAGAATAGGATGACTCCTATTATTTTATTGATGTTATAGATTATTTTGTTCAAGATAAATTTCAGGAAATTGCTCTCGCAGACACGTTGGAACTATGTCTTGTTCAAGGTGGGGGGAAGATGAAGCCACCACTGAAGTTAGAGAAGTAATGAAGGAGTTAAACTCTAATGAACTTGTCACAAGGCACATAAGTTATGAAAGTATTAAGATGAATGACAAACTGAGACAAAAACCTTCGATTGATGAACCTTGATAAACGCTAAATTATACATATTTTTACCCATGTTTAGCCTATATTTTGGATGAATTATTATCAATTTAGTGAGAATTGGTGCTCTTAATCTTTCTTTTTCATGTCTTACACTCAGGAGAGTATAGGGAAGAGAAAAGAACGGAAAATGGACCAAAAACCGAAGAAAATGGGCCAAAATGTGAAAATGCACGGACCAAGAAGTCACCACACGGCCGTGGCACACGACCGTGCCACACGAAGACCACACGGTCTAGCCCCGATAAGCACGGCCAGGCCACACGGTCGTGCCCCAATCGACAAAATCTCACACGGCCTCTTGTCAAAGTACACGGGCGTGGCACACGGGCGTGTTCTTGTCGTGAGGAAGAGAAATTTCACTCAGATTTTGATACTTAGGGGCTAAGAAAGCCATTCTAAACTCTATATAAAGACCCTATGAGACAACTTGAAAGGTGTGCTTATTTCCCGCTAAGGGAATACTCTTTTCTCTCAGGAAAGAGCGCCATATTTCTACCAACACAAAGAGTGAAAGCAAGGGATTACATCAAGGGAAGCCGATTGATTCATCCCAGAAGCCAGAATTCTACGTCAAGACAGAGGATCTCCCTAAATTCCTTCAGGGTTTTCGGGTTCTTTATGTTTTGTTATCTTAATTCTTCTGAGATGTTTTCTTTCTTTATTATGAACTAAACCCCTCAAATACTTGAGGGGGATGAAACCTAAGACGAATCTTGTTATTATTTATTCTTGAGTTATATGATAAATACTTGAGTTGTTCTTAATTATGTATGCTTAATTCTTGTGTTGATAAGCCTAGGTATTAATTCAAGAAACAAATGTGCTTAAAGTAGAGGAGCAAAAGCCCCTGTGATAAGAGTAGATCTACCATAATTAAGCGGAGTTGCATGCAACCCTAGACATAGGGCGACATAAATCTGCCGGATTAGGGTCAAACCTAATATGGGGAACCATAGATCGAATTAATGCAACCTAGGGTGTTAATTAATAAAGGAACTTTAGTTAACAACCTAGGCCTAGTTGCTTTTCGCCTCGACGGATGGCTTAGCATAAATCAGGGATCTCTACAGATCAAGTCAAGTGAATAAATCGTCTAGCTCAAGAAGTTAATAACAAGTGAAGTCTAGGTGGATTCTCTCTTAAGTATTGCTCATATCAATTAGTTTTTCCCTAAAGTTTTCCCCAATTTACTTTTTGTGTACTTTTAGTTAATCTTAGAATTAGTTTCAATCAATCCTCTTTTATTTTTAGGCTAGATAATAGAAAGGAAGTAAGTATTAATACTTTTGGTTCCCTTGGGTACGAAAACTCGATCTTGCCGCTAAACTATACTACTGTTCGATAGGTACGCTTGCCTTTAATATCGTGATATTAGGTAGTTTTGGTGTGATCAGTTTTTATAAATTTTATTACTTAATATCGTAAGAGCCGTTATCAAACCTCCTAAATTGGAATTAAAACAGTTGCCTAACCATTTAGAATATGCATTTTTAGGAGATGATTCGACATTACCAATAATTATCGCATCAGACTTAAGTACTGAAAAGAAAAAAGAATTACTTCAAGTATTAAAAGAACACAAGAAGGCTATAGCTTGGAAGATTTCTGACATTAAAGGAATTAGTCCTTCTTTTTGCACCTACAAAATTCTAATGGAAGATGAGTATAAATCATTGGTGCAAGCTCAGAGATGATTGAATCCTAACATGAAGGAAGTCGTAAAAGCCGAGGTAATTAAACTTCTAGATGCAGGCATTATTTATCCTATTTCTGACAGTTCTTGGATAAGTCCTGTGCAGGTTGTTCCTAAAAAGGGAGGCATGATCGTGGTATCCAATGACAAAAAGGAATTAGTACCTATGAGAACAGTCACTGGATGGAGAGTTTGCATTGATTATAGAAAGCTGAATGACGCAACTCGAAAAGATCATTTTCCCTTACCTTTCATCGATCAGATGTTGGAAAGATTATCAGGTCATAAGTATTATTGTTTCTTAGATGGCCTCTCTGGTTACTTCTAAATCCTGATAGCTCCAAAAGACTAGGAGAAGACAACATTTACATGCCCATACGGTACGTTTGCTTATCGTAGAATGCCTTTTGGATTATGTAATGCTCCTGCTACTTTTATGCGATGCATGCTAGCTATCTTTGAAGAATTCGTGGAAGACATCATGGAGGTATTTATGGATGATTTTTCAGTTTTCGGTAATTCTTTCCAACTTTGTCTTAATAATTTAAAACGTGTTTTGATAAGATGTGAAGAGACGAATTTAGTGCTTAATTGGGAAAAATGCCACTTTATGGTTCAAGAAGGTATTGTCCTAGGACATAAAATTTCTAGTAAAGGGATAGAGGTCGACAAAGCAAAAATTGAGATTATTGAAAACTTACCTCCCCCTAATTCGGTTAAGGCTATAAGTAGCTTTTTAGGACATGCTAGTTTTTATCGCAGATTTATTAAAGACTTTTCTAAAATAGCTAAGCCTTTGACGAAACTACTAGAAAAAGATGTGCTTTTCAACTTTGACCAATAATGTTTAGAATCTTTTAACACTCTCAAGGAAAAGTTAGTCAATGCCCCGATTATGATTTCACCTGATTGGAATCTACCTTTTGAACTAATGTACGATGCGAGTGATTTTGCAGTAGGTGCAGTTTTGGGACAGTGAAGAGACAAGCATTTTCAACCGATCTATTATGCTAGCAGAACTCTGACAGTCGCACAAGCAAATTATACGAACACCAAAAAAGAATTGGTAGCTGTTATTTTTGCATTTGATAAATTTAGATCTTACTTAATATTGTCAAAAGTCATCGTTTATACTAATCATTCTACTCTTCGTTATCTTCTAACTAAAACTGATACAAAACCGCGATTGATAAGATGGATTCTATTGTTATAGGAATTCGACTTAGAAATAAAAGACAAGAAAGGAGCTAAAAATTTGGTAGCAGATCACCATTCAAGACTAGAAAACACATATCCCAAGTGCCTCGATAAAATAAACGACTTGTTCCCTGAAAAACAATTCTCGCTTTAGCAGACGCAACAGTTCCTTGGTTTACAGATTTTGTAAATTATTTAGCAGCTAACATAATCCCGAAAGGGTTGACCCATCAGGAAAAGAAGCGATTCTTCGCTGATGTGAAAAACTAATTTTGGAAAGATCCTTTTCTCTTTCGTATTTGTGCAGATCAAGTTATCCAAAGATGCGTTACTGAAACAGAAGCATACCAAAATTTAGATCACTACCATTCGGGACCAACATGAGGACATCACAAAAGAGCCAGAACTGCTCACAAGGCACTCGAATCAGGTTTTTACTGGCCTACCCTTTTCAAAGATGCCAACAGGTATGTGACCTCTTGTGATAAATGCCAGAGAATAGGTAATATCTCTTAACATAATGAAATGCCTCAAAACTATATACTTGCATGTGAGATATTTGATGTATGGGCATTGATTTCATGGGTCCGTTCCCTACTTCATTTGGAAATAACTACATCCTAATAGCAGTAGATTACATGTCAAAATGGGTGGAAGCCCAAGCTTTACCTACTAGTGATGCTAGAATGGTAGTACACTTTCTAAAAAAACTTTTCTCTCGATTTGGAACACCTAGGATAATTATTAGTGATAGCGGTACTCATTTTTGTAATACCCAATTTGAAAAAGTTTTAAAGAGATATGGAGTACACCACAGAATAGCTACCCCTTATCATCCACAAACCAGTGGCCAAGTCGAAGTAACAAATAGAGAACTAAAAGCATCCCAGAAAAAACAGTATAAACAAACAGGAAAGATTGGTCAAGAAAAGTAGATGATGCTCTATGGATAGAACTGCTTTTAAAACACCCATAGGTACATCTCCTTATAAACTTATCTACGGAAAAAGCTATCATCTGCCATTTGAACTTGAACATAAAGCATTCTAGGCTATTAAATTTTTAAATTTTGATCTTAAGCTTACAGGAGAGAAATGACTAATGCAATTGAATGAGCTAGATGAATGGCATTGCAATGCTTATGAAAACTCACGACTATATAAGAAAGCCACAAAGCGACGCCATGACAATCAGTTGAGACAACCTAAGTAGTTTAAAACCAAGGATCTTGTCTTACTCTACAACTTAAGGCTGAAACTATTTCCTGGAAAACTCAAGTCAAGATGGTCAGGTCCATTCACTGTTCAATCTGTCTTTCCATATGGCACAGTTAAGGCAACTCACCCAAATCACGGTACTTTCAAGGTAAACGACCATCAGCTTAAACATTACAGAGGTGAGAATTTTAAAGATAACAGGGAGGAGCTTCAGCTCCACCAAATCCCTTCGTGATACATCCAGGTAGAATCGAGCTTAGACTCTAAATAAGCGCTTCTCGGGAGGCAACCTGAGCACTAACTTAGAAACTTCTCTTTTATTTTCATTTGAGTCAACTAACCCTTTTGAAATGCAAAATTTTAAGACCACACGGCCTTGCCCACGGGCGTGTCTAAGATCGTGTGGACACTATGAGCCGAGACACGGTCGTGCACCCTGGCCGTGTATAAACAGGGTAAAAAGTTTCTAGAGACATAGGCTACGACAAAGTGCCACGACCGTACGAAGTGGCCGTGGCCAACACTTTAATTGAAACACGGGCGTACAATGTGCCCGTGCCCCAAGACCGTGGTCGACACTGTCAAATCCAACACGGGCATATGACCTCTTATACGACCGTGTGCAAAGCGAATACCTTAGGACACGGCCGTGCGACATGGCCGTGTGCCCTAACAAGCCCTAGGTACACGGGCGTGTGCTTCAAACCAGGCATGCCAAAATCCCCAAATTTCAAACAACACGGGCAAAACCCGAGCCACACTGGTGTGGGCCACGCCCGTGTGACCCAAAACCTATAAAAAGAAGCCACTATTTATCATCTTCTTCCATTTTAAACCCTAAATCCTACCACCCAAACCTTACCCAAAACCTTCCTAGCACTGCCGCCAGTATCCACACGACTGCACAACCCACACGACTATGCTACCCACTCCATGACCGTGTTCCACCTCATTCCTCTCCCATTTGGTTCTATTTTCTCCTTTTTCTTAAAATTCTTACTGCTTATTTCTACTTTTATTTTAATATCATGTTATATTTAGGCTTAGCATTGTTTTAAGCATGGAATTAAGTGAATTAGGACAAATAATCTAGAATGTTTCATGATATCATGCCACTTAGATTCACAATCGATTGCCACTCTTTCTTATCTCAACTAACATGCATTTAGTATACATACATACCCATGTCCCTTAAATTTGATATCATGTTAGGATGGATAGATTAGACCATTTAGGTTAATCCAGATTTCATTCAAAATTGTTTTAGTCACATTGTTATACAAATATTTCTTATTTTTAATAGTTTTTGATTTAATGAAATTTCCATTTTTAAAACTAATGTATTTTATTTTTAGGCACTATGTCGTCGTCACGCGGTAAGAGAACTGCCGTTCCTGCTTCAAAGAAATGTAAGGGACCTGGTAGTTCATCTTCATCGCGGCCCGTCGCTGAAAACCGCCATCCATTTCTCCATTTTCCACAAAAATCCCAATGGGAGTCGTTCCAAATCCTACGAGGCCACCCCTTAAATGTTGGATGTTGCATTGACTGGGCTGCCCTAGAACGAGTCTAACTCGCCGATGCAATTCAGGCTCTACTGTCCACTGACCCATGGGGACAATTCTTCGACATCATCGAGCCCACCTATCTTGAACTAACATTGGACTTTTGCTCTACATTTCATCTACAGGTGGTGATGACGAACCATGATGATCCAGGCACTATTCAATTCTGCCTCGGTGGATTGGTGCGCCAGTTGAGCATCATCGAGTTTGGTATCGCGCTAGGACTCTACACATATAGTTCATAGCCGACGAGGATTTTTCCACACTTCCCCGTCGCCTCCATATCACACCGGTCAATTGTTGGCGCGATCTCGCCCCAAGGCACCCCACATATGACCCTAGTCATACCAATGTGACCACCCTTACCCTATCCTTAAGGTATCTCCACGCCCTCCTCACACATACCCTGACAGGCCGACACGAGAGCACTGGCATCGTCAACACACATGATGCCTACTTCTTGTGGAGCATGGCGAACGCGCACACCATCGACTTAGCCTTCTTCATCACCCATGCCATCTAGCACCAAATAGAAAGGCATCGTAGGGGAGTGATATCCATGGGCCCATACATCATATGCTTGGCCTGCCACTTCGGGTTACTCAATACCGCGGCCCAGACATCCTCTTATACGCTGATCGGCCAGATGTCCCCTCAGGGCATCTAGACTATGCTTCACATGAGGATGATCCAGCACAGACTAAGGGCTGATCCTCCACAATACAGACTACTCTGAGACCCAGAGCAGGAGGATCTCGAGGACATTACTGATAACGTCCCACCGCCGGAGGAGCACCCCACTGAGCCACCACTACTTCGCCGCCCAGTTCATACGGCAACTTCATACGCTGACATATCTGAGCGCCTCTCACGATTTGAGCAGCAATGCTTCCAACGCTTCGATCATATCGATGCCACACTTCAGCAGATATGCCAGCACCTCCACATCACTTCACCACCGCCACCGCTTAACCCATCTGAGGATTAGAGACCTCTATTCCTCTTAACTTTATTTTTATCTTAATTTATATTTTTACTCTGATCTCTATTTTTACCTTCTCTTTTCTTCTCTTTTATTTTCTTTTTTACTTTTACTTTTGTTTTTAGTTCACATTATCTTTTTCATTATTTGAATTCTAGTATTGTTTGAACTTAATTTGTTTTCTTCCTTTATTATTAATTATTTCATATCGACCAGCCCTTAACAAACATATTCTGTTAATCCAAATTTCCCACAAATGATAAATACTTTTGCAGTTTCACAGGAGCTTTACAGCTCATATCCATATGGAAATAGGAAAACCTTGCCACAACTGTTGGCTCTTCCAATTCCAATCTCCGTCTCACAAATTCATCCAAAATTCAAGGAGTTTCATGTCTTCCCCTATCTTATGATCTTGTACTTCTATTGCTACTAATGTTATCTTTGTACATTGAGGGCAATGTACATCTTAAGTGTAGGGGGAGGGAACTTACTTTCAGTCATTACACTCTACTTGAAATCCCTGAAAATTTTTAACTTGTTGCATTGTTCTCAAGACTATCTTCAATCTCCTATTAAGATAAATTTTGATTGATTTATGATTTTTATTGATAGGTTGAGAATTAAGACATAGGCGCTTGTACTTTGATTATTCAAACTTTAAAACATTAGAGAATCAAGCATGATAACTTGAAATTTTTGAGAATCTAAATTTTTTTCATAAGTTGTTTTCCCTAATTTTAAGTATTATCTTGATATTTGAAATTCGCAGGATTGACATCAAAAGCCATAATTTTGGTGGGAGTTTTGAGCCTTTTGAGCATACATTCTTTCGTGCTCACTTTTATTGTTACTTTGAGTGAGTCAATACTAATTTGTTATTCTAGAGCTTGCTTTGATTATACATTTCGAGACCACATCATTGATTTGATATACCGGAATGATAAAGGCACATAGGATTTAACCCACTTACTCCATAAAAGCCTACCTCCATAAATTAACCCCTAGTGAACCCCGTTGAGCCTAACAACCTATTCTTTAACTTACCTCTAATATTAACCCATAACCCATTTTTGTTGAATTCCATTCAATTACTTTGATCCCTATTTTTGTCGAGATTCGAATTGAATTATTATCTAGCTTTATTCTCTTTTCCAGGTTGTAAAGTTGTAAACATTCAATTTATTATATTCAATTTGAATTGTTCTTAACAAAAAAAAGTATATATATAGAGTTAATTCAATTGTAATTCATAGTTAACATTGTTTGCATATTTCTATTTTAAGGCTACCAAGGCTAGAATAATGTCATCATAAAGTTTAGCTCTAGAAATATGTTCCAGTGAAAGAGATTTTTCTAGCTAGATAATTTTTCAGTTTAATCTTGATTCTAACCTTCTTTTTCAGCTTGTGACAACACCCCTAACCAAAGCCCCATTACAACCATTGAAAGACCTTTTGATCGATGTATCATATCAATCTATAGTGGTGGAGATTTGATTTTCTTGCAAGCCTATGGTAATAACTCTTCAGGTTGACTAGAGAGTACTTAATTCTTGAACCCTAAACACTTTGAGTGGATAGAGTGAATCCTTAGTAAGGATGTCAATTTTTGGTGATTTTGATTGAGAGATAATTATTTACGAGAAGGGAGAAAACCTATGTTTCGATGATAAAATTCTCAACTTAGAGTAATTGAATCTTTAATGTTCTTCTGATTGAATTTTCATTGTATGAATACTTGTGAATTAGTTTGAAACATTATTGATAAAAATTGTGAGTTGAGAAGAATGATTCTTAACTGTGGGTTGAGATTTTGCTTGAGGACAAACAAAGGCTTAAGTGTGGGGGTATTTGATAAACGATAAATTATACATATTTTTACCCCATGCTTAGCTTAATTTCTGGATGAATTATCATTGAATTTGTGGAAATTGATGCTCTTAATCCTTCTATTTCATGTTTTATACTCAGGAGAGCATAGGGAAGAGAAAGGAACAAAAAACAAGCTGAAAACGGAGAAAATGGGCCAAAGTGTAAAAACAACACGGCTCAAGGATTTATCACACGGTCGTGGCACACGGCCGTGCCACATAAGGTCCAACACAGCTCAGCCCCAACAAGCACGACTGAATCACACGACCGTGCCACCATCAACAGTCTTACACACGGCCTCTTGTCGTGGCACATGGGCGTGTCCCTGTCATGAGAAAGTGCAATTTCACTCGGATTTGGATAGTTAGAGGCTAAGAAAGGCATTCCAAAGCTCTATATAAAGACCCTAGGAGGCAACTCTAAAGGTGTGCATTTTCTCCCACAAGAGAGTGTCATATTTTTGCCAACACAGAGAGTGAAAGCAAGGAATTACTCCAAGGGAAGCCGATTGATTCATCCCAGAAGCCGAACTCTACATCAAGACAAATGATCTCCCTTCAATCCTTCAGGGGTTTTTGGGTTCTTTATGTTTTGTTATTTTAATTCTTCTGAGATGTTTTCTTTATTAACTATGAACTAAACCCCCAAATACTTGAGGGGGATGAAACCTAAGACAGATCTTGTTATTTTTTTATCTTGAGTTATATGATAAATACTTGAATTGTTCTTAATTATGTGTTCTTAATTCTTGTTTTAATAATCTAGGATAGCAAAGATGGCTTAAGCTACCGAAAGATTATAAGATAGTAATTGATTATCATTCTGGACAAACGATTATAGTCACGGATGTTATGAGCAAGAAACTTCTATGTGCTTTACGAGCAATAAATACACGATTGATCTTATCAGATGATGGATAGCTAATTGTAAGTTAGAAGCTAAATCTATGTTTATTCAACAAATTTATGACGCTTAGAAATTTATCAGCGAATTGTAAGTTAAAAGGGGTTCAATGTAAATTGACTTTTGATTTAGAATTTCAAATGTGGACCCGATAATTAATTGTTATTTCAAAACAGAGTTAGTATACCAAGAAATCAAGAGATTATATAACAAGTGTGATATCTAGCTCACAGTGGTAATTATCCGTTCAGTCGGGGAGTACAAAGCTGTACAATAATATGAGACAGTGGCACTGGTAATTATTTCTACATTTTTGAGATCGTTGCTCTGTAATCTAGCTAGCTCGTATCTCAAATTTTGAAACTGTTAAAGATTTTGCATGATGCCATTGTTGAATGCTTGAGTGTTTTGATGATTCACAATAGATTATGAATATTTATGCTAGATTAACTAGATTTATAAAGTGATTTTTGATAATAAAAAAGTTAATTAAGGACTAAATTGAGAAATGTGATAAAATGTGTGGTAAATGTGTGAATAAATGGAAAATAAGGGCTGCTAAAACAATAAGAAAATTTGGCTAGGCTTTGATTGTGATGAAATTGAATGAATTTGTGATTTTGTGTGATAAGGACTAAATTGAAAAAATATGGAATAATAGGGGTAAAAGTATAATTTTTCCAAATTGTATAAATTGTGTTCAATTGAATGAATTAATGATTAAATAAGTAAAATTTTTATTACATAGATTACGAGAAAAAATGAGATTTGGATCTTGAACGGGGGAAAATCAAAGTATCAGATTAGTCGGCCTAATTCTTCGTTTCAACAAGCGAGATAAGTTCGTATGTTTAAATAAGCATTAGATTATATTTGTGTAAATGCTTAATTGTTGTAATTGTGGTAAATATTATATTAGTGAAATAAAATATGAATACTATTGAGTACGAGGTGTAACGCCCCAAAAGTTCGGCGGTAGTATTTTGGGCTTGTTTTAACAAATTGCATGTTTGGCATGTTGGCTTGATGGTTTGAGTGTGTTTGAGGGTTCTTAGGAAGCCAGGGTTCAAGTTGGACCCTTGAAAAAATTTTAAATTTTTGTCTTAAGTGAATCTTGATGTTGGCATGTAGGGTTGATAAGTAAATGTTATTGTTTCATGAGACAAAAAGGCATATGGTAGAGTGGCTTGTGGCGTCATTTGCGAAGGGAAGAAGGAATGGGGTTCAAATCCCTTTTTCAGCTAATGGTTGTTATTTTGCTACATGGACTTGGTAAGAGGTGGATTGGGATTCAAATTCTTAAAGGTTGTTGTAGAATTGGTCAAAAGAGATTTGGATAAAAGTTGGTGGAGATTTAGAGGAGAAAATTGTGGAAGAAAAAGTGGAGGAAATTGGGGAGTTTCAAATGGGAAGAGGTGGTAGCCGAATAGGGAGTGTGATTAAGCAAAATCGACAAGGGGTGCATTGGGAGTTTATTTTCAGCAAATTGTGAGTGTAGGTGCCGAATCCTTTCCATTGGCATTTAGGGTTTTGGTGCGTTGTGACCAATCGGGTCTGTTTTTTCTCCTTAGGTTGCATGCATCAATTGGTCTTATTGTTCTTGGCCGAAATACCTAGTTTCATTTTCTCTTTTGTGCTCTCTTCACTTTTTCTCTAGCCAAATCCGATTAAATTCCTCCTCTTTTCCTTTTGTGCGTAGCCGAACTCTTCTATTGGCTTCTTTCAAACACTCTAGTTTTTCCAAACTCTGCTTTTCTATTTTTGCTTCTTTTCCCTTTCCACTCACTTTGGCCGAATCTTCTTTGCTTCTTATCTTACTCTTTTAGTAAAAACTCATTTCCCATATCTTTCCATTTCATCTTTCACATTCTTTTCAAATAGCCGAATCTTGTTCTTTTTTCTTCCATTTCTCTTAGACCAGATTATGCCTTCTCTGTGCTCATCATAGCCTATCGAATTCGTTCTCTATTAGCTAACTGGTGTTTCGCTTATAGTAAGTATTCTTTTTCTTTCTTTCTCAAGGGCCGATTATTATTTTCCCCTCTTCAATTACTCTCCTCCTTTAGTTATTTCATAATCGAATCTGTTTTTCACCATGTCTTCTCGAAAGGTGCTTTGTGTTCATGGTCGGCTACTTCCTTGCCATATTCGATTTTGGGCTCTTTGGCAACGATAGGTATTGCTTCTCTACCTCTATCCAAATCAAATATTCTTAGTTGCTTTAAGAAGCGATTTTGGTTCTTCTATTTGCTACGGTTCTCTTGGAGCGAGCGATTGTTGAAGCGATCATTGTGATCCATTGAGGTAATGTGCTACCCCATATTCTGAGTGTGTCGATTATGGTGTAGGTGGTTAGGGGTTAATTAGGTTCGGTATTGTGATTTAGGTTCGAGATCGAAGTTATTTGCAGGCAGTCGTAAAAAGGTGTGTAACCACACCCTTCTGTAGCATAGGTCGGTAAAAGCCGAAATGCCGAAACGTCGGCATTCGAGGCCTTACAGGCGTGCGAATGCTTGTGGGCCAAACCAAGGTCTCAAATCGTGGGCAATAAACTGTTGAAGCCTTTATGCGAGTTTTCGTGCACTTGGGGCATTATGGGCCTCGATAGGCTGAAATGGGCCCAATAGGCCTACGAGTCCATATGGGTAAATTGCTCAGAAGTGATCATTGGTATGTTGATTGATAAGGTTTGCAATACCGTACATAAAACTAGACAGAACAGCCACTTGAGCGTGTGGGCCCACTTGGGCCCAATAGGGGTTTTGGGCCCATATGCACCATTTTAACCATAAAGACTATCTGAGTCGTTTGATGTGGCAGTAGACCTAATAGAAGGTCGTATTAGGCATCGTTACTTTGAAACTTAGTAAAATTACCGTTTTACCCCTGACTGCCTAAAAGACTATTATACCCCTAAGGATAGATTCCTGATATTTGTAAATGACTTTATCTGTGTCTGTTAATATGCATGCTATATTTGATTATGATATGTTATTCTTCATGAGGTTGGGTTTGACATTGGACGTAGCTCTGTTATAGTAGCTTTGCCATGTGATACTGTATAGTGGCTTCGCCACGAAATCTGTATCAAGTGGCTCTGCCACGATATTTGTTATTAGCAGCTTGGTTGCATATTGGAGTGCGGGTTAGGTGGGTCGAGTTATTCCCCACATTGTGTGTTGGGCTAGAACAGGTGGTGTGATGGTTGGACTAGGTTGGCTTATTCATCCATTGTTCTATATCTGTAATAGGCATGAGCCCACTCTATTTCTGAATAGGGCTAAGGCCCAGACTGATATGTTCTATTTAGGGCTTTGGCCCAATCTGTTCTCTGTTACCAGTTAGGGAAGTTACACATTGAGTTTTCACAAATTCACCTTTTAATTTAAATATGCAGGCAGTCCCCAACCATGGACGATTTAGAGCTACGAGGGACTTGGGATGGCCACAAGTTTCCTACTTTCGAACTTAGTTTTTATTAAATTATAGTTTGGTTATTGGTTATGTAATAAAGCCATTATGGGTTGTATTTTGTTTTATTTTCGTTATTCGGGCTGATTTATCATTTCAACTGGTAAAGTAGTTAATCGGGTTTTCAAAACTAATAACAACGGTTTTAAGTAATTCACGTGTGACATTTTCAAAAACAATAATAAAATTAATAGTTTTCATAACTTCACTTAAATGAACACAACAAATATGACAACCATTTTTCATTAACCTATTTTCCAACTAGAAAAATGGTTTAATTGGATTCAGTTTTATGAACAAAATCGAAACGGGGTTTTTTTTAGTAGAAAATTTTTATTGAGAAGTCCAACTTTGAACGTAATTTTCATGTGACACACCAGATTTGGCCATAACATTTGGACTGAGTTTGGGGTGTTACATTTTGTGGTATCAAAGCCAGGTTACAAAACTTGATTGTGGAATAGGTTCTGAAAGTTTTCTAAAAAACTGATTTTAATGATTTAGGTCATTTTAAAAATTTGATTTCTTTGAAAATTTTTCTTAAAAAGGGTTTCTGAATTGCTTTTCTAAACCCTGGTTTTAAAAGAACTTATTTGTTTCTGAATGTTGTTACTGAAAGTGTGGCACACCGAGTCTCTGGCACCAAATCTGTAAGATTTCTAATCTATTTTTTTCTGTTATAGATTAAACTGTGTTTCTGAAAAACTACTGTAGACATTAGTACTATACGGAAACTCTGTAGTTAGGATTAACTAAGACTGTAGGAAAAACTGTAGAAGACTGAAAATTGTAGCTAGATTTTGATCTGCGAAAAGAAAACTTTAAATTACTACTGTCATAAAACATCCGGTAATAACCACTGGAATTATGAACTAATCCAAACAATTCGTAACCAGATAATACGCAAAATCGAAATGAGCGCAAGAGTTGCACGTGGAAGAGGTGCTCGAGGCATTGGTAGGGGCCAAGGTAGTGCTCAGGTTGGATCATCAGCATCAAGTCATATGCCTACTAGGGAGGCACCAGCATCTCTGGTGATTGAGGCAGGGTCTCAGGATCGAGCTACAGGGGATGATGCTTTGTCTCAAATAATGCTCCGAGTACTAGAGAGGGTAGTTGGAGCAAGTACTAGGGTCATGGGCCGTGGATCGATTTCTGAGCAGCTCCGAGCTAGAGGAGCAGAGATTTTTAGGGGTGTATCTGGCGTAGCCTAGAATGTGGCCAAGTATTGGTTAGAGGCCATGGAGCGAATAATGGATGATCTGGACTACTCAGTGGAGTAGAAACTAAAGGGAGCAGTGTCTTTACTGCGGGACAAGGCCTACAAATGGTGGCTCACTGTAAGAGATGGTACAGTAGCTGATTGGTTAACATGGGATCTGTTGAAGATGGCTTTTCAAGGAAAGTACGTTGGGGTGAGTTATGTAGACGCCCGAAGAAAGGAATTCTTGAGTTTGACTCAAGGTAACAAGTCTGTAACAGAGTATGAGGTGAAGTTCTTAAGGTTAAGCCGGTATGCCCGTGAGATTGTCGCCACAAAATATGAGTACAATGTGTGGTTTAAGGATGGCCTCAAAGATGAGCTACGGATACTAATTACTCCATAGAGGGAGCGTGATTTTGCTGCCCTGGTTGAAAAAGCTAAGATAGCTGAAGATGTGAAGCATTTAGTGTGCCAAAATAGAGAGAAAGATAGGGGCAGATTCAAAAAGGATTCAGGGCCCTCAGGTACTTCAGGAAAGCCTGCTAAGAAGGCCAGAATTGAGGAGTCGGTTCGAGTAGTTCCGGTGACTATGGTGAGATCCCAAATGTGTGCTGGTTGTGGAAAAACTTACCGGGGTGAATGTTGGAGACGTTTTGGTGCATGTTTCTGATGTGGGTCTAAGGACCCCCGAGTTAGGGATTACCCTCAAAGGCCGTTCTGGTGCAAGCTGTAAAGCAGAGGGTTGCCCAACCAATGAGAGGTGGACAGTAGCCACAGAGAGGCTATGACCAAGCCAGGGGCAGAATTGGTAATGGATGTGGTTGCGGAGCACCGGGCAGAGGTGCTGGTAATACTGAGGTGCAACAACTAGCTTTGGTCTACACTGCGCGTTGTCGAGAGGATGGTAATGCCCCAGACGCCATAACTAGTACGTTTTTTTATTCATAGCATGCCATACTTTTCTTTGATATATATTGGGTCTACACATTCGTATGTTGCATGTACTGTGTCTAGCATGTTGAGTATGCAATCTGAGAATATTGCCAGTGGGATATCTGTAATTAGCCCACTGGGATACTTGGTTAGAGTAGATAAGCTTTTTATATATGTGCCCTTAGAAGTACAAGGTAAAATCTTTCTAGCGGATTTGATGGAATTACCATTTGGGGAATTCAATCTTATCTTGGGTATGGACTGGCTTGTTAAGCACCGTACGAACTTGGATTGAGCTGCTAAGCAAATGGTATTAAAGACTTCAGAGGATGAGGAGGTAGCTATGATAGGGGAGCGAAGAGATTATTTGTCTAACGTTATCTCAGTGTTAAGGGCCAAAAATTTGGTACGTAAGGGTTGCGAGGCATTTTTAGCATATGTGAGCAATTCTGAATATAAAGGTCCTTCCATGGGTGATGTTAGAACTGTCAAGGAATTTCTAGATGTCTTTCCTGATGAACTTCCTGAGTTGCCTCCGAAATGAGAGGTCAAATTTGGAATTGATCTGTTGCTTGGAATAGCTCTGGTGTCCATCGCCCCTTACAGGATGGCACCGAAGGAGCTTGTAGAATTAAAGGCACAAATCTAAGAACTTCTGGCTCGAGGATTTATCCAACCGAGTGTGTCTCCATGGAGAGTAGCGGTGTTATTTGTCAAGAAGAAGGACGAGACGATGCACATGTGTATTGACTATCGTCAGTTGAACAAACTGACTATTAAGAATAAGTACCCTCTGCCAAGGATCGATGACCTTTTTGATCAACTGAGAGGAGCTTCAGTATTCTCCAGGATTGACCTTTGTTCTGGGTACCAGCAATTGAGGTCAAGGAGACAAACATTTATAAGACGACATTTAGAACGTGGTATGGTGACTAAGAGTTCTTGGTGATGCCATTCGGACTTACGAATGCACCAGTGGCCTTTATAGATCTCATGAATCGGGTGTTCCAACCCTATCTGGATCTGTTTGTTGTGATCTTTATAGATGATATCTTGGTGTATTAAAAAACTGAGGAGGACCACAATGAGCATCTTCGGACAGTTCTGCAAATTCTGAGGGAGAAACAGCTTTATGCAAAATTCAACAAGTGTGAATTTTGGCTTCGGAAAGTGACATTCTTGGGTCACGTTGTTTCTACTAAGGGGATTAGAGTGGATCCTCTGAAAATCGAAGCGGTATTGGATTAGAAACCACCAAGGACGATATCAGAAATTTAAAGTTTTCTAGGATTAGCTAGTTATTATAGACGGTTTGTGGAAAGATTTTCTATGATTGCAGCACCGTTGACTAAGTTATTGAGGAAAGGGGTATCGTTTAGATGGATTGATAAACAACAGGAGAGTTTTGAGAAGTTGAAGAAAGTTTTGACTGAAGCCCTTGCATTAATATAGCCAGAATCTGGGAAGGATTTTACTATGTATAGTGATGCATCGCACATTGGTTTGGGTTGTGTGCTAATGCAAGAGGGTAAAGTGGTTGCTTACGCATCATGTCAACTAAAGCCTCACGAGGTGAACTACCCTACTCACGACTTGGAATTGGCAGCAGTAGTATTTGCACTGAAGAGCTAGAGGCACTACTTATACGGGGAGAGGTGTATCATTTACACGAACCATAAAAGCCTTAAATACCTTCTTACTCAAAAGGAGTTGAACCTTAGGCAACGAAGATGGATAAAGTTGCTTAAGGATTATGATTGCTCAGTGGAGTACCACCTGGGTAAGGCTAACATGGTGGCTGACCTTTGAGTCGTAAGGCAGTATCAGATCTAAGAGCAATGTTTGCTCGTCTTAGCCTCTTTGATGATGGTAGTCTAATGGTTGAATTGCAAGTAAGACCGGCTTGGACTGAGCAAATTAGGGAGAAACAGTTATTGGATGAGTCATTGTTTCCTTGGTTTCAACAGGTTGAGAATGGCAAGACGTCTAATTTTGGACTAAACAGTGAAGGTGTTTTGTGTTTTCGTGGAAGAATCTGTGTTCCAAAGGACTCTGATTTGAGGTAGTTGATACTGCGGGAGGCACATGGCAGCCTTTATACTATGCATCCTGGTGGGAATAAGTTATATCGGGATTTGTGTAAGTTGTACTTGTGGCTTGGACTTAAGCGCGAGGTAATAGAATTAGTGGGTAAGTACTGACATGTCAACAAGTGAAAGCTGAGCATCAACTGTCTTCTGGGCTTCTGCAACTAGTCAAGATTCCACTTTGGAAGTAGGAAAGGGTAACCATGGATTTTGTGAGTGGGCTACCCTTAATGCCTTCTAAGAAGGACTCTGTTTGGGTTATTATGGACAGACTGATGAAACTCGCCCATTTTATACCAGTCCGTATTATTCACTTCAGAAGTTAGCTAAGTTATATGTGGCTGAGATAGTAAGACTACATGGGGTACTGGTATCAATCATTTCTAACAGAGACCCTAGGTTCACGTCTCGGTTCTGAAAAAAGTTGCACGAGGCATTGGGTACAAGGTTGGATTTTAGCACTGCCTTTCACCCTCAGATAGATGGACAATCAGAAAGGATGATTCAAGTATTAGAGGATATGCTAAGAGGTTGTGTTATCGATTTCCGTGGTAGTTGGGAAGATTACTTGCCACTAGCAGAATTTGCATATAACAACAGTTACTAGGCAAGTATTCAAATGGTACCATATGAGACGCTGTATGGTCGTAGGTGTTGTACGCCTACTTGTTGGACTAAACTGGGTGAACGTCAGGTTTTGGGGCCAGCTGAAGATAAAGTTAAGTTGATTAGAGATCAGTTAAAAGAAGCATCTGATATGTAGAAGTCATATGCCGATTTAAAGCGTAAGAAGACCAAGTGCTCTATGGGAGATTTGGTATTTCTAAAGGTCTCATCTTGGAAGAAGATTATAAGATTTGGAAGGAAGGGCAAGTTAAGCCCTGAATTTATTGGACCCTATAGAGTTCTGAAACGGGTGGGTCCGATAGCATATCAGCTCGAACTGCTTCCTGAATTAGATCGAATTCACGATGTTTTTCATGTCTCCATGCTGAGGCGATACCGTTCTGATCCCTCTCATATAGTGCCAGTGAAGGAGATTGAAGTTAAACCTGAATTGACTTTCGAGGAAGAACCAGTGCAAATTCGAGATCGTGACGTTAAAATACTAAGAAAGAAATTTGTTCCACTAGTCAAGGTGCTTTGGCGTAATCACGGTATAGAAGAAGCCACTTGGGAGCCTGAAGAGGTGATGCGACAACAATACCCTCACTTGTTCTGACCAGGTAAATTTCGAGGCCGAAATTTCTTTAAGGGGGTAGAGTTGTAACACCCCAAAAGCTAGGGTGTAGTATTTTGGGCTTGTTTTAACAAATTGCATGTTTGGCATGTTGGCTTGATGGTTTGAGTGCGTTTGAGGGTCCTTAGGAAGCCAGGCTTCAAGTTGGACCCTTTGACAAAATTTTCAATTTTTGTCTTAAGTGAATCTGGATGTTGGCATGTCGGATTTATAAGTAAATGTTGTTGTTTCATGACACAAAAAGGCATGTGGTAGAGTGGCTTGTGGCGTCATTTGTAAAGGGAAGAAGGAATAGGGTTCGAATCCCATTGTCAACTAATGGCTGTTATTTTACTACATGGACTTGGTAAGAAGTGGATTGGGATTCAAATTCTTAAAGGTCGTTGTAGAATTGGTCAAAAGAGATTTGGATGAAAGTTGGTGGAGATTTAGAGGAGAAAATCGTGGAGGAAAAAGTAGAGGAAATTGTGGAGTTTAAAATGGGAAGAGGTGGTAGCCAAATGGGGAGTGTGATTAAGCAAAATCGACAAGGGATGCATTGGGAGTTCATTTTCGGCAAATTGTGAGTGTAGGTGCTAAATCCTTCCCTTTGGTATTCAGGATTTTGGTGCGTTGTGACCATTCGGGTCTTTTTTTTCTCCTTAGGTTGCATGCGTCAATTGGTCTTCTTGTTCTTGGCCGAAATAATTAGTATCATTTTCCCTTTTGTGCTCTCTTCACTTTTTCTCTTGCCAGATTCGATTAAACTCCTTCTCCTTTCCTTTTGTGCGTAGCCAAACTTTTCTATTGGCTTCTTTCAAACACTCTAGTTTTGCCAAACTCTGCTTTTCTATTTTCGCTTCTTTTCCCTTTCCACTCACTTTGGCCGAATCTTTTTTGCTTCTTATCTTACTCTTTTAGTAAAAACTCATTTCCCATATCTTTCCATTTCATCTTTCACATTCTTTTCAAATAGCCGGATCTTGTTCTTTTTTCTTCCATTTCTCTTAGACCAGATTATGCCTTCTATGTACTCATCATAGCCTATCGAATTCGTTCTCTATTAGCTAACTGGTGTTTCACTTATAGTAAGTATTCTTTTTCTTTCTTTCTCAAGGGCCGATTATTATTTTCCCCTCTTCAATTACTCTCCTCCTTTAGTTATTTCATAATCGAATCTGTTTTTCACCATGTCTTCTCGAAAGGTGCTTTATGTTCATGATCGGCTACTTCCTTGCCATATTCGGTTTTGGGCTCTTTGGCAACGGTAGGTATTGCTTCTCTACCTCTATCCAAATCAAATATTCTTAGTTGCTTTAAGAAGCGATTTTGGTTCTTCTATTTGTTAAGGTTCACTGGGAGCAGGCGATTGTTGAAGCGATCATTGTGATCCATTGAGGTAATGTGCTACCCCATATTTTGAGTGAGCCATTTATTGTGTAGGTGGTTAAGGGTTAATTAGGTTCGCTATTGTGATGTAGGTTCGAGCTCGCAGTTATTTGCAGGCGGTCGCAAAAAGGTGTGTAACCATACCCTTTTGTAGCATAGGTCAGCAAAAGCCGAAAAGCTAAAATGTCAAAACATCAGCATTCGAGGTCTTACGAGCGTGCGAATGCTTGTGGGCCAAACCGAGCCCCCAAATCATGGGCAATAGACTGTTGAAGCCTTTATACGCCTTTTCGTGCACTTGGGCCGTTATGGGCCAAAATGGGCCGAAATAGGCCTAATAAGCCTACGGGCTCATATGGGTAAATTGCTCGGTAAGTGACCATTGGTATGTTTATTGATAAGGTTTGCAATGCCATACGTAAAACTAGATAGAACGGGCCATACGAGCGTATGGGCCCACTTGGACCCAATTGGGGTTTTGGGCTTATATGTACCGTTTTGACCATATAGACTATCTGAGTCGTTTGACATGGCATTAGACTTAATAGAAGGTCGTATTAGGCCCCGTGACTCTGAAACTTAGTAAAATTACCGTTTTACCTCTAACTGCTAAAAGACTATTATACCCCAAAAGATAGATTGCCTGATATATGTAAATGATTGTATCTGTGTCTGTTAATATGCATGCTATATTTGATTATGACATGTTATTCTACATGGGGTTGGGTTTGACATTTGAGGGAGCTCTGTTATAGTGGCTCTGCCACGTGATTCTGTATAGTGGCGTCGCCATGAAATCTGTATCTAGTGGCTCTGCCACGATATTTGTTATTAGCAGCTTGGCTGCGTATTGTTGTGCGGGCTGGGTGGGTCGAGTTATTCCCCACATGGTGTGATGGGCTGGTACAGGTGGTGTGATGATTGGACTAGGTTGGCTTATTCATCCACTGTTCTGTATCTGTAATGGGCTTGAGCCCACTCTGTTTCTAAATAGGGCTAAGGCCCAGACTGATCTATTCTGTGTAGGGCTTCAGCCCAATCTGTTCTCTGTTATCAGTTAGGGAAGTTACACATTGAGTTTTTTGCAAACTCACCTTTTAATTTAAATATGCAGGTAATCCCCAACCATAGACAATTTGGAGCTGCGAGAGACTCGGGATGGCCACAAGTTTCCTGCTTTCGGATTTTGGTTTTATTAAATTTCAGTTTGGTTATTAGTAATGTAATAAGGCCATTATGGGTTGTATTTTTTTTTGAATTTTCACTATTTGGGCTGATTTATCATTTTAACTGGTAAAGTAGTTAATCGGGTTTTCAAAACTAATAACAACGATTTTAAGTAAGTCACGTGTGACGTTTTAAAAAACAATAATAAAATTAAGAGTTTTCATAACTTCACTTAAATGAACACAACAAATATGACAACCATTTTTCATTAACCTATTTTCCAACTAGAAGAATGGTTTAATTGGATTCAGTTTTATGAATAAAACTGAAACGTGGTTTTTTTTAGTAGAAACGTTTTATCGAGAAGTCCAACTTTCAACGTAACTTCCATGTGACACACCAGATTTGGCCATAACATCTAGGCTGGGTTTGGGGTGTTACAAGAGGCAACGAAAATGATTAATAGAGATTTTTGTACAGCAAAAGTCCTGGTTGAACCTTAGCAATAGTTAGGATACAAATGTCATGACATTAGGGTTACCGAGATGAGTTTACGTGTAAGACTAGGCCTTGGACATTGGGATCGTTATGTGATTCGTGTAAGGCCATGTCTGAGACATTAGCATCGATACGAGATTCGTGTAAGACCATAGCTGGGCTATTGGCGTCGATACGAGATTACTTGTAAGACCAAATCTAGGATATGGCATTGTTACGGTACTATGTGTACAAGATCCCTGAGTATCCTTTAGTATTCCAAATGGTTCAACAGGAAAAGTGAACGAAATGTGGTTACAAGTGATGGAAGGACTCAGTCAAGGTACTCATGATGAAAATCAACAAGTAAGTGATTATAATGAATTTCTTATAATGAGTAAGCAGAAAGGTTGGAGAAGTTATATGGTTCTATTAATTATAAACTTGTAATGAATATCGAATTGTATGTGGAATATATTATATTGCTTATACATTTGTAAATATGAATAAGTTAGAAAGAATGCAATTGATTCATATGAACATTGAAATGATAAACTTCTGAAAGCCAAAGTTACTTATGTAAGTGAATATATCATTGAATGGTGAGATTATAAGAATTATGTTATACTTTGTGTTATTAATTAAAGTGTGTTTAAATGCTAATATGAGTTTGTTAGCCATATGAGCTTACTAAGCTTTATAGCTTACTTTGTGTTGTTTTTCTATGTTTATAGTGTTTTAGACGTTCACTTAGGTTGGAAGTCAACAGAGATCGCACCACTCTATCCGTTTATGGATTTTTAGTATTTTTACACTTTGTGACTTGGTTATTTGGCATGTATAGGCTATGGTCTTATTGATATGTTTGTTAGAAATGTATATGGTCATTTGGAATGGCTTGTTAGTGATTTTGGTTAATGGATATAATTTGGCCTTATGTTTTGGCATGGTTGGTATAAAATGTTTATTTAACTTATGTTTGATGTATGTGTTGCCTTGTGAATTGATATATATATATATTAGTTTGGATTTAAGGTGCCTAAATGGTTAATGATAGGTGAATATTGGATCATGCGTTGTGTGTGATTGAGGATGAAAAAAAATGCATAGTTATAATTGATTGAATTGATTAATATGATATGGTTTTGGTATATGATTTAATAGGTAAATAGTAAATGATGAATCAAGTTGAATTGATATGCTTTTGAGCTAGTTTATAGACATGAAATGAATGGATATAAAATAGTATGAAATGTGCATTGAAATGGTCATTTTTGGTTGCTTATTACATGTAAAGATGATGCCAAATGAATGCCTTTAGGTGCATGATTGAAAGGTGGGAAAAATGGCTTAAACCAAGCCTATTTTTTGTGGCACACGGCTGAGCACACAGGCGTGTGACTCGACCATGTAACCATGTACCTTAGTTAAAACAAGTCAATGAGTTACACAGCTTAGACACTCACGCGTGCCTACTAGCCGTGTGAGGCACACAGCCTTGGCACATGGGCGTATGAGGCACACAACCTTGGCACATGGGCGTGTTTCACATGATCATGTTGTCTACCATGTGGCCAAGTCAGTATGTATGCCTTGTTTCCACACGGCCTGGACATGGGCATGTTTGGAGGCCGTTTGAGGCACACGGTCTGTTCATGTGGGTGTGTGGCCTTTATATGCATGAAAAATATTAAAGTTTCCCAAAGTTTTCAAATGTTATCAGTTTAGTCCCAAACCACTTCTAAGCATGTTTTAAGGCCTCGTTGAGCTTTATAAGGGACAATATGACTGTGTTTGAAAGATATATGCATTTGAATGTTTAAATTCATGATATATGTATATGTTACAAAGTGATTGTTTGGTAATACCTCGTAACCCTATTCTGGCGATAGATATGGGTTTGTGGTGTTACAATGTTTGTCTAGTTGGTTGATGATCAGCCTATCTTATCTCTCTTTGTGGGTTTTATTCTACTATGTTGTTGATGATCAGCCTATCTTATCTCTCTTTGTGGGTTTTATTATACTATGTTTGGAATAAAAGTAATTTGAGTTGTATGCATTTAAGTTTATCCTCAAGTGCGAAAACAAAATCTTGTACGTTCATGAGTGAATAAATGGACAGTTTAAAGGAAGAACTCATATCCTAGAAAGTATGATACTGTAATGCCCCAAAAATCCTGAGTTTTAATTATGTGTAATGTCGCTTTAAATGCATGTTTGTACCGTTAGGTATGTGATTTTGTAGTGCTTAGGGGTCTCTAGGAAGTCCTAGGTTCAAGGCTTGTCATAGGAAATTTTTTGGTTTTTGAGCTTTAGTGGAACCCTGACTTCAAGTGCTAAGCCTTTTAAATAATTGTGGTTAAGAACTAACACAAGAAGCCAAGTGGTCTAGTGGCAAAGTGGCACCACAAGAGAGGCAAGAAGGTGGCGTCACAGGGGTGGCAAGGAGGTCCAAGGTTCAAGTGTTGGCATGGTACACTGAGGGGCATTTATTTTGCATCTTTAGACAGCCAGTGGTTGAGTTAGAATTGAACTCTCGATGAGAGAGTTTGAATTGGTCAAGTGAGGGAATCAAGGAATGGATCGTGGAGGAAGCTAAGGAGTGGATTATGGATTGATAAGGGGAGAAAATCAATGGGATTTGATTTAGGGGGAGTTGGAGCCGAATGTGGACTTTGGTAGCACAAGAATTCGACAAAAGAGGAGAATTTGGTTCATTTTCAGCATTTAAGGGAGTTTTTGTTTTGGTATAGCTGAATTGTGCAAATGAAGTTCTACTTTTTGTTCTTTCGATTTCAATCTCTTTACCAATTTGTTCAAGACATCTTGCTTTCGAATTCTGTGTACTTTCGGGATTGTTCTTTTCTCTTTTTTCCCTTTTGTAACCGAAAACAACTTCATGTCTCCCCTCTCAATCTTTCTTTTCCTTATTACCAAACCTTTGCACATACAACTTTGTTTCTTCTTTTTTCTCCCACTCATAATCGGAACTGAGCACTCCTCTCTTCTCAATTCTTTTCTCTACTGAGCTAAAGCCGAGTTGTCAACATTACCCATTGTGAGTCGAATTTCCTTTTTCCCCAACTCTTTCTTTCCTTCTTCACTCTGTCGACTGATAAAGTTGCAATAGTCGAATACCTATTTTTCACCTCTCCTCTATTCTTTAGTAATCGGCCTCCCTGATTAGTATTTGGATTAATCAATCGCGATCCTGACTACCACATTGTTGTTTCTAAATGGACAACTACTCTTGGGCATTTAGCCGATTTCTTTTGCACATCTTCCTTTTTGGTTGATAGTTGGGGTAAGTGTTCTGAACTTGTATCAAGTGAATATTATGGTGTGGATGATTCCCTAAGCTATTTTTAGTTTCTTCTCTCTTCTCTTGTGGGGAAACTAAATACTCCCTTGCAGGTTGAGTGGTTTAGTTCGGGCTTTGGTTTTAGGACATACCCTAGTGGGATGACTAAAGGTTTTCCCTCCTTGATTGATCAACATGTTGGTAAGGAATACAGTTACGGTAAACTTGTAGTGGATATCAAATAGATTTGGTTGTTAAGCATTTAATGCTTTGTAGGGTATCGTTAAAAGGTCGTAGACAATCGTTATTAGGATTTAAGTGGGAGATTTGCAATTAATTGATCAAGGTAGGATATAAGAAACCTTATGGTTCGATTTATTAAGGGGATGCTTTAGATTCGTAATCAAGGGGCTAATGGTTCTTTGGTGTTGAACACAGGTTCAGAGCTCATGGCTATTATTACAGATTCATAACTAGGTGTGTACACACATCACTTTAACCATAGATCGGCAAAAGCTGAAATCTTGAAATACTGAAATGCCGAAAGGCTTAAAGTTTAGGCAACGGTAACCACACAGGTGTGCGAACCCTCGTATGGAAAGATCGATATGACGACAGAGGCTCCATGAGTGATTCATGGACTTGGGTCGCTTTTGGCCAAATAGGCTAAAATGGGACATATAGGCCCAATGGGCCCTTGGGCCCAATGGGCCCTTGGGCCCAATGGGCCCTTGGGCCTTACACAAGCGAAATTCATGGATGGATAAGAATTAGGGAGCCAATCATGTTGTCCACATGGCCAAGGGCAGATTTGGGCTCCGTAGCCCACACGAGAGTAGGCCTCACTTGGGCCACATATTGGGCTTTGGGCCTTAGTGTGTTATTGATTGCTAAAAGTGGCATAAGTCGTGCTGAACGACTATGGTAATGGGCTGATTTGTGAACTTAGGCCCATAATGACAAATGACCATTTTGCCCTTATAGGGAAAATTGACTTAAATGCCCCTACATGTTATATGATTGTAATTGTATGCCATTTATGATATGTTTGCATTTCATGTGATATTATGCTGCATGGGGGATGGCAATATTGATTGGAGGAAGTATATGATTGTTAGGGTAGCATGGTCCCATGACTGTGGATCCACCGATGGCTTAAGCCTATTATATGATTGACAGCTCTGCTGTAACATTGGTTAGTGCTGCAACTAGTACTACATTGGAGTGTAGGCATGGGTAGGTTGATTTAATCCCCACAAGAGTGTAGGGTTGGACGGGATACGGAGTGTAGGGTTGGATTGGGTTATTGTGCATTGCATATATGGATTCTGATTGTGATTTGGGATTAGGCCCAATTGGGGGTATTATGGGATAAGGCCCATACCACCGATTTGATATGGGCTATATGATAGATGAGGGATGTACACACTAAGTTTTCGTAACTCACCCTCCTCTTTTTAATGTTTGAGGTAATCTTCAGTAGGTGGTTCGACGTATTAGAGGACTCAGTGGTGGCCATGCTATGGATTTATGGTTTCAAAATTTAATTTGCTTTGCTTTTCTTACTTTACTATTTTAGTTTTTGTTTCCAGGTTGTAATAAGGCCTTTCTCTAATTTTGCTTTAGTTTTAGGATTTTATTTATGCTCGATTGCTTAACTACAAGTTTTAAAAATAAAAAATCGTGATTTATAATAAAACAAAAGTAATAACGTTTTACAAATCGAACGTAAGTATGCAAACATTTTCAAGAAGTAAGCCTCCGCTACAATCGAAACAAGGGAGATTAGCTAGGAATATAAAAACTAGAATTTTCAAAGAAAACAACTTAAAGTTTTAAACAATCTTTAACATATATGAGTTTTTACTGACAAATGGTTGAAAATTAGATGCTTCTCAAGCGAGGCTTGGATTTTGAAGATAAAACAACCCGTTTTGTAAATTCTATTTTAAACTGCGAACAGTCAGGTGTTTTCAAAGTTTTCCAACAATACCGGATGTGACGTTTTTCCCTTCAATGTGATGCCGCTGATCTGGCCATAACGTTCAGGCTGGGTTTGGGGTGTTACAATTACTGGTATCAGAGCCTGGTTGCAAAACTCAGGCTATGTAATGGGCTTAGTTTTTGGATTAAAAAAAACTGTTTACAAGTGAATCAAAAATATTTTTGAAGGATTTTATTGTGTGGCACACCAACTCTCTGGCGTAGAACCAAGTAAGTTCTCTTGATACTGAAATTGTCATAAACTGTTATATTGTAGAAAACTACTAGGATTACTCTAAATAGGAAACTACTGAGACTCTTTAGTTAGAGTAAGAGTGAAACTTTAGAAAACTAAAACTGTAGTGGACATTCGACTTCGAAAACAACTCTTAACTACTACTTCCATAAAACATCTGCATAGTTAACTAAAATTGTGAGCTTAATTTCAGAAAATTTTTAATTCAGATAATATGTAAAATGATATGAACGCTAGAAGAGGTGTCAGAGGCCGCAGCAGAGGCCGTGGAAATGCTAAGGCTGGATCATCGGCATCAGGTCCTATCCCAACATTGAAGCAAGAGAGGCTCTGGCTTTGCCAGTAACCGAGACAGGATTATATGATAGGGCAGCTAGGGATGACGTATTGTCCGAAGTAATGTTAAGAATTTTGGAAAGGGTCGCTGGGCCCAGCAGTGGTATGGAGAGCCAAGGGTCTATTTCAGAGCGGCTTCGATCGAATAGAGCAAAAATTTTCAAGGGTGTCATGGGTGTAGCTCCTAATGTGGCTGAATACTAGCTGGAGGCCACGGAAAGGATAATGAATGACTTGGATTGCACTTCTGAGCAAAAGTTTAAAAGGGCAGTATCGTTGCTGCGAGAGGAAACCTACCAATGGTGGCTTACCCTGAAAGAGGGCACTTTACCTGATCGGATAACTTGGGAGTTTTTTAAATTGGCGTTTTAGGGAAAATATGTGGGTGCAAGCTCTATGGATGCCCGAAGGAGAGAATTCTTAGATTTGACTCAAGTAGACAGATCTGTGGTAGAATATAAGGCGGAGTTTCTTTGACTGAGTTGGTATGCAAAAGGGATAGTGGCAATAGACTATGAGCGCTGTGTTCAGTTCAAGGATGGCCTCAGAGATAATCTTCGAGTACTGATAGCTCTACAGAGGGAGCAGGATTTCGTAGCATTGGTAGAAAAAGCGAAAATCACTGAGATGTGAAGCGCACTAAGCACTTAAACCGAGAAAGAGAAAAGGGTAAGAGTAAAAGAGATTTAGAGCTTTCTGGTGTGGTGTAGAGGCCTAAGAAGAGGGCCAGAGTGGATGGGCCAATCAGAATTGGGCCCCCTGTTGCTACTTCTAGGGTACCGCCGTGTGCTATTTGTGGAAAAGGTCATATAGGAGAGTGCTGGAGGAGGACGGGAGCTTGTCTAAGTTGTGGTTCCATGGAGCATCGTATCAGGGAGTGTCTCAAAAGGCCAGATCAGATGCAAGCCATTGGTAGGTGTAATGTACGGCCGCCGAGGGATGGTCAGCAACTGCCAAGGGGCCGCGGTCAGGCCAGGGGTGGTAACGGTATGAGACGCGGTCGTGGAGCACCGGGTAGAGGTGTAGGACATACTGAGGCGACGCAGCCAGCCTTGGTCTATACTGCTCGTCCTTGAGAGGACAGAGACGCCCTAGATGTGATAACCGGTACGTTCTTTATTCATGAGATACCTTGCACTGCAGTAATTGACATTGGCTCGACACATTCATGTACTGTATGCGATATGACTAAGACCTTGTATGATGTGTTTGAAACTACTACAAATGAGGTTACTGTGTTGAGCCCTCTAGGCCAGTCTGTGGAAGTAAACAAGTTATTCAAGGGTGTACCTTTAGTAGTCCAAGGGGTTACCTTTTTAGAAGAGTTGATGGAACTACCTTTTGGTGAGTTCGATTTAATCTTGGGCATGGATTGGCTGGTGAAACATCGAGCAACATTAGATAGTGCTACAAAATGAATAGTACTAAAAACTGCAAAGGATGAGGAGGTGGTGGTTATTGGGGAACGTCGGGATTACTTTACGAATGTAATCTCTGTATTAAGGGTTGAGAAGATGGTTGGCAAAGGTTGTGAGGATCATTTAGCCTACATTAGTGTATGGATTCTAAGGGTCCTACTGTTAAGGATTTGAGAACTGTTAGGGAATTTCCCAATGTGTTTCCCGATGAGCTACCTGGACTACTTCCAAATCGGGAAGTTGAACTTAGAATCAAGCTTCTACATGGTACAGCTCCAGTGTCAATCACCCCTTACAGAATGGCACGGCAGGAGCAGGTGGAACCTAAAATGAAGATTCAAGAATTATTAGACCAAGGGTTTATCCGACCTTGTGTGTCTCTGTGGGGAGCACCGGTGTTGTTCGTCAAAAAGAATAATGGGTCCTTACGAATGTGCATCAACTATCGGTAGTTGAACAAGCTGACCATAAAAAATAAGTACCCTCTGCCAAGAATAGACAATCTTTCTGATCAACTTAGAGGAGCCTCGGTTTTTTCAAAAATTGACTTTCATTTAGGGTACCACCAACTAAGGGTTCAGGAGGCGGATGTCTATAAGACTACTTTTAGGACTCGTTATGGTCACTATAAGTTCCTTGTGATGTTGTTTGGGTTAACAAATGCACCTGCCGCTTTCATGGATCTCCTAAATTGAGTTTTCTAACCTATCTGGATCGGTTCATGGTGGTATTCATAGATGATATCTTGGTGTATTCGAGAATCAAAGATGTACATGATGCACACTTACGAGTTGTGTTACAGATTTTGAGGGAGAAGTAACTGTATGCCAAATTTAGCAAGTGCGAATTTTGGTTGAGAGAAGTCATTTTTCTAGGTCATGTGGTTTCAGTTGAGGGGATTAGGATTGATCCTCAAAAAATTGAAGTAGTGTTATAGTGTCAAAAATTTGGACTTTTTTTGGCCTGGCAGGGTATTATACAAGGTTTATTGATGGTTTTTTGTTGATTGCAGCTCCCTTAACTAAGTTATTGCATAAAGGGGTACCGTTTGTTTGGAATGATAAGCAGCAAGAAAGCTTTGAGCGTAACACCCCTTACCCAAAACCGTCACTGGAGTCGAGTACGAAGTGTTATCAGACTTTGAACAATGCTTTCAGAATTTACTTCCTAGAGGACACTTAGTCACATACAATTTAATCCAATATTACCCCATCAAGGGTTTTCAAACATAACAATATTATTACATACAATTCGGATTCGAATCCAATCAAATTGAACACTAGAAAACTTTTCAGAATTTTAAATCAGAGTCACATACCCGTGTGACAATTTGGCATGTCTGTGTGAGTAAACCGTGTGGTCTTCACACGCCCATGCTTGGTACATGTGGCGTAATTTGCCAATTACACCACGGCCATCCCAGACGACCGTTTGGGGGCCGTGTCCACCACACAGCTAATACACACGGTCGTGTCTCTTACCCGTGTGGTACACTAAATAACAATTTCAAGTGCAGGGGAGGCACAGTCCAAAAACATACCCATGCCATCCATCCGTGGCACATTCTGTCAAAAGCCCTATGGCCAAGGCACACGCCCGTGTGCTTTGCCATGTAGACCGTGTTAGGCTATTTACCAAGCCTTTGCCTCCCTGAAACACAAGTAATCATATTCGCAACCAATGCAAAGAACAATATACCATAACATTTTAATATAACAAATTACCAATAACTAATCTTTATACATGCCACCATATAAATATACAAGTAAATGAGGATTAACATTTTCCCCCAAGTTGACAAGTTGATAGTGTGACGCGGCCTCCGACGATTTCCAACCCCGAGCTAAATCCTGAAAACAATAAGAGAAATGGAAAGATGGGGTAAGCTTCATAGCTTAGTAAGTTGGCATATCAGATGTAATTCAATTAATGAGGTTTGCCCATTCCTCAATAAGTATTTTAAGAAGGTAAATAATTATTCACTTAGTTACACTTTTTACTCAAGTTCAACTTCAGCTATTTTTCTTAGTCACGGTCGCTAATTTAATTATTCCGTAAGCTACAGAACTCGAAATTTAGTTTCGTAAATTTTCCTTGAAACTAGACTCATATTTCTTCTTGCCATAAACTTTTTAGAATTTTTAACTTACCAATTAGTATAGTTTATTCAATAAAGTTTCCCCTATTTCACTGATCAACTACACTGACCATTGTTCATTACGAATTAAATATCTCACTGCAAAGAATTTGAATAACATTTCCATTTGTTTCTATTGAAATTCGACTCATCAAGGAATTGAAGCATATAAATTACACATCATAACCATTTTTACACAATTTTTGGTGACTTTCCAAATATGGAACCGAGGATCACGAAGTTATCCAGAACCAATCTAACTAACGTTTAAATATCTCACAATTTACACTTCTTTTGCTTACTAAGTTTCTTTTATAAGAAAATAGACTCAACAAGCTTTCTATTCATATCTCATTCACTTTCTAATTTAATTTTCACTATTTTTGGTGATTTTTCAAACGTACACAACTGTAACTGTCCAATACTGTCTTAATGCAATTTTCACTTTTTCATGCTTTCTTAATAAAGCTTTAAGGGTAGCACTTACCCCTTATCATTCTTACCATAATTCGATCAATTATCGAATTTATTGCTCATCATTTACACTTACATACCTGTACTTTTCATTAGATTTCATATTCACACTTATCATATAAATGCATCAATCATAATATTCACTTACACATTCCTAACAATTCATTTGCATATACATTCACATACATAACCTTTATCACAAGTGCTCATTCTTTCAATAGTGCCTGCATACATACTTCATTTCATAATCACTTGCATGTTCACTTCACTTTAATACAGTTAATCTAATCTCGTTGAGCAAATTTTGGGATATAACCAGATAAGCAGAGGTTAGCACATAAGTGCCATACGGAAGTGGCAGAGCCATATCAAATAGGTAGCCGAAGCTACTAACACATAGGTAGCCGAAGCTACTAACAGATAGGTAGCCGAAGCTACAAAACAGAAGGGTAGCCGGAGCTACTATCAGAAATAGAATAGAAGTTACCACGGGCCTGCTCACACAAGCTGACAGGTGTCCGCAACACATGCTAGACCACCCAGCACTCGGGAACTATATCAGACAGAATCATCAAACCCTCTAGTGACATGTCACTTATATCTATGTTAATTCCTATTCACTCAATCGGGATTCACATTCTATACATCATTTCTAAAATTACAGAGGCATATTCAGTTCACAATGATTTCAATACATTTTCCATAACACTTTGTACCATAGGTATATTTTTAAATCAATTCACCAACTTGGCACATTAAACATTCATTCCACATAATTCAATTAATACACAATTTTAGGCTTCAAGCACAAGCTACAATACTATTGCACTATTATCATCATACCAACTTACTCAATTGTCGAAACGGCTAATTTTCCCGCTTTAGCCCACCATTTCGTTCTTTCCCGATCCTAATCCAAATTTCACATTTTCATCATCTAACATATCAAATAACATTCATTTAACACATTTTATCAACACACTAACCAGTTCAATTCACATATCATGTTTTGGCAAATTTTACAATTTTGCCACTATACTTTACCATAATTACCAAATTGCCCCTAGGCTCGTAAAAATGAATTTTATTCTATTTATTACTCCTCAGGCCTAAATGACCATTTTATGACTATAGCAACTCATAATTTCAACTATCTCACACATTTACAACTTGTTTTACCATTTTTGCAAAATACCCCATTTTAGGTGTCTTCATGCAATTTCTTTCATAAAGGTTGTCTATAACACTACCAAGACTCATATTCTTCTATAAAAACTCAGCAAACAATACATATGCTTTCATGGCAAAACCCTAGACTCTTAATCATTTTTGCAAAATAATTCCCTCTTTTGAAAGCTCATGCTTTAGGGGTTCCAAAAACACAAAAATCATTAAGAAAAAGCATTAAAATCACTTACTATCAAGGGAGTTTCTTTGCTGAAATTTTCCAGCTTCAAAACCATTTCTTTGCTGCCATTTTCGGTGAAAGAGAGGAGGAAATGAAAGAAAATGACACCCTTTTCTTTATTTATTTTATTACCCAATTTAGTCACCTACCCATCATTTTTGACTTTTCAACTCAATTTTTTTTCATTTGGCATAGCTGGCCAACTACTTGGGAAGGGTTAATTGCCTTTTTAAGCCTCCCAAATTTGGTGCTCTAGCTATTTAATGCATTTTGCTAATAAACCACAACTTTTACCTTTTACGCGATTTAGCCCTTTTTCGAAATTAAGCTAGAAATTACTAAAATAAAATTACCAAAATTTTCATGCACCTTTATAAACATGCTATATCACATAAAATAATATCAAAATAATTTTCTTTGGCCTCGAAATAGTGGTTTCGGAACCACTGTTCTGACTAGGCCTAAAATTGGGCTGCTACAATTCTCCCCCCTTTAGGGATTTTCGTCCCCGAAAATCTTACCAGAAAAAAGGTTGCTCTCAACTTTCATGAGTCACTTATATCTTTTTCTCACATCTTACAAAACAACTTAGCTCAAGCTTATACTCAGGATTTCTGTAACCTTTCCACAATTACCTTAAGAGTCTCACCTCAATTCGAAATACTAAAAACTGACACTCTAAGGACTATAAGCTTTGAAGCACAACTCGTCCAAATCCGTCTAACAATACCTCTATATATAGTAGAATAGTCATGTAGACTATTTTCATCAATCTATCGCAATCCAATCTGGTGTCTCTTATTTACCCAGAGAAAAGAAACATCCCGATACAAAATTCATAATAGCCCATTTTTCTGATTTCTTTTCAATGTCATCACTGACAATATTAATCTTGAATACATTTGATATTCAACTTTTCCATGTAACCAACTCAATACCCTTTGAAAGAATAGACAAGATGCTACTGTGAATTCAGTACTCAATTCTCTGTATAACCCAGAATTTCTCAGTACTCAGATTTTACTCGAAAACAATTACAACGGAACCCAAAAATCAGGTCCTCGCTGAAGTTCCAAGTCAAAAGTCGAAATTATACTATACTAGCCTAATTTATCATTTATAGCCACATCCCTATGCTCAGGCCATCCACTGTTTAGAAACTTTACTAACATGAATCAAATGATTCCAATTTTATAGATATGGTCTCTTTATCAATCAAAACAACTTCGCTTATAAAGACAACACTCAAATAAGAGAAATCCAACTAATATGTCTTTGTATCATGTTTTCAGGGATAGAATTTCTTCATTTTAGGCTGCAAGTCTATTTAACCGCAATTCCACAACATTATTCCTGGACTAGAGAATAAACTTAATGCACATAACTCAATTTACCTTTACCAATAATAGCTCTTTACCCGAAGATTAGAGAAATCCAAATACTAGAATTTTCACACTTCTATAATTGAACCAGAAGCATAATCATAACAGATTCCAATTCGCAAATCAAAGATTAGTCATAAAGATAAGCCAAGCTCGATAATTCTCGAAACAAGAAAAAGAGAAAAACCAATATAAGAAATTCCAAGATATAAGACTATACCAAAAGTTTGAGAATATAATCCAGAAGAAAATGATAAAGATGATCCGAAAAATCCCTCAAAGAGAACCAAAAGGAAACTATTGTCTGTACGCTCTAAAATTCCTCATAATAAAGATAATATAATTCCCGCATACATATAAACCATAATCAATAGAACATCAAAATAACCTCGCATAAATTTTTACTACCAACTTCATTCAAATATATCAGAATAGAAATCTGAAGAGATGGAGAAATGTCGATCATAATTAACTGGACCACTAGAGCTTCTCATCTAATATCACAGTCACTAGCATCCTCATACGATAGAATTCCCACTCGAAAGGGGTAACCATACGCATTCTCCAGAATAGAGGAAAGCATAGAATACTCAGAAGAGAAAGATAGCCATAACTTTGTTTAATTGAATCCGTCATACTCAGACATCCGTGCAAGTCCGACATTATTCCTCTTGCTAATTATGTCTTCACTAATCCATACTATTCTATTATTGTACTCTTTAGTTTCACTTTTGCAAGCTCATGCAACATATCTCTCGAAAATCTCATCGTATAACTCTATTCTGGTAAGGGGCCGAAGATTGTAAAGCCTCTAAACTTTTGACTCTCAAGCAAATACATATTCAACAACAACATATCATTACGCACATTGATTCAAACATTTCAAATTTCCAACTTATTACGAATACATTTTCACATATCTCAGTAGTACATGCAACTTTATTTCATGTGAATATTAGCAAAACATAAGTGAATTTATCACAATTCAAACATTTATTCTTTTTTTTTTACCCAAATTACCATTAATGTCTGATCAAGTTTCCACACTTAGTCTTAATCACTTGCCAATATTTAACAAATTGGAGAACGTCTTACGGTTTTGAGTACATCGCTTACTTGATGCCATAGTCCAACTATGGTCTTATACTAGCTTTGCTTTGCCCGTGCTAATGCCTATCCTAGATAGGTCTTACACTAGCACTCATTGGGCTGTGCCGATGCCTATCCCAGATAGGTCTTACGCTTGGCACAAGTAGAGCCGATGCCACGTCTCAGATGGGTCTTACACTAGCTCATCTATCTCGGTGACGATGCCTGTCCTAGACAGGTCTTACACTTACACCTACGAGGCCGATGCATGTCCCAGACATGTCTTACACTGGCGCACATATCTCATGTATTGCCATGGTCCAACCATGGTCTTTTCCGTCAATTCATTAGTGAACGATCGTACTCATTCCCTACGTTCCACCCAATTTGATCTTTCATCACAACTTTCATGCTATTATGACATTTATGATTCTGTAACTGAGATTATAAAGCATAACATTACGGCATCTTGACTTCATTAGTCTGGACATAAATGTCAACCTCATGTATATACTGATTACTAATCATGAAATAAAAGCATTTATTCATACATTATGTCATTTCAAACAAATTTTCTCCTCATAATTTCTAAGTCAAATGAGTTAGGTACGTAACATCATATGAATACTAACATGCATGAAAGAGCTTGTCACAACTTAACTTTCGTTTCATTCCACATTTCCACATTCTTTAACTCATTCAAACAAATGCACTCATTCATACATTCAATAAATTTTGAATAACTTCATTTATCACATTCACTAATCAATTTAATCAAACATGCAACAGTATATGAAGGAAAACAGATATGAATAAGCATATCAAAATATAAACTTTCATTTCACACATTATCACAAGTACACATATCACAAATCCTTCTTCATACCTTTTCGAGCTTAACTCATCAAAATTACACTTTATTCAAATGCTTCAGTATCATTGACACATGGTCGATATAGCTCGGTTGGAGAATACTTCTATCTAAACAATTGATTCTCAATTGCGTCGGGGGACATCACACTATCACATATTTGTGGCATGTATAACTAAACTTTCACACTTGTTATGCTAGTTCGAGAACCGACTAAACTATAGCTCTGATACCACTAAATGTAACACCCCTTACCCGAAACCGCCACCGGAGTCGAGTACGAAGTGTTACCGGACTTTGAACAACGCTTTCAGAATTTACTTCCTAGAGGACACTTAGTCACATACAATTCAATCCAATATTACCCCATCAAGGGTTTTCGAACATAAAATTATTATTACAGACAATTCGGATTCGAATCCAATCAAATTGAACACTAGAAAATTTTTCAGAATTTTAAATCAGAGTCACAGGCCCGTGTGACAATTTGGCACGTCCGTGTGAGTAGACTGTGTGGTCTTCACACGCCCATGCTTGGTACCTGTGGAGTAATCTGCCAATTACACCACGGCCATCCCACACGACCGTTTGGGGGCCCTGTCCACCACACGGTTGAGACACACGGCCGTGTCTCTTACCCATTCGGTACACTAAATAACAATTTCAAGTGCAGGGGAGGCACGGTCCAAAAACATGCCCCTGCCATCCAACCATGGCAGATTCTGCCAAAAGCCTCACGGCCAAGGCACACGCCCGTGTGCTTTGCCATGTAGACCGTGTTAGGCTATTTACCAAGCCTTTGCCTCCCTAAAACACAAGTAATCATATTCGCAACCAATGCAAAGAACAATATACCATAACATTTTAATATAGCAAATTACCAATAACTAATCTTTATACATGCCACCATATAAATATACAAGTAAATGAGGATTAACATTTTCCTCCAAGTTGACAAGTTGATAGTATGACGCGGCCTCCGACGATTTCCAACCCCGAGCTAAATCCTGAAAACAATAAGAGAAATGGAAAGATGAGGTAAGCTTCATAGCTTAGTAAGTTGGCATATCATATGTAATTCAATTAATGAGGTTTGCCCATTCCTCAATAAGTATTTTAAGAAGGTAAATAATTATTCACTTTGTTACACTTTTTACTCAAGTTCAACTTGAGCTGTTTTACTGAGTCACGGTCGCTAATTTAATTATTCCGTAAGCTACAGAACTCCAAATTTAGTTCCGTAAATTTTCCTTGAAACTAGACTCATATTTCTTCTTGCCATAAAAGTTTTAGAATTTTTAACTTATCCAATTAGTACAGTTTATTCAATAAAGTTTCCCCTGTTTCACTGATCAACTACACTGACCATTGTTCATTACGAATTAAATATCTCGCTGTACAGAATTTGAATAACATTTCTATTTGTTTCTATTGAAGGTAGACTCATCAAGAAATTTAAGCATATAAATTACACATTATAACCATTTTTACACAATTTTTAGTGATTTTCCAAATACGGAATAGAGGATCACAAAGTTATCCAGAACCAGTCTCACTAATGTTTAAATATCTCACAATTTACACTTCTTTTGCTTACTTAGTTTCTTTTATAAGAAAATAGACTCAACGAGCTTTCGATTCATATCTCATTCACTTTCTAATTCAATTTTCACCATTTTTGGTGATTTTTCAAACGTACACAACTGCAACTGTCCAATAATGTCTTAATGCAATTTTCACTTTTTCATGCTTTCTTAATAAAGCTTTAATGGTAGCACTTACCCCTTATCATTCTTACCATAATTCGATCACTTATCGACTTTATTGCTCATCATTTACACTTACATACCTGCACTTTTCATTAGATTTCATATTCACACTTATCATATAAATGCATCAATCATAATATTCACTTACACATTCTTAACAATTCATTTGCATATGCATTCACACACATAACCTTTATCACAAGTGCTCATTCTTTCAACAGTGCCTGCATACATACTTCATTTCATAATCACTTGCATGTTCACTTTACTTTAATACAGTTAATCTAATCCCGTTGAGCAAATTTCGGAATATAACCAGATAAGCAGAGGTTAGCACATAAGTGCCATACGGAAGTGGCAGAGCCATATTAAATAGGTAGCCGAAGCTACTAACACATAGGTAGCCGAAGCTACTAACAGATAGGTAGCCGAAGCTACAAAACAGAAGGGTAGCTGGAGCTACTATCGGAAGTAGAACAAAAGTTACCACGGGCCTACTCACACAAGCTGACAGGTGTCTGCAACACATGCTAGACCACCCAGCACCCGGGAACTATATCAGACAGAATCATCAAACCCTCTAGTGACATGTCACTTATATCTATGTTAATTCCTATTTGCTCAATCGGGATTCACATTCTATACATCATTTCCAAAATTACAGAGGCATATTCAGTTCACAATGATTTCAATACATTTTCCATAACACTTTGTACCATAGGTATATTTTTAAATCAATTCACCAACTTGGCACATTAAACATTCATTCCACATAATTCAATTAATACACAATTTTAGGCTTCAAGCACAAGCTACAATACTATTGCACTGTTATCATCATACCAACTTACCTCAATTACCGAAACGACAAATTTTCCCGCTTTAGCCCACCATTTCGTTCTTTCCCGATCCTAGTCCAACTTTCACATTTTCATCATCTAACATATCAAATAACATTCATTTAACACATTTTATCAACACACTAATCAGTTCAATTCACATATCATGTTTTGGCAAATTTTACAATTTTGCCACTATACTTTACCATAATTACCAAATTGCCCCTAGGCTCGTAAAAATGATTTTTATTCTATTTATTGCTCCTCAGGCCTAAATGACCATTTTATGACTATAGCAACTCATAATTTCAACTATCTCACACATTTACAACTTGTTTTACCATTTTTGCAAAATACCCCATTTTAGGTGTCTTAATGCAATTTCTTTCATAAAGGTTGTCTATAACACTACCAAGACTCATATTCTTCCATAAAAACTCAGCAATCAATACGTATGCTTTCATGGCAAAACCCTAGACTCTTAATCATTTTGCAAAATAATTCCCTCTTTTGAAAGCTCATGCTTTAGCGGTTCCAAAAACACAAAAATCATCAAGAAAAAGCATTAAAATCACTTACTATCAAGGGAGGTTCTTTGCTGAAATTTTCCAGCTTCAAAACCATTTCTTTGCTGCCATTTTCGGTGAAAGAGAAAGAAGGAAATGAAAGAAAATGACACCCTTTTCTTTATTTATTTTATTACCCAATTTAGTCACCTACCCATCACTTTTGACTTTTCAACTCAATTTTTTTTTCATTTGGCATAGCCGGCCAACTACTTGGGAAGGGTAATTTCCTTTTTAAGCCTCCCAAATTTGGTGCTCTAGCTATTTAATGCCTTTTGCTAATAAACCACAACTTTTACCTTTTACGCGATTTAGCCCTTTTTCGAAATTAAGCTAGAAATTGCTAAAATAAAATTACCAAAATTTTCATGCACCTTTATAAACATGCCATATGACATAAAATAATATCAAAATAATTTTCTTCAGCCTCGGAATAGTGGTTTCGGAACCACTGTTCTGACTAGGCCTAAAATCGGGCTGTTACATTGAGTAGCTTAAAAAGGTTTTGATGGAGGCCCCTATTTTGATTCAGCCAGAGCTTGGGAAGGAGTTTACTGTCGACAGTAACGTATTGCACGTGGGTTTAGGCTGTGCGTTGATGCAAAAGGGTAAAGTGGTTGCATATACGTCACGCCAACTTAAGACTCACAAGGGGAATTACCCAACCCATGATTTGGAGTTGGCTGCGGTGGTTTTCGCGTTAAAATTTTAGAGGCATTACTTGTATGGGGAAAAGTATATAATTTACACGGATCATAAGAGATTGAAATACCTCCTTACCTAGAAGGGTCTAAACCTTAGGCAGAGCAGATAAATTGAGCTGTTGAAGTATTATGATTGTACGATCAAATACCACCCTGGTAAAGCGAACGTGTTCGCCGACGCATTGAGCCGTAGGGTTATGCCTGACCTAAGAGCTATGTTTGCTTGCTTGAGCTTGTTTGATGATTATAGTTTGCTAGTTGAGCTTCAAGTAAAGCCGTTGTGGATCGAGCAAATAAAAGGCAAGCAGTTGATGGATGAGACTCTAGGTCCCCGTTTCAGTCAGGTTGACGATAGGGAAACGTCTGACTTTGGGTTGAATGGTGATGGAGTACTGTGTTTCCGTGGGAGAATTTGTGCGTCGAAGGATATTGATCTAAGGCAGTCTATATTGCAGGAAGTACATAGTAGTCTTTATGCTATGCATCCCGACAGGAGCAAGATGTATCGAGACCTCCACAAGTTATATTGGTGGCCAGGACTTAAGCGTGAGGTTACTGAGTTCGTAAATAAGTATTTGACATGTCAGCAAGTGAAGGCGGAACATCAGTTACCTTCAGGATTACTTCAGCCAGTGAAGATTCCAGTTCGGAAGTAGGAGAAGGTAACTATGGACTTTGTTAGTGGACTACCCCTGACGCCTACTAAGAAAGATTCAATATGGGTTATCGTGGATCGGTTAACTAAGTTTTCCCATTTTGTACCGGTTCGAACTGATTACTCATTGCAAAAGCTGGCTAAGTTATATGTGGCCAAAATTGTAAGATTGCATGAGGTGTCGGTCTTCATAATATCTTATAGAGATCCTCATTTCACGTCTCGATTTTGGAAGAAGTTACACGAGGTAATGGGTACTAGATTGGATTTCAGTATGTCATTTCACCCTCAAACTGATGGTCAGCCAGAGTGGGTAATTTAAGTACTGGAGAATATGTTAAGAGGCTGTGTAATCAAGTTCCGAGGCAGTTGGGAGGACTATTTTACGTTGGCCAAATTTACGTATAATAATAGCTATCAGTCGAGTATTGGGATGGCACCGTATGAAGCATTATATGGGCGTAGGTGTCGTACACCTACATGTTGGACTGAGTTAGGCGAGTGGAGAGTTCTGGGGCTAGTGTTCGTAACGATACTAAGGATAAGGTGAAATTGATTCGAGACCGGTTAAATGAGGCATCTGATAGGCAAAAAGCATATGCCAATCTGAAGCTTCGAGAGATTGAGTACACAGTGGGGGACTTTGTGTTCCTTAAGGTCTCCCCATGCAAGAAGGTACTACGGTTTAGGCAGAAGGGTAAATTAAGCCCTAGATTCATTGGGCCATACCGTGTACTGAAGCATGTTGGGCTGACTGCCTATCAGCTAGAATTGCCTCCAGAGCTAAATCAGATCCATAATGTGTTTCAAGTTTTTATGCTGAGGGTGTTATCGCTCAGATCCTTCGCATATTATGCCGGTCAAGAAGATCGAGGTTAGGCCTGATCTAACTTTCGAAGGGGAACCAATGCAAATATTGGACCGTGAGGTTAAAATGCTAAAAAGGAAATCTGTCTCATTGGTTAAAGTGCTGTGGCATAATCACAATGCTGAGGAGGCCACCTGGGAACCCGATGAGGCAATGCAACAATAATACCCTCATCTATTTCAACCAGGTAAATTTTGAGGCAGAAATTTCTTTTAGGGTTAGAGTTGTAACGTCCCAAAAATCTTGAGTTTTAATTCTGTGTAATATGGCATTAATGCATGTTAGTACAGTTAGGTATGTGATTTTGGAGTGTATGGGGGTCTCTAGGAAGTCCTGGGTTCAAGGCTTGTCATAGGAAAATTTTTTGTCTTTGAGCTTTAGTAGAACCCTGACTTCAAGCGCTAAGCCTTTTAAGTAAATGGGGTTAAGAAGTAACACAAGAAGCCAAGTGGTCTAGTGGCAAAGTGGCACCACAAGAGATGCAAGGAGGTGGCGTCATAGGGGTGGCAAGGAGGTCCAAGGTTCGAGTGTTGGCCTGGTACACTGAGGGGTATTTATTTTGCATCTTTGGACAGCCAATGGTTGAGTTAGAATTCAACTCTCGAGGAGAGAGTTTGAATTGGTCAAGTGATGGAACCAAGGAATGGATCGTGGAGGAAGTTAATGAGTGGATTATGGAGTGATAAGGGGAGAAAATCAAGGGGATTTGATTTGGGGGGAGTTGGAGCCAAATGTGGACTTTGGTAGCATAAGAATTTGGCAAAAGAGGAGAATTTGGTTCATTTTTAGCATTTGAGGGAGTTTTTGTTTTGGTATAGCTGAATAGTGCAAAGGAAGTTCTACTTTTTGTTATTTCATTTCCAATCTCTTCACCAATTGGTTCAAGACATCTTGCTTTTGAATTCTAAGTACTTTCAGGATTGTTCTTTTCTCTTCTTTCCATTTTGTAGCCGAATACAACTTCTTGTCTCCCCTCTCAATCTTTCTTTTCCCTATTACCGAATCTCTACACATACAACTCATTTCTTCTCTTTTCTCCCTCTCATAATCGAAACTGAACACTCATCCCTTCTTAATTCTTTTCTTTTCCGAGCTAAAGCTGAGTTGTCAACACTACCCATTGTGAGTCAAATTTCCTTTTTTGCCAACTCTTTCTTTCCTTCTTCACTCTGTCGATTGATAAAGTTGCAATAGTCGAATACCTCTTTTTCACCTCTCCTCTATTCTTTGGTAATCGGCCTCCCTGATTAGTATTTGGATTAATCAATCGTGATCCTGACTACCACATTATTGTTTCCAAATTGACAACTACTCTTAAGTATTTAGTTGATTTCTTTTGCACATCTTCCTTTTTGGTTGACGGTTGGGTAAGTGTTCTTAACTTGTATCAAGTGAATGTTATGGCCTGAATGATTCCCTAAACTATTTTTGGTTTCATCTCTCTTCTCTTGTGTGGAAACTGAATACTCCCTCGCAGGTTGAGTGGTTCGGTTCGGGCTTTGGTTTTAAGACATACCCTAGTGGGCCGACCAAAGGTTTTCCCTCCTTGATTGATCAATGTGTTGGTAAGGAATATAGTTACTGTAAACTTGTAGTGGATATCAAATAGATTTGGTTGTTAAGCCCTTAATGGTTTGCAAGGTATCGTTAAAAGGTCGTAGACAATCATTATTAGGAGTTGAGTGGAAGATTAGGAATCAATTGATCAAGGTAGGATATAGGAAACCTTATTGTTCGATTTATTAAGGGAATGCTTTAGATCCATAATCAAAGGACTAATGGTTCTTTAGTGTTGAACATAGGTTCAAAGCTCGTGGCTGTTATTACAGATTCATAACCAGGTGTGTATACACATCACTTTAACCAAAAATCGGCAAAAGCTGAAATCCCGAAATGTCAAAATGCTAAAAAGCCAAAAGTTTGGGCAATGGTAACCACACGAGTGCACAAACACTCGTGTGGAAAGATCGATACGATGATAGAGGCTCCATGAACGATCTCATAGACTTAGGCCGCTTTTGGCCAAATAGGCCGAAATGGGCCATATGGGCCCGATGGGGTCGTGGGCCTCACACGAGCAAAATTCATGGATGGATAGGAATTAGCAAGCCGGTCATGTTGTCCACATGGCCAAGAGCAGATTTGGGCTCCGTGGGCCACACGAGAGTGTAGGCCCCACTTGGGCCACATATTGGGTGATAAACCGTAAATTATATATATTTTTACCTCATGCTTAGCCTAATTTCTGGATGAATTATCATTAAATTTATGGAATTTAGTGCTCCTAATCCTTTTATTTCATGTTTTATACTTAGGTGAGCATAAGGAAGAGAAAAGAGCAAGGAACGGGCCAAAAACGGGCAAATTAGGCCTAAATCAATAATCAACACGGCCTGGAAGTTCATCACACGGGTGTGTCACACGACCGTGCCACTTTCACAGGCCAATCACGGCCTCCACATCGACTCACACGGGGGCTAAAAAAGACATTCAAAACTCTATATAAAGACCCTAGGAGGCAGCTACAATGGGGGACAATAGAAGGGACGGTACAAGATAGTACCAACTCAGTCCTCCTGCCATGACGGAGAGCTAGAGGCAGGGAATTACTCGAAGGAATGCCGATTGATTCATCTTAGAAGCCAGGATCTACATCAAGACAGAGGATCTCCCTTCTATCCTTTCAGGAGTTTTGGGTTTTCTTATGTTTTGTTATTTTGTTTATTCTGAGATATTTCTTTTTATAATTATGAACTCAAACCCCAAATATCTAAGGGGGATGAAACCTAAGACGAATCTTGTTATTGTTATCTAAGCTATATGATAAATATTTGATTTCTTCTTAATTGTGTTTTTAACTCTTAAATTGATATTTTTAGGATATTAATTTAAGTTGAATGTGCTTATACAAAGGAGCAAAAGTCCCTATATAGGAGTAGATCCAACACAATTAAGCGGAGTTGATCGCAATCCTAGACATAGGATGACGAAAATCTACTGGGTTAGCATCAAATCTAATATGGGGAGCCATAGATCGAGTTAATGCAAAACTAAGGGTTTTAATTAGAAAGAGATTTCAATTAATCAACCTATGATTAGTTGTTCTTATCCTCGACAGAGGTATTAACATAATTTAGGGATCTCTACGGATCAAGTCAAATGAAGAAATCATCCAGTTCAGAGTTAGATAACAAGTGAAGTCTAAGTGGATTCTTCCTTAGGTATTACCCTCATCAATCAGTTATCCCAAAGCAATTTCCCAATTTACTCTTTGTCGCATATTTAGTTTAGTTTAGAGTTAATTAGTTCACACCAACCACCTCTTTATTTTTAGGCTAGATAATAGGAAGGAAGTCATTACTAGTACTTTTAGTTCCCTGGATTCGATATTCTGGTCTTGCCACTAACTATACTACTGTTCGATAAGTGCATTTGCCTTTATGTGATATTAGTTAGTTTCTAGGTACAATCGATTTTATTACTTCATCTCATCACGATCAAGTTTTTGGCGCCGTTGCCAGGGAACTAAGATATTAGGAACACTCGATTCCAATTACTTTAGCCATTCTTTACTTTTATTGCAATTTATTTTCTATTTTTATTTTAGATTTTTATTTACAAAATTTTTCTTTCTGTTTTCTTCCCTTTCAGGTATCTCTAGTTTATGACTAGAAGACACCCAGGAGGACTATTGTTGTTTGACGATGATTTAGAAGCTACAGTTCATCAAACTCATAGAGAGATAAGAAGAAGCTTGCAATATCCAAAACAATGTCAAGAAGAAGAACCAAAACCTACTGAAGAGATAGAGGCAAATCACGATAATCAGCTACCCCCTGTGGTAGCCGCAAATCCTATTGAGCAAAATCCTATTCCATGCACTATGTATGATTATGATAAACCTAATTTGGCTGGCACTGAATCTAGTATAGTTAGGCCTACTATTGCTGCAAATAATTTTGAACTGAAACCTAACACTATTCAGATGATACAACAGTTTGTTCAGTTTGATGGTTTGTAGGATAAGGATCCTAACGCTCATTTAGCCAATTTCTTGGAATTCTGCGACACATTTAAAATAAATGGTGTTTCTGATGATGCCATTTATCTTCGATTATTCCCATTTTCCTTGAGAAATAAAGCTAAACAGTGGTTAAATTCTTTACCACGAGGGTCTATCACTACATGGGAACAAATGACTAAAAAATTTTGCTCAAATATTTTTCGCCGGCTAAAATGGCAAAATTAAGGAATGATATCTCTTCTTTTGTGCAAATGGATTTAGAAACACTTTACGATGCTTGAGAGAGATACAATGACTTATTGAGAAGGTGCCCTCACCATGGATTACCTCTGTGGTTACAAGTTCAAACCTTTCACAACGGGTTGAATCCTTCAACGAGGCAAATGATCGATGCAGCCGCCGGTGGAACAATCAACAACAAAACACCAGAAGTAGCTTACGAGTTTATAGAAAATAACTATCAGTGGCAAGTCATGAGAACAAAGCTACAGAAAGCTACCAGAGTTTTTAATATTGATGCAGTCACCATGCTTTCTAATCAGGTAGAACTCCTTAATAAAAAGATTGATAATTTTGTTGCTTCTACGCAGGTACACCCAGTGATGCAATGCAACTCAAACCAAGGAAACATGTACAATCCTGATTACTCCTATGGACTTGGCATGGAAATCGAGCAAGCCAACTATATGGGTAATAATTCTAGATCCCAAAATAACCCTTATAGTAGTACTTACAATGCAGGTTGGAGGAACCACCCAAATTTCTCATGGGGAGGACAAGGAAATCAAAGGCAACCACCTCCTACAGGATTTCAATAGCCACTGTTCCAACAAGAGAAAAAGCTGAACCTTGAGGAGATGCTCACAAAATTTATCGCCGTGTCAGGAACCCGTTTCTAGAACACTGAGACGGCACTTAAGAACCAGCAAGCATCTATGTAAGGACTCAAAACTCAAATAGGCTAGCTCGCTAAGATAATTTCTGAAAGACCACAAGGTGGGTTACCAAGCAACACCGAGACTAACCCTAAGGAGCAACTTAATACCGTGGATACAATAGATGAGGAAGGGTTAGCCAAAACCAACCAAGAGCCATGTAAGGAGACTGTGGTATGTAAAGGTAAGGATGAGGTAAGTCCCAAAGAAGCAATTGTCAAAGAATATAAGCCTCATATCCCATACCCAAATGCGCTAAGGAAAGACCACACATACGAGCAATTCGGTAAATTTCTTAAACTCTTAAAGAAATTACATATTAACTTATCGTTTATTGAAGCTCTTTCATAATGTCAAACACCGTTAAATTTTTAAGAGAGCTACTGATGAAAAAACGAAAGTTAGATGCGACATCTCATGTGGAACTGAATGCAGTGTACTCAGCTATTTTACAGAATAAGCTGCCCAACAAACTAAAAGATCCAGGGAGTTTTACAATTCCTTGCTTACTTGGTAGCTTAGATGTCAAAAATGCTTTAGCTGATTTAGGGGCTAGTATTAATGTAATGCCTTACAAATTGTTTAAGCAACTAGGTCTTGGGAAACCTAAACAAACTAAGATGAGCATCCAATTGGCTAATAAAACCATTAAATTTCTTAAGGGTATAATCGAAGATGTGCTTGTCAAAATTGATAAATTTATATTTCCAGTCGACTTTGTTGTTCTAGACATTGATGAGGATAGCAATGTACCCTTAATTCTAGGGTGACCTTTTTTAGCAACAGCTAGAACCATAATTGATGTAGGCACAAGCAAGCTTACACTTCGTGTAGGTGATGACAACGTGAAACTCGAATAAAATTGTTGATTGATATCACGTGATACGAAGTAATAATATTTATAAAATATGATCGTACCCAAAACTAACTAATATCAAGACTTAAGGCAATTGCATCTATCGAACAGTAGTATAGTTTAGTGGCAAGACTGAGATATCGAACCCAAAGGAACCAAAAGTACTAGTACTAACTTTCTTTCTATTATTTAACCTAGAAATAAAAGGGGGATTTTTATAAAACTAAACTAATTCTAAAACTAAACTAAGAATGCACAAAAAGTGTTTTGGGGAAGAAACTCTTTGGGAAAACTGATTGATTTGGACAATACTCAAGGGAGAATCCACCTAGACTTCACTTGTTATTGATTCTTGAGCTACACGATTTATTCACTTGACTTGATCCGTAGAAATCCCTAATTTATGTTAATACCTCCGTCGAGGATAAGAACAACTAATCCTAGGTTAATTAACTGAAATCTCTTTCTAATTAAAACCCCTAGTCTTGCATTAACTCGATCTATGGACCCCCTTATTAGGTTTGACCCTAATCTGACAGATTTATGTCACCCTCTGTCTAAGGTTACATGCAACTCCGCTTAATTATGCTAGATCTACTCTTAAACAGAGACTTTTGCTCCTCCGAATAAGCACATCATTACTTGAAATAATACCTAGGACTATTAAAACAAGAATTAAGACTACATAATTAAGAACAAATCAAGCATTTATTATATAACTCAAGATAAAATAATAACAAGATCTGTCTTAGGTTTCATCCTCCTCAAGTATTTGGGGGATTTAGTTTATAATTATAAAAGAAAACACCTCAGAAGAATAAAAATAACAAAACATAAAGAACCCAAAAACCCCTGTAGGAAGTTGAAGGGAGATCTTCAGTCTTGAAGGAGAATCTGGCTTCTGAGATGGATCAATCGACTTCCTTTGGAGTAATTACCTGCTTCTACTCTTTGTGTTGGCGGGAATAAGGCACCTTCCTGAGATGAGAAAAGTACCCTCTTGTAGTTGTCCCCTAAGGTCTTTATATAGAGCATTGGGATGCCTTTTCTAGCCTCTAAGTAGCCTTTTCCGAGTGAAATTGAACTTTCTCATGACAAGGACACGCCCGTGTGCCACGGCCGTATGACTTCGACAATGGGTTGTGTTTAGGTTTGTTTGCTGTGGCACGACCGTGTAAGTCGGGGTTAGGCCGTGTTTTAGCTTTTAAGGTGGCACGGCCGTGTGGCGAACTCCCAAGCCGTGTTGATTATTGAATTGGGCCTAAATTGCCCTTTTTGGCCTATCCTTACTCTTTTCTCTTCCCTATGCTCATCTGAGTATAAAACATGAACTTAAAGGTTTAAGAGCATCAATTTACACAAATCAAGGGTTAATTCATCCAGAAATTGAGCTAAGCATGGGGTAAAAACATGTATAATTTATCGTTTATCAAATACTCCCACACTTAAGCCTTTGCTTGTCCTCAAGCAAAATCTCAATCCACGGTTAAGAATCATTCTTCTTAATTCATAACCCTTATCAATAAAATTTCAAACTAATCCACAAGTAATCATACAATGAAAATTCAACCAAAAATACATCAAAGTTTCGAACATTCTATGTTGAGAACTTTATCACAGAAACATAGGTTTCCTCCCTTCTCTTAAGTAATTACCTTTCAATCAAAATTAACACAATTTGACATCCTCACTAAAGGTTCACTCTATCCACTCAAAGTGTTTAGGGTTCAAGAATTAAGCACTATTTAGTCAACCTGAAAAGTTATTACTATAGGCTTGCAAGAACATCAAATCTCCACCACTATAGATTGATATAACACATCGATCAAAAGGTCTTTCAATGGTTGTAATCGGGCTTTGGTTAGGGGTGTTGTCACAAGCTGAAAAAGAAAGGGTTAAAATCGAGATTGAATTGAAGAATCATCTAGCTAGAAAAATCTCTATCACTAGAACATATTTCTAGGGCTAAGCATTCTGATGACATCTTTCTAGATTTGGAAGCTTGTGGGAATATGCAAAAACTATTGAAATATTACAGATTACAACGGAATTAACTGTATGTACATTTTTTTTAGAACAAATCAAGTATAATACTTTGTATATTTACAACCTTTACAAACTGAAAAAGAGAATAAAGCTAGAAAAAAATTCAATTCAGATCTCGACAAAAATAGGGATCAAAATAATTGAATGGAATTCAACAAAAAATAGGTTATAGGTTAATATTAGAGGTAAGTCAAAGAATGGGTTGTTAGGCTCAATGGGGTTCACTAGGGGTTAATTTATGAAGGTAGGCTTTTGTGGAGTAAGTGGGTTAAATCCTAGGTGCCTTTATCATTTCGGTATATCAAATCAATGATGTGGTCTCGACATGTATAATTAAAGCAAGTTTTAGAATAACAAATCAGTATTGACTCACTCAAAGCAACAATAAAAGTGAGCACGAAAGAATGTATGCTCAAAAGGCTAAAAAATCTCACCAGAATTATGGCTTTTGATGTCAATCCTGCGAATTTCAAATCTCAAGATAATACTTAAAATTAGGGAAAATAACCTAGAAAAAATTTAAATTCTCAAAAATTTCAACTTATAATGCTTGATTTCCTAATGTCTTAAAGTTTGAGTTATCAAAGCATAAGTACCTATGTCTTAATTCTCAACATATCAATAAAAATCATAAATCAATCAGATTTCATCCTAATAGCAGATTGAAGATGATGCAGAGAGTGAAAGTGAGAATTCGAAATTTTGAGAATAATGTAAAACGTTAGTTTTGAAAATTTTCAAGGGTTTCAAGGAGAATACAATGACAAAAAGTAAGTTTCCCCCACACTTAAGATGTACATTGCCTTCAATGTAGGTGTGAAATGAAACTCCCTGAATTGGATGAATTCCTTGAGATGTAGGTGTGAAGATTTGTAGGGAAGGGTGTTTATGCCATCAAGAAGATTGTGATGGCCAGCGTAGTACATGGCAGTTGTGGAGTGTTTTTCCCTTTTTAGCTGGATGTGAGCTAGAAAGCTCCTTTGAAACTGCAATAATATTTAAGGGATTTTAGGTGTTTTAAGATGAGAGCAATTACTCGTTAGGAAATAGTCGATAAAGTGATAAAAATAAAATAAAATAGAAATTAAAACTGTTCTAATAAAGTTAGATAAAGATAAGGATAAAGAAAAATCTAAATAACCTAATAATAAAATGCAAAATGAAAATAAAACTCAAAATCAAAATCAAAATGAAAACGAAAGGAAAATAAAGTAGAAGATAAGAGGATTAGAGAAGCCTAATCCTCAGATGGTCCGCGAGGTGGGGATGGTGTTGCGATGTGTAGATGCTGGCATATCTGCTGAAGAGTAGCGTCGATGTGATCGAAGCGTTGAAAGCACTGCTACTCAAATCGTGTGAGGCACTTGGATATGCCAGCATATGAAGCTGCCGCATGAACTGGGCGACGAGGGGGTGGTGGCTCAACTGGTGCCTGTTCTAGTGGTGGTGGGACATCATCAGTAATGTCTTCGGGATCCTCCTACTCAGCATCTCGAAGTAGACGGTATTGTGGAGGATCGGTCCCATGTCGACGCTGGATCATCATTATATGTAGCATAGTTTGGATGCCCTATGAGGACATCTGGCCGATCAAGGTGTAGGAGGATGTCTAGGCCGCGGTGTTAAGTAGGCTGAAGTGGCGGGCCAGTCGAGTGATGTATGGGCCCATAGAAATCACGCCCCTACGGTGTCGCTCCGTCTGATGCTGGATGGCATGGGCGATGAAGTATGCAAGGTCGATGACATGTGCGTTCGCCATGCTCCATAGAAAATAGACATCGTGAGTGTTGACGACACTTGTGCTCTCGCGTTTTCCTGTCAACGTGTGTGCAAGGAGGGCATGCAGGTACCTCAGCAATAGGACGAGATTGGTCGCTTTGGAGCGACTGGGGTCATATGTGGGCTGGGTAGGGACTAGGGCATGCCAACAGTTAACTGGAGAGACGTGGATATGGCGGTGAAAAGTAGAAAGGTCTTCTTCCTCCATGAACTGCTCAGTGTAGAGGCCTAGGGCTATACCAAATTTTAGGACACTAAGATGGCAAACGAGGCATCCTAAACGGAACTGGATCGTCCCTGGATCATCATATTGGCTCATGACGGTCTGGAGGTGGAATGTGGAGCAGAACTCGAGGATGAGTTCAAGGTAGGTAGGCTCCACAATCCTAAAAAACTGGTCCCAGGGGTCCATTGTCAATAAAGCCCAGACCTCATCAGCTATGTGGACCTGCTCTAAGGCGGCCCAATCTATACATCTTCCTTCTCCTAATGATCTTTCTCGTAATATCTGAAATAGCTCCTCTTGGGAGTTCTAGAGGATGAAAGGATGACGAATTTCGACCATGGGTCTAGAGGATGAACCATCATGCCCCTTTTGCTTCTTTGAAGTAGGGACAGTAGCTTTCTTCCCTTTTGATGATGACATTATGACTGAAACAAAATGAGAAAGAAAAAAGATTGGCATATATATATTGTTAGTATTTAGGTGAGAGTTTAACAATACTCAAAATAATTTAATCAATGACTTAGTACCTAGTTCTATGCAAAAAGCTAGTGTTAAGAAATTAATTTGGTTTATCTAATCATGAAGAGGAACAAAATGTGGTTGTTTAAATACTAATTTGGGTTGAAAACTAATGGCCTAGGAAAACTAAAGATGGCAGCACAAGATGATTCTAAGTGGCGTGTTGAAAAATTCTAGAATAATCATACTAAATCAATGAAGTTCATGCCCAATAATAATGCCAAAACTTAAATAAAGCAATTTATTAAAATAAAAATAGATAAAAACATTAGAAATTTACAAGAAGAATAAGAAAAAGGAACTAAATGGGTGAGTATGAAGGTGGAACACGGTCGTGGCGACGTTGTACGGGCGTGGTGCTGCTATTGGGACTGGTGGCGGCGTTGGGGAGGCTTGGTGTGGGTTTTGGGTGGGAGTTTTTAAGGTTTAAAATGGAGAAGAAAGTGAATAGTGGCCTATTTATATAAGTTTTCGGGTCACACGGGCATATCACACGCCCGTGTGACTTGGGTTTTACCTGTGTGGTTTGAAATTTAGATATTTTGGCGCGTCTGGTTCGAGACACACGCCCTTGTTCCTAGGGCGTGTTGGGGCACACAGCCGTGTCGCATGGCCGTGTCCTTCGATGTTCGCTTCTCCCACGGCCGTGTAGATGGTCACACGCCCGTGTTTGGAATGACAGGCTTGACCACAGTCTCGGGACACGGGCGTGCCACACGCCCGTGTGTAATTTAACAGTGTCAACCATAGGGTAAGGGCACGGCTATGTTCGATCGCACACGCCCGTGTATATTTGGTGCCACGCCTATGTAATGTTGGACAGGTTTGCCCACGGGCACCTCACTTGCCCGTGGGAATTTAAGACATCCCGTGTTGGGAGAATTTTGGTCCTGTTTTCACACGGCCTAAGGCACGGCTGTGTATCTGGCCGTGGGGTTTCAAAATCCTGCACTAAAAACAACATAAAAATGAAATAAAATTGAATAGAATGGTTAGTGGTGTTAGTGCTCAGGTTGTCTCCCGAGAAGCGCTTATTTAGAGTCTAAGCTTGACTCTGCTCATGTTGGTACGGTCATGGTGGTTTGAAGAGTTGGAACTCTTCTAACCTATTTTCAGTTTCATTATCAAAATAAAGTTTGAGTCGGGTTTGATTTACCTTGAAAGTGCCGAGTGACTCATGACTTATCTCGACTATACCATAGGGAAAGATTTTCATTACCGTGAAGTAAGGAGTGTCACTTATGTGTTCTTTTAAATTTATTATTCAAGGGTCATTTTCTCCGAAGATCACCTTTCACCTACCTTGATCGGATTTGTTTTTTCCTGAGGGTAGTTTTAGTGGTGCTCAGGCTTGGTGTGGCATGTTTTGGGTTTTTCGTGATAGTTCAGCCACTTGTTGAGTTCCTCAATCTGAAGCATTCACCTTTCAGGGACGTTTTCCTTGGAAGGAACTGTCTGTGGATGGGTTGCTTTTATGTGAAGTGTATCCTACACAGAAGGTTGGATGGTGAGATTATTCTTTTTAAAAGGACTCGTATCAATATCTTTAGCAGCATTTTTATTTGAGTCACAAGCTAGTAAAGTAATTTTATCATCACCTACATGAGGAGTAAGTTCACCTATGCCTACGTCAATTATGGTCCTAGCAGTTGCTAAAACGGGTCGCCCTAGAATAAAGGGTACAATACTATTTTCATCCATGTCTAACACAACGAAATCTACTGGGAATATAAATTTATCAATCTTGACAAGCATATCTTCAATTATACCTTTAGGGAATCTAATCATTTTATCAGCTAATTGAACGCTCATCTTAGTTTGTTTAGGTTTCCTTAGACCTAGTTGTTTAAATAATTTAAATGGCATGACATTTATACTTGCCCCTAAATCAGCTAATACATTATCAATGGTTAAACTACCAATTAAACAAGGAATCGTAAAACTCCCTGGATCTTTTATTTTGTTGGGTAGCTTGTTTAGCAAAATAACTGAGCATACTGCATTCAATTCCACATGCGATGACTCATCCAAGTTCCGTTTGTTTGCTAAAAGCTCCCTTAAAAATTTAACTGCATTTGGCATCTGCGAAAGAGCTTCAATAAATGGTAATTTAATATGTAATTTCTTTAAGAGTTTAAGGAATTTACCAAATTGTTCATCAGTATGGTCTTTCCTTGTCACATTGGGATATGGCACACGAGGTCTATACTCTTTAACCATTGGTTCATTGTTACTTACCTCAACCTTACCTTTATTTACCACATTGGCTTGCCTAGATTCTGGTTCATCTAACCTTCCTTCATCGAGCACAGTGACAGCATGGAGTTGCTCTCTTGGGTTAGCTTCTGTGTTACTTGGCAAGCTACCTTATGGTCGTTCAGAGATTAGTTTAGCAAGTTGTCCTATTTGTGTTTCAAGTCCTTGAATTGAAGCTTGCTGATTTTTAAGTGCTATCTTGGTATTCTGAAAACAGGTTTCTGACACCGAGATAAATTTTGTGAGCATCTCCTCAAGGTTCGACTTTTTCTCTTGCTGATAAGGTGGTTACTGAAATCCCGGAGGAGGTGGTGGTGGTCTTTGATTTCCTTGACCGCCCCATGAAAAATTTGGGTGATTCCTCTACCCTGCATTATAAGTATTTCTGTAAGGATTATTTTAAGGGCGAGAATTATTACCCATATAATTCATTTGTTCGCTTTTTGTGCTATGTCCAAAGGGTTGGTACTCTAGGTTGCTCATTCCTCCTAGGTTTGAGCCGCATTGCATGACTGGATGTACCTGCGTAGAACCAATAAAGCCATCAATCTTTTTATTTAAGAGTTTTACCTGAGAGGAAAGCATTGTAACTGCATCAATATTAAAAACTCTTGCTGTTTTTGTTGGCTTTGTCCTCATGACTTGCCACTGATAATTATTCAGTGACATCTCTTCTATAAATTCATAGGCTGCTTCTGGTGTTTTATTGTTGCTTGTTCAACCGGCGACCACATTGATCATCTACCTTGTTAAAGGATTCAAACCGTTATGAAAGGTTTGAACTTCTAGCCACAGAGGTAACCCATGGTGAGGCCACCTTCTCAATAAATCTTTGTATCTCTCCCAGGCGTCGTAAAGCGCCTCTAAATCCATCTGCACAAAAGAAGAGATATCATTCCTTAATTTTGCATTTTTAGCCGGCGAAAAATATTTGAGCAAAAATTTTTCAGTTATCTATTCCCATGTAGTAATTGATCCACGTGGTAAAGAATTTAACCACTGTTTAGCTTTATTCCTTAGGGAAAAAGGGAATAATCGGAGGCAAATGGCATCATCAGAAACACCATTTATTTTAAAAGTGTCGCAAAATTCCAAGAAATTGGCTAAGCGTGAATTGGGATTTTCATCCTATAGACCATCAAACTGCACAAATTGCTGAATCATCTAAATAGTGTTAGGTTTCAATTCAAAATTATTTACAGCAATAGTAGGCTTAACAATACTAGATTCAATACCAGCCAAACTAGGTTTAGCGTAATCAAACATAGTACGTGGAACATTATTTTGGTTTACTGGTTCTACGGCTATTGTGGGAGGTGGTAGATTGTCCTGATTGGCTTCCATATCTTCAGTAGGTCCTGCCTCTTATTCTTGTCCCTGTTCTGGATATTGCAGGCTTCTTCTTATCTCTCGGCGAGTTCTGCAAATGGTAGCTTCTAAATCTTCGTCAAAAAGCAGTGGTCCTTCTGGGTTCCTTCTAGTCATAAACTAGAGGTACCTGGGAGAAAAGAAAATTTTGGTAAATAAAAAAATAAAAATAAAAGAAAAATATTGAAAATAAATAAAGGTAAAAATGGCTAAAGTAATAAAAATAGAGTGTTCCTAATATTTCAATTCCCCGGCAACGGCGCTAAAAACTTGATATCTCATGATACGAAGTAATAAAATTTATAAAATATGATTGTACCCAAAACTAACTAATATCACGGCTTATGGCAAGCACCCTATCAAACAGTAGTATAGTTTAGTGGCAAGACTGAGATATCGAATCTAAAGGAACCAAAAGTACTAGCACTAACTTTCTTTCTATTATTTGACCTAGAAATAAAAGGAGGATCTTTATGAAACTAAACTAATTTTAAAACTAAACTAATAATGCACAAAAAGTGCATTGGGGAAGAAACTCTTTGGGAAAATTGATTGATTTGGACAATACTCAAGGGAGAATCCACCTAGACTTCACTTGTTATCGATCTTGAGCTAGACGATTTATTCACTTGACTTGATCCGTAGAAATCCCTAATTTATGTTAATACCTTCGTCGAGGATAAGAACAACTAATCCTAGGTTGATTAACTGAAATCTCTTTCTAGTTAAAACCCCTAGTCTTGCATTAACTCGATCTATGAACCCCCTTATTAGGTTTGACCCTAATCCGGTAGATTTATGTCGCCCTATGTCCAGGGTTGCATGCAACTCCGCTTAATTATGCTAGATCTACTCTTAAACAGTGACTTTTGCTCCTCTGAATAAGCACATCATTACTTGAAATAATACCTAGGACTATTAAAACAAGAATTAAGAATACATAATTAAGAACAAATCAAGTATTTATCATATAACTCAAGATAAAATAATAACAAGATCTGTCTTAGGTTTCATCCCCCTCAAGTATTTGGGGGATTTAGTTCATAATTATAAAAGAAAACATCTCAGAAGAATAAAAATAACAAAACATAAAGAACCCAAAAACCCTTGTAGGAAGTTGAAAGGAGATCTTCAGTCTTGAAGGAGAATCTGGCTTCTGAGATGGATCAATCGGCTTCTTTTGGTGTAATTCCCTGCTTCTACTCTCTGTGTTGGCAGGAATAGGGCACCTTCTTGAGGTGAGGAAAGTACCCCCTTGTAGTTGGCCCCTAGGGTCTTTATATAGAGCTTTGGGATGCCTTTCTTAGCCTGTAAGTAGCCTTTTCTGAGTGAAATTGAACTTTCTCACGACAGGGACACGCCCGTGTGCCACGGCTGTGTGACTTCGATAATGGGCCGTGTTCGGGTCTGTTTGGTGTGGCACGGCCATGTGAGTCGGGGTTGGGCCGTGTTTCAGCTTTTAAGGTGGCATGGCCGTGTGGCACGGTCATGTGGCGAACTCCTAAGCCATGTTGATTATTGAATTGGCCTAAATTTCCCGTTCTTGGCCCGTTCCTTACTCTTTCTCTTCCCTATGCTCATCTGAGTATAAAACATGAACTTAAAGGTTTAAGAGCATCAATTTACACAAATCAAGGGTTAATTCATCCAGAAATTGGGCTGAGCATAGGGTAAAAACATATATAATTTTTCGTTTATCATTGATGATAAAAATATTGTTACGAGTCCTTGTAATAAGAATGATCTCATCGTCTAACCTTCTTTGCAGGATACACTTCACATAAGGGCAACCCAACCATAGGCGAGACCATCCAAGGGAAACGTACATGAAAAACGAATGCTCCAGATTGAGGAACTAGATGAGTGGCTGAACTATCAACAAGAAAAGCCCAAAATATGCCAAACCAACCCAGAGCATCACCAAGACAACACTAAGGTAAAAATGAATTAATTTAAGGTAGGGGATAAGGTATTCTTAGAGGAGGAAGATCCTCGAATTTCGAATGCAAAACTTCATACTAGTGACATACCTCCCTTCACGGTAATGAAAATCTTTCCTTATGGTACAGTCGAGATAACACACAAGACACTAGGCACTTTCAAGGTAAATAATACTCGACTCAAACCTTATGTTGAAAGCAGGATAGAAGAGTTTCAACTCTTCAAACCACCGTGACAAAACAAGATTGAGAAAAGTCGAGCTTAGGCTATAAACAAGCGCTTCTCGGGAGGCAACACGAGCACTAACATAGTAAAATTCTTTTATTTAAGCTTTATAATACATCAACTAACCCTTTGATTACAAGTTTTTCAAGCCACACGGCCATGCCCATGAGCGTACCTAAGGCCGTGCGGACACCATGGGGAAAGACACGGCCGTGCAATATGGTTATGTATGAGCGGGGTAAAATTTTCTCAAACACAGGCTACGACAACTAGCCATGGCCATGCGAGGTGGCCGTGGCCAATCCTAACAAATCAGCACGAGCATGCGACGCACCTATGTCTCAAGGCCGTGGTCCATCATGTTAATTTAACATGGGCGTGTGACACGCCCATGACTCTACCCCGTGGTGGAACCTGCCAATCCATACACGGGTGTGTGACCCCCTACAAGGGCATGGGAGAAGCGAACATCGAAGGACACGGTCGTGCGACACATCTGTTTGCCCCAACACGCCTAGGAACACGTGCGTGTGTCATGACTCAGGCGTGCCAAAATTCTCAAATTTCAAACCACACGGGGTAAAAACGATTCACACGGGCATGTGAGATGCCCGTGTGCCCCATTTTTCTATAAACCCCTCACTATTCATCTTCTTCCCCACTTAAAACCTAAAACCCTTTCACCCACAGCCCACACCAGCTCTTCCTAGCGCCGTCGCCGACCAAGGCCATGCCCTCACGCCCGTGCAAGCACCACCACGACCGTGCTCCTTCCCCTACAACTGCCCGTTCGGTTCCCTTTTCTCTTTTTTTTTTTGTTATTAACTCTCATTTTTTTCTATCTTAGTTAGTCTTTAATTATCTTTATTGCTCTATTCATGTTTTCTTTCTTCTCAAATGATTAGTTGCTACCATGCATTCCTAATGATCTTTGACTTTGATAATATCATGATATTTTGAATCATTCTCTTACTGCCATCTTTAGTTATCTTAGGCAATTAGCTCTTAGTGCATTTTGCTATTTAACACAGACATTATGTTCAATTCCATGCTTAGATAAATCAAATAACAAATTGCTTTCCTAATATTAACTTGTGCATTGAAATAGGTATTAGTACTTGATTGAATAATTTAGTCTCGATTATCGTTAGTTATCACTTAGTTATGACTAACACATGCCTATTTTTATTTTTTGTTTTAATTTCAGGAATCATGTTGTCATCTAGAGGGAAGAAAGCTACCGTCCCCACTTCTAAAAAGTGAAAGGGACCCGGTGGTTCCTCTTCCAGACCCACCGCTGAAATTCGACATCCTTTCCTTCAATTTCCACAAAGTTCCTAAGAGGAACTCTTTTAAAAATTAAGGGCGAGACCACTCGGAGTGGGAAGATGCATCGATTGTGCCACACTAGAACAGGTCCAATTAGCAGACGCCATACGAGCCTTGTTGACAACGGACCCGTGGGACCAATTCTTCCAAATTGTTGAGCCCACCTACTTCGAGCTCACCCTAGAGCTCTACTCCACATTCCACCTCCAAACAATCATGGCCCAACACGATGACCCAGGGACGATTCAATTCTGCCTCGGAGGCATCGTTCGACAACTTAATGTACCAAAATTTGGTAGCGCATTGGGTCTGCACACCGAGAAGTTTTTAGAGGAGGAGAACCTTCCAGAGCTTCACCGCCACATCCACTTCTCACCGTCAAAATGTTGGCAGGCCTTGGTCCCTGTTTCGGCCACTTACGATCCCAGCCGCTCTAAGGCGACAGCTCTCGCCCTTTCATTGAGGTACTTACATGCTCTACTAGCACAGACATTGACGGGTAGATGCGAGAGCACCCGCGTTGTCAACACCCACGATGCCTACTTTTTGTGGAGCATGGCGCACGCACACGTGCTCGATCTTGCCTACTTCATCGCCCATGCCATCCAGCACCAGATGGAGCGGCACTGGAGGGGTGTAATCTCGATGGGCCAGTATGTAACCCGCTTGACCCGCTACTTCAGCCTCCTCAACATAGAGGCCCAAACATCCTCCTATACCCTCATCGGCCAGATGTCCCCACAGGGCATCCAGAGCATGCTTCACATGAGGATGTTTCAGCACTGACATGGGACCGATCCTCCACAATACCGCCTATTCCAAGGTTCCGAGCAGGAGGACCCAGCGGACATTCCTAATGATGTCCCACCACAAGAGGAGGCATCAACTGAGCCACCGCCCATTCACCGCCCAGTTCATGCGGTAGCTTTCTATGCTGACATATCCGAGCGCCTTACACGATTCGAGCAGCAGTGCTTCCAACGCTTCGACCATGTTGATGCTACTCTTTAGTAGATATGCCAGCATCTATACATTTCATCACTGCCCCCACCTTACAAACCATTTGAAGATTAGGACTCACGAATCCTCTTATCTTCTCCTTTATCTTCATTTTTATTTTTCATTTTTCTTTTATCTTATCTTTTTCATTATTTGAATTTTAATATTTTCAGAACTTAGTTTATTTTATTTCAATTATTTCATATTGGCTATTTCTTAACGAGTACACTCTACTAATCCAAATTCCCTAAAATTGATAAATGCTATCGCAGTTTCAAAAGAGCCTTAGAGCTCAAATCCATATCTAATGGGAAAACCCTGCCATGACTACTCATTCCTACACGACCATGACCATAGCCACCACAACCATAGCCACTACGACCCCGATCTAGATATCCTTTTGGCACAAAAATCGTAGATAAACACCCTTCCCTACAAGTCTTCACACCCAGCTCAAGGAATTCATCCAATATTTAGGGAGTTTCACTTCTCTCCCTATCTTATGATTTTATGCTTCTATTGCTACTAATGTATCTTTATACATTGAGGACAATGTACATCTTAAGTGTAGGGGGAAGTTCACTTTCAATATTTATATTATCCTCGAACCCCTGAAAATTTTTACCACTAACTTGTTGCATTGTTCTCAAATTTCGAATTCTCACTTTCACTCTCTACATTAGTCTCAATCCCCTATTAAAATGAATTCTAATTGATTTATGATTTTTATTGATATGTTGAGAATTAAGACATAGGTACTTATGCTTTGATTATTCAAAATTTAAGATATTAGAGAATCAAGCATGATAAGTTGAAATTTTTAAGAATTTAAATTTTTCTAGGTTGTTTTCCCCAATTTTAAGTGTTATCTTGAAATTTGAAATTCGCAGGATTGACATCAAAAGCCATAATTCTGGTGAGATTTTTAAGCCTTTTGAGCATACATCCTTTCGTGCTCACCTTTATTGTTGCTTTGAGTGAGTCAATACTGATTTGTTATTCTAGAACTTGCTTTAATTATACATGCCAAGACCACATCATTGATTTCATATACTGAAATGATAAAGGCACCTAGGTTTTAACCCATTTACTCCATAAAAGCCTACCTCCATAAATTAACCCCTAGTGAACCCCATTGAGCCTAACAAACTTTTCCTTGACTTACCCTCAATATTAACCTATAACCTAGTTTTTGTTGAATTCCCTTCAATTATTTTGATCCCTATTTTTGTCGAGATTTATGTTGAATAATTATCTAGCTTTGTTCTCCTTTTCAGTTTGTAAAGTTTATAAATATTCAATTTGTTGTTATTTGATTTGTTCTTAAAAAAAACCTATGTATATTTCAGTTGTAATTCAATGTTTTGCATATTTCCATGCAATTTTTGAGCTCTTATTCTTAAACGATGTCATCCAGAAGGCTTTATTCTAGGAATATGTTCCAGTGATAGAGATTTTTCAAGGTAGATGATTTTTCAATTCAATCTTGATTCTAACCATATTTTTTAGCTTGTGACCACACTCCTAACCAAAGCCCTGTTACAAACCTTGAAAGACCTTTTGATCAATGTATCATGTCAATATATAGTGGTGGAGATTTGATTTTCCTGCAAACCTATGGTAATAACCTTTCAGGTTGACTAATGAGCGCTTAATTTTTGAACCCTAAACACTTCGAGTGGATAGAGTGAATCTTTAGTGAGGATGTCAACTCTTGTTGATTTTGAGTTCAAAGTAATTACCTAGAAGAAGGGAGAAAACCTATATTTCTGTGATAAGATTCTCAATTTAAAGTGTTTGAGACTTTAATTTTCTTTTGGTTGAATTTTCAATGTATCATTACTTTTGGATTAGTTTGAAACCTTATTGATAAGTATTATAAGTTGAGAGGGATGATTTTTAATTATGAATTGAGATTTTGCTTGAGCACAAGCAAAGGCTTAAGTGTGGGGGTGTTTGATAAACCGTAAATTATACATATTTTTACCTCATGCTTAGCCTAATTTCTGGATGAATTATCATTGAATTTGTGGAATTTGGTGCTCTTAATCCTTTTATTTCATGTCTTATACTTAGGTGAGCATAAGGAAGAGAAAAGACAAGGAACAGGCAAAAAATGGGCAAATTAAGCCCAAATCAATAATCACAACAGCCTGAAAGTTCATTACATGGGCGTGTCACACGGCTGTGCCACTTTGACAGGCCTGAGCATGGCCTCCACATCGACTCACACGGGCATGGCACACAAACGTGTCCCTGTCGTGATGAAGTTCAATTTCACTCAGAAAAGGCTATTCAGGGGCTAAGAAAGACATTCTGAACTCTACATAAAGACCTAAGAGGCAACTACAAGGGGGACAATAGAGGGGACGGTACAAGACAGTACCAACTCAGTCCTCCTGCCAAGACGAAAAGCTAGAGGCAGGGAATTACTCGAAGGAAAGCTGATTGATTCATCTCAGAAGCCAGGATCTACATCAAGACAGAGGATCTCCCTTCTATCCTTTTAGGAGTTTGGGTTTTCTTATGTTTTGTTATTTTATTTATTCTGAGATGTTTCTTTTTATAATTATGAACTAAAACCCCAAATATTTAAGGGGGATGAAACCTAAGACGAGTTATTATTAACTGAACTATATGATAAATATTTGATTTGTTCTTAATTATGTTTTTAACTCTTGAATTGATATTTTCGAGATATTAATTTAAGTCGAATGTGCTTATACAGAGGAGCAAAAGTCCCTGTATAGGAGTATATCCAACACAATTAAGCGGAATTGATTACAATCCTAGACAAAAGATGGCGAACATCTGCCGTGTTAGAGTCAAATCTAATATGGGGAGCCATAGATCGAGTTAATGCAAGACTAGGGGTTTTAATTAGAAAGAGATTTCAATTAATCAACCTAGGATTAGTTGTTCCTATCCTCAATGGAGGTATTAACATAAATTAAGCATCTCTATGAATCAAGTCAAATGAAGAAATTGTCTAGTTCAGAGTTAGATAACAAGTGAAGTCTAGGTGGAATCTTCCTTAGGAATTGCCCTCATCAATCAGTTTTCCCAAAGTAATTTCCCAATTTACTCTTTGTCGCATCTTTAGTTTAGTTTAGAGTTAATTAGTTTACACAAACCACCTCTTTATTTTTAGGCTAGATAATAGGAAAGAAGTCATTACTAGTACTTTTAGTTCCTTGGATTCGATATTCTGGTCTTGCCACTAACTATACTACTATTCGATAGGTGCACTTACCTTTATCATGATATTAGTTAGTTTCCAGGTACGATCAATTTTATTACTTCATCTCATCACGATCAATAGGCTTTAGGCCGCCCTAGTGTATTATTGATTGCTAGAAGTGACATAAGTCCCGTTGAATGACTGTAGTAATAGGTTGATTCATGAACTTAAATGCCCCTACATGTTATATGATTGTAATTGTATGCCATTTTTGATATGTTTGCATTTCATGTGATATTATGCTGCACGGGGGACGAGAATATTGATTAAAGGAAGTATATGATTGTTAGGGTCACATGGTCGCTTGACGACTGTGGATCCACCAATGGCTTAAGCCTATTATGTGATTGGTAGCTCTGTTGTAGCGTTGGTTAGTGCCGCAACTAGTACTACATTGGAGTGTAGGGATGGGTAGGTTGATTTAATCCCCACAGGAGTGTAAGGTTGGACAGGATATAGAGTGTAGGGTTGGATTGGTTTATTGTGCATTGCATATATGGATTCTAATTGTGATTTGGGCTTAGGCCCAATTGAGGCTATTATGGGCTAAGGCTCATGCCACCGATTTGATATGGGCTTAGGCCCAAATTGATGAGATGCATGCTATATGATAGATGAGAGATGTACACACTGAGTTTTCGTAATTCACCCTCCTCTTTTTAATGTTTTGGGTAATCCTTAGTAGGCAGTTCGACGTATTGGAGGACTCGGAGGTGGCGACGCTATGGATTTATGGTTTCATAATTTAATTTGCTTTGCTTTTCTTACTTTACTGTTTTAGTTTTTGTTTCCGGGTTGTAATAAGGCCTTTCTCTAATTTTTCTTTAGTTTCAAGATTTTATTTATGCTCGATTACTTAACTACTGGTTTTAAAAATAAAAACTTGTGATTTATAATTAAAGAAAAGTAATAACATTTTACAAATCGAACGTAAGTATGCAAACATTTTCAAGGAGTAAGCCTCCGCTACAATCAAAACAAGGGAGATTAGCCAGGAATATGAAAACTAGGATTTTCAAAGAAAACAACTTAAAGTTTTAAACAATCTTTAACATATATAAGTTTTTACTGATAAATGGTTGAAAATTAAATGTTTCTAAAGCGAGACTTGGATTTCGAAGATAAAACAACCCATTTTCTAAATTCTATTTTAAACTGCGAACGATCAGTTGTTTTCAAAGTTTTCCAATAATACCAGACGTGACGTTTTACCCTTCAATATGATGCTGCTGGATCCGACCATAACGTTCAGGCTGGATTTAGGGTGTTACAGATACAGAGATATACCTATTAAACTTGTTCTAATTGAATAATATTGTTATGAGTTGAGGCTGTTCCGATTGATAAAGTCGTTAAGATAGATTTCGCACAATAAATTATCCAGAGCTTATACAGAAAATGTTGTGCGAGACTCAATAGTAGCTCATTTGTTTGTTTAATGAGTAATTCAAATTTTTGGCTATATTCTTGCATTATAATTGTTAGATAACTAAAGAATTAACTATTTAAACGGATTGAAATTGTAATTAATGGACACAATACTTAATCAGTGCATGTTTAATCCTTCTAAGGTAGTTGAAGATTAAATTAGCATTGTATTAGGCGGTACATATGCCTTTCATAACTTGCAAGATTATTGTGATTAAATTGTTTCAAGATAAGGGCATCTTGTTACCTCACATAGTCTTTTATGTGCTTATTAGGTTAAATTAATTGCCTGAATTGACATAGAAATATGTGAGAGATTATTTAATTTAATAAGTATGTATGTGCAATAAGATGTTTACCTTTTAAATCTATTTAATCGATTGATTTGGCATAGAAATATGTACAAGAGATGAATGGATTTTGGGTAGGTAAATATGTTCATAAGTTAGCAAATTACCGAGTTGTCGTGAATTTATTCATAATAGTATAAACATAAGTTTAATAATTCTAAGTTAAAAAAATGTAATTAATCCAACACAATTATGTCATCTTGATTAAATCGTATTTGAAATCATGCATTAGAATTCTTTGCTTTATTATTTTACTTATTTTTTAACTCTTAGTTCTCATCATCTTTTCCAAAACCAAATATTTTTCTCCACCAAAGTGTTTTACAATTAATTTCATAAATAATTCTTTTTAACAGTCCCTGTGGGTATGAAAACTCGACATTTACTTGTCTCTTTATTACTTGTTGCAATTGTGTACACTTGCACATTTTCGTCATTCCAAGTTTTGGGGCCGTTGCCAGGGACTATTTTAAAAGACATTATTTGTGAAATTGTTAATTTTGCATTTTGGCCTATTTTTTCCGTTAAATTTTAATTCTAATTTTTTTATGTTTGTTTTAGGTGTTTATGAGTGTTGATCAAATCACTGACCTCCTCTTTGTAGACCCTGGAATTGAAAGAACTTCCTGACAAAGAAGAAGACAAGCAAACCAAAGTAGGATCGAAGATATGAATTTTGAAAATCCAAACCAAAATCCAGAAGGAACATTAACTTATAATACTCACAATCCGATCATTCTTGTCGATGACAAAAACTATGCCATTCAACAATATGTCATTCCTTTATTCAACAAGCTCAATCCGAGTATTAGGAGACCCGAAATTGAGGCACAACATTTTGAGCTGAAGCCGATCATGTTCCAAATGTTGTAAAATATGGGTCAATTTAGTGGGATTCCTACTGAAGATCCACATCTTCATCTTCAACTATTCATGGAAGTGAGTGACTCATTTAAACTAGCCGGGGTGACCTAGGATACCTTGAGACTGAGACTATTTCCATACTCCTTAAGAGACAGAGCACGAGCGTGGTTGAACTCCCTACCGTATAGTTCCATAACTACATGGAAAGAGTTGGTTGAACATTTCTTAATGAAATATTTCCATCCATCCTTAACTGCTAAGATTCGAAATGAAATCACTTCATTTCAACAACTTGATGAAGAATCTTTATATGAGGCATGGGAGCGATTCAAGAAGTTATTACGAAAGTGCCCTCATCACGGCATTCCTTTTTGCGTTCAAATGAAGACTTTCTATGTTGGCCTCTAATAAACCGTAAATTATACATATTTCTACCTCATGCTTAGCCTAAATTCTGGATGAATTATCATTGGATTTGTGGAATTTGGTGCTCCTAATCCTTTTATTTCATGTTTTATACTTAGGTGAGCATAAAGAAGAGAAAAGAGCAAGGAACGGGACAAAAATGGGCAAATTAGGCCCAAATCGATAATCAACACGGCTTGGAAGTCGACTTACATGGGCATGGCACATGGGCGTGTCCCTATCATGATAAAGTTCAATTTCACTCAGAAAAGGCTACTTACGGGCTAAGAAAGACATTTTAAACTCTATGTAAAGACCCTAGGAGGCAACTACAAGGGTACACATTATTCCCACCAAGACGAGGAGTTAAAGGCAGGGAATTACTCGAAGGAAAGCCTATTGATCCATCTCAGAAGCCAGGATCTACATCAAGACAGAGGATCTCCCTTCCATTCTTTCAGGAGTTTTGGGTTTTCTTATGTTTTGTTATTTTATATATTCTGAGATGTTTCTTTTTACAATTATGAACTAAAACTCTAAATATCTAAGGGGGATGAAACCTAAGACAGATCTTGTTATTGTTATCTAAACGGTGTGATAAATATTTGATTTGTTCTTAAATGTGATAAATATCCTAGACATAGGACAACGAAAATCTGCCGGATTAGAGTCAAATCTAATATGGGGAGCCATAGATCGAGTTAATGCAAGACAAGGGGTTTTAATTAGAAAGAGATTTCAATTAATCAACCTAGGATTAGTTGTTCTTATCCTCAACGGAGGTATTAACATAAGTTAGGGATCTCTACGGATCAAATCGAATGAAGAAATCATCTGGTTTAGAGTTAGATAACAAGTGAAGTTTAGGTGGATTCTTCCTTAGGCATTGCCCTCATCAATCAGTTTTCCCAAAATTAATTTCCCAATTTACTCTTTGTCGCATCCTTAGTTAATTTAGAGTTAATTAGTTTACAACCAAACCTCTTTATTTTTAGGCTAGATAATAGGGTCTATCACTACATGGGAACAAATTATTAAAAATTTTTTGCTCAAATATTTTTCGCCGGCTAAAACGGTAAAATTAAGGAATGATATCTATTCTTTTGTGCAGATGGATTTAGAAACACTTTACGATGCTTAGGAGAGATACAAGTACTTATTGAGAAGGTGCCCTCACCATGGGCTACCTCTGTGGTTACAAGTTCAAACCTTTCACAATGGTTTGAATCCTTCGATAAGACAAATGATCAACCCAGCCACCGGTGGAACAATCAACAATAAAACACCAGAAGCAGCTTACGAGTTTATAGAAGAGATGTCACTGAATAACTATCAGTGGCAAGTCATGAGAATAAAGCCACCATAGAAAGCTGCCAGAGTTTTTAATATTGATGCAGTCACCAAGCTTTTTAATCAAGTAGAACTCCGTAATAAAAAGATTGATAATTTTGTTGGTTCTACGCAGGTACACCCAGTGATGCAGTGTGACTCAATTCAAGGAAACATGTACAATCCCGATTACTCCACCTATGGACATGGCATGGAAACTGAGCAAGCCAACTATATGGGTAATAATTCTAGATCCCAAAATAACCCTTATAGTAACACTTACAATGAAGGTTGGAGGAACCACCCAAATTTCTCATGGGGAGGACAAGGAAATCAAAGGCAACCACCTCCTCTGGGATTTCAACAACCACCGTTCCAAGAAGAGAAAAAGCCGAACTGAGGAGATGCTCACAAAATTTATCGCCATGTTAGAAACCCTTTCCAGAACACTGAAACAATACTGAAGAACCAGCAAGCATCCATTCAAGGACTCAAAACTCAAATAGGCCAGCTCGCTAAGCTAATTTCTGAAAGACCACAAGGTGGGTTACCGAGCAACATAGAAACTAACTCTAAAGGGCACGTTAAATATATTACACTAAGGAGTGGGAAAACACTAGTTGAACCTGAAAGGAGGGTATTACAAGAGCTTGAAAAGGAAAAAGTTGAGAAAGTCGAACCCAAAGAAAGTGCCCCACCAGTACTCAAGGAATATAAACCACCTATCCTATACATAGCAAAATTGAAGAAAGACCGTATGGATGCCCAATTCGGTAAATTTCTTGAACTTTTTAAGCAATTACACATTAACTTACCTTTTGTTGAAGCTATTTCACAGATGCCAACATATGCAAAATTTTTTAAAGAACTTCTTAGAAACAAAAGGAAGTTTGAAGAACTGTCTACAGTGGAGCTTAACGAAGAGTGTTGAGCAATTCTCCAGAATAAACTCCCAACAAAATTGAAAGATCCAGGAAGTTTTACTATTCCCTATTTTATTGGTAATTTAAATATTGAAAAGGCATTAGCAGATCTAGGTGCTAGCATTAACTTGATGCCCTATAAAATGTTCAAACAACTAGGCTTAGGGGAACCAAAACCCACTAGGATGAGTATTCAATTAACTGATAGATCTGTTAAATATCCTAGGGGTATCATTGAAGATGTATTAGTTAAGGTGGATAAATTTATATTCCCTGTTGACTTTGTCGTATTAGATATGGATGAGGATGTTGAGGTGCCCTTAACCCTAGGACGACCATTTTTAGCTACTGCCAGAGCTATTATTGATGTAGGAGATGGTAAACTTGTGCTTTAGGGTAGGTGATGAAGAGATTGTGTTTAAAATTTATGATGCCATGCTATTTGCTAGGGAACAAGATAATTCCTATTATTTTATTGATTATATTGATCACTCTGTTCAAGATTCTTTTCAGGAAATCACTCTTAAGACACATTGGAACTATGTCTCGTTCAAAGTGGGGGAGAGCACGAAGTCACCACTGAAATGGAAAAGGTAATAACTGAGCTAAAATCCAACGAATCTTCCCCAAGACAAATACGTTACGAGGGCATTGAAACTGAGGATGAACTAAAACAAAAACCCTCTATTGACGAACCTCCCAAACTAGATTTCAAACAATTACCCAAACACTTAGAATATGCATTTTTAGGAGACAATTCTACAGTACCAGTCATTATTGGCTCAAATTTGCAACCTAAGGAAAAAGTGTAGGATCGCCCGGTGCCTCCAAGGCGCAGCGGAAAATTAGAATAATAAATTTTACCGGCGATCCATACCATGGATCCATGTGTAAGGAACGAATCGGGGTGATAAAGGTTTCGAAATTACCGAAACTTCAATCTGAGTAGACAGCGACGCCAAGGCAACGGGAATCCTGAAGCACTATCGAACCAAGCCGCAACCTTTAACGATGTCGGCCTCTACGTAGTCCACCCAATTGACAATGAACGGAAATCTCTCAGAAACTATTTTCAGAGAGTATCACTTTTGACGGCTGCTAGGCCTCACTTTTATGGTTTCGGGATTGCCTATGTATATACCCTTTAGGGTTTTTACCCTTGCCATATTTAAAACTTTGTGTTAATTGGTATATATTCATAATGAATATTTATTACCATAAATAATCCGAATCATAATAATCGTTATTAAATAAATATAATAACGTTTAACCGAAAATTATAATTACGTTAATTATAATAAAGATTTCGGTAAACTATATTTATTTAAATTTATATATATATGAACCAAAATCATATATTAGAAAATTATGTTCTTGATTATGTGTACAACATCCTTGTACATATAGTATGTTCAATAATTTGATTGCCGAATTTAATTAATTCTATAATTAATTTAATTCATGCGACAACCAGACACAATACCAACTATGTTTTACTCCGTTCATTTCAATTAAAAGGTGTGACCCTATAGGTTCTTGTAACATTAGCAGTAATATTAGAACTATTCTAATATTACAAACAATGAGTGGCATCTAGCAATGCATCATTGCTACCTAAGTTACAAGAAGTCATGATTCGACATAACCTTTTGTGATTAACTTTTCATGCATTAATCCTTAAGTCCAATATCTTTAGAATAGACACAAGTCATGGAATAGTCACACTTGCATAGTCCATCCTATGTTTCTTGATACCTTGAGTAGACTATGATATACAAATAAGTATGACATCTCATATCAACTTATTTGAGCATGGCCATGCATTTCTAGTCTCACTCAATCAAGTGGCCTGAGATATTACTCCTATTATGTAGGAGGGACTTATCCTATATTGATCAACCATATCCCTCTACATAGATTGTGGTATATCCAACATTAGTCTTAATAGAACAACCAATTACAGTGTTCGTTTGACTATATCAAAATATACAACTCACGATGTTGGAATGATGATGATCTCAAGTATGAGGATCATATACATATTAATCACTATGAGTAATATTGTGACAATTACATAATAATCCAAGAAACATACTCATAGCGGGTCGGTCCAATATGTTGTTCTCTAACACACACATTCATGCATTGATTCTGATACTCGATATCAATGACAACTCTTTATCATCAATCAACTACATGTTAGTCTCAATGCATTATTATTGTCCTAGCCAACAATAATACTTGACTAAGGATCTTTTAAGAATAATCATATTATTCTTAGGACATTATTATAAAACAGTTTATTTATGCACACAGAAATGAAACTGAAATAATAATGGCAAAGCCTTATATTAATAAACATGATAAATCAAGTATGTTGTTACAACCATCTCGTGATTGATCTTTGGGCATACTCTTACAATCTCCCACTAGCACTAAGACCAATCACTCATATATCTAATACCAAGTGACTTAGTGTGACGATCATGCTTCTGCTGTGTCAGAGGCTTGGTCAGGGGATCAGCAATATTATCATCTGTAGGTACTCTGCATATCTCTACATCTCCTCTATCGATAATCTCTCGAATAAGATGGTAGCGCCTTAGTATATGTTTGGATCGCTGGTGAGATCTGGGTTCTTTAGCTTGTGCGATGGCTCCATTGTTATCACATCGGAGTTCTATAGCATCTGATATGCTAGGCACAACCCCTAGTTCAGTAATGAACTTTTTGATCCAAACTGCTTCTTTTGCTGCCTCACTAGCTGCAATATACTCGGCCTCTGTTGTAGAATCGGCTACTGTACTTTGCTTTGAACTCTTCCAGCTCACAGCACCACCGTTAAGGCAAAACACAAAACCTGATTGTGATCGAGAATCATCCTTGTCGGTTTGGAAGCTAGCATCAGTGTAACCTTTTACACTTAATTCTTCCTCACCTCCGTATATTAGGAACGTATCCTTAGTTCTTCTTAAGTACTTAAGGATATTCTTGACTGTGATCCAGTGACTTTCACCGGGATCTACTTGGTACCTGCTCGTCATACTTAAGGCATATGAGACATCTGGACGGGTACATAACATGGCATACATGATAGATCCAATAGCAGAAGCATATGGAATTTTACTCATGCGTTCTCTTTCTTGTGGAGTTGAAGGACACATTTCCTTCGAGAGTGAAATACCATGTCTCATAGGTAGGAATCCTCTTTTAGATTCTTCCATATTGAACCTTTTCAATACTTTGTCTATGTATGTACTTTGGCTTAGACCTAGTAGTCGTCTCGATCTATCTCTATAGATCTTGACTCCTAAGATGTAAGTGGCTTCGCCCAAGTCCTTCATAGAAAAACAACTTCCTAACCAAGTCTTAATAGACTGTAAGGTAGGTATGTCATTTCCCATGATTAGTATGTCATCCACATATAGTATCAAGAATGTGATTATACTCCCACTAACTTTCTTGTAAACACATGGCTCATCTTCATTTTTAATAAAACCAAACTCTTTGATTGCATCATTAAAACGAAGATTCCAACTTCGAGAAGCTTGCTTTAATCCATAAATGGATCTTTGTAACTTACATATCTTTCTAGCATCCTTTGGATTGACAAAACCTTCAGGTTGTGTCATGTACACATCCTCTTCAAGGTTCCCGTTAAGGAAAGCTGTTTTGACATCCATTTGCCAGATTTCATAATCATGAAATGCAGCTATAGCAAGCAAGATCCTGATGGATTTAAACATAGCTACAGGAGAAAAAGTTTCATCATAGTCCACACCATGAATTTGGCGAAAACCTTTAGCGACTAAACGCCCCTTGTATGTTTGTACATTACCATCCATGTCAGTTTTCTTTTTGAAAACCCACTTGCACCCTATAGGTTTTACTCCTTCGGGTGGGTCAACCAAAGTCCATACTTGATTTTCATGCATGGAATCCATCTCAGATCTCATAGCCTCCAGCCATTTCTCAGAGTCTAGGCTCGCCACCGCTTCTTGATAAGTCCTAGGCTCATCTTGATCTAAAAGAAGAATGTCACCATGCATTGTAATGAGAAATCCATATCTCTCAGGTGCACGGCGTTCTCTTAAAGATCTACGTGGTGGTTGTGTTTCTACAGCAGTTACTTGTTCCTCAATTTCTTGTGGAATTTGCTGTTGTTCTATCTCTAGTTCGGTGGTATCTTGTGATTCTCGAATTTCTTCAAGTTCAATCTTTCTCCCACTTCCTTTTCTAGAAATAAATTCTCTTTCTAGGAAGACACCAGTCCGAGCAACAAACACTTTGTTCTCAGTGGGATTAAAGAAATAATATCCTTTGGTTTCTTTTGGATACCCCACAAAATTACACCTTTCAGATTTGGGTTCAAGCTTAGTAGACGTCTGACGTTTAACATAAGCTTCACAACCCCAAATTTTCATAAAAGACATACTGGGACGTTTCCCAGTCCACATCTCATATGGCGTCTTTTGAACCGATTTAGATGGAACACGATTTAGTGTGAAAGCAGCTGTTTCAAGTGCATGTCCCCAAAAGGAAGTCGGTAGATCAGCATGACTCATCATGGACCGAACCATGTCTAACAGAGTTCGATTTCTTCTCTCAGAAACTCCATTCCATTGAGGAGTACCAGGAGGAGTGAGTTGTGAGACAATCCCACATTCCTTCAAAAAATCATCAAACTGTAGGCTCAAATACTCTCCACCTCGATCAGATCGAAGTGTCTTGATAGTTTTGCCTAGTTGATTTTGTACTTCATTTTTGAATTCCTTGAACTTTTCAAGGGCATCAGACTTATGGCGCATGAGATAAATATATCCATATCTACTGAAATCATCAGTGAAAGTAATGAAGTAGTGAAATCCACCTCTGGCCTGTGTATTTATTGGTCCACATACATCTGAATGTATTAAGCCCAATAAATCATTAGCTCGTTCACTTTTACCAGTAAAAGGAGATTTAGTCATTTTTCCTAATAAGCAAGATTCACATACTTCAAATTGTTCGAAAACAAATGAATCCAAGAAACCATCTTTATGGAGTTTGGATATACGTTTCTCACTTATGTGGCCCAAACGACAATGCCAAAGGTAAGTTTGATTTGAGTCATTTATTTTAGATCTTTTAGTATTTATGTTGTAAATGGGATTCATTTGATCTAAAATATAGAGGCCATTAATCAATTGTGCCGAACCATAAAAAACATTATTGAGATAAAAGGAACAACAATTATTCTTAATTATTATCTCAAAGCCAATTTTGTCTAAACAAGAAATTGAAATAATGTTTTTAGTCAAACTAGGCACAAAATAACAATCCTCTAAAATTAAACCAAGTCCACTAGGCAAAGATAAAGTATATGTTCCTACAGCTAATGCAGCAACTCTTGCTCCATTTCCAACTCGCAGGTCCACATCTCCTCTAGCCAAAGTCCTACTCCTTTGTAGTCCCTGTACAGAAGTACAAATATGAGAACCACAACCAGTATCTAATACCCAAGAAGTAGTAGTTGATAAATTAATATCAATAACATAAATACCTGAAGCAGACGTTCCGCTTGCTTTGGCTTTCTTGATTTCCTCAAGATAGACAGAGCAGTTCCGCTTCCAATGTCCAGTCACACCACAATGAAAACAGTTTCCTTCCTTAGATACCCCACCTTTAGGTTTCAGTGCAGCCTTTCCCTTTCCAAGATTGGGCTTACCTTTGCCCTTGGGCTTTGTCGGGACTTTGGCCTTTCCCTTGCCCTTATTGTTACGGACCATCAGTACGGGCTTGGGTCCAACCTTTTTCATGTTGCCTTCAGCAGTTCGTAACATACTGAGCAGTTGTGGTAGAGTCTTGTCAATTTCATTCATATTGAAATTGAGAACAAACTGGCTGTAGCTATCCGGCAACGATTGCAGAATAACATCAGTGGCCAACTCTTGGCCCAATGGAAACCCAAGTTTAGACAAGCTTTCAATATAACCAATCATCTTAAGGACATGAGGTCCTACTGGGCTTCCTTCAGCCAGCTTACATTGGAACAAGGCCTTAGAGATATCGAACCTCTCTTGCCTTGCTTGCCCTTGATATAGTTCTTTCAAGTGCTCGATCATATCATAAGCAACCATATCCTCATGTTGTTTTTGAAGATCAGGATTCATAGTGGCAAGCATAAGACATCCGACGTCTACCATATCATCGAGATGCTTCTTATAAGCATCTTTTTCAGCCCTCGAGGCATTAGCAGGTGGTTCATCAGGAAGTGATTTTTCAATGACATATAACTTCCGTTCTTGTTTGAGGACAATCCTCAAGTTACGGAACCAGTCAAGAAAGTTCAAACCATTCAATTTGTCCTTCTCAAGGACCGATCGCAATGAGAGTGTATTAGTGTTTGCAGCCATAATATATCTACAACAATAAAATATGCGTGTGAATAGATTTACCAAGTTTATATTAATCATTAAAAGGACTTTATTAGATGATGTTTCCCACTATTTCAAAATTAATAACCCTCATATATTAATTTCGGAAAGACTTTCTTCAAAGAATTTCTAGTGGGTCAAGGATCCATATTTCACCTTCTCTTAAGTCAGCTTTGGCTTTACTCTCAAGATTATGGTTTATTTAGGTAAGCAACACTTGCTAATTACATCATATGTAACTCCTACAATTTGGTGAACAACTCTTGTTCTAATCATCTTATGATATATCCAAATTACTTGCCTCTAGATTTCTAATCCTATTAGAGTAACCTAGTTAAGTCATTAACCAATTTTTAACCAGCGAATATCACTTGTTTATTCTTCGCGTTTAACCAAGATAAATACTAGTACTTCGCTTTGGCAAAACCTACATAGTATTGATCGAGGCTTTAACGAGGGCATAAATTGGAAGGCCTATATTGACTTAATATTTTAATTGAGGGATTTTATTAAAATGTTACATCTCACCAATTATGGTCTACTTTAGTCCATTTAATCTTTTAATTGATCTCATCAATTAGTGGGGTTTATTATTATTACCAAATTTGCATGCTTTAGACATCCATAGCATCTCATACATGAATAAGTAAAGCAATAAATAAATGCAATAGTTATAGCCCATAAACTATGGTGGTTCAACCCAAGCCAATGGGAGAACTAATAGGGAACCTAAAGGTGTAAGCCGTTTCATACGCTGTCGATCCACACTTGTCAGCCAATCTTCCTTCTCGTCTTGTCCATAGCAATTTTTACAAATTACAAAATTCAGAAACTCGTTTTACATACGAGGGAGTAAGATGAGAAGAGAAATACAAAAGAATAGTAGTAAGGCACGACACGCAGGCCGTATTTATAAAATTACAACCTTTTATCAAATGGGTCAACGGGCTATAACTATGCATTTCAAACACCGTGCATTTCAAAAATAACATGTACCATTCAACGTTTTGTTAAGTGACATATTAAAATATCCTTTCAATCCTTTTATGGCCCATTAAGTTTTATTTATTAAAAAAAACATACTGGAAGATGATGGGGATCAAAAGGCGGTGACAGGGAGCGGGCCGAAGGCCCGCGACCGGAACCGCCTGATCCCCATCCCCGGGGGTGCGGGGGCGGAGCCCCCGCGGTATGGACCAGGGGTGCGGGGCAGAGCCCCGCGGTACGAACCGCATGCCCCAGTCAAATGAAACCTCACGATTTGATAACTTTTATCAACAGAATCGTGTTTTCAGGATTTTAATCCTTCAGGTTTCATATCGGAACAACTCTTGTTCCACTGGCCAGTAAACTCTTACTGGAAATTGAAAAATCACCGCTACATCATAACAAACTTGTTAATGTTTACAGTAATAACATAAAACTGAATAGGCCATAATACCATGATTAACATTTAATCACTTATCGAAAGGAACAATTATCAGATTTCGCTTAAACGATTTAAACAGGGAAAGCAAAATAAAATTAAAACATGTATCTCATACAATTGCATCACCCAAGTATTTAAACCCGAGTTCGTATCACACAAGTGGCTCTGATACCACTGTAGGATCGCCCGGTGCCTCCAAGGCGCAGCGGAAAATTAGAATAATAAATTTTACCGGCGATCCATACCATGGATCCATGTGTAAGGAACGAATCGGGGTGATAAAGGTTTCGAAATTACCGAAACTTCAATCTGAGTAGACAGCGACGCCAAGGCAACGGGAATCCTGAAGCACTATCGAACCAAGCCGCAACCTTTAACGATGTCGGCCTCTACGTAGTCCACCCAATTGACAATGAACGGAAATCTCTCAGAAACTATTTTCAGAGAGTATCACTTTTGACGGCTGCTAGGCCTCACTTTTATGGTTTCGGGATTGCCTATGTATATACCCTTTAGGGTTTTTACCCTTGCCATATTTAAAACTTTGTGTTAATTGGTATATATTCATAATGAATATTTATTACCATAAATAATCCGAATCATAATAATCGTTATTAAATAAATATAATAACGTTTAACCGAAAATTATAATTACGTTAATTATAATAAAGATTTCGGTAAACTATATTTATTTAAATTTATATATATATGAACCAAAATCATATATTAGAAAATTATGTTCTTGATTATGTGTACAACATCCTTGTACATATAGTATGTTCAATAATTTGATTGCCGAATTTAATTAATTCTATAATTAATTTAATTCATGCGACAACCAGACACAATACCAACTATGTTTTACTCCGTTCATTTCAATTAAAAGGTGTGACCCTATAGGTTCTTGTAACATTAGCAGTAATATTAGAACTATTCTAATATTACAAACAATGAGTGGCATCTAGCAATGCATCATTGCTACCTAAGTTACAAGAAGTCATGATTCGACATAACCTTTTGTGATTAACTTTTCATGCATTAATCCTTAAGTCCAATATCTTTAGAATAGACACAAGTCATGGAATAGTCACACTTGCATAGTCCATCCTATGTTTCTTGATACCTTGAGTAGACTATGATATACAAATAAGTATGACATCTCATATCAACTTATTTGAGCATGGCCATGCATTTCTAGTCTCACTCAATCAAGTGGCCTGAGATATTACTCCTATTATGTAGGAGGGACTTATCCTATATTGATCAACCATATCCCTCTACATAGATTGTGGTATATCCAACATTAGTCTTAATAGAACAACCAATTACAGTGTTCGTTTGACTATATCAAAATATACAACTCACGATGTTGGAATGATGATGATCTCAAGTATGAGGATCATATACATATTAATCACTATGAGTAATATTGTGACAATTACATAATAATCCAAGAAACATACTCATAGCGGGTCGGTCCAATATGTTGTTCTCTAACACACACATTCATGCATTGATTCTGATACTCGATATCAATGACAACTCTTTATCATCAATCAACTACATGTTAGTCTCAATGCATTATTATTGTCCTAGCCAACAATAATACTTGACTAAGGATCTTTTAAGAATAATCATATTATTCTTAGGACATTATTATAAAACAGTTTATTTATGCACACAGAAATGAAACTGAAATAATAATGGCAAAGCCTTATATTAATAAACATGATAAATCAAGTATGTTGTTACAACCATCTCGTGATTGATCTTTGGGCATACTCTTACAAAAAGAGGAACTAATTCAAGTGTTATAAAAACATAAAAGAGCCATAGCTTGGAAAATTTCTAACATCAAAGGAATCAATCCTTCATTTTGCACCCACAAAATTTTGATGAATGATGAATACAAACCATGTGTTCAAGCTCAAAGAAGACTGAACCCCAACATGAAAGAAATGGTCAAAACTGAGGTAATTAAACTTCTTGATACTGGAATTATTTATCCTATTCCTGATAGTGCTTGGGTAAGTCCTGTGCAGGTGGTTCCTAAGAAAGGTGGCATGACTTTTGTTGCCACTGAAAAGAATGAATTAATTCCTACAAGAACTGTCACATGTTGGAGGGTTTGTATTGATTACAGGAAATTGAACGACGCCACGTGAAAGGATCACTTCCCCTTACCTTTCATTGATCAGATGTTAGAAAGACTATCAGGACATATGTACTATTATTTTTTTTGATGGACTTTTTGGCTATTTCCAAATCCCGATAGCTCCTAAAGATCAAGAGAAGAAGACATTCACTTATCCATACGGTACGTTTGCTTATCGTAGAATGCCTTTTGGATTATGTAATGCTTCTGCTACTTTTCAGCGTTGCATGCTAGCAATTTTTAACGAGCTTGTAGAGGATATCATGGAGGTATTCATGGATGACTTCTTGGGATTCAGTAACTCTTTCCAACTTTGCCTTAAAAATTTAGAACGAGTCTTGATAAGACGTGAAGAAACAAATCTTGTTCTCAATCGGGAAAATGCCATTTTATGGTACGAGAAGGTATTGTGCTAGGACACAAAATTTCTAGTAAAGGGATAGAAGTAGATAAAGCAAAAGTTGAGACCATTGAAAAACTACCTCCCGCTAGTTCAATTAAGGCAATTAGAAGCTTTTTAGGACATGCTGGTTTTTATAGAAGATTCATTAAAGACTTTTCTAAAATAACTAAGCCATTAACGAATTTACTAGGAAAAGACGGTACTCAATTTTCATCAAGAATGTTTAGAGGCATTTAACACTCTCAAAGAGAAACTCACCAATGCGCCAATTATAATTGCACCTGATTGCAATTTACCTTTTGAACTAATGTGTGATGCGAGTGATTTTGCAGTAGGTGTAGTTATTGGACAATGAAGAGACAAGCATTTTCAGCCAATCTACTATGCTAGCAAAACTCTAACAGCAGCATAAGAGAACTACACTACCACAGAAAAAGAATTGCTAGCTGTGGTTTTTGCGTTCGACAAATTTAGACCATATCTAATATTGTCTAAAGTCATCGTTTGTACTGATCATTCCGCTCTTCGCTATCTTTTAACTAAGTCTGATGTAAAACCTCAACTAATAAGATGGATTCTATGTTGCAGAAATTCAACTTGGAAATACAAGACAAAAAAGGAGCTGAAAACTTAGCAGCAGATCACCTTTCTAGGCTTGAAAATCCACATCTCAAAGAACTTGATGAAGCTGAAATAAACGACTCGTTTCCTGAAGAACAACTCTTAGTCATATCTGATTCTAAGGTACATTAGTTTGCTGACATCGCAAATTACTTAACTGCTAACATAACCCCAAAAGGGTTGACGCATCAATAAAAGAAGTGATTCTTTACTAATGTGAAAAACTACTTTTGGGAAGACCCTTTTCTTTTTCGTATTTGTGCAGACCAAGTCATTCGAAGATGTGTCACAACAACTGAAGCGAACGAGATTTTGGAACACTGCCATTTAGGACCGATAGGAGGACATTACAGTGAACTAAGACCACCCATAAAATACTCGAATCAGGTTTTTATTGGCCCACATTATTCAAAGAAGCCAGCAGGTATGATATTTCTTGTGATAAATGTCAACGAACAGGTAATATCTCTAAACGTGATGAAATGCCTCAGACATATATGCTTGAATGTGAAATATTCGATGTGTGGGGCATAGATTTCATGGGTCTATTCCCTAGCTCATTCAGAAATAAATACATTTTAGTAGCAGTCAATTACGTGTCTAAATGGGTAGAAGCCCAAGCCTTACCTACTAATGATGCTAGAATGGTAGTAAGATTCCTTAAAAAACTTTTTTCTCGATTTGGAACACCAAGAGCAATTATCAGTGATAGGGGAATACATTTCTGCAATGCTCAGTTTGAGAAAGTCTTACAAAAATATGGAGTGCACCATAAAACAACCACCCCTTACTACCCTCAAACCGGTGGACAAGTTGAAGTAGCTAATAGAGAGCTAAAACGCATCATAGAGAAAACCGTACAAGCAAATAGAAAAGATTGGGCAATGAAAGTAGATAACGCTTTATGGGCCTATAGAACTGCCTTCAAAACTCCCATAGGCTCCCATAGGAACATCGCCTTATAGACTCATTTATGGGAAAAATTGTCATTTACCCTTTGAGCTAGAACATAAAGCATTTTGGGCCAATACATTTTTAAACCTCAACCCTGATCTTGTAGGTGAAAAGAGACTCATGCAGCTAAATGAGTTGGACAAATGGCGTTGCAATGCATATGAAAATTCACGCTTATACAAGGAAATTACAAAGCGATGCCACGATGCTCGTCTGAAGCAACATAAACAATTTAAGCCTGGTGATCTTGTTTTGCTGTACAACTCAAGGCTTAAATTATTCCCTGGAAAGCTAAAGTCGAGATGGTCAGGCCCATTCATAGTCCAAAGTGTTCTTCCCTATGGCACAATTAAGGTAACACATCCAACTCAAGGCACTTTCAAGGTAAACGGTCATTGACTCAAACTATATTATGGTGACAACTTTAAGAATGATAGAGATGAGCTTAGGCTCCACAATCCCTCATAAAGGTGCAGGTAAGAAGTCAAGCTTAGACTATAAACAAGCGCTTCTTGGGAGGCAACCCGAGCACTAACAAGTTTGATTTCCTTAGATTCATAACTAACTCCTTAAAACGGAGATCCCCTAGGACCACACAACCAGACACACGGGCGTGCCTAAGACCATAGACACCCCACGATTAGAAATACGGCTATGCAATACTACCGTGGCCAAACCTGTCAATTCATACACGGGCGTGTGAGTACAAACACGGCCGTGGAAGAAGCAACCACCAAAAGACACGACCGTGCTATATGGCCGTGTGTTCCAACACACCCGTGCCAATAAGCCGTGGGCAAAACTGAGAAATTAACACAGGCATAAGACACACTCGTGTCGACCAACCATGGCTACACCGATAAGACCACAAAACACACGGCCAACCTAAGCACCACACGGGCATACGCCACAGCCGTGGGGCCAAATCACTGTTACTTAATTTTTAATTTTACTTTTCATTTTCCTTACTTTATATTTCTCTTTTTCCTTTTATTTTGCACTTAAATTCTTATCGAGTAATACTTAAATTTTACACAGTTGTGCTTATTCTCTACAGTCACCCAAAATCATGAACTTCAAGTAGTCCTTTTCCCCAAATCTTCACACCTCCAACTCAAGGAATTCATCCAATATTCAGGGAGTTTCACTTCTCTCCCTATCTTACGATTTTGTGCTTCTATTTTCACTAACTTTATCTTTGTACATTGAGGGCAATGTACATCTTAAGTGTGGGGGGAGTTCACTTTTATTCTTTGTATTATCTTTGAAACCCCTGAAAATTTTTACCACTAACTTGTTGCATTGTTCTCAAATTTTGAATTCTCACTTTCACTCTCGGCATTATTCTCAATCCCCTATTAAGATGAATTCTGATTGATTTATGATTTTTATTTATATGTTGAGAATGAAGACATAGGTACTTATGCTTTGATTATTCAAACTTTAAGACATTAGGGAATCAAGCATGATAAGTTGATATTTTTGAGAATTTAAATTTTTCTAGGTTATTTCCCTAATTTTAAGTGTTATCTTGAGATTTGAAATTCGCAGGACTAACATCAAAAGCCATAATTCTGGTGAAACTTTTGAGCCTTTTGAGCATACATCCTTTCGTGCTCACTTTTATTGTTGCTTTGAGTGAGTCAATACTGATTTGTTTTTCTAGAACTTGCTTCGATTATACATGTCGAGACCACATCATTGATTTGATATACCAAAATGATAAAGGCACCTAGGTTTAACCCACTTACTCCATAAAAGCCTACCTCCATAAATTAACCCCTACTGAACCCCATTGAGCCTAACAACCCATTCATTGACTTACCTTTAATATTAACCTATAACCCATTTTTTGTTGAATTACCTTCAATTATTTTGATCCTTATTTTTTAGTTGAATTATTGTCTAGCTTTGTTCTTTTTTTTTCAGTTTGTAAAGTTCATAAATATTCAATTTATTTGTTATTTGATTTGTTTTTTAAAAAAAAGTGTATATACATTTAATTCAATTGTAATTCATATTTCAGTTGTAATTCAATATTTTTGCATATTTCTATTATAAGCTTCCGAATATAAAAGAATGTCATCAAAAAGGCTTTATTTCTAGGAATATGTTTCAGTGATAGAGATTTTTCTAGCTAGATGATTTTTTAGTTCTATCTTGATTCTAACCCTCTTTTTTAGCTTATGACAACACCCCTAACCAAAGCCCCATTACAACTGTTTAAAGACCTTTTGATCGATGCGTCATATCAATACATAGTGGTAGAGATTTGATTTTCCTGCAAGCTTATGGTAATAGCTTTTAAGATTGACTAATGAGTGCTTAAATATTTGAACCCTAAACATTTTGAGTGGATGGAGTGAATCTTTAGTGAGTATGTCAACTCTTGGTGATTTTGAATTAAAAGGTAACTACTGAGGAGAAGGGAGAAAACTTATGTTTCTGTGATAAAATTCTCAACTTAGAGTGTTTAAGACTTTAATTTTGTTCTGGTTGAATTTTCATTGTATGATTACTTGTGGATCAGTTTGAAACATTCTTGATAAAGATTATAAGTTAAGAAGAATGATTTTTAATTGTGAGTTGAGATTTTGCTTGAGGACAAGTAAAGGCTTAAGTGTGGGGGTATTTGATAAACCGTAAATTATACATATTTGTACCTCATGCTTAGCCTAAATTCTGGATGAATTATCATTGGATTTGTGGAATTTGGTGCTCCTAATCCTTTTATTTCATGTTTTATACTTAGGTGAGCATAAGGAAGAGAAAAGAGCAAGGAACAGGCCAAAAACAGGCAAATTAGGCCGAAATCAATAATTAACATGGCGTGGAAGTTTGTCACACGGGCGTGTCACACGGCCGTGCCACATTAACAGGCTTGAACACGGCCTAGAAGTCGACCCACACGGGCGTGGCAGACAGGCGTGTCCCAATCGTGATATAGTTCAATTTCACTAGGAAAAGGCTACTTAGGGGCTAAGAAAGACATTCTAAACTCTATATAAAGACCTTGGGAGGCAACTACAGGGGTACACATTATTCCCGCCAAGACGGGGAGTTAAAGGCAAGGAATTACTCGAAGGAAAGCCAATTAATCCATCTCAGGAGCCAGGATATACATCAAGAGAGAGGATCTCCCTTCTATTCTTTCAAGAGTTTTGGGTTTTATTATGTTTTGTTATTTTATATATTCTGAGATGTTTCTTTTTACAATTATGAACTAAAACCCCAAATAGCTAAGGGGGATGAAACCTAAGATAGATCTTGTTATTGTTATCTGAACTGTGTGATAAATATTTAATTTGTTCTTAATTGTGTTTTTAATTCTTAAATTGATATTTCCGGGATATTGATTTAAGTCAAATGTGCTTATGTAGAGGAGCAAAAGTCCCTGCATAGGAGTAGATCCAACACAATTAAGCGGAGTTGATTGCAATCCTAGACATAGGACGACAAAAATCTACTGGATTATAGTCAAATCTAATATGGGGAGCCATAGATCGAGTTAATACAAAACTAGAGGTTTTAATTAGAAAGAGATTTCAGTTAATCAACCTAGGATTAGTTGTTCTTATCCTCGATGGAGGTATTAACATAAGTTAGGGATCTCTACGTATCAAATCAAATGAAGAAAGTATCTGGTTCAGAGTTAGATAACAAGTGAAGTCTAGGTGGATTCTTCCTTAGGTATTGCCCTCATCAATCAGTTTTCCCAAAAGCAATTTCCCAATACTCTTTGTCGCATCCTTAGTTAATTTAGAGTTAATTAGTTTACAACCAAACCTCATTATTTTTAGGCTAGATAATAGGAAGGAAGTCATTACTAGTACTTTTAGTTCCTTGGATTCGATATTCCAGTCTTGCCTCTAGCTATACTACTATTCGATAGGTGCGCTTGCCTTTTATCGTGTTATTAGTTAGTTTTTAGGTACGATCGATTTTATTACTTCATCACAATCACGAGATCAGTCTCAATATTCATACTAGAATGATGGTGGATGCTTTGGCAAATGGAGCCCTTTTTTCTAAGTCTTATAACGATGCTTACGAGATTATTGAAAGAATTGCCAGCAATAACTATCAGTGGCTAACCAACCGAGCAACCTTAGAAAGATGAGTAGCAGGAGTACATGAAACAGACACACTTACTTCTTTGGCAGCCTAGGTATCCTCTATGTCTTCTATGCTTAAGAACATAAATGTTAATGGTTTCAATGGTAATCTGTCAGGGTAACAACTAAACCAGTTCGAGAATATTTCTTGTGAATATTGTGGAGATTGCCATTTCTCTAAAAATTGCCCATCGAATCAATTGTCAAATTATTACATTGGGAATCAGAGTTGGAATGGTCCGCAATTAAATTTTGACAACTCTTCATGGCAGAATAATCCAATTTCTCTATGGAGTAATCAATGGGTGGACCATAGCGACCCTTTTATGTCATTTCGACCAAATTATCTATCAGAATATTCTCATCAAGTGCAACAACCCACACCAACTGAATCTTTAAGTAGTCTTAAGAATTTGCTAAAGGCGTACATAGTGATGAATGATGAACTAATCCAAAGCCAAGCAGCAACATTGAAGAATTTAAGAAACCAAGTGGGACAACTAGCCAATGAGCTCAGAAGTAGACCCCAAGGTATTTGGCTGAGTGATACAGAAAATTTGAGAAGCACGACCAAAGAGCGTTGCAAAACTATGACTTTACAAATTGGGGAGACATGGGAACCCAAAGCTATCGAGGTTGAAGATAAGCATATTTTAGCTCAAGGTAGAGAGGAAGTTCAATTGAGTGTTGAAACTCCTGTTCCACAAAAGTCAGATACGGTGATCCTTGATGAGGTAAACTCTAAACTAGTTAGTTCTGATTACCTAACACCCTTGTCAGATACAGAAAAATTTCCACAAAATAGTTGTCCAGTTAAAGCTAAGATTCCACCATTGCCATATCCTCAACGATTCTAGAAGCAGTAAAATGATATTCAATTAAAAGAATTCTTTGATGACGAGGTGACCTTTAATGACTTTGATGCTGCTAAATCCTCAAATATAGTTGAATACTGCTCTGCTATTTCCAAGATGGAATCATTGGCTTTTACAGAATTAAAGCTCAATTCTTCAGACGATCCGTTAGAACATATTCTACTAAAGTATTCACCAAGTGGTGCTAAAGACAAAGAATGTTTGGCTTGGTTAGAAGCTAATTCAAAGGAATTCACTCAAGAAGTTCCACTCGAATCATTAGAGTTTTCATCTCAGGAGTATACGCAATCAAAGTCATTGATTGAAGAGCCAGCTAAATTGGAACTTAAGATTTTGTCTCCTCATTTGAAATATGGCTATTTGGGTCTGTCTTTGACTTTACCTATCATTATTTCAGTTGAGTTCACCAAAGATCAAGAAAAAAAGGCACTTGTGATTTTGGAAAGGCACAAGAAGGGTGTCGGATGGATTATTGCAGATATTCGAGTCATGAGTTGGAGGATATGTAGGAATTACAAGAAGTTAAATAAGGCCACTAAGAAAGATCATTACAGGTTTTCTTTCCCTAAGAAGATGTTAGACAGATTTGATGGGAAAGAATATAATTACTTCCTAGATGGTTATAGTTGGTCTAACAAATGGCCATTTGATACCACCATGGTCAATGACAATCCTGAATAAAATGGAGGGAGTTCTCTTTACTTTCTCTATCGTTATTTTATATTTTTTCCTATTTGAATAAAATGGTAGACTTGGATAAAATTTTTTCGTTCATTACATTACTTAAAACTCTGTCTAGGAGATTGGGACTTAAGCAGGACTATTTGTGACCCTTCTAGTCTTCCCTGGGAGTTTAATTTAATGTAATTTTTCAAAAAAATATTTTTCTAAATAGCCCATAGAATTTAAGTATTTTTTTTGTTTAATAAAGGGTCAACTTTTAACCCAAGCACTAATTTATTTGAGTTTTTTTTTTTAGTACAGGAGCTTAAGATCCAAAAATGAGCTGCCATTGGGCTTAAGAAACTACTAAGAAGGGAAATATTCATCCCTTTTCCAGACAAACCTATATCCCTTACTTTGTTCTACCGCCACTCCCAAGTCGCCTCATAGTGCATCTCACTTAACCCCTTAATGTTGCAGCCCTTAACTCTCTGAATCACCAGCCCAAACACCTTCGTTCGAAGTCACCAACTATCACAACTAAATTATCCTTAAAACTACCACCCTCTTCAACTCTAAACCTTACCTTTAGTTCGTCACCCATCTGCCCAAAATTGAAACCACCCTTAAAAGATTTCCTAAGTTCGACACTGAGAGTTCCTTTATCTAGCACCATTCCACGAAGTGAACAGTTTGGTATAATGGCTATTGATAAACGATAAATTATACATATTTTTACCTTATGTTTAGCCTATATTTTGGAGGGATTATCATTAATCTTGTGAGAATTGGTGCTCTTAATCTTTCTTTTTCATATCTTATACTCAGGAGAGCATAGGGAAGAGAAAAGAACGGCAAATGGACCAAAAACGGAGAAAATGGGCCAAATTGTGAAAAGGACACGGCCCAACAAGTCACCACATGGCCGTGGTACACGAAGACCACACAGTCCAACCCCCGACAAGCACGGCCAGGCCACACGGCCGTGCCTCCATCGACAGACTCTCACACGGCCTCTTGTCGTGGCACACGAACGTGGCACACGGGCGTGTCCCTGTCATGAGGAAGAGGAATTTCACTCAGATTTGGATACTTAGGGGCTAAGAAAGCCATTCTAAACTCTATATAAAGACCCCAAGAGGCAACTCTAAAGATATACTCTTTTCTCTCAAGAAAGAGCGCCATAATTCTACCAACACAAGGAGTGTAAGCAATGGATTACTCCAAGGGAGGCCGATTGATTCATCCCAGAAGCCAGAATTCTACATCAAGACTGAGGATCTCCCTAAATTCCTTCAGGGGTTTTTGGGTTCTTTATGTTTTGTTATCTTATTTCTTCTGAGATGTTTTCTTTCTTTATTATGAACTAAACCCCTCAAATACTTGAGGGGGATGAAACCTAAGACAGATCTTATTATTATTTATTCTTAAATTATTTGATAAATACTTGAATTGTTCTTAATTATGCGTTCTTCATTCTTGATTTAATAATCCTAGGTATTACTTCAAGAAACTGATGTGCTTAAGCAGAGGAGCAAAAGTCCCTGTTTTAAGAGTAGATCTACCATAATTAAGCAGAGTTGCACGCAACCCTAGACATAGGGCAATATAAATCTGCCGGATTAGGGTCAAACCTAATAGGGGGATCCATAGATCGAATAAATGCAACCTAAGGGTGTTAATTAATAAGAAAACTTTAATTAACCACCTAGGATTAGTTGTTCTTATCCTCGAAAGAGGTATTAACATGGGTTAGGGATCTCTACAGATCAGGTCAAGTAAAGACATCATCTAGTTCAAGAAGTTAATAACAAGTGAAGTCTAGGTGGATTCTCCCTTAAGGATTGCTCATATCAATCAGCTTTTCCCTAAAGTTTTCCCCAATTTACTTTTTGTGCACTTTTAGTTAGTTTTAGAATTAGTTTCAATTAGTCCTCTTTTATTTTTAGGCTAAATAATAAAAAGGAAGTAAGTATTAGTACTTTTGGTTCCCTTGGGTACGATAACTCGGTCTTACCGCTAAACTGTACTACTGTTCGATAGGTGCGCTTGCCTTTAAAATTGTGATATTAGTTAGTTTTGGTGTGATCAATTTCATAAATTTTATTACTTAATATCGCGAGCATATCAGCTATGCTGCAGCACATGTAGTTGCAGCAACAAGCTTACTAGAGATATTAAAAAATAAGGGATGACTCAATGAGAAGTGCTCTTATGAAAATATACAATGACATGTTTATTTTTGTGCCTGAGTTTCCAGATTTCGTTTTTGAACCATGGAGTCCACTATCGAAGAAGGAGTGAAGGGATTCATGCCAAAACAAAGATGATGGAACAAAAGATGAGTTGAATTTGGAAGGATCTGAATTAAATAAAAAAGGGGGATCTCAACTTTATTTTTGTTTTTAGGTTACTTTAGGATTAGGTTAATTATGAATTTTTATTCTTGCATAATAAAATAGGAGTGGAAAATCATGAATAAAATTTGAACAAGTCACAAAGTCTGAAGTGTGGCAATAGATATATACATGTCTAAGATTGGATTTAGAGAGAGCTTGGTACTTAAGCAATCAAATTGACTCACCTCCTCTTTTCTAAAGTCCTACCTAGTGTATAGTATCTATTCACTTTTAACAATGAGGACATTGTTCATTTTAAGTAGGGGGACCAAAATTTTGAAATTATTTCCACTCAGAATAAAATTTTCTTTTAATTATGATTAGGATATATTTTGTTCAATAATTTGAAATTTTGTTAAGTATGCTAAACTTTAGTATGAATAAAGTTCTATTATTTCAATAAATTATTATGTTAGCTTAATAATGATATGGATGTATTTTTAATAAAGTATGTGAATCATACCATAAAATTTTTAGTTCCTTACGAAAATTAGGCATTGCATGAAAGTTTAAGTCTTTGGAATTGACTTAGTAGTTTCTTGAGGCGAAATACCAGGAAGCATGGAATGTTGAAAATGATTTCGGCAATTATTGTTTGGATCGTTTAAGCCTTTCAAGCCAACCATGATAAATTTATCCTTTGAAACTCAACTTTGAGACTATATGGCCTAATTTTATTTGGACCTTTGCAATATTTACCCACCACTTTTCTCTCAATTATCTTTAAATTGTCCCAAACACTAGACTCAGTATTATTCAGAATATCGTTTGAAAATAAGTTTGGGGGAGTTGAAAAGAAGTATCAAATGCTCAAAAATTGTAGTACATGAAGCAAGTGCTCGAATGTAAAAGAAATACTTGAAAATAGATGTACAAAAGGAGCATGTGAAAGGAAAGTAAGTTGGTGTATCGAAGGTAAAAATTCTGAAGGTTCGATTTGCACTGAGTCTAGGTTTTAAGCCAAATCTATCTTTTACCTAACCCTAGCCTAGCCACGTTACAACCTTAATAAAGGCCTATTGATTCAATTTCCTATGCTACTTACATTAGTGGAGAGAAATTGCTAAGATCAACATATGAAGACATAAGTCAAACTTAGTGATTGCAGCTTAGTCTTGAATAAGGGAATAAATCAAATTGGTAAGGGTTAACATGTCTTCGTTAAAAAAGCATTTAGTCTAATTTTGCTATTTTAATAATTGTTGAAATTAATTTGAATGATATATATACTTAAGTAGCATAACTATCAAATTTCTTTTTTTTTTTGAGCATGAGTATATCAAATTCGTACTTTTCAGAAAAATGTTGTTCTAAAGGTGTTTTTCAAAGATGTTTTCGAGAAATTCTTTTCAAAATTTGTGCATTACTCAGGACAAGCAATGAATTAAGTTTGGGAGTGCGGAAACACAAATTTATATATTTTTTCATACCCATTTTTACTTAAAATCGTGCAGTTTCGATAAAATTCTTATCAAAAAATAATTAATTTTTTTAAAATAATTAAATTGTATTAAAAATAAGAACATATCAAATTTTAGTCAATTTTATAATTATTTTTGGTGAATTTTGATTATTTTCGACAGATTCGCACAAAGGGCGAAAATTGGGCTGACAGGCACTACTAAAAGAACAAAACCGAGAAGCAATTTGGAGTATCAAGGTGAATTAATTTCCAACCTAAGACGGTCCAAAAATATGTGTATTAATTTATAAAATAATTAATTTTAATTTATACTCAATTAATTTGGGTCAACAAATTATTATTAATTAAATTATGAAAGAAAGGGGTCTAGTTGAACCGAACCGGCCACAAATTGGACAGCCCAAAAACCGAACAAGTGCTGACAAAATTCAGCTCATTAACTGAATAATTAAGCTGCAAAGAAGCCCTTGAAAACTTGTCAAAGCTACATTCAAGCCCTTCCCCTAATTGTGGCTTTCTTGATTTGCCCCAAGCCTAAAATAGCAAAGTTGAAACTCACAACTTTGCCATGTGTGTGGCCGGCCAAGGGAGGTCTCTTAGGCTGATTATTTTTGCTATTTTTAAGTGCCACATTCAGCTATAAAAGCCACACTTTGATGATCATTCAAGGCATCCCTCATTCACCTCTCATTCTCTTACAACTCTCCTCTCCCCTCTCACTTTTCCTCTCCATTTTCCACTCATTTCCCCTTGCTCTTGCGCTGATTTCTCCTCTTGGGAAAGAGGTTATAACGCCCCAAACCCAGCCTAGATGTTATGGCTGAATCTGGTGGTGTCACATTGAAGTGTTTTACGAAAACATGATTTCATTAGAAAACCCGTTATATATATTAAAACCTTTTTATGACTTTAACGAAAATTTTTTAATCGTATTAATCATTATTACACTTTAAAACTATGTTTGTTGCGAAAACTTTTAAAAATAGTTGTGTATTTGAGTTTGTTTTGTAAAAACGTTGTTTCTTTTTAAAACTTGAGTCCTAATACTAGCAGTTATAACCAAACCAAATTAAAATCCCAAAATTAAAAATAAAAACTAGAGGCCTTATTACATAAAAATGCCCAAACCAAAATTAATAGTAAATAAGAATCAAAATATAAAACAAATGTAGTCGTGTGGCCACCTCTGAGTCCCTTACAGCACCAATCCGTCTATGGATGGGGATTACATGTACAGATAAACGGAAGGATGAGTTTACAAAAACTCAGTGTGTAATCCCTTATCAAACAATCAATCATACAGTATGCAGTAACTATCTGGGCCTAAGCCCATTACAGTAACAATATCAGTATCAGTATTAGTGCAGTAATGTAATCAGAAATCCTACCCAATCCAGCATCTACACACCATCTCCTATCCAACCCTGCACTTCTGTGGGGATTAAATCAACCCACCTATCCCTACACTCCAATGTTAGCACCGATTGCAGCACTAACCAGTATTGCAGCAATGCTGCCAGCAATATGACCGGCTTAAAGCCATCAATAGGTCCACAGTTGTCTTGTGCGACTCGTGCGACCCTACCAGTATAGTACACTTCCTCCAAATATAACAACCTACCCCCATACAATGCAATATGCCGTGACATAATATCATACCTGTATGCAAAATGTCATGCTCAATTACAATCATACATATCATCAAACAAATTAGTCATTTTTACCTCTTAAGGGCATATCAGTCATTTTACCCTATGGAGGTATATCGGTCATTTTACCCTATGGGGTATTTCGGTCATTTTACCCTATGGGGGTATATCAGTCATTTTATCATATGTGGGTATTTGGGTTTGTATATTGATCATTTTACCCTATAGGGGTATATCAGCCATTTTACCCTATGGGGGTATTTCGGTCATTTTACCTTATGGGGGTATTTCGGTCATTTCACCTTATAGGGGTATTTTGGTCATTTTAGCTTATAGGGGTATTTCGGTCATTTTACCAAATTGTGGCCTAGGTACACTTATCGATGCATCAGAAGGCCCATAGTCATTTCGGGCGACCCGTGCAACCCTTAATAGTCAAACAGTGTAAACGGGCCCAAAGCCCATTATGTGGCCCAAGTGAGGCTTACACGCTTGTGTGGCCCGCTAAACCCAGAAATGACCTTAGCCATTTCAACGGCACAGCCAGGTCCAATATTTCCCTCATGTCCGCGAGATTTACCCACGTAGGGCTCACGAGCCCATTGGGCCCACACGGCCCATTTCGACCCAACGAGGCCCAAAACGGCCTGGACCCATGAGATCGCTCATGGTGGCCTCTACCGTCACGTGCCCATGTTTCATGGGCTCGAATCTCCACACGTGCGTTCGTATGCCCGTGTGGCATCAGTTGTCGTACTTTTTGAATTTTTGACTTTTTCCGTCCTACGAGTAAAATAGTGTGAATACACACTTTTTCGGCTTTTTCGCTATTACTGTCAACAGAGTACTGTTACACACCTGTTTGCGAAATGTGCGAATAATCCCGGAAGCACCAAACCTATAGCAATCAAGGTATTCGATTAATCGATTCCCAATCGACTTATCAAAACAACCTCCACCAAAAATACTTGTCCAAAAGATTACCTCCCACTTGATTAGATCAACTGCTTGTGGCTTGCTCACTAACTCCATTTGCAAGCAACTACACAACATGCCTTAGAGGGTTATCTACAATCCAACCAACACTTATCAACCCTCAAACAAATAAACAGTTTGAACTAGACGAGAAAGCACCTACCAAAAACACAGAGTCCCAACTAGAACAAAAGGACAATTGGCCAAACCCACACCAAAAGTCGAAAGTACAGAGAATGATGGAGGCAAAATAGAACAATCGCACCCCTATCCGCAAGCGATAAGAAAAAGAAAATTTTAAAAGAAAAGGCCCTAACAATAGGGAGAAACAAAGAGAGGGCAACATGAACCCTTACCAATTTGTCAAAAAACTTTTTGCAAAACCGAAAATACTAACACCAACAGAAGGGTAAAGGAGAGTAGAAGAAGGAGCCCATACAATCGAAGAACCTAGCTGCCCAAGTTGAAATCTTTGGCGATTGTTACAAAATAATTACCAATCTAAGAACAGAATAGGGAAAGAGATGGAATATTCAGCCTGAGTACCAAAACGAAAGGAATGGAAACAGAGAACAGTTTAAGAAAGAAAAAGATAAGAGACAAAGAAATAGGGATAATCGGCCAAGAAAAGAATCGGTTGAATAAAGGAACAAAAGTCGGCTACAAGCGAATTCGGTCTACAAAACTTGTAAAAAGCCAAAAAAAGAATAGAGAGGGAGAAAAGATGGTGTATTCAGCTACCCCCAATAGTGTAGTAAGATCCTGAAAATAATTGTCAAAGGAAATAAAAAAGAGGTGAGAACGCAACCCAAAGACCCCAAAACTGATTTCTTCCTATACACAGAGTTCAAATTCAGCTCATTACTTTCCCCCACTCCTCAACTTCCATGAAAATATCCTAAAATCCCTCCTAAAATCTCTCCAACCTCCCATCAAATCCCATGATCCACTCCCTAACCTCTCCATGACCAATTCAAACTCCACTAAGCAGTGTTTCGGCCCAACTCTACTACATACACAGCTTAGCCAGCAAAATAAATACCCCTTGTGCATAGTGGGACTCGAACCCAAGTCCCCCAGTAGCAGTAACATGCCATTAGCCACTAGACCAGCAAGTTTTTTTATGACTTGATATCTCTACAATTATTTAAGAACCTGTTATCTAGAACCAGGGGCTTTATTCAGCTAAAATATTTTTTTTTTTGCAAAAGCCTAGGTTTGAACCCAGGACTTCTGAAACACTCCCAGAGCACCTAACCACTGAAGCGGATAGATATTTGTGTCACTTTCTTGCACAACTAAGCATTTATGTGCAGTTTCCTAACTGCTCCCTTGCTCAAGGCCCAATACTTGTAGGCCCAAATTTAAGGCATTACAGAGGTTCTCATCAGCCATTTGGAGCAGCAATTGGGTGTTCAAAAGCTACCTTGATAGCCGAGGACAACGAAAGAACGAAGAACGGAGCATGCTAGTCAAGCCACGGAGAAACACCAAACTTGATTCTTGTTCCCTATCTTTTTAATTTTCGTTGTTATTTTGACAAACATGTTTATGAATATTTATGCTGTTGAAATGGTTAATTTAATTAATTTAGCTTGAATTTAATTCGTGTAATACCCTAAACCCAGCCCAGACGTTATGGCCAGATCTGGTGTGTCACATGGAAGTTACGATTGAAAATCAGACTTATCAGCAAATAGATTCTTCTATTTTAAAAACCTCGTTTAGATTGTGGATGTAGGTCAAAATCTGGTTAAAACTAGTTTTTAAGTTGAAAATGCATAAGTAGAAAAGGTTGCCATATTTGTTGCATTCATTTATTTGAAATTACAAAAAGCTCTTAATATTTGAAAACATTTGGTGTGAATTTCTTAAAAATGTTTGTTATTTTGAAAACCTGTTACGATGATCAGTAGTTTATAACGTTAATTTAATGTGAATAAAGAAAATTAAGTGAAAACCCAAAATGGTCTTATTACATAAAAGATACCCAAAATAAAAATTAATTTAAACTAAAAAGCAAAAATCATGTGGCCACCCCGAGTCCCTCACAGCTCCAAATTGTCTAAGGCTGGGGGTTACCTGCATAATTACAATAACAGGTGAGTTCGCGAAAACTCAGTGTGTAACTTCCCCAACCGGTAGCAGTGAAGAAATATGCAGAACAGACTGGGCCGAGGCCTTATACAGAAAGAGTGCAGGCCCAAGCCCATTACAGAAACAGAACAGTAACCATATGTATGCCCAACCCAATCCAACCATCACACCATCCGTACCAACCATCACACCATGTGGGGAATAACTCAACCCACCCACCCAGCACACCAAAGTGCAGCCATGCTGCTAATATCAGATAACGTGGCAGAGCCACCAGAATCAGAATGTGTGGCAAAGCCACTATTAACAGAAATACGTGGCATAGCCACTAAAATAGATCTTCCTCTGAGTCATACCCAACCTCACGCAGGATGACATATCATAATCAAATCATACATGCATAATAATAGACACAGATACAGTCATTTATACATATCAGACAACCTATTTTTAGGGGTAAAACAGTCTTTTAGGCAGTCAGGGGTCAAATGGTAATTTTCCCCCAGGGTATTTTGGTCATATTACTAAGCTTCAGAGTTTTTGGTACCTAATACGACCTCCTACAAGGTTTATCATCACCCCAAGCGACTCAAATGGTCTACACGATCAAAACAGTATATATGGGCCCAAAACCTTTATTGGGCACAAGTGGGCCCACACGTCCGTATGGCCCAATCAGTCCAATTTCACATACAGTATCGTGAGTCATACAATCTAATCAAATAGTGATCACTTACCGAGTAATTTGCCCATGTGAGCCCATAAGCCTATTGGGCCCATTTCGACCCATCGTGGCCTATAACGACCTAAGTGCACGAAACTGCACGTAAAGGCCTCAACAGTCTTTTGCCCACAATTTGGGGCTCTGTTCAACCCACAAGCGTTCACACGCCCGTAAAGCCTCGAATGCCGACGTTTCGGCATTCTGGCTTTTTGGCTTTTGCCGATTTATACTAAGGTAGGGTGTGGTTACACACCTGTTTTGTGAAGCCGAATGCACCACTACGCCCAACGCCTTGTTTGAAATGCACGTCAATCTAATACTCTAAGATCGTTGATTAGAAGCTACTTGTCACCCAAACTGTAACACGATAGATCCATTAGCAAATATGAACTAATGATGTGATTCCAACCACGAATAACGCCTATTATACACTCATAGAATATTCGGCTTTTACCTAGAGCAGAGTATAGATAATATCTTAAATGGAGTTGTAAGGAGAGGCTTAAACGTTTCCCAACCTATTTGTATCCACCACACCTCGTGAAATCCTAAAATCCACTGATTCAAAACAAAGGATCCCACAACCGGTTATTACAGAATATGAAGGAGGGGTATTCAGTTTTGATCTAAAATAACCAGATAAGATCGAAAGAACACGAATAGGGGTTGATTGCACTTACACTGTCAATTGGTCGAATAGGAGAGTTGTGACCCCAAACCAATTGATTGTCGATGTAAACAACAGTTAAATCCGATACAAAAGGTGTGGGAAGGTTTGATCTAGCGAAAACAGAAAAGAAAGATGACCAATCGACCCTCACAGAGTGAAATAGGGGTTCGACTATTGTAAGGAAATTTGGCAGAATATTAAGCGAAAAAAATATTAGCAATCGACTCGAAAAGAAATAGCAAGGTGGAGATTGAATTCGGTCAAGAGAGAATTAGAGTAGAGAGGGATGATAAGTTCGGCCCTAAGAAAAATTGTGACAAGAAAAGAAAAGGAAATGGATATTCTAAAGGGGCAATATTCGGCTAGAGAAAAACTAAAGAGAGAAACAAAAGAAGCGAATGAGAAAAAGAGTGGAATAGGTTTCGGCCAAAGAGGAATTCAAGATTGAGAATAGAGTGAACCAAAAACGATTTGTGAACAATGCTAAGAGCATGTCCCGAATGGCCAAAACACACCAAAAGGACAACCAAGGAAGAAAAAACAACTTGAAGAGAAAAGCTCCCAGAACGAGATAAAATTGAATACCAAAACTTAAAGAGAAGACCCCTACTCAACCTTTACTAATTTGGCACCTAGTGACCGAATATGCAAGCCCCCAAAGATCCCAAACTCGGCCAACATGCACCTCCTCTCCAATCCCACGATTTGCTCCTTCAAAAACTCCTTGATTCACTCAACTTTCCAATTTGAATTCAATTCAAATTCTCAAGACCAAGTCAACTATAGACTTCCAATCCAACTTCAGTTCCTCCCCAGCTTAAGTAGCAAAATAACAACTCTTAGCTGGCGATGGTATTTGAACCCCTTACCTCATTCCCTTTGCATGTGACGACATCCCCCATACATCTTATGTGGCGCTACTTTGCCACTCCACCAGAGGCTCTTTTTGAGTCATGGAATCATAATAACTTTTCTTAGGTCTTACAATCTAACATCCACATACCCCTAAGCCTAAAAATTAAAATTTGCCCAAGGTTTGGCTTGAACCCAAGCCTTCCAAAGGGCCCCCAAACACCCCCAAATCATCAACCCAGCACACCCACACATGCAATTGCCAAATAAAGAAATAAATCAAAGACCCTAAAATTTGGGGCGTTACAATTCGTGTTGGGTTGATTGCATTTCGTCCTCTTAAATTATTAAAATTGTGTTTATGTTGTTATAGGCCTTTGTAAAATGCTTGATTAAGTAAAATCATGCCTAAGTTATTCTTGCATTATAATTGTTAGATAACTAAAGATTTAATTATTTAAACGGATTGAAATTGTAATTAATGGACACAATACTTAATCAGTGCATGTTTAATCCTTCTAAGGTAGCTGAAGATTCAATTAGCATTGTATTTGGCGATACAAATGCCTTGCTTAACTTGTAAGATTATTGTGATTAAATTGTTTCAAGATAAGGGCATCTTGTTACCTCACATAGTCTTTTATGTTCTTATTAGGTTAAATTAATCATCTAAATTGACATAGAAATATGCGAGAGAGTATTTAATTTAATAAGTATGTATGTGCAATAACATGTTTATCTTTTAAATCTGTTTAATCGATTGCTTTGGCATAGAAATATGTACAAGAGATGAATGGATTTTGGGTAGGTAAATATGTTCATAAGTTAGCAAATTACTGAGTTGCCGTGAATTTATTCGTAATAGTATAAACATAAGTTTAATAATTCTAAGTTGTAATTAATCCAACACAATTATGTCATCTTGATTAAATCGTATTTGAAATCATGCATTAGAATTCTTTGCTTTATTATTTTACTTAGTTTTTAACTCTTAGTTCTCATCATCTTTTCTAAAGCCAAATATTTTTCTCCACCAAAGTGTTTTACAATTAATTTCATAAATAATTCTTTTTAACAGCCCCTGTTGGTATGATAACTCGACATTTACTTGTCAGTTTAGTACTTGTTGTGATTATGTACACTTGCACATTTTCGTTGTTCCAAGGGTTCATGTTTAACATTTTACCTATGCTAGACATGCATGTACTTTGATGTAAAATGGTAGAATATGAATGTTAGATGTGTGATGAATGACTTTTGCTAGGTGATTTTCAGTGAAAATGTCGAAAAGGACCTATTTGTAAAAGTTGTAAAATAGGTTGTAAAAATCTGATTTGAAAGAAAATGTAGGCTGTTATAAGCATGACATAGGTTCGGCTAGACTGGGGTAACAAAGAAAATGAATACATTTCATTTTACGAGCCTAGGGACTAAAGTGTAAATAAGTAAAAAGTTAGGGGCAATAATATAAATTTTCCATAATGTGATTTTTAGATCGAATTGAATAATGTGTTTATTAAATGAGCTAAATTTGTTATTATAGATCAAGAAAGATGAGTTTGTAACCTAGATCGGGGAAAGAACAAGATTATGGACTAAATCGTATATATTAGATATTTTTGTATCGAGGTAAGTTTATGTGTAAATAATACATTGTTATATTATGTTAAATGTTTAATTATTGCTTGAATTTGTGTAAATGACTATGTGGATGAGTTTAATTGCATGAATGAGATGGATGATAATTCAATAAATGTGGAAGTTTGGTACGAACCCTCGGAACATTACAAGATACGAGGGTCATAACGTGGAAGTTATCATGATGTGTTCCTGTGTAAGACCATATCTGGGATATGGCATCAGTACGGTAGTAGGTGTAAGATCATGTCTGGGACATGGCATCGGTACAAGATTTTGTGTAAGACCATGTCCAAGACAAGGCATCGATATAAGTTCTTGTGTAAGACCATAGCTGGGCTATTGGCATCAATATTGAATTACTTGTAAGACAATATCTGGGATGTGGCATTGTATGACCTATGTATGACTCCTGAGTATCCTTAGTGAGTCTGAGTTGTTCAACGGGCCTAGTTTATACAAGAACGAAAGTACATGCTAAGTAAGTATTATAGGTACATACTAAGTCCATATGACTATGGGTTGGAAGAATAACGATGAGTTAACATGTGATGTTTAAAAATGCTCTATTGGTAAGGTTATGATTGGGTAAGGAATGGCTATGAGAGTTTAGTAATGTTTATACCAATTTCTATTATGGATTCCATATGGTTAAGTTATAAATATAATGTTTATTATTTGCATATAAACTTACTAAGCTATATAACTTACCCCTCTTTTTTTCCACTATTTTATAATTTCACGAAGCTAACTTAGGGATCGAGAATCGTTAGAGTTCGCATCACACTATCAAGGCTTTATTTTGGGATATTTGTGATTTTGATATTTTGAAAGTATGGCATGTATAGGAACTTGGTCATTTTGTATATGTGTCATAGTGATTGGGCTAATGATATTGGCTCATATTTTTTACGTGATTATTTTATATAAGGCCATTTGAAATTGGTTAATGTTGATTATAAGTATAATCATATGGTGATACTGTAACGCCCTAAATTTGGGCCTAGTAAGAATGGGCCTTGTGCATGGGAGCCGCTAGGAGGCTGCGTGTAAAAGTTTATGTGTGCAAGAGTTATCATAAATGAAGGCTTGTTTCAGTGGATTAAAGGTCCTGAGAAGTATTAGAGAAGTCCTGGGTTCAAACCTAGGCCTTAGCAAAAATTTATGTTTTTCTCTTAAAAGAGCCTTGAAGTTAGTGGGTAGGCCTTAAGAATATTTTTTATGCAAGCATGACATAAGGAAGTATGTGGTCTAGTGGCAAGGAGGCGTTAAGAGTATGCATGTGGTTCGAGGTTCAAGTCATGGCGTGAGCAAAATTTTTGATTTTTTCTAGAATGAACCTGGATATTGGCAAGAAGGCTTTATAAATATTTGGGGATAATTTGTGACACAAGAAGCACCTGTGGTCCAGTGGTTCTAGTGTCATTAAGGTGGCAAAGGATCTTGGTTTCGAGTCACCCTGTGCTCAAAGGAGTATTTATTTTACTCCTTTGTTGTGAGGTGGTAGAATTTGAGTGAAAGACTACTAGGGAAAAAGTTTGAATTGGTCTTGAGTTGTTGGGAGAAGATTATGCCGCATATCAAGGAGAGATTTATAGAGTGTTTCAAGGGATTTGAGGTTGGGAGGAGAAGTAGCCGATTGGGGGATTTTGATTACGCAAATTCGGCTAGAGAGTTCAAGGGGTACATTTTCAGCAAGTTATAAGTGTGTAGGTGCCGAACTTTCCCTGTTACTTCAGGTTTTGTTCTTTTCTTTGGCATTTCTAGCTTCTTTTCTCTATAGTGCCAAAATTGGCAAGTGACCATTGGGGTATTCTTCAACATTGGCCGATTGTACTTTTCTCTTTCTCTTCTTTTCTTGAGTCGAACATCTCTGCTCTTCTCTGTCAATCTTGAGTTTTTCTTAATTCTTGATTAGGCCGAATATATCACTTTGCTTTTTGCGTTACTTTGATCATATTCTCTATTTCTTCTCGTCTAATTCCTTTCTTCCTTTCTTGTTACATCAAAGCCGAATATTAGTCTTTCCCTCACTAGAAATCTTTTGTTGCAAACACTAGAGTTATCGGTTTTCTTCATCGTTCATCTTCTTTTCTCTTAATCTCAAATCTTTGATTGTTCAGCCAAAGAGTTAAATCTAAGAATCTAAGGGCTGAGTTGATTGTTGGGTTATGCTTCTTTTTCTTTGCTGATTGTGAGAGGCTCCTTGAGGTGTGGAAAAAGAGACAAGCAATTGGTAGTAGTCGATATCCTACTTTCAAATTCGATCGAGGGTAAGTAGTCTTGCCTTATTTTAGTTAGGAATAAGCTTGATGGCTCTAAAACTGTTAAGTGTGGATGTAACCACATGTATTGCAATCTATTAAGTTTAGTGTTTGTAACGCAGATCTAGTCAAAGGGATTAATCGTCGCTATCAGTTGAGGAGGATTTAGCAAGTTTAATCGATTGTGGCAAGTATTGTGTGGTTTTGGTTTTTGGTTGGAAAAGAGGATAACCCTATTGATGGGATTACTAACTGTTAGCCTTGGATGTTGTAGGTTCGTTGCTAGGAGATTCGAAGTACGCTTCATAAAACAGGTGTGTACACACACCACTCATAATGTAAATCGGCAAATGTCGAAATGTCGAAATGCCGAAAAGCTGAAAGATCTGTAACTGTTGCCACACAAGCGTGCGAATGCACATATGGAAGATCCAATGCGATAGTGGAGGCCGCCATAAGCGAACTCATGGGCTTAAGCCATAATGGGCCGAATGGGCCCAATGGGCTCATGGGCCCGCATAGGTAAATCTCGCTGTCAAGTGGGAAGTAGTTGGACTTGTCATATCGCGCATATAACTTTGGTTGTATTGGGCCTCGATGGGTCGAAATGGGTCGTGTGGGCCCAATGGGCTCGTAGGCCCCACATAAATAAAATTGGTTGTAAGTGACTAATAATGATCTGGGCGATGGTGTTTGCATACCCTTAGTTGAATTTGACGCTAAATGGGCGACACGAGCGTGTGGGCCCACTTGGGTCGAGTAATGGGCCCTAAGCCCATTTACATCGTTATGAGATTTTGGGTTATTGCAGTCGTTTGAGACGACTTTAGACTTCCTAGGAGGTTGGAAAATTACTGAAATACCCCTATAGTACAAAATTACCAAAATACCCCTGTAGTGCAAAATTACCAAAATACCCCTCAGTGCAAAATTACCGAGATACCCCTGCAGTGGAAATTTACCAAAATACCCCTGTAGTGCAAAATTACCGAAATACCCTTGTAGTGTAATTTGACTATAATTGTATGACTATGAAATGAATGATTTGAATGTGATTGTATGACCGATTATAGGCATGACATACTGCATACATGTTGCATAGGTTGGGATATTGTACGAAGGAAGATCTAACCTGATAAGGTTGTACAGGTCGCGCGAGACGACTGTGGACCCACCGAAGGCTTAGAGCCATATATTTGTATTGATCTGGTAAAGTCGCAAGGGCCGCCTGAGACGACTGTGGACTTACCGATGGCTTTAAGCCACTTAATTTGCTTATGGCTCTATGCCAACCTAATTAAGGCTTTGTACCAATTGATGGCTTTGTGCCGAATACGTTACTGTGATGGATGGCTTTGTGTCAAATATGTTACTGTGATTGATGGCTTTGTGCCGAATATGTTACCGTGATTGATGGCTTTATGCCGAATATGTTATCGTGATCGATGGCTTAGTGCTATCCACTCTATTGATGGCTTTGTGCCATGCATATTATTATGGCACTATGCCATTCTATTTATGGCTACTGGCCATTTGGATTTCAGGCAGCATTGCTGCAGATTTTGGTTAGCGACGCAACTGGTGCTAACATTTGGAGTGCAGGGTCGGGTGAGTTGATTATATCCGCACAGTAAGTGTAGGGTTGGACGAAGGCAAGTTTAGGGTTGGATGGGGTTAACTCATAACATGCACCATACATCATTTATTTGATTCTATTCTGATATGGGCTAAGCCTAATTGATTCTACTATGGGTTGTGACCAAAATGATAATGTATTGGGCTTAGGCCAACAGGTGTTCTGCTTTTGAATCTGTAATGGGCTAGGGCCCATCTACTACTGTCTGCTATAGTGGGCTAAGGCCCAATTGATACTGATATTGTAATGGTCTTAGGCCCAGTTTGTTACTGCATTTTTGTATGACTAATTGCTCTTTTTATATAGTAGGGGATTACACACTGAGTTATCGTAAACTCACCCTGTTTATTAACCTTTCAAGTAATCCCTAGCATTAGGAGGATCGGTGCTATGAGGGACTCGGAGATGGCCACACAACTGCTTTTGTTTTCCATTTACGTTTAGTTACTTTTAAGCACTTTGATTTTTTTATTTGGGCTGTAATAAGGCCTCTCTTAATTTTTGGACTTTTTAAATTTGGATTTATGGTTTGTTATGAACCGTATCTGTTAGAAGTAGAACACGGTTTTCCAAAAATGATAACTGTTTTCAAAATACCATGATTTCACAAAACCTTGCAAAAGCTTCCGCAACTTTTGTTTTCAAAGATTACAATGTTTTTATTAAGGGATTGACTTTTCAATGAACCAAATTTGAAAATAACTAACGAAAACTAGGGTTTTTACAAGTTTCAAATGACAAGATCATTTAAATAATAAGAAAGGTTTTCAATGATATGGGGTGTTACAGATACATTTCATGGATATGGCACTTGCATGATTTGAGTTGATAATCATGGATGTTTGGTTGCTTAAGTATGCTATGATTTGTGTCTTTGAATTGGTATAAATGTTTAAGAGTTTCAGGGTTGCAATAGGCTTGGTAAATAGCCTATATATTGTCCACATGGGTAGACACATGGGCATATGTCTAGGCCGTATGTGGCACACGGCTACCCCCATGGGCATGTGAGCAGGTCGTGTGTCCCCTGCAACTTAATTTTGAGAAATAGAATGCCCAGTATCGGGCACACCAGTAGACACATGGGCGTGTGCACAGGGCGTGTGAAGTCTGCACCATAAATGCGAAAATTAAATTCACCACACGACCTAGCGCACGGGCGTGTGACTTGTCCTGTGACCTTATTTTGCTGCTATCGTCATAAACAGAGAGTTACACGGGTTGAGGACACGATCGTGTCCCAAACCACACGAACGTGTGTGACAACACAGCCTACTCACACAGGCGTGTAACTCTCAAAAACATGGAAATTTTCTAAGTGTTCTAAAGTTTCCGGTTTAGTCCTGAACCACCTTCAATGTGTGTTTAGGGCCTCGTAGGTCCGTGTAATCGACGATATACATGTGTATGAATATTTTTTATTTGAATGAAATTTTATGGCCTAATTTTGTACGATTAGTTATGATTAAGTCTGGTAATGCCTCGTACCCTATCCCGATGTTGGACTCGGGTAAGGGGTGTTACAAATTAGAAATAGATGTACGAGGTGGAATTGTATTTGATTTCTCTTTTCAAACTGCATTATTAATAGTTGGGATTATTTGCTTGATGGGATAATTGAGTTACATGTGTTTGAGTTTATCTTCGGATTCAAAAATAATATGGTAAATTAAGTTGTTTTGATCGAGTAAGTCATTGTGCTTGTGAAGTCTGCACGATATGGTAAATTAACAAGGTAGTAAACTACTGAAGACCATGTTAATTGAAACCTCAGTTCAGATTCAGTCTGAGTTGAGTGAAAAGTTTATGAATTTCAAATATAAGTTCCCAAATGGTTTAAAGTATGTTTAGTATAAGAATGTATAGTGACAGCTTATGCTTCTATACAGTTAAAGCTACAGGAAAAGAGTTATTCGGCACACAAATTAGAAAATTTGACCTTGTATTTGAGCTGAATAGTTAGTGACATTAATTGTTTGGTGAGTAATGTAACTTATTTGATGATTGTTTGAGTTTAAAATATATGATGCTGCTGAGAAATCTAAAATTAGGGACATCAAAGATGGCATGAATTATCGAAAGTTCTTGATTTAGTAATTGGCAAATGATTATGGTCACGATTATTCTGACCAAGAAATCCTTGTGTGCTTTACGAGAGATAAATATGCGATTGATATTATCTGATGACAGTGCAATATTAGTGGAGTTAAAAGCTGAATCTTTGTTTTTCAAACGAATTTGTGAAGCTTTGAAATGTGTCAGTGAATTGCGGGTTAATAAGAGTTCAATGGGAGATGACTTTTTGAATTATAGTTTTAGATTGGAATCAATGATTGTTTATTATTTCGAGATAGAGTTGTGTACCGAGAAATCTAGAGATTTTATAGTGAATACGAAGCTTATAGTGGTAGTTTATTCGTTTGTCTGAATAGTATAATGAAATGAAATGGTCATTTTTGTGGGCAGATACGAAAATAGATATTTCTGACTTTATGTCTAAATGTTTCATTTGTCAGCAAGTTAAAGCTGATCACTAAGTGTCCTTGGGACTGTTATAGCATGCGTTGATATCTGTGATGGAAATGGGATAGAATTTCGATGGATTTTGTATAGAAATTATTCTTATTACCAAAAAAGAAAGATGATATATGAATTATTGTTGATCGTTTAAAGATGTTTGCACATTTTATCTCAGTACGTACAAATCTCTTTCTTGATAGACTAGATGAGTTATAAGTTTATGAGAAGGCTAGATCACACAGAGTGCCAGTCTTCATTGATTTGGATAAAGATCCGAAATTATATTGTGATTCTGAAAGATACTACAATAAGTATTAAGTATGAAATTGAGTTTACTTCAGCATTTAATCCTTGATTTGATAGTTGATCTGAAGAAGTGATTCAGATTCTTGAAAATATATTTTGTCACTATGTGTTAGAATCTAAAAGCAACTGAGAAAAAGACAATTACTGTTGAGTAAGTTTGAGCATATTAATAGTTATCTTATGAGTATAAAGATGGTATTGTATGAAATATCATATGATTTTAATTACAAAACTCTGTTGTTATTGGATTGAGCTCTGTGAGAAAAAAAAAGATTCACAAGATTGATTTCATTAGATAAATTGAACAGAAAGTGAAAGTAATTTGTAACGGTTAGAAAATCGTTCAAATTGATAAAAGACATCGGTAGACTCGATACGTGAAAGCATTGAAGTTCTGTAATACCCCAAACCCAGCCTAGACATTATTGTCGAATCTGGCAGTGTCACATCGAAGTGTGAAACGTAAAAATCGTTGTCGTTGGAAACCTTAAAATTAATTAATCAATTTGTTATTAAATGGTGACTCCAAAACGGGTCGTTCATTTTCAAAATGTGCGTCATAGAAAAGTTATTCACTTTTAAAACGTGATTTCTTTTGAAAAACCTAACCTTTACTTAACCTCTCTGTGGGCATTTAAAGATGATTTAAAACCTTGCGTTATTATCAAAAGTTACGTTCTTTAAAATGTTATTAAATTTTAAAATCTCGTTTATAGCACAAGCTTTTCTTTTAAAATAGTTGTATATTTGAGTTTGTTTTCTAAAAATGTTGTACTTTTTAAAACTCGAGTTCTAATACGAGCAGTTATAACCAAAGCAAACTAAAATCCTAAAATTAAAAATAAAAAACTAGAAAGGCCTTATTACAAACAAAACCCAAATACTAAAACAGAAATATTATAAAGTACTAAAAATATTAATTTATCAAGTAGAGTGGCCACCGCTGAGTCCTCCGAAGCACCAATCCACCTAAGGTTGGGGATTACCTGTACAGTAAATAAAAGGGTGAGTTTACGAAAACTCCATGTGTAATTCCCCAAACATACAGGCAATATGCAATAGAACAAATTAGGCTTAAGCCCTTCACAGTAACAGTATCAGTTAGGCCTTAGCCCATTATAGTATTAGTTGGGCCTTAGCCCATAACAATATCAATAATTAGTATGTGTGATGCATGTTATCCTGTCCAATCCTGCACACCATCTCTTGTCCAACCCTGCACTCATGTGGGGATTAAATCACCCACCCATCCCTACACTTACAGAGTTAGTACCGGTTGCGACACTAAACAGATTCGCAGCAAAGCTGCCAGTAATATAAGCAGCTTAAAGCCGTCAGTAGGTCCACAATCATCTTGGGCGACCCGTGCAACCTTAATAGTTCAGTACACCTCCTCCAATTACAATAACCCATCCCCATGCAGCATACTATAATATCATACGTGTATGCAAAACATATATACAAAAATGGCATGCTCAGTAGATCATACATCAAATAAGGGTATAATAATCATTTAATCAGTTTGGGTCTGGGTATACGTACCGACCCTTCAGTAGGTCCACAATCATCTCGGGCGACTCGTGCAACCCTTAACAGTCAAATAGTGTAAATGGGCCCAAAGCCCATTATGCGGCCCAAGTGGGCCCACACACCCGTATGGCCCATGAAGCCCAGAAATGACCTTAGTTATATGAATGATACAGCCAGGTCTAATATCTTCCACACATCCGGATGGTTTACCCGTGTGGGGCCCATAAGCCCGTTGGGCCCACACGGTCCAATTCAGCCCAACAAGGCCCAAAACGGCCCAAGCCCATGGAATCGCCCATGGTGGCCTCTATAGTCAAACGCCCTTTTTTCATGTGCTCGAATTACCACACGAGCAATCGTACATTGGTATAGCGTTAACATCCCATTTTCTGGCTTTTCGGCTTTTACCGATTTATGACAAATATCAGTGTGGTTACACACCTTGTTGCGAAAAGACGCAGAAGCTCACGAGCACCAAACCTATATTTAATCAAGACACGCTGTCAGTTCTCTAATTAATAGGGTTAACCACCCCCATGTAACTCTTCAACCGTAACAATATCAATACTTGCCTCGATTGAATGAGTGCAATTTAGCCCGTTTAAAATGTTGTCGAAGGTTGATCCCAATCTCCTTAATGAGTATCTGCAATACAAGAGGACTTTATTAAACAAAGCTGTTTATAGACGTGGCTTAAGTCTATCTATGATAAATTACAAAACCACTGAATCCTAAAAGTAGGGGAGAAAACATTTGGCCTACTCCCATAAATGCAAGGCAAAATATTTACCATTAATCAAGTGTTGAGAGAAAGGTTTCGACCGCTTCAGTATTGCTTACCACTCCTTCACCCTTCGAAAAGTTTAAGAACCTAAAAGCACCCCACACATGACAGAAGGGGAAAGAGAATTGGCAATTAGAGACAAGAATATTCGGCTAAAACAGAAAAAGAGAGAGAAAGAAACATCACCGATTAGTTGTACTACCTCTTGAGTCGACAGATAGCATAGAAGAATAACCCAGAGGTGAATGAACGAGTGAACAATATTCGGTTACTAACAAAGAACAATACATGCCTGATGGAGGAAAAGAGGAAAGACAAAGGAGGAATCGGCAGAGAATAAATAGAAAGAGTAAAAAGATTGCCAAAAGCCGAAAATAAAGAGGGAGAGATTAGCAGTATTCGGCAACGGTAGAAAAGTGCCAAAGGTAGGGAAAAAAAACAATAGTAGAGAATTAAATTGTCAAAGAGTGTTGAGAAAGAGAGGAAGAAGAGAATCGGCCAACAATGAGGGAGAAAATGAGGATATTCAGCCAAAAGCAAAATGAAAAAGGGGAGAAAATGTTGAGAAAGTGGAGAGAGAGCAGAAAAACGAATCGATAACCCCAGTATTGAAAAACAAAAAGGGCAAAACCAAAAGGGTAAATCTAGTAGAATTCGGCAAAGCAACAAAAAGCACAAGGAAAATTTGCCAAAAACCCGAGATAGAGAGAAAACTGAAACCCTACAACAAAAAACGGCATCCACTCCCTCAAAATAGTCAAAAACCGAATTCAAAATGCCCTTACTAGACCAATACAACTCCAACACTTCCACACTTCCCACTCCCACAATATCCTCCTACAATTTCTCCATAAATCACTCACTACCCACATCCCTTCAAAATCTCCTAACTTTTCTCCCCACTATACTTCATGTCGTCCACTCCTTCTCAACCACTCAATTCAAAGTGCATTCAAACACCTCAATTTCGGTCAACCTAGGACACTCCCACGACACTTGTAGCAAAATAAAATTACTCCTTTCCAACACTAGGCCTTGAACCTCAGACCCTATGAACACTCTACATGCCACTTACCACTAGGCCAACAACCCTTTTGTGTCATAATTTAATCATAATTCTTTAAGAACCCTACAGACTAAAGTCTAGGGTTACTCAAATAAAAATAAAAAGTTTAGCACAGTCCAAGGCTTGAACTCCTAACTTCCCAAACACTTCCCAAGGTACGAAACTACTGAAACAGGCATACAATTGTGGCAAAAACAACCAAATTTAAAAAACTTAGATTTTTGGGGCGTTACTACTCTACTCCCTAAAAGAATATTTCAGCCTCAAAATTTACCTGTCAAAACAAATGAGGGTATTGTTGCTGCATCACCTCCTCAAGTTCCCACGTGGCTTCCTCTAAAATGTGATTACATCAAAGTACTTTAACCAGTGGAATAGACTTTTTCCTCAATACTTTCACATCATACTCTAGAATATAAATCGATTCCTCCTCAAAAGTTAGATCCGGTCTAACTTCAATCTCTTCAGTCAAGACAATATGCATGGAATCAAAGCGATAACACCTCAACATGGAATCAAAGCAATAACACCTCAGCATAGAAACATAGAACACATCGTGAATCCATCCAACTCTAGAGGTAACTCAAGTCGATAGGCAACCGGTCCCACATGTTTTAGTATGCGGTAAGGCCCAATGAATCTAGGGTTCAGCTTGCCCTTCCACCCAAACCTTAGTATTTTCTTCCATGGTGAGACTTTAAGAAAGACGTAATTCCCAACTGAATACTCAATCTTCTTATGCTTCAGATCTGCGTATGACCTTTGTCTGTCTGATGCTGGCTTCAGTCGATCTCGAATTAACCTAACTTTGTCCTCGGTATCAGAAACTAACTCAAGGCCCAGTACACGCCGCTCGCCCAACTCAGCCCAACACGAAGGAGTACAACACCTACAATCATATAGCGCGTCATACGGTGCCATCTGTATGTTAGACTGGTAGCTATTATTATATGCAAACTCTGCCAACGGTAAATAGTCCTCCCAACTGCCTTGAAAGTCGATCACACAACTCCTTAACATATCCTCCAGTATCTAAATCACCCTCTCTGACTGATCATCTGTCTGAGGATGGAACGCAGTACTGAAATCTAACCTTGTACCCAAAGCCTCATGTAACTTCTTCTAGAACCGAGATGTGAAGCGAGGATCTCTATCAGATATTATGGAAGCCGGTACCTCATGCAATCTTACTATCTCAGCCACATATAACTTAGCCAGCTTTTGCAACAAGTAATCAGTACAAACTGGTATGAAATGGGCAGACTTGGTCAATCAATCCACAATGACCCAAACCAAATCCTTCTTAGTAGGCGTTAAGGGCAGCCCACTTACAAAATGCATAGTTACTCTCTCCCATTTCCATAACAAAATCTTAACTAGCTTATGCAACCCTGAAGATAATTGATGCTCTGCCTTAACCTGCTAACAAGTAAGGCATTTACCCATGAAATCGGTAACTTCACGTTTAAGACCTGGCCACCAGTATAGCTCACGAAGGTCTCGATACATCTTGTTTCTGCCGAGATGCATAACATAAGGACTATTATGAGCCTCTCGCAGTATGGACTGCCTCAAATCAGTATCCCTTGGTACACAGATTCTCCCACAGAAACACAGTACCCCTTCGTTATTCAATCCAAAATCTATAGTTTCCCCACTCTCAACCTGTCAAAATCAAGGACCCAGTGATTCATCCACCAACTGTTTACCCTTAATCTGCTCAATCCACATTGGTTTAACTTGAAGTTCAGCCAGCAAACTACCATCATCAAATAAACTTAGGCGGGCAAACATCACCCTCAGATCAAACATAGCCCTACGGCTCAGTGCGTCAACCACCACATTGGCTTTACCAGGATGGTATTCAATCGAGCAGTCATAATCCTTAAGTAGCTCAATCTATCTACGCTGCCTAAGGTTCAACTCCTTCTGAGTGAGGAGGCATTTGAGACTCTTGTGATCAGTGTAAATGATACACTTCACCATACAAGTAATGTCTCTGAATTTTCAATGCGAAAACCACTGCGCCCAACTCCAAGTCATGTGTTGGATAATTCATCTCATGAGCCTTAAGCTATCAAGACGCATAGGCTACCACCTTACCCTCTTGCATCAACACACAACCCAAACCAATGTGTGATGCATCGCTGTAGACAGTAAACTCTTTCCCAGGCTTTGGCTAAATCAAGACAGGGGCCTCAGTCAGAACTTTCTTAAGTTTCTCAAAACTTTCCTGCTACTTATCAGTCCAGTCAAAAGGCACCATTTTATGCAATAACTTAGTCAGAGGTGCAGCAATCAACAAAAACCCCTCAACAAAAAATCTATAATATCCTACTAGTCCCAAAAAACTCTGAATCTCAAATACCGCCTTAGGCGGCTTCCAATCCAAAATAGCTTCAATTTTTCGAGGATCAACTCTAATCCCTTCAGCATATACTACATGACCTAGAAAAGTAACTTCTCTCAACCAGAACTCATATTTACTGAATTTAGCGTATTATTACTTCTCCCTCAGAATCTGTAAAATAACTCGGAGATGTGCATCATGTTCATCCTCAGTTTTCGAATACATCAGAATATCATCTATAAACACCACTACGAATAGATCCAGATAGGGTTGGAACACTCGGTTCATTAAATCCATAAAGGCTACTGGTGCATTCTTTAACCCAAACGACACCATTAGAAACTCGTAGTGACCATAACGAGTCCGAAATGTTGTCTTATAAACATCAGTCTCTTTGACTCTCAACTAATGGTACCTAGAATAGAGATCAATTTTGGAGAAAACTGAAGCTTCTTGGAGTTGATAAAAAAATCGTCAATCCTCAGTAAGGGGTACTTATTCTTGATGGTCAATTTATTCAATTGCCGGTAACCAATGCACATACGCATAGACCTATCCTTCTTTTTCACGAATAGCACTGGTGATCCCCATAGAGACACATTCAGTCGAATGAAGCCTCGATTAAGTAACTCTTGAATTTGAGCTTTAAGTTCCACAAGCTCCTTTGGTGCCACACTATAAGAGGCGATAGACACCGGAGCTGTACCAGGTAAGAGTTCGATCCCAAATTCAACTTCACGATTTGGGGGCAACCCAGGCAGTTCATCGGGAAAAACATCCAGAAAGTCTTTAACGGTTTTGATATCCTTAATAGAAGAGACATCAGATTCTGAAACACCGATGTAGGCTAGATATGCCTCACACCCCTACGAACCAACTTCTAGGCCTTTAGCGCAGAAATCACATCCGATAAATAATCTCGACGTTCTCCAATAACCACAACCTCATCACCCTCTACAGTTTTCAGTACCACCCGCTTAGTAGCACAATCTGAATTTGCTTGATGTTTAACTAGCCAGTCCATTCCCAAGATTAAGTCGAATTCTCCGAAAGGAAGTTCCATTAACTCCACTAAAAAGATCATTCCTTGAACCTCCAAAGGCACATCCTTAAATAGTTTATTCACTCTCACTGATTGCCCTAATAGACTCAACACAGTAACTTCACTTACAGTGGTTTCAAACATCATATCCAAGGTCTCAGTCACAGTGCATGCAATATAAGAATGCGTAGACCCCACATCAATCAGTGTAGTATAAGGTACATTACGGATAAAGAACGTACCAGTAATAATGTCTGGGGCGTCTCCATCCTCTCGACGACGTGCAGCATAAAATAGAGCTAGTTGCATCGGCTCAGTATGACCAGCACCTCTACGCGGTGCTCCACGAACACGACCCAAACTGTTTCCACCCCTGGGCTGACCATGGCCTCTCAGTGGCTACTGACCACCCCTGAGCGGCTGTACATTACCCATACCAGTAGCTTGCACCTAATTTGGCCTCTGTGGACACTCTCTAATACGGTGCTCCATCGATCTGCATCTCAAACAGGCTCCAGTCCTTTTCCAGCACTCGCCTTGATGGCATCTCCTACAATCAGCACAAGGTTGCAATCTAGTAGCAGCAACAGGGGGCCCAACTTTGATTGGCCCATCAACTCCAGCTTTTTCTTAGGCCTCTGAACGGAACTGGAGGGCTCCAAATCTCTTTTGTTCCTCCCTTTCTCTTTCTCCCAGTTCTGGCGCTCAGCACGCTTCACATCCTCGGCAATCTTTGCCTTATCCACTAACGCCGTAAAATCTCGCTCCTTTTGTGGAGCTATCAAAACTCGAAGACTATCTATGAGGCTGTCCTCGAAATGAACACAGCGCTCATATTCAATTGCCACCATCCCACGTGCATAGTGGCTAAGTCACAAAAATTCAGTCTCGTACTCAGCCACAGATTTATCCCCTTGAGTCAAGTTTAGAAATTCCCTCCTCTGGGCATCCACATAACTAGCCACATATTTTCCTTGGAATGCAATCTTGCAGAACTCCCAGGTCAACCGGTCAGACTGAGTACCCTTTTCACTATAAGCCACCACTGATAGGCTTCATCTCGCAACAATGACACTGCACCTTTTAGCTTCTGTTCGAGGGTACAGTTGATGTCATCCATTATCCTTTTCGTGGCCTCAATCCAATATTCAACCACATTAGGGGCAACTTAAGTAATACCTTGAAAGATCTCAGCTCTATTAGACCAGAGTCGTTCCGTAACTGACCCACAGCTCACATTACCAGTATTGGGCACAGCGACCCTTTCTAGAATCCTCAACATAGCTAAAGATAATGTGTCGTCCCCAGCCGCTTGATCATATGACCCCGTCTCAGTTCCAAGTGAAGTCGGTGCCTCCCAAGCCTAAACGTTAGGCATGTAGCCAGACGATGAAGACCCAGCCCTGGCACCTCAACGGCCTCCGCCGCGACCTCTTGTACCCCTTCCACAAGTACCTCTAGTGCTCATTATTGAGATATGCTTTATCTGTTTTAACAATTTTATGCAGATTAGTTTATAGTTCCAGTAATTATTAGAAGAAGTTTTATGATAAACAGTAACTGAGAGTTTGTCCTCGCAAATCGTAGGCTCACTACAGTCTTCATTTTCTTACGATTTTCAGTTTACTCTAACTAGAGTATCTTAGTACGGTCTACTACCTACAGTAATCTCAGTATTTCCTATCTATTGCATTTTAGTTTCAAGTAGACAACAGTATTAAGAAGACTTACGGATTTGGCGCCAGAGACTCGGTGTGCCACACAATTAGTAAAATCCTTCAAATCATTTCAAAGAAACTTCTAGAAATCCAACAACTAAAAACCTATTACGCAGTCGACTTTTACAACCTGGCTTTAATACCACTAAATGTAACACTACAAACACGACCTAGATGTTATGGCTAAATCTAGCAGTGTCACATCGAAGTGTGAAACATAAAACTCATTATCGTTGGAAACCTCAAAATCAGTTAATCATTTTGTTATTAAACGGTGACTCCAAAATGGGTCGTTCATTTTCAAAACGTGCGTCATAGAAAAGTTATTAACTTTTAAAACGTGATTTCGTTTGAAAAACCCAACCTTTACTTAACCTCTCTGTGTTCATTTAAAGATGATTTAAAACCTTGCGTTATTATCAACAGTTACTTTCTTTAAATTGTTATTAAATTTTAAAATCTCTTTTATAGCGGAAGCTTTTCTTTTAAAACAGTTGTGTATTTGAGTTTGTTTTGTAAAAACGTTGTCCTTTTTAAAACTCGAGTTCTAATACTAGAAGTTATAACCAAAGCAAATTAAAATCCCAAAACTAAAAATAAAAACCAGAGAGGCCTTATTACAAACAAAACCCAAATACTGAAACAACAATATTACAAAGTACTAAAAATATTAATTTATCAAGTAGAGTGGCCACCACTGAGTCCTCTGAAGCACCAATACACCTAAGGTTGGGGATTACCTGCATAGTATATAGAAGGGTGAGTTTACGAAAACTTAGTGTGTAATTCCTCAAACTTACAGGCAATATGCAATAGAACAAACTAGGCCTAAGCCCTTCACAGTAACAGTATCAATTGGGCATTAGCCCATTATAGTATCAGTTGGGCCTTAGCCCATAACAGTATCAATAATCAGTATGCATGATGCATGTTATCCCAACCAACCCTGCACACCATCTCCTATCAAACCCCGCACTCCTGTGGGGATTAAATTACCTACCCATCCCTACACTTACAGAGTTAGCACCAGTTGCGGCATTAAACAGATTCGCAGCAAAGCTGCTAGTAATATAAGTGGCTTAAAGCAGTCAGTAGGTCCACAGTTGTCTTGGGCGACCCATACGACCTTAACAATTTAGTACACATCCTCTAATTACAGTAACCCATCCCCATGCAGCATATCATAATATCATACGTGTATGCAAAACATATATACAGAAATGGCATGCTCAGTAGATCATACATCATATAAGAGCATAACAGTCATTTAATCAGTTTGGGTCTAGGTATTTGTACCGACCCTTCAATAGGTCCATAATCGTCTTGTGCCACTCGTGCAACCCTTACCAGTCAAACAGTGTAAATGGGCCCAAAGCCCATTATGCAGCCTAAGTGGACCCATTCGCCCGTGTGGCCTACGAAGCCCAGAAATGACCTTGGCCATGTGAATGATACAATTGGGTCTAATATCATCCATACATCCAGATGTTTTACCCGCTTGGGGCCCATAAGCCAGTTGGTCCCACACGGCCCAATTTGGCCCAAAATGGCCCAAACCCATGGAATCGTCCATGGTGGCCTCTACAATCAAATGCCCTTGTTTCATATGCTCAGATTACCACACGAGCGATCACATGCTCGTATAGCGTTAACATCCTATTTTTTGGCTTTTCAGCTTTTACCAATTTGTGAGAAATATCAGTGTGGTTACACATCTTGTTGCAAAAAGGCGCAGAAGCTCACAAGCGCCAAACCTATATTCAATTAAGACACACTATCAGTTCTCTAATTAATAGGGTAAACCACCCCTTGTAACTCTTAAACCGTAACAATATCGATACTTGCCTCGATTAAACGGGCGTGGTTTAGCCCGTTTAAAACGTTGTCGAAGGTTGATTCCAATCTCTTTGATGAATCTATACAATACAAGCAGATTTTATTAAACAAAGTTGTTTATACACGTCGCTTAATTCTATCTATGATACCTTACAAAACCACAAAATCCCAAAAGTAGGGAAAAAACATTCAGCTTACACCCATGAATGCAAGGCAAAATATTTACCTTTAATCGAGAGTTAAGAGAAAGGTTTCGACTGCTTCAGTATTGCTTGCCACTCCTTCACCCTTCGAGAAGTTCAAGAACCCGAAAGCACCCCACACATGAAGAAGGGGAAAGAGAATCAGTAATTAGAGAGAAGAATATTCGGCTTAAACAGAAAAAGAGAGAGAAAGAAACATCACCGATTAGTTGTACTACCTCTTGAGTCGACAGAGAGCACAGAAGAACAACCGAGAGGTGAATGAACGAGTGAAAAATATTCAGTTACTAACAAAGAACAATACAGACCTAATGGAGGAAAAGAGGAAAGACAAAGGAGGAATCGGCAGAGAATAAATATAGAGAGTAGAAAGATTGCCAAAAGCCGAAAGCAGAGAGGGAGAGACTAGCAGTATTCGGCCAAGGTAGAAGAGTACCAAAGGTAAGGAAAAGAAAACAATAGTAGAGAACTAAATTGTCAAAGAGTGTTGAGAAAGAGAGAAAGAAGAGAATTGGCCAACAATGAGGGAGAAAAAGAGGATATTCGGCCAAAAGCAAAATGAAAAAGGGGAGAAAATGTTGAGAAAGTTGAGAGAGAGCAGAAAAGTGAATCAATAACCCCAGGATTGAAAAACAAAAAGGGCAAAACTAAAAGGGTAAACCTAGCAAAATTCGGCACAGCAGTAAAAAGCACAAGGAAAATTTGCCAAAAGCCCGAGATGGAGAGAAAACCAACACCCACAACAAAAATCGGCATTCACTCCCTCAAAACAGTCAAAACCCGAATTCAAAATGCCCTTACTAGACCAATACGGCTCCAACACTTCCAAAGTTCCCACTCTTACAATATCCTCCTATAATCTCTCCATAAATTACTCACTACCCACATCCCTTCAAAATCTCCTAACTTTTCTCCCCACTATACTCCATGTCGTCCACTCCTTCTCAACCACTCAATTCAAAGTGCATTCAAATACCTCAATTTCGGTTAACCTAGGACACTCCCATGGCACTTTTAGCAAAATAAAATTGATCATTTACAATGCCAGGCCTCGAACCTCATACCCCATGAACACTCTACACGCCATTTACCACTAGACCAACAACCCTTTTGTGTCATAATTTAATCATAATTCTTTAAGAACCCTACAGACTAAAGCCCAGGGTTACTCAAATAAAAATAAAAAGTTTAGCACAGTCCAAGGCTTGAACTCCTGACTTCCCAAACACTTTCCAAGGTACCAAACCATTGAAACAGGCATACAATTGTGGCAGAAACAAACAAATTTAAAAAGTTAGATTTTTGGGGCATTACAAGTTCAGTTTGATATGATGTATACTAAAGAACATATCAGAATCTTAGTTTGTGAGAATTTGATAAGGCTAGAAGAAATCAAATCTCACATCTCTTTTCCAGTAAAATTTTCGAGGACGAAAATCCCTAAAGGGGGAGAGCTGTAACAGCCTGATTTTGGGTCTAGTTAGAATAGTGATTTCGGGACCACAAATCTGACATAGAAAAATTTATTTTTAATATATTTCTATGGTCTACAATTTTATGGAATGATTTCGCGAAAATTTTATACAAAAATTTTGACCTTTGGGCACTCAATTTAGTCGAAAAGACTAAATTGTAAAAAGTACAAAATTTAAATTCTATAGGTTAAATGTGCCTAATTGTTATGAAATTTTAAATTGGAGGTTCTTAAATGGTAATTAGACAATTAGTTAAGTTGGTGGACAAAAATGGACATGGTTAGGTATGTTTCTAAAGTTTTTCATTAAGGACAATTTAGTAATTTAGTGATTTAAATGAATTAAAAAGTAAAATTAAAAGCCAATTTTGTTCATCTTCAACCCCATGGCCAAATTTCACAAGGAGAAACCATGGCTAAGGATTTTCAAGCTTCCAAGCTTGATTGTAAGTCTATTTTAGCCCCGTTTTTAATGATTTTTACGTTTTTGAGATCCTTGTAACTTAATCTAGCTTTTCCAAGGATTAATTTGAAGTATTACTAAAGTTTAAAATTTTATCCATGTTAGATATCTGTGTATTTTGATGTTTAATGGTAGAAAATGCATTTTTGGTGTTAGACAAACAACTTTTTGCTAAGAGATTTTTGGTAAAAATGTAAAAAATGACCTATTTGTAAAAGTTGTAAAATGTGTGTAGAAAATGTGAATAAATGAAAAATGTGTGTTGGTATGAGTATGAAAAATGTTCGGCTAGGCTTGGGTAACAAAGAAATTGAAAGAAATTTATTTTACGAGCCTAGGGACCAAAGTGTAAAAATGTGAAACTTTAGGGGCAAAAATGTAATTTTTCCATAATGTGATTTTGGGCTGATTTGAATAGTATAATTATTAAATAAGTTAAATGTGATATAAGATCAAGTAAAACGAGAATTGGATCGAGAATGGGAGAAAATAAAGTTTTGGCTTAATCGACCAAATTCATCAATACAACAAACGAGGTAAGTTCGTATGTTAATAAATGTTATTAAATTGTGTACTATGTGTATTATATAATTGATTAAATTGTGGAACATCAATTAAATGTTCAAAACAAGTAAAAACGCATGATCTGTCATAATCGTTTTATAACGAAAGACGAATTGACAGTAAAGACCATGATTGGACCATGGCAAGTTGTGATTTCGTATAAGACGGTAGATGGGCTATGGTATCGATATGTGATTTTGTGTAAGACCATATCTGGGACATGGCATCGGTATGTGATATGCGATTCCGTGTAAGACCATATCTGGGATATGGCATCAGTATATGATATGTGATTTCGTGTAAAACCATAGCTGGGCTATGGCATCTATATGTGATTACATGTAAGACCATATCTAGGATATGGCATTATACTATGCATATGTGGTTCCGGCTGCTGGTCTTATACGTCCTGCCAGTGGCTAGGTATTCTGGCATTTATTTTGGATACTTGACAGCTTGTGTGAGCAGCACTGTGTAGCTACGTACTAACCGACAGCTTGAGTGAGCAGGCCTGTGAGCAGCATGAGAGCGAGCCTTAGGTAGCTTCGACTACAAATGTGACATTTATGTGCAAGATTTCGAGTACCCTTAATGATTTCGAATGATTCAATAGCAAAGTCAAGTCGAGAATGTAGGTACTACTGAATTAAGTAAAACAGGTATGTACAAAACCTATGCAAAAATTGAATGGAGGTAAATTAGTGAGCTTATAGTGTATCATGTATATAATACAAGAAAGATTTGTGTATAAATATGCTTCATGCTATATTGTGTTTATTCAACTATATTGGAATATGAATTGAAATATATATGAGATATAAGTTATAAATGTTTTACTATACATATGTATGGCACACAATGTGTGAAATAACGTTTTATGGTGATATTTCACCTAATTCACCCTGGTTAAAGAAAATGCAATAAGTATTAGATCAAATGAAGTTTTATAGGTATTCGATTGTGTGTATTCATAAATGCGAGCAATTTGCAAAATATGCATTTGATCGTTACGAACGTAGAAATGAGTAAACCTGTGAAACTTATGGTTAATTATGTGGTTGGACTTATGTTATAAATGTGAAGTTAAATGAGTTTATCTATTAGTTTGAAAATGCATAACAAGTGTTTATTCGGTAAGTTGTGTTTATTATCAGACGAGCTTACTAAGCTTCATAGCTTACTTTGTGTTATTTCTCCTATGCTTATAGGATTTCGAAGACTTGCTTGGGTTAGAAGCTGTCAGAGATCTCATCATACTATCCAGACTTAAATCTTGTGAATTTGGTTATATGGCATGTATAGGCTAGTTGGTTTACGAAATGTATAGGTCTTTTTGGCTATTTAATGCCTAAATGGGTTTAATATGAACAGCCAAGTGTTTTGGTTCATAAATGATGTAAATGTTGGTGTAATTGGCCATTTAAGTTGGCTTATTTTGAGATTTTGGTACTTGTAAGTTAAAAATATATGTTTTGCCTTGTGATTTGGACATGCTTTTGGTAGGTAAATGGTTATGTTCTGATAGGTGAAATATGATAAACAATGAGTATGGTGATTGTCATATTGAAATGGCCTATAATGTGCTTATTTATGGATGTTTTGTTGCTTAAGTATATTGTGTTTTGTATCTTTGAAATGATGTAAGTGTATGTGTGAATAAGGGTGGAAAAATGGCTTGTAAATAGCCTTGTTTTTGTCCACACGGGTAGACACACGGGCGTGTGTCTAGGCTGTGTGTGACACACAGGCAGCCTCATGGGCATGTAGCCAGGCCGTGTGTCCCCTGTATCTTGAATTTTAGCTTCAAATTGGACACACGAGCAGAGACACGGCAGTGTGTCTTAGCCATGTGAAGGACACGGCCCTGAGACGTGGCTTGTGCCTAGGGCATGTGAAGTCTGCACCTATTTTACGAAAATTAAATTCGCCACATGGCCTAGCACACGGGCGTGTGACTTAGCGGTGTGACTTCTTTTGGAGCATGATGTCATAAACAGAGAGTTACACGGTCACACACGCCCGTGTCCCTAGCCGCACGGGGAAAAATTTTCTAAGTATTGACAAACTTTCCTAAGTTCTCAGTTTAGTCCCGAACCACTCCCAAAGTATGTTTTGGGCCTCGTAGGCCCGTAATAGGATGTTATGAGTATGTATGAAAATTTTTAAAATTGGACGTAAATTTATGACTCTATTTTGTATGTTTATGTGTAATTAAGGCCGATAATGCCTCGTACCCTATTCCGGTGACGGTTACGGGTAAGGGGCGTTACAAGAACTTCTAGATTTGGCAAACACTAAGGTTTGACGGACTCTTCTGTTAAGTATCCATCCACCCCAGATGTTTTGGATGAACTCATTATGTTTGGAGTTTTTATAAGCTTATTTTATTTAGTGCTTGACGACTTAGTTAACCATGTTGGGATTTAATTGAGACTTAGTTAGAACCGAACTAGAATACTATACATGTTTTGACCTAAAACTTGTTAACTATGTTTATCACGGGAATCGAGGGTGTTAGTGGAATTACCAGATTTTTCCACTAAACCTTGTCTCCATGCATGAGTGTATAAGGTTATAGTTGGCCAACATTAGTGACCCTTGCATCTTCTTCTTCCTTGAATTTTTTTGTAAGTTTCTGATAAAACCTTAGTATAGAGAGCTTCTTCGAAGAGAGTTCGTAGATTTAGATAGCACCCACATTAGTACCAGCTTACTGGTAATTTTTGGTGAACCTTTAGGGTATTACCGATGTAATGCACATGTTTGTTGAATGGTATGCATAAACATTAGATTCGTTAGCGTGGAAAGAAACTTCCTGATTTTGGGTCATGAGTTATAGATTCTTGCATGCATGTTAAGTTTTGATAGTTTAATGATCCAATAGGAATAATTATCTTTATTTTAGCTCGAGTAACTAACGAAGGTCCTAGCAACAAGGGCAAAGGACCTGCTGTGTAGATTGCTATACTAGAGTTTTCTGGTGAGTTCCTTCTTACTTCCATGTGTTTTAATTCCACTATTATATAAATTATGAAAGGTAAGTATTCTCTCTCAGTAACATATGAAAGGTATATATGTGGGTAATGATGAACAGTGTTAGCAGACTGAGTACAGTCTATCTGTGTTACAAAGTAAAAACCATCATTTATGCTCAAGTCAATACCATTGGTTTATGATACATAAGATGTGATAGGCAGTGATGGAAGAGGAGATATGTCTATGATGCCTCCAGTAGGGCAGCTATATTGCAAACCAAACTAATAGATCACGAGAAAACATGCTATTCCGAATGAAAATGATATGAGGAGTTAAAAGGGAGTATGTATGTGAAGAAGATTGTAAGATATGCTTCTGATTTTGAATTCTGGGTATAAGGCTGGCATGAGGATGAGTTGACTATGTCGTATTACGTTGGCATGCATTAACTACCCATGTGTTATGTATTTTGGCGTATTAAGTCTGTCTGTGTTCTAGTATGCCTTTGGGCGTACTATGTTCATCCTGTGTAACTCCTAAAAGATTTGATACTGAATTGGGCATTAAGAGTAAGACTTATATGTACCCATTTATGTTTTGGAACTCACTAAGGTCATATGAACTTAATCTATTATCTCTTCCTTCTCAAGCTTGTTAACTGAAGGAAGGATTTCTATGAAAGGACTACGCCAAAGCACTATTGATATTGTGAGTCATCTATTTGTTCTTGTATCATACATGATCTTCTGGGGGTTGCGTGTAATTTTTATTTAGAAATCTTGTATAATGATCTATTGTTTTGATAGGATATTGTTTTATAAGGATCTTTATAACTTCAATGATTGGATTTAAGTTAATATATTTTGCTTTATGATTACCATATTGAACCTTTACACCAAATGGTTTAATTATTGTTTTAACTACCAATGATGTACATTGAAACTTTTGTAAAGTAATAAGCCTTTTCACAATTTATACTTATAAACATGCAAAGTTTTATAGAGCCTCTACTAAATAAATTGTATTAAAAATTCTTTATTTAAATTCTATTGATTTTAACTTGTGACACATCATACTCAGATCCTATTATTGGTTTAGGTAAGGTATGTTACAGGGCCTCGATTGGGTTAGCCCATTTTAGTGTTCATCAAGGGTATGAGCCCATAATTAAAAACTGGGCATCCAACCTTCACCTCAATAGAAACAAATTTACTTGGGTAAGATGTAAACTAAGGTGTGGGTTTGGGTTCTCAACCCAATGGTCTATTGCTTCAGAGTATGTTTGTAACTGCATGCAATAGCTAGATAATGATGTCATGGAGGATTAGTTCAACCGCTTGAAGTTGGGCCACTCTTTCGTTTATTCCAACAACTGTTGCAGCATGCAAAACCTCCCATGGTTACAGCCTCTTCTTCTTCAAGATGACTGAAGAAGAACATGATGATTTTGAATAGAAGAATGTGTAAACAGGATTAAGGAATCCCCCTTTCTCTCATCCTCCTACCTATATATATATATATATACCCTCATGGCATAATCTTCACAGATCGTCATCACCACGCAGTCCTAATTATTATGTTTCCCACTATGTAAGTAGCTGATCTCAATCTAACCAAACCAGATTTGGATTCTTACTTTCTCCTAACCAGCGACTTAACTATCTAAATTTCTTACTAGTACCCCTAACTTTCCATTACTATTTAATCAGCTTCCCAACTCCTCTCTAAATTTGGGTATTTGGGAAATTCGGGTGTAACATGACACCTAGAAGATAGAGACGTTGATGTAACTTACTATACTAATAGTATATTAGACAAGACCCAAGTAGGATATTTCTTAAATCTATTTATGGATTTATTCACTTGTGATGTGCATAGTGTGGCATACCTTAATCTTGAGTGGGTGATGGATTATGGATCTGTGAATCGTATACTTTGATGTAAATGAAAGCTTGAGTTCAAATAGATAAAGAACCAAAAGTTGGCATTGAGTATAAGGCTATTGTAGTATGCAACATCATTCTACAGTAATGCAATTCGAAGCCTAATAAAGGGTAAATGATATCCTCTCATTGGCATTACATGATAAATGAAAAGTAAACATGGATAGGGGTCATTTATCTTTGTGATAAATTATTTAATTACTATTTTATAGTAATTGACTTTTTAGGAAGAAAGATGCAATGGTTATGATGAGATAAAATAGGAACATATTGGGAGAACGAATTTATCCCAAAGAGATTAAGGATATCTAATGAGGGTAACACACATATGACAAGATTGTTAGACAAGCACTTATTAAGTAGCTTTCGTAATGGTATATGATAAGGGAGAACTTAATCATAATACTTTAGTGGAATGACTTCGTGGCTAAACAATGTTTTAATTAAGAGGTATAAAGCTAGAACTTAATTACAAATTATTAAACGCTTAATTATATATATTTAATTGATCTTTATGTTATCTTGAGATAATCAGAAATGAATTCCGTGTAGAATAATAAATGTGAAATGACTGAAAACAATGAAATCATAGAAATAGATCACATGTATTGCTAAGTAGAAAACTGACATTAGAATTAATTTAAGGTTCCTCAAATTATTATTTTATTAATTATAATTAAAAAATTAAAGTTCAAAGATGGAATTAAATTAATTAGTCATTAGTACAAAAGTAAGAATGAGTTAATCTTGGATCAATCAATGCATAAATATTGTTCCTGAGGAAAGAAAATTTACATGTTATAACTTCTAGTAGATCAACGTCTTCTTTTGCCTTCATTACATACGCTTAGGCGGATACTCCAGAACTTGCCTTAGTAAAACTTTTCGCTGGTGTTCCTTGCACTAAGCCAGACTTTGTTGCAACTCAAGACCTAGCCTCCTGTTGAAACTTTCGAGGCCTAAGAATAGATTGTTCTATACTTAACTCTATTTTAGAGGGACAATCCTTAACCAGATGATCCTATAATAAATATCCAAAACATGCTCCAGAATGCCTCCAACATTCCCCTCTATGGATTCTTTCATACTGCTCACAATTAACATTTCTCATTACTCTAGATCGACCAGAGCTTGCCATCAAAATAGCTGGTCTACTAAATCCTTCATGCCTGAACTCATAGGCTATGAATCTCTTCTTGATGTTGAAAAGTTTGATCTCTAGGCTTCTTAAAAATTATTGGAGGTGGAGGGCTAAACAATCTACACTTCATTCTTTCTTTATCAAAACTCATGCTTCTGTTTCAAATAATTATTTCCATTTTATGAGCTTTGGCTATCATAGCCACTAAACTTTTACATTCTGAAGCTGCTACCAGAGCACGAATTTCATCTCTCAAGCCCCACTCAAACTTATCACACATTTCTTCCTCTTACCGGAACATGTTCTTAGCATAATGAACGAGTCAAGGAGACTCTGGTTCATATTCCATCACTGACATCCTTCCTTGTCTGATATACATAAATTCTTTCTTCATCTACTCTACATACATATGGTTCACATACCTTTTTCTGAACTTTTCATGAAAGAACTCTCAATCAATCATCTCTTCAGGGGTCACACTAGTCAATGTTTCCTACCACTGGTAGGCTTCTCCTTCCAGCAATGATATGGCACACAAGAGATTCTCTTCTAGCATGCATTTTAGTTCCTTTATCACTCTACAAACTCAAGACAACCACTGCTCAACCATTGTAGGATCATAACCATTATCACCCAAGAATTCCTTAGCACCCCTCTTATGTATTTCTTTCACAGGGTCTCTTTTAGGTGGAGTTACAGTCAGTATTGGTGATGTAGCTGGTGCTAGGTGAACCACTTCTGGTTGTGCTTGTTGAAGCTGTTAAGGTTAGCGCTCTTGAGTATTCCCTATAAACTGGTCAAACATTTGCACCATCATTATCAATAAGATATTTTAAAATCATTTCCAATTACTCCCAAGGCAGCTACAAGTGCTTGTCTTGGAACAAGGGGCCCATGACTTTCAATGTAACGCCCCAAAAATCTAAGTCTTTAATTTTTTTATGTTGTGGCACAAATTGTATGTTTGCTTTAATGGTTAAGTGATTTAGGAGCGTTTGGGACTCTCTGAGAAGCCTTGGGTTCATGCCTTGGCTTATACAAAATTTTTGTTTTTACTTGAATGAACCCTGACTCTAGCAAGTAGGCTTTTTAAATTATTATGTTTAAAACATGACACAAAAAGAGTATGTGGTCTAGTGGTAGGTGGCATGTTATCCAAGCCAAAGGGTTGAGGTTCGAATCCTGGGAAAAGCAGTGGGATGTTTTATTTTGCTACTTGCACATGCCAGTGCTAGAGTTTGACTGAAATACTAAAGTAATGGAGGTATAATGGGAGTATAGTTGCTGAAATCAAGGAGAAGATATTGAGATATGGAAGTGTTTGTTGAGGAGAGATTATGGGAGGAAAAATAGGAAATTTGAATGAGAGGAAGTGTTGGTGCCGTATAAGGACATTAAGTGCTCAAAGGATTTCAGTTTTGGGGGAGTAGTAGGTTTCTTTTCTGCATTTTGGTTGCTACCAAGTGTTTTCTTTTGTTTTTGCACTCTTTGGTTTCGGTTTTGGGGAGGTTTATGCAATTTTTCCCTCGTCATTTTTTTAATGCAATTTCTGTCACTGTTCGGGTTCTTTTCATTCTCTACTTTGGGGTAGCCGAATATTTCTGGTTACCATTCGGGTTTTCTTGTTTTGGTTCTTCTATACCTTTGGCCAATTCTCTTCTTTTCCTTCACTCTTTTCGTAGTCAACTTTCTTCCCCTCAATCCCCTCACATTTGCTAGCCGATTGCTTCTCTCTCTCTCTCAATCTTAGCCAAAAATATCTTTCTCTCCTCCCTCTTCATTTTTCTGTTCTCTTTACCCTTTCTTTCTCAATTTTTGGCTGAATCTTCCTTCTTCATTCTTCATTTTTAGTGTTAGTCCTGACATCAATTCTCAGGCTTTTGGAATCGGGTGTGTTTGGCCGAATATCTCTTCCTCTTGTTGCTCTGACTTTTTTTTCTTCTTCTCTGTCAATTTTGGTGGTAATGGCAGTGATGTGGTTCTTCTCTCATATTATCTCTTTCTATCATATGAATATTTGTTCTTCTTTTTCTTCTTTCTAACACTTTTTTTTTCCTGCCAACGTTTATTAGGGTAGTGGGTGGATATTTGGTGTTAGGAGGTAGATTGTTCTCTGCTCTACTATTGGTTTATATTTTCGGTTATCTCTAAAGTAGTTCGTAATCGGTTTCGCGAATTGGATTAAGCGTGGGATATTCTTTCGTTCAATCAACGCAAGTTGGTAAATATTTGGAGATAAGGGTAAGAGGAGATGTTAATCTTTTGTCAAGTGATTAATTGAAAATCTTGATTGAATGTAGGTTGCAGTGCTCTTGGACTACTCACTCGTTTTCGCAAATAGGTGTGTGTATTTACACTGTCTTAACTGTGAATCAGCAAAAGCCGAAAGCTGAAAAATACGACGTTTGAGGCCGCATGGGCTTGCGATCGCTCATATAGTAATCTGAGCCCAAGAAACATGGGCATTTGACCGTAAGGACACCATGAGCGATCTCATGGGCATAGGCCGTTTTGGGCCATGTTGGGCCACAATGGGTTGTGTGGGCCCAATGGGCATGTAGGCCCTACACAAGTAAATCACACGGATGTATAGAAATACTAGACCCGACTATGTCATTCACACAGCCAAGGTTATTTTTGAGCCTTTTGGGCCACATGGGCGTGTGGGCCCACATGGGCCACATAATAGGCTTTGGGCCCATACACAGTGTTTTGACTGTTAAGGTTGCACGACTCGCCCAAGATGAATGTGGACCTTCTATTGGGTCGGCAAGTGTACCTAGACCCCAGGTTGATAAAAATGACTGTTTTACCCTTGTAAGGTAAAAATGACTGATTTTCCCTATGATTTGTATGATTGTAATCGAGCATGACATTTTGCATACACATATGATATTATGACACGACACATTGCATGGGGACGGTTATTGTATTTGGAGGAAGTGTACTATACTGATAAGGTCGTACAGGTCACCTAAGACAATTGTGGACCTACTTATGGTTTTAAGCCATTCATATTACTGGTAGCTTTGCTGCAATACTGTTTAGTGCCGCAACCAGTGCTAATCTTGGTGTGTCTGGCTGGGTAGGTCGATTTTATCCCACATGGTGTGCTTGGCAGGACGGAGTGGTGTGTCTGGCTAGATTGGGTAGGATTTCTGATTGCGTTATTGCACTACCACTGTCACTGTAATGGGCTAAGGCCCACATTGATACTGTTACTATAAAGGGCTCAGGCTTGGACTGTTACTGCATGCTGTATGATTGACTATTTGATAAGGGATTACACACTGAGTTTTTGTAAACTTACCCTTCTGTTTATCTATACAGGTAATTCCTAACCATAGACGGATTGGTACCGTGAGGGACTCGAAGGTGGCCATACGATTGCATCTATTTTATACTTGATTTTATTTACTATTAAATTTCAATTTGGGTATTTATTTTTGTAATAAGGCCTTTCTACTGTTTTAAATTTTAAATTGGGTTTTTACTTGCTTGGTATAATTTGCTAGTGTAGGAAAAAGACGAGTTTTCAAAAGATAACTAGTTTTCAAAGACACCACGTTTTCACAACAAATTTTGAAAAGCTTCCGCAACAAACCTAGTTTTTAACGGCAATCTAATATGGCTAACAATTTGTCCAGATGATTTAAGATTTAACAAAGAACATGATGTCCTAAAGTTTTGATAAGATCACAAAGAGACTTTAACTTTCAAACGGGTTTTTCAACGAGAACATGTTTTCGATAAGCACTTCAATGTGACACCGCCAGATTCAGACATAACGTCTAGGCCGGGTTTGGGGTGTTACATTCAATTTCTTCACTGGTCACTTATTTAGATACTTTAGACATTGTTATCAACACTACAAGAAAGTTCAAATTAGTTTAAAGCACAGGGACTAAGCTAGAGTTGTATCATGCATGATGGGGTGTAAGACGGCATTTGATTTTTCAAGAATTAGCCTAACCTTGGCTTTGATACCAAACTTGTAACACGTCAAACCCGACCCTATGGTAGGATTTAAGTTTGATGTGTCACTAATCAATATCGAACTAGCTTATAGCAAAACAATTTAGTGGAAGCTTTATAAAATTATTACAAAGTTTTACATATAATCATATGATAGTTGTGGGTTTACTAAATTTTGAATGAAATCATTAACATTTTCAAATAATGTTCAAGTCATTTGACGTATAAGTTCAAATATAATTTCATTAAACAGAACTTAAAGATTCAAGTCCAGACATTGATACTTAATAGAAATATTATAAAAATGGAGTCTTGTCAAAATAGAAGTTCTTTATACAGATCATTTCCAAAATACATTTATATGCCACTCCCAAGAATCATGCATGATACAGAACAAAACAATCAGCTCATAATAGCAACAGCACTCTAACATAGTCCTTCTAATAAAGTCTTCCTTCAGTTAGCAAGCTTGAGAAGGAAAAGGTAGCAGAGTAACTTCATATGAACTTAGTGAGTTCCAAGAAGAAATCATACATATCATTACTTACAACACAACTTAACCTTTCAGGGACACTTACATACGATGAACATAGTACACCCAATGGCATATACGAAACATAGACAGACTAAGTACGCCAACTTACTTAACACATGGGTGTATACTGTATGCCAACTTAACATAACTTAGACAACCCATTTTCATGACAGCCACGTACGCAGAATTCAGAATCAGAAGTATATCATACATTCTCATTTTCATACATTCACCCCCTTAACACCTCATATCATTTTCATTCAAAATAGCATGTTTTATTATGATCTACCAATCTAGTTTGCAATATAGCTGCCCTACCAGAGGCTACACAAACATATCTCCTCTTCACCATTCTCATAGATCAGATAATATCAAACATACCATAAGAAGATGGTAGTGGTTTAAGCATAAAGGGTGGCACTTACTTCATATCACAGACTAATTGAACTCAAACTGATGACTTTGGATAACCATTATCCATATATACACCTTTCATCCATTATAGAGAAGGATTACTTACCTTATAAAAATTATATCAACAAGAAATTTACAGCACATGGAAGTAAGAATGAACTTAACAAAAATTCTAGCACAATCTATAAAGTAGGTCCTTTGCCTTTGTCACTTAGACCCTCGTTAGCTTTTTTAGCTAAAAGAAAGATATTTATACATATCAGATCATCAATCTATCAAATCTAAACATGCATGCAAGAATAAACAATACTTAATTTAGAATTAGGAAGTTTCCTTCCTTACACACCATTCTAACATCTAAGCATGAAGTACAAAAAACACGTAACTAAATTCAATGATAACTTTAAGGGTTCATTAGTAATTACCAGTAACTTGCTACTAACATATAAGTTAGCTAGATACTGCAAACCTTTACTTTGAAGTTCTTTAAACTTATGTTTTTTAGAGAATTTTAGAGGAAATTAAGAAAAAAGAAGAAGATGCAAAGGTGTTCAGAAAGGCCACCGCTATCCTTATATACTTAAGCATAAGACAAGGATAAGTGGAAAAATTAGATAATTCCACTAACTCTCTTAATTCACGTGATTAAGTGCACTTAACAAAATTTAGGTCTTATCATCTACAATAGTCTAGTTCTATTCTAACAAGACCTCAACTTGACTAACCAAATCACCATACTAAAATAATAAACAAATCTAAACAACTACGAACTAAACAAATTCTCTCAAAGCATCTAGGTTAGGCGAATACTAAACAAAAGAGTCCATCAAACCTTAGAGCTCACCAAACTAGAAGTTCTTCAAATGACGTATTACACAAAATTCTATACTTAGCCAAAACAAATACTTTAGTTACTCAAATATGTCCTTAATTTACCATCTATACACCAAATAGTAAACAAATACAGAGACTTCTTTGGGTGAGTTGTTTCAATTCTCCTCCACTTAGAAAATTTCATCCTCAAAATTCATACCAGTGAATAGCTAAGGATACTGCTCTTCCATTAAACTTTCTTTTTCCCAAGTAGCTTCTTCTGAATTATGATTTCTCCATAATACTTTGACCAATGGAATCCCATTATTCCTTAACTCTTTCACCTCTCTTGCCAAGATACAAATAAACTTTTCTTCATATGAAAAAATTGGTTCCACCTTTAAATCTTCAAAGACCCTTCTTAATTCATCTAAGAAGTGTCAAAATGTATCCAGATTTGAGAAATTTGTATTAATGGCCTAGAATGAAGAAAGAAATAGCATAATTCGTTTCAACTTGTTTAACTTGCCAACGAGTGAAAGTAAAGCATCAAGTTTCTTCGGGTAAGTTGTATCCTTTAAAGATACTTGAGTAAAATAGGATAAGATTACTATGGATTTGGTATCTAGTCTTCCCCTTAGTCCTTCAAAGAAGGCTGGAGTTTAGGTGATGGTAGACTGACTTATTAAATCAGCTCATTTTCTACCAGTACACATCATTTATTCGCTGGAAAATTTAGTTGAGCTCTATGTCTATGAAATAGTACGTCTTCACGGAATTTCATCATATATAGTTTTAGATCAAGATCCAAGATTTACATCAAGATTTTCGAAGCAACTAGAAGGATCATTAGGAACCAAACTGCAATTCAGTATTGCCTTTCATCCTCAATTAGATGGTTAGACTAAAAAAGTAATTCAAGTCCTAGAAGACATGCTGAGAAGTTGTGTGATTGATTTTGGGATGAATTGGGAAAGGTATCTTCCTTTAGCTGAATTTGCATATAATAATAGCCATCACCTCAGTTTGGGTATGTCACCATTTGAAGCTCTGTATGGAAAAAGGTGTAGATCACCTACCTGGTGGTTAGAACTTAATGAAAAGAAATTGGTAGGTCCTGAGTTAGTTTGAGAGACGGAACAAAAAGTTTATATCACCTGCAATAATCTAAAAGATGCTCAAGATTGTCAGAAAATGAATTTATCCCAAATAGATTAAGGATATCCAATAAGGGTAACACACTTATGACAAGGTCATTAGACAAGTACTTATTAAGTAGCTTTCATAATGGTATATAATAAATGAGAACTCAATCATGATACTTTAGTGGAATGACTTCATGATTAAACATTGTTGTAATTAATAGGCATAAAGCTAGAACTTAATTACAAAATATTAAACCTTTAATTATATATGTCTAATTGATCCTTACGTTAGCTCAAGATAACTAGAAATGAATTGCATGTAGAACCAATAAATATGAAATGAATGAAAACAATGAAATAAGAGAAACAGATCACATGTATCACTATCCACAGTGAATGCGTTTTCTCCTTAAGTAGAAAATTGACATTAGAGTTAATTTAATGTTCTTCAAAATATTATTTTATTAATTGTACTTAAATAATTGAAGTTCGAAGATGAAATTAAATTAATTAGTCATTGTGAATTTGTTGAATAAGGAAATTAAATATATTTTTCTTTTAGATTTTATCGTAGGAAATTAAATATATTTTTCTTATAGATTCTATTACGATAAAGTTGCTATAATTAACGAAATTAGAATTGAGCTAAGAAAATTATTTAATTGAGAAACTAATTTAGTTACTTTAATTGATAGATTAAATAAAATAATATTTTGGTACTAGAAAATAAATGTTGGGTTGGATAAATTATAAGTGTTGAGAAAAAGCCCAAGAAACACATATAATTAGACTCAATACAAGAAAGGCCCAATATGGCCTATTGTAAACACAATGGGGCGACAACCCTAGTATTTTCTACATGGGTGTTTCTACTTTTCACTCTTACAATTAGAATATGAGTTGTACTTTCTATCAAAATGTTTTTTTTATAAAAATGTTATTATTTAATCAGGCCTAATTCAAACAAGATTTTTATACTTTTCCCTCTAAATAGATATTGTCGTTTATGCAAATTACACACATCACATACATCGTTGTTTTACCAGAAAGTAATGGTGATTTATTTATAAGAATAAATTATATTTTCTAGGAATATCAAATAGTTATCTGTTTATAGAGAGGACTTATTTTCCTATTAAAGTAAATAAAAGTTTTCATTTTTGACTTGGTTTGTGTTGCTCAAGCCCACTGATCTGCCACAATTCGTTGTAGTAGAGTAGGCCCAATTCTATACTTAACGAGCTGGTCTTATAGTAAATTAATATAGTTTTTATTAAGTTTCCCTTCTTAGGATCTAGTGAATAAAAGGAGCATTTTTATGTGTTTTATGACATTTTAGGCCAATCTAGGCCTAAGAGAATACTAACATGTTGATTACGTGTGCAGGACATCATTCAATGGCAAAAAGATAGTGAACTGCTCCCAATGTTACAACACAGAGTTGGGATGTCATAACACGAAAAGTAAAAAACCCAAGGGGCAGTCCATCGAGGATGTTGCGGCACATGTGAGACAATGTCACGAAATAGCCCTGAAGACACTAAGAAAAAGAAATCTACTTTTGATGTCACGACACAAACTTGAAGGTGTTGCGATACAGCTGCAACAAGGCCAATTAATGAGCAAGAGTGTTTTCATCTACACAACCTAAATTAACATGCTTGGTTGTCCTTACTTGACCTAATTAGGTCATAATACATGCAATTTATAAATACTTGCTTAGAACAACACATGAAGGGGATTGTTTCTTAGGTTTCTATTTCATTCTTAATTTTTGCTTAAGTTTATGTATTCCAAAGTAAGATTATCATGAGCAGAGATTGTCCAAGAGCCACACTTTCATCGGCAATTCCATTGAGCATCTCTTTCCTTTGTTCTATTCTTTATATCTCTTTCTTTAATATTGTTAATTGAATGTTTGTGTAAAGATTAGAATCACTTTATGATTTCTACATATTTCCCATGTTTCAACTGTCTTAACTGAATTAATTAATTGAAAAGTAGAGTTTAATTTGGATTGGTTGGATTTGGTTGAATGTCATTAAACCATAGGATTGACGACCTTAGGATGTCATTTAGGTAGGAATGAACTCGAAATCGATATTGCCTACCAAGCATCACTCAACAGATCAGTGGTTAGGGAAAGAAGAACTTAAACCCTAGCTTAACGACCCTAAGAAGTCATATAGGTGGAAATTAACCCGAAATTGGTACTGCATATCCGTGAAAACCTTACCCTACCACAGTCTGAACTGTGTCATCGAGAGGTGAGTAGTTCTTGCTGACTAGTTAAGTTAGTAAAAGGTTGAGAAGCCCTGCTAGGTTAATTAGTAACCATCTATTTAGAACCTTACATTAATAATTAATCAAGTATAAACAATGGAATCTATGCTAAAGGAACTCGCATAGTCAAAATAAGGAATAAGAGAAGCCGATTGTAACACCCTTCACTCGTATTCGATGCCGAAACAAGGTACAAGACATTACCGGACTTATCTCACAAACAATCATGTAATTTCAGGTTATAAATTTGCGTCCAAAATGAAACTTTTAGTAATCACTCATATTGTCCCTGACACAAGCCTACGAGGCCTAAAACATGCATTGAAAGTGGTTCGGCACTAAATCGAGAACTTTACAAATTTTTATAACACTTAAAAAACCTTTCCGCAAAATAGAGGTCACATGCCCGTGTGGGCAGGCCGTGTGGTCACACACGTCCGTATCCTCACCCCGTGTAACTCTCTGACTTGAAACTCAGGACCATATTAAGATCACACGGCCAAGTCACATGCCTGTGTGCTAGGCCATGTGGAAAATTAAATTTTCACAAAATAAGTGCAAACTTCACATAGCCAGGGCACACGCCCATGTCTCTTCCCATGTGCTCAAATCAGACATTCTGTTTCTCAAAACTAAGGTGCACGGGACACACGGCCTGAACACATGCCTGTGGAGCTGACCGTGTGTCACATACGACCTAGACACACGACCGTGTGCCTAACCAAGTGGACAAAATATAGGCTATTTACCAAGCCATTTTGCCACCCTTTAATGCACACACCTACAACAAAAACATAACACCAATCCAAGCATATGCATATAACCAAATATCCACAACTAAGACATTACCACATCATTCATGAAAGATATCATCATATGAATATACTTATAATCAATATTGGCCCATTTCCAATGGCCTTATACAAAATAATCATCAAACCAAATTAAGCCAACATATTTGGCCAAATCAAATATGATACATGATAGAATGACCAAGTCCTCCTATACATGCCATGCATTCAAAATGCGAAATTCATCAATACCCAAAATGATAGAGTTAATAGTGTGATTCAAATCTCCAACGATAATCGATCTGAGCTAGCTTGGCAACACTATAAAACAAGGGAAAGAAAAGGATAAGTAAGCTATATAGCTTAGTAAGTTCATATGCAAATAATTAACATCATAACTACACAATTACCATGCATTTCATATAATGAGAGATAACATAATTATCATTAAAATCACATAGGCATAACTTACTCAATCACAATCTTACCAAGTGTTCATCACTTATAGTATTCGTACTTGTGAGTTTTACGTACATACCTGTACCAAATCGTAACATAGCCACACAGTTTCACATCTTTGACATTTCCTGTTGAACACTCAGAATATTAACGGATACTTAGAAATTTGCACATAAATGCCACATATGTATCCGAGCTACCTCATGTTACCTAACACACATAGGCTCAATATCAAACTATTCACAGGCCTGCTCACACAAGCTGTCGGTCAAAACGTAGCTACCCAGTGCTGCTCACACAAGCTGTCAGGTGTCCGTAACAAATGTCGGAGTGCCTAACCACTAGTAGGACGTATGAGACCAGCACTCGGAATCATATAAACATGTATATACACATAGGTTCCCAGTGACATGTCATTTGTATCCTATTCTATTCCTAAGGTTCAACCAGGATTTTCTCACTTGTCGAAACTTTGTCGAATATGTCCAAAGAGTCAATCACTCAATTTATACAATAATAAAGCATTAAAAAATAATATAAAAATGCATTATCTACATACAAACTTACCTCGATACAAAAATAGTTAAAATTGACCTAATCATCAAATACTTTGTTTTTCCCTCGATCTAGGTCTGAACCTCATTTTTCTTGATCTATAATAACAAATTTAACTCATATAATCATCACACTATTCAATTCGACCCAAAAATCACATTATGAAAAAATTACATTTTTGCCCCTAACTTTTCCATTTTCTACACTTTAGTCCCTAGGCTCGTAAAATGAAATGTATTCATTTTCCTCAAAAGCCAAGCCTAGCCAAACCATTTTCATACTCATACCAGCCCATATTTTCCATTTAATCACACTTTTACTACTTATTTCATCACTTTTTACAAATAGGTCCTTTTTTACATTTTTACATAAAATTACTTAGCAGAAGTCGTTTATCACACATCTAACTTACATTTTCTACCACTAGACATCAAAATACATGCATGTCTAACATGGGTAAAATTTTAAACTTTGATAATACTTGAAATTAATCCTTGGAAAAGCTAGATTAGGTTACGAAGATATCAAAAACATAAAAATCAATAAAAACGGGGCTAGAACAGACTTACAATCGAGCTTGGAAAGTGGCTAGAACCCTAGCTATTTCTTCTCTTCAATTTCAGCTATGGGGGACTAATTTGATGAAGATGAAGACTTTTTATTTGTTTTATTTTGTCTTTATTTACCAAATGACCAAAATGCCCTTAATGCCTAACTTTGAAGTTTTACCTAACCATGTCCATTTTTGCCCATCTTAAAGTATAATGGTCCAATTACCATTTAAGGTAAAAATTCATTACAATTAAACATCCATAGCTTCTAGAACACACATTTTGCACCTATTGCAATTTAGTCCTGTTAGGCAAATTGGACACTCTATCGATAAAATGTCTTAACGAAATTTTCACACAATCATTCAGTCATATGGTAAACCTTAAAGAAATAATAAAATAATTATTTTTACTTCGAATTTGTGGTTCTGAAACCACTGTTTCGATTTGACCCTAAAACGAGCTGTTACACCGATACATGAACTTAAGAGTAGATTTAGGTTTAGTTCAATTCATTTAGTTTATTTTTTTTATTATCATCTTACTTCTAGATTAACACTACTAATTCATGACTCAAGTAACTAGTAGTTTTTTTTGTAATTGGCTTAATAGTAGTTTTCTCCAAATTGTAATCCCTTAGGTACGATCCTCAGAATACTTACTTGCTTCGTTGTTACTATATTACAACTTAATTTCTATACTTGCGAAAACCACCTAACTCTTATATTTGGTTGTAGTATTAACATTCTAGACGTTAGTACGTCCAAAGGCAGTTACCCACACTTAAGGCTATTCGTGGTTTGAGGATAAAAAAGACTTTACCTATAGTTGTTGTTTACTGAATAACACAATAATTAATGAAAGTGTTTGACTACAGTGACCACTATAGCTTGGCATTGCGAATAACTATGCAAACAATAGCACAAAGAACACCAAGGTTTGTTTATGCAATTTGGTTTCCCTATGTCTGTAAAGCCTAGCTCAATGAGTAGTTCCACTATCTTTAATCTACAATACAACAAGTTAATCACACTCTATCACTCCAAAAGTACAGAGATCTCACCTTTTTACCTAAAGACTAGAACACTCACCTCTAAATCCTCCCCCTATGAATTTAGGCAATAAACACTAAAGGTTTACAATTCAGTTTGCACTCTCACACAAAACATGTCACATCCCATATTTTTATTATTAGTGGCAAAAAAATAAAAACAAGGAAGTGAAGTGGTCAAGTGGTTAAGTGCTCCTAAGCTATCCTAGAGGTTCTAAGTTCAAGTCCCCTTGTTCTCATCTTTTTATTCAATTTTTTAACACATTTTCCCATGTGCATTATATGCTTTCCATCTACCCCTCTTGTTACCATGCTAGGAGGATTCCTTCCTCCACCATGACCAACCCCATCACCGCCAATCACTGCCCTTCTTAGCCACCATTTCTCCTCCTCCTCATCTTTTTCTTTCCCGTTGCTGCCCATCATCGTCGTGACCACCACCACGCTCTACCACGAATTTTCCTTCTCCTTCATCACTCTTCCTTTCATCTCATTATTCCACCTTTGTTTGTGCCAAACCCTCATCACTTTTCCTTTACCCTTCACTGCACCGCCGCTCCTCTTGTCACTAGACTGCCGCTCCTCTTGTCGCTGAAGCGCCGCCAATGGTTGAATTTTTCCTCTTTTTCTTCTTATTTCTTTGTCATCCTCTTTATTATGGTTGATCTTATACCCTATCTGCTTTAATAATTCTTTTAGATCACCCAACTCTCCAATCTCATCTCTATGTCTACCCACTGACCATCCCGTGTTGATTAAGTTATGTAAGTGCAGGTTATCCGATCATTAACTTCTCCTCTTAGTGTTTTCCTCTCTTGGCAAAATGGTATATTGGCCATGGAAGTTATTTTTATTTATTTACGTGTTAATATTATTCCTTATGCTCTTTAAAGGTCCAATTAATAGCAACAGGAGAAGTCCTTAACTTTGGATTGAAGATCATCGATTTGTGTGCAAACCGTAGGGTAAGTGTATAGTGAGATTTTTAGTGATTAATCTTTAGTAATAAAACATCTTCAATGGATCCTACCCAAAATACATTATTTGCCCGTTAGATACGTCTTTTGGGTTTAGATCCAAACAAAATCACTACTAGAGGATTGTGGCTTATCGAATCTACAAAAAAGGTGTGGTGGTTCAATACTATTAGATGAAATATAATATGGTGTTAAATAAGTATAGTAGTAATAAAACTGTGATCAAATGCAAGTACATGAAGTACTACAAAGGATAGTTAAAAAATTGATCGAGAAGAAATATCAAGTAAGTAAACCTAACCAAATGATTCTATGAAAGCATGATATATGATGTGATGATAGTTGTGATTGTCATATATGAGTAAATCTCATCCTTATGATATGTAATACATGGCATGTGTGATACTTTTGATGATTTAAAGCATATGATATTTATATACGTGTATGTGTAAATTTGAGCTCCATGATCTAATGTGAAAAGCCTGTTAAAACATATTAAAGTGATTATAAGTGATCAATAAGTGATATGTGATTATGAGAGCATGTTTACATACCTAAGTGTAAAAGTAATAATATGTGTTAAAAAGTGAAATTGCCATATTGCATGCATGGGGTGGGTTTTGTGAAAGGTGGAAGTATATGGTAGTTTATCTATAAATTAGTGGTGGCTTGTCCACAAAGTGTTTTAGTGGCAGTATATCTACATATGTGGTGGCTTGTCCACAAAGTGTTATCAGTGGCAGTTTATCTACAAGTCAATGGTAGTTTGTCCATAAATTGTGTTTCGAGTGGACGAGTTATGGGGAACTCAACACTAGTGTGTAGCAGATATTGGTAGGAAATTTTATAAAATGTGCATCGTTTTAAAATATGCATGACATGTTCATGCATAAGTATAAGTGTTAAAACTTGTGATTAATATGATGATTGAGATGTTGAGATTGATATTTTGATATGTATGTGATTAAATTTGTGTTGATTTCACACTGGGCTCTTTAAAGTTCACCCACTTTACTTATGTGTTTTAGGTAATCCTCGTGGTTAGAACTCGAATGTGGTCGTTGGTGATGCTCTCAGAAATGGTTTTTAAATAAATATGGACTCTTATTTATGATTTAGATTTTTGTGGACTTTATTGCTATTTGGGACTTTTTATGTTAAATTATGGTACTGTGGCATGGGATTTTTAACTTTGGACATTTGGACATTTTGCATGGATTATACTTACGGATTGAATAAATTGGACTTTTTTTATTAATTAAAGTTTTGAAAAATTAAAGAAAATTTGTTTCTTTTGCAAACTCACTTTTTCGAATTTGAATTTAAAAATCACTAAAGTTATTTTTTTTTCAAATAATGACAAAGGATTTCTATCAAAAGTTTTTTTTAACTTAAAATCATCATTTTTAAAATAAATAATAACACATTTTCAAAGATGAATGAAATCACTCCAACTAATATTTTTGACATATCTATGGCCCATGTAATTACTTAAACCGGGTCGTAACGTCTAGGCCCAGTTTGAGAGGTTACAAAATAGTTCATTAATGAACAAATTTAAGTGCTCTCAATAGTCTCTCATACATAACCTAGACAAGCCTCTTAACCTTTATCCATATTGACTTGCTAGCATACAAATTGAATGAATACAAAGCAACTCGTTAAAAATAGCTATTACAAAACATTCAATAAAAGCATAATCTAATGAAGATATGACCTTTCAAAATCAACATCACAATCCTAACCAATTCTCCACAAAACAAGGGTTGTCTTCATTCACTCGAATTCAATCCAATCTTCAATAGACATAGATTGGTTTCATAAATGGACTATAGTATCTTCCAAATATCAATACAATAATTAGTCCAAAGATTTTGCTTCATGAAATTCCAACTCAAATATGGCAAGTAACTTCCCCATCTCAGTGGTAGATTGTAGTAGGCACTGCCCAATGCCACACAACTCATTGTGTAATGCCCTCAACCTGACTCAATTCACCGGATCTAGATTTCAGGTGTTCCCAATTAAAACTTAATTGTTTAATAAAAATCAGTTCACAATTTCTTACTTCTTTGAAACATTTCTTGTGGCATTCCAATTGAAATGCTTAATATATGAGGACAAAAGAAATGCCTTACAATAGTTTATCATGTGAATCTATATGTAAATCTTTATGAAAAGAAGTTTAACGAAATAGACCAAAAAGGGGTGTATTCCTAAACCACGCCGAAATCTCCATTGTATCCATAATATCTAACTTCGCCACTATCTTGGCGAATTCCTAGTGTTGTCCCTTTAAGCGCAGGTTTTCTTCAAATAAATGAAATGGAATAACAAACATTGTAAGTACAAGAGTACTTAGTGAACTCTATAACCATACATTTTAATGATACTTTGCAAATCTTTTATGAATTTTTATAAGTCAACTATTACTCTGGATCATTTACTTTAATTGATACCATTACAGTTTTATCACTCTTATATATGTCAGTCGTCAAACCTTTGATATGCTTAATCTTTCATATTTAGTAAACTGCGGAAATCCCTTCCATTGTTTCATAAATCTTTCGTCCCATAATACTTTCTTAACAAAAGATTCCCTCAGAAAACCCTTCCAACTATCCATGTCTTAACTAATGTTCTTATTTCAAATAGTTGTGTACTGACATTCATCATGGGCAGATATTCATACATGTTGGCAAGTACTTACTCAGAAATAATACCGTCAACAACTAATCAATTCATACTTTGGTTCAATACCACACAAACCCAAACTGCTATTGTGTGCTACATAGATCCTTTAGATAAATTTCACATCAATCTATTTTAAGACCCCAAATACTCAGGATAACCCAAACTTAGATTCAATATGAATTCTGATACTCGTGATATTAAGTAATAAAATTTATAAAAACTGATCACACCAAAAACTAACTAATATCACGATTTTAAAGGCAAGCACACCTATCGAACTGTAGTATAGTTTAGCGGTAAGACCGAGTTATCGTACCCAAGGGAACCAAAAGTACTAGTACTTACTTCCTTTCTATTATCTAGCCTAAAAATAAAAGAGGGTTGTTTGAAACTAATTCTAAAACTAACTAAAAGTGCACAAAAAGTAAAGTGGGGAAAGACTCTTTGGGAAAGCTGATTGATATAAGCAATACTCAAGGGAGAATCCACCTAGACTTCACTTGTTATTGGCTTCTTGAACTAGACGATTTCTTCACTTGACTTGATCCGTAGAGACCTTAACCTATGTTAATACCTCTGTCGAGGATAAGAACAACTAATCCTAGGTGGTTAACTAAAGTTTCTTTATTAATTAACACCCCTAGGTTGCATTAATTCGATCTATGGATCCCCCTATTAGGTTTGACCCTAATCTGCAGATTTATGTTGCCCTATGTCTAGGGTTGCATGCAACTCCATTTAATTATGGTAGACTACTCTTAAAACAGGGGACTTTTGCTCTTCTGACTGAGCACATCTGTTTCTTGAATTAATAACTAGGATTATTAAATCAAGAATGAAGAACACATAATTAAGAACAATTTAAGTATTTATCGTATAATTCAAGAATAAATAATAACAAGATATGTCTTAGGTTTCATCCCCCTCAAGTATTTGAGAGGTTTAGTTCATAATTAAGAAAGAAAGCATCTTAGAAGATATAAAATAACAAAACATAAAGAACCCAAAAAACCTTGAAGGAATTTAGGGAGATCTTCTGTCTTGATGTAGAATTCCTGGCCTCTAAGATGAATCAATCGGCTTCCCTTGGATTAATCCCTTGCCTTCACTCCTTGTGTTGGCAGAAATATGGCGCTCATTTTAGGAGAAAAGAAGTACTTCCCTAGCGGGAAATAAGCACACCCTTGAAGTTGCCTCCTAGGGTCTTTATATAGAGCTTTGGGATGCCTTTCTTAGCCTCTAAGTATCCAAATCCGAGTGAAATTGAACTTCCTCATGACAGGGACACGCCCGTGTGGTTTCGATAATGGCCGTGTTCAGGCCTATTGAGGTGGCACGGCCCTGTAGCCTGGCCGTGCTTGTCGGGGCTGGGCAGTGTTGGACCTTGTGTGGCACAGCCGTGTGCCACGACCATGTGGTGACTCTTGGGTGGTGCCGTTTTCTCATTTTGGCCTATTTTCCTCGTTTTTGGTCTGTTTTTCATTCTTTTCTCTTCCCTATGCTCTCCTGAGTATAAGATATGTAAAAGAAAGATTAAGAGCACCAACTCTTACAAAATTGATAATAATTCATCCAAAATATAGGCTAAACATGAGGTAAAAATATGTATAATTTATCGTTTATAAAATTCAGTAGAAATCATTATACAACCAGATATGGCAGATTCTAGGTAAATCTTATTCAACCATTACATAACATAGGTGAACTTGTATTGACTACTTCTTAGGTCACACATAACTACGAACACATTCATATTCAACACTAGTAGATCATCATGGCGGATACCCTTTAGTTAGTATTTGGTTCTGCATTCTGGTAAGTGGTTGAGAATGGGGCTTAAGAGGTATAGGGTTCTTGTTCTGATGTTATCGTACTTCTTATGTGAATCTAAAAAAAGAAAGAGCTTTTTTTGTTAGGTTGTGGCCAAAGGTGATTTGTCTATTGTTTGAGAACTAGGGGAAATGATTACCTCTATTTTTGGTACAAGGGTATCTGGAGCACGGTTTGCTTTCGCAATTAGGTGTGTAACCGTACCCTATATTTGATAATCGACTGAAAAGCTGAAAAAGTGTGTACGCATACACTAAATAGACTGTAGATCGGCAAAAGCCAAAAAGCTAAAAAGCTGGAAGATCGGGTCACATGAGCGTGCAAACGCTCGTGTGGTAAAACAGAGCCCATGAACGTGGGCGTAAGACTGTAGAGGCCAGATGAGCGTGCTCATGGGCGTAGGCCGTTATGGGCCGTGTGGGCCCAATGGGCCCGTAGGTCCCATACGGATATAAACTCACATTTTGTGTTAGATAATGGATTGGGCTATATAGTTGCATGGCCATGGTTAATTCTGGGCCAGATGGGTCACACGAGTGTGTGGGCCCACTTGGGCCGCATATTGAGCCTTGGGCCTCATTGCACTATGATGACTATTTCGGGTGCACGAGATGATCGTAGACCTTCTGTTGGGTCGGTAGGTGAGTTTAGACCCATTCTATTGGAAATGACCGAATTACCTTTGGAGGGTAAAATGACCATAATACCCCTGTAGGGTACAATGATTGTTATGCCTTATGTGATGGTTGATTGATTAAGAATGCCTTGTGATGTTTATGCGTTTTGCATACATGCACGACATACTGCATGGGTTGGGATATTGTATATGGAGGAAATACTATACTGGTAGGGTTGCACGGGTCGCACGAGACAACTGTGGACCCATAGATTTGATATAGAACTGTTAGGGTCGCACGGGTCGTACGAGACTACTGTGGACCTATCGAAGGCATAAAGCCATATATTCATACTGATCTGTTAAGGTCGCATGGGTCGTATAAGACGATTGTAGAACGATTGAAGGCTTTGTGTCGTACATAATATCGTTTGCTTAGTGTCGTTCATTTTACCGATGGCTTTGTGCCATGCATATTATCGATGGCTTAGTGTCGTCCACTTTACCGATGGCTTTGTGCCACGCATATTATCGAGCTTAGTGCTATTCATATTTCTGAAAGCTCAAGTTGTACTGAAGGCTTTGGGCCGCTTTGAAGGTTCTATGCCGCTATTGATGGCTTTAAGCCACTTATTCTACTAGCAGCTATGCTGCGATTCTGTTATCTGGTAGCCTTGCTGCAATATTGGTGTGTTGGTTGGATAGGTCGATTTTATCCCCACATGGTGTGTTGGTGGTACAGAGTGGTGTGTTGGCTGGATTGAGATAGGTTCCACTATTGCATTATTATTCTAAACTGATATTGTATTGGGCTTAGCCCACATATGTTCTGCTTCTAATTCTGCTACTGAAATGGGCTAAGGCCCATCTGGTACTGTCTACTATAATGGGCTCAGGCCCAAACTGCTTCTGTATTCTAAATATTTGACTGGCTGTTTGCTTTATATTAGGGGATTACACACTGAGTTTTCATAAACTCACCCCGCTTTTAGTTGTACAGGTAATCTCCAGCATTAGGTGGATCGGTACTGCGAGGGACTCGAGGGTGGCCACACATCTGCATCTGCTTTACAATCGACTTTTTATTTTCAGTAACTTAAGTTTGGGTATTTTTATGTAATAAGGCCTCTTTGATTTTCTAGCTTTTCATTTGCGGTTTTTATTTATTATGATTTATATGTGTTAGAAGTAGAGCACGGTTTTCCAAAACATTAACTGTTTTCAAAACATCACGTTTTCGCAACATTTTTTAAGCTTTCGCAACAATCAATGTTCTAAAAGTAATGACGATTTAAAATGGTTAACAAACAACCAAGATGATTTGAGTATTAACAAAGAGGCCTTAACTTCCAAACGGGTTTTATCAACAAGAGCAAATAAGATCAAGTTTTTGAAAAACACTACAATGTGACACCGCCAGATTCGGCCATAACGTCTAGGTCAGGTTTTGGGGTGTTACATTTAGTGGTATCAGAGCCAGGTTACAAAACTCGACTGTGGAATGGGTTTTTCAGTTTTTGGATTTCTAAGTTGTTTACAAATAATTTTAAGTATTTTGAAAGATCTTATTAATTATGTGGCACACCTAGTCTCCGGCGCCAAATCCGTAAGTTGTCTTATTACTGATCTCTGTTTTAAACTCTTATACTGTAGGTAGGAAATACTGGGATTGCCTAGTTGTTTTTAAGTCAGGTGTGTTTTGTTTGGGTATTATAATTTACATGTAGGAATTGTATGCATGTGACATCTATCTACTCCGATGGATAGATGTTTTGGATGTGTATTAGTATTATTAGGATCAGAGTGCGCAGTGAACGTGTAGTGGTGTAGTTTGATTCGTACAACTGTTCTGATAGTTGAAAATTTCAAGGACAAAATTTCTTTAAGGAGGGGTGAATTGTAACGCCCCGAATGTAGGCCTAGAAGTATTGGGCATTGGGCAAGGGAATAGTTGGGAGATGGCACATAAGTATTTAATTGTGTAAGAAAATGACACAATTAAATGTCTGCTTCAGTGGTTAAGGGTCCTATGAAGTGTTGGAGAAGTCCTGGGATCAAACCTAGGCTCTAGGAAAATTTTAGTTTTTCCTCTTAAGTAAACCTTGTCTTTAGTATGTTGGCCTTATAAATTATTATGGTTAACATATGATACAAAGAGAGCTTGTGGTCTAGTGGCAAGGTGGCGTGATGTGTAATTGTAAGGTCTGAGGTTCAAGTCTTGGCATGTGCAGAATTTTTGTTTTACTTATTTAAGTGAACTCTAACTTTGGCTTGTAGGCTTTTAAATTATTGCGAATAAAATAGGGCACAAAATGAGCCTGTGGTTGAGTGATAGGTAGCGTGTCAGAGTTTCCAAGAGGGCTTGTGTTCGAGTCACGCTTTGCTCAAAGAGGTAATTTGTAACACCCCAAACTCGACCTAGAAGTTAGGCCCGAATCTGGTGGTGTCACATTGAAGAGTTGCTTTCAAAAACAGTTTTGTTAAAAACTTAGTTCCAAACAAAGTAAGCTTGGTAGGAATTTACTTAATTAAAAACTGATGAATTAAAAATATATATAAAAACATGTTTATTAAATAAAACAGTAACTAAATAAATCCCAAGTAAATAGTGAAATCGGAGTTACATAACCTTAATACATCACAGTAAAAGTAATTATCATAAAACACTTATTAAAACTATATTTAAAATTCCGAAGTAACTTGTAGTATGGCTATCTCCGAGTCCTCTCCCGCGTCGAGCCGTTTATCGCACATTACCTGAAATATTAAATTAAAGGGTGTGAGTTTCGAAACTCAGTGTGTACGACCCTTGGCAATCAAATCAACATGCATTTATCACGTTGGGCCTAAGCCCTATCAATATCGATGGCCTCTGGGCCTTAGCCCATGATAGCCTCGGTTGGGCTCAAGCCCACATTCAAATATCAAGATGTTCATGCCATATGCAGTTACCCATAACCAACCCTGTACACCCCCTTCCAACCCTACACTCCTGTGGGGAGATACTCGACCCACCCATCCTTATATACCCGTTGTGATACCGGTTGTGACACCACTCATCGTTCCAGCAGAGCTGCTCGTGGCTCAAAAGCCTTCGTTGTGGTTACGGCACTACTTATCGTTGCAGCAAAGTTGTTCGTGGCTCAAAAGCCTTCGTTGGATCCACAGTCGTCAAGCGACTGTGCGACCCTTATATACACTTCCTCCAATCAAAACCCAACCCACATACAACATAATATCTCATGAATGCATCATCGCTGCATACAACATACAAGTCATACTCATAACTCATAGGGGTATTTTAGTCATTTCACTACCCAAGGGTATTTTGGTAATTTCCTCCCTACATGGGTGTCTCAGTAATTCTACCCTACAGGGGTATTTCAGTAATTCTACCCTATAGGGGTATTTTCGTAATTTTATCTTAGAAAGGTATTTTCTTAATTTCCTAATTATACAGATTTTAATTATGTATTTTGTCCCATCAACAAGTCCTCGCGGCTAAAGTGAACGAACACTATGCACCAGGTAGGATTCAAGAGAAGAGGAGGTGGGTCACTTGGACCGCTTAAGTACCAGGCTCTTCCTAGATCCAGTCCTAGACATGCATATGTTGGTTGCCACACCTTAGTCTATCGACTTGTCCATAGACATGTTTATTAATTAGTTAAGTCTTATGAAATTTGAGAGTTCATTTAACTAGGCCTAAAGTCCATTAAACCCTAGCATGCATTTCAATAACCCTATTAAGCCCAAACATGCTTATGTAACCTAATAAGCCCGATCATAATTCTATCATACAATCATACATGTCAGTTCAACATAATATCTCATATCACAATTTTGTCAATTTGGGCCCACAAATTCAGCAGGCCCATTTGAAATTTCGGGATTTCAACTTTTTTCGTTTCGCCGTGTGTGTAGTGTATGTACACACCTGATCGTCGACCCGTACTACACTATCCTCAGCTCTAACCTACAATCAAAACCACTTCCAAATCAACTCCAAACCTTACTAAAACTTTATTAAATCTCGAAGCCTTACCGTAGCCTTACCATGAACCTTCGGCTTTTCTAGACTTTCCTTAGTGAATAGTCTTAAATATTCCTAGATCTGCATCAATCGAATCGTTAAAGATGAACTAATAAGTGAATTGTATCCATTTAAGTTACCTTTTCACCTAATAGAGGCTATTCAGCCACATATCCAAAATTGAGAACACTTACCCCAAAAGCCGAAATAAATGAGTAGCCGCTGACGAGATCCGACGTTTACAACCTGACTGAGAGTAGATGCTAGTCACCGATTGTGATGGAGGAAGTTAATCAAAGAATCGGCAAGGATATAGGGCTATAGAGGAGTATTCGACTTTTAGAGAAAGAAGAAGAACGCAACACCAAAAGGGATTTCGACAAAAGGGTGATGGTTATTTGGCAAAGGAAGAATTCGGTAATTGAAGAAATATTGTGAGAAAAGAAAGCAAATAAATGTTTGTAAAAGGAAAAGGGTTGGGTTCGACTTCAGAGAATTTGGAAAAAGAAATAAGAAGAAGAGAAAATATCAAAACCCAAAGGAAATATTCTCAAATACCCCAAATATGTACCGAAGAAAAAAAAACAATCAAAAGGAACAAAAATCAGCAATGGCTAATTTACTCAAATCCAAGAGACTAGCCGAAAAAACTCCCCAACTCACACCCCATAGTTGGCTTAAATACTTACCCCACCTCCATCCAATTTGAATTCAATTAAAATTCCTTCCTTAATTTTTGCCAAAATTCTAATTTGAATTACACCCAAATTCTTTTCCCCGTACAGTAACCTGCTTAATTCAAATTCCAATCAAGGTCTGGATGTTTCGATCCAGCTTAAATACCTTCCCCACGTGCAGCAAAATAGCAGTTTATTTGCGCACAAGGTAGCTCAAAACCAAGAACTCCAGGCATCCCCAACACCCTGCTGGCCATTGCACGAGTATGCTTTCTATGATATGTTCCATTCTCAACTTCTTTTAAGGCCTACTTCCCAGCGACCCAATCATCCAAAGAAATCTAAAAAAAAGAAATATTTGCCAACACCCAGATTCGAACCTCCAACCTCTTCACTATATTACACGCCCCTTGCCACTACACCACATGCTTTACTTATGTCATAATTCCTCCTTAATTAATTATAAACCTTTCTGCCACGCTTCAGGTTTACTTAAAAGAAAACCAAAATAACTTGCGCGGGCAAGGTTTCGAACCCAGGCTCCCTTATAGCCTTAAAGCATGCCTCTGCCACTGGACCATTGTGTCATGAATTAGCCCCATCCATTGATAAGGCCTGCCTGCGACAGCCCCTAGTTTGCTAAAAATAAAAACCCCATTTGAGCACGCTGGGAATTGAACCCCAGCTCCCTTCCTACTGCCTAACGTGCCTAACCACTGGGCCAGGCGTTTCTTTTTGACACGTTTTATCCTACCTTATTTATAAGGCCTATCGCCAGAGGCCCCTAAAGAAGTAAAAATTGAAATTTTTGCTAGAGTCTCGGATCGAACCCAGGATTTCTCCCATGCTTCTAACCCTTCCTTAACTACTCCAAATTTGACTAAACAGGAAAAATAATAATAATAATTATAAAATATAAAATATTCTCTTCGCATACTCAAAAATATTCAAGTAATTTTTTTAATCGATCCATAGCTCGAGCCCAATACTTCTAGGCCCAAAATTCAGGGTGTTACATAATTATTTTACTATCTGGGCCGTGTAAGAGGTAGAGTTGGATTGAAACACTGATTTTGAATTAGTCATGGAGAAATTTGAGGAGTGGGTTATGGAGATAATCTAGGTGTTGGGGAGAAAATCAAGGAGATTTTGAATTGGGATGTTGGGGATATGGTAGCCGAATTGGGACTCTATGGTTACTTGGTTTCAGTTAGGAGAATTAGGGGGACATTTTGGTAGAGAGTGCAATTATCGAATGCCTTAGTTCTTTTTCGGTATTCTTTTATTTTCCGAGATTGTGGGTTTTTGTTCTTTCTCTTCGCTTTTCTTTTGCTATTTTAATTGTTCACTCTTTCGGGACGACTCCGCTAGCACTTACCTCCCTTGGTCGAATAGGCATTTATTCTTGACCTTACTCTCTTTCTTTTTCTTTGTCTCTCAATCCTTTTGGTTGTACCAAAGCCGAATATTGCTTCCCCTCTCCCTTTCTAAGTGTTGACTGAATACTCTCATTGCTTTTTTGATCTTTTTCTTATTTGGCTGAATACTCTCCTCTTGCCTCTTTTCTTTTTCTCGATTTTTCTTTCTACGTTATTATTTTGGCTAAGCACCTATCGCATCTTTTTCTAGTTTGCTCTTGGTTTGGCAAGGGCTCGTTGATCAGTAGGGTGTGCACAGTTTTTCTTCTCTCCTCCTCTAATTGTTTCTTTGGCCGCATACTTGTAGGTGAGCATCAATGTTGCACTTTCTCTTTCTTTCAGTTTTTTCCCTTCTCTAGATATTGTCTGTTATTTTCTCATTTTCGTACCAACTACCTTTCTTTAGTATACTCTTTCAGATTTAACTAATTCTCGACTCGTGTATGCCACTCCTTTAGTCAGTATTCAGTTCTGCGTTCTGGTAAGTGGTTGAGAATGGGACTTAAAAGGTATAGGGTCCTTGTTCTGATGTTATCATATTTCTTGTGTGAATCCAAAGAAGAAAAGGGGTTTTTTTGTATAGGTTGTGGCCGAAGGTGATTTGTCTATCGTTTGAGAATTGGGGTAAATGATTACCTCTATTTTTGGTGCAAGGGTATCTGAAGCGCGGTTCACTTTTGCAATCAGGTGTGTAACTGTACCCTGTATTTGATAATCAGCTGAAAAGCTAAAAAAGTGTGTACGCACACACTGAATAGACTGTAGATCGGTAAAAGCTGAAAAGCAAGAAAACCAGAAGGTTGGGTCACATGGGCGTGCGAACGCTCGTGTGGTAAAACTGAGCCCACGAACGTGAGCGTAAGACTGTAGAGGCCACCATGAGCATGCTCATGGGCGTAAGCCGTTATGGCCATTTGGGCCCAATGGGCCTATGGGTCCCACACGGATATAAACTTACATTTTGTGTTGGATACTGGATTAAGCTGTGTAGTTGCATGGTCGTGGTTAATTCTAGGCTAGATAGACCACCCAAGTGTGTGGGCCCACTTGGGCCGCATATTGGGCCTTGGGCCCAATTACACTGTTATGACTGTTTCGGGTGAACGAGATGATTGTAGACCTTCTGTTGGGTCGATAGGTGAGTTTAGACCCATTCTGTTGGAAATGATCGACTTACCCTTGGAGGGTAAAATGACCGAATTACCCCTGGAGGTTAAAATGACCGAATTACCCCTAGAGGGTAAAATGGTCGAATTACCCCTGGAGGGTAAAATGATCGAATTACACCTGGACAGTAAAATGACCAAATTACCCTTGGAGGGTAAAATGACCATAATACCCCTGTAGGGTAGAATGACTGTTATGCCTTATGTGATGGTTGATTGATTGGGCATTCCTTGTGATGTTTATGTGTTTTGCATACATGCACGACATACTGCATGGGTTGGGATATTGTATATGGAGGAAGTACTGTACTGGTAGGGTTGCACGGGTCGCACAAGACGACTGTGGACCCACCGATTTGATATTGATCTGTTAGGGTCGCACGGGTAGCACGAGACGATTGTGAACCTACCGAAGGCTTAAAGCCGTATATTCATACTGATCTGTTAAGGTCACACGGGTCACACGAGACGACTGTGGACCGATTGAAGGCTTTGTGCCGTACATACTATCATTGGCTTAGTGCATTTTACCGATGGCTTTGTGCCATGCATATTATTGATGGCTTAGTGCCGTCCACTTTACCAATGGCTTTGTGCCACTCATATTATCGATGGCTTAGTGCCATTCATATTTCCAAAAGCTCGTGTCGTACTGAAGGCTTTGTGCAGTTTTGAAAGCTTTGTGCCGCTATTGATAGCTTTAAGCCACTTATTCTACTAGCAGTTATGCTGCGATTCTGTTATCTAGCAGCCTTACTGCGATATTGGTGTGCTAGCTGGGTGGGTCGATTTTATCCCCACATGGTGTGTTGGTGGTACGGAGTGGTGTGTTGGCTGGATTGAGATGGGTTGCACTATTGCATTATTATTCTAAACTGATATTATATTGGACTTAGGCCCACATATGTTCTGCTTCTGATTCTGCTACTAAAATGGGCTAAGGCCCATCTGGTACTATCTGCTATAATGGGCACAGGCCCAAACTGTTTCTGTATTCTAAATATTTGACTGACTGTTTGTTTTATATTAGGGGATTACACACTAAGTTTTCATAAACTCACCCCACTTTTAGTTGTACAGGTAATCCCCAACTTTAGGTGGATCGGTGCTGCTAGGGACTCAAGGGTGGCCACACATCTGCTTCTTCTTACAATCGACTTTTTATTTTCAGTAACTTAAGTTGGGTATTTTTATGTAATAAGACCTCTTTGATTTTCTAGTTTTTCATTTGTGGTTTTTATTTATTATGATTTATATGTGTTAGAAGTAGAGCGTAGTTTTACAAAACATTAACTATTTTCAAAACATCACGTTTCCGCAACATTTTTTTAAGCTTTCGCAGTAATTAATGTTCTAAAAGTAATGACGATCTAAAATGGTTAACAAACAACCAAGATGATTTGAGTATTAACAAAGAGGCCTTAACCTCCAAACGGGTTTTATCAACAAGAACAAACAAGAGCAAGTTTTTGAAAAACATTGCAATATGACACTGCCAGATTTGGCCATAACGTCTAGGCCGGGTTTGGGGTGTTACACAAGAAACATTTATTCTTTCATGGATATAATTCATCATCACAATTACTCATTCATCCAGGCTCGGCTAACCTTTCATCAAATTACAAGTCTAATTTATACCCTTTTTCTTAATCAGACCTTACCTACATATGCATCATTCTACTTTTCATTCTTGTAATTCTGCACATAATAACTTTACTTTGCACAATTCTCTTATGTTTTAGTTGTCTAGTCGATACTCAAGTTTTGTCATTACTTAATTTTCTATACACACACTTTACATAGTCAGAGTAAAGACTCACATTCAAGTTGACTAACTCAATTCTTTAATCAAACTATACTTCAATGCATATTTCAACCATATCAAGAAGATCACATTTCACAATATACATTTCGAACAAGCACATATGTATTCATGATTAAATATCACAACACTCATGCACAATTCATCACATACTTAGACTCCACAAATTCTTATCAAATGTTCATGCTATCCTCAACGATCATTCATGCACTCATTCGTTTCTTCCGAAACTTAGATTATAAAAGACTTACCTAAAAGATTTACAGGAGTCCTCATGAGAGAACTCAAATTAGACCAAACTATTTATCCAACTTAATCTTAGCTCAATCCCATTCCTTCTCATTATTCATATAAGTATGATTTCCATACTATTCATGATTTTAGATTCATAGTTTAATTAATTTCATATAGATATATTTCAATATGAACAAAATATGTATAAAAAGGATCAGTGTAGAAGCTTACATGATCCTCACCAATTGTCATTTAAAACTTCATATCCAACCATCTGACTAGAAATCACTGCTCAAGGAACATAGAAACATCATCAAAACCCATTCACATACCTTTAACCATTTCTCAAACATGGACAACCCCGTACAAAGCCTTTTTTTCTTTAATCTTAACATTCAACCAAAATTAACAACTTATTCTTCATAATTCCACCTACATAACTGAAATACTCACCGAAATACAAAGTAACCTTCTATTTTAGATTTAATATTTAGTTCCAACCCAAGGGTAGCAAACCCTTAATAGCTTCCAAAGAAAGCCACAACAACATTGTCAAAGGAAAGAAGAAGATAAAACATCTACATCTCTCTAGCCCATTTAACTAATATTTATTTATAGATAGGACCCATGTTCCCATGAAAACTTGACACGTGTCACACTATTTCAAAATATTTTCATTAATGGTCTATAGTTGTAAATACAAATATAAATAAGAATCCAATATGGACCATACTTGGTTACCCTAACCAGAGGGGTCCTAATTACTATGCTCATAATACAACTAGCATTGCTACTCTAATAACATGGCATACAATGCCTTTTGCGAGCACTCCTTTCAAAATCATCTCTCCATCAGGCTATTATCTCATTAAACAATAACTAAATACTAGGACCTCGTCCAGCGGGCTGTTACATACTCTTAACCACTTAACACATACTTCTCTTTAATATATGGGAAAAGATTAGGAAATCAAATTCTTACTTACTTTTGTGGCGGTTACTATACATCCACACGTATATGCTGAAAAACCTTTTACTATTATGCACCAAAACTTTAAACCCGCCAAAACTAAGGTGTTACACATTGCAACACACCTTGTCTCAATAAGAATTATTGAATATCTTTAGGTGGAACTAGTTGAAACCGAGTATTTTTTTGGGGGGGAGGTCAGTTTTTAAAATTTTAAATATAATTGAGCCAGATCAAGGTTAACATGGAAGGTATAAACGTTGGATCAATATTAACACAAGAATCTTTTATTAGAAGAGTTGAGATAAAATTATAAATTGTTGGGGCTAAAAGTAAAATTTATGTAAAAATCTTATATTAATTTTAAGGGTAAACTACACCAAGGTCACTAAATTATTAGTAATTTTATGTTTTGATCACTCAACTTCAAGAAAAGTTACAAAATGGTCATTGCACTATTCAAATGTTTTTTATTTACTCATTGGGTTTTAAGTTTTTTATATAAAAAAAGTCCAACTAGTGAGTTCCAATTGACTATCAGTATGGTGAAACAGACCTCATAAATGAGTAGGAGAATCTACCTTAGATCCAAGTTGATCTAACGATTAATGTCAGAGATCGAAGAAGAAAATTATTTGAATTTTGGTTCGCAAGTTCATGTGATTCAAAGCTTGTAACAGCCCGGTTTAGACCTTAGTCGGAACAGTGGTTTCGGGATTACAAATCCGAGTCAAAAAAATATTTTAAAATTAGTTTTGGTTTTTATAGTATGTGAATTTATATGTGCGAAAATTTCGTGTGAAAATTTTATCGTTTGTGTGCTCGATTTAATAAAAGGACTTAATCGCGTAAAATGTAAAAGTGGCTAGCTAATTGTAAAAGTACTAAATTACTATTGTCTTTGTAATGTGGGGTCCTTGAGTGATAATTTGGCCCTTTAATATTGCATGGACGGTAGTGGACAACTATTATATGGTTTTCATATTATTATTTTCAGGTTAATTTAGTAATTGGCTTATTAATATGAATTATAATAAAACATAAGTGCAATGTTTGCATGTTCATTTTATTTTTGCCGAATGTGAAGATGAAAGAAAGACATTCATGGCAACTTAGGTTTCGGCTACTATCAAGCTCAATTTGAGGTTTGTTTTTGCTCGATTTTTGATAATTTTTACATTTTTGAGATCATTGCTTTGAATATTACTTAGCCCATGCTTTAATTTTCAGAATTGATGATAAATTTGAGATTTTCCATTGTTGATATGTGATGAATTTGTGGTTTGATGATGAAAAATAAATCTTTGATGTTTGATTATCATATTTAATTAAGTGCTTTTTGATAAAAATGTGAATTAAGGACTAAATTGTGAAATTTGAAAATTTAGGGGCCTAAATATGAAATAAATTAAATAAATGGGCTGATAAGGACATAAGGTAAATTCGGCCTAATATGGGTTTGTTAAAATTTTGAGTAATTTGTGTTATTTTGAAATAGGGACTAAATGGAGAAAATATAAAATTTTAGGGGCCAAAATGTAAATTGCCCATTTATGTGTTCTTGGATGAAATTGAATGAAATGTTGAATAAGTAAGTTAATTTTAATATTAATTAGATTGGCAAAAGCGGAATTCGTATCTAGATCGAGGGAAAATCAAAATATCGGATTAGTCGATTTAATTTGTCATTACTGCGAACGATGTAAGTTCATATTTTAATTGATGTTACAAAATCATGTCATAAATGCATATTATTTTTATGACTGAATTTAATGCAGAATGAAAATGTAAATATATGCATTTTGAATAAATTATATATATGTTATTATGATATTGAATTGTTCGAGAAGCAAAGTATATGAATACGAGAAAGTTCAATAACGTGATGACGTCTGAAATACCCCATACGAACCATAGGAATAGTTAGGATACATATTTCATGACATAGGATTTTCGATATGTGTTCTCGTGTAAGACCCTGTGTGGAACAGTGGTATCGATATGTGATTCGTGTAAGACCCTGTGTGGGGCAGTAGCGTCGTATATGTGATTCGTGTAAGACCTTGTGTGGGATAGTGGCTTCGATATGTGATTACATGTAAGACCATGTCTAGGATGTTGGCATTGTACGAGCTATACGACTATCCGAGTATCCTTATTAATTCCGAATGGTTCAACGAGCATTCTGAGAAATAAGTGATTAAGTGAATGACATTTCGATTCGGGTACGTTGAAAGGTATACAATGTTTGAAAATGAAAGATAAGTATATATGTAAAGAATGTTATATGATAGATATGGAAATGAAATGAGAATATGTGCAAAGGAAAAATGAACAAAAGTATAAGACGTGATTTATAAAGTTACGTCAGATACTATATGAATGGAAGGTAAATTTGAGTATAAATGATGATATGAGATTTATATGAGATAGATACATAATTGAATGTGTTATTTCCCATAATGATCTCATTTGGCTATAAGAAAATGTGAATTAAACAATATATGAAATTGAATTGAATAAGCTTGTGAAAGCTACAGTTAGCTATGTAGTCGAATATTGAATGATGGTAATTCGAAATGAGAACTTGTTATAAAATTTAGAAAAGTAGTGTGTGATAGCCTATCATTCTTATGACATTATAATGAAATTATTTGCTATGTTAAGTTTATTAAGATACGAGCTTACTAAGCTTTCGAAGCTTACTCTGTGTGTGTTTTTTTTCTATGTTTATAGAGTTTCAGAGATTTGCTCGGGTTGGAAGTCGTTGAAGACATCATCACACTATCCGGTTATCGTTTCGGTAAATAAAAGCTTTGAATATTGGTCATGTGGCATGTATGAGCTAGTTTTGAGTTAATTGGATTTGAATTTTGTATATGTATATGGCCATACGAAAATGGCTTAAGCATTATGCTTAGTTCGGTTAAATATGTTCATGGTAAATATGTTGTGATGTTGATTATATGATTCGGCAATGAGGAATGGTAAGTAGAATGTATATTTGGCTTATTAGTTAGCTCATTTTCGAAGCATGAAAAGTGGTATAATTTGGCCATGGTATAATTATATGCGTGAATTATGCTTGATATGTTTTGATTAAGATTTTGATGATTCGGCCATCATGTATACTTATATATGAATCATGTTGGATATTTGTAATGGAAGAGTAATTAAGTCAAGTTATATGTGTGGCATATTTTGGTACGATGTTAAATTGTGGTTGGTTATATTGGTTAAGTAATATGCATAGTATATGTATGATGAATGTTTGATATTAAGTTGATGTTTGTGTATATGCATATTTAATCATGGTCTATGTTTATACTTGAAAGTGGGTATTATACTATAAATTCGATGATGTGGTGAAATAGATATGGATTATGATTGTGAGTCATTCTTGATTTGACACTTATACTTATATTCATAATGAATTGGTTTGAGATGATGCATAAATGGTACTTGGATACTTTGGAAGTTTGATTCGGTTAGATTAGTAAAAGATGCATATGCTTATAAAGATATGCTAATAAAATAGGTGTATCATAAGTTCAATATTTTTGACTGAAAATGGTGATAGTTATATAGTTAAAATAGATGCAAATTAATGGATGAGTTTATGTTATTTTGGTAAATAGATAAATGTTTATTTGAGTTGTTTGTGTTATATATGAATTGCTCTATGAGTGGTTACATTTTATTTTATAATTTGGCAATGGTATGGAGAAGCTTAGATGTACTTGGCCTTGGTCAAAATCTCTTTGCAAAATATGTTTATTGTTATAAAGTAATTTGACTTAAGTTATTATATTAAGAATTAAGGGAGGTAAATTTGTGGTATGATTTCGATTGTTAAAATAACATTTTATTTAAAAAAATGGTTTAAGTAAAGATGTGCTAGCCGAATATGTTTTTGTAATAAGATGATATTGTGTGTATAAAATGAACAGCATATAAGTAAGTTCGGCTTAGTCAATTTGATAATAAGGTTGCATGTATATTTGGTCCTCGAATGGTGAGTAAAGAGTTGTTTAAATTATAAGCTTATATTCGGCCAAATGGTAAAGACTTTATGGTTGTATGTATGTTTATTTGTTATGCAACATGTCATGTTTGGTTTGGTTTAATATCCATTCATGCAAAGTTAAAGAAATGATATTTTCACTATGTGGTAATAATGTAATAAATTGTTGGTCAATCATTTGATAGCTATATGTATATTTATGAAATTAAAATTTAGTAGACTATGCTTTCATGAACTATTGTCGCATGTGACTTTAGTCAATATGTTTTAATATATGCCATGTTCGGTTTAAATAAATGCATGAATGCCATTGTGGAATTAAATGTTGATATTTTATAAGTATTCGAATTCTCTTATGACATTGAGTTTATAATTTTCACATGTATTTAAAAGTATGTTATGTGCGATTTTTGAAATGTAAAATTTAATTGTAATACGGTTTACAGCGTATGTATATTGATTAATATGTTTTATATATTTTACTTATACACAAATATCATGTGCGCATAAATAATTATTTGGAAGTTGTGTCTTGTTCTAGTAATGCCTTGTAACCCTTACTGGCGACAGATATGAGTTAGGGGTATTACAAAGCTATTTCATAAAAAAAAAATTGAACTATAAAAGAAATAGAAAAAAAGAGCTTTCGATTGGTATAGAAGATGTGAACAAAGAATGACATACATCAACAATTTAATAATCTAGTGACTTAAATAAAAACTTTCAAATAATTTAGTGACATTTTATAACTTTTTTAAATTGAATGATTAAAACGCAAATTTATTAATACTTTAATAATTTTAAGTGTAATTTGCACAAAAGGGAATAAAAAAATAGGGTAGGAGCCAAGGCCCATGGATCTCTATCCTCGAGGGATCTATGGATCAGTGCAAGTTAAAACATTTTCTTGTCATCGCTAATACCAATATTGTTAAATGATTTTTCAAAATTGCGGATTCAAGAGAGCTTAATTACGTAATATTCAGAGATTAAAGGGTAGATTAAAATATCTTAAAGAAAAGGAAAAAACAAAAATCCCAAATCAGACTAAATGACAAAACGGCCCTTGATACTTTTGTCCTCTAATCCTTTCACTTTTTTAGAAGCTTACCTGCCGCACCTTCGCTCCATCCTTCTCTATAACATAGCAAATGTAAAGGGAATTGGAAACTCCAGCAGGACTAAAATGGTGTTCACTGCAACAATCATCGGATCAACTTATTAAATATGGGGTTCCGTAATGCCAGAGTTTCTAATTCCTGAGGTAGGTCAACTAAAACCTTGACTCGGTTACAAGTGTTACAAACTTAGAAGAGTACCTGTTGTTGTTCTTGTTCTTGTTCTTGTTACACCAATTACGAGCTAGTTCCCTTTTTTTTTTTAATTCATTATTACCAAGTCTTCTACCTAAGCAATCCTCTTACTTGTAAATCTTTAGTCTAAGATTAGATTTTTGCCAAACCTCATTGGGTGAGCTGAGCTGGGGTTTTGTTGTAGGTGCAAGAAATAATGTGCCCATTTAGTTTCCTGGGTTCCATATAGGTGACTGTAGTTAGTTTTGGTTCAAGAAAGTTGAAGAAACAGGTGATTCTAGCATGCCCATTTCCTAAAATGTCTTGGATGCATTCTCAAATCAAGCTAAAAGATGGTGGTTTGAGTTACCATCCTCACTCTCTACTTTCTTCTCCTTATTCTTCTTCTTCTTCTTTCTCCTCTCCTCCACTGTCCTACAGTAATGATAACCAAAAGCAGCCAAACTCCCTTTCGTCATCATCTTCAGCTAGCAAAATAAGCCCTGCTGTTTTGTTCATCATTGTTATTCTGGCTGTTATATTTTTCATATCTGGCCTTCTTCACTTGCTTGTCAGATTTCTCATGAAGCATAGGTCTCCCTCATCTGTATCAGAATCCAACAGATACCCAGAAATGTCAGGGTCTGATGCTTTCCAAAGGCAGTTGCAACAACTCTTCCATCTTCATGATTCGGGTCTGGATCAAGCTTTCATAGATGCTCTACCTGTGTTTCTATATAAGGAAATAATGGGATTGAAAGAGCCATTTGATTGTGCGGTTTGTCTTTGTGAATTCTTGGAACAAGATAAGTTGAGATTGCTTCCTATGTGTAGTCATGCTTTCCATATAGACTGTATAGACACATGGTTGATGTCTAACTCTACTTGCCCTCTTTGTAGAGGGACCCTTTTCACACCTGGGCTTACAATTGAAAACCCAGTTTTTGATTTGGAATATCCAAGGGAAGAAAACATGTTATCAAGCAATGGAGGAAGTGGGGTGTCTCTTGGCCCAAAACCTGCAGAGAGTGACATTGGAAAGAGGGTGTTTTCCGTGAGACTAGGCAAATTTAGAAGTTCAAATGATGGAAGTGGAGGAGAAGTAGGAGGTGGAGAAGGTGTATTAAGAGAAGGGGAGACCAGTAGCAGTAATTTGGATGCAAGGAGATGTTACTCAATGGGGTCATTCCAATATGTGGTTGCTGATGAGTTGCAAGTAGCTCTTTGCCCTTCTAGAGGTGGCAATGGTACTGCTAGTATGAAGCTTGTGAAGGGAAGAATTGGACAAACTGGGAATTCATCAAATGATGGTGATGTTAAGGGAAAAAGGATTAACTTGACAAGTAAAGGTGAAAGCTTTTCTGTATCCAAGATCTGGCAATCGTCTAAGAAAGGTAAATTCCTAAGAACTTCAGATACAATAGGTTCTTCCTCAGTTACTGTTGGTTTGCCATGGACTGATAGTAGAGCTCAGGTTACCTAAGGTAGTTACTGTTCCTTTGTACTTCACCATAGTAATATGTATTCAACGAATCTTTTTATTTAAAGCCCTTTCCTTTTACCTTTTAGCTTTTACTTCCACTTTTCTTTCAAAGAAATTTGATTCTTTACTAGTGCAACTGCAAGTGCAATGCAACTTCTGTGATTTATGCTTCTTTATGTTCTTACTTTATGGCAAATGGCAATTTACTCCGTCTTTGAGGTAAAATTCCATGTGGTGCCCAATCTTAAAAACATTTGCTTTCATCCTGTGAAATGCACACATTCAATTGTTGATAAAGTGATGCCTTTTTCTTCGCCCTCTGCCAGCACCGTACACCAGAGAATAATACAGAAAGAAAAGAACAAAAAAGGATTTAATATGAGGTCAAATAATCTGGTGCTCTTTCTATGAGAGGCTTTTTAATTTTTATTTATTTACGATGAATGATGAAGTCTATTAAATTGAAGTTGCAAGAGGAACCTTCTTTGCTTGGTATGAATGATGAGGACGGTGGGATCCCAGAAAAGTGGTTTGAAGGACTCTAGTGAGTGTAACCATTACATGAAAAGTTGACATCAGACATAAGTCAGTGGATGGTGGGGTCTTACAGTGTTTTATCTTGCTCTAATTAAAGTTCAGATCCCAAGCTTACCCCATAATTAAATTTCATTAAGAGTAGAAACTTCATTTAACCCACACCACATGTTGATAAGCTGATAGCACAGGGTTGGGTTGAACCTTTCTTGAAACTTGAAATTGTTTTTTACTCCTCCCTCCTCATACTTTTACAGTAAAGGTTAAAAAGCATGGATTCTTTTTTCTTTTTTTTCTAACATTTTGGTATTCGGATTGGGTTTTGACTATTTTGGACTTGGATCCGGTGGGATTTGAAAAGAGGGGAAATTTTTTCTAGCACTTATTTTCCTTTTCACCCTTCATATGATATGATTAGAGAAGACAAAACTGTATAGGCACAATAGTGATATAATGAGAGAAGCCAAAACTGCTGGAGTCCCTGAATGTTGTCTTGTTAATCACGAACATTAGTAGATAGGCATGCGAGAATTGACTTAGACTAGATGAAGACGTGCAGGAGCTGGAGCCAAAGATGACAGGTATTTGATTTAGCCCAAAGTCAAAACAAAAGTGATGGCATGAGCAATGCTAGAGTGGCAGGCATGAGGGGGGATTTGGTAAGCTAAGTGATCATAGTAGTACCAACTACATGAGAGAGAAGCACGTAAGTCAAAAGTACATAGCAATCCAAATCAATCTTTTTACATGCTCAAAGTTACAGTTACAAAGACAAACCGACAGCATGCATTATTGGGATATTGATAGAAGAATCCAAGGTCTCTTCTGTCACATTTTTAACAACTCTGCTCACCCTCATTTCAATTTACACTTATTATTTTAACCATCCGGTGAGCGAACCCCATTTGAGACTTGAAGCTCAAGATAGCGTTCTTAAAGAGTAGCAGCATCTGGCACATGCTTTGGGGAGATAAAAGGCATCCCATGTGCATTTAAAAATAACAATATTGCATTGGGGTTTTACATTTTGAAATGCTCATTGCATTCTTCTCCTCTAATAAATTTTATATTTATAATAAAACACCTCTTCCATTTTTATTTGTACTAGTATTCATTTGAAATCGAGAAAAAATCACAAAACTCTAGGAAAATTAATGTGAAGTCTAGTAATTCAAAACAAAAAACTATTGCCAGCTCGAGAGCTGCCATATTATATAACTAATTAGAAATACTTCGATATTTACAGAAGAAAGTTTATATATTTATATATGGGCAATACACAATAGCTTTCCTACATTCCCTTTTCTCAAGAGGAAGTCCAAGTTGCAATTAGTAAAAATTGCACATACTATAATCTGAAATCAAATATATTGTACTCTACTTTGAAGGTAATTACAAGAATCAAAGATTAAATTCCAGATTTCCTCTTTTTAGAGTTTGATAACCAAGCTCTGAGAATAGAATGAGAAACATCGTATTAGCAATTAAGATTAAAACCTAATGAAACAGATATAAAAGGCGCAAAACCAAAATTTAGCACTACAAAATTGGAGTAAAGATAATGTTCCCTCGGATAATAACAAGGTAAGAATGAGTTCCATAAATAATTCCGTGCTCAAATTGCAGGAACAGCATACCTTCACCTTGTAATTCCAAATATAACACATTTCAGTTTCTTGTGTATTTTAAGCCAAAAATTCTATTCCCCACAATTCCGCACCGAAAGGGGTTTATAGTAATATACATAAGATCACCTAAAACTGAGAGAATTTGTTAACAAATGATTGCACTAGCATACTACAAATGGTGGGATGAAGCTTCTCAGAGGTAAAACAAGATACGAAAGAAAAGGAAAAACATGACTATATGTTGCACATATCCGTGGATGAACCAACCTCACAAATTTTGGGGGAAATTGTTTATTTGTCTTTCTTCCAAAACATCTTTGTTGTTCGTCTTGTACGCTATCCTTACGCGCATGACCAACGATTTCTGGAAAAAAAAACATAAATGACTGATTTAACCTAAAAATAAATAAGCAAAATGGTTGCATACCACACTAAGAATTTCTTTCCAAACACAGGTAGCAAGGCCAAGGGTAAATTAATTGTTAAGAGGTTACAGACAACCTAAAATCCATGGAAATAAATTGTCACCCAAAGCCTAAAAACCACCTGACTCCTCCACAAAGACGCGAAAAATAAATTGCACATGCATTTAAATTCTTGGCTATAATGGAACTACTACATGCAAGCATCATTTAGCATGATGCAGGAAACAAAATATCCAGCTGCTACTTAGAAGTTCAAAAATACTTTAAATTATAAAATGGAAGAATAGCAACCCAAAAATCTTTAAGTGAAGGATGGCTGCCTCAGTATGGAAGTTAGATCAGAGAGCAACATATCAGTTCCCTAGAGCAACTTTAATTAACTAGAAAAACCAGATATATTAGATAGTATGCTAAAGCTTTCTCTTGCTAAGATCTCAGATTCAGAATCCATAGCATAAACATTAATAAGACTCAGTAAACATACGTTCCTATGTTGGCTATTAGTGACCTTCAAATTTTGTGTGATGGATCCATCACCGCTTGCAGGCAAAGTGTTGCTGCTAGCTGGATCCAAGTGCAACTGAAGAAACTGCATAAAAGCAGCAAAGTACATATTAAAAGGAGAAGCATGCAAAACCCAATGTAATAAATAGAAATTCAATGGTTATTTTTAGTAAACATAGCAACTTCATATATTTTGTGAAAATAGTGAAGCCTAGATTTTAGGAACCCGCCAAACGCAGTTAAAAAAGTTCAAGTATCCCCAGAAAATAAAGAACTATTAGTAAGGACAGGCTTTAGTTCACAAACTGCAAAGTCTTTTTTTATTTTCACATGAACCTATGATAAATAAAAAGCAGCAGGAGCGAACAATATAAGAATGCAAATTATACCTCTAACAGATTGCACTGAAACCCAATTATTTTTTTTACTTGAAGTATAGAGAGTAAAAGCTGTCAGATTTCAAGAATATTTGGGCATATCAATTACGATATTTTATCCCTAACTTTAAGGCATTCTATCCCTAACTTTAAGGCTGTACAGATCCCTAGAATTAGTCTGTTTCCTAGTGTAAAGTTTCCTAAGTTAGGCTAAAACTATGTGTATAAATATGTATGTATTCTCTTGTGAAATAGGATATAAAAAAGACTGATTTTTCACATGGTATCAGAGCCTGTTCTTTAAGCCCGATTTCTAGGATTTTTTAGCCGATTTCTTTAAGCCTGTTCCTTTTTTCTTGTCTCCCAACCAGTCCTCAAGTCTATAGAACTTGTTAAACACAATATGACTGAAACTGTCAAAGTTAGTAGCCCAGAAATTCCTGTTAACAACTCAAACCCAACGAGTGAGTTTCAGGCTATTTCGGTAGCTTACAGGCTAAATGGAAAAAATTATCTGAAGTGGTCCCAACTGGTTCGTACCTTCTTGAAAGGAAGAGGAAAGTTGAGTCACTTGCTCGGAACAGGACCTAAGGAAGGAGACCCTAAGTTTGATGCTTGGGATGAACAAGACTCTATGGTAATGTCTTGGTTATGGAACTCTATGACGCCAGAAATCAGTGATGCATGTTTCTTAGCACTTCCAGAGAAATATGGGAAGCTGTGAAGCAGACTTATCCTAAGGTTCGAGATGCTGCTCAAATTTATAAAATCAAAACGAAGATTTCATCCATCAAGCAAGGAAATCGATCAATAACGGAGTATTCCAATCTGTTGCAAAGTTTATGGCAAGAGATGGATCATTACCAGTGCATTCAGATGAAGTGCAGTGAAGATGCAGCACTCCTGAAAAGGTTCGTTGAAAAAGATCGAATTTATGATTTTCTTGCTAGATTAAATGTTGAGTTTGATGCAGTAAGAGTTCAAATTCTTGGAAAAGAGGAACTACCATCACTGAATGAAACAATTGCAATTGTTCGTGCTGAGGAAGGAAGAAGAGGAGTTATGATGGAAAACAATCAAGTGGATAGTTCAACCTTGGTTACAAATGCTGTAAGTGAGAGAAGATTTGGCCTGGAGCAGTCAACTCAGAACGTACAAAGTCGTTTAACAGGGATTCCATATGGTGCACCTACTGTAAAAAGGCTCGTCACACTAAAGACAGCTGCTGGAAACTCCATGGTAAGCCACAAACAACAAACAAAAATTTTTCAAAAAAGGGTGAACAATTGAGGGGACAAGGACGAGCAAATACAGCAAGTCAGCAAGATGAAAAAATTTCTCAGGAATTGCCGATTGAATTTAAAAAGGAGGAAATTGAGAAGTTAAGAAATTTGCTGGGATCATTGGAAAAATCCTCTCCAACACGTACTTGTAGTTTGGCTTTTTCAGGTATATCCTCTTCTCAAAATTCTAAAGCCTTGAATACAGACACCAAAAGTTCTTGGGTCATTGACTCAGGAGCTACAGACCACATGACCCACTCCTCACACAAATTTGTTTCATATACACCCTGTCCTATTAATAGAAAAATAACAGTGGCTGATGGTTCTATGATCACAGTAGCCGGTCAAGGTGATATTGTTATAAACAAAACCCTTACGCTAAAAAATGTCCTTCATGTTCCAAAACTATTTACCAATCTTTTATCCATTCAAAAAATACCAAAGATTCTAACTGTAAAGTGGTTTTCTGTCACAATCAATGTCTTTTTCAGGAACAGAATACGAGGAGGATAATTGGACATGCTAAGGAAATAAATGGCCTATATTATCTTGAAGAATCTAGTGAGGAAGTTAGTGATCTGAATTCCTCACCCTTATCTTTCATTTCCGAATCTATTAAAACCAATAAAGACCAAATTTGGCTCTATCACCTTCGCCTTGGTCACCCATCGTTTAGAGTCCTTAAAATTATGTTTCCTTCATTGTTCAAAGGAATAACTATTGAAAAATTTCATTGTGATATCTGTGAACTTGCAAAACATAAACGTACCTCTTTTCCAGTAAGCAATAAAAAAACTTCCACTCCTTTTACTCTTGTTCATAGTGATGTTTGGGGGCCATCCACTATTTCAAATATTTCGGGAGCTCGGTGGTTTGTATCTTTTATCGATGATTGTACTCGTGTGTCTTGGGTATTTCTTTTAAAACAGAAATCTGATGTTAGGTCTATTTTTTCCACCTTTTACAATATGGTCAAAACACAATTTGGGACTGAAATAAAAAGGTTTAGGTCAGACAATGCAAAGGATTATTTCAATCAATTCCTCTCAGAATATTTTCAAGAAAGAGGCATTATACATGAGTCATCTTGTGTAAATACACCACAACAAAATGGTGTCGCCGAAAGGAAGAATGGTCACATTTTAGCAATCACAAGAGCCCTATTGTTGCAAAAAAATGTCCCTAAACAATACTGGGGGGAGGCTGTTTTAACTGCTACTCATTTGTTAAATAGGTTGCCTACAAAGGTCCTTGAGTCTCAGAGTCCTATGCAAGTTCTAGCCAAATTTTTTCCTGATTTCAATACATCCAGTAATCTCACTCCCAAAATATTTGGCTGTGTTGCCTTTGTCCATGTTCATTCTCAAAATAGAGGGAAATTTGATCCACGGGCTGTTAAGTGTGTCTTTATTGGTTATTCTTCCACTCAAAAGGGGTACGAATGCTATCATCCAGCCACTAAAAAATTTTTTGTAACAGCTGATGTTACATTTGCTGAACAAGAAAATTTCTTTACTCGTCCTTACCTTCAGGGGGAGATTTTATTCACAGAAGATAAGGACAAAGATTTTTTTCTTCTTGACTTTCCAGCTACTGTCCAGCACTCAAATACTTCCACCATTCCAGCTCCAAACACTCCTATTCCAGCTTCTGTCCAGCAACCAAACACCCTCATTCAGACCTTGCCTACTAACCAACCTGCCCAACTTGAAACAATGCCTCCTACACAAACAGAACCTAGTACACCAAAATCACCAAAAGGAATTCAGGACACTATTCGTCCTTTACAGGTTTACTCAAGGAAGAAGGCACCAGTGCAAGTTCAATCATCCTCTTCTCCTATACAATCTGAGGTAATTGCTGAACCTACTTTGAATCCTAATAATACAGATTTAGATGATTTTCCTATTGCTATTAGAAAGGGAACTAGAGCCTGTACAAAACATCCCTTGCACCTATTTATGTCTTACAAAAACTTGTCCCATCGACACAAAGCCATTCTTACTAGCCTAAACTCTATTTCCATTCCTAAAACTATATTTGAGGCATTAGAAGATGAGAATTGGAGAAATGCCATGAAAGTTGAAATGGAAGCTTTGGAAAAAAATAAGACATGGGACTTAGTGAAATTACCAGAAGGAAAGAAACCAGTGGGATGTCACTGGGTGTACACAGTAAAGTATAATTCAGATGGTTCTTTGGAGAGGTACAAAGCAAAACTGGTTGCTAAAGGGTACACTCAAATGTATGGGATAGACTACCTTGAGACATTCGCTCCTGTTGCAAAGATGAACACTGTAAGAGTATTGTTGTCACTGGCTGCCAACCGAGGCTGGAAATTACAGCAATTTGACATAAAAAATGCCTTTTTACACGGTGACCTAGAAGAGGAAGTATACATGGATGTTCCTCCAGGATTCGGTCCAACTACAGGACAGGTTGTTTGCAGACTAAAAAAGGCTTTGTATGGACTAAAACAGTCCCCAAGGGCTTGGTTTGGAAGATTTACCAAAGTAATGCTCAAGTTAGGGTATAAACAGAGTCAAAGAGATCACACTCTGTTCGTGAAACACTCATCTTCAAGGGGAGTGACTGCTCTATTAGTCTACGTTGATGACATCATAGTAACTGGTGATGATCTAGAAGGAATGGAGAAGTTAAAGAAATGCCTAGTAAAAGAATTCGAAGTTCAAGAACTAGGCAAGTTAAAATATTTCCTTGGTATTGAGGTGGCACACTCTCGGGAAGGAATATTCATATCTCAGCAAAAATATATAGTTGATTTGCTGACAGAAACAGGCAAGTTGGGTTGTAAACCAGTAGAGACACCTATAGAGGTGAATCACAAACTTGGAGATGCACTAGAAGATGCAGCAGTTGATAAAAAGTCATATCAAAGGCTTGTGGGAAAGCTTATTTATTTGTCTCATACCAAACCAGATATTGCCTATGCAGTAGGTGTTGTAAATCAGTTTATGCACAATCCTAAGGAATCACATCTTAAAGCAGTATATCAGATCCTACAGTACTTAAAAGGCACGCCAGGCAAAGGGATCTTATTCAAAAAATGAGAAAATTTAACCCTTGAAGCCTACACTGATGCAGATTATGCAGGATCTATGGTTGATAGAAGATCAACCTCTGGTTACTGCACCTTCCTAGGAGGTAATCTTGTGACTTGGAGGAGTAAAAAACGAAACGTTGTGGCTCGATCTAGTGTAGAAGCAGAATTTAGGGCAATGGCTCTTGGAGTTTGTGAATTGTTATGGCTAAAGATTATTTTAGAAGACTTAAAGATCAAGTGGGAAGGTCCAATGAAGTTGTATTGCGATAATAAGTCTGCTATCAATATCGCTCATAATCCAGTTCAACATGATCGAACGAAGCACGTTGAGGTTGACAGACATTTCATAAAAGAAAAACTGGACATTGGCTTAATTTGCACTCCATTTGTGTCCACTGATGAACAACTAGCAGACATACTTACCAAAGGATTGTCTGGGAAGTTGTTTCAAAAATTAGTAAGCAAGCTGAGAATGGATGATATCCACTTCCCAGCTTGAGGGGGAGTGTCAGATTTCAAGAATATTTGGGCATATCAATTATGATATTTTATCCCTAACTTTAAGGCATTCTATCCCTAACTTTAAGGCTGTACAGATCCCTAGAATTAGTCTGTTTCCTAGTGTAAAGTTTCCTAAGTTAGGCTAAAACTATGTGTATAAATATGTATGTATTCTCTTGTGAAATAGGATATAAAAAAGACTGATTTTTCACAAAAGCAAACTCGGTAAGCAAACATCTTGAGTTACCTTTGGAACTGTTGCCTGGAAAAGAAAATCATTGTAAACATTAGAAGACAAATTTGTAAAAGTAGCCTGGATCAACGTTGTTTGAGGGCTCCCTGGTTGCTTTGAAAAGTTGAACATCACTCTTAAGGAGCTGCTCTCGTATGCAACTAAAGATGGATAAGCTTGACCATTTTCCTCTGCCCACAGAAAAGAAGACTATAACACCTTTGGCAACTAAAAGGCTACCAAATCAGCCGAACAGATCCCGAAACCTATTAAAACTTACCAGGCTTTTGAGGACCAGGGCCATGCCCATCCAATAAATCCATCATTGGAGCAGCGTTTGCAGGAGAAGTGGCATTTGCAGAAAGTGTTAGTGATGCAAGCCCATTAAAATTTGCAAATGGGGCTTTGCCATCTTGACTGGAGGATAATATGTCAGATGCAAACGAGCCAGTTTGCGCAGGAAGCGACGTTCCGATTGACAAAAGATCCAACAGAACATCTGTACTAGCTTTTGGAGGCTTACCAGCACCTAACAATTCAAAAATAAAATCAAACGTTTTCAACTACAGGAAAGAAGGGATTAGAAACTGAAAATAGTACACTTTTACTCGCGAATGAAACATTAAAACATTTTTATGCCTATGAAATACAGAGTTCGCTATTGGAGAAGGACGGCAGTAAAAGCAATGACTAGGAGATACTTATTTTTCTTTAACATTGTTACACTCTAGAAACTGCCAAATTAATTGACTATGCAACAAAACCATATCATCGCACCCATTATACTTGCAAACCAATCTAGATTTATACTTATGATTAAAGAAATCAAATTTAAAAGCGACTATTACGTACTTCTATCGAACAATTCAAGAAGTTGGTTTGAGTCCAAATGTTTAGAAACCAGTAATTTCAATCAACAGGTGTTTGCCTGAACTATTGTCCACTATGGTTATTGTCAAATAGAAATAATTAACTCTCAACAAGTAAAGATATATTAAAGAGATAAAATAAACATTTGGATTCATCTGACTTATTACTGTGAAAATGCTACTGTTAGCATCACGCTGCCAAAAGAACTAAGGTGGAATATCAAGGTATTTCAAAACACAAGTGCATGCTTGAAAAACTAATTTCACTCCTCAAATCAACACCGACTAACCTGATGGTGCAGAAGTTGGTGACAAATCAACACCGAGAAGATCCTGTAGAAAATCACCACCAGAAGAGCTAGGTGCAGGGACATCGTCTGAACTCAGGTCAAGTAAATCTGGAATAGGAGCTGTAGCGGGTTTAGCAATTCCATTTGGAAGATTAGAGGGTGCTCCAGAAGAGGTTGAAATAGCTGTTGGCAAGGAGCCAGCCCTCCTTCCACTGAAAGTCACCTCATCCAAAACTGGCATCCTTTCAACCAATGCAGATCTGTACAAATTCATTCATCAGCTTTGTAATTCACAACTATGCTATGATGCAGGAAACCCTCTAACGAAAGCAATGAGGTAAAAATACAACACGAATTTTTAATCATATACCTAATGTTTTGATGCTTCTGAAGAATACGATTAAATTCTATAGATCGCTGCTGCAGCTCAAGCACAAGGTTTCCTTTATTTTGGACTATTATACCCTTAATCCTCCTGAGATAGCAATCCATGAAAATTTATTATCTTTTTCATGTCATATAAACAAATAAGAAAATTTTCAATTACTTCATGAAGGAACTCCACAATAATTAGAACGTCAAACTAATTTGCCAAGATATAAATTCAACTGAGATTGTGTTATGCCTATAAAATGTTCTTTTTAACCCATAGGATGAGGTAAGAAGCAGGTAGAAACATATAATAGTGCGAAGATGAGTGAGATAAATGATAATTTGCAGGTTGGCAAGCATCAACATACTCTGAATAAGAAGGAAAACGAGAAGAGAGCTTTAACAGAGCAATCAGGGCCATTGCTTTAGTAGTGAGATCTGAAGTATGACGCTTAATAGCAACCTCTACGGCATCCACAGCATCACACTCTGTTACCTGCTTAGGAAATAAATTTAACTGAAAACTTTCAAAAAGCATTCATTAATGCAGACACTGAAAAGAGAAAAGGATCCAGACATGGAGAACTTTCAGCTCAGCATATATCATGTTAAGAATCTAATTAGTTTGAGAATTGTAACGAAATTATTTGATCCCAAGGAAAAGACCCAGAGTGACAAAGAACTACATTGCTTAACACCCATTAATACATATGATTAGAAGCAAACTCAAAATATTTCAACCGGAAAAAACATAAAAATACCTAGACAAGATGCTTTGAATAAAATTAGAAGGTACTTTACAATGCCTTGTCAAAAGGGGAATTGAATGATTCCTTGCCTATTTCTACATCTGCAAAATCACATTACCCGTAACCCAAAATCAATGCCATACTTGGTCAAGATTACTTTGATTAATCTGTAAAATAGATTTAGCTAAAATTTATTTGATTGTTATAAATTACCACTAAAATTGAAATTCCACAAGAAAAACCTAGAAAATTCACTATTTGATGAAAGCCAAAAAAAAAAGGGAAAATAGTTGCATGTTCTTTACTACCAGTTAACAAATGACTTGAATTCAATTTGATAGCACACAGGATGAGCATCGAAGTAATGAAAATCTTTGCAGAAAAGGTCCTAATCAACATTCTTCAATTAGAAGTTTCCCCCAGCCTGGCTGTTTTCCCCTTTTTTCTTGAGATATAGAAGTGCAACATGACTAAAGACTAGCATGTAAACAATTTCATGAATAAGGATACACTTACAATTATTGGGTCTTCAATATCAAGCATCCCAACATTATTCACCAACATATCACCATATTCACCAATACACCAAACTGCCACTCGAACAAGAGTTTCCTGATAAAATATCAATGTGCATTTGAATAATTAAGTAGATAAGCATATTAAATTTAGATATATAAAATCCACCATGAGAAAAATAAAGAATACCTGTTCTGTTGATGTTAGGAATGCTCTGTACAGTGCCCTGACTGTATATCCATGGAGGTCAGAAGCATTAGATATGACAACAATAAGGACATGCCAGACTTCATCTTTCACAAAATTTCCAGCCTATTAAGCAAAGGATAGATGTTAGTACTCTTGGAACAAAATAGTTTAATAGAAACGTTGAAAGAGCCAAGAAGATAAAGAAAAAAAAAAGTGCCATTATACCCAAAAATGGGAAAAAATTAACCTCCCTTTTTCACTACTAAATATTTTGTCATATAAAAAAGTACACATCCAGCAGATCAAGGAGATTCATGCACCACGAAAAGGTAAAAGAACAAGCATTTGATTAGTTGCTTGAATGTTTGTGCCATTATCCCTTTTTTTAATTGAAAATCATCAAAAAAATGCAAAAACATTGACACATAGCGAAGTGCGAGTATAGTAGACGGTAAGATGAACCATTACTGACTAAACACCTCAATTCCACACTTTTTGGTAAATTGTTGCCTTCATATGGTTTCTACATGCAGTAAACAGTGACTAAATACCAATTTGTCTCAGGAAAGTGTTAGCTTTTCTATTACGCTTCAGGTCCAAAAACCATTGACCACTTTTCTGGATCCAACAGTAGTCCTCAACAAGTTAGTGTTTGTGGTGGCTTGAAGTCTTACAACATTAAGTCGTGTACTCACACACAAAACATTGCATGATCATTAATCAAAGATTGAAATGGCATGGGTAATGTGATAAAGAAGTTTATAGAAAACGTAATGTTCAGCAACACCTACTAGCAGCAAAGACTGAGATGGATGAGACTCAAAGAATAAACAATATAGTAGCAAAAGAGAAACTTGGACAGCAATGAATTAAGTGGAATTTGACAAATGAAACATCTTTATTCCAATCATATGGTGATTCTATGAAAGACAACACATACCTCAGAAAGAACCTTGAGCATTTGATCAATGTACCAAGTCTTCTCTGAGGAAAACCTGAGGGATAAATATAATTGTTAATTGACAACAGAATGTTACAAAGTAATTCCAAATTAGTCTTTCAGCATATCCTCGGTCAACAGAAAAATTCTCTGATATACCAGAAGAACATACCATCCAATATAACGAAATGATAGAAGGAGCATCTATTAATCTAAGCAATTTATTAAAATTTACCATATCAAATGGGTTGTGTGCAATAACTGCTTTCTGCAGTAGAAATAACCAATCATTTTAAACGGTCCTAAAAATTGAGGTTGGACAAAAGAGTATGCACAGCATATACAGCGACATACAAGCACACATGCATACATGAAATTACTGAGGCAAGAAGAGAAAGCATAAAGATGACAATTACAGAAGATATAGAATACAAAAGAAATGTTGAAGTAGCACTTCTCATGTAACTAACAAATAGTATAACATACTTTTCAACAAGGGAGCAAATCTTGGCAGTAAGATCTCCCTTAAATTCTTGATCGCTTACTTCCAAATATTCAATTAGCTCTTTTATCAAGGGCTTTACATTGTTTTCATTCACCAGCATGTACAAGAGTTCAAGTGCCCTTTTCCGAATTGAAGCATCTGAATCCTGGACAAGGAAATGTCAAATCAAAAACTTTTCAGTTGCACATGAGAAAAATCAGTTTTTGACAACGGAACTTCAGAATCAGATCAGATTCCACATCAAAAGCAATGGAAAAAATGCTGGAAACTATTTTTATTGTTCAGAGTACCAAGGATATCTACCCAGTTCATCATCCAATCTAACCCTGACCCAAGCCCAAGGGATGGTTGTGAGAATTCTTATATCTCCTAAAATAAAATCACAACGAATCTGTCTAATTATCAAGCAAAAGTCAAGAAGAACAACCAACCACAAAAAATCATAACAGTCACATCACATGCAAGACAACTAGAGGGTTCCCTAAATAAAAAATAAGGAGAAGAGAGAGAGACGACAACAGGGTCTTTATCCTTAAGGGAAACAATAAGAGATCAAACGAAAAGAGAGAAATTGTTATCGCTGCTTTAGCAAGTGATAAAAGAGTTTTTAATTCCCTCCCGTATGGTGTTAGCCAAGAACAAATAAATACCAGAACCAGATACTTAGGATAGACAAAAGGAAAGCAAAAGCAAACCCCTTGGGTACTGCTTGAGCAAGAACTTCCATCAGAAGCCAATTGAGAATTATCAGAAACAAATTTAAATATCTTCAGATACCTTTACGCAGTCCAAAATTGTTGCCCTGTGCCTCTGCACTGCTTGAGCATCCAACGTTGTAGCCCTCATAAGCATGTTTAATGCAACATATCTGGAATACAGGCGAGGTTCAGTTGCACAATATAGTAGACAAAGAAATATGTAGAAAGGGATATGAAAAAATCAAAATAAGATTTCAAAGAAAATACCTGATATTATTGTCACGATTAAACAAGAATTTCCCCAAGATATTTACAGCAAGCACACGTAAGCCACCATCATCTTCAATGCTCATGATGGTTTCAACACATTCATAAAGAATAGCATTTCCTGCATTTTTATTTGACTCGGTTTTTGTTGCCACCTAAGGAAAGAAAATACAAGAAAAGTAAACAATGAAACATTACCGTAAACCATGAAAGGAGTTATCCAAAACATTTTCAGTTTCTAATTTCACTGGCAGAAATCAGCCTTAGGAGCAATATCCAAAATACCCAATATAGTATACCATCTTGTCAACTAACATACTTCGAGTAATTTCATTAAGATATATTAATGAGCAGAAGCAATAATAGAGTGGAATGTATGATTTATTCTCCAGAAAACATTTTTAGGACTTTGGACATATTAAGAAAAATGATAGGTCAAGGAAAAAACATCACTACTGACCTGGGCAAGTATGTCAGTCATACGGTCACTGGCATCAGCATCTCCCTGGCCCAATATCCGCAAAAGCTTAAGTAATCTTATATGAAGGTAAGGATCAGTGATGCCAGAAATGTCATACTCAGGTGAATACGGACTGTTTACTATATCCCTCAGAGTTCTGACCAAACCTTCTGTGCACTTCTGCAATAATTATAAAATAAGCTACCATCAAAATTACAAAACTGACTGCATTATCCATTTTTGAAAAAATTCTTCCCTCAAAAATTAAAAATATGGTTCAACCCAATATTTACACGATAAAGGAGCCCTATTTTTGCTCAACTCCAAAGGTCTAACTAGTTCATAAATCCTATAGAAAACAAATTGGAAAATGAGCCTGAAGATCTTAGTATAAATTGAAGGAAATAATAACCAACTGTTTAAAAAAAAACACCAGTAAGCTTGATCCTTTCAATCCTTTTTATCATAACCACTCTTCTTCCAGAAACAGAACAAGAGGACTGGTGGTAAGTAGACAGCTCTGCTTGCATTGGGTGCTCCAAAAAATACCAAAGCAGGTACTAAATATTTACAACTTTATACAGGAGCATACAAGTAAAGCAAATAATTCATGAACTCCGTAGTGTCTTTCAGATGCTATAGCTATGAGCTGTAGAGCTCATAAGGTCAAGACCAGTTTACCTTTCTAAAGTATTCAAGGGCTTCTGAACTGACTTTACATAGATCTGCACAAAGTTGAACTCCTGTTATCAGGACCCCATGATGCTTTTCTTTAAGTAGGGAAGCGGCACAATTGATAAAGTTTTCAGCCAGGTCTGGAACTTTCTTTATGATCCGTATGGTGCACAATGTTGCCTACAACAAGAGTCAAGAGCTCTTAAAGATTGCAGGCAGATCACTGAAGAAATTGACATATATATAACCTAAAAATTATCAACAAATGCACATTATGAGAATTCATAACCAAAGCCACTTTGCGCACACGGGCAGGAGGGGAGGGATATGGAAGTGGGAGGCCTGTTTAATTGAATCAATCCTCCAATAGAAAAGTGATATTGCAGTTGAACCAATTTAGAACATTGAAAAAGCGATCATAGAATGGTTGGCAATGATCATTAGATGTCTTTCCCTCCCCATCAAACAAGAAAATTGATGTTGGGTTTCTTGGAGTCACACATCAGACTTAATAGTTTCAATACGTTAGCATTTTTCCCTTGAATGGTTTTATGCTGTAAATTCTTCTGGTTAAGAAATATAGGCAGAAAAAATATCCAGATTTGATAAAAGTAGCTGCCATATGAATGGTGCAGAATATCATTGAACGAATATCACACTATACAGATGGCATCTCAGTTTTGCAGTATCCAGTACTTAATCATCAGTTTACACTTTTAACCTTTTAATTGACAAAATTATAAACGCATTGTTGCAAAGAAATAAAGGGCACAAACAGAAATATTAGAAGTGCTCAACAGAATAACCCAAAACTTTCCAACTCCTGCAGAAGAGGACAGAGAAGTTATCATTTAAGAGGGATACTCAGCATTAAGCATAAGAAATTCAAAAAGTCTGGAGTCCAGTGGCCTCCATTTTCCTTCTTTACTTCACATCTATATGTGATGAACATACCTTTGAGTTAAGAATAGGACACACTTACTTTCTTCCTGATATTTGGATCTCGAAACTGCAGCAATCTTTCTACTTCAGGTGCAAGATCACGGGCCATTTCTGCTGAACAAATATTACCCAGTGCACAAAGAGCAAGTCCTACAATGTACTGGTTTGAATGGTTCAGATCTCTGCCTATAAGTTAAGGTTCCTGCAAGTAAAGCAAATATCTCCATTTTCTTATTTTTACACTTGTAATACAACCCTATCAGGCACAAGAATATTAACCCAGAACAGAACTGATAAAAGGGAAAAGGAAATGGGAACAAAATAAGCTTGAGAAGAATCCACGCAAAAGATACTGCTTTAATGAGTTTGTGACCAACATGAGAACTTCTTGTCTTTCATCAAGAAGCAACATAAGACCAAGATATCCTATCCTCTTCTCTGGAAATCCAGCAGATGCAATCAACTTCAAGCACTCCATTTGGCCAAAATGAGTGGGATATCCAAGCATCTGAATGAACATGAGTTTTGCCAGGTTACGGTGCCTATAATCTTGATCATCTTCATTAATTGAAGCACGAATAGCAGCACACTCTTTCCTTACAACAGCACGTTCTTCTGCTGCAGTTTTGCATGCACGTATAGCCTGTATCATGTCCCTGCATTGGAGAAGTAAGTTTAAACCATTTTCAATTAATATGTATATAAACTACATGTGCATTTTCTATGCCTGCCATTTTACAAAAAGTGTGTCTAGGTGCAGCAGGCATGCACCTCACCTAAAAGGGTTCGAGGCACTTTTGTTTGCTATCTATTGTTAAGGCGCAGGGTGCATGCGCACCTTTGTGGATGCCTTAACCATGCTACATATAATGCAAGACTAGAGACAGTAAGACTTGCGTGATGAAACCAGTCAACGTTTTAGTTGCCATCTATATAATAGTACCTCCTAACAACGATGCTATTTAGTGCATCATTTAATATTATCAACATTTCAAAAAAAGAAGATCAAGCTACTTTCAAACCAATTATTAAATGGGTATGACACATTTCTACAATTTCATTAATAGTTGCAAGTTGCAACTAACTCGAGATAATAAAAAGGAAAACAAATGATAATCAGAAGAACCAAATTATGAAAACCCCAAACAGGCTAACAGATTACACTTAGCTCTAAATACATACGCAATCATCTTTTAAGTTGCACGAACCACAACAGAACTCCCGAAATTCCAATCACGGTATTAAAAAAAACAGCTCTTTTAAATTTTAGTCACAACTCCAGTCCACTCAAATAAACAAACTCATGAGTTGTTGATCTGATCTTCAAATTAAAAGGAAAAAGGAGAAGTAAAAGAAGAAATGGGTAACAGTAGGAATTGGTGCTCACCTTAGACAAGTACCGAAAGAAAAAGGATTCATGATCGTATTAAGATAGGAAGCTCTAGTAGAGAGGTCGACACAGATGTAATAGAAACTAGACCAAATGCTGCAATTAAATCGATCACCAAAATAGCACTATTCAGAATTAAACCGTACTGTTTTTTTTTTCTCTTTTAGCAAGCTTAAAGAATGTGAAAGTGAAGATCCAAATGCTGGAATTCGGAGATCTAAGAAAGAGGAAGAAACGGAGAATTGGATCTGAGAGACCGAGAAAACGGAGTCTCTTTTTCTACCTGAGAAAAATGGGAGCAGAGCGGTCAAATTGGCATTTGTAAGTCCAGTCAGTCGTAAATATTGGGTTAAATTTGCAAGGGGGATATTCGGCTTATTTATTGGTTGGACGTGACATGGCAGGATTTCATTGGACAGTTAGAGAGATTTGTTTGTAGTAATTAAGTAACGGCTTTGCAGCCAAGTTTTAAAGCCCCACCATTACAACTAGGCTTCGCTGTTTAATTTTGTTTAATATAATATTAACTTGAAATATTCTTTTAATTTGGTGTATCAACTTCAATATTTTTTCTTAATTTGATAACTAATTATCTTTGTTTAATTTAGTTTTTTTTCTTATTTCATACTTGACTTGTTTTTTTTTCTAATTTAGTACTTAAACTTATTAAACGATATATAAAATTACATCAATATATTAACAATGTTTTTCTAGGAAGTAACAATAATATTCAAAATGTATCATCATAAATGACATGAAAATTTTTATATTTTAAATGTTTAATTACTTTTAGTTTATTTTATTTTAAATTTTATATTTAACTTAGTGAATTTCTTTTATTTTGAGTTTTTAAAACTCTTATTTTCTTCTTCAGTATTAATTTGTGAAGAACGATTCAAAGCACAATTTGTAACATGAATTACCTCCTATAGTGATAATATTTTTATGGAATTAAGAGCTTTGTAAAGATCAAGCCATGTTTTAAGCATGTAAAATATTTTGAATCGTTCTTACCAATAACAATCAAAGTAATCTCAACCTCAATAAAAACTAAACTTTGAGCATATTGTTTAATGCAACAGAAGAAACTCCATGTAGCAGTCCGGTTTAGACCCTAATCAAAATAGTGGTTTTGAGACCACAAATCCGAGTTTGAAAAATATTTTAATATTATTTGTCCAAGCTTTAGCATGATATTTGATATGTGTGAATTTTCCGTGAGTTAATTTTACCGTTTGTGTGCTTAATTTGAAAAAGTGACTTTCTAATTGTTAAAGTACCTCTTAGCTATGGTTTCTTAATTTTAAAGCCCTTAAATTGAAATTAAGCCTTTATGGAGGGAAATGGGCGGCATTAGGCATATATTATATAGTTTTCATATTATTTCTTTAAGGTTAAATTGGTAATTGTAAAATAATTAGTAATAAAAAAAAAACATGAAATAAGCTTGCATGTGTTCATCTTTACCGAAACTTGAAAGAAAAAGAAAAGAAAAAAAATAGTTCTTAGGGTTCGGCCTTGTCCAAGCTTGATTAAGGTATGTCTTTATCTCGATTTTTGATAATTTTTATGTTTTTGAGATCGTTGCTTCGAGTACTAGTTAGCCCATGCTTAAATTTTCGGAATTGATAATGAATTTGAGATTTGCCATTGTTGATAGCTTGTTGTTTTTTGTGGTTTGATGATGAAAAATAAATATGTGTTGATAGATTATCATGTTTAATTAAGTGATTTTTAGTAAAAATGCCTATTTAGGATTAAATTGCGAATTTTGTAAATTGAGGGGTCTAAATGTGAAATAAATGAAATAAATGGGCTACTATGAACCTTAGTAAAATTCAGCTATACTTGAGTTTGGTGAAATTTTGAATATTTTGAGTTTTGTGAAATAGAGATAAATTGTGAAAAATGTGAAATGTTAGGGGCTAAAGTGCAATTTGCCCATTTATGTGTTTATGAATGAATTTGAATGAATATATGAATAAACAAGTTAAATTTGTATTAATTTAGATCAAGAAAAGAGGAAATCAGATTTGAACCAGAGGAAATCTAAAGTTATCGAATAGTCGCTCCGGTCTGTTCGTATACATACGAGGTAAGTTCATAAGAGAATAAATGATGTTAAATTGAATGTATTTATTTATTACATAGTTGAATTAAATTTTATGTATGTATAACTACTTAGCCGAATAGAATTTAACATAGAATGATCTGTTACAAGCATGAAATGATCGAGTTACGACGTCCGAAAGCCTCATACGAACCTTAGGAATAGTTAGGATACATATGTCATGACATAGGATTCCGATATGTAATTTCGTGTAAGACCATGTCTGGGACATTGGCATCTATTTGAGATTTACATGTAAGACCATGTCTAGGACATCAGCATCGTATATGATTTCGTGTAAGAACCTGTCTGGGACAATGGCATCGATATGTGATTACATGTAAGACCATGTTTGGGACGTTGGCATTGTACGAGCTTTTTGACTATCCAAGTATCCTTATTGATTCCAAATCGTTCAACGGGCAATATCGAGTTAAGACCGAATGTGAAAACGAGCTAAAAGGTTCAAGTACGTACGAAGTTAATTGATTATGAAATTAAGGTAAGTATAGTACTTGAGATGGAGATATGAAATTTGCTTGATAAAAGAGTGAATTATATATGTTAATGTAATTGTTCATATCCGGCTACATGACATTATAATGTTAATGTTCATGTGATGATATATGAATTTGCAAGTATGACAAATGCATATTGGTTAAGGTTTGCTTGATTCGGCCTAGTTTTAATGGAATTATGCAGGTCATTGAAATGATTTATTTGCTTATGACTTACTAAGCTATTCAAGCTTACTGTGTGTTTGTTCATTCATTGTTTTATAGATTTTGGAAAGCTAGATACGAGCTCGAGGATCGTCAAGGAAAGTCATTACACTATCGATATCTATTTTGGTACTTTGAAAGAAAACTTATGATTATGACTTATGACATGTATAGTCTAGCTTAATATGGTTGGTTTTGAACTATATATATATTTACATAGCCATGCGAAAATGGCTTGATCAAGTTATTCAAGTTGGTATATATATGTGTGGTATTTGTTTATATGGTTTGGTTTGATTAATAAGTTAGTTTTAGTTGATGGATGAACATATGTGGTATTGCTTATATGCATTTGGTTATGCCTTAGACTTAGTTTGGGAATTAAGTTTTAAGGTATACTCATAATGGTTTGATTATAATATTAGGGCTTATGTGTATTCGATCATAGTCTAAGATTATTTTGGAAGTGTGTTTTATGCTATAAACCGTGTGGTGGATGGATATTGGTTTCGGCAATATGAAGTATTATGTAAGAATTTATAATGTGAATTGGCATGAGTTAATATGATGAGTTTGCATTGAATGTGAATTGGCTATATAGGTTTGGTTGTTAAATGACAATCGAGGAAAGTGTTTCAGGTTAATTTTGCTAGCCGAATTAATAAGAAGTAAGTTGATTTTGTGTGATATTTGTTACAATGCATAATATGTGTTATAAACATGATTAGATTCGACATTTGTACTTTTGAATTAGGATGAATTGGTTTGATTTCATGATTATATTATAAACATGTTGTATTGATTACATTATTAATTAATAAAGTGAATTAAATGCATGTTTATATCCGGCTAGTAATAGGTTTAATTAATAATTTATGCCTATGAAGTCATTGGTTATAAAATGATCAATTTTGTTATGATTAAGATATGACATACTTTAGCTTATGAATGGATGGCATAATTTGTACTATCTATGTGGTTAACGTTGATAGCCGAATAAACAAGGAACAAATTTGCTAAGTGTGTATAAATTTTGGCATGATGATTAGCCTATAATGTTATTATGGATGATTCTGCATTGGGGTTTATTATAGCTATATTTTTTTATGATGCCTTGCGCATATTTCAATAAAGCTAAATGTACATAGAATTATGTTATAATATTAGTTAAGGTTTTATAAGTTAATGATTTTATAACCATGTGATACGGATTGGTATGATTGTTTATGTGCTTAGTTTGTTTAATGAAACATACATAGTTTTAATTTAAGTGTTTGAATATCAAGGATTTAATGACCATATTGTTTTAAAAGAATTAAATTAAATTATGAATGCATGTTCTGGTCTGTGTTTTGTTCGGTAATGCCCCGTAACCCTAATTCGGCGATGGATATGGGTTAGGGGTGTTACACTCCAAATAAATGTAATAACTCTTACCATTAAACTCTTTGTCATCTAACACATGTCAATCATACATTAGCTATTTTTGTTCCCTTATGAAAAACTAACATTAGGGCAATTTCTATAACATTTTACAAGTTTAGATACCAAATTAGGAAAAAAGTGTTAAGTTCAAGTACTGAATTAGGCCAAAAAAGCTAGGTAACCACTTAAGAAAAAGAGTCACGTTTAAGTATCAAATTGGGCCAAAAAAACTTAGTTTCAAATTAAAAAAAAAAGTGTCAAGTTCATGTATCAAATGTTATATTTTTAAGGGTTTTTTTTCTTTTTGTTGTTGTTCAAACTATGAAAATTCATTGAAAGCAAAGGAATTACATAGATAAATAAGTTCAGTTGTAATACAAAATACCAATTTATCCGACATGAATAAAATATTGTTTCTTAGCAATCCAATCAACTTTTTGATTATTAGGTCAAATCACACTGCTAAAAAGAACATTTAAAACACAAGAAACCATCAAGAGGATATTGAAGATAAATGTTGAAACTTCCAAAGAAGTTGAAATCTTTCTATTAAGCATTTTGATTGTATAAAAGCAATTTGATTGAATGATGACATGTTGCCATCAATGTAACACCCCGATAATCAACCTGATCGTTGGGTCCAAGCTACAATGTGTCACATTCATTGTCGGAGAAACTACAATCAACTACATTTGATTTATACCAATAAATGGTTAAATTCAAACAATACATACATATGATACGATATACATTCATTTTTGGGTTGTACATGAGCTTATGGAAGCTTTATTGCAAACCCGAAGTCAAATTAGGACCAAATTATAAAAATTTTAAAATATCAGGTTGATGTAGTGGCGTTGAGGTTTCTTATTGCGACGCAACATACTGACTTGATCTCATCACAACATTAAAGGACTAACATCACGACATGTCCCTTGTTTTACAAAAAACTTCAATTTGGTACCTATTTAACTGATCAATACAATTCAATACGCTCAATACCAATATTCAAAACCATTAATACCATTTCCAACATACATTCTCAACATATCTCATCACACACACACACACATATATATATATATATGTATATATTACTTAAACCTATTTGCTAACATAGGCACTTGTGCCATTCAATATTCATTTACACAATTGGCATATGCATTTCCCGTATAAACCATAAGTATGCCAACTTTTTATACAATTCATCAAGGTATTATATTCACATATGCAAATTAACTATTTAGCCATTTTTATATTACCATTTTAAGCTTCAAATATAAATATAACTATCTATTATATCAACAATTTGATTTAGCCTAAGTATATTATGTTTAACAAACAAAAAGACTTTACAAACATTGATGAGTTAGGGACACTTGGCTGGATGCCGGAATTACTACTCGGGACCTCTAGATGTTTCTATACCTACACAGGGAAAAAACAAACCATACGCTAAGTAATAATGCTCAGTGTTATTTCCATGACTCAAGTAAATATAACATAGGTTACAATCATTTGCATACAATCAATTTGAATTCTAATGTCAACCAATATATATATACAACTCATGCTAAATCTCATTCAATGTAATAGAATATATGTGTATATATAAATATGCCAATAAGTACTAATGCATCATTTGAACTATCTAAATATTAGATCAATTAACAAAGCTAAATGAACTTAACATATCAATGCCATTAAAGCTACAAATCTATTCAATGTTCAACATTTGATCATAACACATTTCATTTCCGAATCAAATTCATTCATTCATCATTTATCTATATCGACCATTAACCTACTGCCAAATGTAGTGGTAGTTTTAGTACATTTTAGCACTTAAATAGCTTTTTTTTGTAGTTTTATGTTTAATTATAACATTTTCAGCTTTTGTAGTTTAGATTTAATTATGTTCAAAATAAACATTTTTACACAAGAATTGATGTTAGTTAACCTATTAGGCTAATTCAGGCCTTAGGTAGTTTTATATGTTTAATTGAGTGTGCAGGATGTGTATTTAGCAGCCCAACAGCCTTATGGATAACACTTGAGGGTAGCACAAGTTTCCCGAGATGCAACACATGAAATCGAAACTCCAAGTTAAAAATAACGGTATCGTGTCGTGACACAGGTCTAAACGTGGGAGGCAAGAATCGAAAAGGCTAAAATCGTTCGTGCAATCAATATTTTTCGAGATTATGGCCTGTAATAGACCTAATTAGGCTTTCTAAACATCCCTATAAATAGAAAGGTTATTGCTAATATGTAAGCAAGCCTCTAGGAGCCGTAGTTAGTAGATTTAGGTTTTAGTTCTTTTTATTTTCCATTTCGACATACTTTTTTTCTTTTTGACTAGGTTCAACCGAACCTAAGTCTTTTCTTTTAAAGTATTTAGCAGTTTTATTTCATTGTTCTTTTGCAAACATCAAGATTAGTTAACTATCAAGAGATTTTGCAACTCCGAGCACATTTGTTTCAATAAACTAAGCAATTTCTTACCCTTTCTCTTACTTTAATTTATTTTTGTTCTTTTAGATGTTAAATTAAATCTAAGAGTTATGGTGTCTAGATCCATGAGGGAGATTAACAGTGGGTGTTAGAGTAGTTAACGGAGGAAGGCGGGTTTTCCATAAGGGATTAGTGTAACACCCCTAACCCTTATTCGTCGCTAGAACAGGGTTATAAAGCATTACCAGGCCCTACGGATTAAATATGAACATTTCACAAACTTTTATTATGTAAATCAAGAATAAGTTATAAAACACTCATATTGTCCCTTAAATGGACCCTTGAGGCCCAATATACACCTTAGAAGTGAATCGGGACTAAACCGGAAACTCAAAGAATCTTTCACGAAATTTTAAAATTTTCCAAGATGCAAGAGACACACGCCCGTGTGGTCAGGTCATGTGGCTCACACGGCCAAGTCACACACCCGTGTCTTAGGCAGTGTGGTATTTAAAGTTGGGCACACGATCGTGTCCCTAGCTCCTATAACTCTTTGACTTGCAATACATTAAGAGCAGTGGCCACATGGCTAAGTCACACACCCGTGTGCTAGGCCGTGTGAAAATTTCTGAGCATTATGTTTTGAATTTTTAAGACATAGAGGACACACGGCCAGAACACACGCCCATGTGCTAGGCTGTGTGCCACACATGGCTGAGACACATGCCCAAGCCTCTACCCGTGTGGACAGATTAAGGCTATTCCCAAGCCTTATTCCTTACCCAGTTTCACCTTCCACCTACATAAACACTTAAACACATACCTAATCCAATACAAAACATTTAAACCAAGCCAAAACTAAGTCATATACATGATATTTCATCACATGTAACTACTATATTAACATGTTTTACCAATTCATTCATCATACCAACACTTACAATCCATACATATATTAGTTAATATGAAACATAATCAAAATGTAATTTCTAATATTTACACAACCATTTCAATCCTTATACATGCGATATAAAACATAGTATGTTTAGTAAAATCTACCAGTAAATTGGATAGTGTGATTTGATATGTTGATCCGATCTTCCAAACTTCTTGAAAATCTACAAAGAACATAAAACAACACAAGTAAGCTTAATAAAGCTTAGTAAGTTCAATAGATTAAACATTGATCTTACCGAACTTAATATAATAAACTAAATTGTAAATAATTCATACATTCTCCCTTTCAAATACACATAAGTCATTGAACACATTTCATTCAAATCAAAATCATTAATAATCAATATATCTTTCAATTCATTCACTTAGGTCTTTTAACAATTCTTACTGAATTGATGATCGACTTACGAATATGAGTACATCATTTTCTTTGTGCCATAGTCCAATTATGGTCTTTCACATACATTGCCATGGCCCAGCAATGGTCTTACATTCATAGTGCCATAATCTAGTTATGGTCTTATTATCAAAATGCCATAGCCCAACTATGATCTTACTTATAAATACTGCCATGGTCCCACCATGGTCTTACGTTTAAAGTGCCATAACCCAGTTATGGTCTTTTGATTAAAAAAGCCATAGCCCAGCTATGGTCTTACATATAAACATTGCCACGGTCCAACCATGGTCTCATTTGTCAATTCATCCATTGCTAAAACGATTCTACTTTATCCTGCGCTTTACTTGCTTTTAGACCCTAATGAAACGGTGGTTTCAAGACCACGAATCTGAGTCAAAAAAATATTTTAAAATTATTTTCTGTGTTTATTTTGTGTGAATTTGTGTCTGTGAAAATTTCGTGATTTAATTTTATCGTTTAGGTGTCCGATTAAATAAAAGGGTTTAATCGCGTAATTTGAAAATTTGCTAGTTTTGATAATAAGGACTAAATTGGTGTTGGCTTCTTGAATGGAAGCACTATTGATGCAAAAAGTCCATTTTTATATATGTATGTGCTAGTGTACGACATTAAATAATTTGAATACATTTTCCTTATTAAATATTTATATGTATATATATATATATGTTATAAAAGTAAATATATATATTTAAGTGTTTATATGATAAGTAGGCAAAATTAAGGTAGAAGAATACGTCCTTAATATATAAGTTTTGGCTATTAATTCATTCATGGTAAAATTGGGAAACTAGTTATTAAGTTATAATAACATAAAAATGAAACATAAAAGAAAACATTAGCTTATATTATTCTCTTCACCGAAACAAGAAATAAAAATAAAAGAAATGGAGGAGCTTAGGTTCGGCCATCCTTCCAAGCTCGATTCAAGGTTCGTTCTTTGTCGGTTTTTGATAATTTTTACGTTTTTGAGATCGTTGCTTCGAGTACTACAAAACCCAAGCTTTAATTTTTCATTTTGATGAATATTTTGAATTGTGCCATTGTTGAGAGCTTATGATTTTTGTTGTTTGATGATGAATTATGAAAGATATGGATTGGGTTAATATATATTGTAAAGGAATTTTTGATGATTTTGAGTAATTAGGACTTAATTGTAAAAATAATAATTTAATGGACTAAAATGTGAAATTGATGAAAAATATGGGCTTGTATGAATCTTAGGAAGATTTGGCCTAAGCATACTAAAGTCAAATTTTGAATATTTTGTGTTTTGTGCAAAATGGACTAAATTGTAAAAAGTGTAAAATGTTAAGGGTAAAATGGTAATTTACCCATTTATGTGTTTTTGGACTAAATTGAATAAAAATATGGTTGAATGAGCTTAATTTGAATATGTTTAGATCATGAATCAAAGAAATCAGATATGGATCGGGGATATACGAAAGTTGTCGACTAGCTGCCCGATTCTATTTTGTATCGTCCGAGGTAAATTTATAAGTAAATAGACATGTTTATTGATAATTTAATGTTATATTTACATGCTGATATGAAATGTCAAGATTAAAATATGCTATGGCCAAATATGTTTAAATTGGGCTATGACACTTCCGAGTTCGATTCGACCGAGATACGACGTCCGAAATCCCCGTATGAACCTTAGGAATAGCTAGGATATGCATGTCATGACATAGGATTCCGATATATGTGTACAAGTAAGACCCTGTCTGGGACAGTGGCATCAATATGTGATTACATGTATGACCACGTCTGGGACGTTGGCATTGTACGATATGTGTGATTATCCGAGTGTCCTATCCAATTCTGAGTGGTTCATCGGGCAAATATGATTTGTGCTCGAGTGTGTATAACGAGCTAAATGGCTAAGTATGAATCATCTTATTGTGCACTTAAAATAAGGTAAGTGAGTAAGTTGATACTTATTACAAACCATGTGTAATGCCAATAAGGATTATATGTGGAATAGATAAGTGTATTCGGCCTAGAGATTATTTTTGAATGAGTTTCCATTATATGCATCTATGATTATGAGTATTCGGCCTTGTGAATATTATTGTAATTATTTTGTGATACACAAGCTTATATAATTGTGTGTACATGAACTAAATTCTTGTTAATGTCTATTTGGCTTTGGAAATTAAAAGATAAAATATTAATTTGGCTATATGAGCATTCAGCCAAGGTGATGTTTAGGAATGAATATATATATTTAAAATATGAGCTTACATGTGTTGGATTTAAATGTGCTATGATAATATAATTTGGTGTAGTTTAATTAAGTTGATAATATTATTGAGTTGTTTATTTGCTTATGACTTACTAAGCTATGATGGCTTACTCTTTATATTCATGTTTACTTGTTTTATAGATTTTGAATTCAAGTCACGAGCTCGGGAATCGTCAAAGAAGCTTATCACACTATCGATTGTTTTCTTCGGTATTTTTATAAGCAGAATTTTGAATATATGGCATGTATAGGTTAATTTATATTTAGTTATGTTTGAAGTGGTGTATATAATGTGCCATGCGAAAATGGCTAATCTAATACATAAGTATTTGATAATTTTGGTTATGGTTCTTATGTGTGCTAAGCTCGATTTATATGTGTTCACTAAATGATGATATGGTTGCTTATGACTTTAGTGATTCAGACATGTTATATTTTTGAGGTGTGGTTGGTATAATTTGATAAATTTTAAGTGGATTACTTTGAGATATTAGGGTATAATATGTGTGCTGTATTTGGTATGTGATATGATAAGTGTTTTATATGCTGATAATGGCTCTATATGTTAGGTTGAATTCAGTTTGGGGTTGACAATTTGTCAAACCTTTTAATCAGTATATTGTATGTACTTGCAGTTTGGACATATCTTATTAATGTTGATATTTATGCTAGGTAACAATTGTGTCACATGCTGTAATAGATAATGACGGTTAATATATAGGTACTAGGACATGTGTATATGAAATATTCGGTCACCTTGATTTAGCTGAAAATTTACTTACACTTCACTTGAGCATAAATGATTATATATATTAGATGTTACGTATGTGTATTTAAATATGTTCATGGTTGATTTTATTAAATGTGCAGGTTGTTTTTAACTTATGTATATTAGGTGTTATATAGCTAAAATTGGTATGGTAGGTGATGAATATTGCATGTGTCTTGTGATTAAATAGTCAATTATTCCATCATGTGTTTAATGTTAGATGTGACCGCTACCTTAAGGTTGATTGCATATTGATAAATGATAAATTATACATATTTTTACTTCATGTTTAGCCTATATTTTGGATGAATTATCATTAGATTTGTGAGAATTAGTGCTCTTAATCCTTCTATTTCATGTCTTATACTCAGGAGAGCATAGGGAAGAGAAAAGAACGAGAAACGGGCCAAAAACGGAGAAAATGGGCCAAAATGAGAAAACGACATGGCCCAGGGATTCACCACACGGTCGTGGCACACGGCCGTGCCACACAAGGTCCAACACGGCCCAGCCCCGACAAGCATGGCTAGGCTACACGGCTGTGCCACCCTCAACAGACCCACACGACCTCTTGTCAAAACCACACGGGCGTGTCCCTATCGTGAGGAAGTTCAATTCTACTCGAAAAAGGATACTTAGGGGCTAAGAAAGCCATTCTAAACTCTATATAAAGACCCTAAGAGGCAACTTAAAGAGTGTGCTTATTTCCCGCTAAGGGAATACTCTTTTTTCTCTGAAGAAGGAGTGCCGTATTTCTACCAACACAAGGAGTGAAAGCAAGGGATTACTCCAAGGAAAGCCGATTGATTCATCCCAGAAGCTAGAATTCTACATCAAGACAGAGGATCTCCCTAAATTCCTTCAGGGGTTTTTGGGTTCTTTATGTTTTGTTATCTTATTTCTTCTGAGATGTTTTCTTTATTAATTATGAACTAAACCCCTCAAATACTTGAGGGGGATGAAACCTAAGACAGATCTTGTTATTATTTATTCTTGAATTATATGATAAATACTTGAATTGTTCTTAATTATGTGTTCTTCATTCTTCATTTAATAATCCTAGGTATTACTTCAAGAACTTGATGTGCTTAGGCAGAGGAGCAAAAGTCCCTGTTTTAAGAGTAGATCTACCATAATTAAGCGGAGTTGCATGCAACCTTAAACATAGGTTGACATAAATCTGTCGGATTAGGGTCAAACCTAATAGGGGGATCTATAGATCGAATTAATACAACCTAAGGGTGTTAATTAATAAGAAAATTTTAATTAACCACCTAGGATTAGTTGTTCTTATCCTCGAAAGAGGTATTAACATAAGTTAGGGATCTCTACGGATCAAGTCAAGTGAAGAAATCATCTAGTTCAAGAAGTTAATAACAAGTGAAGTCTAGGTGGATTCTCCCTAAAGTATTGCTCATATCAATCAGCTTTTCCCCAAAGTTTTCCCCAATTTACTTTTTGTGCACTTTTAGTTAGTTTTAGAATTAGTTCCAATCAATCATCTTTTATTTTTAGGCTAGATAATAGAAAGGAAGTAAGTATTAGTACTTTTGGTTGCCTTGGGTACGATAACTCAGTCTTGCCACTAAACTATACTACTGTTCGATAGGTGCGCTTGCCTTTAATATCGTGATATTAGTTAGTTTTGGTGTGATAAGTTTTTATAAATTTTATTACTTAGTATCGCGAGCATATCAAGTTTTTGGCGCCGTTGCCGGGGAACTAAAATATTAAGAAAACTCAATTTCTATTACTTTAGCTATTACTATTTTTATTTATTTTCAGCTTTTATTTTTTTATTTTAATTTTCTTTGTTTTTTCCTTTCTAGGTATCTCTAGTTTATGACTAGAAGAAACCCAGGAGGACCATTACTTTTCGACGATGATTTAGAAGCGACAGTTTGTCGAACTCACTAAGAGATAAGAAGAAGTTTGGAATATCCAGAAGAAGGACAAGAAGAAGAACCTGAACCTATTGAAGAGATGGAAGCAAATCAGGATAATCAGCTACTTCCTGTAGTAGCTACAAATCCTGTTGAGCAAAATCCTACTCCACGTACTATGTATGATTATGTTAGACCTAATTTAGCAGGCACTGAATCTAACATTGTTAGGCCTACTATTGCTGCAAATAATTTTGAACTGAAACCTAACACTGTTCAAATGATACAGTAATTTGTTCAGTTTGATGGTTTGCAGGATGAGGATCCTAACTCGTATCTAGCCAATTTCTTAGAAATATGCAATACATTCAAAATAAATGGCATTTCTGATGATGCCATTCGTCTTAGGCTATTCCCATTCTCTTTGAGAAACAAGGCTAAACAGTGGTTAAATTCTCTACCACGAGGCTCAATCACTACATGGGAACAGATGACGGAAAAATTTTTACTTAAATATTTTCCTCCAGCTAAAATAGCTAAATTGCGAAACGATATCTCTTATTTTAAGCAGATGGATCTAGAGACACTTTACGATGCCTGAGAAAGATACAAAGATCTTTTGAGAAGGTGCCCTCACCATGGGTTGCCTTTGTGGTTACAAGTTCAAACCTTTCATAGCGGTTTGAATCCATCAACAAGGAAGATGATCGATGCGGCCGCCGGAGGAACAATCAACAATAAAACACTAGAAGCAGCTTATGAGTTTATAGAAAAGATGTCACTGAATAACTATCAGTGGCAAGTCATGAGGACAAAGCCGACAAAAGCTGCAAGAGTTTATAATATTGATGCTGTTACCATGCTTACTAACTAGGTAGAACTTTTAAATAAAAAGTTTGATAATTTTGTTGGTTCTACGCAGGCACATCCAGTGATGCAGTGTGACGCAATCCAGGGAAATATGTTCAATCGAAATTACTCCTTTTATGGACATGGCATGGAAACTGAGCAAACCAACTATATGGGTAACAATTCTAGACTTCAAAATAACCCTTATATTAATACTTATAATGCAGGTTGGCGGAGTCACCCTAATTTTTCATGGGAAGGACAAGGAAATCAAAGACAACCGCCTCCTCTAGGATTTCAACAGCCATCACCACAACAGGAGAAAAGCCGAACCTAGAAGAGATGTTCACCAAATTTATGGCCATGTCAGAAACCCGTTTCCAAAGTACCGAAACGGCACTAAGGAACCAGCAAGCATCTATTCAAGGACTTGAAACTCAAATAGGCCCGCTTGCCAAGCTAATCTCTAAAAGACCGCAAGGTGGGTTATCAAGCAATACTGAGAATAACCCCAAAGAATAACTTAATGCCGTAGATACGATAGATAATGAGGGGTTAACCAAAACCAACCCAGAGCCATGCAAGGAGCCTGTGGTAAGTAAAGGAAAGAATGAGGTAAGTTACAAAGATGAAATTACTAAAGAATTTAAACCTCGTATCCCATACCTGAACGCGTTAAAGAAAGACCGCAAAGATAAGCAATTCAGTAAGTTTCTTAAACTCTTAAAGAAATTACATATAAACTTACTGTTTTTTGAAGCAATTTCGCAGATGCCAAAGTACACAAATTTTTTAGAAGAACTTCTCACAACTAAAAGGAAGTTGGAAAAACTGTCCACAGTGGAACTCAACGAGGAATGCTCAGCTATTCTCCAAAATAAACTGCCAACCAAACTAAAAGATCTAGGGAGTTTTACTATTCCTTGTTTACTTGGTAGCCTAGACGCCAAAAATGCTTTAGCTGACTTAGGGGCTAGTATAAATGTCATGCCATATAAACTGTTTAAACAACTAGGTCTTGAAAAACCTAACCAAACCAAGATGAGCATTCAACTGGCTGATAAAACTATTAGGTTTCCTAAGGGAATAATTGAAGATGTGCTTGTCAAAATTGATAGATTCATATTCCCAGTTGACTTTGTTGTTTTAGACATTGATGAGGATAGCAATGTACCCTTAATTCTAGGGCGACCCTTTTTAGCAACCGCTAGAACAATAATTGATTTAGGAACAAGTGAACTTACACTACGTATAGATGATGACCAAGTTACCTTACAAGCTCGAAACTCGATTAAGACTGTTGATAATAATATAGTCACGAGTCATTGTAAAAACACTGAACTCACCACCCAACCTTCTGTGCAGGATACACTCCACATAAAGGCAACCCAATCACAGACAAGTCCATCCAAGGGAGATGCACCTAAAAAGTGAATGCTTCAGATTGAGGAACTAGATGAGTGGCTGAACTATCATGAAAAGCCCAAAGTATGCCAAACCAACCCAGAGCATCACCAAGACGACCCTCAGGTACAAACAAATCAATTCAAGGTAGGGGATAAGGTAATCTTAGGGGAAGACGATCCTCGAATCTTGAATTTAAAAAAGCATACAAGTGATACACCTTACTTCACGGTAATGAAAATCTTTCCCTTTGGTACAGTCGAGATAAAACATGAGTCACTCGGCACTTTCAAGGTAAATCACACTCGACTCAAATCTTACGTTGATAATGAAATTGTAAGCAGGATAGAAGAGTATCAACTCTTCAAACCACCGTGAACATACAAGCTCGAGCAACATCGAGCTTAAACTATAAATAAGCGCTTCTCGGGAGGCAACCCGAGCACTAACTTAGTAACTTTTCTTTTATTTTTGATTTTAGTATTTTTATGCATCAACTAACCCTTTTTAATGCAGAAATTTAGGACCACACGGCCATGCCCACGGGTGTGTTTCAGGCCGTGTGTACACTTTGAGCAGAGACACGGTCGTGCAACTTGGCTGTGTACAAGCAGGGTAAAATTTTCCCTAAGGCACAGGCTACGATAAATAGCCACGGCCGTGCGATATAGCCATGGCCAACATTGTCAATTCCAACATGGGCATGTGACCCCATACATGACCGTGTGAGAAGCAAACATTGAAGGACACGGCCGTGTGACACGGCCGTGTGCCTCAACACGCCCTCGCAACACTGACGTGTGTCTTGAGCCAGGCGCGCAAAAATCCTTGAGATTTTTGTTTTTTCCATTTTATTTTATTTTATATTTTTCTTTATTTGAATTTTAGTATTCTCAGAACTAGTTTATGTTATTTCAATTATTTTATATCGGTTATTTCCTAACGAGTAATTGTTCTAATCCTGAAATACCTAAAATCCCTTAAGTGCTATCGCAGTTTCAAAACCATGAGCTTCAAGTATTCCTTTCTCCAAGACAACTTTCATAATTCAAAGGTTCCATCCAATATTCAGGGAGTTTTACTTCTCTCCCTAACTTATGGTCTTGTGCTTCTATTGCTATTAATGTTATCTTTGTACATTAGGGCAATGTACATCTTAAGTGTGGGGGGAAACTCACTTTCATTCTTTATATTATCTTTGAAATCCTTGAAAATTGCTCTCAAATTTTGAATTCTCTACATTATCTTCAAGTCTCTTGTTAGGAATTAATTCTGATTGATTTATGATTTTTTGATGTGTTGAGAATTAAGATATAGGTGTTTATGCTTTGATTATTCAAACTTTAAAACATTAGGGAATCAAGCATGATAAGTTGAAATTTTTGAGAACCCAATTTTTTCATAAGTTATTTTCCTGAATTTTAAGTGTTATCTTGAGATTTGAAATTACAGGATTGACATCAAAAGCCATAATTCTAGTGAGATTTTTGAGCCTTTTGAGCATACATTCTTTCATGCTCACTTTTATTATTGCTTTGAGTGAGTCAATACTGATTTGTTATTCTAGAACTTGCTTCGACTATACATGTTAAGACCACATCATTGATTTGATATATTGAGATGATAAACGCAGTTAGGATTTAACCCACTTACTCCATAAAAAGCCTACCTCAATAAATTAACCCCTAGTAAACCCCATTGAGCCTAACAACCCATTCTTTGACTTACCTCTAATATTAACCCATAACCCATTTTTGTTGAATTCCATTCAATTATTTTGATCCCTATTTTTGTCGAGATTTGAGTTAAAATTATTATCTAGCTTTGTTCTCTTTTTCAGTTGTAAAGTTTGTCAATATTCAAAGTATTGTACTTGAATTGTTCTAAAAAAAGAAGAAGTGTATATACAGTTAATTCAGTTGTAATCTGTAATAGTTCAATAGTTTTTGCATATTTCTACAAGCTTCCAAATCTAGAATGATGTCATCATAAGGCTTAGTTCTAGGAATATGTTCCAGTGATAGAGATTTCTCTAGCTAGATGATTTTTCAATTCAATCTTGATTCTAACCCTCTTTTTCAGCTTGTGACAACACCCCTAACCAAAGCCACATTACAACCATTGAAAGACCTTTTGATTGATGAAACCTAAGATAGATCTTGTTATTATTTATTCTTGAATTATATGATAAATACTTGAATTGTTCTTAATTATGTGTTCTTCATTCTTCATTTAATAATCCTACGTATTACTTCAAGAACTTGATGTGCTTAGGCAGAGGATAAAAGTCCCTGTTTTAAGAGTAGATCTACCATAATTAAGCGGAGTTGTATGCAACCTTAGACATAGGGTGACATAAATCTGTTGGATTAGGATCAAACCTAATAGAGGGATCCATAGATCGAATTAATGCAACCTAGGGGTGTTAATTAATAAGAAAATTTTAATTAAACACCTAGGATTAGTTGTTCTTATCCTCGAAAGAGGTATTAACATAAGTTAGGGATCTCTACGGATCAAGTCAAGTGAAGAAATCATCTAGTTCAAGAAGTTAATAACAAGTGAAGTCTAGGTGGATTCTCCCTTAAGTATTGCTCATATCAATCAGCTTTTCCCCAAAGTTTTCCCCAATTTACTTTTTGTGCAGTTTTAGTTAGTTTTAGAATTAGTTCCAATCAATCCTCTTTTATTTTTAGGCTAGATAATAGAAAGGAAGTAAGTATTAGTACTTTTGGTTCCCTTGGGTACGATAACTCGGTCTTGCCACTAAACTATACTACTGTTCGATAGGTGCGCTTGCCTTTAATATCGTGATATTAGTTACTTTTAGTGTGATAAGTTTTTATAAATTTTATTACTTAATATCGCGAGCATATCACATATTATGTACATGTATATGTTAGTCTATTCGGTCATGGAGCAATATATTAAGTTTTTTATTTGTGATTATTTATTAAAATTTTATAAAGTGGCAGCATGATTAGACATGGGTTCTAAGGATTTGCCCTCAATGTTAATGTAACACCCCAAACCCCTTACCCGTCGACGGAGGGTTAAGAGGCGTTACAGAACAAACACGCATCAGTCCAAAAATAAATTGACTAAGATTTCAAGCATTCCTAACCCGAATACATTGCCCACATGTATATATTCATAGCAATAATCTAAGAGGTAGCATTAAGCATATTCGGAAATTTTGCACTTTAAAACAAACAAGATTTAATATTCAAACATTAAACCTATTTCTTTGATTCAAAATACTAATTTATTAACAATTCAAGAAACTCATGTCAAGGCATTCAACCAATTCGGTTTCTACCCATATATATATATATCATATGCATACATTGGACTATAATTTAACCTTAACTAAAACACATTAAACACACAGAAGGAATCACATACGAGTTAGCCTAAGTCTTACCTTAATATCTAGCCGAATATGCAAGTTTATTTATAGGTGATTAACTCTCGATCACTACACATAAACTCTCCCAAGGTCAATAATAATTGTCACCTCGATTCATGCTATTACTACTTACCTCAATTATACCACTAGATAGATATAATACACACCATATTTATAACCATATGCAAAATTTCTTATTATTCATCCATATTCAACCATAACATGCTCCATTCTTAAACATTTATAAAGCAATTTGATAAGCCATTTTCGCATGGCTATTCGAATATACACATCAAAATGGGTTGAAAGTCAAAATAGAGGATTTGTGTCTATACATGCCATTGTTTGAAAAGTTAAGTTTAAACCTTCGTAAGTACCAAAGAAAATCTATTGACGATAGTGAGAGTGACTTGGACTTGAACCCCTTGAACCGTAGCTTCAGATGCGATCTATAAAACAACAAAAAAAAAAAGAAAACATATAAACAGAGTAAGCTTCTAAGAGCTTAGTAAGTTTTGGATAATTTAAATTAACTCGTGCCTTAAATCGTCTACTATAATATAGAACAAAACACAATTCCAACAAGACTATTTATTTGGCCGAATGCATCTTTACACATGAGGGAAATTTAACTTTATTTCTAGCATGCTTATTTATCTTCTATTGTCACAAAACCTCATCGTCTCATATAAGTATCATTCATAGCCGAATATGTGTATACCATACTATGCACAGACAAAACTCTCATTCATAAACCAACAGATTTAATACATAAGGCACATATCAATTTAAATCTTGCACCTAAGTACAAAGTACATACCTGACCCTTTTAATAAAATGTTCGTACTTTACAAAAATTTCATCATAATTCCTCATAGTCTCACATGTACTCAAATCTCCGGCGCTAGGCCTGCTAGGCACACGGGCCTGATACTATCACCGGCACGTAGCCTGCTAGGTACTAAGACCTGAATTTATCACCGGCACAAAGCCTGCTAGGTACTAAGACCTGAATTTATCACCGGCACGAAGCCTGCTAGGTACTAAGACCTGAATTTATCACCGGCACAAAGCCTGCTAGGTACTAAGACCTGAATTTATCATAATTAAATTCTCGGGAAATATTTGTTCACACTCGTGTGTGTCGTACCAGACATATCATCTTACAAATCATTAGTTACATACAACATAATTAAAGCATCCAAATATATATCATTTTTCCATAATCAATTTGTCAAATACTTATGACTTCCTATTCCATCCCCATTCGGTGCTATGGAATTTACTATGAAAATTTCACATGCATAAGCTAATCACATCTTTTCTTAAATTTCAATATGCGTTCGACTACCCGAATCATACAATCATATTCCATAATTGTATTTTTATCAAAGTACATTGAGCTAGGTATAAGGTCCACAACTTAAACGTACTACATCAAATTCGGGTATATATACAAAAAGGGGTACACTCAAAACTTACCTCGGTATGTTTGAACGGTTGTAGACCGGCTACTCTATTACTTTCTCCTTTCCCTTATCCGATTTTGATCCTCTTTGCTCTTGAGCTTAGACTTAAACAAATAAAGTGATTTAATCATTCCTTCGATTTATCAAAAAGTCAAAATTTTATTTAGTCTAACGCAAGAAGTACACGGCATTTCATCAATGACTAAACAAGCACCTATTAAATAGAATCATCCATCATTAGAACATAAACTCGGCACCCTTGATATTTAATTAATCTTACTATTATAATTTATAGCCGAATGACTTTTTAAGGAAATCAAAGTACATATGGATCCTATACATATATAGGAATTAACTTAATACACTTAAGATTTAACTACAACATAGTTATAATTATCCCATTGCACATAATTTCTCCAATTTGCACTTATAGGACTCATAGCAAATGACCATAGCCGAATGCTCTTCCAAAGTTATCCAGTGCATTTCAAACTCAATTATCAAAAACAACAATTTCACACCTCCAAACATCTTCATTAACTCACGTTATTCTATTCATTAACCAAAGGATCATTTAACGAACCTATAATGCATGGATAAGTGTTTAGCATTATTTCCTAATTTAAGACATGAAACCCACAACCATTACTTCAAGTTCCTTTCATGACCGTATACTCAAAACATAACAAAACTTAAATTTTGACATGGACCAACTAGGAAATGCTCTAGCCAAGCTTAATTCACAAGAATACAAGATAAAACACATACATATCCTATTATTACAATTTACCGTCACCAAAAGCTCTCATCTACTATTTATTCATTCAACTAGACCATTCCTTGGACAATTTCAACATTCGGCCATGGAAATGAGCTAATTTTAACAAATAACTACCTCCTTTAATCGATTAACGCAATGGCCGAATGTAATCACTCACATAAGCCTCAAAACAAAGTTTCTACTAGCTCAAAATTCAACTTACAATCATCACCACCGCAACTCATCAAAGCATTCATAAATTCAATTACTTCATTCATGGCCGAATGCACATAACACCATCAAATTCAAAATTTAAACCATGGGTAGAGTAGCTATGTAACAACCATCTCAATTTCATAAAGAATTTATAAAATGAAACACCCCATTACTCAATTAACCATAATTTACAAGTTTTTACAATATTTCCAAATTTCTCATGAGTTACCGAATGCACCATGCACATTTGAACTAGAACTTAAGGTCATGGGTTATTAGCTATATGCCATTTACAACTAAGTTTCATAACTAATTTAAAAAGAACCATTTACTTACCTTAGAAATCAAGCTCCACCATTGCCGAATGCTTTGGGAGCTCTCTCTCTTTTCTTACTCACCGCAATAAGGAACAAAACAAAGGACTCTTGTTCTTTTTCTCCATTTACCTTACTTTATTTTATTTTATTAAGCCATTATAACAATTATCCATAATTTTTTTTAATAATAAAAACATGTCTTAGTGGGAGCAAATGATCATGGTCGGCCACTATAAGACATAAGTGATAATTTGACATGCAAATACAAACACTTTTGCCATGTACCAATTTAGTCCCCCTAAAAAAAATGACACATACATTTTCACTACTTCACATATAAGTTCATAAAAAAAATCACACATTCAATTAGCACCAAATCTAGACCAATTTTTCACGCAACTTATTCATCATAAAATAGACATGGAAAATTAGCATTTATTTAATATTAAGACTCGGTCTAATGGTTACGAAACCATTTCCCGACTAGGGTCGAATTACGGCTGTCACAGTTAAATTGTGAATGGCGTTAAGAAATTATTAATTAAGAAGCCCAAATATTGATTCACTTCGTGTTTAAGAAATAAGCATGCAAGTTTATTTTGCCTATTTCCTAAGTCACACATGATAGTATAGAACATGATTTATGGTGTATTAAATTCTAAATGTGTAAATAATTTGGTTATCGTGTAAACACTTTACTGTTGTAAGCAACACGTTGGCTCAGTTGCAACATTGTTTATGCAAGATGTATGTCATTACTTATTTTGAAACGCAATTTGAATTTATTCTCAATTATAAATGAGTTCAACTTGAGTGAATATATGTATATTTAAATGTCTAGAATTGAACTGTTAATCAGTAATGCATCATAATCCTAATCCGGCAACTGATATGGGTTAAGGGTGTTACACATTTCAATTTCATATTTTAACTATAAATTTTTTGTTAAAAAATAAGAATTGAATAAGTACATTATATCATTCATAAATTAATAAATAATCATGAAAGTTTAACCATACGAACTTACCTAGATTGAATTGTAAAATTTGTAGTAGATCAAAGACTATTTTGTTAATTTCCCTTTTTCTCGTTGATCTACGAGCTCTTGATATGATGTAAAAATATGAAAAATTAGCTTTTGGAGACTCTTCTATGGTGTTTTTGGCTGAAGATTGATGAAGAAATGTTTAGATTTTCAATTTAATCATTGTTTTAATTTTTACCTTAATTCCCAAATGACCATTTTGCCCCTAATTCATCCAATTTCAAGATTTTTCTACACTCCTACCGTCTAGCCTTTTATTTTAGGCTTATTTACCCTTCAAGTCCTTCCTCATTTAACATTTAGGCTATTTTATCACTTTGGCAAGTTTTGCATCTTTTTCAATTAGTCTTTTTTAATTAATTAACTATCGCAACGTTAAAATTTTCTAATGAAACTGTAATACTAACTTAATGACACTCCGTAAATATTTATAAAAATATTTACAACTCGGTTTATGAAATTGAGGTCTCGATACCTTGTTTTCAGAACCACTTAACCTAATAAATTCTTTTATAACACAAATCACTAATTCAAAGATCTTTCTAAAATCCCACTTAACTCATAAATAATAAATAATAAAATTTTTGAACTCATTCGTTGGATTTTGTGGTCTCGAACCACTGTTTTTGACACCACTAAAAATTGGGCTGTCCTTTAGGAAATTTCGTTACTTGAGAATAAGTTCGAATACTATGATCTCATCGATTCTTCCATTTCCCGTGTAGCCTCCTCCGAACCATGATAATGCCACAATACTTTAACTAATGGTACTCGTTTATTCTGCAATTCCTTAACCTCTTGAGCCAAAATTCTTACCGGTTCTTCTGAATACGTCATATCTAGTTGCAGTTTAATCTTATTGTGAGGAATCACGTGTGAAGGATCAGATTTGTACTGCCTTAGCATCGATACATGAAACACGTTATGAATTTTCTCAAGTTCTGGAGGCAGAGCTAATCTATAAGATACAGGGCCAATTCTTTCAATAACTTCATACAGTCCAATAAATCTTGGATTCAATTTCCCTTTTCTACCAAACCGCAATACTTTCTTCCACGGTGAGACTTTTAAGAACACTCGATCACCAACCTCAAATTCTATATCTCTTTTTTTCAAATCTGCGTATGATTTCTGGCAGTCAAAAGTAGATTTCAAGCTATCCCGGATAATTTGAACTTCATCCTCAGTCTCCTGAATTAAGTCGACTCCTACTAGCTTGGATTCACTCAATTTAGACCAATGCAATAGAGTCTTACATTTTCTTCCATAAAGAGCTTCAAATGGTGCCATTTTTATGCTGGATTGATAACTATTGTTATATGCAAATTTAGCTAATGGTAAATACCTTTCCCAACTGCCTCCAAACTCAAGTATACAACATCTCAACATGTCTTCCAGAATTTGAATAACTCATTCTGATTGCTCGTCAGTTTGAAGATAAAACACAGTGCTAAAATTTAGCTTTGTACCCAGAGCTTCTTACAATTTACTCCAAAATCTCGATGTAAACCTTAAATCTTGATCTGAAATAATAGATGTTGGGACCCCATGTAGCCTTACAATCTCTGATATATACAATTTCGTTAACTTCTCAAGTGAAAAGTCTGTTTTGATAGGGATAAAATATGCTGACTTAGTCAATCTATCAACAATCACCCAGATCGAATCTTTCTTTCCCGAAGTCATGGGTAATCTGGTTACAAAATCCATCATGATATGCTCCCACTTCCATTCAGGTATCATGATAGGTTGTAACAAACTCGTTGGTACTTGGTGTTCTACTTTAACTTGTTGACAGATCAAACATTTAGCTACGAATTCACAAAATTATCGTTTCATACCTGGCCACCAATACATCCATTTCAAATCACAATACATCTTTGTATTTTTTGGATGAATGGAATACGTACTACTATGAGCCTTAGAAAGAATATCATTTTTCAACTCCGAATTATTTGGGACAAAATTCTATTATGATAACCCAACATACCGTTATCATCAATGCTGTACTCTGAACCCAGATTGTCTTGAACCATCAGTCGTTTTAACACTAATTTCGGATCATCATCTTGCAACTCTTGTATCCATTAAAGGAACACAGGTTTTGTTCTCAATTCTACTAATACAGAACCATCTTCATTAAGAGACAAATGAGCATCATCGCTCGAAGTGAAAATAAGGACAACTTTCAACTAAGTGCATCCGCAACTACATTAGCTTTTCCTAGGTGGTAATCAATAATTAAATCATAGTCTTTCAATAATTCTAACCACCGTTCTGTGTCAAATTCAACTCAATTCTGAGTCATCAAATACCTTAAGCTTTTGTGATCTGTATACACATAACATTTCTTACCATATAAGTAATGTTTTCAAATCTTCAAAACAAATACGATTGCAGCCAACTCAAGATCATGTGTAGGATAATTCTTCTCGTTTGGTTTTAATTGATGAGAAGCATAAGCCACTACTTTTCTTGACTACATCAAAACACAACCCAAACCATTCAGAGACGCATTGCTATAAATAACATATGGTACACCCGATTCTAGCTGAGTTAAAACCAGTGCTTGTGTCAATGTCTTCTTCAACTGATCAAAGCTCTATTGATGCTCTTCAAACCACACAAACTCAACATTCTTTTGTAATACTCGGGTCATTGGTGAAATAATCATCGAAATATTCTTGACAACACGTCGATAGTAACCTGCTAGATCCAAAAAACTTCGCACTTCTGTAATATTCTTTGGAGTTTTCCAATTCATCACAGCATAAACTTTACTTGAACCAACTCGAATTCCATCAGCTGATACAATGTGACCTAGAAACCCAACCTCGTAAAGCCAAAATTCACATTTGTTAAACTTTGCATACAACTACTTTTCTTTCAAAACTTGTAGCACAATTCTCAAATATTGAGCATGTTCAGACTCTATCTTGGAATGGAATAGTATATTATTGATAAACACAACCACAAATCTATCCAAACACGGTTGAAAAATCTGATTCATTAAATACATGAAAGTAGCAATAGCATTAGACAGGCCGAATGGCATTACTAAAAACTCATAATGACCGTATCGAGTTTTAAAAGTAGTCTTTGGCACATCCCACTCTTTCACCTTCAACTGATAATACCTAGATCTAAGATCTATCTTCAAAAACATCGCGGCACCTTCCAGTTGATCAAATAAGTCGTCGATATGGGGCAAAGGGTATTTTTTTTTAATTGTAACCTTGTTCAATTGTCTATAGTCTATACACAGTCTCAAATAACCATATTTCTTTTTTACAAGCAAAACAGGTGCGCCCCAAGGAGACATGCTTAGTCTAATGAACCCTTTGTCTAGTAACTCTTACAGCTATGTCTTTTATTCTTTTAATTCAGCTAGTGTCATTCGGTATAGTATTATTGATATTGGAGCTGTTCCTAGAACCACATCAATTACAAACTCAACTTCACAATCAGATGGTAAACTTGGCAATTCCTCAAGAAATACATTAGCAAACTCACTAGCAATCGGTAACTATTCTAGCTTCGATTCAGAATCCCAAGTATCAAGAATGCAGGCTGAAAATGCTTCATTACCTTTACACAACAATCTCTGAGCAGAAAAAGCTTAAATAATTCTAACAATTTCTTTCAGATTCTCAGACTTAACAATAATCACCTCTATTGTCTGACATTTCAGAACAATCCATTTTTCTCTACAATTTACTATAGCATCATGCTTCGTCAACCAATCCATTCCCAAAATAACATCAAATTCCCAAAAAGATAGTAACATCAAATCAGCAGGGAATTCACAGTCTTTTATTTTCAATGGACAGTCACGACACACTAAATTAACTATCACACTTTGGCTTAGTGGATTAGTGACTTGAACATCATAATTAGTAGGTTCAATAGACAGTTGCTTCTCTGATGCTAATGAAGTGCAAACATAAGAATGTGTAGACCCAGGGTCAATAATGCATATACAATAACATAAAAAAGATAGAATGTACCAGCAATTACGTCTGGGGCTGTAGCTTCTTCCCTTACTCGGATAGCATAAGTACGTGCCAACGCTTTAGTCTCTGACAGAGCAGCCTTATCTTTTATACTGTTTTGACCTGAACGTTTACTTCTTTAGGAGGTGGCTATTTGCTTTTCTTTTTGTTCTTCTTCCTCTTTTTGAAGTTGAAGACAATCTCGAATAAAATAGTCAGTGGCCACGCATTTGTAACAAGCTCCTACCTTACCTCTACATTCACCAAAATGATTTTTCCCTCAATATCTACATTTGGGTTTAGGAATATTCTGGACACAGTGGAAACACAAAAATTTATATACTTTTTCATGCCCTTTTTGACTTAAAATCATGCTATTCCGGTTAAATTCTTGTCAAAAAATAATTAAATATTATAAAATAATTAAATTATGTTAAAAATATGAAAATTATGAATTTTAATTAATTTTATAGTTAATTTTAATTAAATTTGATTATTTTTGATAGAATTACATAAAGGGTGAAAAATGGCCCGGCGGACACTGCGAGAAGAACAAACCGAGAAGAAATTTGAAGAATCGAGGCCAATTAATTTCTAGCCTAAAACTGTCCAGAAATGCGTTTTTATTCATAATTTAATTAATTTTAATTTATTCCCCATTTAATTTGGGCTAAATAAATTATTTTTAATTAATTATGGAGAAAGGGTCAGTTGAACCACACTAGTCGAACCGTATGGAGTGAACCGAACTAGCCACTAATTGGGCTGACCAGAACTGACCATAGGCTGACCCAAATCAGTATTTTAGCTGATTAAATATGCTTGCAAAAATGCCCTTGAAAGACCTCCAAATTGCATTCAAACCCCACCTTAAATTGTGGCTTTGTATATTTGCCCTATGCCTAAAATAGCAAAGTTGAATTTCTCAACTTTGCCATGTGTGTGTCGGCCATGGGGGGGCTCTTAGGATGCTGGAATTTTCTTTTTTTAGCAGCCACAATCAGCTATAAAAGCCACCCCTTGCTGATCATTTCATTCATCCCTCATTCACTCTCATTCTCTCATTCATTCCTCTCCTCTCCACTCTCTTTTCTCTCTATTTTCCACTCTATTTTCCTATAGTTCTTGTGCCAATTTCTCCTCTTGGAAAAGAGGTATTTTCCTAGCCATTTTGGGAAGAAAGTAAGTGTTCGTAGAAGCCTTGATCGGCAAGGACAACAGAGACGAAGAACGGAGCAATCAGTCAAGCCACGGAGAAACACCGGATTTGCTTCTTGTTCCCTATCTTTTTAATTTCTGTTGTTTTTATGATGAACATATCTATGAATATTCATGTTCTTGAAATGGTTATTTTAATCAATTTAGCTTGAATTTAATTCGTGTTGGGTTGATTGCATTTCGTCCTCTTAATTTCTAAAACTTATGTTTATGCTATTATAGGCCTCAGTAAAATGCTTGACAAAGTAAAATCATGCTTAGGTTATCTGGTATTATAATTGTTTAGATAACTAAAGGATTAATTGTTTAAACGGATTGAAATTGTAATTAATGGACTCAGTACTTAATCAGTGCATGTTCATTCTTCTAAGGTAGCTGAAGCTTAAATTAGCATTGTATTTGGCAATAAATATACCTTGCATAACTTGCAAGATTGTTGTGATTAAATTGTTTCAAGGTATGGCTACCTTGTTACTTCACATAGTCTTTTATATGTTTATTAAGTTAAATTAATCGGTTGAATCGACATAGGGATATGCGAGAGATGATTTAATTCAATAAGTATGTATGTGCAATAGCATGTTTACCTTTATAAATCTGTTTAATCGGTCGAATTGGCATAGGGATATGTTCCAAGAGATGAATGGATTTTTTAATTAGTAAATATGTTCATAAGTTTGCAGATTACTGGGTTGCCGTGAATTTATTCGTAATAGTATAACATAAGTTTAATAATTCTAAGTCAAAGAAATGTAATTACCCCAACACAATTATATCATCTTGATTAAATCTTAATTTAAATCGTGCATTTGAATTTTATTTTCTTCTTTTATTTTACTTCGTTTTTAATTAGTTTTAATTCATCTTCCAAAACCAAATTATTTTTACCTCACCAAAGTGTTTTAATTACATTCATAAATAACTCTTTTACAGTCCTTGTGGGTACGATAACTCGACATTTACTTGTCACTGTATTACTTATTGCGATTATGTACACTTGCACATTTCCGTCGTTCCAAGTTTTTGGCGCCGTTGTCGAGGACTGTTTATAAAAAAAATTATTTGTGAATTTCTTTTTACATTTTGGTTCATTTATTTTCCTGTTCAATTTTACTTACTTAATTTATCTTTGCTTATTTCAGGTGTTTATGAGTATTGACCGAATTATCGACTTACACCCTGTGGACCCTAAGATAGAACGAACCTTTCGACAGTGAAGAAGACAAGCAAACCAAAGAAGGACCGAAGAGATGAATCTTGAGAATATCAATCAAGAAAACAGAGCAAACCTTGCTCAAAATTCTATCCTTATTACTGATGATAGAGATAGAGCTTTACGACAATATGCCGTGCCAGTGTTCAATGATCTTAATCCGAGTATTAGAAGGCTCAAGATCAAGGCACAACAATTTGAGCTGAAGCCAATCATGTCCCAGATGCTTCAGACAGCAGGCCAATTCAGTGGAATTCCTACGAAGATCCTCATCTTCACTTAAGACTGTTTATGGAGGTGAGTGACTCTTTCAAGCTAGCCGTAGTACCTGAAGATGCACTACGATTAAAGTTGTTCTCGTATTCGCTGAGGGATAGAGCTCGAGCCTGGTTGAACTCACTGCCACCGAACTCCATTTCCACATGGCAAGAGTTAGCCGAGAGATTCCTCATGAAGTATTTCCCGCCAAGCAAGAACGCTAAATTGAGGAATGAGATCATTGCTTTCCAACAAATGGATGACGAGTCCTTGTATGAGGCATGGGAAAGATACAAAGAACTATTACGAAAATGCCCTCATCATGGTATCCCACATTGCATCCAACTTGAGACATTTTATAATGGTCTCAACGCTCACACAAGGATGGTAGTGGACGCCTCCACTAATGGTGCTCTCCTTTCTAAGTGTTACAATGAGGCTTATGAAATCATCGAGAGGATCGCTAGTAACAACTACCAGTGGCCAACTAATCGAGCAGCGTCAGGAAGACGAGTCGCTGGAATCCATGAAGTGGACACTCTCACTTCACTCGCATCTCAGGTATCTTTGATATCTTCAATGTTAAAGAATCTTACCGTTAATGGGTCTAACAGTTTTGCAGCTCACCCACCTAACCAATTTGACAAAAAATCTTACCGCTAATGGACGCTCTCACTTCACTCGCATCTCAGGTATCTTCGATATCTTCAATGTTAAAGAATCTTACCGCTAATGGGTCTAACAGTTTTGCAGCTCACCCACCTAACCAATATGAGAATATAGCTTGTGTCCACTATAGAGAAGGACATTTGTTTGAAGAATGTCCAGCAAACCCAGAATCTATATACTACATGGGTAACCCGAACCAAAATCGAGGAAGGCAAGGGCTGCAATCTAACTTTTACAACCCATCGTGGTGAAATCACCCCAATCTTTCCTGGAGTAACTAAGGGGCTGGGGGCAGTAACAACTACGCCCAACCTAGACCGACCCAGCCGCCTAGTTTTTCATAGCAAGTTCAGAAACCAGTTCAAGCTGAATCGTCCAATAGCTTAGAGAACCTACTGAAAGCTTACATGGTGAAGAATGACGCCGTAATTCAAAGCCAAGCCGCTACATTGAAGAGTTTGGAGAACCAGATGGGCCAGCTTGCAACTGAACTCAGAACCCGACCACAAGGTGCTCCACCTAGTGATATAGAGAATCTAAGGAATCTGGGGAAGGAGTATTGCAAAGCACTAACATTGAGGAGCAGAAAGATTGTGGAGCCTAACACTGCTGAAGTTGAGAAGGCGCCCACTGAGGCTCAATATTCGGAAGAAGTTCAACCGAGTGTTGAAGTTCCAGTTCCACCTAAACCAGAACCTGTAAGATCTGATAAGGTAACCTTAGAACCAGTTAATTCTGATCAACTAACAACTCCGTTAGGTGCAGAATTACCACCAAAGACAAATCAACCAGTACCAGTTCCAGTAAGGAAACCACAACCACCCTACCCTTAAAGGCTTCAGAAGTAAAAACAGGAGGTCCAATTCAAGAAATTCTTCGATGTACTCACGCAACTTCATATCAACGTCCCGTTGGTTGAAGCACTTGAACAAATGCCAAACTACATCAAATTCATTACAGATATCCTGTCCAAGAAGCGAAGACTTGGAGAATTTGATACGGTAGCTCTGACCAAGGAATGCAGTGCATATCTTCAAGACAAACTACCCCCAAAAATGAAGGATCTTGGGTGTTTTATCATACCATGCAACATTGGAGCAACATATTATGGTAAGGTACTATGTGACTTGGGCGCAAGTATCAACTTGATGCCTATGTCAATATTTAGGAAATTGAGGATAGGTGAAGTTAGGCTTACTACGGTTACACTTCAGCTAGCAGATCGATACTTAGTACATCCAGAAGGAAAAATCGAGGACGTATTGGTACGTGTAGATAAGTTTATCTTTCCTGCTGATTTTGTAATTTTAGATTTCGAAGCAGGCAAAGAAGTACCAATTATCCTGGGGAGACCGTTCTTAGCAACCAGAAGAACACTTATTGATGTGCAAAAGGGCGAACTTACTGTGTGTGTTCAAGATGATCAGGAAACATTTAATGTTTTTAAGTCTATGCGATTTCCTGACACAATTGATTATTGTTCTGCAGTATCCGACTTAGAGGATTTAATAGTAGAGAAGGAACTCAACTCTGTTGAGGATCCTCTGGAAAGAATTTTGACATCAGACCCTCCAAGTGATGAAGAGGAGGATGAAGACTTAGCTTTGTTTAAAGCTAATCAAAAGGAGTAATCCACAATCCCGTTTTGAACCTTTGGATTTAGAGAAGAGGGATTATATTCAACCAAAAGTGTCAATCAATGAGCCACCTAAATTAGAACTCAAGGTATTACCTTCTCATTTAAAACATGTTTATTTAGGTAACGCTTCTACTCTGCCCGTGATTGTTTCAGCAGAATTAACTGCTGAGCAAGAAGAGAAACTTATCTTATTTCTAAAACAATTCAAGAAGGCTATCGGATGGACCATAGTTGATATTCGCGGTATTAGTCCATCTGTATGCATGCACAAGATCATCCTGGAAGATGGTGAAAAAAAGATGATTGATGGACAACGAAGGCTAAACCCCATCATGAAGGACGTGGTGAAAAAGGAGATTATCAAATGACTAGATACAGGTATCATTTACCCTATCTCAGATAGTTCATGGGTAAGTTCGGTCCAGTGCATGCCAAAGAAAAGAGGTATCACAGTCATAGAGAATGAGAACAACGAGTTGATACCGACTAGAATAGTTACAGGATGGAGAATCTGCATCAATTACCGGAAGCTGAACAAGGCAACTAGGAAGGATCACTTTCCTTTGCCGTTCTTGGACCAGATGCTGGATAGACTCGCGGGGCGAGATTACTACCGTTTTCTTTATGGATACTCGGGGTACAACCAGATTACGGTAGCATCAGAAGATCAACACAAGACCATATTCACCTGCCCGTACGGTACATTTGCATTTAGTTGCATGCCATTTGGTTTATGTAATGCACCTGTTACATTTCAAAGATGTATGATATCTACTTTCACTGACATGGTTCAGAAATTTTTGGAAGTTTTCATAGATGACTTTTCAGTATTTGGAGATACATGCGATGATTGCTTAGCCAATCTAGCTAAGGTACTAAGACGATGCGAAGAAACAAACCTAGTACTCAACTGGGAAAAATGCCATTTCATGGTACGAGAGGAATTGTTCTAGGGCATCGAGTAACAAACATGGGATCGAGGTAGCCAGGGCAAAGGTAAACGTTATTGAGAAACTGCCACCTCCAACATCTATAAAGGGTGTTAAGAGCTTTTTGGGCCATGCCGGCTTCTATCGAAAGTTTATTAAGGACTTCTCTAAAATTGCTAAACCTTTGTGCAAATTGTTGGAGAAGGACACAACATTCAAATTCGATGATGAATGCTTAAGAGCTTTCAAGGATATGAAGAGTCAATTAGTCACGGCATCCATAATCGTCACACCAGACTAGGACTTGCCATTTGAACTGATGTGTGACGCAAGTGACTTTGCAATTGGAGCTGTCATGGGCCAGTAAAGGACCAAAGTTTTTCATCCCATCTACTATGCAAGCCGGGCTCTTACAGGAGCTCAATTAAACTATACGGTAACAGAGAAAGAGTTACTTGCTATCGTGTTTGCTTTGGACAAGTTTCGATCTTACCTTGTAGGTACCAAAGTGACTGTCTATACGGACCACTCGGCAAGCAAGTACTTACTTGCCAAGAAAGACGCTAAGCCGAGGTTGATTCGATGGGTACTTCTACTTCAAGAGTTCAATTTGGAAATTCAAGATCGTAAAGGAGTAGAAAACCAAGTAGCAGATCACTTGTCCAGATTGGAGCCGCAAGAAGGAAATACTCCACTTATACCGATTCATGAGACATTTCCAAATGAGCATATACTTAAGGTAAATCATGTCCATAATACCTCTTGGTTTGCTGATATTGCTAACTTTTTTGCTTGTGGTTTGATGCCAATTGATAAGACATATCAACAAAGGAAAAAGTTTCTTAATGATGTGAAGTACAATTTCTAGGAAGTGCCATATCTATTTAAAAAGTGTGCAGATTAAATGATCAGGAGATGCGTGGCAGAAGAATAAATACCAAAGATCTTATACCAATGTCACTCAGCTCCGAGTGGGGGACATTTCAAAGGTACTCGTATTGCAGCCAAAGTATTGCAAGCCAGATTCTTTTGGCCAATACTATTCAAAGATGCATATGTGTACGTAAAAACTGTGACCGATGTCAAAGGGTCGGAAACATTACTAATAGAAATGAGATGCCTCGAACAGACATCATTGAGGTTGAATTGTTCGATGTTTGGGGTATTGATTTTCTTGGGCCTTTCCCTCCATCTTTTGGTCACAAGTATATATTGGTAGTAATAGACTATGTGTCCAAGTGGGTCGAGGCAGAGGCATATCTGACAAAAGATGCGAAGGTTGTAATGAAATTCTTGCAGAAGCACGTGTTCACAAGGTTTAGAACCCCAATAGCTATCATTAGTGATGAAGGGTCCCACTTTGTAAACAAAAGGTTAAAATGGTTACTAGATAAGTACGGGGTGAAACACAAGGTTGCAACAGCTTACCATCCGCAGACAAATGGGCAAGTTGAGCTAGCAAATAAAGAGATCAAAGGCATACTTGAGAAGGTAGTATGCCCGAATAGACGAGACTGGTCCAAAAGACTGGATGATACTTTATGGGCTTACAGAACATCATACAAGACACCTTTAGGGATGTCACCCTATAGGCTGGTCTTTGGGAAAGCATGTCATTTACCCCTGGAGTTAGAGCACAAAGCTTACTGGGCTCTTTAACAGCTTAATTTGGATCCTAAGCTCGCGAAAGAAAAACGAATGTTCCAACTCAATGAGTTAGAAGAATTCCGAATGTTCTGATATGAAAATGCCAAACTACTCAAAGAAAGACTTAAGAAATGGTATGACAAACACATCCGAGTTTAAGAATTTGAAGTAGGTCAGCAAGTATTGCTGTTCAACTCTAGATTGAAGTTCTTTCCAGGTAAGCTAAAATCACGTTGGTCCGGTCCATTTACGATTCACCGAGTCTATCCATATGGAGTTGTTGAACTCCAAGGTAAGAGAGGTAATTTTCGAGTTAATGCTCAGCGTTTGAAACATTATTGGGGGGATAGAATCGAACGGGATAACATCTCGTTCATTTTATCAAATATTTAATATGTAACAGCCCATTTTAGACCCTAGTCGGAATGAGTGGTTTTGGGACCACTTAACCGAGTTGAAATATTATTTTTATTGTTTTAATATGTTTTACCACATGACAAACTTATTGTGTGAAAGTTTCGTTTAGAAATTTTATCGTTTAAATAGTTAATTTGATAAAAAGGACTAAATTGCGTAAAGCGATAAACTTGAATTCTATAGCATAAAGGGCTTAAATGACTTTGGCTTTATATTTAGAAGTCCTTAAAATGAAATTTTATCCTCATTATAATGCATGGACGGTAGTGGCCTTTAAATGTATGATTTTATGATTTTATAAATGGTTTATAAAGGTTAAATTTGGTATTTGTTAATTATATGTTATATTATTTTGACAAAACAAAATTTTGGCATTATTCTCATTCTCTTCAACTAATTATCAAAGAAAGAAAAGGGTTTTGGGAAGCTTTCCTATTCGGCTACTTTGATTCTAAATTTAGGTATATTTTGGCTTTGAGTTTTTTGGAAATTATATGTTTTTGAGATCATTGGTTAGTGTTCTACCATGCCCAAGCTTCAATTTTTGAAATTGATTGAGTTTTTAGAAGATGCCATTGTTAAGTACTTGGTTGTTTTAATGTTTATTGATGAATTATTGATGGTTGTTTAAAAATATACAAGTTTTACAAAGTATTTTTTTTTATGAAAATGAGTTTTAATGATTAAATTGAAAAAGATAGAAATTTTGTGGTTAGAAGTGGAAATAAATGAATTATATGTGCCTGTATGAGGTATTTGATTATTCTGCTTTGATAAATTGAGGGTCCTATTGTGTAATTTATTATTTTGTGAATTTAGGACTAAAGTGTTAAAGTGTGAATTGTTAAGGGCTAATTTGTAAATAGGCCAAAATGCATGTTTTTGGACTAAATTGAACATGTTAGTGATTAAATAGCTGAATTTGTATTAATATAGACAGAGACAATCAAATCCTAGAACTTGATCGGGGAAAACGAAAGGTAGAAGAGTAGATATCGAGAAATTGAGGTAAGTTCATATAATTAGAATTCAATTTGTATTATGTTTATAATAGTTGTATTAATGCCATCTGAATGTGTATATCATTGTAGAATGGGATTGCCTATTTGGATATATGTGAATTGATATGGAATTGTAAAAAGGTTACTAGAACAATTTGATTACTGAGTCCCGTTCGAACTGTAGAAGTCATAGGATACAAGTGACATGTCACTAGGGTTACAGGTTGGTTTGAGCTCCTACATTTGTTGCAGACTCACCACAGCTCATGAGCTATATGTCCATCCTTTGGGATTACATGTTCAGTCTTCGGACTTACCGTTCAGCCTACGGGCTTATCGTTCAACCTTCGGGATCACATGTTCAGCCTTTGGGCTTACCGCTATAGGCTCGAAAGAGCATACATGGTGCATTGACGGATTACAGGATATACGTATATACACTGTGTGTGTATCACCCGAGTATCCCTCGATGTTCTTAAAGGTTCAACGGGCAATTATCGATACATGTCACATGATGATCAAAGAGTATATGAATTACAAGTTACATGAGCTACATGATTTATATGAACTATATGATATGAATTATATGAATTGTACGTCATAAGTATTTGATATATGCTAGTGTTATGTGAATGATCCATTTGGAGAATGAATGATCACAAGATTTTGCAAGTACTAACTTATGTATGATTGATGAGTAGGCAATATGAGCTTATGACTTGGATTAACATTTTTATGTGCTTATTTCAAATGATTCAGTAAGTTTAATTCCATGTTATTCGGGCTTACTAAGCTTGTAAAGCTTACTCTGTTTACTTTCCCCTATTTTATAGATTCGGAAGCTAGCTCGATTTTCGGATGAGTCGAAGATTGCAATTACACTATCCATCAAGATTTTGGTACTTTTGGATCTTTGTAAATGAAATGGTCATGGCATGTATAGGCTAGTTGTTAAGTGATTGTTTATGATTAGCTTTGCCAATGAATGTGGTATGTTTTGGGCACTTATTCAAGCTATGAGATGTGGCTTGTTTTGTATATGTCTAACCTATTTTGAATGACTATTATGATGTGTTCCTATGTGTTAAATTGTGAGGTGTTATGATGTTATTTGAATAGTCATATTAGCTATTGAGTTGATGAGTGATTTGGTATGGAATGGTGCATATTTGGTACATGATTACTTGATGCTTAATGGTTGCAATTTGTGTTTGGAATGTTGTGGTTATTTTGATGATTATAGGAATGACCTTAAACCAAGCCTACATGGTGCCATACGGTCAGAGCACACGGGCGTGTTACTCGACCGTGTAAACACTGCATCTAGAATATTTTGGGCAGTCTTGCACACGGCCAAGACAAACGGGTGTGTCTGAAAGCCGTGTAGTATATGGTAGTTTTGCCCACGGTCTAGACACACGGGCGTGTCTGGTGACCGTGTGATATTTGGCAATGTTGCCCACGGCTAAGGTAAGTTTGGGGCACGACCGTGTGAGGTGCACGGGCTAGGGACACAGCCGTGTGTCCCTAACTTAAAAAAAAATATCAAACTTCCTTAGATCTTTCACATGTTTTCACATTGGTATCCAATGAATGTATGTATTATTATACGAATCTTTAAAGTATGCTTTGATGTTTGCTTCTAGAACTATATTGATGAATGTTGGATTCAAAAAAATTTTTTTTTTACTGATCTGATCTGAGTTACAAGTCCGGCAATGCCTCTTACCTATTCCGGCGACGGTTACGAGATAGGGATGTTACATAATATTTTGTGTTTTGTTTAATAAATAATTTAGGGTCTATTTTTCGGGTTTAGTATGTTTAAATAAATCCTGTCTAGGAGGTTGGAACTTAAGCGGAACCGTTTTGTGATCCCTCTAATCTTCTAAGCACGATCTATTTTTCAGGTTTATTATGTTTAAATAAATTCTCTCTGCATTTTTCTGTTATATACCTCTTCAATTTTCTAAGCACGATCTAACAAAACGACAAACTCTCATATTTTTGGGCCCTTAATCATCATTCTAATTTCATAATTCAGCCATTCCTCAAACCGAATATACATTTCTTCTTCAGTTGGCACAATTTCTCGGCCATATCTGCTGAGGTATACGAATTCCCTTTAATATTCGACTACTGTCCGATTTCGTTATTGCAAGTCAAGAAATTCCCCCTTCTTTTTATCCAAATATCTGTTATCGATATATTTCTTTTTGAATTCACCCTGGAACAATTCCCAAGTAATTTTCCCTTTTGGCACCACGACCGCTATAGTCATCCACCAATTATTAAGCTTCTTCTTTCAATAATGACACATCTAAGATAATCTTCAGGTGAACAAGCCATTTCCTCAAAAACTATTATTATGTTCTGAAGCCAATACTTAGCTTTGATAGGATCATTATCTGACCTACCCCTAAATTCTTCGGCTCCATACTTTCTAAGTTTTTTTATTGGAGTACGTTTACTTAATTCAGTTACTGGAGGAGGTTAAGGTGCAATCGAAGGCTCTACAGGTGGTACAGTAGGGGGAGGAGGTTGTTGAGCTTGATTTCTCTCTTAAATAAATTCATTAATCCACTGATTCATAAACCCATAAAACATGTTCTTAAGTTCTTGTTTTTGAACGGGAGGAGTTGGGACATTACTGCTTGTCCCATGCTCAGATGTCTATACTCTACTATTAGCCTCATCATCTTCAGCATGTTCAGATCTACTGACATCATTATAATCTATAATAAAAGCAAGGGTTATATCGGATCATACACATCACACTATCACAGATTTTATATGGCATGTATTTCTAGAAACTTTACACATTACTCTCATTCCGAGAATCGACTAAACTGAAGCACTAGTACCAATACATGTAACACCCCTAACCCTTATTCGTCGTCGGAATAGGGTTACAGAGCATTACCAGACCTTACGGATTAAATAGGAACATTTCATAAACTTTTATTAGACATATCAAGAATCAGTTATAAAACACTCATATTGTCCCTTAGATGGGCCCTTGAGGCCCAATATACACCTTAGAAGTGAATCAGGACTAAACTGAAAACTCAGAGAATCTTTTGCGAAATTTTAAAATTTTCCAAGATGCAGGGGACACACGCCTGTGTGATCAGGCCGTGTGGCTCACACGGCCAAGTGACACACCCATGTCATGGGACGTGTCGTATTTGAAGTTGGGCACACAGTCGTGTCCCGAGCTCGTGTAACTCATTGACTTGCAATACATTAAGAGCAAGGGTTACACGACCAAGTCACACGCCCGTGTGTTAGGCCGTGTGAAAATTTCTGAGCATTCTGTTTTGAATTTTTAAGATGCAGGGGACACACGACCAGAACACGTGCCCATGTGTTAGGCCGTGTATCACATATGGCTGAGACACATGCCCGTGTCTCTGCTCATGTGGACAGAATAAGGCTATTCCCAAGCCTTATTCCTTACCCAATTTCACCTTCCACTTACAAAAACACTTAAACACATACCCAATCCAATACAAAACATTTAAACCAAGCCAAAACTAAGTCATATACATGATATTTCATCATATATAACAACTATATTAACATGCTTTACCAATTCATTCATCATACCAACACTTACAATCCATACATATATAAGTTAATATGAAACATAACCAAAATGTAATTTCTAATATTTACACAACCATTTCAATCCTTATACATGCTATATAAAACATAGTATGTTTAGTAAAATCTACCAGTAAATTGGATAGTGTGATTTGATATGTTGATCCGATCCTCTAAACTTCTTGAAAATCTAAAAAAAACATAAAACAACATGAGTAAGCTTAATGAAGCTTAGTAAGTTCAATAGATTAAGCATTGATCTTACTGAACTTAATATAATAAACTAAATTGTAAATAAATCATACATTCTTGCTGTCAAATACACATAAGTCAATGAACACATCTCTTTAAGATCAATATCATTAATAATCAATATATCTTTCAATTCATTCGCTTAAGTCTTTTACCAATTCTTACTGAATCGAGGATTGACTTACGAATATGAGTATATCATTTTCTTTGTGCCATAGTCCAACTATGGTCTTTCATATGCATTGCCATGGCCTAGCCATGGTCTTAAATTCGCAGTGCCATAACCCAGTTATGGCCTTATCATCAGAATGCCATAACCCAACTATGGTCTTACTTATAAATCCTGCCATGGTCCAACCATGGTTTTACGTTCAAAGTGCTATAACCCAGTTATGTGCTTTTAATTAAAAATGCCATAACCCAGCTATGGTCTTACATATAAACATCGCCATGGTCCAACCATGGTCTTATCCATCAATTCATCTATTGCTATAAAATGATTCTACTCTATCTTGCGTTTTACTTACTTTAAACATTCATTTCAATTTTGTATTTTAAATATAAATTTTTGTTTAAATAATAAGAATTGAATAAGTACATTATATCATTCATAAATTAATAAATAATCATGAAAGTTTAACGATACGAACTTACTTGGATTGAATTGTAAAATTTGTAATAGATCAAGAACTATTCTATTAATTTCCCTTTTTCTCGTTGATCTATGGGCTCTTGATATGATGTAAAAATATGAAAAACTAGCTTTTGGAGACTCTTCTATGGTGTTTTTGGCTGAAGATTGATGAAGAAATGTCTAGATTTTCAATTTAATCATTGTTTTAATTTTTACTTTAATTCCCAAATGACTATTTTGCCCCTAATTCATCCAATTTTAAGATATTTCTACATTCCTGCTGTCCAACCTCTTATTTCAGGCTTATTTACCCTTCAAGTCGTTCCTCAGTTAACATTTAGGCTATTTTATCACTTTGACAAGTTTTGCATCTTTTTCAATTTAGTCCTTTTTAATTAATTAACTATCACAACATTAAAATTTTCTAAGGAAACTTTAATACTAACTTAATGACACTTCGTAAATGTTTATGAAAATATTTACGGCTCGATTTATGAAATCGAGATCTCAATACCTTATTTTCAGAACCACTTAACCTAATAAATTCTTTTAAAACACAAATCACTAATTCAAAAATCTTTCTAAAATCACACTTAACTCATAAATATTAAATAATAAAATTTTTGAACTCACTCGTCAGATTTTGTGGTCTCAAACCACTGTTTCCGATACCACTCTGCCTAAACCCTAGGATTGACGACTCTGAGAAGTAATCAAGGTTAAACGAGGTCGAGAGATAAGTTTACCGAGTAAAACATAATTTATCCCGGTCAGAAAAGTGAGGTCAAGAGATAAGCAAGTACCTGTAGATTAGTTAATTAATAGTTAATTTCATTTAAACTAAAATTTTGAAGTTAATTACAACCACTAAAACGAGTTAATCTTCTACTTGTTATTCTGATTTAGTTCTTTGGTTACTTTCTGTTTATTTAATACTTTGATTTAGTTTACGCTTGTTATCTCTTTTATAGTTTATCATAATATAAGTTTTAAGATTTCTGGTTTAATTAGTCCTCCTTTGGGTACGATGCTCGAAATACTTCCTTATGTTCCATTGTATACGTATATATTACAATTTGACTCGTATACTTGTGTACACCACTTTTTTAACTTAATATATTTCTGGTGTGGTATTTTCTAGTGAAACGTCCGCAAGTTTGGTGGCGATTAGCCTTCAGGCTTGTTTAACTGATTTGCATGATCTTTCATGTGCTATTACTAATCAATTATCACATATATGTACATGTAGTATAATTCCATATCATTTAATAATTTTCAAGCATAATATAACTAATTCACAATTTACACCCCTATTAACATGACTCAAACTTGAACGTATACAAAATTTCCAACCAACACACCAATTTGGCACCCAATGCCTGATGGAACATTCGAAGTAAATAAATTGCGCCCAACGCTCGTCCATTTAACAGAAGTAATAGTTTTCCCAACATTCATCGGAACATCTAAATGAAAATGCATCCAGGGCTCATCAACATATATTCGAAATAACCCATACTCAATATATCCTATTCCCAGCCAACTTTATCTAACTCTATACGAACAGTTAATAGGGTAACAAATTATCCAATTTATCAAATAGCTCAATTCACAATTCATCATTTTCAATTCATCAACCAATTCATCATTTCATTATATAACTTCTCATATTTCAATCCAATTCAGTGCCGATATCATATATTCATCAAGCTATGTTATTTTATATTCTATTCAATTTAATCCTCTATTTAGATTATCAATCACAATTACAGCAAATATATTCAAATTGTAATAGCCCAGTTTTAGCTAAATCGAAATAATGGTTTGGAATCATAATTTCAAGGTTAAAAAACTATTTTAATATTATTTTGGGTGTTTACAGCATGTGATTATATATGTGTGAAAGTTTTTTGAAATAATTTTATTGTTTGAGTGGTTAATTTGATGAAAGCACTAAATCGCATAAAATGCAAAAGTTGCATTCTATTTGTTTAAGTGTTTAATTGCTATGATTTATTAAATGTGAGGTTCTTCTGATGTGAATAGACCATTGATAGTGGAATTTGTCATAAATGGCCGTATATTTGATGATTTATAAGTTAATTAATAAAGGTTAAATTAGTAATTTGTTAATAATAAGTTAATTAACAAAACAAAAGATGAAAATAGTCATTCATCTTCTTCATTTGAACCAAAATAGGCAAAAATAGATAGGGTTTTTGAGCTTTGAAGTTTCGGCACTTATAATTCTTGATTGAGGTATGTTGTTTGCTCGGTTTTTGATGATTTTCATGTTTTTGTAATCGTTGCATCAAGTACTAGCTAGCCTGAGGACTATTTTGCATAAGTACTTAATGTTTTGAAAGTTTCCATTTATGAATGCTTGAACTTTTGAATGTTTGATGATGGAAAATTAGTATTTGCTAATAGATTTAAATGTTTTGTATAGTGATTTTTAGTAAAAATTAATATTAGGGATTTAATTGTGAAATTTCTAAATTGAGGGGTTGAAATGTGAAATATGGGCTGCTAGGGATTATGAAAAATTCGGCCAAGCTTGGATAAGTTTAAATTTGTGTAAATTTGTGTTTTTGTGAATTAGGGACTAAATTGTTAAAAGTGTGAAAGTTTAGGGGCTAATATGAAAAGAATAATCTATCCTAACCGATATGAAGTGCGAAGACTCATTCTATCGATCCACGATGACCTATACTGAATCCTTTTTAGTGGGTGTCAGAGGTAACCCACTAGCGAAGTCCATAGTCACTCGCTCTCATTTCCATAGAGGAATTTTAACCGGTTGCAGCAAAGCTGAAGGCAACTGATGCTCAGCCTTAACTTGTTGGCATGTTAGACATCTAACCACAAAATCAGTAACCTCTCACTTCAATCCTGGCCATCAGTATAGTTCCCGAAGATCTCGATACATCTTATTCCCATCAAGATGCATAGCGTAAGGGCTATTATGTGCCATTCCATGTATTGATTGTCTCAAATCAGTATCATTCAGAACACAGATCCGTCCACGGAAACACAACACCCCTCAAAGTTCAACCTAAAATCCGTAGTGCTACCACTCTCAATCTGTTGGAGCTGAAGACCCAGAGACTTGTCCTCCAACTGCTTACCACTAATCTGCTCAATCCAAGTCGGTTTAACCTGAAGCTCAGCTAATAAGCTACCATCATCAAATAAGCTAAGGCGAATAAACATCGCCTTCAGATCAATCATAGCTCTACGGCTTAGTGCATCGGCCACCACGTTGGCCTTGCCAAGATGGTACTCAATAGTACCTTCGTAATTCTTAAGAAGCTCAATCCATCTACGCAACCTAAGATTTAACTCCTTCTAAGGAAGGAGGTACTTGAGGCTTTTGTGATCAGTGTAAATGATAAACTTTTCACCATACATATAATGCCTCCAGATTATCAAGCAAATACTACGGTAGCTAACTCTAAATCCTACATCGGATAGTTCGCCTCATGAATCTTAAGCTGACAGATCCATATGCTACCACCTAACCATCCTACATCAACAACTTCCCAAACCAACGTGTAACGTATCATTATAAACCATGAACTCCTTTCAAGGTTCAGGTTGTATCAGAATGGGAGCCTCAGTTAGTATAGTCTTGAGCTTCTCAAAGCTCTCTTGCTGCACATCAGTCTAGTCAAATGGTACATCCTTACGTTGTAGCTTAGTTAAGGGTGTTGCAATCAGTGAGAAACCTTTCACAAACAGCCGATAATAACCCGCCAATCCCAGAAAACTACGGACCTCAGACACATTCCTAGGCTGCTTCTAATCCAATAAAGCCTCAATCTTTCAAGTATTGACTCGAATCTCTTCAGTAGAAACCATGTGACCCAGAAATGTTACCTCACGTAACCAGAACTCACACTTGCTAAACTTAGTATAGAGTTGCTTTTCTCTCAAAGTCTGAAGAAGAACTCTAAAATGCTCATTCTAATCCAATACTAAAGCTCCTCGAAACTAGTCAAATAAGTCATTAATCCTCAGAAGTGGGTACTTGTTCTTAATAGTCAACTTATAAAGTTGTCGGTAGTCGATGCACATCATTATGGAGACACACTCGGGCAGATGAACCCATGATCCAACAACTCCTGTATCTGAGCCTTAAGCTCTGTAAGCTCATTCGTTGCCATTTGATAGGGAGCGATAGACACCGGAGCTATACCAAGAAAAAGCTCAATCCCAAACTCCACTTCACTATTCAGAGGTAAACCCAGTAGGTTGTCATGAAAAACGTTCGAAAAATCCCTTACAGTCATGATGTCCTTAATAGTAGAGTCCCTTGAAATAGCAACACTTACATAGGCCAAGAATGCCTCACATCTCTTACAAACTAGTTTTTCAGCCACAAGTGCAGAAATCACATTAGATAGGTAGTTTCGACGTTCTCCAATCACGACTACCTCATCATCCTCCTCAGTTCTTAAGACAACACTCTTAGTCACATAATCCAAGCTAACACGGTGCTTGACCAACCATTCTATCCCTAGAATTAAATTGAACTCCCCAAACGAAAGCTCTATTAAATCGACCAAAAAGATTGCCCCTTGAACCTCAAACGGTACATCTTTGTATAACTTATTAACCCTTATAGACTGCCCCAACGGACTCATTACAGTAACCTCACTCTTAGTTCTCTCAACTGAAGTCCTCAAGTTTCCAGATACAGTGCTAGCTACATAGGAATGTATGGAACCTATGCCTATCAATGCAAAATAAGGTACATCATAAATAAGGAACATACCTATGATGACGTCCAGAGCATCTCTATCCTCTCGACGACGAGCAGTATAAACAAGAGTAGTTGCCTCCCCTAAGTTTGTCCAGCACCTCTTCCGGGTGCTTGATAAACGTTAAATTATACATATTTTTACCCCATGTTTAGCCTATATTTTGGATGAATTATGATCAATTTTGTGCGAATCGATGCTCTTAATCTTTCTTTTTCATATCTTATACTCAGGAGAGCATAGGGAAGAGAAAAAAATGGAAAACAGGCTAAAAACAGTGAAAAATGGGCCAAAATGTGCGAACAACACGGCCCAAGACATGCCACACGGCCGTGCCATACGGGCGTGCCACATGAAGATCACACGGTCAAAGCCCCGATAAGCACGGTCAGGCCACACGGCCGTGCCTCCACTGAGAAAATTACACGGCCTCTGTCGAAGTCACACGGGAGTGGCACACGGGCGTGTTCTAGTCATGAGGAAGGGGAATTTCACTCAAATTGATATGCTTAGAGGCTAAGAAAGGCCCCCCAAAAGCTCTATATAAAGACCTCATGAGGAGACGACTTGGATATACTTTTTAGATACGAATAGAAGCAAGGGATTACTCCAAAGGAGAAAGCCGATTGATTCATCTTAGAAGTTGGAATTCTGCAGCAACATAGAGGATCTCCCTAAATTCCTTCAGGGGTTTTTGGTTTCTTTTATGTTTTATTATTTTATATCTTCTATGATGTTTCTTTTCTTTATCATGAACTAAACCTTTCAAATACTTGAAGGGGATGAAACCTAAGACAGATCTTGTTATTTATTCTTGATTTATTTGATAAATACTTGAATTGTTCTTAATTATGCGTTCTTCATTCTTCATTTAATAATCCTAGGTATTATTTCAAGAATTAGATGTGCTTAGAGCAGAGGAGCAAAAGTCCCTGTGATAAGAGTAGATCTACCATAATTTAGCGGAGTTGCATGCAACCCTAGACATAGGGCGACATAAATCTGCCGGATTAGGGTCAAACCTAATATGGGGAACCATAGATCGAATTAATGCAACCTAAGGAGTTAATTAATAAAGGAACTTTAATTAACAACTTCGACCTATTTGCTCTACGCCTCGACGGAGGGTTTAGCATAAGTTAGGGATCTCTACGGATCAAGTCAAGTAAAGAAATCATATAGGTCAAGAAAATAGTAACAAGTGAAGTCTAGGTGGATTCCCCCTTGAGTATTGTCCATATAAATTAGCTTTTCCCTAAAAGTTTTCCCAATTTACTTTTACACTTTCTTAGTTAGTTTTAAATTAGTTTAAACAATCCTCTTTTATTTTTAGGCTAGATAATAGGAAAGAAGTGAGTACTAGTACTTTTGGTTCCCTTGGGTACGATAACTCGGTCTTGCCACTAAGCTATACTACTGTTCGACAGGTGCGCTTGCCTCAACGTCGTGATATTAGTTGGTTTTGGTCTGAACAAGTTCTTTATAAATTTTATTACTTCATATCACACGATATCAAATACATAATGTGTTTCATATATGGATGCTTCGACGGTATCGAGCTGATCCGTCATGTATTATTTTTCCGACTGAGGTTCAGATACAGTCAAATCTATCGTATAGTGGAGAACCGATCTGGATTTTAGCTCGTGAGATCAAAGAGCTGAGAAATAAGAGAATTGCATTAGTGAAAGTATTATGGCCTTAAAATGGGGTTGAAGAAGCTACGTGGGAAACTCAAGATTCTATGAGAAAGCAATACACAAACCTATTCACTAGTAAGATTTTCGGGGACGAAAATCCCTAAGAGAGGAGAGTTGTAACAGCCCAGTTTTAGCTAAATCAGAACAATTGTTTGGAACCACAAATTCAAGGTCAAAAAAATATTTTAATATTATTTTGGATGTTTACAGCATGTGATTATATATGTGTGAAAGTTTCATGAAATAATTTTATCGTTTGAGTGGTTAATTTGATGAAATGACTAAATCGCGTAAAATGCAAAAGTTGCATTCTATTTGTTTAAGTGTTTAATTGCTATGATTTATTAAATGTGATGTCCTTATGATGTAAATAGACCATTGATAGTGGAATTTGTCATAAATGGCCTTATATTTAATGATTTATAAGTTAATTAATAAATGTTAAATTAGTAATTTGTTAATAATAAATTAATTAACAAAACAAAAGATGAAAATAGTCATTCATCTTCTTCATTTGAATCAAAATAGGCAAAAATAGATAGGATTTTTTATATTTAAAGTTTTGGCACTTATAATCCTTGATTGAGGTATGTTATTTGCTCGATTTTTGATGATTTTCATGTGTTTGTGATCGTTAAATCAAGTACTAGCTAGCCCGGGGACTATTTTGAAAAACTGCTTAATGTTCTGAAATTTTCCATTGATGAATGCTTGAGCTTTTGAATGTTTGATGATGGAAAATGAGTATTTGTTAATAGATTTAAATGTTTTGTATAGTGATTTTTAGTAAAAATGCATATTAGGGATTTAATTATGAAATTTGTAAATTGAGGGGTTGAAATGTGAAATATGGGCTGCTAGGGATTTGTAAGAAATTCGGCCAAGCTTGGATAAGTTCAAATATGTGTAAATTTGTGTTTTTGTGAATTAGGGTCTAAATTGTTAAAAGTGTGAAAGTTTAGGGGCTAATGTGCAAATAGGAATAAATGTGTGTTTTGGACTAAATTAACTGAATGGTTGATTTAATAAGTTAATTTTGAATATATTTAGATCAAAAAAAGAGGAATCAAGAGTTAGATTGGGGAAAAGGCAAGATTATCGAGTAGTCGACCCTATTAGTCAATTTCGTACTCGAGGTAAGTTTGTATGTTATAATTTCATTTCAAATGTATTATATATGCTTTGATAAAGCATAAATTGTGATTATGTGACCTCGGACAAGTTTGGGAATAATTCTACGATGATTCAACCGTTGGAATCCCGGTTCAACATTAGGAATAGTTCAAGATGCTAGTGGCATGTCATTAAGGATACTTTGAGTTGGCTTCGGGCCATGATATAGCACTTTGTGTGTGAGATAAACGGATTTGGCTTCAGGCCATGTATATCGGCTAATTTGGCTTCAGGCCATGATATCAATCTTTTGAATAAGTTACCCTGATTTGGCTTCGGGCCATGGTATAAGTACTTATCGTATGAGACACTTGAGTATCCGGCTTCTAATCCGAATACTTCAGCGAATAAATGAAAGATGAGAATGTATATGAGGTTGGTACGAAGTAGTACAGGTATGTAAATATACTATTTTAGTGTTGAATCGAAGTAATGAGAATGGAAGTATATAATTACATGAATGAGCTTTTGAAAGGTTTGATAGTTAAGGAAAGTTACATAATGATGTATTCGAATTATTGATTTATGTTTGTGTGATTGCATTAAGTTTATATCATACGAGCTTACTAAGCTTTATAGCTTACTTTGTTTATTTTTCTATGTTTTATAGTGAATTCAAAGCTAGCTTGGATTCTGGAATCGTCGGAGACAATGTCACACTATCCACCTATCTTTCAGTACCTATGAACTTGGTATTTTAAGTATATGGCATGTATAGGGATTTTGGTCATTTTAGTTATGACTTGATAGTGATCTTGGCCAAATGAATTGGGTTGAAAATGTATATGTTTTGGTATGTATAAATAGCCATGAGTGATGGCTTATTTTGGTATCTTGTTGGTTTTGAAATGGTTTAAATGATACTTGGCTGAGATGAATTTAATGTCTATTATGATTTAAGTTGATGCTTTGAATTATGGTAGAGGTGTATGCAAATTTGGGTAGCAAAATAGCCTTGTAAATGACCTATTTTTGTCCACACGGGCAGAGACACGGGCATGGGTCTTAGCCGTGTACGACAACGATCATGTTTCCCCTGGTGTTGCATTTCAAATCAAGTCAGTAAGCTCCACATGGCCTCACACACAGGCGTGTGATTGGCCATGTGGCATAAGTCAGTATACCCTACAGATTTAGCATGGCCGAGCACATGACCTGACACGGGCGTGTGAGCCCATTTCAAATAGGCGTAAGGGCTAGACACACGGGTGTGTGACTATCCCTGTGACCCAACTCAGTATACCCTCCAATTTTCACACGGCCAAGCACATGGGCGTGTGGTCGGCCGTGTAGTGTAAGTCAATATATGTGCCTTGTTTCCACACGACCTAAGACACGAGCGTGTCTAGAGCCGTGTGAGGCACACTGCCTGTTCACATGGGCATGTGACCTTTGTATGTTTGAAAATTTTCTAATTTTCCAAAATTTTCTAATTTTCCAAAATTTCTATATGTGATTGGTAATCCCGAACACTCTTTAAAGCATGTTTAAGGTCTCGTAGACTTATATAAGGGACATTGTGAATATGTTTAAATGAGATTTGATTGTGTTTTAATATTGTACATGAAATATTAGTTTTATGTTGTGATTCGATCGATAATACCTCATAACTCTATTCTGGTGACGGATATGAGTTAGGGGTGTTACATATTCATTGACAACTCACCTCAATTACATATTATGCAAAATATCACAAATATGCAACAATTATACTGATCCTGAATCATAAAAATACAAACCAATAGATTGTGTCACTCATCGTCAACTCTCGTCTTTCCTTTCCCTCTCAACAGTCCTGCATTTTCTTTAGCTACGAATAATAATTCAGCAATACACAATATTAAATTCCATATCAAATACATTAAAATACAAAGCCAAATATATTTTATAATTTATTCAATTAGTCCCTAAAATTGAGACAAACATAACTTACAATCTAGAGCTTCAAATTATAATTTGATATCACATATATTCATTAGAGACCCTATAATTTGCTACTGAAATTTCATAAAAAATTTACATTTTATTCAAAATTTCCCATAATGTACGAAACTAACAATTAAGCTTTACAATTTACTCCTTTTCATAAACTAAGCTTAAATTTTAACAATTTCACACAAACTTCATTCATTTCCCAAAACTTGAAACTTACCAGAATTTTACCAATTGATCCATGGGTTAGCTTAATTAAGCTCACTTGATAAAAAAAATACATAAAACTGAAAGAAAAAGGGCTAGGGACTTACTTGTAAAGATGACCGAAAGCTCAAACTAGATTTTCAAGCTCTCTTCAACGGTGGACGGTGAGTTTGGGGAAGATGATGACTTTTTGTCATCTTTTCCCACTTATTTCATTTATATAGTATGATTAATTTAGTTAAACATGATTAAATTTTCTTAATCTTATTTAATTATGCCTTAATTTTTAATTATTTAAGCTAATGATAGTTAACATCCCATCCCACTATCAATTTTTTGAAATAGGTCTATTAACTATTTTAGTCCTAGTGATAATTGTTATTTAAGCCCTCAAGCTTTTTCCTAATTAAAAATCATTAGCGATTAAACTTTTACAATTTAGTCTCTAAATCTTAATTACCACATTTTCAACTAAATTGCTTAACCAAATTTTAATTCATCAATATAATAACTCTATAAATATCCCTATTTAATATTTATGAACTCAGTTTATTGAAAAGAGGTCTCAAAAGCACATTTTCCAACATTATTGAAAATTAGGTCATTATAATCTGTCTTTCGATGATATATTAATTAAGTCTAATTACTAAGACTTCAACCACAAATGCTTTAGAGGAACACATTTGTAAATTGGTTCCATTAATGGTAAACCCATTATGGTTATGAGCAATGGTGGCAATTTCGGCAATGTTATCGTTGCTAAGATACGAAGCTTTACAATTAATTTTGATGACATTAATCAGTGGAAGGGTCCAAGAAATGATTTAGACATTGTTCAAGGTCATGGTATGTTGATTCTTAGATTGTTCCATGAATTATTGAAATTCTTCAAAGGTCTTGTTGCAAAATCGGATAAGCTCTTCTCTTGTTCCTTCGAAAACAAAATTATTTCTAACTTTCTGAATTCCCAGAAAATCCATGCCATTAAACAAATTCCATTATGGTTACGTGCAATGGTGGCAATGCCATCAATATTACTATTAGTAAGATAGAAAACATCGCAATTAGATTTAAAAACATTAATCACTAGAAGGGCCCAAGAAACCATTTGGACGTTGTTCAAGGTCATGGTAGCTGGATTCTTAGTTTGTTCCTTGAATTCTTGAAATTTCGCAAAGATTTTGTGATAAGGTTTTCTCTTGTTCCTTCAAAGATCAAATTATTTCTAACTTTTTAAATTCCCAAATAATCATGCCAGTCAACAAATGCCTAAGAAAGAACCAAAATATGAAATTAGCATTTGAATCTCAATCCACCAATCCGTAAAATATCTAAAGCCCATAAGAGAAAGAGAGTAATGAAAAGTCGAGGCTTTCCAAATAGCTTAAGACATTGGGCAAAAGAAGACGTGTTCTAATGATTCCATGTCAGCTTTGCATCGTAAAAAGCTCAATAACTAGGAGTGATGTCTTTTTGCCAAATTTCATTCAAGGTAATGGCATTTTAACAATCTTTCCAAAAAATAGCTCGGATCTTGAAAAGTGTTTTGAGATTCTAAATACTAGACCAGTCTATACTAACGCAATTAGTTTGTTAACTTGTACCTATAATGTTGCAGTTATGAATGAAAGAGGAAAATCGATAATACCCACATTTGGCATTATAAATATCATTTGAAGAGTGATGCCAACTGAGATGTTCTTTTAGAGGAAAACAATTGATGGGGATTGTTAAGATAACCTCAATATCCCTTTCATTAAAGAGAAAATGAATCAAATTACAATCTCACAAGGTTCAGTCATCCAACATGAGATGCTTGATAATAAATTATCCCAACTCGAGGGTCGAGTGTTTGGACCCACATTGATTGTGAGTTTTGGATCATCATCCAGGCTTGCATAGTTAGAAGTGTAACATTAAAAATGCCAGTATGCCTTTGGTCTCGTGATTGTGATGAAGTAATAAATTAATCGTACCTAAAAACTAACTACTATCACGATAAAAGGCAAGCGCACCTATCGAATAGTAGTATAGCTAGTGGCAAGACCGAAATATCGAATCCAAGGCACTAAAAGTACTAGTAATGACTTTCCTCCTATTTTCTAGCCTAAAAATAAAAGGGGGTTTTGTAACGCCCCGAATTTTGGGTCTAGATGAATTGGGCTTTGGGTTTCATAAATTTTTAGTAAGTAAGAAAATGATAAATGACATGTTGGGCTTTTAAATAAAAATAGGGAAAAATGGCATCAAAGAGCCTCGTGGTAGAGTAGCTAAGTGACGCCACTTAGGGTATAAGAAGGTGGCTTTATAGGCTAGCAAGGAGATCCTAGGTTCGATTCGTAGCTTAGTATTTTTTTTAGGAGTTTAATTTTAGCCTTCTAGAAGGTTGGAAATGGTGTGATGATGGGCTCTAAGGAGAGTGATCAAAAGAGAAAATTTAGGAAAAGGATTGGGGAGTTATTAGGGAGAAAAATAAGGAGATGGGATGTGGATGAAGTGGAGCCAATTGGGACTTTAGGGGTTCGGCTTTGGGTATTTATAAGGGGTGGCAAATTCTTTTTGAAGAGTTTCCCTTGTTTTGCCAAACCGAATGCTTCTTTCTTCTCCTTCTTTCTAGTTCTTTTTCCTCTTTTGCAATTGCTGAATCTTCTTCTCCCAAATTCCCTTGCTCATCATTCTTTCTATTCTCAAAAACTTGATTTTTTGGTCTACCTTTGGAATAATCGAATTCCCTCCTCTCTTCTTTAATTTGTGTCGAATAAACCTTATTCACCATATTAGTTTATAAGCCGAAAAGTCGAATCTTCCTTTGGCCGATTACTCCTTTGGGTGTAAGTATTTCTTTTTCTTTGTTTTGGTTAATATTGATAATACCAATTACTCTTTCCCCTCACTTCTCCTAATCGATTTTGGGTAGGGAATTAGTATTGTATCTCTGTGCTTCAGATTTCTGCCGAGTTACTCTTCACATTTCAGGTTTAGGTAAGTATTTCCTTGGTTTTAGGTAGTTGGCTGAATGGATATTTATTTTATGAGGGCGATTCGTGATGGATACAAGTCCCCTACTATTTTGGTTTAATGATGAAAGGTTAATGCAGATTTAGAAAGATTTTGCGATTAGTGGTCAAGGGAAAACTATTAAGGCTTGTCGCACACGGTAAGGTTACGATGAGGTTTCAGTTTTTGATAAAGTATGTATTAAGCCCATGATTAATCGTTAAGTGATATCAATTGAAGGTTCATGATTAAGGGGATTGCAGCACGCATTATTACCAGGTGTGTACATACACTACACACACAATAGATCGACAAAAGCCGAAATGTCGAAAAGCTGAAAGTTTGCCTACGGTAGTCTCACGAGTGCACGAACACTCGAGCGAGGGTAATTGATACTTTAGCAGAGGCCCCATGAGTGATCTCATTAGGCCGTGTATTGGCCAACCGGGCCAGAATGGGCTAAATGGGCCCGATGGGCTATAGGGCCCATAATAGGCAAAATTGACAATTTGATACAAAGTGATGGAATAAGCATATGATTGCATGAATATGAATGTGATTTGGCCTGATGGGCCAAATAAGTGTGATTGAGACTAACAAGCCGTATAAATGTGATAGGGCCTATGAAAGCCTATAGACTTGCTAGGGTTTTGTAATGGACTTGTAGGCCTAGTTTCTAATAAATCCTTAAGCAGCATAAAACTTAATTAATTTATCAAATTCGTCTGTGGATCAGTCATAAGGTTAAAGTGTGGCAATGGGCATGTGCATGTCTAGGATTGGATCTATGGAGCGCTTGGTACTTAAGCAGTCTTAATGACCCGCCTCATCTTCTCTGGAATCCTATCTGGTGCATAGTGTCTGTTCACTTTAGCTAACGAGGACTTGTTGACAGGCCAAAGTTCGTAATTTAAAACCCATGCTATTAAGAAATTACCAAAATACCTGTAGGGTAGAATTATTGAAATGCCCCTGTAGTGTAAAATTACCAAAATACCCTCGATTAGTAAAATTACCAAACTACCCCTAGTTTGAAAAATTACTGAAATACTCTTGATTTGTGAAATGACTAAAATACCCTATGTGTTAAATGTAGGATTTATGCTACATGTATGATTGGTGCATTCATATAATATTCTGTTTAGGTTGCATATGGGTTGGGAATTATGGTACGGAGGAAGAATTTGAGGATCGCATGTTTGCTTGAGGACCGTGGATCCACCGTTGGCTTTTTAAGCCCAATATATGATTAGCAGTTTTGCTGCAATGTTAGGTAATACCGCAACTGGGCTACCATTGCTGTGTAGTGGATGGGTGGGTTGATTTAGAAATCCCCACAGGTGTATAAGGTTGAAAGGGAAATGTTGTATAGCGGATGGATTATTGGGGAGGGTTTTCACTACATTGCATATGATATATGTTTAAGATGATGATGTTATGATAAGGGCTTTGGCCCAATTGATTGCTTGTATGCTATTTGTTTGCTGAAGGTTATACACACTGAGTTTTGAAACTCACTCCCTCTTATATTTTTCTCAGGAAACCTTCAGTAGCCGGTTCAACGAATGGAGGGAATCAGAGGTGGCCAGCTAGTAAGACATTTTTGTTTTTTCCTGATTTTCTTTATAGTTTTAATTATTTTGATTATTTTAGGTTCAGATTGTAATAAGGCCTCCCTTTGCTCTTCGTTACATTGATTGCTTTACTTTCTATTCAATTTATATCAAGTTTTTTGGAAACAGTGGTTTTTATTCAAAATTAAGCTTCCGCTGGTAAAAAAATTTTAATTTTAATACCTGTTAAATTATAATCAAAAAGATAGATTTCCAAATACACATCGTTTTGGAAGACAACTATAAACTGGTTTTTTAATCAAAACTCTTTAAGAAGGGTTTTCAATGAAAACAAGGTTTTCGCAAAAACACTTCAAGGTGACACGCTGGATTTGGCCATAACATCCGGGCTGGGTTTGGGGTGTTACAGGTTTGGTTGTAAACTATCTAAATTAAACTAAAGACACAAAAAAGAGTAAATTGGGGAAATTACTTTGGGAAAACTGATTGATGAGGACAATACCTAAGGAAGAATCCACCTAGACTTCACTTGTTATCTAACTCTGAACTAGACGATTTCTTCATTTGACTTGATCCGTAGAGATCCCTAAATTATGTTAATATCTCCGTCGAGAATAAGAACAACTAATCCTTAGTTGATTAATTGAAATCTCTTTCTAATTAAAACCCCTAGTCTTGCATTAACTCGATCTATGGATCTCCATATTAGATTTGACTCTAATCTGACAGATTTTCGTCGTCCTATGTCTAGGATTGCGATCAACTCTGCTTAATTGTGTTGGATCTACTCTTAAACAGGACTTTTGCTCCTCTGCCTAAGCACATTTGACTTAAATTAATATCCTGAAAATATCAATTCAAGAATTAAAAACACAATTAAGAACAAGTTAAATATTTATCATATAGTTCAGATAATAATATCAAGATTTGTCTTAGCTTTCATTCCCTTTAGATATTTGGGGTTTTAGTTCATATTTATATAAAAAAAATCTTAGAATAAAGAAAATAACAACACATAAGAAAACTCAAAACTCCTGAAAGGATTAAAGGGAGATCTTCTGTCTTGATGTAGATCCTGGCTTCTGAGATGGATCAATCGGCTTTCCTTCGAGTAACTCCCTGCCTTTAGCTCTTTGTCTTAGCGAGAAGACTATACACCCTTGTAGTTGCCTCCTAGGGTCTTTATATAGAGTTTGGAATGTCTTTTTTAGCCCCTACGTAGCCTTTTCCTCGTGAAATTGAACTTCATCATGACAGGGACACGCCCGTGTGAATCGAGTCTAGGTCGTGCTCAAGCCTGTTAATATGGCACGACCGTGTGGGTTGCCCGTGTGCTGAACTGCAGGCCATGTTTTTTTCACACCTTGGCCCATTTTCTTCGTTTTTGGCCCGTTTTTTTGTTCTTTTCACTCCCCTAAGCTCACATGAGTATAAAACATGAAATTAAAGGTTTAGGAGCATCAAATTCCACAAATCAAGGAATAATTCATCCAAAAATAGGCTAAGCATGAGGTAAAAATATATATAATTTACGGTTTATCAACCTTTGAAAAGAAAGCGAAGGCTACACCATGCCAAGTAGCATGATTTACTTTTTAAGGCTTGCAATAGAGAGGAAAAAGGAAAAATAAAGACATTTGAGGATTTGGACCCACTTTGATTGTGAGTTTTGGATCATCATCCAAGCTTGCATAGTTAGGAGGGTAACATTAAAAGCTTGAAAATCTCAAAACCCCTTCTCTCTTTTCTTCTTTTGAGTTGATAGTTTTTCCGAAGACATCCAATGAACACTTTTTTAAAGGAGTCAGTTCCTCCCCACAAAAAGTGGTTAAGAATGACGTTAAGTATATTGCAAGATGTAAATAGAACTTTACAGCATTGCATGATGTACACTTGCATTTTCGACACAGCAGCTTTGATGAGAATTTCATTTCCTGCAATTGATAGGAAATTCCCTTTCCATCCTTGAATTAAGATTATATCATATCTTGAATAATGGCGGAGCCATTACTTTGTCTCTACCCCAAAAAAAATGGAGACTGAGATACTTTGAAGATAGGTCCATGTGATGGATCCCTAAGTTAGAAGCAAACAATTTTTTGTCTTTTTTAACAATTTTAGGGAAGAAAAATATGATTTTTTTGTTAAAATTAATGGTTTGTCCAGTAACAAATTAGAACAAATTGAGGTCATCCATAATAGCACTGAAGTTCCTTTTGCATGCCCTTAAAAAGATTAAACATTCTAGCATAAATAAGATGGGAAAGTGTTGGGCACATCTAATTGATCTAGTACCTTTCCAATTCACTTATTTCTTCAACATTATCAAAAATGAAGGAAAAGACATTAGTGATAAAGTTGAATAAATATGGTAAGAATGGATCACTTTGTTCAAGGCCTTATTTTGATTAAACAGAGCCCATTTTTGTTCTCCATTAATGAACACAGAGTGTAGAGGGTGTTACATATTCATTATTTGAGAAATCCAAAAGTCCCAAAAACCCATTTTACCAAACATTTTTAAAGAATTCCTAAGATACTTTTTTGTAAGCCTTTGCAAGGTCAAGTTTGTTTGATTGCCATTCTTCCTTCATTTCCCCAATTATGCCTCTTGAAATCATGTAAAGCCTTGTGATAAATGTCTAAAGTAACATGTTTTAACCTCATTTTAAATACTTTTTTAGATTATTATTCGATTTAAAATGGTGAATTTTATGCTCATAATCTTTTCAATTCATGTTTATATACTTAGAAGAGCATTAAATGGAAAACCAGAGCAAGTTTCAAGAGCCACACAGGCTAGACCATTCCACACGAGCTGGAGACACGGCCGTGTGGGTCATACGGGCTGCCACACGGCGATGTGCAAGACCATGTAGATTTCACAAATCACACTCCAACTTGCCCGAAAATACATTTTTTATGTTCTTCAGGCATTCTAAGACCTATATATGACACAAATAAGAAGATAAAAAGGAGTCATCATAGAATATTTAAGGAAACAACATGGAAAACACCACTAAAGCCGACTCTAAAGCAGATTTCCATCAAGATTGAATATCTACTTTTGATTTTTTTGAAGTTTATTGTGAGTTTCTTTATTTCTTGTGGTTATACTATCTTTGGGATGTTTTTATTGTCTATCATGAACTAATTTTATAAATACATAGGGGAGATGAACCTTATAATGGATTATGTCATTTGATTTATATTTTTGTGCAATAAATACTTGGATCTTGTTCTCAACTATGTATACTTAATTCTTGGTTTAATATTTCTAGACAATTAATCCATGTTTGATATACTTAAATCAGAGGAGGAATAGACCCTGTTTAACAGTATATCTAGCGTAATTGAGTGAAGTTGCATGCAATCCTAGAAATAGGATGACATCAATCTACCAGATTAGAGTCAAATCTAATAGAGGGATCCAAAGATCAAATTAATGAAACAATGGGGGTTTTAATTAGAAAGAAATTTTAATTAATCAACTTAGAGTCAGTTACTCTTAGTCTTGAAAAGAGATATTAGCATAATTTAGGGATTTCTATGGATCAAGGTACTAAGACAAGAAATTGCGTAATATAGATTGATAATAACAGATGAAGTCTAGGTGGATTATTTCCTGAATATTGTCTTGCTTCTTGATTGTTAATCATTTTTTCCTGATTTGTTCTTTTTCGTATTCTTTAGTTAATTAATTTAGTTAATTTTCGTTTTAATCAATCACTCCAATTTGTCGATTAAATAATATAAAGATGGTAATTACTAGTACTTTTAGTCCTTGTGGGAACAATATCTTTGCTCATTGTAGCTATACTATTAATTGATAGGTGCACTTGCCTTAGTCAGATTTTTAGTTGGTTTACGACTTGCATCACCTTGTGAGCCATAATAATATTGCCTTGAATTTGTTGTCTCGAAGTAAAGGCTGATTGAGTTGGGGAGATGAAATAAGCCATAAGATTCTTTATTATTGATGTTAGAATGCTTGAAACTCATGGATAGTTCTCAAATTGGGAAAGTCTCCTAATGGCGTTTGATCATTGATGTTAAATGGTGAAGGCATGGAAAATTATTGTGTTAAGATGTCCATAATTGAGCCATTTAACATGGGATCATTGGTGCCAATAGTGTATTTCCATTTTCCATGAATGTCTAATTTTTTCTTTAAGAGAATAATTTCAACCTTGGAATCCATTGAAAGTGGGGATTCTTTTAAGTAGCGATGCATTTGGGTAGTTCTTCAATTTCCCTCTTCAAGTCACTGAACTTAAAACTATTACTGTAACAGCCCGCCTGGCGAAGTCTCTATATCTAGTTACTATTTGATATGTTTTTGGCAAAATAAAGATTGATGTGAGTAAGAAATATAACACCCCTAACCCCTGTCCGTCACTGGAACAAGGTTACAGAGTATTACTGGAATATACAGATCAAATACAGATAATTCATATTATTTAACATTCATGTTAGAAATTATTTATAAAGTCCCTTATATGAGCCCTCGAGGTTCAAAACATACATTAGAAACAAGTCGGGACAAAATCAGGTACTCAGGGAATTTCTCGCAAAATTTTAAAATTTCTTCAAGGTATAGGGGACACGCCCATGTGGTCAAGTCATGTGGCTCACACAGCCAAGTGACATGCTTGTGTCATAGGCCATGTAACTCCTTAACTCATCTACAAGGCCGTGTGTAGATGCAGGGGTCACACGGCCAAGCCACACGCCCGTGTGCTAGGCCGTGGGAAAATACCTGAGCATTCTATTTTAAATTTTTAAGATGCAGGGGACACACGGCCAAAACACACATCTATGTGCTAAGCCTTTTGTCACACACGGCTGAGACACACTCCCATGTCTCTGCCCATGTAGACAAAATAAGGCCATTTCTAAGCCTTATTTCTCACCCCAGTCTTGTCTTCCACCTACATTAATTCTTAAACACTTTCTAATTCTAATAAAGACATTCAAATCAAGCCAAAACTATATCTTATACATGACATATTAATACATATGACCAGGTGTCCAAACTTACCAAAATAACCTAATACATATACATCCTTGTACTAAATATACCATTTTAATGCAATCATTAATATACCTATATGATTTCCATCATTCATCCATTTCAAACACATATCAACCATATTTAAACTTTTATATACACACAAAAATATGTCTATCACAAGCCATTTCAATGGTTAGATACAACCAAAACATTTTCATGCCAACATTGGCTAAATTACCCTATACATGCCATCATAACCAAAAGTAATTTTTGTTTATATCGAAATGGTTGATGCATAGTGTGATGTGTCTCCGACCAGCTTCCAACATTAACGAGCTTCCAAGTACTATAAAGTGGAAGAAATAAAACAAAGTAAGCATTTAAATGCTTAGTAAGTTCGTATAACAAGAAATTACCTGCCATTATTTTACTTTTAAGGTAAGTATACACAACATATTCCATACAACTTGATTAAAAGCCTAAACACATATCCGTATCATATTAGCCAACTAATAAATTATAATTATGGATAAACAAGGTCACAAGTAAGTTCCATATACATGTATCATCCCATTTCATGTTTCAATATATCGTATAAGATCATTTTCGTATATTTCACATAAATTCCAGTAACAGTTCATGTCATTCTCATATAATTTTATATCAGAACTTTACTCGTTGAATCATTTAAAATATTAATGGATACAAGGATAGTACACATTAAGCACACAAATCTAAAATCCGTCAATTCACAATCGGGGGTGCTCATTAGAGCATATTATTAGGAAGCCCTCTCTCGAGCCATTTAACTGGAAGCTCATGTGAGCCATGTAACGTGAAGTTCTAGAAAGCCATTAACGGGAAACTTATCCGGGCTATGTAACGGGAAGCTCATAAGAGCCATAATCAAGAAGCTCATGCGAGCCAATAACGGGTAGCTCCAAAGAGCCATTAATTAGGAAGCTCTGGATAACCATATATCGGGAAGTTCAAGCGAGCCATATCAGGAAGCTTCAAAGAGCCATTGATCAGGAAGCTCACAAAGAGCCTTTAATTGGGAAGCTCACGAAGAGCCATATAACGGGACGCTCATAAGAGCTGTGGTGTGTCTACAACACATGCAAAATCACAACTAATTGAGATGCTCCGAAGAGCTATTAACGGGAAACTCGTAAGAACCATATAACAGGAAGCTCGAGAGGGCCATATACCAGGATGATCATGAGAGCTAATAACAGAACGCTCTTTCAAGCTATGGTGTGTCCACAACATATGTAAGTCCATAATAAATTTGGGAACCCTGTATCCATCATATTTCATTTATTCAAACGGGACTTAACACTTATCGGGCATTGTTGGATATGTGATCCATTTTATATGTATCACAATTTCACAATTCACAAATACAATATTCAATTCAACCATATAAATATACACAACTTAGTTGCACAAACTAACCTCGACAAGTGCTCGTGTATTTGTAATCTACTAATCCGATACATTTTGTTTTCCTCGTTCTAATTCTGTATTTAGTCTATCTGGATCCAGTTGAGTCAAATAAGCTTGCTACCTTCAAGCTCTTCTAACTAGGGTTTCCATGTAAAAAAAATTTTGGGAAAGATGTTAATATGATGATATTTTCATTATTTTATTACTTATCATCTTTAATTTTTTTTACTTTCCAATTTAGTCATTTTCTTTATTTGATTTTCCATGGATGAATCATCATTCTTATCTAGTAACTCTTCTTAATGGTTTATTTACCATATAAGGACCTCAAATATTAAATTCCCTAGCTATTTGATACTTATAGCTTCTAGAACTTAACTTTTTCATTTCATGCAATTTGGTCCTTTCCACTAAATTGAACATGAAATTAGTAAATTTTATTTACAAAATTTTTATATGATATTTTTATCAAAACGCAGACCATGAAATAATATTAAAATAATTTTCTTTTCAGACTCAGATTTGTGATCCCGAAACCACTATTCTGATTCACTAAAAACGGGTTGTTACAAGTAACGTGTTTGTTTTGATTAACTATAGGATTCTATGTGTATGCACCGTTTGGTGAACTATTTGTTTTGGCATGTTTTGTAGTTTGGCGAACTCTTTTGTTTAGTATCTGCCCAACTCATATGCTTTTGGCAAACTCAATAAGTTCCCAGCTGTTTAAATTTGTTTATTATTTAAGTATGATAATGTGGTTAATTGAATTGAGAACAGAATTGGACTACTATAGATGATAAGACCTAAATTAAATTAAGAGTAATTAATTATGGGAATCAAGAAAGTTTGTGGAATTATCTGATTTTTCCACTAATCCTTGTCTTCAAGCTTAAGTACATAAGGTTAATGGTGGTTGCTCAAACACCTTAACGTTTTCTTCTTCTTTCTTGATTTTTCTCTACAACTCTTTGAAAACTTAAGTTCAGAAAATCTCTTTGAAAGTTTGTAGTATTTAGCTAACTTATACGTTAGAACAAGCTTACTAGTAATTCTTGATGAACCCTAGGTTATTCTTTATGTCATTTACATATTTTCATTCTACACGCATAAATGTTAAAATGGTGTGTGAGGAAGAAAACTTTTTCATTCTAGTATAAGTGTTGTGATTTTTGCATGCATGATCAGAATTGATAGATAGATGGTCTGATATGTTTAATTATTTATATTTTAGCTCAAGAAGATAATGAAGGTTCAAGTGATAAGGATAAGGGGCCTGTTTTATAGATTTGTGCTAGAGTTCCTTCTTACTTCCTTGTGTTGTAGTTTCTTTATTTTATATTTCGTGTAAGGTAAGTATTATTCCTTTGTAAAGGATGTGTAACAACCCAGTTTAGACCATAGTTAGAACAGTGGTTATAGAACCATACATCTGATATCAAGAACGAAAGAAAACAGAATTAGATCGAGGGAAATTGAAAGTGGTCAAATAGTTGGTTCAATCTGTTCATTTCCGTACGAGGTAAGTTCATATGCAAATAAATGTATTTGAATTGAATTATTTATGCCTATATGATTTTGAAATGTATTGAATGACTATGGAAGATGAATATGTGAAATTGAGAAAGTATCGACAGAGTAGAGATATCCAACAGCCCCGTACGAACCATAGGAATAGTATAGGATACATATGTCATGACATAGGATTTTCGAGATGTGATATCGTATAAGACCACATCTAGGATGTTGGCACTGATAATAGATTACGTGTAAAACCATATCTGGGACATTGGCATCATATATCATTTCGTGTAAGACCCTGTCTGGGATAGTGGCATCGATATTTGATAACATGTAAAACCATGTCTGGGATATGGCATTGTATAAGCTTTACGAGCTATCTGAGTATCCTTATCAATTCTGAACGGTTCAATGGCATTATCGAGAAATGAACGAGTATGTGAATGAGTATCCGATTCAAGTAGGTATGAAATGTATATGTTAGTTGAGAATGAAAAGTAAGTATGTTTAAAAAAGATGACATGTGAATTGCATGAGAAAGAATGAGGTTATATGCAAGTGATTTGAGAACAAGTGATTTAGATGTGATTAATTAAGCTTGTGTAAGTGCTTTACTATGGATTCCATGGATAATATGGCTTTTAATTTCTTTATGTGTTAAGATTATTAGTATCTGGCTTACTAAGCTTTTGAAGGCTTATTTTGTGTGTGTTTTCATTATTTTATAGATTATGGAAGCTACTGTGAGCTCGAGGATCATCATCACACTATCAAACGATATTTTGGTACTTTTGAAGTTGTTATTATTAGTGTATGGCATGTATAGGCTAGGAATAATGTGTTATGTTTTGAAATGTGTTATGTTTTGAAATGTGTATATCTTACCATGTGATATGGCTTGAGTTTGATGGAAAGGATGGATTTGGTTTTGGTATATTTTATGTGTTGATATATAGTCTTATGTGTGACAGCCCTATTTCGACCCTAGTCGGGAAGTGGTTTCGGGACCTCTAAACCGAGTCAAGGAAATTTTGATGTTTAATATTTCAAGTCCAAAATAGGTGAACATTATATGTATGCAATTGTGTGCCATGATTTTTGTCAAATTGCATGTGTATTAAATTAAAAAGGACCTAGGTGGAAATAATTTATTTATGAGTGGCTAAATTGAAGAAGATTAAATTCTTAATAATAGTAAAAACATGGATTTGCATGTTAAATTCACCTTTTTAAGGTGAGTGGCCGGCCATGATATGATGGTGTGCACTAAACACAAATTTCTTTGGTTAAAATTTATTTTATGTATATGTATTTTGAATAATAAAAATTAAAAAAGTAATTAAGTAATGAAAAAAAAAATTGAGGAAAAGAAATCTTGTTCATCTTTCTTCTTCTAGCCGAAACTAGGTGAAAGAAAGGGAAAGATATCCCTAAAGCTTTCGGCACCCCCCTTTGATTTTAAAGGTATGTATTAATGTTGTTTTGAGTAAGAATTTATGATATTAGAGTTATTTTTGTGTCCTTTACCACCACCCATATGAAATTTTGAGGTTTATGATGGTTTATGCTTCGGCCTTGTGAATGAATTTTGGAAATGTAGATTGTTTTCATGTTTTGAGTTGTAATGAATATCATTGAAGCCTAAATCGGTGGGTTGTGCATAAGGAGATGTTGTTTAGTATAGGGGGGTTTCGGTTAATTTGAGTTCGGTTAGAAGTTGAATATTGAGCTAAATAATTCCTTGAGTATTCGGTCATTTAGATCTTAATATAGATGATTTCCATGTATTAATAAATTATAGAGCTTAGTTGGTACTTGAACTAAATTACGGGTGTTTCCATGCGAATTTTATATTAGTTTAGAAATAATTAAATTGTGAGTAATTTTACTCACAAACGGCCGATTTTTGAAATTGAGAAATGTTTTGGGAAATTTGATATGATACTTATTAAATTTTCATGGAATTTGATTCAAGGGAATTGGTGAGTGAAATGAATTAGTAAATTGTTAATTTTTGCGACTTAATAAGTTAGTAAGACATCCGATTATATCTAGTTGAACATTTGAAATTGGTTCGAATATTTGGTTAAAATCATAGTGCAAATTAAATCGAGTTTTGGTTAAGGCAAAAATGTTAATGTGCATTATGTGTGTATATGTGGTTAAATAGGGACACTTGATATGAAATTTGTAGAACCTTGAACTTTGACTTGGTTGTTCTAATTGAATGATTGAATGTACTTATGAAGCAAGACTAAGCCCTATGCTTGATTGTGATAGATCAAAAAATAATCTAAATAAGTTTGAAACATTCGGCTATAAGATATATATGTGTTAAAAATGGTGTTGTGAATGTTCAAAAAAAAAAAAACACAAAGGAATTAAAGTCTTTAGTCACCTTTGGTATTTAGAAAAGTGAGATATTTTGATTTGAATCATGATAGCAATTGGCAATAGGGTATAATATGTTGTTAAAAATGTTTATTTGTGGAATGTTTGAAGTTCAGGTATGTGTGGGCTAAGGATGTTTAATTGTGACTAATAGTGTATACGAACCGGGCCGAATGTGTGGGGAAAATGTTAAATATGTGCTTTTGTGTTAAGTGAAAGAGAATTGATCAAATGAGTTGGATAATTAAGGTTTAATATGAATTAAATTGTTTAATTTAGCTCAAGAGCTTAAGGGGACAGCATCGGACAAGGGAAAGGCTAAGGTTGCGGAATAAACGACCGGTACATACTCAGAGAGGCACGAGGTAAGATTTAAGTAACGAAATTAGCCTATTATCTGATTAAACATGATGAATATGTCTAGCATACTTATATTGGTATTGATTAATGCAAATTTCGGGAGGAATATGGCAGTAGAGCCGATTGTATCTATGAAATAAAGCCTTATGTGTATCGACTAGATATGGAAACCATTTAGGCACGCCCAAGCAAAACATTAGTGAACTTGTAGTGCTACGAATTAATAGAGGTGATAGGCATTTGAATGTTAAGTAAAACAAATATGTGAAAGTATGTTTGATAGATCCGTTATATAAAATTTCAGCGAAATATCCGGGACAGGTCCCGAAGGGCCTTAGTGCCAAAGATACATCCGGACCATGTTCCGAAGGGCCTTTGTGCCATAAAAATATACGGGCTGAGTCCCGAGGAGCCCATGAGCTGGAGTTACATCCGGGTTAAATCCCGAAGGGTAGTTATGCCAGAGTCACATCCGGGTTAAATCCCGAAGGGCAGTTATGCCAGAGTTACATCCGAGTTAAATCCCGAAGGGCAGTTATGCCAGAGTTACACCCGGGTTAAGCCCAAAGAACCTTAAAACTATAGTACATTCGGTTTAGACCCAAAGGCAATAATGCCGAAAATGTGAGCTTTGTTGAAATTATCGCTAACAAAGGATATTACTTCCTTAAATAATTCAGGTATGTATTCACACTCGTTATGCATGGGAATAAATTAGAATTTTGCCACGAAAATTGAGTTGAGATGTTCTAAACAATGTTCGTAAAATAAATATGTATATATATATATGAATGACAGGTATAGGAAGTGTGAACTTTGACTTTTAATGGGATAGTACTAAATCGAATCATGGAATTTGAGTGTACTAAATGTTGGGATGAATTCATATACTAAAAGAGTGCATGTGCATTTACCTCTTAGCCAAGAACAAATGTGTATGTTTCGGCCCAGGGAAGGATGATAATATGTGCCTACGATATGAACTTCAACTTTGAGTAAATAGATAAGTTATGTATGTTTGATGTTAACCTATTTTGGCATATAGATGTTGGTCTTTTAAAGTATCTTCATTTAGCTTAAATGAATGATTGTTTAATTTTAGAGACATTACATTCTTAAATCTTACTAAGCATGTGAATGCTTACAATGCTACTTTGGTTTGACTGTTTTATAGATTTTGGTACAGCTACGGTCTCAGGAATTTCCGCGTTTAAAGTCATCCACACTATCATCGCATCTTTTGGTACTATAATTAAACTTTTGAATGGCATGTATAGACTTGGCACAATGATACTTGTGAGTATCTTTTGATGATGTAATTAAGTTTGGCCATGCGAAAATGGCTCCTTTATATATTTTGCTTTTACTCTTATGATGTTAAGTCATAAATGATGTTTATAAATGGTAATGTAGTTATATATATTGCTAGTTGGATCCGAAGTGTATCATTATCCTGATGTCTGGGTTTATGAAAGTGCAAATGGTTTGGTTGTGTATAACAATAACTTTCAGCACCTTTAATTGAGAGTCCGCTTGATAGTATGTTATAGGTCACATAAGTTTTTTTTTTTAAAAAAAATCTGGGTCGGGTGATACCTCCGGACTCTCCTGCGACGGGAATGGGTCTAGGGGTGTTACATTATGTGAATGGCCATTTTGGTATGTTTTGGTGAAAATGAAATGGTATGTTTCATTGCTTGATTTGGTAGATGAAATGTTGAGTCAATAGCATGATTTGAATAGATAAAAATGAGATATGTATCATATGTTTTTGGTATGAATTTGGTGCATGGAGTTGGTATTTTTGAGTTAGATGTGTATATGAAAATCAATGATGATTTTGGGATATGAATGGTGCTTGATTTGGTAATGTTTTGGCTATATTTTAGTTGTGAATTTTGTCATTTGAAGCTTATAGGGATGACCCAAAATTAGGTGGCATTATGGCCTTGCAAATGGCCTATTTTTGCCTACACGAGCAGGGACACGGACGTGTGTCTCTGCCATGTTGTTCGAAGGCCAATTCGAATTGAGCCTGGGCACTCCACACGGCCTGACACACAGGCGTGTGAACGGCTATGTGGCTTAAGTCAGTATACCCTATAGGTTTGGCACGGCCTAGCACATGGCTTGATGCACGAGTGTGTGGGCCATTTCGGAAGGGCACAAGAGCTGGCACATGGGCGTGTGGTTGGCCGTGTGACCCAAGTTAGTATACCTGTAACACCCCTTACTCGTAACCAATACTAGAATAGGGTATGAGGTATTACCTACTAAAACTCAGATAAACCTTTAACTTAAACTCATGAAAATGTGTCCCGGATAAAACTTTTCTAGACATAGTTCTACAAACCTTAATATGGGCCTAGGAGGCCTAATTCATGGTTGGAATTTACCCGGGACCATTTCGTGTGCTTAAGAAAATTTCTTCAAAAGCTAGCAAAAATAGGGCACATGCCCGTGCGTGAGGGAACATGCCCGTGTGACCTTTAAACATGGTCGTGCTAATGGTTCGTGTGCCTCATACGGCCTAAGCACGCTAGGGACACACCCGTGTCCAATACCTATGTGGATTTAATTTCTAACATCAACCTACAAGGGTTTTCACACGGACTGGCGTACGCCCGTGTCGTGGCCCGTGTGCAAAAACCTTGACATTCTGATTCTGATGTCATCATTCACATAGCCGTGGCACAAGCTCATGCGTTGGCCGTGTCCTCCACACGGTTGAGACACACGGCCATGTCTCATGCCAGTGGGAAATCCTGATGACATTTAATGCTACCCATGTAAGATGTAGGGGACACACGGCCTAATCACACGCCCGTGGGCTGGCCGTGTGTCGCATACAGCCTAGACACACGCCCGTGTACCTACCCGTGTGGACAAAAATAGGCTATTTGGCAAGCCTCTTTGCCACCCTAAAACAGGACTAAATACATAACCAACATATCAAGACTTTCATACTTGACCAATAGCCCTAATTTGGCATTCCAACTTAATCATATATACCTATCTAAATACATCTCACATATTGTGCATGCACAAATAACTTAAACTACCATTTACCAATTCCAAGAACTCATTCTTATTCAATAATATTAACTATAACGATTTTGGCCAGTTCTAAAGGCCATTTACAAAATGAACTTCATAAGACAAATGGCCAACACAATTGGCTAACTAAAGTATCCTACTCAAAATGACCTTACAACCTATACATGCCATTACTCAAAAATACAAACATACTATTCCGAGTACTAGGGTTGATAATGTGCACGATGCCTAATTCGTCCTTGGATCCCCGAGTTAATTTGAAGTCACTATAAAGGAAAATGGAAAGGAAAGAGGTAAGCAATAAGCTTAGTAAGATGTAAGTAAATAAATATCAACAATTTACCAAGTCATTTTAATTTTCAATTCATCTCAACTTATGCATATATCAAGAATAGCTACAACTTAACTTACTCGATTCTATCCTTTACAAATCATACAATATGCTAGTGAGCTCATTACATATACAAATCATTTAGGCACCTGCACCACTCGTAAAACCATCATATCATCTCTCAACTTAATATTAACTGAAATTTTCTTGTTCAACGATTTAGAATTCAAAAGCATATTCAATGGGTCTTCATGTAGGGTATCGAGCCGATGCTATGTCCCAGACAGGTCTTACACTAACTCGTAACAAGCTAACGCCATGTCTCAGACAGGTCTTACACTAGCTTGTATATCTCGAGGCTGGTGCATGTCCTAGACATGTCTTACACTAGCACTCATCTCAAGCCGATGCACGTACCAGACGTGTCTTACACTAGCTTATAAATCTCGAGGCCGATGCATGTCCGAGACATGTCTTACACTGGCTCTTGTAGTGTGGCCGATGCATGTCCCAAAAATGTCTTACACTAGCGCACATATTACCCAATGTCTCGGCATGAATATCTAATTCTATCCTAAGTATCCAAACGGGCTCTATTACGCATGTTCTCAATACTTTATAAATACAAGTCATCAATTTCACAATTTATGCTCAATTATCTATTATACACGTTGTATTATTTACCTACAACTTACCTCAGTATACAAAATGGAAGTGACGATTTGGTTTACTCGACTTACTTGGCTTTCCCCCGGTCTAGGATCGGATTTGGCAACTCTTGATCTATAACAATAAAATTTCACTAATTTAATCTAAATAATCTAAAATTCACAAATCAACAAAATAACTATATTTCCCTTAGACTATGGCAAAAAGACCATTTTACCCCTAGGCCCAAAATTGATTTTTATCAAATTTCCTTATCAACCATGCCTATCCAATTCCTTTTATCAAAAAGACAACTTCAAATTTCCAATATTCATGCATTTAACAAAGTAACTTATTCTTTTTACAAACAAGCCCATTTTCCACATGTATTCATACAAACTCTTTCACAAGTTGTTTATTTAACCATAATAGCTTATTTTCTTTCCAAACTTTTCAGAAATCAACACTTACTCATTCATGGAAAAATCCTAAACCTTCAACCAAAATGCAAGATTTACCCTTCAAAATGTAGCTCATGCTACAAGGGTTCCAAAAATGCAAAAACATTCAAGAAAAACCTTAGAAATTGTTTACTAATGTGTGCCCAAAGTTGCTGCAAATTTAAGCTCCTAAAACCTCCAAGTATGGATAATAATTTTGTCAAGAAGGAGACTCAAAATTAGGAAGAAAAGAAAGCTAGGTAACTAGGTACTATTTTATCATTGTAGTTACCTAATCCAACTAAGCCTTTGACTTTTCTTCAATTTTTGTCTCTTACTCCTCCCCTTGGCCGGCCGTGCTCTCTTTTATGGGTCTAATTGCCCATTAAATCCTAAAATTTAGTTCTCTAGCCATTTAACTTAATCTACTAACAAATTACAACTTTTATCCTTCATGCGATTTAGTCCTTTTTCGCAATCATTAAAATTTATTCACCAAAATTTCCATACACCTTTATAAGAATATTACAACCCATAAAATAACACTAAAATAATTTTCTTAAACCTCGAGAAGTGATTTCAAAATCACTATTCTGACTAGGCCCAGTTTTGGGCCGTTACAATACCCTTTAAATTTCACACGGCCTAGCACACGGATGTGTCCTTGGCCGTGTTACCTAAGTCAGTAGGTAAAATGTATGAATGATGTTCTGTAAAATGTTTATAAATGTTTCAAAATATCTGGTAATATCTTTTAACCCTAGTCTGGCCAAGGATATGGGTTAGTGGTGTTACAGGATGAAAGGTGTATGAGTGAGAAATGGACGAAAAATATTTGTATGAGTAATTATTGTCTAAAGTTATCAATCTGAGTGCAGTGTGTCTGAGATATGAAGTAAGCGTCATTTTTTCATGCTTAAGCCACTACCATCTGCTTCTAATATGTATGAAATGAAATGAAATGATATGATATGATATGATATGATATGTGATGATATGTGATGAAGGAGAAGTGGAAATATGTTGTGTAGCCTCTGGTAGGGTAGATATATTGCAAATTGAAAGGGAAAATCATGATAAAAACATACTATTATGAATGAAATTTATATGAGGAGTTGAGGGGAGAATCAATGTGAACAAGTTTGAAAGATTTGTTTCTGATTTTGTATTCTAGGTACCTGGCTGGCAATAAGATGGATTTGTGTGAGTTATGTTAAGTTGGCGTACAATATACGCCAAAGTAAGATGAGTTGGCATACTAAGTTTGTCTGTGTTCTGTATACTCCAATGGGCGTACTCTATGTAATATGTGTGTGATCTTAAGAAAAGTTTAGTTAATGTTCTAAGTATTGTATTGTATGATTTCTCTTTGAAACTTACTAAATTCAAATGAACTTACTATATTATTCTTTTTTCCTTATCAGGATTTGCTGATAGAAGGAGGACTTTCTTCAAAACTACACTAGAGAATTGTTAAGATTGTGAGATGGTTGTCTTGTATTTATATCATGCACGGCTAATGGGGGTGGCGCTTAAGTTTATTTTTAAAATGATGTATATAAAGAACTTATGTTTATTAAGACTCTGCTAAATGAGAATTTTATGAAGTACTAAAATTTGGGTTTAAGACAATATAATCTATTTGAGTTAATATACCATTTGACTAGTATACTCATTTCAAAGTGACGATATTTCTTTCACCTTATAAAAATAGTAGTAAAAATATGTTTTACATTTATAAATTGTAAGAATCATTTTCAAAGCTTCTGTCAAAAAGTTTTTAAGTCAATTTGTTCAAAAGTAGTGATACACCATTCTCGGGTCCTAATATAGGGTCGGGTTTGGCGTGTTACAATTCCTCTATTTTAAAGTATTTGTTTGTGGTTTTCAAATGGTCCATAAGGTTTGGATGTTGAAGAGTTGAGCCTATTTGATTCCAAATCTCATTAATGATGTTTTAGCATTCTAAGTGTGGCTTTGGATGGCCACTATAGTGCATTTAACTTACTTTTTTTCACATGTTACAGCATCTAATGACACTGTCATCACTATTTTTACACTAACCGTAAGTAAACACACCGCCCATCCAAACCCACCCTAAATCAAGTAACCTTTTAGTTTCAAACATAGAAGAAATTTTTTTTCCTCAAGCATCAGCAATAAAGGAGGAAGACAATAGGAAAAGATGTAAATGAATGGTCAATTTCGCTATTCTATGAGCATTTAGGAAAAGGTTGCTTGACTTGATATTGGAGAAGCATCAATCAAGTTTCTCTTGAATGATGGTATTTATAGGAACTTGTCATTATAATAAATTATTTATATATAATAGATGGTCATTGTTATGGTGAAGGAAATATCTATAAAGGCTAAAGATTAGATAGTATTACCTTCGAGTGGTCTTTTCAAGGTAAGATGAATTAGTGAAAACGAGGGAGAAAAGTGTACGACGCAGTAACACCTTTGGGGAATGTCACTACCTCTAGCTACACAATACCAACCTCAAAAGAGGTTTTTCTTGTAACGCTCTAGTTATGGTGTGTACAAGGTTTTGGTGAGTAGACTCAAATTAATATGTTTGGCGAGGCAGTATCTGCCCAAGAGTTTCCTTTGACATATTAAATGGGTGTATTCCTAAAAGTGTTTAAGTTGGGGTGGTTCAATGATAGATCATTATGTTGGTTGGAATAAGATGACAACCAAGAGAACAGATGACTATTGAAGGAGTACTCGCTTAAGGCATAGTGTGCCATGTTATTAGAGTTATTGTAATAGTTGCATTGTAAGTGTAGTTAGAGACCCTTTGGTTAGGGTAACCAGATATTATCTATATTGGATTCTTATTTATAATCGCATTTACAGCTGTAGACCATTAATGAAGATGTTTTTTAAAGAGCATGACACGTGTCAAGTTTCACTATAGGAACATGGGTCTTGTCTATAAATATATATTAGTTAAATGTGTTTGAGAAAAGGAGTTTTTCATCTTCCTCCCATTAGAATGTTGTTATGGGCTTCTTTTAGAAGTTGAATACAATTTGCTATCTTTGAGCTAAAATTGAAGATGAGATCTAAAATAAGAGATTTTATCATATCCTAGGTGAATATTTCAGTTATGCATGTGGAATCATAAAAAGTAAGTCTGTTAACTTTGGTGAACAGTAAGATTAAAGGAAAATGGGCTTTATATTGGGGTTGTCAATGTTTGAGAAGAGGGTAAAATGTATATAAATGGGTTTTGATGATGTTTCTATGTGTTTTTTTAGTAGTGATGACTGCTGATTTCAAGTTAAATGTTTGGATCCAGCATTCAAGCTGATGTAAGTGGGTGTCAGGTGAATCTCCACTCTGGCTCCTATTTGTGAATCATATGCATAAGATTTACTGAATAGTGATAGACCTGGAGTGATTAGTGGACGTGTAAAACTTAGGAAAAATGATACAAGAGCAATGATAGTATATGTAGAACTTTCATGACTTAAAAGCGGATTGATGAGTCTATGTGCATGATGATTGGTAAAGTCTGAATGTAGAAAGATATAATTCTTCTAGTTAAGTGTGTTATGAGTTATGATAAAGTATTCTAATTGAGGTATATAGATGATTAGTTATGAAGATTTTTTTTTTGCATTTGACAAAAGGATTAGACGAGTCTGAATGCATGATGATTGGTGCATGGTTAATTGTTATATTGAGTTTTGTATAAATGAATGTGAAATAGATAGTGTATGAGTACTGATGTCAAAGTATGGTTGTATGTTTATGCCTCCATTGTGTGCTATGAGTTGAGTGTTAGTTTAGGTGTATTTTAGTGAATTAAAGTGTTAAGTCTTAAATGATAATAATGCATGAAGAGTTTCTGAAGAGAGCCTGTGTCTGTTCACTGCGGTGGGGTCTAAAGGGGTCCGTCGAGACTAAAAACACAAACACGGATATGAACCTTTGAAGGAAAAGCCTATGACCATGGCACCCTCTAAAAGGAATTAAAGGATGGTGATTACCCAATGGGGTTCACTGCGTGTCCCAGGCTGATGATGGGCAAACTTCACGTACTATGAGTTTAGGCAAATTCATATCGTAAACACAATATAAAAAAATAGCCTTTGTGGTGAATTATGAAAGAATAGTCTTTGTGGCTATCCCATTGTAGCTATAAACTAAAAGAAATGCCTCTATGGCGTACTCTATAGGAATGTCTTTCGTGGCGTACCTTAAAGAAATGTTCCTTATGGTGGGTTCTATAGCAACTTGATTGACCTAATTAGTATGGTTCTTAAGTATAATCAGTAAGACCAACAAGGTGTAATGTCTCTATGGTTCACACGGTAAAGTATTATATAAGACGGTGACTCAATTAGAATTAATGAATTGAATAAAATTAGAGGAAGCACTCGCCAGATACAAAATTAAAGGTTAAAAGCAATATAATTCGTCAGTTACAATGTGCAAGTATTACTCAGGTAAATGATATTTCCCTCACTAAGTTCTTATGAGCTTATCTTCTGTGTATTGTGTTTTGGTTGAGACAATGTGAGTCCGTGCTAGGAGGAACGATGCCAAGATTTTGCCAAATGAAATGGCGTACCAGGTTATTATGCATACAAAGCAAGTTTAGTGGCATGTTCAAAGTCGAAAATGTTAATTAGAAATTTAAACTTTGGGATAACTATAACAGATGAGGATTTCAATTCAAATTTCTTGTAATTAAATTACCATATACCACACTTGTATTTACCTATTGTGTACGCATATGTAAAATAGTTTGAGTCAGTGTGTAGTTTAGTTGTAATTAATTGTATATTGTATAAGTAGATTAAATTTTTGTCTGTATTCATGTAGTAATACCCAATACCCGGATTCAACAAATCAAATGGGATGGGGGTATTACATTTCTAATTAAAAAACACTATTTAATTCATCTTTCAACCTTTTCTTTATGACTTTTTAAGACATATTTAAAGCCATAAATTTAGAATTAATAACACATAAGCTTTCAACAATAATAAAGAGAATTTGAATATTCCATCTTGACACATATGTTTTTCTCTTAGATTTTCTTTATTTTTCTTGTACTCTTGATGATTGTGGAACCCAATTCCAATATCAATAGTTAAATAATTAGTTTTTTTAGGATTATATTTTATTTATTAATTTGGTGTAACGAATTAATTAGACATAAATTTAATTTAAAATTTTAAAAAATATTTTTTTAAAAAGGAACAAATTATTTCGTGCATACTTATATATTTTAAAATTTTATATAAAACCCTTTTCTTAAAAAATACCTCTATAACTTAATTGAAAACTATCCTCCTTTAAAAAAAACAATCCTTCTTTCTTCAAAATACTATCTTAAATTTTAATATATATATATATATATATATATGTTTTTTCATTATCCGAACATCCATGAAATCATTCAAAGCATTCCTAGCGAAAAAAATATAAATTGAAAGCACAAAATATGTAAAAATATTTTCTCAATTAATTCATTCATATGCGAAGATATTCAAGGATGAGTCTATCTTAAATAAAGTTAACTTGATGTCTTTAAAATTTTGATCGTGGTCAAACTTGCGTATACTTGTTTAAATTCATTACCTAACTATTTAATGTTTTAGTAATACAGATTTGGTTTAGAATTTAAATTATAAAAACCATTTAATATTAAAATATCATTGCTCTTAATTTCACGAAACATCTTCAAACTATTATTCGTACTTTAAAATAATTCTTAAGCTTCAAAATATTTTATTTAAGTTTTTAAAGTATTAGTATATTATCAATCAGGCCATTTCATTAGTCCAATCATCGATTTGGATATTAAATGCTAGTTAAAATCTAATGTGGAGTATATACAAAATACGTGAATCAAATTATAAGTACATGTGTACCTATTGTATTGATAGTTTGATCTAATCTGTTGAAAAAATAGATAGTACCAAAAAAATCTCTAAGAAGGTTCTTTCATTCTTTCTTTTTAGCTTGTGAGATCTTAACTTTTCTTGCAATAGGTACAAATCTATTTATAATTTAATTCACGTGTTTTGTATATGCTCTATGTAATACTTGAGCTAACATCTAACATACAAGCAAATGGCTAGATTGATGGAAGAGTTGATTGATACGATAATAATGCAATACTCAATAGTTAACTATATTAATAATTGCAGTCAGAATCAATAAATATAAGCACTAATAATCAATAATCGACTCAACTTAAATTACTAATTAATTAATCCATAATTAATTTGCATATAATGAACCTTTAAACATGAATGATGGAAGTCGCATTAATATTATAAATTAAAGGCTTAATGGTGTGAAAAGCACTTAAACTTTTTTTTAAAAAAAAATAATTAAGCCTTACTTTTTTTGCACTTAATTAGGTAATTGAAATTTCAAAATGCATCAAAAAGGACCTCTTCACACCCCACACCCAGCCAAGTCACGGGATCCGAGTAACAGGATGTCACATCAGCCATCATAACTTGCACATACACACATAACATTCAAACAAAGTCAATTAAATAACTTAATCAATTACAGAGAAGTTCAAAACCTAACTGTAACACCCAGAATTTTGGGCCTAGGAGTCTTGAGTTCTATGCTTAGGGTCAGAGAGATGAATATGCAATTGTGTTTAGTAGCGCGTCTAAGTAACAGAATGGGCTTACTGATCTGGTGGATAAGTAGAGTGTTAGTGAACCTCAAGGTTTTGGGTTTGATTCTTGGTGTGTGCTTTTAGGAGGAATATTTTTATTTTTTTGTTTTAATTTAAAACATAATATTATTTATTTTTGCATATCTTTTTATTGTCTTTATTCTCTCCTAGACATTCCTTTTTGCTATTTTCTCTGTTATTTTTCTTTTCGTTCTTGTTGCTATTCTCCACTTTTGAAAATGGTTTCTGTTTGAGGGACTTTGAAGGGTCGCACCTATATCGTCATCTTCGATCGTGAAACAGGTGTGAGATTCGAACTTTAACTACGCTGCTTAGTTTGCCTAATAATTCTGTAAATTTTCTATTTGGCATTCCTTGACTGAGCACTAACCCCTTCGTTTTGGGTCTTTATTCGTTGTAAAAAAGGGGAAAACCCCTTTTGCTGATGTACCCCTTGTAACACCCTAAATTTGGGCTTAGAAGAATTGGGCTTTGAGTTTGGGTTCGAATGGAAGACAGCCTGAAAAATTTAGATGACGTCCTGATTTTCGGGATTTTTCGGGTTTCTGTGATTTTTGGTGAATTTTTAAAATTTTGGTGTTCTGGATATTGGAATTGAGTTTAAATGTGTTAGTGGGCCTCTAGAAGGCCCAAGCCTAGGTTAAAACCCGGTAAAATATCAAGTTTGAATTTTAAGTGACTAGGAGACTTGGCTAAGTGGGCTTTTAAGAAAAACTTCGTAAATTATGATACAAGAAGAGCTTTGGCAAAGTGGCAAGGTGGCGCCACTAAGTTCTTAAAAAAGTGGAGCCTGGGAAGGAATTAAAGGTCCAGGGTTCAAGTTGTAAGGTAAGCGTATTGTTACTTTTTAGTTTTTAGGCATGTGTCGGGCATGTGATCACTTAAATGAATTTCGGCAAGGGCCTTAGGGAGGTTGGGCTGATTGTTTTAGTTGATATTAGGGTTAGGTTCTTTTCTTTTTCTGTCTTGGAGAATTAGAGTTAGCCACCTGAAGCTTTCACTTTCATTCATCCTTTACTAAGTTTTCACAAAAGCCGAAAACGCAAATTCCTTCTCTTTTGTGCCGATTTCTTCTTCCTCTTCTTCTCCTCCATTACTTTCTTTTCCTTTTTGCTTTCTACCTCAGCTGAACATCTCTGTTACTCAAATCCATCTTTTCTTTCAATTTCATCCTCCCTAAAACCACCATAGCCAATTGCCATAAAAGCCGAAATCCCAAAAACTTACTTCTTGTGCTGATTTCTCAGAGCCAATTCCCCTTATTCTTTTCATTCCTTTTCACCGAATTTCATCTTCTCTAAACCCTTAGTATCTGTCGGCAACACTACTCCAAAGTTATAGCCTCAAATCATCATCTTCTTCACCAGTCAAAAAGCCAAAACTGCCATAACCATAGGCGCTCATAACCGAATCTTTAGATCTCTAAGATTCGAGTTCTACGAGCATTTAGGGGATAGATCTGCATCAGATCTGAGTAGGAACATAAGGAGAAACTATGGTAAGTACTCGTTATCCCAGATCTACATTATTTTGCGATTTAGAAAAAAACCGAAGTCCCTAAAATCTAGGAAGGCTGTCGATTGGGGCTTAGGGCTCTAAGGGTCATTAACCAATGATTTCTTTTGGTGATTAATGTGTTCTAAAGGTGATTGATCGAAAGCTTGGATCTTTGGAACGACTAGATATAGATCTAGTCATCAATTTCGGCAAAGGTAAGATTTTGAGGGCCTTAGGGGCATTGGCCGAATATGGGTAAGTGAATATTGGGATTGTTTGTTGTAGTTTTGCAATCTAAGAATTATGGTAATCGATTGTAGGATATCATGGGGGATCTCTCTAGCAGTCGTCGTGAAACAGGTGTGTATCGAACCCCCTTCTTTAGTCTAATTCGGCAAAAGCTGAAATACTGAAATTCTGGCATTTTGAGGGCTTGTGAGTGTGTGAATGCTCACAAGACGTTAGAAATTGTTAGATCTGAAATCGCAAGGTGGTAAGCTAGTCGCGTGTGGAATTTCGTATACTTCGGTAATTGGGCCCCGAAGGGCTGCAAATGGGCCTAATAGGCTTACGGGGCCATATGGGTAAAAATAGGCAATAAGTATGTTCTGTTAAACTGTAGGATCGAAACTACTAAAACTAGAAAGTTCGTTATGAAACTTGGACTAAATGGGCTTAAATTGCTAATAGACACCGTAAGGCCCATTAGGGGTTTTAGGGCCCAATAGCTAAAATTGTTAAACTAAGCTAAATAGACTACTGTGAAGATAAATGGATTAGTAGTGACTCTATTATGCATGAAAACCCTAAAAACTGATAAAATTACTAAAATACCCTTATAGGTGGAAAATTACTATTTTATCCCTAGGAGTAAAATGACTGTTATACCCCTAGGGTTAAGTTTGACCCAAAATGCATGTTTTACTGTTACTGTTTACTGCATGCCATTATTATCTGTTGCATGGGACTAGGACATTGATAGAGGAAGTACTGAAAGTGGCTTGACCACGTACTGGAGGCCTTGCCTCAATTTACTGTTATCTGAGCGGCCATGCTGCAACTGTGGAGTGTAGGGCTGGGTGGGTTGAGTTCTTCCCCACATGGTGTGTAGGGCTGATACAGGTGGAGTGTAGCGGATGGATTTAGGCTGGGTCGGGCTTGCATACATGATATTATTTATTCTGTTCTAAAATGGGCCTATGGGCCATGCTGTTAACTGAAAAGGCGAAAGCCCAGTTTATTGTATCTGGATAGGGCTTCGGCCCAGTAGGCTTGAGCTGACTTGGGCTTTGGATGGGCATTCTATACACACTGAGTTTTCCAAACTCACCTCCCTTTCTTTCCATCCATGCAGGTGAGCCCTAGTTGGTGGACTTGGAGCTGGGAGGGATTCAAAGTGGCCACAAATATTTAAATTTTTGGTTTTCAATTATTTCATTTTATTATTTACTTAGATTATTTAATTTTGGTTTCTGGGTTGTAATAAGGCCGCTCTATTTATTTTATTTTGGGTTTTTAATTCTTTAATTATTTAATTATTTTTAGCTTAAGTAGGACATTGTTTAAATCGTTTTGAAACCGGTTAGCTCTAAGGCGCATTTTTGTAAAAGTTACTTGTTTTCAAAATATTTTGAAAACAGAGCAAAGCTTTCGCAACATAAATGTTTTCATAAATAAATATCTTAAATACGTTTAACCTTAATTTGTTGTTCGTGGACAAGTCATAAGGTTAAAGTGTGGCAATGGATGTCTGCATGTCTAGGATTGGATCTAGGAAGAGCTTGGTACTTAAGCAGTCTAAATGACTCACCTCCTCTTCTCTTGAATCCTACCTAGTGCGTAGTATCCATTCACTTTAAACCATAGCAAAGAAAGTTTGATTTTCCGATGCTGAAACTGTTTTTATAATAACATGTGTCCGCAACTACAAAGGTTTACAAGCTTCGCAATTTTTCCATAAGGTTTTATACAAGTTTACCGGTAAAAGTTTCTAAATATTAAGAAGGGTTTTCAATGAAAACATGGTTTTCGAAAAACACTTCAATGTGACACACCAGACTTGGCTAGGCCGGGTTTGAGGTGTTACACCCCTGATGTGGCTAAGGTAGGGGATGGTTTTTATGGCTAAAATAGTGTTTTCAGGCCTATTCTAGGGAGGTTTTGTGACCTCCTCGATGGCCACACGGGTGTGTGTCGACTCACATGGCCGTGTGCTTTTGGGATTTAGGGTTTCCAGGTGAAATTTAGTGCCACATGGTCGTGTGGCCGATTTGGGGATTTTATCTATTTTCACACGGTCGTGTCCCCTCGGCACACGAGTGTGTGAGTTTGGAAAATTAGGGATTCAGGGATTTGGTGTCACACGGCCTGGCAACACGGTCATATGATTGATTTGGGGATTTAGGGACCCATACGGCCGTGTCTGGTGGGCATACGAATGTGTGAGACCCTCACACGGCCGTGTCCACCCTACACCTAATTTTAACGAAATTGGATAGTGAGTTACACGGCTTGACAACATGGCTGTGTCCCTGCATCACATGGGTGTGTGCCTCTGCCACACGGGCATGTGCCACCCTCCACATGGGCGTTTAGACTCCCAGATGGCCTAGATTGCTCCACATGGCTGGAGCACATAGGCGTGTGGCCCTATTTTGCCAGTTTTGTTTTAGGTCGAATTAGAGCCTAGTTGTGATTTTGTGTATTACAACCCATAGCTAGGCTTTAGTGAGGGTGACTAGACCTCTGTAACTGTACTTATCTGATCCATGTGTGCATGAATTGTGATTCGTTTGTGATTGATCGTGTGATGTGTGTAAATTATGACTGGGTGAGTAATTCTGTAACTGACTGACTGGATGTGAATACTTAACTCTAAATGACTGTCTGTAATTTGTATTCTGATAATGTTTATTTTCTGTATGCATACATATGCATAAAGTAATTTTAGGTGGGATGTTGAAGAGAAGGAAGACTGTAACTGAACTGAACTAGCAGTTTTACTGCAACTAGATACGTGAGCATTGCTGCGTATTATTAGCAGTTCATCTGCTTACTGTTAGCCCCAATATCTAGAGGGTCGTGGGCAGTCCTAATACCCTGAGGGTCGTGGACTTACTGATGGCCATTGTTGCCGGGCAACTCGGGATGACATCACTTGAAAGTGTAGGGCTGGGTGGGTGTTTTAAACCCCACAAAAAGTGTAGGGACGGTCGGAGACGGTGTGTTGGCTGGATGGGTAGGTTTTATAATTTAACTATCTTTATGCATATCTATTGATGGTTCTATGTGTTTGTTCTGTTCGATTGAAAAGCGCTTGTGAGTAAGTGAATTATGTGGACTCTGATTGTAACTATCAGACTGATTGAGAATTATTGCTACTGTGACTAAATGAAACTTACAAATATGTGCTTGAGTGTGTTTCTAATATGCTCTAAATACTGATATCTGCCAGTACGTCCGATTCGAATGTACCAATTAGTACTGTACAACTCTGTAAGTATGTTCCATTTTTTAGCTACTGTTTGGCATACTATTTCTAACCCCGTAGTTAATTGCTTTTGATCTCACACTGAGCTCGTATAGCTCACCCCCTCTTCTGTTTCCCCTTTCAGGTACGCCTCTGAATTCTGATGCTGGACTTGGTATGCAGAGGTCTCAGACAGTCACAGTGAAAGTAAACTATTAGTTGTACTTTCAGTTTTATTCACTGTATAGTATTTGGAACTTTAAGGCTTTGAAAAACTGTGGTACAATTCTCGTTTTAAATTTTTACTTGTTTATATGATTTTGACTATTTATTAAACTTATCTGTAATTTTTAGTAATTGATATTTAAGCAATTAATTATTCGATTTATTATGATAACTTGTTTTGTAAAATTTCCCATGATCACTTCGTTGATTAATGTAGCATCCCAAATTTGGTTTAAACTTCTAAGCCGGTTTTAGAGTGTTACACTAACAATCATTAATCAACATTAGAAACAATTTAAAATATACTTAATGGCCATTTAAAAAATTTCCCAAGGAAACCACGTAGGTATCAATACACAACAGCAGGTATCAATATTTTAGTATGACACTTATCGATACTAATAAGAAAATTGATACCATTCTAGCATTATGTTTTTCCAACTCATTTTCAAACCAAAATATTTTATTCGATAATAATCAAAGGTATTGGTATTTTTACCCTGAGTATCGATACTCATGAAAGGGTATTGATACCAAATTAAGCTATTGTTTTTCTACTCACTTGTTCCAACACTGAGGTATCGATACTTATGCCTCGAATATCAATACGCTTGTACAATTTGACAAAAATACTGCAAAACAAGGTATATTTCATGCTCAACATATTCCTTTTCCAACATGCAATATCCACCACAGCATTAAACATCAAAATTTCCCAAAACATGGTCCAATATAACATTAATACCTTATTGGTCCAAATCCATTTTAAAACAATTAGGAGTAATAGCGATAACGATAGTAATAACAACCAACAAAAAATTCTAAACCCACATTGTCTTTGTTCAAAGAGCTCAAAAATAATTATAAAACCACCTACTCAAAAATTTATTGCCTTTCACGGATCACTTCCTTGGTCGCATCACTCACACCAAAAACACTACTTATCTACAAGATGTTAATATGGAGTGTGAGCTTAAATAAGTTCAGTGAATGTTAAGAATTAATGCAAATATACACAATATCACATGTTCAGCAATAGCATACTACGACTCACTCATAACTACATTTTTAATAAGTCAAAATAAAATATTCATGCTTCATTAAATCGTAAAACTATCACATACTCTCACATTCAATTACACTTAAACTCGTATATATATAATTCATTTAACGATAATTCATCAAGACAAAATAACGTATTCATGCTTTAATGACTAACAAGTCTAGCTTATATATTCACATTCATTTCTACACAACATATTCATATTTTAATCAATTTATGATAATTTGGCAACTTGGAAACATGAAACCTAAAAGTGGACTCTATCACCACACATTGGATACATGAATCTCTATCGCACCAATAACTCAAAGAGTCTAACATATCTCATAAGTATAGCATAAAGCTAAACACTCTCCAACACATTAACATATCCCAGTGAATGGAGCTTAGCTCGACATTATCCCTCTAACGTGTCCTGAGGCCTCCATGCCCAAATCACAAAACACAAGGGTGAGTACTTACAATCCTATGGCATGACAACTATATCTAACGGCTTCACGAGATCACAAGGCCAATGTATCTGCAAATACACACATTTAATTATTCATCTAAGAACAATTCTCAACCTTTAAAACACCCAAAACTGCTCAGATTCATGGTTCCAAAAATTTCAACAATCATGGCCTTTCTTAACAAAAACTCAACAAAACCTTCAAATCTTTTAACGAAACTTTAAAGCAATTTTAAAAACCTTCTAATCACATCAAAAAAAGTTAAAAATTACATAGAAATAGTAGTTTCATTTATAAATATAAAATATGCCATTACAACCCCAATTTCAGCTAACATGGAAAGTCTTTGATTTTAATGATTCATGTACCACCCCTAAGGTGTATCCATGTAACACCCCAAACTCAGCCCAGACATTATGGCCAAATCTGGCATGTCACATTGTAGTGCCTTCTGAAAACATGAACTCAGTTAATAAAGACTTGTTTGAAAGTAAGAAAAACCCTTTGTGGCTATATAAAAACTTTGGTATATTAAGTTCTTGTTATTATCCAATCCACTAGTTAAATGTTAGTCTTATCAAATTGCCATTATTTCATTAAATTTATTTAATTACGGAAGCTTTTCAAGACTTTGAAGGTTAAATTGAGTGTCTTTGAAAATAATTATTATTTTGAAAACTCGTCTTCTCCTAGACTAGCAGTTCAAAGAAAACCAACAAATACCAATTAAAATTTAAAACCATAAAAGGCCTTATTACAGAATAAAAACCCAAAACAAAAATTTAGATAGAAGTATAAACATGCATAGGATAACTACGGCCGTGTGGCCACCTACGAGTCCCTAGCAGCACCAAATCACCTAAAGTTGGGGATTACCTGTACAGTTAAAGAAAAGAAGGGTGAGTTTACAAGAAACTCAGTGTGTAATCCACTATCAAACAATCAAAATACACTATGCAGTAACAGTTCGGGCCTGAGCCCATTATAGTAACAGTGTGGCCTTAGCCCAATACAGTAATGGTGTCAGTGCAGTAATACAGCAGTGAAATGCACCCTAATCCAACCAGACACACCACTCCATACCACCAGTCACACCATGTGGGGATAAAATTGACCCACCCAGCCAGACCCACCAATATTAGCACCGGTTACGGCACTAATCAGTATCGCAGCAAAGCTGCCTGTAACAGTGTAAAAGACTAAGAGCTAACAGTACAATATACTTCCTCCATAAATAGTATCCCAACCCCATGTAATATGATAGTCATAACCTCATACGTGAATGCAAAATGTTATGCTCAAAAAGACAGTCAAATCATAGCACAAATCAGTTATTTACCCTTAAGTGGTAAAATAGTCATTTTATCTTATAGGGGGTATTTTGGTCATTTTACTTGTCTTGAGGTCTAGATACTCTATCAACTCATCAAAAGGTCTATAGTCACCTCGAGCGACTCGTGTAACCTTAACGAACAGGACAGCGTAAATAGGCCCAAGGCCCATTATGCGGCCCAAGTGGGCCTACACGCCCGTATAGCCCATCAAGCCCAAAAATTACCACAACCATGCGAATTACACAGCCCGGTCCAGTATTTCCCACATCTTGTGGAATTTATCCATGTGGAGCCCACAAGCCCATTGGGCCAATACAACCCATTTCGGCCTAACATGGTCCAAAATAGCCCAAACCCATGAGAATGCTCATGGCAGCCTCTGCAGTCTAGCGCCCATGTTTCGTGGGCTCGGTTCACCACACGAGCGATCACATGCCCATGTGGCCTCAATCGCAGTATTTTCTGGCTTTTCAGCTTTTGCCAATCTATAGTAGAGGTGGTGAGATTACATATCTAATTGCGAAATCGAGTGACCAGTCCACCACGCCCAAGCCTACACTCATTCAAGGTCTACCGTCAGTTATCCAATCGTTAGAGTTCATAATACCTAAATCCAAAACGTCACTCACTACTCACATTGAACGAACGAAAATAGCTTATTGCCCTTAGATCGTTGATTAAAGATTGATCTTACGTCCTTGCCGATTATCTGCTTAACCAATGAAACTTATTACACAGGATCATTTACCAAAAATAAGACTCAAAACCCCTCAACACTTAAAAACCAGAGAATATTTAGCTAACCAAGCCAACTTACCCCCAAATGTTAGATTGAATGCCGAAAAGAGGATCCTAAACCACTTGAGAAACCCTTCACCGCAAAATCAACTGATAGATACGGAAGGATGATGGAACAGTCGGCCAGTTGTCAGAGAGTAGTTAAGGGAAGCAGTATTCGGCTTGGTACCTAAAGAAATGGGTGATAAAAGAAACGATTTGAAAAGATGTAAGAAGGGAACAAGAGTTCGAGAAAGATATAAGAGGTGAATTTGGCCTAGCAAAGTAAACAAAAAGGAGATAATAAAAATGAGAATACCTGAAAGACCTATAGTGCATTCGGCTAAAATTGGAAGAGAGTGGGAAGCAAAGATTTGGCCACACAAGAAACAAAATGCAAAAAAGAAATAATATTAAGAACAAGAGGGGAAAGAAATCATTTCAAGAGAAGGCACTTGAAAATGAGTAGCAAAGTAAAAAGCCAACACAAAACTGCCCAAATGGTCACTAGTGAATTCAGCTACAATTGCAAAAAGAGAAAGAGAATAAGTTGCACAAGAAGTCGGCTAACAATTATTGACCAAAAAGGGACCTTGGTTAAACAATGAAAAAAAATAGAAAGAGAGAAAAGCCCAAAAGCACCTAACCTACAATCGGCCTTCAAAAATAAACAAAACCAAAACCGAACAAATGAGTGAAAGAGGCACTCTTTAGCCGAATTCCTATGCTGCCAACCTTTCCATTTCGCACCATGTTACCACCCTTCAAACTCCTCATTTGCCTCCACAAATCTTTCCATAAACCTCTCCTTGATTTTCCCCACATATCACTCCCTGACCAAGTCAAACTTCACTCAGTAGAGTTTCAATCAACCACTGCTTCTTACACAGCAGAGTAGTAAAATAAATACTCTTTTACACTGCCATGACTTGAACCTCTAACCTCCAGCAATTACCACACTCCACTTACCCATTGAGCACTAGGCTTTCTATGTCACATTTCAACTACAATTATTTATATAGCCTATAAGCTAATGTCCAGATTCACTCAAGGTAAAAACCCAAAATTTTGCTAAAGCCAAGACTTGAACCCAAGCTTCTCTAACACTCCCAAACACACCCAAATCACTTTAGCAATTACAACAAACATGCATTTTGTGTCACAACCATAAAATAAAAAAAAATTTAAATTTTTGGGGCGTTACAATCTATCACTGAAACAGGGTTACAGAGCATTACTAGAGATTGCAGATTAAGTATCAAACATTTCATTTAATCTAGCATCCATATCAAAATAAATTATATTGTCCCTTAGGTGAGCCCTTGAGGCTCAAAATACACATTGGAAATAAGTAGAAACTAAATCAGGCACTCAAAGAATTTTTCAGAAAACATCAAAATTTTTTTCTAAGGTGCAAGGCACACACACCCGTGTGGTCAGGCCATGTGGCTCACACGGTCAAGACACACGCCCGTAACTCAGGCCTTGTCACAAATTTGAGCATACTGACTTGAGTCACATGGCCAAGCCACACGCCCGTGTTCTAGGACGTGTCAGCATACTATTTTGTACAATTTAAGATACAAGGGACACACAGCCGTGTCACTAGCCGTGTGTCACACACGATTAAGACACATGTCATGTCTCTGCCTGTGTGGACGAAAATAGGCCATATTACAAGCCATATTTCTCACCCAATTTTGTGTCAACCTACAATCAACATTATACATATCATCAAGTTATAATTAGGCATCCAAAACAAGCCAAAATAAGTGGCTAATCTCAACAAGTTACATATAAGCCAACATTAAACAAGTTACTTATGCATGCCATTATAACTAAAATCAAAACATTCTAAAGTACTGATAAAACCGATGGATAGTGTGATATAACTCTGATAAGCTTCCAACCCAATCGAGTTTCCGATAATTTGAAAAGTAAAGGAAAACAACTACGTAAGCAATGAATGCTTAGTAAACTCATATAAACTTTAATCATATGAATTCATTTCAAATATAAAATTTATTCACGTCAAGAATAATCCAATATTGATACCACAATACTCATTAATCTGGAAAGTAAAGGAAAACAACTACGTAAGCAATGAATGCTTAGTAAGCTCGTATAAACTTTAATCATATCAATTCATTTCAAATATAAAATTTATTCATATCAAGAATAATCCAATATTGATACCACAATACTCATAAAGTTATATTCAACAACTTACAAGATGAATAAATCTACAATGTCAATTATAAATATAATTCCTAGCATAGTAGGATTTTAAACAACTTTAAATCTTCCAAATTTCTTTATTTTCATTTGCATTTCCTTGCTTTCGACACTCATTCCATATGCATAACACACTAGTCATAAACATATCATTCAACCATAGCTACAAGCTAGTGCATTTAAACATAGCCTTTTTCGAATTAATCACATGATAAATCATTTCATAATAAATTGCATAACTTAAAACTTGCCACTCTTTCATGAGCACTAGCATCTTTTTATTGAGTACTTACCGTTTCAATTCATCTTATAAATAAACACATTACCATTCAACCAATAGCTTGGCACTTGCCTAAGCATCAAACAATAACACTTATTAGTGTACTTGAACATATTTTATATAAATTAAACATTGATAAACTTCTTTCCTCAACATATCACACTTGAGTTTATTACCCATCCCACCTTACATAATTTCCATGTATCAACATATCAAGATATTGATATATATACATATCATGATACATATCATTCTCTTACTATAACACCCCGAACCCGTATCCATTGCGGAAACAAGGTTACGAGGTATTACCAGAGTTTTATAGAACATGTTCAACTAAATCGAGTTAAATACTATTCATTTTCTGAGATTAATCATAACATCCCTTAAATGGACCCTCGAGGCCCAAAACATCATTAGAACCAATTCAGGACTAATTCAGGATCTCAGGAAATTTTTCGCAAAATTCCAAAATTTTTCTTATATAAAGGAGTCACACACCCATGTGGTAAGGGACATGCCCATGTGATCAAGCCATATGGATTCACACGCTCGTGTTCCCAACCTGTGTAACCCTCTGACTTGTAAACCTAAAGTAATAGAAGTCACACGACCAAGTCGCATGCCCATGTGTTGGGCTGTGTGATTAATTAAATTTTTGGAAATTAGTTGCAGGCTTCACACAGCCAAGATAGATGCCTATGTTCTAGGCCGTGTACTTCACACGGCTGAGACACAAGCTCATGTCTTTGCCCGTGTGCTCAATTTAGAGCATTCTGTTTCTCAATTTTTAGGATGCAGGGGACACACCGCCAGGGTACACACCTATATTCAAAACCGTGTGTCACGCACGGCCAAGACACATGCTCGTGTGTCTACCCGTGTGGACAAAATAAGGCTATTTTTTAAGCCTTATTCCTCACCCTTTTTCATCCAAAACCTGCACAAAATTTTACCAATATTAACCAACCAATTCAAGCAATTAATTTCAACCTAATTTATCATTCAATATGTTATATTTTTACATATTCACTTATTTCAAATCTTACCTCATTAAGCACACATGTTTAATCTACCAATTCAAAACATATAAATATACATGTAAAACCATAATTTACTTTATAAACGTACCAAAAATCAAGTCATCACTAGCCATACCAATGGCTAGTTTACATTTAATTATTTCAACATACACATTAGCCTTACTAGCCTATACATGCCATTATACCAAAATAAGATCCATATTTAAACCAAAATGAGCTGGAAGATAGTGTGGTGTTGTTCCGACATTTCTAACCTTCACGAGCTTCTCAGCACTATAAAACAAAGAAGTAAAACCTAGTAAGCATTTAATGCTTAGTAAGTTCATGTAACAAGGATCTAACTTACCATGTATTTTTGTGCATCTTAATCACATACATAAACACCCAAATAAGTGAATTATTAGCCTATCACACAACTTAAACAATTCAAGTTAGTCAAGTAACTTCACATAATCTCATTAACTTAGATGAGCTCATCGTATCATGTTTTCCACATGCTTATCATTTTCTATATCATATATATATTTCAAGATAAATTCATTCAAATTCCATTAACCATTTCCAAGTTTTGCCTGTTGAATTTATTGGAAATATCGATGGATACTCTCATATAGTACACTTAAAGTGTATGAAACTCTCGAGCCACCTTTCCAAGTCATTTAGGTAAATCGTGTAACATGTATCATGAAGCAAATCAGGCTAATCAAGTATGCTTATAAGATTCGTGTCTCATGTATTAGTTCAAAAAGAACATTTAGTTCACAAAAAACCTCTAACCAGGAAAGCCGTGTAATAAAAGCACCAGATAGCCATATCTCATTAGTTCGTACGAGTCATGTCTGGACGCTCACACAAAGTTGCGGTTGTGTCAGCAATGTATGTAAGATCACAACCGATTGATCATCATTATGCTCACAAAGAGCCATGTTTGTGTCCACAACATATACAGGATCATAATCGGGCAAGTCATGTATCAAGACGCTCACACAGAGCTACGATAGTCCGCAACCTATGCGGAATTACTACCGATCACTATACTCGCAAAACTTTATCTCTTAATGCTCGACAGACTTATCAGGATTACTCTTCTGAGCTAAATCCTGTCTGCAACACATGCAGAATCACGCTCACACTAATCCATCGAACTTACTTCATTCAACCGGGACTTACCCTTTTTCTCAAGTAATATCAAGTATATAACTACAATTTATACATTTATCATTTACATAATATTCAAACAATGTAACATGTAATTCAAACATGTTAATATTCATAATTAGGTTACACGAACTTTTCTTGATATTTGTTTGTACACAGATCTACTAATCGAAAACTTTTACTTTCCTCGATCTAAGTTCGTATTTGAATTTTTTGGATCTGTATAAACGAATTTATTCATCAATTTATCATATTTCATATTCATTTGGACTCAATTTACATTCTGGGAAAAATTACTATTTTACCCTTAAATTTTTCATAAATTCTAATTTCGTCCCGAGGCTCGGAAAATGAAATTCATGCAATCTAATCCTTATTCCAAGCCTAACCAAAATTTTCATGTATTATTTATAGCACTTATGTTTCACAAATTTCAGTGTAACACCCCAAAACCCGGCCCAGATGTTATGGCTAAGTCTGGCGTGTCACAGAGAAGTGTTTTTCGAAAACCATGTTTTCATTGAAAACCCTTCTTGATGTTTAGAAACTGTTACCGTTAAACTTGTATAGAACCCTTTGTGTTTGTTTATTTTTCCAAAACGTGAATAATCATTTCCCTTTCAAACATTGTTTAACAACTTTATAAAATCTTACAGATAATTGTGAAAGCTTGTAAAACCTTTGTAGTTGCGGAAACATGTTATTTTAAAAATAGTTTAAATATCAGAAAATCAGACCTTATTTGTTATGGCTTAAAGTGAATGGATACTGCGCACCAGGTAGGATTCAAGAGAAGAGGAGGTGAGTCATTTAGACTGCTTAAGTACCAAGCTCTTCCTAGATCCAATCCTAGACATGCACTCATCCATTGCCATACTTTAACCTTATGACTTGTCCACGAACAACAAATTAAGTTTGAGTCAATTTAAAATACTTATTTATGAAAACATTTATGTTGCTGAAGCTTTGCTCTATTATCGTGATATTTTGAAAACATGTAGCTTTTGTAAAAATGCGTCTTAGAGTTAACCGATTTCAAAATGATTTAAACAATATCCTACTTAAGCTAAAAACTATTTAAATAATTAAAAACCCAAAATAAAAATAATAAGAGCGGCCCTATTACAAACCCCAAATGAGAATAAAAATAATTAAGACTAAATTGGAATAATTAACTTAATTAAAAACCAACAGTCTAGTCCATGTGGCCACTCTGAATCCCTCCCAGCTCCAAGTCCACCAATACTTCTAGGCCCAAATTCCGGGTGTTACAACTCTACCCCGTTAAAGAAATTTCGTCGTCGAAATTTCCAAATAATAAAATAGTCGTGCAACACTATGCTACTACGCTACCGCTACGCACTCTGATCTAAATAATTTTAGTACGACCCAAAACATCTAAGTATTGTAGTAAATAAACATTATCACTTGCGCACACAATTCATTTCCAAACATCACCCACCTAAATAAGCTTGGCAATCTAGAGCTTGATGTTCCAGGGACCTGCATCTAAAGCATGCTATTTTCTCCCTATAGCACTCACCCGGATGACGCCTGTTGCAGTTCTTGTAGGTTGGAAAGTTCGGTCGTGCCCTAACATGTTTCATAGAACGAGACTTTGTCCTGTGCGAACTAGGATCCTTCCTCTTCTTACACTCCAAGCACCCTGCTTGAAGCGTTTCCCTAATTTCCTTAATTTTGGTATCCAATACTTCTTCTACCACTTTCCTTATTAACTCCACCAGTACCTCACTACCAAGCTCCGAGTTACCGCTACCCGAAGTTGGCAAACTTTGCTTACCCTCAGAATCCATATCAATACTCTACATCACCAGTACACTTATTAAATAACTACAAAGATCTCAAAAATTTTTCTATTTATTCATATGTCTTATGCAGTGAGAGTATTTTAAAGTTTTTGTTTTTTACAGAATCATAGCCTAGCTGCAATCTCAATCTTTTAGAGTTTTTAGTTTCCCTACAGTCTCAGTCTCTACAGTTTCAGTACTAACCTAGTATCATATCAAAGGCTCAGCCTTATCTATAGTATTATCTCAGTATAGTACAGAATATAAGGCAGAAATACTTACAGACTTAGTGCCGGGGATTTAGTGTGCCACTTCTTCAGTTATCAGTTTTCAGAAAATTCAGTACGATTTAAACTTTTCAAAATCAAGTCTTTAGAACATATATATTTTGAAGAGAACTGGTTTGAAAAGGGTTTTTCTAAATCTTTTGAAAAAAAGTTGATTTTCCAAAAATACCCTTCTCGGGCTTAAATTTTAAAATTTCAAGAAAACCTTTTTGGACCCGATCCACAGCCGAGTTGTTGCAACCGGGCTCTGATACCACTACATGTAACACCCCAAAACCTGGCCCAGACGTTATGGCCAAGCCTGGCGTGTCACATAGAAGTGTTTTTCGAAAACCATGTTTTCATTGAAAACCCTTCTTGATGTTTAGAAACTGTTACCGTTAAACTTGTATAGAACCTTTTGTGTTTGTTTATTTTTCCAAAACGTGAATAATCATTTCCCGTTCAAACATTGTTTAACAACTTTGTAAAATCTTACAGATAATTGTGAAAGCTTGTAAAACCTTTGGAGTTGTGGAAACATGTTATTTTAAAAACAATTTAAATATCGGAAAATCAGACCTTCTTTGTTATGGCTTAAAGTGAATGGATACTGCGCACCAGGTAGGATTCAAGAGAAGAGGAGGTAAGTCATTTCGACTGCTTAAGTACCAAGCTCTTCCTAGATCCAATCCTAGACATGCACTCATCCATTGCCACACTTTAACCTTATGACTTGTCCATGAACAACAAATTAAGTTTGAGTCGATTTAAAATACTTATTTATGAGAATATTTACGTTGCTAAAGCTTTGCTCTATTATCGTGATATTTTGAAAACATGTAACTTTTATAAAAATGCACCTTAAAGTTAATCGATTTCAAAACGATTTAAACAATATCCTACTTAAGCTAAAAACTATTTAAATAATTAAAAACCCAAAATAAAAATAATAAGAGCGGCCCTATTACAAACCCCAAATCAGAATAAAAATAATTAAGACTAAATTAAAATAATTAACTTAATCAAAAACCAACAGTCCAGTCCATGTGACCACTCTGAATCCCTCCCAGCTCCAAGCCCACCAATACTTCTAGGCCCAAATTCAGAGTGTTACATTCAGAATTTTTCTTTGAATTTCACAACTTTACAATTTAGTCCCTAAATCTTAATTTCATGCAAATTCACTTTGTAAATGTTATTTATCTACTAACAACATTTCATTTTCTACCATAAATTTTAAATTTTCAACATGTTCATCTATGGCACAAACTTTATACTTTGATAACTTTTCAAATTAACCCTAAAATAGAAAGAATAGGTTATCCCGATCTCAAAAATATAAAAATTACTAAAAACGGGACTTCATTACTTACCCATTTATGCTAAGAAAGTTTTCTTCCTCTCTCCTAGGGTTTCCATCAAAGTTTTGGGGATGAAGATGAATAAAATGATGATATTTTCTTTTTAGTTAATTATCATCTTTTAATTATTTCTAATTTCAATTTAGTCCTTTTCTTTTTCCCAATTTCCATGGTTGATTCATCCATAAATATCTACTAACTTTTAATTAATGGTCTAATTACCATATAAGGACCTCAAATAATCAATTAATCCTTATAGCTTCTAGAATTCTCCATAATCAATTAATCCTTATAGCTTCTAGAATTCAACTTCTACATTTTATGCAATTTGGTCCTTTCTCTATCAATTAATCATTATCAGTATTTTTATATGACTTTCCTATCATTACATAAACCATTCAACAATATTTCTAGCTCGGATTTGTAGTCCCAAAACCACTGTTCCGATTTCGCTGACATTGGGCCGTTACTACTATCCCCCTTAAGGATTTTCATCTTTGAAAATCTTACCAGTAAAGAGATTCGGGTATTGCCTTCTTATTGTCTCCTTCGGTTCCCAAGTAGCTTCTTCAATTCTATGTCGTTTCCAAAGAACTTTTACTAAAGCTACCTTTTTGTTTCTTAACTCTTTTGTCTCCTGTGCTAAAATTTTAACCGATTCCTCACTGTAAGTCAAATTAGGCTGAATTTCAATCTCTGTCGGAGAAATAACATTTGAAGGATTCGACTGATACCTCCATAACATGGACACATGGAAAATATTATGAATTTTATCAAGCTCCGGTGGTAAAGATAACCGGTATGCAACAGGTCCAGTTCATTCTGTAATCTCCTATGGCCCAATGAAACGTGGACTTAACTTGCCTTTACGACCAAACTGAAGGACTTTCTTCTAAGGTGATACTTTCTAGAATACCTTATCGCCGACCTGAAATTCAATCACTTTTTTTTTAAGATCGGCATAGGACTTTTAGCGATTTGAGGTTACTTTCAAACTGTCTTGAATCACTTTCACCTTTTCTTCGGTTTCACGAATCAAATCAACTCCGTGTATCTTTTTCTCACTGAGTTTTGTCTAGTACAATGGAGTTCTACATTGACGACCATACAAAGCCTCATACGGTGCCATTTTAATGCTAGACTGATAGTTGTTATTATAGGCAAACTCAATCCAAGGTAGATGCCTTTGCCAATTACCTTCAAACTCTAGTACACAACATCGGAGCATGTCCTCTAATACCTAAATTACACGTTCGGACTGGCCATCAATCTGAGGATGGAATGCGGTATTAAAATGAAACTAAGTTCCCAGAGCCTCTTGCAATTTGCTCTAGAAACGAGATGTGAACCAGGGGTCTCTATCCGAGATAATAGAAACTGTCACTCCATGTAACCTGACAATCTCAGATACATACAATTCGGCCAATTTATAAAAAGAAAAATCCATACGCACCGGAATAAAGTGTGCTGACTTTGTCAACCTATCAACAATTACCCAAATAGCCTATTTCTTTTTTGGAGACAAGGGTAATCCTGACACAAAGTCCATAGTGATCTTTTCCCATTTCTATCCAGTATTGTAATTGGCTGTAATAATCTCGAAGGTACCTGATGCTCAGCTTTGACTTGTTGACATACCAAACATCTTGATACAAACTAAAAAATGTCGGCCACCAATACATCTTTTTCAAATCATTATACATTTTATTACTTCCCGGATGTACAGACATCATACCGTTTATGAGCTTCATGTAGAATCTCTTGTACAAGTTCTGAATTATTTGGTACACATACTTTGCATCTAAATAACAAAAAACCATTAGGTCTAATCTAAATTTTGAATCAAAATTCAACTCACATTGTACCCATTTGGCTTGTAACTCATCTTCATTTTTCTTGAGCTTCACATATTCGTTGCAGAAACACAGGTCTAGCTTTCAACTCAGCTATGATAGAACCATTTTCAGATAATGCCAACTGGGTATTCATTATTCGCAAAGCAAACAGAGATTTCCTGCTCAAACCATCCTCAACCACATTCGCTTTTCTCGGATGATAATCAATAACCAAATCATAATCTTTTAATAGTTCAAGCCACTTGCATTGTCTCAAATTCAGATCTTTTTATGTCATTAAATACTTCAAACTCTTGTGATCAGTATAGATATGACATTTTTCACCAAACAAATAATGTTGCCAAATTTTCAATGCAAAGACAATGGCCGCCAATTCAAGATCATGTAAAAGGTAATTTTTTTCATGCGGTTTTAGCTATCTAGAGGCATAAACTATTACTTTACTTTCTTGCATCAAGACAAAACCTAGACCATTCAACGATGCATCATTGTAAATAACAAATTCTTTACCCGATTCAGGCTGTATTAACACAGGTCTTCTGTCAATAAAGCTTTCAATTTGTCAAAACTTTGCTAACATTCATCAGACCACCCAAATTTCACATCTTTTTGCAATAGACGAGTCATCGAAGAAGCTATCATAGAGAACCCCTATACAAATCTCTGATAATACTTGGCTAATCCCAGAAAACTTCTGACTTCAGTTACATTCTTCAATGGCTTCCAATTGACAATAGCTGACATTTTACTCGGATCTACTCTGATGCCTTCAACAGATACAATATGTCCGAGAAAACTAACTTCTCGAAGCCAAAACTCGCATTTACTAAATTTAGCATACAACTTCTTTTCACGCAAAGTTTGCAGTACAATTCTTAAATGGTTAGCATGTTCATTTTCATTTCGGGAATAAACCAGAATGTCATACTACTACAAACCAGTCTAAGTACGGTCTAAAAATTCTATTCATCAAATCCATGAACACTGCAGGTGCATTAGTCAACCCAAAAGACATCACAAGAAACTCATAGTAGCTATATCTGGTTCTGAACGCTATCTTTGGCACATCAGACTCTTTTGCCCGTAACTGATAATAACCCGAACGGAGATCAATATTTGAAAACACTATAGCATCTTTTAACTGATCAAATAAATCATTAATTCAAGGCAATGGGTACTTGTTCTTTATTGTGACTTCATTGAGTTACCTTTAATCTATACACAATCTCAACGATCCAACTTTCTTCTTCACAAACAAAATCGAAGTACCCCAAAGTGAATAACTAGGTCGAGCAAAGCCCCTGTCAGTAAGTTCTTGCAACTGTGCTTTCAACTCTTTCAATTCAGTAGGAGCCATTCTATAAGGTGCTATAGATATCGGAATAGTTCCCGGAACAAGATCTCTACAAAATTCTACCTCCCTTTCTGGGGGTAACCCAGGTAATTCCTCTAGAAACACATCAGGAAATTCACATACAACCGGTACTGACTGAATCTTTAACTCAAATACTTTGGTATCCAACACATAGGCAAGATAAGCATTACACCCTTTTCTGACATACCTCAATGTTATCATGACTGAAATCACATTAGACAACCCATCCAATTTATCAAATTCAACATGGAGTAATTCACCATTCTACCATTTTAATACAATATATTTCTATTTACAATTCACCACTGCATCATGCTGGGTTAGCCAATCCATTCCCAAAATCACATCAAATTCATCAAAAGGTAATAGCATCAAATCAGCCGAGAAACAATATCCTTTTACCATCAGTGGACAATTTCTACAAATTTTATCCAACATAACACACTAACCCCTGGTGTTTGAAACTTTAACCGCAAATTTAGTGAATTCAACAGGTAAATTTTTAACAGATACTAGCTTTGAACATATATAAGAATACGTAGAACCAGGATCAATCAAAGCAGTAATATTGATGTTAAGTAAAGAAAAGATACCAAAAATAACATCTGGTGCAGAAGCATTCTCTCTAGTACGAATGGCATATGTCCTTGCCGATGCTCTTACTTCAGATCTAACGGTTGAATATTTTGTAGCTCCTCGACTACCACTAACAATACCAGGATGTGGAGGTGGTCTACCTCTCGAATAGGATTAACCAGTTTTGAAGTCTGATTTGTTTATTTTTCAACTATTTCCAGGCAATCCCTGAGGAAATGATAAAGAGAACCACATTTATAGCAGGCCCCTTTTTTCATACGGCATACTCCGAAATGAAATTTATTATAATGTTTACATCTCGGTTTGGGATTACCAACACTTCCCACACTAGTTACAGATGGAGAAAGTGACCTTGGATTAGATCATTGGGAGCTTCGTTCCTTTCCAGAATACCCCTTTACTGAGGTAGAACGATCATAATACTTCTTTGATTTCTTCAAAACAGAAGATTGTGACCTCCCTACAGGTCTTTTACTAAAAGTCTAAGCTTCTTTTTCGACTTGTTTCTTTTCTTTACTCAATTCTTCTGCTTTATGTGCTCAATCAGCCAATACTACAAATTCCCTTAATTCTAAAATTCCAATCAACAATTTGATATCTTCATTTAGCCCTTCTTCAAATCGTTTACACATGTCAGCTTTAGTTGGAACCCATTCTCTGGCATACTTGCTCAACCGGACAAATTCCTGCTCATATTCAGATACTGTCAGGTTTCCCTATTTAAGCTCAAGAAATTCTTTTCTTTTTTGATCGAGGAATCTCTAACTGACATACTTCTTTTTCAATTCAATTTGAAAGAATTCCCATGTAATATGTTCCTTCAATACAATAGAAATCAGTGTATTCCACCACTAGTAGGCTGAATCTTTTAATATTGATATTGCACATTTCAAACACTCAGCTGGTGTGCATGATAGTTCATCTAAAACCTTGATAGTATTTTCTAACGAGAATTCAGTCCTTTCTGGTTCATCTTCAGCTGTAGCTTGGAATTCTTCTGCCCCATATTTATGAATTTTATCTACCGAACGCTTACTAGTTCTAACAAATTCAATACCTTGTGGCATTTCAAGAACCGGTAAGGAGCAGGTGAGGGAGGTTGCTGTTGTACAGCCAGATTTGTTCTTACAAATTCAGTGAACCATTCTATCATCATTTGGAAGAAGGCTTTTTTCCTTCCTTACCTCGGCCTTCAAATACGAGCCTTCTACTACTACTAGTTACTTCTCTTTGGACTGAAGCTGGAGCATGGCTCTCAGCTTCCTCAGATTCAGCTCTAGCTTGGTTAGAACACATTACTATAAAAAAACACATTTAAAATGGTCAAGAGAAACCACACAATCACAATTTATATAATGGCATGTATAGCTAATCTCATACTTGCTACATTAGTCTGAGAATCAGCTAAACTGTAGCTCTGATACCAACAAATATAACACCTCTCACTCGTATCCGTCGTTGGAATAAGATTACGAGGTATTACCGGAGTTTTGTAGAACATGTTCAACTAAATCGAGTCAAGTACTATTCATTTTTGAGATTAATCATAACATCTCTTAAATGGACTCTCGAGGCCCAAAACATACATTAAAACCGATTCAGGACTAATTTAGGATCTCAGGAAATTTTTCGCAAAATTCTAAAATTTTTCTTATATAAAAGAGTCACACCCCTAACCCGTATCCGTTGCCAGAGTAGGGTTACAAGGCATTACTTGATGTAATATAACTCAAACAGACATTCATTACATTCCATACTTTGTAATTCATCCATATTTAAAAACACTTATTTCAATCAAAAATTTCGAAACTTTAATAAAATTTCAAAATTTTATAATTTAATACTTACTTATAATCAATCATGTATATTTAGTTAACATATACTGATCATGTGAAAAAAAGGTTCATACATTAGCTAAATATTAAATATATCACTTCAGAGTCAATACACATGCACATTTTTAAACTAAATGAGTCATTACTCAACTTGAAATACCACTCATATATAAGGCATGAGTATTAGTCAATATAAACAAATATGCTTTGCACATTATTTTAAGTTAAAACATCCACACAGCAATAATCAAAACATTTCCATATACTTCACTTAAATAAATATCATTTAAGTCCAAACATATCTCTTTTATAAACACAAGACCATGTGCATACTAAATTAAATAAAACATATGTACTTTGGCAGCATTACAATATAGCCGATCTCACCATAGTTGTTTTTACTACATGTGCATCTCACAATTAATATAAAATTATAACTAAACATAGTTATTAAATGGCCAAATGTACCTCCTCTATTATCACAAATTATGCACATATGAACATATTAAATTGAACCATTTTGAATACAATTAATAACCAAAAGTACACCCATTTCGCATGCTTATTACTATACCTAAAATTCTATAATCACAACCCAACAAGTAACTAACATTCGGTCATTCAAAATAACTTCAATATGACTTTTTAAATTATGCTCTTTCTTTGCTATTCTAGACGAACCTAAATAATCAAATCATATACAATGACATGAACAATACATGACATAAAAGCACTCATACAAAAACCAATATTTCATATTTATTTAAATGAGTCAAGAAATATAACCAAATATACAATGACATATAAAACATATTTTAAATGAAACATTATTTAGCAATTTGCCCTTTTAAAACCAAACCAAGTACAACCACGTTCTAAGCATATGTATTTATTCATTTTTACCTATCATTAGCCGAACATAACCATCAAATTTTCACCTTTAACATTTCATTACAAGCTAGTCAAAACACTTAAATCTTAGACATCAATTACCGTTTCAAAACTATATTAAAACATTTATCCAAAACATCCAAGAAACATATTCATTTCTTGTCTTTTCTAGCCATACATAATGGCCAAATACTAGCAATGATATAAACATTACTTAACCAATTTAACACATACCAAAATCTCGACATACATCTAACCTTTATCTCGATACCAAACTGAATTATAAGATTATACATGACACTAAGCATATCATTAAATACACCTCTTCAATTTAGCTAATTTCATAGTCGATTAATCAGCTTACCCCACATTACACAATGCCGAATATTAAACCAACATCACAAGCATAATCATCATGAAACTTACCTCCAAAATGAGTTTAAAAAACAACCAAATATTCACTAACATTAACCACCACATAAAACTCATTCATCAACCTTGCATAATTCACTTGAATTAAATTATATCAAACCACCATGGCAATTCATAGCAAGCATATCACGCATTTTTACCAAGACTAAAATTACTTAGACTTAAGCATCATATTTAGCCATTTTCGCATGGCTTATACATACATATCCCAAAATCAAACATATCACAAACTAGCCTATACATGCCATAGGTTTAAATTCAACTTTATAAAAGTACCGAAATAGTCGATAGTGTGATAAACTTCGCTGACGATCCCTGAGCTCGTAACTAGACTCGAAAATCTATAAAACAGAGACAAACATAAACACAGAGTAAGCTCTTATAGCTTAGTAAGTCTTAAGCAAATAAATTACTAAAATATACATATCTTATACATGATTTCGTATTTCTTTATAAATTCATTTACATAAATTATCACATAGCCGAATACATAATTAACTTTTAGTACAAATATGTATTTCACACTTTAACTAATTCATGCATCTATCATTTGGCCGAAACAACTTATATTTAATCAAATACACATAATCAAGCTTGTACCTCAAGAATTATCTCATGTATATTCATAATTTTATAATCATAAGGCCGAATACACATATATCCATTATCAACGTATCCTTCAATATCAAATCCATAATATCATTATATGACCGAACATATATACATTATATAATATACTCATGAATCAAACTTTAATATCACATACTCATATATGATATGTGGCCAAATTTACTTCTCATATTCACATATATTTTCATTATCATCATGTATAATTTGTATCACATATCTAATAGCCAATTTACCTTATTTTCAAATAGGTAATATGCTATCACATACTTGATCACTTTAGCTCGATTTCACATTCAATCATAACTTATCACTGCCCATTGAACCATTCAAAATTGAATAGGATACTCAGATAATCACACATATCGTACAATGCCAACGTCCCAAACGTGGACTTACATGTCATCACATAGCGATGCCACTGTCCCACACAGGGTCTTACTCACAATCACATATCAATGACACTGTCCCACACAGGTTCTTACTCGAAATCACATATCGTTGCCACTGTCCACATAGGGTCTTACACGATAACACTTACCAGAATTTCTATGGTTCATACAGGACTTTCAGACGTCGTATTTCGATCGAATCGAATTTGTACACATTGTTGCCATGTAAAATACCATTCGGCTAACATTTATACATACTCATAAAATTCAATTCAACATTTTAAATTCATATATATTCAAAACTAACAACATTTATTTGCTTACAGACTTACCTTAGACATCGACGAACGGAAGATAACGATTATTCAATTATTTTTTGTTTTCCCCCGATCCAAGTCCGATTACTTTGGTTCTTGATCTATACATTTTCAAATTAAGTTCATTCAAACACAATTTCATTCAATTTAATCCAAAAACGCATATATGAAAAATTACCATTTTGCCCCTAACATTTCATACTTTTTACAATTTAGTTAAATTACACAAAACACAAAACATGCAAATTTTGCACACCTCAAGCTTAGGCTGAATATTACCCATGCTCATACAAGTCCATACATTTCATTTATTTAACATTTTAGTCCCTCAATTTAGCATTTTTACAATTTAGCCCTAATTACTCAAATTCATCAAAAATTCCAATACAAAACATATTAATACAAATCATATCTTCCACAATTCATCAACTAACATCACAAAGCTCAATTATTCATCAATGTCATAACTCAAAATATTCATCAAAATCATGAATTCAAGCATGGGCTTTGTACATTTCACTGCAACGATCTCAAAAACGTAAAAATTATCAAAAACTGAGCTAGTTACATACCTTAATCAAGCGAATCTTTGGCCGAACCCTTAAAAGCTTAATTTTTTCTTTCTTTTTGACATTCGGTCAAGTAAGAAAAAGATGAATGCATTATTCCATTATGTTTTATTATATTAAAAGTATAATAACGTTTTAATTACTAAAATAACCTTTATGCTTAAATTATATAAACATAAATGTTATGTCTTTAGTGATCTCTGATTGTGATGAAGTAATAAAATCGATCGTACCTAGAAACTAACTAATATCACGATAAAAGGCAAGCGCACCTATCGAATAGTAGTATAGCTAGTGGCAAGACCGAAATATCGAATCCAAAGAACTACAAGTACTAGTAATGACTTCCTTCCTATTACTTAGCCTAAAAATAAAGAGGTTTGGTTGTAAACTAATTAACTCTAAATTAACTAAGGATGCGACAAAGAGTAAATTGGGAAATTGCTTTTGGGAAAACTGATTGATGAGGGCAATACCTAAGGAAAAATCCACTTAGACTTCACTTGTTATCTAACTTTGAACCAGATGATTTCCTCATTTGATTTGATCCGTAGAGATCCCTAAATTAAGTTAATACCTCCGTCGAGGATAAGAACAACTAATCCTAGGTTGATTAATTGAAATCTCTTTCTAATTAAAACCCCTAGTCCTGCATTAACTCAATCTATGGCTCCCCATATTAGATTTGACTCCAATCTTGCAGATTTTCGTCGTCCTATGTCTAAGATTACGATCAACTCCACTTAATTGTGTTGGATCTACTCCTATGCAGGGACTTTTGCTCCTCTACATAAGCACATTCGACTTAAATCAATATCCTAGAAATATCAATTTAAGAATTAAAAACACAATTAAGAACAAATCAAATATTTATCACACAGTTTAGATAACAATAACAAGATCTATCTTAGGTTTTATCCCCTTTAGATATTTGGGGCTTTAGTTCATAATTGCAAAAAGAAACATATCAGAATATATAAAATAACAAAACATAAGAAAACCCAAAACTCCTAAAAGGATAGAAGGGAGATCCTCTGTCTTGATGTAGATCCTGGCTTCTGAGATGGATCAATCAGCTTTCCTTCGAGTAATTCCCTGCCCTAAACTCTCCGTCTTGGCGAGAATAATGTGTACCCTTGTAGTTGCCTCTTAGGGTCTTTATATAGAGTTTAGAATGTCTTTCTTAATCCCTAAGTAGCCTTTTCCGAGTGAAATTGAACTTCATCACGACAGGGACACGCTCGTGTGCCATGCCCGTGTGAGTCGACTTACAGGCCGTGTTCGAGCCTATTAATGTGGCACGGCCGTGTGCCATGCCCGTGTGACGAACTTCCAGGCCGTGTTGATTATTGATTTGGGCCTAATTTGCCCATTTTTGGCTCGTTCCTTGCTCTTTTCTATTTCTTATGCGCACCTGAGTATAAAACATGAAATTAAAGGTTTAGGAGCATCAAATTCCACAAATTCAATGATAATTCATCTAGAAATTAGGCTAAGCATGGGGTAAAAATATGTATAATTTACAGTTTATCAAATACCCCTACACTTAAGCCTTTGCTTGTCCTTAAGCAAAATCTCAACTTACAATTAAAAATCATTCTTCTCAACTTATAATCCTTATCAATAAAGTTTCAAACTAATTCACAAGTAATCATACAATGAACATTCAACCAAAAGAAAATTAAAGTCGTAAACACTCTAAGTTGAGAATTTTATCATAGAAACATAAGTTTTCTCCCTTTTCCTCAGTAGTTGCCTTTTAATTCAAAATCAACAAGAGTTGACATCCTCACTAAAGATTCACTCCATCCACTCAAAGTGTTTAGGGTTCAAAAATTTAAGCACTCATTAGTCAATCAGAAAAGCTATTACCATAAGCTTGCAGGAAAATCAAATCTTCACCACTATGTATTGATATGACACATCGATCAAAAGGACTTTAAACGGTTGTAATGGGGCTTTGGTTAGGGGTGTTGTCACAAGCTGAAAAAGAGGGTTAGAATCGAGATAGAACTGAAAAATCATCTAGCTAGAAAAATCTCTATCACTGAAACATATTCCTAGAAATAAAGCCTTTTTGATGATATTGTTTTGTATTCGGAAGCTTATAATAGAAATATGAAAAAATATTAAATTACAACTGAAATATGAATTACAACTGAATTAAATGTATATACACTTTTTTTAAGAACAAATCAAATGACAATTAAATTGAATATTTATGAACTTTACAAACTGAAAACGAGAATAAAGCTAGACAATAATTCAACTCAAATCTCGACAAAAATAGGGATCAAAATAATTGAAGGGAATTCAACAAAAAATGGGTTATAGGTTAAAATTAAAGGTAAGTCAAAGAATTGTTTGTTAGGCTCAATAGGGTTCACTAGGGGTTAATTTATGGAGGTAGGCTTTTATGGAGTAAGTGGGTTACAACCTAGGTACTTTTATCATTTCGGTATATCAAATCAATGATGTGGTCTCGACATGTATAATCGAAGCAAGTTCTAGAATAACAAATCAGTATTGACTCACTCAAAGCAACAATAAAAGTAAGCATGAAAGGATGTATCCTCAAAAGGCTCAAAAGTCTCACCAAAATTATGGCTTTTGATGCCAATCCTGTGAATTTCAAATCTCAAGATAACATTTAAAATTGGGGAAAACAACCTAGAATAATTGTAGATTCTCAGAAATTTCAACTTATTATGCTTGATCCCCTAATGTCTTAAAATTTGAATAATCAAAGCATAAGTACCTATGTCTTAATTCTCAACATATCAATAAAAAATCATAAATCAATCAGAATTCATCTTAATAGGGGATTGAGAATAATGCAGAGAGTGAAAGTGAGAATTTAAAATTGGAGAACAATGCAATAAGTTAGTGATAAAAATTTTCAGGGGTTTCAAAGATAATACAAAGAATGAAAATGAGTTCCCCCCTCCCCCACATACACTTAAGATTGCCCTCAATGTACAAAGATATATTAGTAGCAATAAAAGCATAAAATCATAAGATAGGGAGAGAAGTGAAACTCTCTAAATATTGGATGAATTCCTTGAATTGGTTGTGAAGATCTGTAAGGAAGGATGTGTATCCATAATTTCTATGCCAAAGATTAGTTTTATGGTGCAAGATTTTGTGGTCGGGCAGGACATGGCAGTCGTGGCAGGGTTTTCCCATTAGATATGGATTTGAGCTGTAAAGCTCCTTTGAAACTGCAATAGCATAAATAAGTGTTTAGGGATTTAGGTTAAGCACAATTTTCTTGTTAGGAAATAGCCGATATGAAAATAAAATTGATATTAAGATCGAAATAAAGATAAAGAAAAGTCTAAAGATAATAAAGAAAAATAAGGTGCAAGAGAAGGTAAAAATAAAGATCAAGAAAGCAAATAAAAAAGAAGATAACAAGAATAAGAAGGTCTAATCCTCAGATGGTCCACGAGGTGAGGATGGTGGCGTGAGATGAAGATACTGGCATGGGTTTTGGGTGGAGGGATTTTTAAGGTTTTAGTGGAGAAGAAGATGAATAGTGGGGGTTTATATAGGATTTTCGATCGCACGGGCATGGCATACGCCTGTGTGACTCGGGTTTAGCCCGTGTGGTACGAAATTTGAGGGTTTTGGCGTGCCTGGTTCGTGACACACGCCCATGTTCCTAGGGCATGTTGGGGCACACGGTCGTATCGCACGGCCGTGTCCTTCGATGTTCGCTTCTCTCACGGCCATGTAAGGGGTCACACGCCTATGTATGAAATGGTAGGTTCAACCACGGTCTTGAGACATAAGCGTGTCGTACGCCTGTGTTGAATTAACAAGATTGGCCACGGTCTTAGGACACGAGCGTCTCGCACACTCGTGTTGATCTGTCAGGATTAGCCACGACCACCTCGCACGGTCATGGCTAGTTGTCATAGCCCGTCTGTTAGGAAAATCTTACCCTGCTCATACACGGCCATATCGCACGGCCGTGTCTTTGCTCATGGTGTCCACACGGCCTTAGGCACGCCCGTGGGCATGGCCATGTGGTTTGACAAGCCTAAATTCAAAGGGTTAGTTGATGTATTAGAGAGCCTAAATAAAAGAATTTATTATGTCAGTGCTCGGGTGGCCTCCCAAGAAGCGCTTGTTTATAGTCTAAGCTTGACTTTCCTATAGCTTTCATGGTCACGGTGGTTTGAAGAGTTGAAACTCTTCTATCCTACTTTCAATTTCATTATCAACATGAGGTTTGAGTCGAGTATGATTTACCTTGAAAGTGCCGAGTGTCTTGTGTGTTATCTCGACTGTACCATAGGTAAAGATTTTCTTTACCATGAAGTAAGGTGTGTCACTTGTATGTGCTTTTGAATTCAGGATTCGAGGACCGTCTTCCTCTAAGATTACGTTATCCCCTACCTTGATTTGGTTCATTTTTACCTGAGGGTCGTCTTGGTGATGCTCTGGGTTGGTGTGGTATATTTTAGGCTTTTCTTGTTGATAGTTCAGCCACTCATCTAGTTCCTCAATTTGGAGCATTCTTTTTTCATGTACGTCTCCCTTGGATGGACTCGTCTGTGGTTGGGTCGCCCTAATGTGAAGTGTATCCTGCAAAATAGGTTGGATGGTGAGATCATTCTTATTACAAGGACTCGTAATATTATCTTTATTATCAATAGACTTATTAGAGTTACGAGCTTGTAAAGTAACTTTGTCATCCCCTACACGAAGTGTATGCTCGCCTGTACCTACATCAATTATGGTTCTAACAGTTACTAAAAAGGGTCACCCTAGAATTAAGGGTACATTGCTATCCTCATCAATGTGTGAAACAACAAAGTTGACTGGGAATATAAATTATTAATTTTGACAAGCACATCTTCAATTATGCCCTTTCGAAATCTAATGGTTTTATTAGCCAGTTGGATGCTCACCTTAGTTTGTTTAGGTTTCCCAAGACCTAGTTGTTTAAACAATTTATAAGGTATTACATTAATACTAGCCCTAAATCAGCTAAAACATTTTTTACGTCTAAACTACCAACTAAACAAGGAATTGCAAAACTCCCTGGATCTTTTAGTTTGTTGGGTAGCTTATTCTGTAAAATAGCTGAGCACACTGCATTCAGTTCCACATGAGATGTCTCATCTAGCTTTCATTTATTCGTCAGTAGCTCTCTTAAAAATTTAAAGGCGTTTGGCATCTGTGAAAGAGCTTCAATAAACGGTAAGTTAATGTGTAATTTCTTTAAAAGTTTAAGGAATTTACCGAATTGTTCATCTGTGCGGTCTTTCCTTATCGCATTTTGGGTATGGGATACGAGGTTTATACTCTTTGAGAATTGCTTCTTTGGAACTTACCTCATCCTTATCTTTACTTACCGCAGTCTACTTATATGGCTCTGGGTTGGTTTTGGCTAACCCTTCCTCATTTATTGTATCCAAGGCATTAAGTTGGTCCTTAGGGTCAGTCTTTGTGTTGCTCGGTAACCCAACATGTGGTCTTTCAGAAATTAGCTTAGCGATCTGGCCTATTTAAGTTTCGAGTCCTTGAATGGATGCTTGCTGGTTCTTCAATGCTGTTTCGGTATTCTGGAAACAAGTTACTGACACAGTGATAAATTTTGTGAGCATCTCTTCAAGGTTCGACTTTTTCTCTTGTTGGAATGGTTGTTGTTGAAATCCCAGAGGAGGTGGTTACCTTTGATTTCCTTATCCTCCCCATGCGAAATTTGAGTGGTTCCTTCAACCTGCATTGTAAGTGTTACTATAAGGGTTATTTTGGGATCTAGAATTATTACCCATATAATTGGCTTGCTCAGTTTCCATGCCATGTCCATAGGAGGAGTAATCAGGATTGTACATGTTTCCTTGGTTTGAGTCGCATGGCATCACTAGGTGTATCTGCGTAGAACCAAAAAAATTATCAATCTTTTTATTTAGGAGTTCTACCTGATTAGAGAGCATGGTGACTGCATCAATATTAAAAACTTCAACAGCTTTCTGTTGCTTTGTTCTCATGACTTGCCACTGATAACTATTCAGTGACATCTCTTCTATAAACTCGTAAGTTGCTTCTGGCGATTTATTGTTGATTGTTCCACCAACTGCTGCATAGATCATTTGCCTCGTCGAAGGATTCAAACCGTTGTAAAAGGTTTGAACTTGTAATCATAAAGGTAACCCATGGTAAGGGCACCTTCTCAGTAAGTCCTTGTATCTCTCTCAAGCATAATCAAGTGTTTCTAAATCCATCTGCATAGAAGAAGAGATATCATTCCTTAATTTAGCCATTTTAGATGGCGAAAAATACTTGAGCAAAAATTTTTCTGTCATTTGTTCCCATGTAGTGATAGACCCTCGTGGTAAAGAACGTAACCACTGTTTAGCTTTATTCCTTAAGGAGAATGGGACTAACTGAAGATGAATGGCATCATCAGAAATGCCATTTATTTTAAATATGCCGCAGAAGTCCAAAAAATTGGCTAAATGAGCGTTAGGATCCTTATCATGCAAACCATCAAACTGAACAAATTGTTGTATCATCTGAGTAGTGTTAGGTTTCAACTCAAAATTATTTGCAGCAATAGTAGGCCTAACAATGCTAGATTCAGTGCCTACTAAATTAGGTTTAGCATAATCATGCATAGTACGCAAAACAGGATTTTGCTCAACAGGATTTGCGGCTACTACAGGAGGTAGCTGATTATCGTGATTTGCCTCCATCTCTTCAGTAGGTTTAGATTCTTCTTCTTGACTTTGTTTTGGAAATTGCAAGCTTTTTCTTATTTCTCTACGAGTTCGATGGACTGTAGCTTTTAAGTCGCCGTCAAACAATAATGGTCCTCCTAGGTTTCTTCTAGTTATAAACTAGAGGCACCTAGAAGGGAAAAAGAAAAAGAAAATTTTAGTAAATAAAACCTAAAATAAAAATAGGAAATAACTTGCAATAAAAATAAAAAAATGGCTAAAGTAATAGGAACCGAGTGTTCCTAATATTTTAGTTCCCTGGGAATGGTGCCAAAAACTTGATCTCGTAATTGTGATGAAGTAATAAAATCGATCGTACCTGGAAACTAACTAATATCACGATAAAAGGCAAGTGCACCTATCGAATAGTAGTATAGCTAGTGGCAAGATCTATCTTAGGTTTCATCCCCCTAGATATTTGGGGTTTTAGTTCATAATTGTAAAAAGAAACATCTCAGAATATATAAAATAACAAAACATAAGAAAACCCAAAACTCCTGAAAGGATAGAAGGGAGATCCTCTGTCTTGATGTAGATTCTAGCTTCTAAGATGGATCAATCGACTTTCCTTCGAGTAATTCCCTGCCTTTAACTCCCCGTCTTGGCGAGAATAATATGTACCCTTGTAGTTGCCTCCTAGGGTCTTTATATAGAGTTTAGAATGTCTTTTTTAGTCCCTAAGTAGCCTTTTCTGAGTGAAATTGAACTTCATCACGACAGGCACACGCCCGTGTGCCATACCCGTGTGAGTCGACTTCCAGGCCATGTTCGAGCCTGTTAATGTGGCACGGCCGTGTGCCACGCTCGTGTGACGAACTTTCAAGACGTGTTGATTATTGATTTGGGCCTAATTTGCCTCTTTTTGGCCCGTTCCTTGCTCTTTTCTCTTTCTTATGCTCACCTGAGTATAAAACATGAAATTAAAGGTTTAGAAACATCAAATTCCACAAATTCAATGATAATTCATCCAGAAATTAGGCTAAGCATGAGGTAAAAATATGTATAATTTACGATTTATCACTTAGCCGTCGATCCTTTAAAATTATGGACTATTTACGTCTTAAACAGTCCAAATTTAAAAGACAACATCAATTTGGCGATTACAAATTTATCCAACAAATTTTTCATTTTACGCGACTAAGCCCTTTTATTAAATCGGGCATCCAAACAGCAAAATTAAAACACGAAAATTTCACGAATATCAATTCACACATAATAAACACCAAAATTAATTTTTAAATATTTTTTAACTCGGATTTGTAGTCCCAAAACTACCGTTCCGAATAGGGTCTAAATCGGGCTATCATAGGACACGCCCATGTGATCAAGCTGTGTGGATTCACACGCCCGTGTTCTCAACCCGTGCAACTCTCTAACTTGTAAACCTTAAGTAATAGAAGTCACACGGTCAAGTCAGACGCCCGTGTGCTAGTCCATCTAATTAATTCAATTTTTGGAAATTAGGTGCAGGTTTTATGCGGCCAAGATACATGCCCATGTTCTAGGCCGTGTATTTCACACGGCTGAGACACTTGCCCGTGTCTCTACCCGTGTGCTTAATTCAAAGCGTTCTGTTTCTCAATTTTTAGGATACAGGGGACACACGGCCAAGCTACCCGCCTGTATTCAAGACCGTGTGTCACACACGGCCAAGACACGTGCCCATGTGTCAACCCGTGTGGACAAAATAAGGCTATTTTCTAAGCCTTATTCCTCACCTTTTTTTCATCCAAAACCTGCACAAAATTTTACCTTGGGGTGAGTATTCGATCAAGTCGAGTCGAATCGAGTCAAAAATTTTTGAGTTAATCAAGTTGACAAATTCTATTTTAGCAACCAAACTCAATTTGAATTTTTTTCGAATCGAATCGAATTGAGTCAACAAAATTTCGAGTCAAATCAAGTCGAGTTAACGAATCTTATTTTTTATACTTAATGTTACGTTTAGATGGACCGATTATTTAACTAATAGACGAAGTATAAGATTATTTAACTACATGAACAATATAATGATTTTGCCTTTTAACGTAATGGGTAAACATTTATCAAAACGACGTAGTTTCGCCTTTTCACTTAATTATTTTGAATTTTAACTTTTAAAAAAGTAAACATTTATCGAAACGACGTAGTTTTGTCTTTTCTTATTCGGATTTTTGGATAACTCGAATTGTGTAATTCAAATTCAAGTTAAACCAAAAAATTTAATTTTTTATTCGAGTTGATCCGAATAACTCTATTAACTCAAATAACTCGAATTATTTAATTCAAATTTTGAATTTTTTATCGAGTTTTTTAATCGAATCAGATTTTGCTCACCCCTAATTTTACCAATACTAACCAACTAATTCAAGCATTTAATTTCAACCAAATTTATCATTCAATATGTTATATTTTTACATATTCACTTATTTCAAATCTTACCTCATTAAGCACACATGTTTAATCTACCAATTCAAACCATATCAACATACATGTAAAACCACAATTTACTTTATAAACATACCAAAAATCAAGTCATCACTAGCCATACCAATGGCTAGTTTACATTTAATTATTTCAACATACACATTAGCCTTACTAACCTATACATGCCATTATACCAAAATAAGATCCATATTTATACCAAACTGAGCTGGAGGATAGTGTGGTGTTGCTCCGACCGTTTCCAACCTTCACGAGCTTCTGAGCACTATAAAACAAAGAAGTAAAACCTAGTAAGCATTTAATGCTTAGTAAGTTCATGTAACAAGGATCTAACTCACCATGTATTTTCGTGCATCTTAATCACATACATAAACACCCAAATAAGTGAATTATTAGCCTACCACACAACTTAAACAATTCAAGTTAGTCAAGTAACTTAACATAATCTCATTAACTTAGATAAGCTCATCATATCATGTTTTCCACATGCTTATCATTTTCCATATCATATATATATTTCAAGATAAATTCATTCAAATTCCATTAACCATTTCCAAGTTTTTCCCGTTCAATTTATTGGAAATATCGATGGATACTCTCATGTAGTACAGTTAAAATTACAAAACTCTCGAGTCACCTTTTCAAGTCATTTAGATAAATCATGTAACATGTATCATGAAGCTAATCTGAGCTAATCAGGTATGCTCATAAGAGCCGTGTCTCATGTATTAGTTCACAAAGAACTTTTAGTTCACAAAGAACCTCTAACCAGGAAAGTCGTGTAATAAAAGCACCAGATAGCCATATCTCATTAGTTCGTGCGAGTCATGTCTGGACACTCACACAAAGCTGCGGTTGTGTCAGCAATGTATGCAAGATCACAACCGATTGATCATCATTATGCTCACAAAGAGCCATATTTGTGTCCACAACATATGCGGGATCACAATCTGGCAAGTCATGTATCAAGATGCTCACACAGAGCTACGGTAGTCCACAACTTATGCGGAATTACTGTCGATCACTATACTCGCAAAACTTTATCTCTTAATGCTCGAGAGACTTATCAGGATTACTCGTCTGAGCTAAATCTTATCTGCAACACATGCAGAATCACGTTCACACTAATCCATCGAATTTCCTTCATTCAACTGGGACTTACCCTTTTTCTTAAGTAATATCAAGTATATAACTACAATTTATATATTTATCATTTACATAATATTCAAACAATGTAACGTGTAATTCAAACATTTTAATATTCATAATTAGGTTACACGAACTTTTCTTGATATTTGCTTGTACACAGATCTACTAATCGAAATCTTTTACTTTCCTCAATCTAGGTTCGCATTTGAATTTTTTGGATCTGTATAAATGAACTTATTCATCAATTTATCATATTTCATATTCATTTGGACTCAATTTATATTCTGGGCAAAATTACTATTTTACCCCTAAACTTTTCATAAATTCTAATTTCATCCCTAGGCTCGGAAAATGAAATTCATGCAATCTAATCATTGTTCCAAGCCTAACCAAAATTTTCATGTATCATTTAAGCACTTATGTTTCACAAATTTCAGAATTTTTCTTTGAATTTCATAAATTTACAATTTAGTCCCTAAATCTCAATTTCATGCAAATTCACTTTGTAAAAGTTGTTTATCTACTAACAACGTTTCATTTTCTACCATAAATTTCAAATTTTCAGCATGTTCATCCATGGCACAAACTTTATACTTTGATGACTTTTCAGATTAATCCCCAAAATAGAAAGAATAGGTTCTCCCGATCTCAAAAATATAAAAATTACTATAAACAGGACTTGATTACTTACCTATTTATGCTAAGAAAGTTTTCTTCCTCTCTCCTAGGGTTTCCATCAAAGTTTTGGGGATGAAGATGAATAAAATGATGATATTTTCTTTTTAGTTAATTATCATCTTTTAATTATTTCTAATTCCAATTTAGTCCTTTTCTTTTTCCCAATTTCCATGGATGATTCATCCATAAATACCTACTAAATTTTTAATTAATGGTCTAATTACCATATAAAAACCTCAGGTTTTAAATTCCATAACCAATTAATCCTTATAGCTTCTAGAATTCAACTTCTATATTTTATGCAATTTGGTCGTTTCTCTAATTAATCACTTAATCGGTAAAATTTTCCTATCAGTATTTTCATACGACTTTCCTATCATAACATAGACCATGCAACAATATTTAAATAAACTTTCTTTCTAGCTAGGATTTGTGGTTTCGAAACCACTATTCTGATTTCACTGAAATTGGGCTGTAACACTTACAATTTCTTCATATACATATGTCATCCAAGATAACTCCCAATATCTTACCATTCGAAGAACGACTTATGGATATAAGTACATCATTAATAGAAGCTCAAAAGCTAAACTGAAGCTCGTAAGACCTAAACAGAAACCCATAAGGGTTGAACAAAAGCTTGTAAGAGCTGAACAGAAACTCATATGAGTTAAACAGAAGCTCATAAGAGCTGAACAGAAACTCAAAAGAATTGAACAGAAGCTTGAAAGAGCTGAACAGAAACTCATATGAGTTAAACAAAAGCTCGTAAGAGTTAAACGGAAAGTAAAACACGAGAGTTCACAACAAATGCTGAACCTCGATTTACTTTGGTAATTTTCCATCATTTTCCTCCAATGTCGTCATGCGCCATAAAATGAATGTACTCAAATCTTACGGTCCATTTAACCTGAATATTCAATTCAAAATTATATCTCCAACAATAATTCATTTTCAAAAATTGAATAAATACATAATACCATTGATCAAATCAATATAAATATTAGAGTTTAACTGTACGAACTTACCTGGTTAAATTGCAGAAATACCAAGATTTAGAGGCATTTTGGAAATTTTCTATTTTCCTCGATTCTCCACTCGACCTTGATATAAATTAATAATTTCATTCAATATATTAATTTAGACAATAAATCAATTCATTTCATGCAATTTGGTCATTTTTTACATTTTTACAAAATTACCCCTAAAGTTTTACTTTTATTCAATTTAGTCCTTGAGCCCAAAACATGCAAATTATCCATTTTTAATGCAAACCAATGCTAGCTGAACATTCATGGCATTTAATTCATCCCATTTTTGCAATAATTTCACAACAAACCCTTGTATTTTTATTATTTCAACAATTTAATCCTAAAATCGAAAAATTCATTAAAATCACTTAACAAAATACTTTTAAATAACAACTAATATCTCAACTTCACCATTTAGCATCAAAAATCATATAGATTCATCAATGGCAACATTCAAAATCTTTAGCAAAATCAAAAACTAAAGTAAGATTTAGTTGGACTTAATTGTAACGATCTCAAAAACATAAAAATTACAAGAAACGGGTAAGCATTGGACTCACATGAAGCAAATATGCAAAACCACCGCAAGGAGCTCTCCCCATGTCTGTTTGAACAAAAAATGGGAGAGAAATGCCTAGAAACTTTCTAATTTCACATTAATTTTACTTTCATTTCAATTAATTACAATTTTGACATTAATGGCTTTATTTTATTATTTTTTCTTTCACATGCCACCTCAACTTTTCATTTAGGCATAATTGCTATTTAGGTCCCTCTTTATTTTTTACTCATGCCATTTAATCACTTAATTATTATAATTAGCAAGTTTTGCACCTTTTTCAATTTAGTCCTTTTTAATTAATTAACTATCAAAATGTTCAAATTTTTCAACAAAACTTTACTACCACCTTAATGCCACTCCGTAAATATCTATAAAAATATTTTTGACTCGTTTTATAGAAAAGAGGTCTCGATACCTCATTTTCTAAAACCACTTGACCTAACAAATTATTATAAAACACAAATTATCAATTCAAAAAAAACCATTTTAAAATTCATATTTAACTTATAAATTTAAAATAATAATAATAATACTTACGAGCTTACTTGTCTAATTTGGTGGCCTCGAACCACTATTTCAGACACCACTGAAAAATTGAACTGTTACAATTAAAACTTTATTTAAATGGCTAGACTACATTAAAAACTATTAAAAATAAAAAACCTAACGACAAATGATTGATTGAAATTTGAGAAAACCCACTTGGAGAATATTAATGCAATAGATGATATTTTTGGTGTTTTTCTTATATTTAAAAGAGGTTTGATGTTTGGAGTATGATAGAAAACAAGGTTTTGGAGTGGTGAAGACCAAAGATTGAAGAATGATGTTTAAGGATTTCTCTCTAGTGGATGGCACAAAGAAAAGGGTGAATAGGTGTTTCTCTTTTTTTTTTTTTCTTTCACATAAAAAAAAGGGTGAAAAGGGGGAAAATATGGATTAATTTTAAGACTTGATATAATTGCTTTAAACTATTCCTAAATTAAACCTTTTTACAAAACAGCCCTGTTTTTAAAATTTAAAGCCTATTTCACATTATTTCATAAATTAATTTAAATTTTCTAAAGCCATAGATGAAGATATTTTTAGGTTAACCCATTTCTAATTTTCAAACTCATTTCGTGCCATGATTCCAAAATTATCGTCGAAACTTCTAGACCCAATTTCAGGATGTTACAATTCACCCCCTTTGAAAAGAATTTCATCCTCGAAATTTTCTTACTGACACATCATCTACTTAATCACAAAATTTGTTATTTCTTATTTTAAACCAACCACCACACTTTTGTTGCACAACTCTGATTCCTATTCTCTTTAACTTCCTACAACTCTTCTTGAAGATCTTATTCACTACCAAGGACTGTCCTTCGATAAATTCACTAACAATTTCCTTTATTCACCATGACACTCTCATCTGAAGAACTTGTAACCATTGTTCTTATTTTAATAGTCTTTATTGGAATTATCCACTCATTAGCTAAGTCATACAAAACTTACAAAAGCGTAGAACCTATATCTACTAATGAAATTAAAGAATGGATTACAAGGCAAAAATACCTGCAATCTCGACGATCAAATCTTGATTCTATGGCTTCTTAACAACACATATGCGAGCTACTCCATCAGTCTCAACTTGAGTAGAAATGATATGAGCAACAACCCATTTCCTAATCTATCTCTCATTACCACCTCTACCTTGGCCACGACCTCCAGTAGGCACAGGCCTAGGTGCAGAACTCTGAGCCCGTGAAACCTCGATTTTATCCGGACAGTCTCTCAACAAGTGTTCCTTAGAGCGACACTGGAAACATCTACCTGTCAGTTTATGGCACTCTCTAGGATGCCTATGCTCACAATACACACAAAGCGGCTGTCCAAAACTAGACGTGTAACATTCCTAACCCGTATTTGTCGCCAGATACGAGTTAGGGGTGTTACATTTGGTTGGTATCAGTGCTACGGTTTAGTTGATTTTAGGACTAACGTAGCGTGTGTAAGTCTAGCTATACATGCCATACATGCCATATATATGAATTATGATAGTATGATGAATCCTGACAAATAAAATGTGTTTTCGTATAGTAATGGATCCCGAACAAGTCATAGCTGACGATGTTGAAAGTAATGCGCTTGCTCCCGCTTAAGAGACAGTGCCATCCGGTCTAGTAACAAGTAGCCACAAGGGAGAGGCTAAGCAAGTCTTCTTCAAAATAATGAACGAGTGGTTCTTAGAATTCGTTTGAACGAATTCGGCTGCTCAACAACCTCCGCCCCCGCCTAATCCCCCTCAGATTCCTGTGATGCCTCAAGTAATAGATCTGATCCGATTGAATAAACCTCCGGTCGATAAAATCAGAAAATATGGCGCTGAAGAGTTTCGAGCCACTGCTAATGATAGTGCTAAGAGAGCTAAGTTTCGGCTCGAGAATACGATCAGAGTATTTGATGAATTATTTTGCACTCCTAATGACGTGTTAAATGTGTTGTTTCTTTGTTAAGAGATGCAGCTTACCAATGGTAAAAAACTCTGACCTCTGTTGTTCCAAGAGACCGAATCACTTTGGATTTCTTTTAACCGAATTTCGGAAGAAATATATTAGTCAGAGATTCATTTATCAGAAACGTAAAGAGTTTCTTGAGTTGAAACAGGGTCGTATGTCCGTAACAGAATACGAGTGAGAGTTTGTTCGATTGAGCCGATATGCACAAGAATGTGTCTCTACTGAAGCAATATTATGTAAGAGATTTGAAGATGGTTTGAATGAAGACATTCGTCTGTTAGTTGGAATTCTAGAAATAAAAGAATTTGTTATGCTTGTTGACCGAGCCTGCAAAGTTGAAGAACTCAGGAAAGAGAAAAGAAAAACTGATTCAGAAGCTAGATATGTGAGAAAGAGATCATCGAGTAAATCATTTCAATCTACATCAAAGATATTCTGAGATGACTATAGCCGTTCAAAGGCTAATGTGGGGCATTCGAGTAGAGATCGTGCAAGATCACATTCGAGCTTCAGAGCTTCAGGTACTTTAGTTACAAGAGTTGATCAATAAAGGGTTTGCATGACTAAGTTTCTCACCTTGAGGTGCTCCTATTCTATTCATGAAAAAGAAAGACAGTACAATGAGAATGTGTATTGACTATCGTCAGTTGAACAAAGTGACTATCAAGAATAAATATCCTCTTCCCAGAATTCATGATTTGTTTGATCAGTTGAAAGGAGCTACTGTGTTTTCAAAAATAGATCTGAGATCGGGATTCTATTAGTTGCGAGTAATAGATTCAGACATTTCGAAAATTACTTTCAGAATGAGGTACGGGCATTATGAATTTTTAGTTATGCCTTTCAGACTAACGAATGCTACTGCTGTCTTTATGGACTTGATGAATAAAATTTTTAGACCATATTTAGATCGATTTGTTATTGTACTCATTGACGACATTTTGATTTATTCACGTGATGAAATTGAGCATGCTGAACATTTAAGAATTATGTTACAGACTCTGCGTGATAAGCAATTGTATGCAAAGTTCAGAAAATGTGAGTTCTGGTTGCACGAAGTTGGTTTTCTTAGGCATATTGTGTCAGCATCTAGTATCCGAGTTGATCCGAGTAAAATTTTAGCTATATTAGAGTGGAAGCCTCCGAGAAATGTATCTGAAGTCCGCAATCTTCTGGGACCTATTGGTTATTACCGATGATTCGTAAAAGGCTTTTCAATTATTGCAACTCCGTTGACGAGATTGCTTCAGAAAGATGTGAACTTCAAATGGTCTGAAAAGTGTCAGAAAAACTTTGATCAGTTGAAAGCCCTTTTGACTGAGGCTCCAGTTTTGGTGCAGCCAAAATCGGACAAAGAGTTCATGATTTATAGTGATGCTTCATTGAACGACCTTGGTTGTGTTCTGATGCAAGAAGGCAAAGTTATAGCTTATGCTTCGAGACAATTGAAGCCACACGAAAAGAATTATCCGACGCACGATCTTGAGTTAGCAACTATTGTATTTGCTTTGAAAATTTGGCGTCACTATCTTTTTGGTGAGGAATGTCACGTGTATTCAAATCATAAAAGTCTGAAATATTTGATGGCTCAGAAATACTTGAACTTGCGACAGAGAAAATGGTTAGAACTGTTAAAAGACTACGAGCTCGGGATTGATTACCATCTGAGAAAAGTAAATGTTGTTGCTGATGCTTTGAGTCAGAAATCGTTATTTGCTCTATGTACGATGAATGCTCATTTAGTTCTGTCTGATGATGGTTCAGTTTTAGCTGAGTTGAAAGCAAGACCATTGTTTCTGAAGTAGATTTGTAATGCCTAGAAAGTTGATAATGAGATAATAGCAAAACGAGCTTAGTGTGATTCGAACCCTGATTCAAAGTTTTGGATTGATGTCGATAATTGCTTAAGATTCCGAGATCGAATTTGTATGTTATAGGCCCAATTTGCCCGGGCCTTAACCAAAATAAAATAAATAAATAAAGTCCCTTATGCAGTTTATTTACAACCTAATTTACAAACCTTTCAACCCAAAATTACATTTTACAATACACAACCCACCTAAATCCAATTATACCCAATAACCCTTACCAGACCCAAATTAGACCCCATGGCCCAATAACAGTGTTTGGCCCAATACCCAAATGGTTTCAGGAGACCTAGGGTTTCCTGGGAAAACCCTCGCACCGCAAGCAATCAGGGGACCCTCGCGCTGCAACCCAACACCGGCTCCATCAGCGCGCAGTCAACACTCAATCGTCGCCGAGATCTCCTCGCACCCACCTGCAAAAGGAAGGAAAATAGCACAGAAACGAAACAAATATAGCAAGAAATAAAATCAAAGATTGTAACATTTAATTTATTTACGATTTATTTCGGCTATAAAAGCCCAAACATCAACGATGTAAGGGGAGGTACTACGTATACACATAAACAATAAAAATACAACATTTTAAGTCAGAACAGAGGTGATTCATACTTATTTTTCATTCAAACTTATTTTTAAAATTTTGTTTATTTCATTTCTTTCTCTTTTATACATGCAATAACAAAAGGAAAAGGGATTTCAGGTTTACCTTAAAGGGATTTATTGCCGAATACCGAGAAGTTCATTCTTTTTCGAACGCCTTTTATCCATTTTTCAGAAAAACTAACCCCAGATTAGTGATCTAGGGATCGAGAAAGGGAAAACGAGAAATTTTGGGACTTTTCGGCCACCATGGCCGGCGGCTCCATCGTTGGTGGCCGTCCGGTGACCGGTGGTCCGATGACCGGATCCCAGGCTAGAGAGGTGAGAGTTGAGAGAGTTCCGGAGTGTTTTTTTTTTTTAAAAGGGCTTCAAATGATTTTTCTTTATAAAACTTGACTTATATAACAGTTTAAAAACGACGCCATTTTTGCTTAAGTCAATAAGCATCAAAACGACGTCGTTTTAAAGACCGACCCGCAACCCGACCTGAATACTGCCTAGGATCCGCGTGTTTTTGGACTAAGGGTCTATTTTGCCCTTAGTCCCTCCGCTTTGAGGCTGTTTTCAATTGAGTCCCTATTTTAGTTTTCTGTTTTATTTAAATTTGGTCTAATAATTTTGTTTATTTTCATTTTGGTCCTGAATCAAACACCGCGTTTTGAGTGTAGGGATTAATTTCCCATTTGATCCCTCATGTTTTATGCGCATTATATTTTAATCCTTTTTTCAATTTTGTTTTATTCTAACTTAATTATTTTAGAGTATTATTTATTTGTTTAAATATTTTGTATATATTATTTATTTTATTCTAAACCCTTTTATATATATATATATATAAAATTGTTTTATTATATATTTTTATATTATTATTTTCATAAATTATTTATTATGTGTTATAAGTATTATTTTAAAATTTGTATATTATTATTAAATATCATATATCATTTTAAATTTGTGTTATTATTAAATATTATAGATTGTTTTAGAATTGGTCTATTATTATTAAATATTATGTATTATTTTACATTTTATATATTGTACGATATTTTAAAATAATTTATTAGAAATGTAAAGTTTCGTTTTATAAACACATGTATATTATAGGTTATAAATCATTCTTTAAAAGAAAAACATATAAAATTTTATATATAGATATATATGTACTAACCTTTCTTAAAATTTATCATTTTTTTCATAATATCTATTTGTTGTTTTTATCTCATTTATTTCCTATTGATTATTTTACCCTTATTTTTCATTATAACATTGATATTATTTCTAAGTTTTATATCTAACATGTTTTTTAAAAAATTTTATAGTTTACTGTATATCTTTTCATTTGTTTAATCAAGTTACATATTTTTTGCTTTAGTATAATTATTCTATCCTCTCATGTTGTTGTTTTTTTTTTTTCCTTTTTAATTATTTATACTCGTATGAAATGTTGGTATATATTATGTAATTTATATTGTTTAGCATTTATATCTTGCCACAAGTTAATGTTTTTTTTTTTTTGCTTGCATCATTGTTTTTTTAAAATTATATATATAATCCAAAAGCATTTTTAAAGGTAAGGCAATATTTTTGTGTTTAGAAATTTGGGAAATAGTGCCCTAACGTGCTGGGTTGTGATTTCCCGCTTGTCTAAATACCTAAAATATCCTTTTAAATAAATTTTGTAAATTATGAGATGATTTTAGTTACGAAGATTCAAAAATTTCGTGTCCTAACGTGCTGGATGTGATGTTTGGTATTCTTTCGGAACAAAGGAATCTCGACTTTAAAGTCAAATTATTCAGGCTTTAAAAAAGGATCATACTTTCAAATCTTTTCAAATTTTCGACACTAGGACAGAAAATTAATCAATTGGTACCAATTTTGGGCGTTACGAGGGTACTAATCCTTCCTCGTACGTAATCGACTCCCGAACTCATTTTCTGAATTTTTCGTAGGCCAAAATCGATGTTTTAAAATAAAAAGTTTTATAAGGTGATCCAATCACACCTAAAAAGGTTGGTGGCGACTCTTATTTTCATTTTTTAAAGTCGATCCCGTTTTTTCCAAAAACTTAAAAAATGGTTTCGACATTGTGTTCCGAGAAATCTAGAGTTGATTCAAATGATTTTAAATCAAGCTCATAATATTCGTTTATCTGTTCATCCGGGAAGCACGAAAATGTATAATGATTTGAAACAGCTTTACTGGTGGTCTAGTATGAAAAGAGATATCTCCGACTTTGTTTCAAAATGTTTAATCTGTCAGCAAGTTAAAGCTGAACATCAGATGCCATCCAGTTTGTTACAACCGATTATGATCCCTGAGTGGAAATAGGATAGAGTGACGATGGATTTTGTTTCGGGTTTGCCCTTAACTCTGAAAAAGAAATATGCGATCTGGGTTGTGGTTGACAGATTGACGAAGTCAGCCATTTTATTACAGTGAGAACGGATTATTCGCTTGATAAGTTAGCAGAGTTATACATTTCAGAGATTGTGAGATTGCACGGGGTGCCACTATCTATTATGTCAGACAGAGATCCGAGGTTCATTTCGCGATTTTGGAAGAAACTGCAAGAGGCTTTAGCTACGAAATTGCACTTCAGTACTGCTTTTCATCCGCAGACAGCTGGTTAATCCAAGTGGATCATTCAGATACTTAAGGATATGTTGGGATGTTGCATTCTTGAGTTTGGAGGTACGTGGGAACAATATTTGCCATTGATTGAATTCGCATATAATAATAGTTTTCAATCTAGCATTAAAATGGCACCGTACAAAGCTTTCTATGGTAGAAAATGCCGAACACCATTATATTGGTCTGAGCTTAGTGAAAATAAATTCACGAGGTAGATTTGATAAAAGAGACTGAACTGAAAGTGAAAACGATCTGTGATGGTTTAAAAGCAGCTTCTGATCGTCAGAAATCATACGCAGATTTGAAACAGAAAGATATTGAACTTGAGATTGGTGACAAAGTGTTTTTAAAAGTGTCTTCGTGAAAGAAAATACTTCGATTCGGCAGAAAAAGCAAATTGAGTCCGAGGTTCATCGGGCCGTATGAAATTATCGAGCTTATTGGACCAATTGCGTATAGATTGTTATTGCCATCTGAGCTAGAAAAGATTCATAATGTGTTTCACGTATCGATGCTTTGATGATACAGATTAGACCCCTCACATGTGATTACTCTGTCAAAGATTGAGATTCAGTCTGATTTGACCTATGAGGAAGAATCGATCCGTATCTTAGCTCACGAGGTTAAAGAATTGAGAAATAATAAAATTTCGTTAGTAAAAGTGTTATGGCATCGAGACGATTTCGAAGAGGCTATGTGGGAACCCGAAGATGCTATGAGACAGCAATATCTGAATCTATTCAACAGTAAGATTTTTGGGAACGAAAATCCCCTAAAGGGGGAGAGTTGTAACAGCCCGGTTTAGACCCTAGTCAAAGTGGTTTCAGGACCACAAATCCGAGTCAAAAAATTATTTTAATATTATTTTCCATGCTTATAATATGTGAATTGATATGTGTGAAATTTCGTATGAAAATTTTATCATTTTTGTGTCGATTTGATAAAAATGACTTAATCGCATAAAATGTAAACGTGGCATTCTCTATGTTTAATGTGTTAAATTGCCATGATTTGTTTTGGTAGAAGTCCTCATGATGTTATTATGCCATTAGAAAAGTTAATGGACATTTATGACCAAGCATTAAGTGAATTAAAAGTTTAATTAACAAAGGACATTTTGGTAATTTATGAATTATACATGAATTAATTAAAACAAAGACAAATATTTTGTGTTCATCCACCGAAACTCAAAAGAAAAACAGGGGTTTTAAGTTTTCTTTCATTCGGCCATCAACAAGGCTTAATTGAGGTATGATTTTTTATCCGTTTTTGATAATTTTTATGTTTTTGAGATCGTTGCTTTGTGTTCTATCAAGCCCATGTTTAAATTTTAGAAATTATTAATGATTCCATGAGATGCCATTGTTGATTTTGTAAGCTTTGTGGAGTTACTTGATGAAATATGAAATATATGTGTTAGATAAATATGTTTTGTATTGAGATTTTTGATGAATTTGAATATTATGGACTAAATTATGAAAATGAATAATTGAAGGACTAAAATGTGAAATAAATGAAAGATATGGGCTTATATAAGCTATATGGAAATTAGGCTAAGCTTGTGTGTAAGGAAATTATGTGTATTTTGTGTATTTGTAATTAGGGACTAAAATGTCAAAGTATGAAAATATGAGGGCTAATATGTAAAATACCCTAAATATATGTTTATGGATTGAATTGAATGATTTGGTGAATAAATGAGTTAAATTTGAATGTGTATAGATCAAGAACCAAAGAAAATGGAATTAGATCGGGGGAAATCAAAAGTCGTTGAATAGTCATTTATTTTCGTCCGTATCCGTACGAGGTAAGTCCATATGCAAATAAATGTGTTTGAATTGATTTATTGATGTTTATATGATATTAAATTATGATGAATGGTTATGGAAGATGATAATGTGAAATTAAGAAAGTATCGAAGATGTAATGACGTCCGAAAAGCCCGTACGAACTATAGGAATAGTTAGGATACGTATGTCGTGACATAGGTCCAATACGTATGATATAAGTATGAGAAAATATGTTATATGTGCAAGTGAATTGGGAATATGTGAAATGTATGTGAACTGTGAGGTTTGTGAATGTATTTGGTTATGGTTTACATGTATAATCTGGTGTATATTTGCTTTGATGATAAGTTTATTTGTATATGGCTTACTAAGCTTTTAAAAGCTTACCTTGTGTGTTTTCAATTGTTTTATAGATTATCGAAGCTACTGGAAGCTCGGGGATCATCGAGGATCATCACCACACTATCAAACTTTATTTTGGTACCTTTTTACAATGTGAATACTAAAGTATGGCATGTATAGACTGTATAAGTTTGGATATGTTTTTGAGATGTGTAAAGCTTTCCATGTGATATGGCTTGATAATAGATGTGATTTTGGTTAAATTTTGATATATGCTTTGTGTTGAGAAATGGTATGTTTTGAATGGGTCCAATTATGGCCAAATGAAATGGTCAATTTGGTATGTTCTTAATTGGGAATTTGGTACGTTTTTGGCATGAGATTAATATGGTAAATGGAGATGTGGATTAGGTGTAAGGGAATGAGTTTGGTTAGCAAATTTTGTGTGTTTTGGTATGAAAAGAATGAGTATGAAATTGGTTGAGAATATTATGGCTAGAATGGTGCTTGTTTTGAAGTTGAAATTGGCTGAAAATGTTGCATAAATGTTGCTTATTTGATGCTTGTAGAGAGGACCCAAAATGGGTGGCATATTGGCCTTGTAAATGGCATTTTTTTGTCTACATGGGCAAGGACACGGGCGTGTGTCTCTGTCGTGTTGCTCGAAGGCCAATTTGAATTGAGCCTGGGTACTCTACACGGCCTCACACACTGGCATGTGGCAGGCCATGTGGCATAAGATAGTATACCCTTCAGGTTTGCACACAGCCTGGCACACGGGTGTGTCCTTGGCTGTGTGACTTAAGTCATTATGTATGCCCTGTTTTGCCACGGCCTAGACACACAGGCTTGTCTAATGTCGTGTAAGGCACACGGCTTGTTCACATGGGCGTGTGACCTTTGTTACATTGAAATTTTTAAAGTTTTTAGGAATTTTTTTATGTGTTCGGTTTAGTTCCGACCCCTTCCTAAAACATGTTTAAGGTCTTATAGACTTTCAAAAGGGACTTATTGATGATGTTTGATTATGATATGATTATGATGTATAACTCTGTTAATAAAATGATTATAAAAGTTCCGATATGTCCGACAATACCTCTTAACCCTATTTCGGCGATGGATACGGGTTAAGGGTGTTACAAGACTATCCACCAGTACTAATTACAACACTGTTCTACTGGCTAGACTGACTTGCTTGAAACTCGTGTCTTGCACTCCTATCTAAACCCTGAGTATCACGCCCTCTCTTAGACGGTCATCTAGATGCACCAGAACCATCAAAAGTTCTCTTTCCCGATTTAGTCACCACAGAGCACGGTGACTCAGCCCAAGTTTCCTCAATAGCTTTGGCTTTCTCAACCAACTCATCAAATAACTCCATGTTTTGAGCTACTAAGTAAACCCGAATCTCACAATTAAGCGCAAATCGGAACCTCTTACAATGATCCTTCTCAGTATGAACCATCTCAGGAGCATACTGACTAAGTTGTACGAACTTCGACTCATAATCAGCTACAGACAAACTACCTTGAACCAGGTTCGAAAACTCTCGCTTACAGGCTTCTATGTACTGCTCACCCATAAACTTCCTTTTAAACACTTCTAGGAAATAATCCCAAGTCAAACGGTCTACAAATGCACCTCTCTTCACAGTATTCCAACGGTGGGCTTCTCCGTCGAGTAGGGACCCGGTACAACCTAACTTCTCCTCGTCAGTACAGGACATTTAATCGAGGGTCCTCTCAACACTTTCAAGCCAGTATTCTACTACAATCGGATCAGCTCTTTTCACTCTAGTAAACTCTTTACCGCCCAACGCCCGCAGGCGTTCAAGTGGCAATCCCCGACTAGCAGGAGTAGGATTAGTAGGAGCTGGGTTGGCACTAACAATCCTCTGAAATTCCACAATCATGGCTTGCATTAGAGGGCCAACACTCTCATCTGATATATTCACTCTACAAAGCGGAATAAGAGGTGTAAATAATGTATCACCTTTTGAGCGTTCGCATTCACATTAACACGTCTATGATGCATATTGTATCTAATCTAACACACACAAACAATCTAATAGTGTGAGTGGTGGGAAAATGATCCCAAGGCATGTTCCTGCAAGAATACATTTAAATAAAGGTAATGCGATCCCAATCCTACCACAAAATCAAACAAATTCATGCTATTTCAAACAGAGATATCTCAATCAAACAGTTCAAATATTAGGAAAATTTAGGCAGTTAGGTTCTAGATACATGGGTTAGCAAACCCTAGTCCATACATCGATAACTTAAGTCTGAGCATTAGAGAATCTAGGCTCTGATACCACTAAATGTAATACTCCACACTCGACCCAGTCGTCGAACCTGAGTAACAGGATGCCATATCAACCACTGTAACTTATTCATACACACATAACATACAAACAATGTCAACTTCTAATAACTTAATAAATTATAGAGAAGTTCACGACCAAAAAATCATTAATAAACATTAGAAACAATTTAAAAACATGATTAAGGACCGTTTAATAAATTTCTCAATAAAACTACGTAAGTATCGATACACAACAGTAGGTATTGATATTTTAGTATGACAGTTATCAATACTAATAAGAAAATCGATACCCTTCTAGCATTCTATTTTTCTGACTCATTTTCGAACCAAAAACATTTTATCGATACATAATCAAAGGTATCGATAATTTTACCCCGAGTATCGATACTCGTGAAAGGGTCTTGATACCATATTAAGCTACTGTTTTCCTGCTCACTCATTCCTACACTAAGGTATCAATACTTATGCCCCGAATATCAATACCCCTGTACAATTTGACAAAAATATTACAAAATAAGGTATATTTCATGCTCAACATATTCCCTTTCCAACATGCAATATCCACCACAGCATTAAACATCAAATTTGCCAAAAACATAGTCCAACATAACATTAATACCTTATCGGTCCAAATCCATTTTAAAACAATTAGAAGTAATAACAATAACGAAAGTAATAATAACCAAAAAAAATTTCTAAACCCACAATGCCTTTATTGAAAAAGTTCAAAAATAATTATAAAACCATCCACTCAAAAGTTTATTCCCGTTCACGAATCTCTTCCTTGGTCGCATCATTCACACTGAAAACACTACTTATCTGCAAGATGTTAATGTAGAGTGTGTGCTTAAATAAGCTTAAATGTTCGAAAATAACGCAAATATACACAATATCACATGTTAAGCAAGAGCATACTACGGCTACAGCTCACTCATAACTACAGTTTCAATAAGTCAAAATAATATATTCACGCTTCATTAAATCATAAAACTATCACATACTCTCATATGTAATTACATTTAACTCGTATATATATAATTCATTTAACGATAATTCATCAAGACAAAACAATGTATTCATGCTTTAATGACACACAAGTCCAACTTATATATTCACATGCATTTACACACAACATATTCATATTTTAATCAATTTATGATAATTTGGCAACTTGGAAACATGAAACATAAAAGTGAACTCTATCACCACACATTGGATACACGAATCTCCATCACATCAATGACTCAAAGAGTCTAACATATCTAATAAGTGTAGCATAAAGCTAAACACACTATAACACACCAACATATCCCTGTGAATGGAGCTTAGCTTGACATTCCCTTATCCCTCCAATCTATCTCGGGGCCTCCATGCCCAAATCACAAAATATAAGGGTGAGTACTCACAATCATATAGCATGCCAACTATATCCAACGATTTCACGATATCAAAAGGCCAAAGTATTCGCAAATACACACATTTAATTATTCATCTAAGAACAATTCTCAACCTTTAAAACACCCAAAACTGCTGAGATTCATGGTTCCGGAAATTTCAACATTCGTGACTTTTCTTAACAAAAACTCAACAAAATCTCCAAATCTTTTAACGAAACTTTAAAACGAGTTTAAAAACCTTCTAATCACATCAAAACAAGTTGAAAATTATATAAAAACAGTAATTTCATTTATAAATATAAAACATACCATTAATAACCCCAATTTCGACTAACATAGAAAATCTTTGATTTAATTTATTAAAACTTGATTTAAACGGCTAGACTACATTAAAAACTATTAAAAATACAAAATCTTATCCCGATTGAAGAAAATAACGAATGATTGATTAAAATTCAAGAAAACCCATTTGGAGAATATCAATGCAATTGATGGTATTTTTGGTGTTTTTCTTGTATTTAAAAGAGGTTTGATGTTTAGAGGATAATAGAAAACAAGGGTTTGGAGTGGTGAAGACCAAAGATTGAAAAATGGTGTTTAGGGATATTTCTTTCTAATGGACGACACAAAGAAAAGGGTGAAGCGGTGTTTCTCTTTTTTTTTTCTTTCACACCAAAAATAAGGTGAAAGGCAAAAAAATATGGGGTGATTTTAAAACTTGATAGAATTGCTTTACAACTACTCCTAAATTAAACTGTTTACAAAATAGTCTTCTTTTTTAAAATTTAAAACATATTTCACACTATTTTCATAAATTACTTTAAATTTTCTAAAGCCATAGACGAAGATATTTTTAGGTTACCACATTTCGAATTTCTAAACTCATTTCATGCCATAATTCTAAAATTACGCTCGAAACTTCTAAACTCAATTTTGGGATGTGACACCCTCAAACTTTTTCAAAAAAAAATTAAGCCATTGTTTTTTTTCACTCAATTAGGTACTTGAACTTTCAAAATGTATCAAAAAGGCCCTCAAACTTCAAAAAAAAAAACAATTAAACCCTTGCTTTTTTTTTTCACTTAATTGAGTCCTTAAACTTTCAAAATGCATCAAAAAGGCCCACAAATTTTTTCAAAAAAAGCAATTAAGCCCCTACTCTTTTTTTTTGGGCACTCAGTTAGGTAATTGAACTAATGCAATACAGCGTGACATGTGGTGAAAAATAATAAAAAATAAAAATTATAGAAAAATTATAAAATAATTCTTTTTGTACGATAATTTTTATAATTTTTTTTTATAAATTTTATATTTCTTTACATTTTTTCATAGTTTTCTTTATAAAATTTTATAATTTTTTCTATATTTTTCTATATTTTATAATTTTTAGATTTTCATAAAATTTTACAATTAAATTTAATAATTTTTATAATTTTATTGATTTTTACTTTTTATCATTTTATTTGTCACATATTATACCATGATTGTAGTACGTGGCAGCTGAAAAATATTAAGGGTAACAATTAACCGTTTTAGGTGTAAAAGAAGTGCTTGTTCATATGAAGTAGTATAGTTTAGGTTTTTTCTTTTTGTCAAATTATAAGATAAATAATATACATTTATAAGGATATACTTGTAAATTTACATCCATTATTTATCTTCGCCTATTTTTTTTTCCATTACTTCAATTTATATAATTATTAATTCATTTTTTTAATTACTTAAAATCATTTATAATAATAATAATGATAAGGCCCAAGTAATGCCGCACCACAATGTAAGATCTTTTCTGCGGCCAGTAGACCCAAAGAGCCCATTTATTCTTCCTTGCCTTGCACTAAAATTTGACCAAGTCCACTCCACCTCCGTTATAAAACGTTATATCAACTGTCAAGTGCCTTTTTCCTTTTGCTAATCTCCAAACAATGAATCACTGAACCAAAAATAATAGCGAAATTTTCTTGAAAATCAAATTGGAGATTTGTGTTGGAAAGCAACGTATCTATACAAGTCAAAGGTACCTCTAATCAGTAATACCATTATAAACAAAGTGAGAACTACGAACTCATCCCCCCATTAGTTTTTGCCAGCACCAGAAATATGCATAATTCCCCTATCGTCATTTACAATAATAATATAATTCCTCTCTCTCGCAGCAAATCTTAGCATTTTGGCTCCTGCCCACCATCTCTATGCTAGCAAGTGCCAATCACGATTCGGATGAGTTATGATCAAAGTTTTTCTCATTCAAGGGAATCCCTTGAAGCAAATCAGATACTCCCAACGTATAGAACTGGTAAATTTACGCCGGCTACCCTGTTTGTGTCAAGCATTACTCTCGAAAGATACCTTAATCTCAGGCAGGCACCTAGGCTTTGAAATTGTAGCAGTTGCCAGGCCTTTAAGTAACTTTAAAACATCTGCAGTGTCATCGAGGTAATACCTAGCTTTGCTAGGCTTTCGCCCAACTGTGCATGCAAAGATTTCCGGAGCCACAGGCAAGGATGGATTAGAAACTGAAGTTAATATGCTCTGAAACATATCTTCATCGGATTTATCATCACCAACACACATCACGAAATCAGGTGGCTTCCCACCATTGACCATTCTCGACAAAACTTTTTCTGCTACCAGCCCTTTGCTTACTCCCTGAACCATAAAGAATGATGAGAAAACTTGGTTCAACTATTACACATATTTAATATGAGAAAGGAGGAATCACTTTTGTCATACCTGCGGCTTAACTTCAACAATATGTTGGCCTCTATGGACAACCGCTGGTTCATTTGCGAGAACACTTTCCAAATGATCTAACAATTCCTTGGCTTGGCATGATCCGAAATCAGGGTCTGCATCTTGATGGTGCCACACCAAACCACTCTCCTTGGTCTCTATGCTGGAGCCATCAGTTGCCTCTCTATACAGGCTCATAACAGGTTCCACAATCTTTTTCCATTCAAGGTCAGCACCAACAGGGCTGATTTCCCATTCGGAGTCTTTACTCCATCTGCAGAAGGAGAAAGGAAAATGACCTCAGTTTATTTTATAATATTTAGAATCACTACCAACCATATATCAAACATATTAGATTACACCTACCTTATGAAGTACCCGTGTTCGGCGGCTATCCCCAGCTTCTCACATGGAGCAAGCCAATCACTAAGCGAAGCTCTTCCTCTCCCACTAACAATAAACACTGTGTTCTTAGGATCATCACAGAGGGTCTTAATGATAGAGATAACCTCAGGGCTAGGAGTTTTGATAATGGAAGCTTCAGGAACAAGAGTGCCATCATAGTCCAGGAATATTGCTCTTCTATTTGTTCGTCTATATGCCGAACAAATGTGATCAATAGCTAGCCTCCTAAAACTAGGTGAAAGAGACACAACTCTGAAACTTAGGCCCAAACCAATGCCCCAGCAACGTTTACTATAGTGATCCTGGCATGCTCTATCCAAGTCCATCACAAAACTGTGAGCCCAATATGCCACATCATGAGTACTGACATACCGGTAGTGTTTCTCATGTCGCAATTGCTTCTCTGACTCAGGTATGGTAATAGCTGTATTTAAAGCCTCAGCCACAGCATCAATATCCCATGGATTTACCCTAATCGCTCCACTTAAAGACGGTGAGCAACCGATGAACTCAGAAACAACAAGCATGCTTGTTCGTGGATATTCGGGCTTTACAGCCAGTGCCTCATCCATGCCAGGAGTTCCCTGCCGACAAACAATATACTTGTAAGGAACCAGGTTCATCCCATCCCTCACAGCATTTACTATGCAACATTCTGCTAGCGCATAATAGGCCGATTTCTCATAACGGGGAACAGGGCGATCAATCAAAATCACTGGCTGATAATTGGGGGAACCATAAACCTCATTGATCTTTTTAGCAGTCATATAAGTCTCCTTCTTAGCCTCCTGGACATCCTTTCCAAAGCCCCTTGCAGGATTCACAATCTGAACCAGGACTATTTTACCCTGCAGGTCTGGATGCTGCTGTAAGAGCTGTTCCACAGCCAGTAATTTAAGACTGATGCCTTTGAAAATATCCATATCATCTATGCCAAGAATCAATTTTTTCCCTTCAAACTGTTTCTGAATCTCTTTGACCCTGGCAGCAGTAGAGGAAAGATTCAAGACTGATTCAAGTCTACCCATATGAACTCCTACAGGTAGAATTTTAATAAAAACCGTGCGACCAAAGTAATCAAGACCAATATGCCCTCTTTTAGATTCATAATCAAGACCCAGCATTCTACTGCAGCAAGACAAGAAATGTCGTGCATAATCGAACGTATGAAAACCAATTAGATCGCAATTCAGTAGTCCCCTCAGAATTTCATCCCGAACAGGCAATGTTCGATATATTTCTGATGAAGGGAACGGGCTGTGGAGGAAAAAACCAAGCTTGATTCTATTCAGGTGCTTCCTCAAAAATGTGGGAAGAACCATCAAATGATAATCATGAATCCAGACATAATCGTCATCAGGATTGATTACTTCCATAACCTTGTCGGCAAATATTTTATTAGCAGAAACATATGCCTGCCATAAAATACGGTCAAACCGATCGCCATGGTCAGGACACATGGGCAGCATGTAGTGAAAAAGAGGCCACAAATGCTGTTTGCAGAAGCCAAGATAAAACTTCTTCTGCAAATCATGAGGTAAAAATGTCGGGACGCAGTTAAAATCTTCTAACAGCTTTTGGGCAACCTCTTCCTGTTCATTCACATCTATATCAACCTTGAGAGATCCTACGTATACAACCTCCGTTTCAGGAGAAAACCCATCCTTTAGATGTAGTAAAAGTGAATCCTCATCCCAGCTGAAGCGCCATTTCGAAGTTTCACCATCTCTTTTAGCATGCAAAGGTAACATATTTGCCACTATAATTTTGCGTTCTCTACACCCAGATGAAGCAGCATCTGAATCCCCATCATTACTGCTACAAGAGTCCATGTCAGAGATAATCCCAGGAACAGTCATTACCCGAGGAAGACCTCTCGGAGTTTGAGGAATATCAAGTAGATTCCCAGAGGCTAAGTGTAAAAAATTTGCACATGATCTTGATGCCATGAAAGCATACAAACAAAACCCTCACTAGAAGAAATTGTTTCGATTAAAATGTTCACAGATCTGCAGACATAGCGATATTTATAAATCAGTTGAGCTCGTTCACATTAATCAACCAAATTTATCAATGAAAAATATATAGAGGGGATTAAACACCAAGATTCTTGCAACTATTTGGACCTCAAATAAGAGTAATCATTATTTTTTCTGTAGTTTTCACTTGTCAAATATTTTTCAAACGTTCTCTCACAGGTTTGCATTATCATCTAGAACCATTATTCAGTGTTGACGAACATAGCAAAAAATAGTAATAATAAAAATAATGTAACAATTGGTACAAAAGAAGCCTCAAGAATATTTAATTTGTACTCTCAGGAAAAAAAAATAAGAATACTTAATTTGTAGTCTTTCTTATTCTTAGCAAAAACAAGATCCGAAACCTTACTTTTATCAGAGGTAATTTTTGCCGCAAAAAATATATATTATTCTTTAAAAAAAGCGAAATCAAACAACAAAAATGAAAATCTGGAGTCAAAACCCGCACTAAAAGAAAATTAATATAGTAAAACAATATATCCAAAAAAGTAATAACAAAGTTCATGGAAAAAGTTACACGCCAAGAATCTCAGCAGGACAATTGTTTTTTAATAACTCATATAATTTCATTTTATCTTATTATGAATTAAAATTATTTAAGTATCGAAAAAAATCAAGGCTATCCGATTCCTCAGTTCAACATAACCAAAATAAACGATTTAAAAAAGAAGAAGAAGAAGAAGAAGAAACATTGATTTGGTTTATTTCTCCCGCATTTTCTATGCGACCAAACAAGAGATAAACAAAAGCCGAAGAAACTAATTGTGAGTCAACTTAACAGTAGATCAAACAACAATAGAAGGCGTAAAACAAAAAGACGGTGCAAAAACAATAGAATTCGAGAAGGAGATACTTACTTGCAGGTCACGGCGGTTGAAAAAAATCTACTGCGGAGGAGAGGCGGATTCGTGGGTTTCGAAAGGAAATGGGAAAGTTCGTTAAAGTTGAAGATAAAGTAGAAAGAGAAGGGGAAGGCGTGAGGAAAGAAGGAAGAAGAAGAAGAAAATGGCAGATGTGCTGGAATGAATGAATGAATGAATCAAAGCGTGAATAATAAAAATTTGGAGAAAAAGAAAATATATACAGTTTTGTTATTTATTTATTTATTGCCATTTGCGAATAGGATAATATCGAAGTTGCCGTCTCTACCTGGTTACTTTTTTAACCATGGTTTTCACTGCTCTTGCGTTTTTACATAAATGCCCTTTACCCATTCCTTTTCTTAAAGGAATTTCTAAACTTTATGAAATAAATTTACAATTACTACAACTACAATTCAAACTGAATTGATTCAGCAAATATCTCTTTTATAATATTTTTATTCCTTTTAATATATCATTTACTTCCAACTTTTAGATAAAAAGAAACCAACATAGATATTGAATGCACCGAAAAGGAAATATTATAAATGTTGATAGCTAATATCTTGGGAAACAAATTTTGAGATTTTCAACCTTTTTTTTCTATTAATTATATTCTTTAATTAAAATATTTTCTAGGATTAATATTTCATTTCATATTTAATTTTCACATTTCTTTAATATGGTATTTCTTTTTACATTTAGTAAATATTTTACATTTTGATACTTAAAGATAAAAATGTTAACCTTTAAAACATATTTAGTGAGCAATCGAGTGATTAAATTTGAGTGTAATTACTTATATACATCCATGGCATGTTTAGGTAAGACAATAATTAGTAGGTCTTACTAATTTGAGAGTAGTTGAAGCTCCTCAATTGCACTTTTCGATTTTTAGCCGAAGTTTAGGATTGAAGTAATTACATTGTCAACTGTAACAATTACATTCAAATCTAATTATCCTATAGGCTATAGCTTTTTAAATATACTCATATGTAATTTATGTTTAAAAAATTATTTTTATACAATAATAATAGTATTTTGATAATTTTATTGATGAGTGATAATTTTTTATACATTTTAACCGACTAAATTCTATAATATTTATGCTAAATTTAACTAAATTACTATTAATTATTTATATTGGTCAAAAATTAATCGATGATAACAATAAGTATATGTTGAATGCTAGAGAGAATATCTCAATTAATATGGAATACAAGAATAATTAGATAATAGTACATATGATGTTTTTTTTTTTTGTTATTTTTATTAGTAATTGTATTATATATGACGTTTTGATTTTAGGTTCTGTTACTTATTTAGAGAATTTTTTGTCAAGTATTATTGATAATATTTATAACAATTATTTTTTAGAATTTAAAATTATATAATTGTATAATTGTATAATTGCAATTTATAATACTAAACATGACATAGTGAATTAAGTACTCTGCAAGTCAAACACGTCTAGAGAAATAAAATTCCTTACAATTACAAGATGGTGTAGTTACTATCTTAGTAATTATATTTTTATCCAATTTTAGTGTCCGAACACACCCCATGTTTAATTCGAGTATTAGAGTTGGTTTGATGAAAGTTCATAATTGGTCAATTATATTAGTAATTAACTTTCATCAAATCAACTTTAAAACTAAGAAGTAAAAACGCAACCTTGTTTTAACAAATTAAACAAAATTACAATTAACACTAAATTTATTTTTTCTTAAATCATGAAAATTCAAATTTAATAATATTAATAATTAACTTTATCACACCAACCTTAATCTTGAATTAAAGATTAAAAAAATTAACATTATTATCTTAAGAAACCAAAAATACATATAACATATTTGACCCAAAAATATAAACTCTATATTTAAAAATTCAAATTTAAAAACTAAATAATATATTAAACTATTTATTTATGATATCATCTCAATTAATTCTTTTTAGTATAACATTGATATACATCTATATTTAATATGCAGAATCTTGACTAAAGTTGCAAGAGAGTCAGGTATTAGTTTATGATAAAAATAAATAAAAGACATTTAAAATTTTCAATTAAAAATAATTAGCCAGTAAAAATTAATTGTCCTTATATCAGTATTTCAATATAGAAAATCACAAATTATAGGAAATTTTAAGCATAGTTTTTAATATGTAAGCAACTAAGTATCTTACTATTTATGGTTCTCAAGACTTTATATTTTTAATAGTAATGTAGGAATTCAAAATTACATTATGAAGATAACATTGGGTATGTAATTTTATATTTTTAATAGCACTAAAATTCGGTAATATAGAAAGTAATCTCCATATCATTTCTTTCTTCTAACTTTGCTATATTACAACTTATTATCTAAATTTTATTTTTATTTTTTTTCAATATATTTATCGAAACGAGCCCAGTAATTAATCATTCGAATTTTATAGACCCATTAAGGGGTAGATGCTTACCATGAATTTTAAAACTGCCTCATATCCGGGGCAAAGATCAAACCCTTAACACTGATTAATGTAAGAAAGACCTTTGTTATCTCATCTAACTCTCATAATTTTTTTTCTTGCCTTATTTTTTTTACGCTATAATTAATCATTTTCACATTAGACGAATTTAAGTACATGTTTAGTTAAATTGAATAAGATTTTTTTTCCTATAAAATAGGTCATTTCAATTATGTCAATGTTTATGTTTCTATTGATTAAACCGACTTTAATTACACAAAACTAAAATTTAAATCTTGAGATATATATTATTTTACTAATTTTATTGTAAAATTTAAAAAATTAACGTCGGTGAAAAAGCAATTTGTATGTTTAAAATTATTTGGACCTATTTATTAATACATGCTTAAAAAATTAATTTTATATCACCTATCAAACATTTAAATATTACCTTCCGACCAAATGAAGAAAATATAATAATATAACATATAAGGTAATGTGCTAAAAATATAAATATAATAAATGTGTATTTGATTATATAATATTGTGTTTATGTATATAATTAATATTTTAATTATTCAAATAAAAAAAATTACGAAATAGTTTTACAAATAAAATGGGTAGATTGAGGAGTGAGAAGTAGTAGTGGAGCATTTAAATTTCTTTTTCCCCTTTTGTGTAGTAGTGGAGAATTGATTTATCAAATTATTTGAGTGGCCAAAACTCATTTTGCTTATTGACTATTATATATGATGAGATTATAGAATGCACCAATCTTTTCCTCGTGCTTCGTTTTTTTCAATTCTAATAATATTTCTTTTTGGGGAAAGATAAAAGTAGAATTTTCCTTTCAAGTAAAGAGTGCGTGGGTGGAGCTTGGCTTCCTTCTACCTTTTCAACCTCTTATTTTAGCCCTTCAAATATTTTATATTTAATTTTACTCTGTATAATTATCCCTCCACTAATATTCTATATCTATAAAAGCATGAGCCCATCAAAATATCTTTATTTTACTAAATAATTATAATATATAATTTAAAAATAATAGTTAAAAAGTTGACGTAAAATGCAATATCCGATAATTATACATTTTTAAAAAATTGTGATAATTTTACATTGAAAAAGAGTTTGATATAAATAAAGTTTTGCTAATTTTAAAAGGTTAATTATGTGATATGTTGGAAATTATAGATTGCAAATTAATTATTCACAAGCACTATTCAAATTAAAAGTGATTATTTATTATCTTATAAATTTAATTATTTATAAGCATTATTCAAATTAAAAGTGATGATTTATCATCCAATAGATACATTTCCATAAAACATGTTTCTCTCAAGAAGTATGTCCAATATGAAGGGTTGTAGCTCTTCAAAATTGTATTCATTGAGTGCATATAAATAGAGGCATTATAGTGCTCACAAATCACACAATTACAATCAATCCTATTATCAGAAACTAGAGTAAGAGTTAAGGAATTTATCAATTTTGCTAATCAAAAGAAATTCAAAACTTCATTGTATCTTGAGAGGACTTTTGTCTTAATCCTCTAGCAACTTTGTGTAGGGGCAAATAGTTCTCTTTGGAAAGCGTCATCCGCGTCTCAAATTCTACTGTTTATTTTTATATAAGTCTCCGGTTCTATCGTCTCCACTCAAATATTCAACATAATATATAAGAGGTGGAAAGTTTTTATTCCACAAGTGGGGTTGAGATTTTGTCACGTGTCTTCTTTTTTATTTTAATTTTTAAAATATACCTTAAGGACACATGGTAAAATCTTAACTTGATCACGGAATTAAAAACTTTCCACTACTAGTGTATCAAATAATTATTTATTTTAAAATAGGGTTATTACTTTAATAGAAATTTAAGTATAAAATATAAGAAAAATTTGTGATAATTATAATTATTTTAATTTACAATTATTAGTTAAAAATAAATATACATTATTATAAAATAATTTTTTTAATTTTTAAGAAAGTTGTGATAATTTATCATTTATTTAAAATAAAGTTATTAACTTAATAAAACTCTAAACATTTTAATTATCACTTAATTAGTATAAGATTTATATACCAATTAAAATTTAATCATAACTTTATAAATAACATTCATATTAAGTATATTCAATCAAGTGGCATGTAAGAAAAATAACCTATAAAAAAATAGAGATTCTAAACAATAATAAAAAAATAATAAGTTAGAATCATTTACGTAGCACAAATATATATTTTTAAGATTATAAAAATATATTATAATCAATTTAAAAAAATGTATAAAACGTATTAAAAGAATGTAACATGCATAACATTAGAAGCTAGTATTAAAAATTGTATTGCTAAAATTATGTTTATTACAATATAAAGTTAAAAACAATTTTAAAGAATCAAGATTTAAGATAAATTTTGATATTTATTATAATATTTGTGAATCATTTAAATCATAAAAAATTAGTGATTATAAATAGTTATAACACTAAAGTTATACAAGATGTTTGATGATACACCAAGGGTAATTCATATTGTAAGAGAGTAAAGAGTTATTAGGGTGAAGGCACACCGTGAATAGTGTAGAAAGATGTTAAGATTGGTGATTTGAAATAGTTTGGGGTTAGTTTTATGAAGCATATGTTGTATGGTTGGCTTTTTTTTTACCTTGGTGTTGAAGGGGTATCTGTAGAGGGAAGATGGTTAAATGTGGGTTTTGGCCAATGAATTCCTTACTCCACAAGTATCATGATAAGGTGACGGATGTCAAATTAGGGTACTATTGGGTTGAACCAAAGAAACTTAGACGAGGTGTTTACCAAGCTCAAAATGTCATCAGGAACCATTTTCTCAGATTACGTGAATTTACTTATTATGACATGATGTTTATGTGAAATTATATTGTTCTTCTAACGAGGCTATGGAATTAAAACTCTCCCTATATGAGATTATCTGTCGACACATTTCTATAATAAAAAAAATATGACAAGGAGGTTTAAGGCCAGGATGTAACAATTACCCCTAAACAATAGGCAGGTTATAAAGTGGTTTCGTTGAGATAATTTTGTAGGCGAGACTTATTAAAGTTACTTGGTGAAGCTTTTGTAGGATATTGAGGTATCATCATTATTGACGAGATTGTTGTGTCTTTATATTAATTGCTTTCAGATGCATAGTTGCCTTTTATTGGAGGTTTTGAGAATGCAACGTTTCTTTTCGTCGTCATTTCGCTTGGATTACAACTTCATTTTCCCACCCAAAAACCTATAAATAGGTCAGCTTTTAGATTTTGAGATCGGTGTCTTTTCACTTTCTTTCTACTTCTAAATTTTTTCTTTTTTCTTTTTCTTTTTTTTTTTTGCCACAAGGTCATCTTTTCCTTCTCAATGTCTTCTCTATTTGTTGTTTCTTTTTCTAAAATGGTCACCAAACCCTTAATAGTCGAATTTTCGATGAATGGTAAAGAATCGTTATACACCACTACTGCAAATAAAATTGTAGCCATGCTGCAATTATGGTGTTTGAAGCCTATTCATATAGGTATGAATTTTTATTTCGTTGAGGCTTTCATTGAATGGGTGAAATCACAACTGTTGGGAAGACCATTTTCCTCCCCTTACATTTGTCCGAAGCAGGCCCGAAGCAGGCTTTCGTCTACCTTTCATCTTTGGCTTATAAGGATCCTCTGATTATATCATGTTGCCCTTGGGAAATTATGAGTGACATTGGCATTTTTTGGTGTGGTATTCTTAGATTGTAGAAAACATCGGGACTCCTTCTACTGCTAGCTTCGGAAACTTGTTCATACTTTCATTTGGAGGCACCCCTAGAGTAGGCTAGTTTCAAATTTTTTAAAACATAACCTTTTGTCCCCAAAATACATTCTAATAAGGAACGAGTAAGAGGGCTTTCCTTCCATTTAAGGTAGATATCATTCATGAGTTGACGAGAACTATTGTTCCTCCATTTAATGAATCATTCGCTTAAGATCAAGGAGGATACATTTGTTGAGGTTTGTACTCCGAACAACTTCTAATGATCTTGTTTCAATGAGCGTAAACCTAATGGGGCAACCTTAGAAGAGATGGTTGAAGTTATTAACATTCCTAGCATTGATTCTTCATCGTCTCACTCGATGTGACCCCATGAAGAGCGAGTCTGTTGACTTTGTGTTTTGGTATATGCGTGAGCATTTGCATGTTGAGGTTCCCATTGTCGAACATCTCATGGAAGGTTCTTTTGGATCCTATGTAGAGAATCCTGTAGGTGCGACTATCGCTGCTGATGCGAGTTCATGATATTTCATTTTGTGCTTGCAGTGTCTTTCAATTTTCAATATGCTTATAAATTTTAGTCAATTGTTTACTAATAGCATAGGTTCTTTTAACAAATCCTATGCTTTGATTATGGCGGGTACAAAAACTGATGCAAGTGCTCTTCGCCCACCTCGAAGAGGAAGGGGAAGGGGAAGAAAGAGCTTGAATTGCCTTTTTTCCGTCTCGTAATATTCAATTGCCTTTCTTAATCATAAAAATCAATACAAATTTACTTATAGGTCGGCCAAGACCCTTTTAATAAAACAAAATTATAATAAAAATTATATTATTATTTATAATCTGTAATTTATCTATAATATATATATATATATATATATAAATATGAACAAGATAAATCTCTTGAGCTAATGTAATGGTAAGTATAACTCATCATGTTCTTTCAATTATTATTATTATAAATATTTTTGTTAATAAATAAAAAATATATAAATTTATAATAATATTTAGTTGCATTAATATTAAAATAATAATTTTATAGTAATTTGAATGAAACAAACTTTACATAGGAATACAAATATTACTTTTATTTTAGATATACAAAATAATTTATTAACAAATACTATTAACTCTTATAATCAAATAAAATTTCATAATTTAGAATTAAAATTTCCAATTTTAGGCTTAAAGATATAATATAAGTTGGAATTGTACTTTCTAATAATTTATTATAGTTATAACTACAATTTTTTATCTTGTTTGGCGCATGGATTTAATTATATACATCAAGTAAAATATACTATATTTATTTACTAAAAATTTGTTGCAAGTTTTGTAACTTTGATTGAAAAAGTAAAAAAAAAAAAAAAAAAATAGATTCTTGATAATCTATATTATGATTAATTTGTATTGATTTTAGTTTACTTTCAAATTTTGTAGGGTAAAAAACGAAATAAATTAATATAAATGTGCTAGGGTGTAGAATGTGAAGTTATTTAAATTTCCTGAAATTATTTTCATTCAAATTTCTCTTAATTTTTTTATTTTTAAATTATTAAGTATGTGAAGTTATATTTGATATTATTAATTTTTTTATGAATTATAAAATGAGAGCAAAGTCCTAACAACAACGCAATTAGTATAATTCATACCTAAGTCACATCTAGAATAGTGAACACTGTAACACATGTGCTCATAGTATTGAATATATTTTCAATTAATACAAACGTTCCTACAATATTAGTTTATTGTCACTAAGAAAAAAAAATAAAAAATTTAGTACTTCATTATTTTTCCATTTGTTCTCATTTTTAAACTTAAACATGAGACTCAAAAAATATCTACATATTAAATGTACTTGTGGCATATAAATATAATGCCACTTGTCAACATAAAAGCTTGCCACATAATCCTGTTTCCATTTTTACTTAAAAAAATAGTGGTGATTATGTGGTGATTATATTCGTAACTTTAGTTAAAAGAAAACATAAAACAGATTAAGTAATAATTATAAGAAAATAAACATGATTATCCTCTTGGATGAGTAGGGGGTAGGTTGATTAACCAAAACAAACTATAAATTTGGGTATTGAATAAAGAAAATTATCCTCCAATACACGTTTTCTTTGGCTTTGTTTTGTATTTAATAAATTAATGGGCAAATCAAAGATAGCATCTAATCCTTTATTTTATTTTTGTCTTAAACTCTTAGTCCAAATTGTCCAACAAAGCCCTAGTGATGAGGTAAAATAATTTACATTATCCTATGCTATGCGCATTGCTAGTTAGGATTTGCTTTCATCATCTTACTTAATACATATCATTGGAGTTTCAAATTTGGTATTTCTATCACTTATTGCAAATTTACTATAGCTATGGTACGACTACGTATAATGATTTATGTACACATATTGTATGAACCTTTTTTACGTTAAAAATAAAAATATAAATATAAACGTGTTAAAATCTATGGGATTCTATGTATTGCATAAATCACATTTAAATGTCTTGTGCTATATATTATAATAAGCTTTTACCAACTTTATAGACACGCTAATATATTACATCTTTTTATGCGTTAAATATACAAATATTTTCTATAGATGGTCTTTCATTGTATAATTTATTATAATATTTAATTTTAAATTTATTTATTTAAGAATTAAATTATCACGTCTAATTTATTTTCTTTTTCCATATAATACACAAAACATTCAATGGCGGAGCTAGAAAATATTTTAAGGGACTAAAATTAAATTGCATATTTTTACAATAATAAAAATATAATTTCACTATTTTAATAAAATATATCTTTATAATTTTTTTTAAAAATTAAATTAATTCTTATTATTTTTGAAAGATAAAAATATAATTTTATTATTACTAATTTAAAATTTTATAAATCTTAAGTAGTCTAAATAAAAGAAATCATCTTAAAATGCATTGAAAACACTAAAAAAATTATATAAATTTCCGATCATACTGAGAGAATATTCTAGATACTTTAATTTAGCTAAATAAATTGTAGGTACATACTTGCTAATACTTACGAAAAAATCACACTTTTTTAAAGCAAAAATGGGGGGCGTGCATGCACCGGCCGACAGGTCTAAAAAACAACCTTCACACCATATTCTTCCAATCACCTTTTTTTCCCCTAATAATTAATTTTATTTTTAAGTAAATTGCATCTAGTCGTTGGATTTATTTTATAACAGAAAAAAGGAGAATAATATATTTGGAATTTGACTTGAGAGAAGAATGGAATATTCCAGGAACACTACAAAAAAAAAAAGAAAAACTGGGGAAGGATATTATTGTAAATACGTGGGATGGCAAAGGGTTAATTTACTAAAGTAAAACAAAGGCCATTAATTAATTACAAATAAATAATCGGTTATAGAAGTTGGAAGTTGGAAATGGATGAGGTGAGCTGTGAGCTAATAAATTACAGGCAGGCAGCCAGTTAACTCCTGTCCTTGCTACGCGTTTGGCTGGCTTCAATTTTAGTAAATATTTTATTTGTTTTCCTTTTTTTTTCAAAACCTTAAAAAAAAAGGGGGCGGTGGGGTGAGAGAGTTAAATTGATTTGGGGACGAATATGACCCCAGACAGCACGCCGATTGAGTTATGGTAGCTGGCAAATTTGGATAAGCATTAGCATTTAGTAGTACCTTAACCTTATCCACTTTATTAATATCTCTAACAAAAAAAAAAAAAAAACCCTTCTTGTCTTCGGTCACCCCTCGTGTTTCTTGCTTCTTTACCTAAATAATAGTTGGCCCCTACCCTATCCCCAAAATATCAATATTTATGCAAAAATAATAATAATAGTTTCATTTCACATGATTAAGGTCCTTCATATTTATATAAATTTTTTTTCAAAAAATTCACCCAAGGAGTATTTCCTTTATTTTAATTTTAATTATATTTTAATGCCATATTTGATAATAATATTATTTTTTAAATATATCTCGATACAGATAATAAATTACTTTCACTCAATAATTTTTAACTATTCATATATTGTTCCCAATAAAGAGACACATACAAAAAAACTAATCATCTCCCTCCAACAAATCAATGTGTTTTTTAACTATTGTATGGCCGAAAAAAATACAAACTTAACCAAATTTTCAGCAACATGCTAGTTTAAAGAATATGTGCATTTTTTGAGGGATGGACGAGTTATTTTTATAAGTCGAGTTGAGTAATATATAAATTAGTTGGGCATTATATATTTTGTCCTAATTATTTGTAGTTTAATAAGAAATTATAATGATGTCATGATTTGAATAAAATTTTAATGTATAAAAATTAATCTAGAATAATTTTAGTAAAGGGACTAAAATGAATAGTAGAGAGACTTCTAGTAGACCTTGTTTTTATGTTATAAACTTATTTTAATATTTATAATAATTGAACGTCTACATGTGTTAAAGCACTAAATAATTAAATAAAATATAAATGTTTAACTTTGTTTTAATTTTGAAATTATTTAAATATTTATAAAAATTGAACGTTTCCCGTGTTAAAGCAATAAATAATTAAATAAACAATAAACGTTTCAATAATAATTTTGAAAATGAACTTAAATGGACAAATTGAATAGACTTTTAAGTAAATTATTTTAAAATGTAATATTTTCAATCTCATCCAATGCACAGTTGTACTAATACACACGTGGATTTATAATTTTAAAATCTTACTTTTTAGCTCTCGAAGTTCTGGATCTACTTTTTAGCTCTCGAAGTTTTTGGTTGGGTATACCAACCTAACTTCTAAATATAAATATGGTTCACAACAGCAAGTTAGGTTATACATAACTTGATTTTATTCATTAATGAACATTATGTGCTGTTTTTTTTTTAAACAAATATTTTCAAAAGTGTGCCAAAATTTAAAAATCTTCTTATGCCAATTTTACAAGAGTAATTCCAAAAAACTTTGTTAGGAGATTTTATTTATAGGAAATTAAGATAATAAGTATTATATAAGTAGATGTATCATTTTTATTTGAATAGTGGTGCGTGTTATCAGTATCTTTCGGTGTATTATTTTAAATTTATAAGTATTTTTTTATATATTATTGTTATACATCAATTATCACCAATACGAAAACTAGGTAAGATCTAGGTTGTCTATTCGCGTCCTGACCAAGCCCTATCAGATGGATATGTGTGAGGTGTACATCGAAAGGACATCTAGGGGAGCTCGCATGGGCTGAGAGGAGTTTGCAGCCTCAGCTTGGATATACCTAAAGAGTTTGCACATAGGGACCGTGAAGCTTAAGAGGCGACCCAAAATGGTATACATGTTCAACATGCTCGATGCCTGCTCAAAATGTCAGTCCTATAAATAGTGGGGTCAAGTCCATGAACAGTGAAGTCAAATCATGAATATTGATAATATATATAAATACTCGAACATTTTCTTTAATAAGATACACGAAAAATTACTCAACAATTATATAAACACATATAATATATTTATATACAAATATAAATTTAAAACTATTAATTAATTTCAATAAATTAATTAAATGGTTATATATAGATTTTTATGTAACTATAAAAATATAAAAATTGATTTCAAATATTAAAACATCCTATCAATTAGTAAGGGTTGATATATAACGATACAAACCGATACTAATGAAAACTACTTGTTATGATTAACTACAATATATGAAATCCAACCAGTTGAATTTAATTAATTTTTTATATAAGACTTACTTTTACTAAAAAATCTTCAAACTCATAACTTAGAGAAAATAGGGGTTTAATATTAGGATAACAACTACATCAATTAAAATAGGATTGAATCTGTAATTTAATTATTATTGTATATTAAATTGCCACTCCAATTATGTTTTGGATTAATGAGGTATATGGGAAAAAAACGGAAGTAGCATTACCGTCATTTATTTAAACAGAGAGCCTTGTTTTAATTTAAAAGAAATAACAACAATTTCTTATTTTATTCCTTAAGAGAAAAGGAAAAAATATATATATAAATTCCACAGCGTTCCGTCGACTCGTCCCAACATCCACCCATCACCCAGTACGGACATGGAAACACGTGTAACACTCCCGCCATCGTATCCTCGCAAACGACCTAAACACGAAGTGGGGCCCATATTCATCATCCGTCCACGTCGTCCTCAATAGGGGAAGATCGTGGGTTTATCTTAGTTAGCCCCCCGCGACACGTGGTAACCACGTGAGAATAAAAAGGTAGAAGTGCTGGCTTGGGGCGGCCTTACTCACTCCTAAAATTTTCGAACCGAATGCGTGGGGCCCAATAATATCTGGTCGCCGCATTCCGCGGATTGGCTGATCAATGTAAAAGGCGGGCCCCATTTCGTCCCTATCCAAAACCCATTCGATGGGTCCCATTTTAGCTAAGAATGTTCCATATCGTATCTTTCACGCATCCATTTTCTTTTATTTTCTACCTATGATTTAATTCCATGGACAGAGCCGAGTTACCATGTATGATGTCTTTGATGAAATTAATTTACAAGTATTATTGTTATTTGTAACATTAAACTCTGACTACAAATATTATTTATTTTTTGAATAGAAAAGAGGAAAAAAAATATTATTAGTAGTAAGCATAAGGACTAGCAGCGTGCTTCAAAATTTGACTTTTAGATTATCATAATCATGACGTGTGAATGCTTAAAATTCTTCCAAATCCTTTGTATCGTATAAATCAATCACAACTTTTTTAACTCTGTAAAGCCAACATGACGTCTTTTCTAAGCATTGAAGAATGAGGGTTACATGCCCATAAAGAAGCCCAAACCGGCAAGCCCAGCAAAAAAAGAAAAAAGAAAAAAGTAATAGATTAGGTCTCTCTAAAAGTAGAGTTATTTGTTTGATTCCATAGATTTGATCAATTCAAATCCTGGCTCGAACTGATATTAAATTTTAATGATAAAAAATTAAGGTAAATTATTTATTTGGTTACCTAATTTTAGGGTGTATTTATTTTGATCATCCAAATAATTTTCTTTTTGTAATTTACTCACCTCCGTTAGAAGACTTTCATTTTGGTCCTTCACACCTTAAATCTCTAAGGATAGCTGATTAGTCATCATTTTTTTTTAATTTTTTGACTCAGCACTGTTCATCTTCTTCCTCTTGAATTAATTTTTCTCTCCAAGCCATTTCTCTCACTACAGGAATTTAAGCTTTTAGCGGCGTTTTTAGTGGCGTTTGGACCAAAAACGCCGCAAAAGTTATACATTAGTGTTGCCAATCGAAAAGCTCCGTAAAAGGTTAGGGCTAAAGTGGCGTTTTTATTATAAACGTCGCAAAAGGAAGCAATAGCGGCGTTTGGACCAAAAACGCTTTGAATATGTATTAAAATTTTGCAAAACGACGCCATTTTATTCCTAGAGCCCTTTCTTTTTTCCCCAAATCAATTCCCCCTCGCCTTTCCCCAAATCATTTTTCCCAAATCAGTTCCCCCCTCTCCCTCCCCCTCCCCAAAATCCCAAATTGTTTTATTCCCAGAACCCTTTTTTTCCCCCCAAATCAGTTCCCCCTCTTCGAAATCCCTAATTTTTAAGGACTAGGTTCCCCATTAGAGAGTCCAAATACGGTTCCTATCGATGTCTTTCAAGTTCGAACCATCTATTTTGGGTTGTCAAGAATGGGGTGAGGTTATTCCTATCTTATGCAAAGAAATATGCTATGCTGTAGGGTAGCAAACAGTTTCAAAAAGAAAAAAAAAATTGATGATGATCTGTTTGCAGATAGCCGATCTAGATTGAAGGTAAATTCTAGATATTACTTTTTTTCTGGAACTCTCTAAGTCTCATGTTCAACATGTTCTATGCTTTTCTATTGTCAATTCGTCATATCCATTCCCTTAAAACTATGCAGATAAATTATAAATAGTGACATTGAAATCTCACTTTTACTCGCCTAAAAAAATAAAAATAGATCATGTATGAAACATAATAGGCATTATGATGGCAGCAGCAGTTTCCTATTTCAACATTTTGGTTTGATTCTGTTGCTGTTGTGTTCTTCAGCAAAGAAAGAAGAATTGCAATTCACATCCTGAGTCCAGATTTAATAGCTTTGTTATTTACATTACGAGTCTAGGTTTAATAGCTTTACTTTGCTTTTAATGCTTCTTTCCCTGATTTCTTAGAGCAATTTTTTGACATGATAATTTACTAATTCTATTTGATATCAATTGAAACTCTTCTGGCATCTGTAGTCTTGTCAAATCTAATTTTGCTTCTTCAACTGATATTGAGGTTATCATTCTCCATTTTCTTGTTCCATGAGATGAAAAAAAAATTCTTTCTTCTTATTTATGTTCCTAGATATGTTGTTGCTTATTGAAAAAATAAGGTAAACCTCAATTAGCTCTATTAAATAAGTAATTCTTGTAATTTTGCAATGTTTCAATGCGCTGTTTCAGAAAGAGTATCAGTGCTTAACCCTACAAGTTTTTTGAGGAAATACTTAACCTTGCATTTGAATGCTTATTAGTTTCAAATTAACTAAATTGTAATTTCATATTTCCATTTGTTTGTATGTGGCATCTAGGAAAGTGGAGGACAACCAAATAGAGTATTTTATTTTTGGTTTCTAAAGAAATTAAAATACTTGCTCAAATTAGAGATAGTGAAGTAGTTAGTTACAGCTTTCTTCTCACTTAAACTTTATTTATTTATTTTCATAATGGGCTAGGATAGGCTAAATTGATCACGTTTTCCTTACATGCTTTTATTATTGTTTCTTTTGTTATCTCAAAAATTAAGCTTTTGCTTCTGTTTTGCTTATTGATGAGAACATTAATTACAATGTTAGCTTAATTTTTTTTTTATTTCATCTGTGTCAATTATAGATGAAAGAGAGGTCAAAATCTTCTTCTGTAAGCAATCTTCCACTTATCGTGAACATTGATGACTTTAAGGTAATGAATTAAACCACAAAATGATTCAATATATTATGAATTAAAAATTGTCAGAGCCTCTTTTGTTTTGCTCATTAAATTCTTTGGATAAGTTTATGATTAAAAGTCAATTGGCAGGGCGATTTTTCATTTGATGCATTATTTGGCAACTTGGTTAATGAGCTCCTACTGTCTTTCTAAGAAGATTCAGCAGATGGACATGGTATTGGTGGAACTGATGTGCTGCTAAATAAACATACCCGTACCTTTTTTGATGCAACAAAATTTGCATAAGGACTTTTTGCACCTCTATTTCCAAAAATATATGCTTTATTATTATTGTTCAAGAACTCTTGTAAAGAGTTGGTCATTCTTTGCAAGCAAGTCTGTTCTATAATATGGGTTTTGATGAAACCTATAGGATTCATATTAATATTTTAATGGTCGTGATATAGGTTGAAGATTGATGGAAAAATCTCCAATCTCAAGAAAGAGGTTTTTACTCAAGATGATAAGCATCAGAGACACTAACTGAGGTTAGTATGCTAAATTATGTAACGTCCTAAAATTTCTATTTTTGATTTTGTGTATGTGTGACATAAAATATTTGTTGCTTCACTGGTTATGTGCTTGGGCGTGTGTGGGAGGTCCCAAGTTCAAGTCATGACTTGAGTAAATTTTAGAATTTTATAAATAAAACCTTAACATGGCCTAAAGGGCTTAAGTTTAATTGTTGATAAGTAATTAACAGAATGGGCTTACTAGTCTGGCGGTTAAGTGGAGTGTTGGTGTGATGGTGGTCGTGTGCTCGAGTCGGTGCACGAGAATTATTTTGTTGCTAATACCGTATAAGAGTTGGGAGGGAAGTAAAATACTATAGTGTTTGATTTTGAGGGGTTAAGGTGTATTATCAAGATCATCTTTTTCTTTTTATTTTCTTTCTAAAATTCAGCTCTTCTCCTTTTCCTCTCAAATTTTGCTGCCGTTTCTCTTTCAATATTTTTCCCTTACTGTCAAAATTTCCATTGTTTTCCCTTCCTTCCGTTGCTTTCCTTTATTTCAATCGATTCTATCGTTCATCATTGCTTGCGCATGTTTGGTAAGTAACAATTTTGTCAATTGCTAATCGTTCTTGGTTAATCTCTAAGAAGGGTTCCTTGTGGTGTTTAGGAGTTAATCAAGGGTTTGAAAATCGTTCCCAATCGACAAGTTGAGTGCGTAGATTCCTTGTTTCGATTGAAGGTAATGGTTTCGATACGTAAGGGATGAAAATCTCATTTGCGAATCGATAAAGTCTTGGCTAAGTTACTAAAATTAGGATTTAGTTTGTCGATGTTTAGGTTCTGGAGGCTTAAAAGTGCTTACACATCGAAAACGATACAGGTGTATACCTAGAAACATAGAGAATGGGGTTTCAGTTAAAGCTAAAAACCCCACTGTCAACGCCACACAGACGTGTGGTAAGCCGTGTACCCCTACATGATTGTGTGTTAGACGAGGCCATGCCATACGCGAAGGAAACAATCGTGTGATGGCCAGGCAGGACGTGTACGATACACGAACTAGACTGAATTAGGCCGTGTGGGCCACACGAGTAGTCCATACGGGCGTGTGAGATTTTGGGTCAGGCTATGTGATCCACACAGCTAAGGCCAAATTGCGCCGTGTGGGCCACAGGGGCAGGCCACATGGGCGTGTGAGCCTATTTTTGCTGAATTGATTGCTAAGGTTACACGGGTCGCCCAAGTCGACTGTGAACCTACTATAGGATTGGTAAGCATTACTTAGACCCGTAATTGTGTGAACTGAGTGAATGATTAGTATATGTACTGAGCATGATGATAGTATGCATGTATATTGAACTGATTATATGTACTGATACCATGAGATAGCATGTATTGTATGTTGCACTGCATAGGGTTGGGTTAATTATATTTGGAGGAAGTGCACTGAAAGGCTCTTAAGCCTAATATACTGGCAGCTCAGTTGCAAATTACTGTTTTGTGCCGCATTCGGTACTACTTAGAGTGTAGGGATGGGTGGGTTGATTTAATCCCCACATGGAGTGTAAGGTTGGACAGAGATGGTGTGTAGAGGCTGGTTGGGTAGGACTTAGTTACTGAATACTGTATATCTATTACTGATATTGTGATGGACTAAGGCCATTGTGCATACTACTACTGATACTGAAAAGGGCTTATGCCCATACTATTTTGACTGTGCACTGTGTATACTGTTTGTTTGTTTTTTATGAGATTACACACTGAGTTTACGTAAACTCACCCCTATTTGTTTAATGTGCACAGGTAATCCCCAGAACTAGACGGATTAGTGCGGCGGAGGACTCGATGGTAACCACAGTTTTTGGACTTTACAGTTTTTAACTTATACTTGGGTTATATTATTATTTTTGGGTTATTTTGATGTAATTTGTGGACTTTTGAGGGACTCTTGCTTTAATTTGGGCTTTTATCTATTTAAGTATTTTATGGATTTATAACTGCTAGTTGTAGGAAATTCGATTTTCAAAAAAGTTAAAGTATTTTCTAATCTCACGATCACTTAAACTGATTTTGGAAAAACTTCCGCAACGAGAGGTGTTTTTAAACAAATAACTTAAACGAGTAAAACGTTTTTTTAAAACTAATAAGAGCTTAGGGAAGATAATAACATGGGAATGTTTTATTTCGCGACAACTTAGTTTTCAAGACACACTATCATGTAACATTGCTAAATTCAGCCATGATGTCTAAGTCATATTTGAGGTGTTACATTTAATGGTATCAGAGCCAGGTTACAAAACTTGACTGTAGATTATGGGGTTTTAAAACTTGGTTTTTTTAAAGAACTAATTTTTAATGATTTGAAATGTTTTTACTGAGTATGTGGTACACCGAGTCTCCAGCGCCGATCTTGTAAGTATTTTGAAACTTTAAATTTGAAATGCTATGATATTCTGAAACTACTATAGGTAGTGTACTGCGAAAATACCTTAGTTAATATATACTAAAAATTGTAGTCAATTGGAACTATAGTAAAACTGCTAGAGACTGCGACATACGAGAACAAACTTTGAATTACTGAAACTATTTACATAAAACATTTGTTAATAAAATATTAAACTATAACTGATTTATAAAACTTTTAATACAGATAAAATCGATTAGATATGAGCATACAAGGTATCCGCGGATGGGGTACTAGAGGCCGAGGTAGAAGTTGTAGAGGGGCTCGAGCTAAGTCTTCGTCATCTGGTAACATACCGAATTTGGACACGAGTGAGACGCCAGTGCCGCTGACTATTGAGACTGGATCTCGTGATCGCATGGTTGGAGACAACATATTATCCTAGGCTATGCTAAGGATTTTGGAGAGGGTCGCTGGACCCAACACTAGATCTGAGGGCCGAGGGTTAGTTACAGAACGCTTCCGAGCCAATGGAGCTTAGCTTTTCATGGGTATCACTGGAGTTGCCCCTAATATGGCCGAGTAGTAGATTGAGGCTGTAACATCCCGAAATAGGGCCTAATCGGAATAGTGGTTTCGTAACCACAAATCCGAGATAGAAATAATTATTTTATAAATATTTTGAAGTTTATATTATGATTGCATGATAGTGTGAAAATTTCGTGAAGAAATTCTACGCGTAAAGTGCTTAACTTGGAGTTAGGGACTAAATTGAATAAATTGCAAAACTTGCATTCTAGAAGTTTTTATTATGAAATTGCTTTGGAATATTAATTAGGAGGGTTTAAATAGTAATTTGACCAATTTCTTAGCTCATGGACAAAATAGGACATGGGTGGAATTTTTGAAAGTTTAGTAAGGAGGGGCATTTTGGTCATTTGGTTATTAACATGAATAAAAAGGGAAAAGATGATAAAAAAATCATCATCTTCTTCATTACCACGAAATTTCAAGGGTTCTCCATAGCTAGGGTTTGTTTCAAGCTTCCAAGCTCCATAATCAAGAAGAACGGAATTCGAGAGTAGATCGGGGAAAAGAAAAAGTAAAGGACTAAATTGTAAAGTTTAGTCACAATTTGTATCGAGGTAAGTTTACGGTAAATAAATGCAATATTTCATTGTTTTACATTGATGTTGTTAATTTCCAGCATTTATATATTTACTTTATGAAAATATTCAAAGTCGAATTTAAAGAGAAGTGACAGAGAAGAAGCATTAGAAAGCCCCGTTTGAGCCTTAGGAATGCTAGGATATTTGGGTTAACAGACAGACAGTAATGAGCCATGTAAGTCCATATTAAACATATGGCTTTGGAGACAGGACAATATTGCGCCATGTAAGCCCATATCGTGTATATGGCCTTGGAGACAGGACAGTATTGAGCCATGTAAGTCCATATCGTATATATGGCTTTGGAGACAGGAATATTTCATGTAAGACCATGTCAAGGACATGGCATTGGCAGTATTTTATCGGACAGGAATAACCTGAGTATCCTTAGTATTCCGAGTGGTTCAACGGGTCATTGTACAAGTTAAATTCAGTGAACTATCAGCAAAGGGAAGTTAGATTATGTTTATGAATAACGAAAGGTCAGGTAAGAAAGAAGGTAGTAAGTGAGAAGTAAAGAAAGTTTATGATGCTAGATGATATTATGTATAATTGCTCAATATGTTAAATGTTGCAATTTATTTGCTTGTAAGCTTACTAAGCCTAGTGCTTACCCCTTTATTTTCTTTCTTATTATAGTTCTTGCCAAGCTTACTCGGGGATCGAAGGAAACGTCGGAATTCAGATCACACTATCAAAGGAATCATTTTGGTATAACTAGACGTTTCATTTTGTGTATGGCATGTATAGGGACTTAGTCTTTTATGGAATGATATGTTCAATATATGGTGTATAAATGCTTGGAAGTGAGTAGCTAATGAAATGGCTAACCATGCATGTGTTTAATGGTATGTGTGCTTAAATGGTAACTATCACATGAAAACTATGAAAAGTATAAAAGTAGCTTGAAAACAGATGCAAACAGCAGCAGTGACGTGAATTTAAAAAATCACTAAAAATAGTAAGAATGGAATTAAAAGGTGAATAAGGTATGAAATTAAAACTTAATGGGTCTATTTTCATGTGGAAGAAACAGAGTAGGAAAAAGAGTTGTATATTATGAGAAATTTTCAGTTGAGTGAGACTGACTCTGTGATCCCCTGTTCTGACTTCAAAAATTCACTATAAATTGCACATAAATAATTAGGTATTATAGTTTATATGCCTAGATTCCTTATTGAGTCTAGTTTCTAATGAAATAGATGGCATGCCTGTTTGAATTTTGTACAGGGAGAAAATTAGTTCGTAGTGAACAGAGGTTAGAGCAGTTGAGCGGTGTAACAGGGGAGACTTTAACTAATAAACTGTACTAATTGGCCAAGCCAAAAATTCTAGAAAAAAATTAGTAGATAGCCATATGAGTCTAGTTTCAGGAAAAATTTACGGATCTTGATTTTGAGTTTCGTAACTCGAGATATGAATTTTTGAGCAACCATGATGCAGAAAATAGTTTATTCCGAAAATGAAAATAGATTTTGTAAAGTTGTTTAAATGATAAATTATGTTCGGTAACACCTCAGGCTCGACTCCGGCGACGGTCTCGGGCGTGGGGGTGTTACATTTATTGGTATCAGAGCAGGTTTAGTCGGTTCTCGGAACAGTTAATGTGAGTAGAAGTCTAGCTATACATGCCATACTTGCATTTTGATAGTGTGACGACTCCTGACGATTTTAAATGTTTTGTTTTATAGTAATGGATCCCGAACGAGTTGGTGATGATGATGTGGAAAGTAATGCGCCTGCTTCCGCAGAAGGGGCAGCGCCATCTGGAAATAGGCCAGTAACAGTTGATCAGGGAGGAGTAACTCGAGAAGTTCTCTTCCAAGCTCTGAATGATTGGTTTGCCGAGTTCGTTCGTACGAATCCGGCAGTTAGACCTTCACCCCCTCATGATTCTCAGGCAACCCATGTAGCTCAAGCTCCCCTAGCCACAGGTACAGTGATAAGAGAAAAGCCACCAGTCGATAAAATCAGGAAATATGGGGCAGAAGAGTTCCGAGCAACAAAAGATGATGATGCAGAAATAGCAGAGTTTTGGATAGAAAATACCATCAGAGTTTTCGATGAATTATCCTGTACACCTGAGGAATGTATGAAATGTGTAGTATCACTCCTTAGAGACTCAGCCTACCACTGGTGGAAGACATTAGTATCAGTTGTACCGAAAGAAAGGGTTACTTGGGATTTCTTTCAGGAGGAATTCCGTAAAAAGTACATCAGCCAGAGGTTTATTGATTAGAAGAGAAAAGAGTTCTTAGAGTTGAAACAAGGTAATATGACAGTGACTGATTACGAGCGTGAATTCGTCAGGCTTAGTAAATATGCCCGAGAATGTGTATCTACAGAGGCTATTATGTGTAAAAGGTTTGAGGATGGGTTAAATGATGATATCCGACTATCAGTGGGGGTTCTGGAAATAAAAGAGTTTGTTGTTTTAGTTGACCGAGCCTGTAAAGCAGAGGAGTTGTTAAAAAGAAAAGGTAAAACTGAAACAGAAACGCGAGACACGAAGAAAAGACAGATGAGCAGATCATTTCAGGCTACATCTAAGAGGCCCAAAGAGTTTTCTACCAGATCTAGCTTTTCGGCAGGGCAATCTAGTCAGAATAGAGGTAGTAAATTTAAAGATTTGAAAGCTCAGACTACTTCGACCGCAAGTGTAGGTAATGTTAGATCAGGGAGATCAGGATGTCCACGGTGTGGTAGACTTCATTATAGTCCTTGTCGAGCAGGTGAAAATGTTTGTTATAAGTGTGGTGCTTCGGATAATTTTGTGCGAGATTGTCCAGAGGTGACTCAACGAGAAGTACCACAGAGTGCTAGATCCGGAAATGTTCCTACTAGAGGCAGATCACCCAGGCAACCGGGAGTAGGAGCAAGTAACAGAGGTACCTCTAGAGATTCGGCTGTGAGACCAGATGCTAGAGCTCCTACAAGGACTTATGCTATTCGTGCTCGTGAAGAGGCATCCTCCCTCGATGTGATTACAGGTACATTTTCTCTACATGATATTAATGTTGTTGCTTTGATTGATCCGGGTTCGACCCATTCTTATGTTTGTATGAAATTGATGCCTAAAATGAGTATGCCTATAGAATTCACAGAATTTGTGATTAAAGTATCAAATCCACTAGGCAAGTGTGTATTGGTAGATAAAGTATGTAGAAATTGTCCCTTAATGATTAGAGGTCACTGTTTTCCGGCCGATCTCATGTTATTGCCGTTTGATGAGTTTGATGTTATTTTGGGCATGGATTGGTTGACGGCACATGATGTGGTAGTAAATTGTGGAAGGAAATTCATTGAGTTAAAATGTGAAAATGGTGAGATTCTTCGGGTTAATTCAGATGAGTCAGATAGTTCATTTGCTATGATTTCTGTTATGACAGCCCAAAAATATTTGAGAAAGGGGTGTGAGGCTTACCTTGCTTTTGTATTGAATACTAAAGATTCAGAATTGAAAGTTGAATCATTGCCCGTAGTGTGCGAGTATCCAGATGTATTTCCGGAAGAATTACCAGGTTTGCCTCCTGTTAGAGAAGTTGAGTTTGGTATTGAGCTGATTCCAGGTACCACACCTATTTCCATTACTCCTTATAGAATGGCTTCGTCGGAATTGAAAGAATTGAAAGCTCAGTTGCAGGAATTAACTGATAAAGGTTTTGTAAGACCCAGTAGTTCACCATGGGGTGCACCAGTGCTATTTGTGAAAAAGAAAGATGGTTCGATGAGATTATGCATAGATTATCGACAGCTTAACAAGGTAACTATCAAGAACAAATTCCATTGCCCAGAATTGATGATTTGTTTGATCAGTTGAAGGGAGCCATTGTGTTTTCCAAGATCGATTTGAGATTCGGATATTATCAGATGCGAGTTAAGGAGTCAGATGTTCCGAAAACTGCATTCCGAACTAGGTATGGTCATTATGAGTTTCTTGTGATGCCCTTTGGCTTAACCAATGCCCCTGCTGTTTTTATGGACTTAATGAACCGAATATTTAGACCATATTTGGACAAGTTTGTAGTTGTGTTCATTGATGATATCTTGATTTATTCTCCTGATGAAATTGAACATGAAAAACATTTGAGAACAGTTCTACAAATTTTGAGAGATAATCAGTTGTATGCTAAGTTCAGTAAAAGTGAGTTTTGGCTCCGAGAAGTTGGATTTCTTGGACATATTGTTTCAGGTGAAGGTATTAGAGTTGATCCGAGCAAAATTTCAGCCATTGTCGATTGGAAGCCTCCCAAGAATGTTTCGGAAGTCAGAAGTTTTCTTGGTTTAGCTGGTTATTACAGACGGTTTGTGGAGGGATTTTCCATGATAGCTACCCCGTTAACGAGACTGCTACGGAAGGATGTTAAGTTTGAATGGACTGAGAAGTGCCAGCAGAGTTTTGACAAGTTAAAGGCATTGTTGACTAAAGCTCCTATCTTAGTACAGCCAGAACCGGGTAAAGAATTTGTAATTTATAGTGATGCATCTTTGAGTGGGCTCGGTTGTGTACTCATGCAGGAAGGAAAGGTAATTGCTTATGCCTCTAGACAACTAAAGCCACATGAGAAAAATTATCCGACACATGATTTAGAGTTAGCTGCTATTGTATTTGCATTGAAGATTTGGAGACATTATTTGTATGGTGAAAGGTGCCGGATATTCATCGATCATAAAAGTTTGAAATACTTAATGACTCAAAAAGATTTGAACCTGAGGCAAAGAAGATGGCTAGAGTTGATTAAAGATTATGAGCTAGTGATTGATTATCACCCAGGTAAGGCAAATGTAGTTGCTGATGCTTTAAGTAGAAAACTCTTATTTACATTGCGAGCTTTGAATACTAATTTAGCCATGTCGGATGATGGTTCTATTTTAGCTGAATTGAAATCTAAACCGGTATTTCTTGAAGAAATTTGTGAAGCTCAAAAAGATGACAATGAGTTACAAGCTAAAAGAGTTCAATGTGAGTCAGACATAGAATCAGATTTCCGGATTAGTTCGGATGGTTGTTTGATGTTTAGAGACAGAATATGTGTACCAAAGAATGATGAGCTTATTCGGAAGATTTTACAGGAAGCACATAGCAGTTCCTTGTCTATTCACCCAGGTAGCACAAAGATGTATAATGATTTGAAGAAATTGTACTGGTGGGCAGGAATGAAAAGAGATATTTCAGAGTTTGTTTCCAGATGCTTGATTTGTCAACAGGTAAAGGCCGAACATCAGGTACCCTCGGGTTTATTGCAGCCTGTACTAGTTCCAGAATGGAAATGGGACAGAGTTACTATGGATTTTGTGACGGGATTGCCGTTAACACCGAAAAAGAAGGATGCAGTTTGGGTTGTAATTGATAAGCTAACTAAGTCGGCTCATTTTATCCCAGTTCGTATGGATTATTCACTTGATAGGTTGGCTGAGTTGTACATTTCAGAGATAGTCAGACTACATGGAGTACCATTATCAATCATTTCAGACAGAGATCCAAGATTTACTTCACGATTCTGGAAAAAGTTGCAAAAAGTTTTGGGCACAAAGTTAAGTTTCAGTACGACTTTTCATCCTCAGACCGACGGTCAGTCAGAGAGAGTTATTCAGGTACTTGAAGATATGCTTAGATGTTGTGTATTGGAATTTCAAGGCAGTTGGGAAAAATACTTACCATTAGTAGAGTTTGCCTATAATAATAGTTACCAGTCGAGTTTGAAGATGGCACCCTATGAAGCTTTGTATGGACGCAAATGTCGTACGCCTTTATACTGGACAGAGCTTAAAGAAAGCCAGATTTACGGGGTTGATCTAGTTAAAGAAACAGAAGAAAAAGTGAAAGTTATCAGAGATTGTTTGAAGGCAGCTTCAGATAGGCAGAAGTCATATGCAAATTTAAAAAGAAAAGAGATTGAATATCAGGTTGGCGACAAGGTATTCTTGAAGGTATCCCCGTGGAAGAAAGTTCTCAGATTTGGCAGGAAAGGTAAGTTAAGTCCTCGTTTTATTGGACCGTTTGAAGTGATTGAGAGAATTGGGCCATTAGCATACCGATTAGCTTTGCCGACTGAGTTAGAGAAGATTCATGATGTGTTCCATGTGTCAATGTTACGACGTTATCGGTCAGATCCATCGCATGTGATTTCTCCGACAGAGGTTGAGATTCAACCAGATATGACTTATGATGAGGAACCAATAAAAATTCTAGCTCGAGAAGTAAAGCAATTAAGGAATAAAAGTGTTGCTCTTGTGAAAGTTTTATGGAATAGACATGGGGTGGATGAGGCTACATGGGAACCCGAAGAGGCCATGCGAAAATAGTACCCAAATCTCTTTACAGGTAAGATTTTCGGGGACGAAAATCCCTAAAGGGGGGAGAAATGTAACATCCCGAAATAGGGCCTAATCGGAATAGTGGTTTCGTAACCACAAATCTGAGATAGAAATAATTATTTTATAAATATTTTGAAGTTTATATTATGATTGCATGATAGTGTGAAAATTTCGTGAAGAAATTCTACGCGTAAAGTGCTTAACTTGGAGTTAGGGACTAAATTGAATAAATTGCAAAACTTGCATTCTAGAAGTTTTTATTATGAAATTGCTTTGGAATATTAATTAGGAGGATTTAAATAGTAATTTGACCAATTTCTTAGCTCATGGACAAAATAGGACATGGGTGGAATTTTTGAAAGTTTAGTAAGGAGGGGCATTTTGGTCATTTGGTTATTAACATGAATAAAAAGGGAAAAGATGATAAAAAAATCATCATCTTCTTCATTACCACGAAATTTCAAGGGTTCTCCATAGCTAGGGTTTGTTTCAAGCTTCCAAGCTCCATAATCAAGAAGAACGGAATTCGAGAGTAGATCGGGGAAAAGAAAAAGTAAAGGACTAAATTGTAAAGTTTAGTCACAATTTGTATCGAGGTAAGTTTACGGTAAATAAATGCAATATTTCATTGTTTTACATTGATGTTGTTAATTTCCAGCATTTATATATTTACTTTATGAAAATATTCAAAGTCGAATTTAAAGAGAAGTGACAGAGAAGAAGCATTAAAAAGCCCCGTTTGAGCCTTAGGAATGCTAGGATATTTGGGTTAACAGACAGACAGTAATGAGCCATGTAAGTCCATATTAAACATATGGCTTTGGAGACAGGACAGTATTGCGCCATGTAAGCCCATATCATGTATATGGCCTTGGAGACAGGACAGTATTGAGCCATGTAAGTCCATATCGTATATATGGCTTTGGAGACAGGAATATTTCATGTAAGACCATGTCAAAGACATGGCATTGGCAGTATTTTATCAGACAGGAATAACCTGAGTATCCTTAGTATTCCGAGTGGTTCAACGGGTTATTGAACAAGTTAAATTCAGTGAACTATCAGCAAAGGGAAGTTAGATTATGTTTATGAATAACGAAAGGTCAAGTAAGAAAGAAGGTAGTAAGTGAGAAGTAAAGAAAGTTTATGATGCTAGATGATATTATGTATAATTGCTCAATTTGTTAAATGTTGCAATTTATTTGCTTGTAAGCTTACTAAGCCTAGTGCTTACCCCTTTATTTTCTTTCTTATTATAGTTCTTGCCAAGCTTACTCGGGGATCGAAGGAAACGTCGGAGTTCAGATCACACTATCAAAGGAATCATTTTGGTATAACTAGACGTTTCATTTTGTGTATGGCATGTATAGGGACTTAGTCTTTTATGGAATGATATGTTCAATATATGGTGTATAAATGCTTGGAAGTGAGTAGCTAATGAAATGGCTAACCATGCATGTGTTTAATGGTATGTGTGCTTAAATGGTAACTATCACATGAAAACTATGAAAAGTATAAAAGTAGCTTGAAAACAGATGCAAACAGCAGCAGTGACGTGAATTTGAAAAATCACTAAAAATAGTAGGAATGGAATTAAAAGGTGAATAAGGTATGAAATTAAAACTTAATGGGTCTATTTTCATGTGGAAGAAACAGAGTAGGAAAAAGAGTTGTATATTATGAGAAATTTTCAGTTGAGTGAGACTGACTCTGTGATCCCCTGTTCTGATTTCAAAAATTCACTATAAATTGCACATAAATAATTAGGTATTATAGTTTATATGCCTAGATTCTTTATTGAGTCTAGTTTTTAATGAAATAGATGGAATGCCTGTTTGAATTTTGTACAGGGATAAAATTAGTTCGTAGTGAACAGAGGTCAGAGTAGTTGAGCGGTGTAATAGGGGAGACTTTAACTAATAAACTGTACTAATTGGCCAAGCCAAAAATTCTAGAAAAAAATTAGTAGATAGCCATATGAGTCTAGTTTCAGGGAAAATTTACGGATCTTGATTTCGAGTTTTGTAACTCGAGATATGAATTTTTGAGCGACCATGATGCAGAAAACAGTTTATTCCGAAAATGAAAATAGATTTTGTAAAGTTGTTTAAATGATAAATTATGTTCGGTAACACCTCAGGCTCGACTCCGGCGACGGTCTCGGGCGTGGGGGTGTTACAGAGGCCATGAAGAGTATCATGGATGATCTAGATAGCACCCCCGAGCAGAAATTAAAGGGTGCAGTCTCACTGCTGCGAGATGAGGCTTATCAGTGGTGGCTTACTGTTAAGGAGGGCACTAAGCCCGAATGTCTGACCTGGGAGTTCTTTAAGACCGCCTTCCAAGGGAAATATGTGGAAGCCAATTATTTGGACGCTTGGAGAATGGAACTTCTAAATCTGACATAAGGAGATCGATCAGTGGTCGAGTATGAGGCTGAGTTTATAAGACTGAGCCACTATGCGTGAGGTATGGTAGCATCTGAGTACGAGAGGTGTATCCGCTTTGAGGATAACCTCAGAGATAACTTGAGGGTTCTAATAGCTTTGTAGAGGGAGCGTAATTTTTCTACACTGGTTAAGAAGGCGAAGATAACTGAGGAGGTTAAGTGCGCTGAGCACCAAAACCGAGATAGAGAGGGGTAGGATTAAGAGGGATTCGAAGCCCTCAAATTCTATACAGAGGCCTAAGAAAAAGGTCAAATTTGATGGGCCAGTTCGAGCTGGGCTCCCTTTTGCTTTTATTGGACTACAGCCTTATGGAATTATGGTAGATGCTATTAAGGCGAGTATTGGAGGAGGACTGAAGCTTGTTTGAGGTGTGGGTCACTAGAGCATCGCATTAGAGAGTGTCCATTAAGGGTCGATTAGATGGAAGCTCAGGGTACTGGTATTGCACAGCTACAGAGGGTGGCACAACAACCACGGAGAGGCCGTGGTAAGTCTAAGGGTGGTAATGGTATGGGTTGTGGTCAGAGAGCACCGGGCAGAGATACTGGAAAAACTGAGGCGAGGCAACCGGCTACACACTATCGAGAGGATGAGGATACTCCAAACATCATCACGGGTACGTTTCTTATTTATGATGAACCTTACATTACATTGATAGATATAGGACCGACTCACTCCTATATAGCTTGTACTATGTCGGAAAATTTGGGGATTTTGGTTGAGAGCACTACGAGTGAGATTACTGTACTAAGTTCGTTGGTGCAATCTGTAAGGGTTAACAAGTTATTTAGAGACGTCCCTTTAGAGGTACAAGGGGAAATCTTTCTGGCGGATCTGATGGAGTTTCCGTTTGGAAAGTTCAACCTAATTCTGGGGATAGACTGGTTGGTTAAGCATCGTGTCAACTTGGACTGTGTGACTAAGAGGGTCGTATTGAAAACTGAGGAAGATAATCAGGTAGTCATGATTGGAGAGCATCAGAATTATTTATGCAATGTGATTTCTACACTGGTGGCGGAGAAGTTGGTTTGTAAGGGATGTGAGACTTTCTTGGCCTTTGTGAGTATTTTTGATTCTGAGGATTATATAGTTGGGAACATTAGAATGGTAAAAGATTTTTTGGACTTCTTTCTCGAGGAGTTATCGGGTTTACCTCTAAATTACGAAGTGGATTTTTGGATTGAGCTCCTTCCTGACATAGCTTTGGTGTTTATCATTCATTATCGAATGGCACCGAAGGAGCTTGAGGAGCTTAAGGCTTAGATTCAGAAGTTATTGGATCGTGGGTTCATTCGACCTAGTATGTCTCCGTGAGGAGTACCGGTACTATTTGTAAAGAAGAATGATGGATAAATGCGGATGTGTATTGATTACCAACAACTAAATAAGTTGACCATTAAGAACAAGTACCCACTACCGAGGATAGATGACTTGTTTGACCAGTTTCGAGGAGTTTCAGTATTCTCTAAGATTGACCTCCTAATTGGGTACCATCAATTAAGGGTTAAAGAGGCTGATGTATATAAGATGGCATTTAGGACTTAGTATGGTCACTACGAGTTCCTAGTGATGCCATTTGGACTGACTAATGCACTAACAACTTTCATGGTTTTGATGAATCGTGTATTTTAACCTTATTTGGATCAGTTTGTGGTGGTGTTCATTGACGACATATTGGTGTCCTCGAGGATTGAGGATGAGTATGACGAGCACATTAGAGTTGTTCTTCAGACTCTAAGGGAAAAGCACCTCTATGCTAAATTTAGCAAGTGAGAGTTTTGGTCGCGTGAGGTGAAATTTTTGGGTCATGTTGTTTTGGCTGAGGGAATACGAGTTAATCCTTGAAAGATTAAGGCTGTGATGGAGTGGAAACAACCTAGGAACGTGTCAGAGATTCGTAGTTTTTTGGGACTGGCAGGGTATTATCGGCGATTTGTGGAGGGTTTCTCACTTATTGCAGCGCCCTTGAGTAAGCTGCTACGTAAGGGTTTACCGTTTGATTGGACTGATACGCAGTAAGATAGCTTCAAGAAGCTCAAGACTGTTTTGACTGAGGTACTTGTTTTGATACAGTCAGAGTCTAGAAATGAGTTCACAGTTTATAGTGATACATCACACGTCGGTTTGGGATGTGTGTTAATGCAGGATGGTAGGGTGGTAGCATATGCATCTCGTCAACTTAAAACTCATGAGACGAACTATCTGACGTATGATTTGGAATTGGCCGCGGTGGTATTTGTACTGAAAATCTGGAGGCATTATCTATATGGTGAGAAGTGCATCATCTATACTGATCATAAAAGCCTTAAATATCTCTTTACTCAGAAGGAGCTGAATCTTAAGCAACGTAGATGGATCAAGCTGCTTAAAGACTATAACTGCAGTATTGAGTACCATCCTGGGAAGGCCAATGTGGTGGCCGATGCACTGAGTCGTAGAGCTATGACTGATTTAAGGGCGATGTTTGCTCGCCTTAGTTTATTTGATAATAGTAGCTTATTAGCCAAGCTTCAGGTTAAACTAACATGGATTGAGTAGATTAAGGGTAAGCAGTTGGAAGATGAGTCTTCAGATCCTCGGTTACGACAAATTGAGAATGGTGGCACTATCGATTTTGGGTTGAACTCTGAGGTTATGTTGTGTTTCCGTGGACAGATTTATGTGTCGAATGACCCTTATTTGAGACAGTCCATACTGAGAGAGGCGCATAGTAGCCCTTATGTTATGCATCTTGGCAGAAATAAGATGTAGCAAGACCTCTATCAGTTATATTCTGGCCAAGATTGAAGCGAGAGGTTACCAATTTTGTGAAAAGATATCTAACTTGCCAGCAGGTTAAGGCTGAGCATCAGTTACCCTTTGGGTTTGCTGTAGCCGATTAAGATTCCTCTATGGAAATGGGAGGGAGTGACTATGGACTTCATTAGTGGGTTGCTCTTAACACCTACTAAGAAGGATTCAGTATGGATTAATTGACCAAGTCTGTCCACTTCATACCGGTTCGTACTGATTATTCTCTGCAGAAGCTAGCGAATCTTTATATTTCTGAGATAGTGAGATTGCAAGGTGTAACAATTTTGATCATCTCTTATAGAGATCCTCGCTTCATGTCACGATTTTGGAGAAAGTTACATGAGGCTCTGGGTTCAAGGTTGGACTTCAGTACTGCGTTCCATCCTCAGACTAATGGTCAATCTGAGAGGGTGATCCAGATACTGTAGGATATGTTGAGGAGCTGTGTTATTGATTTTCGTGGTAGTTGGGAGGACTATCTGCCGCCAGCGGAGTTTACCAACAACGATAGTTTTCAGTCTAGCATTCAGATGGCACCTTACGAGGCACTGTATGGTTGTAAGTGTCGCATTCCTTTATGTTGGACTGAGTTGGGCGAACGACGTGTTCTGGGTCCTGAATTGGTTTCCGAGACAAATGATAAGGTTAGATTGATACGGGAACGACTGAAAGCGGCTTTTGATAGGCAAAAATTTTATGCGGATCTGAAGAAACATGAGATTGAGTATTCTGTGGGGGACTTCGTATATTTAAGGTCTCGCCATGGAAGAAGGTTATGAGGTTTGGTCGTAAGGGCAAGCTAAGCCTTAGGTTTATTGGACCTTACCGTATTCTGAAGGAAATGAGACTAGTTGCTTATCAGTTTGAGCTACCTCTAGAGTTGGATTGTATTTATGACGTGTTTCACGTCTCTATGTTGAGACGCTACTGCTTTGATCCTACTCACATTGTCCCTATTGAGGATATTATGGTTAGGCCAAACTTAACCTTTGAGGAGGAGCCGATTTAGATTCTAGACCGGGACATAAAGGTTTTGAGGAGGAAGTATATTCCCTTAGTGAATGTGCTATGGCGGAATCATGCACTGAGGAAGCCATGTGGGAACCTGAGCATGCGATGCATTAGCAGTATCTTCATCTATTTTGATTAGGTAAATTTCGCGGACGAAATTTTCTCTGGGGGTAGAATTGTAACGCCCCAAAATTTCTATTTTTGATTTTGTGTATGTGTGACATAAAATATCTGTTGCTTCAATAGTTATGTGTTTGGGTGTGTGTGAGAGGTCCCAAGTTTAAGTCATAACTTGGGCAAATTTTAGAATTTTATAAATAAAGCCTTAACCTGGCTTAAAGGGCTTAAGTTTAATTGTTGGTAAGTAATTAATATAATGGGCTTGCTGGTCTAGTGGTTAAGTGGAGTGTTGGTGTGATAGAGGTGGTGTGTTCGAGTTGGTGCACGAGAATTATTTTGCTACTAATGCCGTGTAGGAGTTAGGAGGGAAGTAAAATACTGTAGTGTTTGAGTTTGAGGGGTTAGGGTGAATTATCAAGATCATCTTTTTCTTTTTATTTTATTTCTAAAATTTGGCTCTTCTCCTTTTTCTCTCAAATTTTGCTATCGTTTCTCTTTCAATATTTTTCCCTTACTGCCAAAATTCCTATTATTTTCCCTTTCTTCCGTTGCTTTCCTTTATTTCAATCGATTCTATCATTCATTGTTGGTTGCGCGTATTTGGCAAGTAATAATTTTGTCAATTGTTAATCATTCTTGGTTAATCTCTAAGAGGGTTCCTTGTGGTGTTTAGGAGTTGATCAAAGGTTTGGAAATCGTTCCCAATTGACAAGTTGAGTGCATGGATTCCTCGTTTTGACCAAAAGTAAGGGTTTTGATAGGTAAGGGATGAAAATCTCGTTAAGAATCGTTAAAGTCTTGGATAAGTTACTGAAATTAGGATTTGTTTTGTCAATTTTTAGGTTTTAAAGGCTTAGGAGTGCTTACGCGTCGAAAACGATACAGGTGTGTACCCAAAAACATAAAAAATAGGGTTTCAACGAAAGTCGAGAACCCGACTATCGACGCCATACGGGCGTGTAGTAGGTTGTGTGGTAGGTTGTGTGCCTTTACACGACCGTGTGATCGATGAGGCCAGGCCGTACGTAAAGGACATAGCGTGTGATGGCTAAGCAGGCCGTGTGCAACACATAGGCTAGACTGAATTGGGCCGTGTGGGCCATATGGGTGTGTGGAATTTTGGGCCAGGCCGTGTAATCTATACAGCCAAGGCCAAATTAGGCCGTGTGAGCCTACACGAGCAGGCCACATGGGCATGTGATCCGATTTTCGCTGAATTGATTGCTAAGGTTGCACAGGTCGCCCAAGTTGACTGTGAACCTACTGTAGGGTCAGTAAGCATTACTTAGACCCCTAATTGTCTGAACTGATTGAATGATTGATATATATACTGAGCATGATGATAGTATGCATGTATAATGAACTGATTATATGTACTGATGTCATGGGATAGCATGTCATGTATTGTATGTTACACTGCATGGGGTTGGGTTGATTATATTTGGAGGAAGTGTACTGAAAGGCTCTTAAGCCTAATAAACTTGTAGATCAGCTGCAAGTTATTGTTTTGGGCCGTATTTGGTACTTCCTGGAGTGTAAGGATGGGTGGGTTGATTTAATCCCCACATGGAGTGTAGGGTTGGACGGAGATGGTGTGTAGAGGCTGGTTGGGTAGGACTTTGTTACTGAATACTATATATTTGTTACTGATACTGTGATGGGCTAAGGCTATTGTGCATACTACTACTGATACTAAAAAGGTCTTAGACCCATATTGTTTTAACTGTGCATTGTGTATACTGTTTGCTTGTTTTCTGCGGGATTACACATTGAGTTTACATAAACTCACCCCTATTTGTTTAATATGCACAGGTAATCCCTAGAGTTATATGGATCGGTGTGGCGGAGGACTCGATGGTGATCACTGTTTTTAGACTTCACGGTTTTTAACTTATACTTGGGTTATATTATTATTTTTGGGTTATTTTGATGTAATTTGTGGACTTTTTCGGGACTCTTGCTTTAGTTTGGGCTTTTATCTATTTAAGTATTTTATGGATTTATAACTGCTAGTTTTAGGAAATTCGATTTTAAAAAAAGTTAAAGTATTTTTTAAACTCACGATCACCTAAACTGATTTTGGAAAAGCTTCTGCAACGAGAGGTGTTTTTAAACAAATAACTTAAACGAGTGAAAGGTTTTCTTTTAGAACTAATAAGAGCTTAAGGAAGATACAAGGAAATGTTTTATTTCACGACAACTTAGTTTTCAAGACATACTATCATGTGACATTGCCAGATTCGCCCATAATGTCTAGGCTAGGTTTGAGGTGTTACAAATTCCTTCGTAATTTTTCTTTTAAACAAATCATCAGGTAAAAATTTCAAAGAAAGAACTATTTCTTTCATGCCTAAAATTGTTTTAAAAAGTATTTATCTTTTGGATATTTAAAGCTCCTTTCTTTTCTAAAGAAAATTAAGGGCAGCCCTTCTTGTTGTGGTACTCTTTGGTGCTTCTATGGTCATAGGTGATGGTGTGGTCACTCTGGCAATATCTAGTAGATATTTATATGGCTGTAACAACCTATTTTTAGTAAAATCGAAATAGTGGTTTTAGGACCAGAAATTCGAGTCCGAAAAGAAATTCTTTTAAATATTATTTTATGGTCTACATTATGATAAAAATATCGTATGAAAATTCCGTAAAGATATTTTACTAATTTCATGTTTAATTTAATGGAAAGGACCAAATTGCACAAAGTGCAAAAGTTGAATTCTAGTAGCTAAAAGGATCAAATAGCTATGAAATTCAAAATTTGAGGTCCTTATATGGAAAATTGACCATTAAGAGGAGTTAGTAGATAAGTATGATGATTCATCCTAGGAAAATTAAATAAAGAAAAGGATGAAATTAGAGAGTAAAAATAATAAAAGATGATAATGATAAAATAATGAAAATATCATCATTTCCATCATCTTTCCCAAAATTAAAACATGGAAACCCTAGCCATGGAAACCTAAGCTCAAGCCAACTTATTTTGCTTAATTAGGTATGTTTCTTTGTCTCGTTTTTAGTAATTTTTATACTTTTGGGATCGTAATAACTTAATCTAGCTATCTCTGGGATTAATTTGCAAAATTATTAAGGTATTAAAGTTTTGCCATGGATGAGTATGCATGAATTATTAAGTTTTATGGTAAAAAAATAAAATGTTGTTGTTAGATAAATAACTTTTGTAAAGTAAACTTTGATGAAATTGTGGTTTAGGGACTAAATTGAAAAGATGTAAAATTAATGGAAAAAATCTAAATTTTATGAAATACATGGGCTGCTATAGTTATATGTAAAAATCGGATAGGATTGGAATAAGAATTAAATTGCATGAATTTCATTTTCCGAGCCTAGGGACAAAATTGTAATTAATTAAAAGTATAGGGGTAAAATGATAATTTTACCTAAGATGTGAATTGGATTGAATTGAATGTAAAATTTATTAAATAGATATTAAATTCATTTGTATAGATCCGGATAGATCAAATACGGAGCTAAATCGAGGAAAAGAGAAAATCGCAGATTTGTAACTTTTGTGTACACGAACATTGTCGAGGTAAGTTTGTGTAATTAAATTGTATATTTACATGTTAAATTGAATTGTATGTATGTGGTTGTATTATTTCCATGTATATGAAATTAATCACATATCCGACGATGACTGAAAAGTATTAAGTCCAATTTGAATAAATGAAATTCGATGGATACAGGGTTCCCGAATTGGTTGTGGTCCTGTATGTGTTGTGGACACACCACTGCTCGAAAGAGTGTGCCGTTATTAGCTCCCATGGGCTTCCTGTTATATGGTTCTTGCGAGCTTCCCGTTAATAGCTCTTCGGAGCATCTTGATTGATTGTGATTTTGCATGTGTTGTGGACACACTACAGCTCTTATGAGCGTCACGATATATGGCTCTTCGGAGCTTCCCGATTAAAAGCTCTTTCATGAGCTTCTCGATTATGGCTCTCCAGAGCTTCCCAATATTGGCTCGCTTGAACTTCTCAATTATGGCTATTATGAGCTTCCCGTTATATAGCTCGAATGAGCTTCTTGTTACATAACTCATATGAGTTTCCCATTATATGGCTCAAGAGAGAGCTTCCCGTTTATATGCTCGCATGAGCATTCCTGGATATGAATTGACAGATTATAGATTTGTACATTTCGTGTGTACTACCCGTGTATCCATTGATATTTTAAATGATTTAACGGGCAAAATCATGACATGAGAAAATATGAGTTCGAAATGAATCATTTCCTGCATATACATGAAACACATGGAAAATTGATATTTAATGAGCTTATACATGTTTCTTGGTATTCTTGTAAAATACATGACTAACATGTTTGATGAGGTTATGTGTTTAGGCTATTAGCCAAATTGCTTTGGATGTATTTTGTGTACTTACCTTATATGTAAATGAATGGTAAGTTAATTTTTTGTTATACGAACTTACTAAGCTCTAAAGCTTACTTTGTTTATTTTCTCCTGTTTTATAGTACTAGGAAGTATGTTAAGGTTGGAAGCTGGTTGTAACACCCAAACCCGGTGTAGACGTTATGGTCGAATCTGGCGATATCATAATAGTGTGTTTGAAAACTAAGTTGTTACGAGAAAAACATTTCTGTGTTATTACTACTCCTTATCCCTTATTAATTTCCAAAATCCATATTACACATTTAATCGATTAATTTACGAAAAACACTATTCGTTGCGGAAGCTTTAAAAGCAGTTTAAGTGTTCGTATGTTCTAGAGAAATCTATCACCTTTTTTGAAAACCGAGTTTTCCTACGACTAGCAGTTATATCCATAAACCAAATAAAATCCCAAATTTAAGCAAAGTCCAAAAGTCCCAAAAAAATACATAAAAAATTACCATGAAAATATAACCATAAATCATAAATCATAAAACATGAGGTTTAATATCCGTGGCCACTGTCGAGTCCTCCACCGCACCGATCCGTCTATGTCTGGGGATCACCTGTACAGATAAGACAGAAGGGGTGAGTTTATGTAAACTCAGTGTATAATCCCTACAGAAAGCCAATTACTGTAATTCATAGAAAACAGTCAGTACAGTCTGGGGCTTAAGCCCATTACAGTAACAATAGTAGTTTGGGCCTTAGCCCATTTCAATACAATAACAGATATGCATTGGGGCCTTAGCCCATCTCAATAATAGTCATGTATACAACGAACAGAACGTAGAATCCTACCCACTAACCTCTAATACACCATCTCCGTCCATCCCTGCACTTACTGTGGGGTTTAAAACACCCACCCATCCCTACACTTACAAGTTGTATCGAATGCGGCACATATCAGTAAAATGCAGTTGAGCTACTAGTCAATAGGCTTAAGAGCATCTCAGTATATTTTGCAGCTGAGCTGCTAGTCAATAGGCTTAAAGCCTTTCAGTACACTTCCTCCAATATCATCATCCTAACCCCATGCAATGCAATACACAATACATGATATGCTATGTTCATGATTAACAGTTCATACATTCAGATCAATATACATGCATAACAATAACATGCTCAGTACATTAATCACACAATCAGTTTCAATTATTTAGGGGTCTAAGTAGTGCTTACCGACCCTACAGTAGGTTCACAGTTGGCTTGGGCGACCTGTGCAACCTTAGAATTTGATTCAGTAAAAACGAGCTCACATGCCCGTATGGGCTCACACGCCCATGTGGCCTACACGGCCAAATTGGCCATGGCCGTATGGATCACACGGCCTGGCCCAAAATCTTACACGCTCGTGTGGACTATCCATATAGACCCACACGCCCGTGTGGCCCACACGGCCCAATTTAGTCCAACCCGTGTGTTGCACATGGCCTGTTTGGCCATCGCACTGCTGTATCCTTCGCGCACAGTTTGGCCTCGTCGATCACACGACCGTGTTAGGGCACACGGCCTTCCACATGGGCGACCACACGCCCGTGTGGCGTTGACAGTAAGGTTTCTGCCTTTCACTGAAACCTCATTTTTTGTGTCATCGGGTACACACATGTATCTTTTTTTACGCCTAATCACTCTCGAGCACTTCGGTACCTATCATTGACCAATATTTCACTTAATTATTCACTTAAACAATCGAGCTATGTTAAACCTGAAATGAGATACTCATCCTTAAAGTGACGAAACTTACCCCAGCTCCTCGGATCAATCAATTACAAATTAGTACGAGAAGAACCCCAATCCTCGCGTATGCTACTGTCAAAACAAAAACCCCTCTTAATAGTGTTTAGGGAAATATTTAAAGTTCACTAAGAACAGAGGCTTACCAAACGTGCACAGTCCAACTTGCATAGAAAGGATATGAAATAATAAAGGAATCAAAGAAAAATGGGATGGAAAAAGGTCCAGAAATTCGACCATAGAGAGAAACAAAACTGAAAAAAAGAAGAAGCAAAGGAGGGAGAGAGAGACGTCGGTTACAGAGAGGATTTTTTGGGAAAACTGATTTTCTCAATCCATTACCCACATTATCTCATCCACCCACAACTCATATTTTTAGTCCAACACAAACTTTTTTCTTTTTTTTTAAACGAGAAAACAAAAATAATGTCCACGCTAAGAATCGAACACAGGACCTCCTTCACACCATCACTCCACTTAACCATCAAACCAGTAGGCCCATTCTGTTAATTATTTGCGAACTTTTAATTAAAAACCTACTGACCAGAGATAGGGCTTAATCCATAAAAATACCAAAATTTACCCAAGTCATGACTTGAACTTGGGACCTCTCAAACACTCCTAGAACACTTAACCACTGAAGCAGATACACATTTGTGTCACACATTCAAAAAAATAAAAAATTAAAATTTTAGGGCGTTACACTGGTCGGAGACACATCACACTATCCATCAACCCATTTTGGTACAAATATAAAAGTAATTTTGGTTATAATGGCATGTATAGGTTAATTGGCCAATGTTGGCAAGTAAATGTTTTGTTGCCATTTGAATGACTGGTGCTAGGTACATTTTGATGTATATATATGTATATGGTATCATAAATTGGGTGTGTAAGTATGGATGAATGAATGAAAGTGAAATGGAGGTTGAATATGTGTATGAGTTTTAGTTAGACATGAAAATAAATTATCACTTGATGTGTCTAAAGGCACATTGGTTGAATGTAGTAATATGTCATGTTTAAGACATGATTTTGGTATGTTTTGAGTGTTTTGATATGGTTTGTAAATGTGAAATTTATTGTGATAGGTTGACGCGAAAAATTTGGTAAGAAATGTGGCTTAAAAATAGCCTTATTTCGTCCACACTGATAGAGACACGAGCGTGTGTCTTAGCAGTGTGTGACACACGGCTTAGCACATGAGCGTTGGTTTTGGCTATGTGTCCCCTGTATCTTAAAAATTTCAAAACAAAATACTCAAAATTTATAACACGTGTAACAGCCCATTTTTAGTGAAATCAAAACAGTGGTTTCGGGACCACAAATCTGAGTCTGAAAAGAAAAATTATTTTAATATTATTTTATGGTCTAAATTATGATAGGAATATCGTATAAAAAAATTCATTAAAATTTTTTTACCGATTACATGTTTAATTGATAAAAGGACCAAATTGCATAAAATGCAAAAGTTGACTTCTAGTAGCTATAAGTATCAAATAGCTTTGGAATTCAAAATTAAAGGTCGTTATATGGAAAATAGACCATTAAGAGGGGTTAGTAGAAAAGTATGATGATTCATCCATGAAAAATTAAATAAAGAAAAGGACTAAATTGGAAAGATGAAATAATAAAAGATGATATTTTAGTTCAATAACAAAATATCATCATTTTCATCATCTTTCACAAACTAAAACATGGAAACCCTAGTCATGGAAACCAAAGCTCAAGCCAACTTATTTTTCTTAATTAGGTATGTTTTTTTGTCCCCTTTTTAATAATTTTTTATATTTCTGAGATCGTAATAACTTAATCTCTCTATCTCGGGGATTAAGTTGCAAAGTTATTAAAGTATTAAAGTTTTTCTAAGGATGAGTATGCATGAATTATGAAGTTTTATCGTAGAAAATGAAAGGGTGTTGATACGTAAACAACTTTTGTTAAGGGAATTTTCATGAAATTGTAATTTAGGGACTAAATTGAAAAGATGTAAAATTCATGAAAAAATTCTAAATTTTTTGAAATACATGGACTGCAAATGTTAAATGTAAAAATTAGTTAGGCTGGGAATAAGGATTAAATTGCATGAATTTTATTTTTCGAGTCTAGAGACGAAATCAAAATTAAATAAATGTATATGGGCCAAATGGTAATTTTACTTGTAACAACCTATTTTTACTCAAATCGGAACAGTGGTTTCGGAACCACAAATTTGAACCTCAAAATCCTCTTCCATGGCTAAACCTTAAGGAACAGAAAGTCTCTCACAGAATACTCAATATCCTTTCTCTTCAAATCTACGTAGGACTTCTGCATATCCGAAGCTTCTTTCAAACGATCTCGAATCAGTCTAGCCTTATCCTCTATCTCAGAGACCAAATTAGGACCCAGAACACGTCGTTCACCCAACTCAGTCCAACATAAAGGAGTGCGACACTTACGACCATATAGAGCCTCGTAAGGTGCCATCTAAATGTTAGACTGGTAACTATTATTATAGGCAAACTTTGCCAACGGCAAATACTCCTCTCAATTGCCTCGGAAATCAAGGACACAGCTCCTCAACATATCCTCCAGTATCTGAATCACCTTTTCAGATTGACCATCGGTTTGAGGATAGAACGTAGTACTGAAGTCCAACCTCAAACCCAGAGCCTCATGTAACTTTCTCTAAAACTAAGACGTAAAGAGATTATCCTTATTAGAAATGATCGAAACCGATACCCCATGCAGTCTCACTATCTCCAAAATATAAAGCTTTGCCAGCTTTTACAGAGAATAATCAGTATGAACGGATATAAAGTGGGTGGACTTGGTCAATCGATCCACGATAACCCATACTAAATCCTTCTTAGTGGGTGTGAAGGGCAACCTACTAACGAAGTCCATGGTTACACGCTCCCATTTTCATAGAGGAATATTAATCGGCTATACCAAACCTGAAGGTAACTGATGCTCAGCCTTAACCTACTGGCAAGTTAGATATTAAGCCACAAAATCAGTAACCTCCCTTTTTAGTCCTTGCCAGCAATATAACTCACGGAGTTCTCGGTACATCTTATTTCTGCCAGGATGCATAGCATAAGGGCTACTATGCACCTCTGTCAGTATGGACTGTTTTAAATCAGTGTCATTCGACACGATATCCGTCTACAGAAACACAACAAACCCTTAGAGTTCAACCTAAAATCCGTAATGTTACCACTCTCAATCTGTTGGAACCGAGGACCCAAAGACTCGTCTTCCAACTGCTTACCTTTAATCTGCTCAATCCATGTCGGTTTAATCTAAAGCTCGGCTAATATACTACCATTATCAAATAAGCTGAAGCGAGCAAACATCGCCCGCAAATCAGTCATAGCTCTGCGGCTCAATGTATTGGCCACCACATTGGCCTTGCCAGGATGGTACTTAATAGTACAGTCGTAGTCCTTAAGCAACTCGATCCATCTATGCTGCCTAAGATTTAGCTCCTTCTGAGTGAAGAGATACTTAAGGCTCTTATGATCAGTGTAGATGATACACTTCTCACCATACAGATAATGCCTCCAGACTTTCAGTGCAAATACCACGGCGGCCAACTCCAAATCAGGCGTCGAATAGTTTACATCATGCGTCTTGAGCTGACAAGACGGATAAGCTACCAATTTACCATCCTGCATTAACACACATCTAAAATCGACATGTGATGCATCACTATAAATTGTGAACTTCTTTCCAGGTTCAGGCTATATCAAAATAGAAGCCTCAATCAGTATAGTCTTGAGCTTTTCAAAGCTCTCTTGCTGCGCATCGGTCAAGTCAAATGGTACACCTTTACGTAGCAGCTCCATCAAGGGTGCTGCAATCAGTGAGAATCCTTCCATAAATCGTTGATAATAACCTGCTAGTCCCAGAAAACTACGAATCTCAAACACATTCCTAGGCTACTTCCAATCCAACACAGCCTCAATCTTTCGAGGGTCAACTCGAATCCCGTCCACAGAAACCACATGACCCAGAAATGTTACTTTACGTAACCAGAACTCGTACTTGCTAAACTTAGCATAGAGCTGCTTTTCCCTCAGAGTTTGAAGAACAACTCTAAGGTGCTTGTCATGCTCATCCTCAGTCCTCGAGTAAACCAGTATGTCATCGATGAACACTACCATAAACTGATCCAGACAGGGCAGAGACACTCGGTTCATCAAGCCCATGAAGGCTGCCAATGCACTAGTTAGTCCAAATGGCATTACTAAGAACTCGTAGTGACAATAACAAGTCCTAAACGCCATCTTATGTACTTCAACCTCCTTAAACCTTAACTAATTATACCCCGATCGAAGGTCAACCTTAGAGAAAACTGAATGTAACACCCCTTACCCGTATCTGATGCCGGGACTGGATATGAGGCGTTACCTAACTAACACTTATGCAACTAAATATTCCTGAACCAATAAACTTTGTTCTAATTTAAAACTTTTCAAACTTTATCTTACAGTCCCTAAAATAGGCCCACGAGGCCCAAAACACACATTGAAGGTGGTTCAAGACTACATCGAAAAACTTTGAGACACGTAGAAGATTTTTCTTCAAAATAGGGCACACGCCCGTGTGGAGGGGCGACACGCCCGTGTGATCCCATAACATGGCCATGTTGAAAGCCCGTGTGGCTTACACGACCTAAGCAATTAGGGGCACGCCTGTACCCCATGCCCGTGTAGATTTAATTTTTAACATCGAACCTACAGGGGTTTTCACTCGGCCAAGCACACGCTCGTGTCCCTGGCTCTGTTCCTCACACGACCATGACACACCCGTGTCTTATCCCATGTGTGAAAACCTTGACATTCTATTTCTAACGTCAGTAACAATTTAAGGTCATACGGCTAAGGCACACGCTTGTGTGCTAGGCCGTGTCTACCACACGGTTGAGACACATGACTGTGTCTCAGCTCGTGCGGTTATTACTGGGCATTTAATTTTGCCAACTTAAGGTGTAGGGGACTTATGGCCTAACCACATGCCCATGTGGCAGACCGTGTGTCACACATGGCCTAGACACACGCTCGTGTGTCTACCCGTATGGACAAATATAAGGCTATCTACCAAGCCTTTTGCCACCCTAAATCATAATCAAACACATACCAATCTTCCCAATGCCTAACATGGCATAAATACACAGCCAATCAATCACAATTAGACATTAACACATCAACACATAACCTATCCAACCATACACTAATGCCATTACCCCTCATGCACTTGCAAGGTTCAACACTTACTTTATCTATTCAATTATGCACTAAATCATCCATACCAATTTGCACATTTGTGAAAAACATCACCACTTGCATATATCAATAATGAATATTAGCCATTAACCATGGCCTTATACAAAATGAGTTAATTTCTATTACAAGCCAACACATTTGGCTCCAAAACAATATGACACTTAACAAAAGACGAATTCCCTATACATGCCATATACAAAATAATAAAAATAACTATACCAAGTACTGCTTCTATTGGTAGTGTGATCGATGCCTCCGACGTTCTTTGATCCAAGAGCTAATTAGGTGGCACTATAAGAAAATAGAAAGGAAAAAGGGTAAGCATAAAGCTTAGTAAGTTGCAAGTAAATAATTAACAAGAAGTTACCATGCTCCAATGTAATCACAACATATGATAATTCTCACATAGTCCATAATAATCATAAGCATAACTTACTCATTTTCATTCATATAATTCGTACAATATAAATCAAGCTCATATCAAATTTCATGTAGGTACCTGTACCACTCAACTCATGGTCATGACATCTCTCATTTTAAATTAAACTGTATGTTTCCCGTTGAACCTTTTTGAATACGAATGGATATTCGATAAGCCTCAAACATAGGGTAAAATACCGATGCCATGTCCCAGACATGGTCTTACAATGGGTCACACATCAAGTCGATGCCATGTCCCAAACAAGGTCTTACACTGACTCTCATATATCGAGGCTGATGCCATGTCCCAGACATGGTCTTACACTGACACATATCAAGCCAATGCCGTGTCTCAGACATGGTCTGTAACACCTCAAATTTTGTGTAATTTTGGCTTTTGGTGAATTTTGGCATGAAAAATATTTGGAAATGTTTCTATAATAATTCAATGTAGATAAGTGTCTGCTTAAGTGGTTATGTGCTTTGGGGTGTGTTTGAGAGGTCCCAAGTTCAAGTTTAGACTTGGGCTAAATTTTGGTTTTTATTTGAGTAAGGCTTTAGCCTTGGCTTTGATGCTTATAAGAATTTAATTATAAGAACTTACTAGAATGGGCCTGCTGATCTGGTGGTTAAAAGGAGTGTTGGAGTAAGATAGGTCTTGGGCTCAAGTCTGTGCGGAGGCATTATTTTTATAGCTAATGTCGTGTGAGTGGTTGTGCTGGACTGGAATTCTGATGGTGGAGTGTTTAGTGGGAGTGAATCAATGGATTGGGAGTTCCCAATTATTCTGTTCTCTCTATCGAAATTCTTTGCATTCTCCATCTCCACCTTTTTATTTTTCTCTTGATTTTTGCTGGAAAATTCAACCTTTCTTGCTGCCCTTCTCCTTCCCTTTTTGCTTCTCTCCTTGTTTTTCCCTTTCGTTTTTAATTTTCTTTTTGGTATCAACGATCATTCTCGCGTCTTCGGTAAGTCAAGGTGTGTTTTCATTTTGGTTCTTTAACCGATCAGTTACTAAGATTACGTTTGATGACTAGGAGTCGATCAAAGATCTGAGAGCAGTTAGACGACATTTTAGCGTTAAGAAATCTCTGTTTTCCGTCAAAGGTAAGGTTGTCACCAGTTTTGAGATTTATTCGTTCTTAACAACTTGAATCAAATGACTGAAAAATAGACTTACGATTGTCGAATATAGGTTTAGAAAGGCTCAGGTGTGCTAGGTGTCGAAAACAAACCAGGTGTGTACTCCGATTGCACAAAAAACAGGTTTCGATGAAAGCCAAAAATGAAACTGTCGATGCTACACAAGCATGTGGACTATCCGTGTGGAGGCCGTTGACGAGACACGGCCATGTGATTGACAAACCAGGCCGTGTATACTTAACACAGATGCGACGGACACGGGTGTGTAAGGCTGGCGAGGCCGTGTATGAGACACGGGCTCAACCAATTGGGCCGTGTGGGCTACACGGGTGTGTGGGTCTACATGGGTGAACCACACCGGCCTGTGGGATTGTGGGCCAGGCTGTAACAACCCGATTTAGACCCTAATGGGAATGGTGGTTTTGGGACCACGAATCTGAGTTAGAAAAATATTTAAAAATGATTTTCTGTGTTTATTATGTGTAAATTTATATCTGTGAAATTTTCGTGATTTAATTTTTTCGTTTGAGTGTCTGATTAAATAAAATGACTTAATTGCGTAAAATAAAAACTTGGTGGTAAAATGTGAAAGTGATTAATTGTTGTTGTCTTTATTAGTGGAGGCATTTATAATGCAATTAAACCATTTACATAATGGGTGGATGGCAATAGCCAAGGTTTATAATGGTTTTATATTATATTATTAAGGTTATGTAAGAAATTTAGTTAATAAACATAAATTAGTTAAGATAAAGCTATCATATTCATTTTTCTCACTTTGTTCATCAACCGAATACTAAAGAAAATAAAAAGAAATAAATAAACTTAGGGTAGGCCATTTCCAAGCTCAATTCAAGGTACGTTCTTAGTTAGTTTTTGATAATTTTTACGTTTTTGAGATCATTGCTAAGTTATCTACAAGACCCATGCTTGAATTTTTTATTTTGGTGAATATTTTGAATTATGCCATTGTTGAAAGCTTGTGATTTTTATTATTTGATGGTAGAAAATAAAAGATATGTGATAGATTAACATGTTTTGTATTGGAATTTTTGATGATTTTGAGTAATTAGGACTTAATTGAAAAAAATAAAAATTTGAGGGACTAAAATGTGAAATAAATGAAATTTATGGACTTGTATGGATACTAGGAGCATTCGGCCTAAAATGGGTGTTGTCAAATTTTGCCTATTTTGTGTTTTGTGTAATAGGGACTAAATTGTAAAATGTGTAAATGCTAGGGGTAAAATGGTAATTTTCCCATTTATGTGTTTTTGGACTAAATTGAATGAAAATATGTTTGAATGAGCTTAATTTGAATATGTTTAAATCAGGAACCAAAGAAATTGGATTTGGATCGGGGGAAAACTAATGTTGTTGACTAGCCGTCTCGTTCCGTTTTACATCATTCGAGGTAAGTTTATAAGCAAATAGACGTACTTAATTTTATTTATAAGTAAGTTGTATATGCTAAAATGAACTATGAGAATTTATATTTACTATAAACGAATGTACACAAGCTTGGGTACCTTACTTCTGAATCCGTTTCGATCGAGTTACAATATCTGAAAGCCCCGTATGAACCTTAGGAATAGCTAGGATACATATGTCATGATGTAGGATTCTGATTTGTGATGTACGAGTAAGACCATGGCATCGATATGTGATTCCGATATATGTGTGCGAGTAAGACCCTGTCTGGGACAGTGGCATCGATTTGTGAGTACTTGTAAGACCACGTCTAGGACATTGGCATTGTACGATATGTGTGATTACCCAAGTGTCCTATCCAATTCCGAATGGTTCATCAGGCAATGGTAAAATTTGAACGGATGTGTAAAATGAGCTAAATGGCCAGGTATGAGTTAGTTTGTTATCTACTAATAATAAGGTAAGTATGTACTTGATAGTTGTTACAAATACGTGTGATGCAATGGAAGGATACATATATGAATTTGGTAAGTGTATTTGGCTTTTGAATAAATGGTATGAAAATTATGGAATTGATCTATGGTTATATATATATATATATATATATATGACCTTGTATTTTTGGCCATTTAAGCCATATGTGTATAAGATGTCATATTATGATACTTGAGCTTGTGTTTACGAGTGTGTATATATGTTTGTCTAAAAATATATTGGCTTGAAGGTTGAATAATAATTTATAAAATTTAACCATATGAGTATTCGACTAAGGTGATAGTGAGTATAAAAATATAATGTTTATGAAAATTATAAGTTTAAGATTAATTGTGGTATTGGTAATGTAAATTGGTTTAGTTTAAATTAAATGAGTTAAGTACATTATTGGGTTGTTATTTGCTTCTGACTTACTAAGCTATGATAGCTTATTGTGTATGTATATGTTTTCCTTTGTTTTATTGATTTTGGAGTCAAGTTACAAGCTTGAGGATCATTGGGGATCATTGTCAAAGTCTATCACACTATCAACTGCCTTCGGTATTTTATAAGTTGAATTTTCGAACTTATGGCATGTATAGGCTAGATTATAGTTTGAAATGTTGGAATCTGGCTTTTGTATAATTTTAGCCATGCGAAAATGGCTTAATTTCCATGTTTGATTTTGATTATGTTTGCTTATGTTCGTGTTTATCTTGACTATGATATTTTATGCTATAGATGAATGATAAATTTGTGGTATGAGCTTGATGTACATTGAAGTTGATTAATAACTTGGATGATGTATGATGGACTAGCCATGATACATACATATATGTTCTTAGGTATGCTTGATTGTCTTAGAAATGGTCCTTACTAAGGTGATGTAAGTTTGAGATTTCGGTTGATATGCTCAACTAAAGTATTCATATGTATTTAGTAATAATGCTTTATAAGTTTATGGTTTGATAATTCGGCAATGTAATAGAGTAGAAATGGACAAAGTTCGTGAGTTACATATGATTTGGAAATTATGTGTATTTTTATAATAGATTAGTTCGATACATTAGTTAGGATAATGTGCATATATGTGTTTTGGATTGGTATTAATAAATGCTATATGAATGTGAATATTTGGCTAGAGTATGTTCAATAATGTCAAAGATGCAGGTGGTTAATGATTATATGTTTGCCTTGTTAAAGCCATTGGATATAAATGATGTATAAGTCTTCTTGGATTATGATTAATGATGTGATAGAATATATGGAATTGTTAATTATTAAAGCATATGTATATTACATGTTTAAATGCGGCTACTAAATTTGAAATATGACCATTTAAATGGTTAATCTAATTCATTTAGTTTATTTGCTTAAGTTAGATGAGGCCAATAATAATGATATTATTTGGATGATAGTTCGATTAAAGAAGGTAATAAAATAAATGTGTATATTTGAAAGACTTGGATTTTGACATTGATTTAAAAATATGTTATAAAGTTTAAGCTGAATGCTTATAAATAAATTAATATGATTTTGGCAACGGATGCGGGCTAAGGGTGTTACACAGGCCGTGTGATCCACACGGCCAAGGCCATTTTGATCCGTGTGGGCCACACGGGCGTGAGGGACCATACGGGCAGGCCTCATGGGTGTGTGAGCCTATTTTTCTGAATTGAACTGTAAGGTTGCACGGGTCGCCCTAGTCGATTGTGCTTGTCGTACGGTCGGTAAGGATATCTTAGACTCCGATTCTGTTAATTGATATTGATGTATGTGTTTGCATGTTGTTTATAGCATGTATATCCGATCTGATCTGCTCTGGTTATCTGAGTATGATCTGTGTGTCTGTATAATAGCATGCCATATCTGTATGTTGCATTGCATTGGGGTGGGATTGTTGTTGAAGTGAAGGAAGTCTGAAAGGCTACTAGCCTGTTATCTGGCAGTTAAGTTGCATTTACCTGATATGTGCCATTGACGGTACCCTATGGTGTGTAGGGTTGGATGGGTTGATTTTATCCCTATACTTGGTGTGTAGGGTTGGGTGGGTTGATTTTATCCCCACATGGTGGGTAGGCTTGGACGGAGATGGTGTGCAGGGTTGGTGAGCATGATTTACTGTTATATGATCTATTCTGATTCTGTATCAAGTTAGGCTTAAGGGCTCTATTATATATCCGATTCTGTTCTAAGTGGGCTAAGGCCCATGTCGATTCTGTAAGGGCTCAGGCCCGATCTGTGTTTGTTATCTGATATCTATTTGTTTGCATACTATACTGTAGGGATGTACACACTGAGTTTGCGAAAACTCACCCCTTTATTATTTTATCTGTCAGGTAATCCCCAACAGTAGATGAATCAGTCAGCGGAGGGCTCGAGGGTGATCACTGTTAGATACTTTCTGGATATCACTGTTTTACTGGTTATTTACTGTTTTACTATTTTCAATTATTTTGGGGTTATTCATGTAATTTTAGACTTGGACTGTTTTTGGTTTTATTTGGGTTTTGATTGTTATTTATGGATTATTTTTATACTGCAACGCCATTAAAGCGTCGTTTTCCTAAAAATTAACTAAGAGCTTCCGCGTAAAAGAAACGGGTTTAAGCAAGTAAGTTAATTCGTGATTTTTTGACTTAAGTAAAGATAATAACCGTATCGATTTTTAACTTGTCAAGACATTTTTCAAAAACACTCTCGTATGACGCCGCCAGATTTGGCCATAACGTCCAGGCTGTGTTTGGAGTGTTACATGGTCTTACACTGGCTCGCATATCGAGGTCAAAGTCATGTCCCAGACATGGTCTTACATTAGCACTCATATCAACACCGATGGCATGTCCTAAACATGGTCTTACATTGGCCCGCACATATCGGTGTCGATGCCATATCTTAAACATGGTCTTACTCTGACACATAACGAGGTCGATGCCATGTCCCAGACATGGTCTTACACTAGCTCTCGTAGTACCTAAACGTCATGGCATGGATATCCTATCTATTCTAATTGTTTCACTGGGAATTTGCCATATCAATTCATTTCATGTAAATATATTCACAATCACACTCAACATTTTATGCAATATTAATATTTAAGGCATAATAGCAGTAGAGTTGTATTATTTACGTACAACTTACCTTAGTATACAAAATGTGAGTGACTATTCGATTTAGTCCACTAGCTTGGCCTTCCCCCGGTCTAGGTCCGGATTTTGTATTGCTTGATCTAAAATGATAAAATTCTCTTATTTAATCATCAATTAATTTAAACGTTCAACCATTCATATTTTTGGCAAAATGACTATTTTGCTCCTAGACTTTCACAAAATTATGATTTTACCCCTAGGCTTGTAAATTGATTTTCATCAAATTTTCTCATCAACCAAGCCTACCTGAATTCTTTTTATTCTTAAAACAACCTTTATTTCCAATTATTTCACACATTTACCACATAATTTGTGACTTGTACAAAATGGTCCTTCCTTAGGGTTTTCATGAAAACTACTTGACAAAAGTTGTTTATTTAACGACCAAGATTCATTTTCTTTCATAATATTTCAGCAAACAACACAAATGCTTTCATGGAAAAACCCTAAACTATCAACCATTTTGCAAAATAGTCCCCCCATTAGTTAGCTCACGCTATAAGGGTCCTAAAAGTACAAAATTTATCAAGAAAACTGATCAAAATCACTTATTTGAGAGAGAAATAAGGGGCTGAAAGTTTTCAAGCTCCCATGGCCATTTCTTGGAGGAAAAAAATTGGTGGAAGAAGGAGGGTAAAAAAAAGATTACAACTTTTTCTGTTTATTTTATTTTATTTCTAGTCAAAATAAACCATCAAAATTTCACCTAATTTTGACTTTTCAATACTCTTGTCTTCATGGCCGACTATCCCCCTTAATAAAGGTCTATTTGCTCATTAAAATGGTTCTCTAGCTATTTAACACTATTTGTTAGTAAAATAAAACTTTTGCCCCTTATGCGATTTGGTCCTTTTTTGCAATTAGGCCCACAATCGCTTAAATTAATTCACCAAAATTTTCATGCACTCATATAATCATGCTATAACACATAAAATAATATTAAATTATTTTTTACCTCGAATTTATGGTTCCAAAACCACTATTTTGACTAGGCCCAAATTCGGGCTGTTACAATTCTCCCCCATTAGAGATTTTCGTCCCCGAAAATTTTACCAGTAAACAGGTCCGGGTAGTGATCTCTCATAGCCTCCTCAGGTTCCCATGTGGCTTTCTTGACTCCATGTCTATGCCATAATACTTTTACGAGTGCTATAATTTTATTCCTCAATTTCTTGACCTCCCGAGCCAAAATCTTAATAGGCTCTTCACTATAGGTTATATCTGGTTGAATCTCATCCTCTGTTGGTGTAATAACGTGAGAAGGGTCAGAACGGTAATGGTGCAACATAGACACATGGAATACATTATGGATCTTCTCTAATTCAGACGGCAAGGCTAACTCGTATGCCACTGGCCCAACTTTCTCAATCACCTCATAAGATCCAATAAACCATGGACTTAATTTACCTTTTCTACCGAACCGGAGGACTTTCTTCCACGGGGATATTTTTAAAGATACCTTATCACCGACTTGAAATTCAATCTCCTTTCGTTTCAAATCCGCGTAGGATTTCTATCTATACGAAGCGTCCTACAAAAAATCACGGATCACCTTAACTTTCTCTTCGGTTTCTTTGACTAAGTCAACCTCGTGAATCTGATTCTCTTTAAGTTCAACCCAATACAAGGGCGTCTAGTACAAAGCCTTATAAGGCGCCATTTTTAGACTCGATTGATAACTATTGTTGTAGGAGAACTCGACCAGCGGTAAGTACTTTTCCCAATTGCCTTGAAACTCAAGAACACAACACCGCAACATGTCTTCGAGAATCTGAACCACTCTTTCTGATTGACCGTCGGTCTGTGGGTGGAAAGCTGTGCTAAAATTCAATTTTGTCCCCAAAGCCTTTTGTAACTTCTTCCAAAATCGAGATGTAAATCTTGGATCTCTATCCGAAATAATTGACAAGGGCATTCCATGAAGTCTCACAATTTCAAAAACATACAAATCGACCAATTTCTGAAGTGAGTAATCCGTACGAACCAGTATAAAATGAGCCAACTTTGTTAGTCTATCGACCACAACGCATACGATGCCTTTATTCTTTGGCGTCAACTGGTAATCCGGACACAAAATTAAGATGGTCAGGCCCATTCATTGTTCAAACTGTCTTCCTATATGGCACAGTCGAGGTAACTCATCAAACGACGGCACTTTCAAGGTAAACGGTCATCAGCTTAAACATTATAAAAGTGAGGATTTTAAGAATAACAAGGAGGAGCTTCAGCTCCACAAATCCTCGTAATGACACACGCAAGCAGAGTCGAGCTTAGACTCTAAATAAACACTTCTCGGGAGGTAACCCGAGCACTGAATGTAGGATTTTCAAACCACACGGGCACCAACACGGGCTACCAAAGACCGTGTGACATCATGAACAGAGACACGGGCTGCGACACCAAGCCACGGCCGTGCGATATGGCCGTGGCCAAGCCTGACAAATCGATACGGGCGTGCAACATGCCCGTGTCCTAAAATCGTGGCCAAACCTGCTAATTCAACATGGGCGTACGACATGCCCGAGCCTCAAGACCGTGGTCGAACCTGCTATTTCATACACGGGCGTGCAACCTCTAACACGGCCGTGGGAGAAGCGAACATCGAAGGACACGGCCGTGCGACACGGCCGTGTGCCCCAACACGCCCTAGGAACATGAGCGTGTGATACGAATTTGGCGCGCCAAAATCCCCAACTTTTGAACCACACGGGCTAACCCCGAGTCACAAGGGCGTGTGCCATACCCGTGTGACCCAAAATCCTATATAAACAGCCCACTATTCACCTTCTTCCTCACCTAAACCCTAAAAACCTCTCAACCCAACTCCCATATCCACCATTCCTAGCATCGTCGCTGGCTTCAACAGCACCTCCACACCGGTGTAACCTCGCCACGACCGTGTTTCACCCCATAACCACCCATTCGGTTCCCCTTTTCTCACTTTTTCTCTTTATTTTTTATATCTTTTATCTATTTATTTGTTTATTATCTCATTTATTTAGTTATTTTCTTTATTGTTTATAGAAGATTCATTCATTTAGCATGATCATTCTAGAAAAGATTCATTATGCCATGTAAACTCTCCTTTGGCTACCACCTTTACTTATTTAGAGTAGTTGTCACTTAGTATAAAATGATATCCATACCTCCATCATTTGATACCTTGCTTAGAATGAATTGATTATATTAGTTAGGTTAGTGAAAACTAACATTTCAATACAATATATTTTTGTTTTGTTTAAAATTGTCGTTTAGCCTATTACCTTATTCTTTTTAGGAATGATAGGTATCAATCTTATTATCTTTTTATTTAGTGTACAATGTTGTCTTCTCGCGGAAAGAAAGCTACCGCCCCTACCTCTAAAAAGCGTAAGGGACACGGTGGTTCCTCTTCTAGACCCACTACTGAAGTCCGACTCCCATTCCTCCAATTCCTGCAGAACTCCCAAGAGGAGTTATTTCAGATATTACGGGCATGACCTCTCGGAGTCAGAAGGTGCATCGACTGGGCCACACTAGAGCTGGTCCAGCTAGTTGACGAGGTTCGGGCCTTATTAACAACGGACCCATGGGAGCAGTTCTTTCAGATCGTGGAGCCTACCTATCTCGAACTCACCATCGAGTTCTGCTCCACATTTCACCTTCAAACAGTGATGAGTTGTAACAGCCTGAAATAGGGCTTAGTCGGAATAGTGGTTTCGTAACCACAAATTCGAAGTGTAAAAATTTGAATTTTGTGACTTTTTGATAATATCTGATTTATTGATATTTGATGTGAAAATATTGTTTGAAAATTTTATTGATTTAGTGTCCAATTTTATGTTTGGGACTAAATTGCATTAGTTACAAAATGTGATGTATAGAGTTTAAATACCCAATTGAAATGGGGGTTTGAATTAGAGGTCTTTATGTTGCAATTAGACCATCAAATAGTGCCATGGACATAAAAGGGCATTTCTAGAAATGTTGTATAGTTATAGCATGAAGGGCAATTTGGTTATTTGGGTGTTTTTAGTCATAAAAGACAAATTTTAACCCAAAAATCTGCTCATCCTCTTCTCCATGCTGCCGATTCTTCTTCTTCACCATAGCTAGGGATTGCTTTGCTTTTCATGCTCATTTGTAAGTGCAATCTTGCCCCGTTTTCGATTATTTTCGTATCTTTGTGTTTCCCTAAGCTTATATTTCATGATTCTACCATTATTTTCAAGAGATTTTGGAGTTTAAAAATATACCCATTTATGTTAAGTGTGTACTTGGTTGGTTAATAGTAGAAAATGAAAGCTAAAGATGTTATATGCATGTTTTTGAGATTGAAATTGGAAGAAATTGTGTAAAAAGAGATTAATTTGCAAAGTTTACAAATCATGCCTAATTGTGTTAAATATTGATGAATTGAGTGTCATAAGTGTGAAAATGGGTTAAATAAGCTCATGGAATAAAGAAAATGAGATTTTGAGTCCAGGGGACTAATTTGTAATTTTTGAAAAGTTAAGGGGTAAATTTGGAAATTTCCCCCAAATATGAATTGTGTCCGTAAATGAGTAATTATTGATAAATTGTACTCTGTTTGTTAATCTAGACCAAGAAAGGTGTAATAAGTCCAAGAACGGGGAAAAAGAGAAATTTTCGACTAAATCTCGAGATTTAATTCGTTGATGATTCAGGTAAGTTTATATGTAAATAAAGCACTTGTGTTTAAATAAATTTATGTATTGTTAAGTTATTATATACGTGATATTTATTGATCTGAAAATGAGAAAGTATATTTGGTTTTGAACCGAGAGTGTGATAGAAAAGATTTACCTATTTGGAAATGAAATTTAGAAAAATAATGGTATATGAATTGAATTGAATATGATCGAGATTTAATTGTTGAATATGTTATTTATATATATGTGGAAATGTATGACTTTGTGAATTGGAAGCAATTTATGTTTGAAATGAGAAAGATGTGATAAATGTGACCAAAGTGTTAATTGACAAGTGAATTTAAAGTAGAAGTGAAATTACTAAGTGATTTTAATACCCTATTAACTAGTCGGGCTTAGTGGATATAGTTGGCATGCCATAGGATTGGAAGTGTTCAGGGATTCTTCGACCTCGAGTCGATAAGGCACTAGGTGTGCCATAGATTTACTTCGGATAGTTTCGATGAGGCTTTGGTAGCCACATTGCTTCGGCTTGGCCGATGAGGTACTTGGTGTGCCATAGATCTGATTTACTTCGAACTATCCGATGAGGCGTTGGTCGCCACTCTGGTGTGTTTGGTTGGATCCGTGTATCCACCTTGGTCCGAGTCATGTTAATAGGGGTAAATAGAAGAAATGAGGAAATTGAATGAATTTTGGTTAAATAAGTAAATAAATGAAATGAAAAAGTGTTATTGAATATATAAGTAAAATCCCGTTGGACCTTAGGAATACTTTAGTGATCCGTGGTAGCTTCGGCTACATTTCAGTGGTAGCTTCGGCTACATTTTAGTGGTAGCTTCGGCTACATATCAGTGGTAGCTTCGGCTACAATTCAGTGTGGCACTTATGTGCAAGTTTCTGTGTATCCTTTAGTATTCCAAATGGTTCAACGGGCAAATTGATGAATAAATAAGATGAGAAAGCATGTGATTAAATGTGCAATTGAGCTCAAGCATATATGTGAAACTTTATTGGATGGGTTTTATTACGTGATAAATGAGTGCAGGTATATATATGTGTGTATGTTGCGAACAATATGCTCTTGCTCAATGTAAGATCGAATTTTTGGTAAGGATGATTTGGAGTAAGTGCTATTATTAATATTTGTAAATATTTGATAATAAGTATATATTGAAATGGTAGGCTATGGACATGTTAAGTGTTATATTAGTGTAAATGAAAATATTACAAAGAAAACATGAAAGAGTAAAATTAGCTATAAGGCAGTTTTGAGCAACAGCAGACATGTGACTTTGAAAAATCATTAAAAATTGTGTAAATTGAATTAGAAGCTGAATGATATATGTAATTAAAGATTATTGAGTCTATTTTCACATGAAAGAAATTGTGTAAATGTAAGATTTACAGAATAGGATATTTAAAGTTTTTGTTACAGGGTCAGAACGAACTTCGAAATCCCCTGTTCCAACTTTGGAAAATCACTAAAAATTGTATAAAAATGATTATGGAGTGTAATTTATATGTATGAACTCCATGGTGAATCTAGTTTCAAAAGAAATAAACATGAACCTTATCCGAGTTCTTCACAATGAGATAACTGATTTTTAGTAGAGAAAGGTCAGAACTGTTAAGTGGAGTAACAGGGGAATCTTTAATAAATAAACTGTACTAATTGGATAGACCAAAAATTATGAAAACTTTATGGTAATAAGATATATGAGCCTAGTTTTAGGAAAAATTTATAGAACTTAATTCGGAGCTCTGTAGCTCAAGAAATAAATAATTAAGTGACAGTGACTCCAAAAGACAGCTCAATGGGAACATAGATAAAAAGTGTAATTAAGCAAAATGGTGATTATATCCCTTTGAAAACAAAATTTTAAGAATTAATTCAAATGAGTTATTACTTGTTTATTATTATTTGCATATAAATTTACTAAGCTTTGAAGCTTACTCCCCTTTCTTTCCATCTCTTTAGGGTTGAATGTTAGCTCAGGTTGGAGATCGTTGGAGATGTCATCACACTGTCATGCTATTATGGGAGGTAAAGATAATAATAAATTTCGTAAGTCTATGGCATGTATAGGGATTTGGTGTTTTGTGTAATTATCAATTGTTTTAGCCATGAGATATAGTTCTCTTTGATTAATGGATTGTAGATTGAATTGGTTGAGTTTTGTATTAGTTTGAAATTGTGTTTTAGTGTTTCAGAGAGGCTAAGGCTTGGTATATAGCCTCACACGGCCTGGCCGTGCTAAAAGTCACACGGGCGTGTGTGATAATGCTTTTTCATGAAAAATTTTCTAAGTCACGACTTGTTGGGATTCGAATCCTAACCATCCGAGATGTATGTTTTTAATCCGAAAATATCTTATAAGAACGTTTATGTGATAATTGACATGAAATTTCTTAATTGTTGCCGAATAAATTCTGTAAAAGGTCCGTTAAGTCCGGTAACGCTCTGTACTTGATTCCGGTGACGGTCTCGGGTATAGGGTCTTACATGAGCCAACACGATGGTCTAGGGACGATCCAATTTCGTTTAGGAGGCCTCGTTCATCATCTCAGTGTACCGAAATTCGGTACAGCTCTAGGCCTCTACAGTGAGCAGTTCGTGGAGGAAGAAGACCTTTCTGAGCTCCACCGCCACATCCATGTCTCTCCAGTCAACTGATGGCGCGCCCTAGTCCCTGGCCAGCCCACATACGACCCTAGTCATTCCAAAGCGACCAATCTCGCCCCATCTCTGAGGTACATATATGCCCTCCTCGTACACACACTGACAGGCAGACACGAGAGTACTGGTGTCGTCAACACCCACGACGCCTACTTTTTATAAAGCATGGTGCATATTCATGTGATCGATCTTGCCTACTTCATTATCCATACCATCCAACACCAGACGGAGCGACACCGAAGGAGCGTAATCTCCATGGGCCCATACATCACTCGACTAGCATGCCACTTCGGCCTACTCAACACCGAGGCCCAAACATCCTCCTACACTCTAGTTGCCCAGATGTCCCCACAGGGCATCCAGAGCATGCTCCACATGAGGATGATTCAGTGCCAACCTGGGACCGATCCTCCATAATACCTTCTAGTCCAGGATGCTGAGTAGAAGGACCTCGAGGACATTACTGATAATGTTCCACCACCGGAGGAGGCACCGACTGAACCACCACCCCCTCGCCGCCCAGTTCATGCGGCAGCTCCATATGCTGACATATCCGAGCGCCTCACACGATTTAAGTAGCAGTGCTTTCAACGCTTCGATCACATGAAAGCTACTCTGTAGCAGATATGCCAGCACATGCACATCTCATTGCCGCCCTCACCTCGCGGACCATCTGAGGATTAGAACTTTCTATTCCTCTTATCTTCTTTTTTATTTTCCATTTTATTTTATTTTATCTTTTTCATTATTTGAATTTTCATATTGTTAGAACATAGTTTACTTTATTTCAACTTTTTTCATATCGGTTACTTCCCAACAAACACATTCTGATAATCCAAATTCCCCAAAATTGATAAATGCTTTTGCAATTTCAAAGGAGCTCTACAGCTCAAATCCAAAATCTAATGGGAACCTTTTCCACCTAATATCGACAAACATACCCTCTCGGCATAGCAGCTGTGGACAAACAACCGCTACCACCACCGGAGTATTCACCTCCACCTTTCCTTTGTCCCAGACACTCTACGACCACCTCTACCTCACAGAATTCATCCAAATCAGGGAGTTTCACTTCTCTCCCTATCTTATGATTTTATGCTTCTATTGCTACTAATGTATCTTTGTACATTGAGGGCAATGTACATCTTAAGTGTGGGGGGAAACTTACTTTCAGTCATTGCATTCTCTTTGAAACCCCTGAAAATTTTTGCAACTAACTTTTTGCATTGTTCTCAAAATTTCGAATTCTCACTTTTACTTTTTGCATTAGTCTCAATCTCCTATTAGGAATTAATTTTAATTGATTTATGATTTTTATTGATATGTTGAGAATTAAGACATAGGTACTTATGCTTTGATTATTCAAACTTTAAGACATTAGGGAATCAAGCATGATAAGTTGAAATTTTTGAGAATTTAAATTTTTTCTAGGTTATTTTCTCTAATTTTAAGTGTTATCTTGGGATTTGAAATTCGTAGACATCAAAAGCCATAATTCTGGTGAGATTTTTGAGCCTTTTGAGCATACATCCTTTCGTGCTCACTTTTATTGTTGCTTTGAGTGAGTCAATACTGATTTGTTATTCTAGAACTTGCTTCGATTATACATGTCGAGGCCACATCATTGATTTGATATACCGAAATGATAAAGGCACCTAGGTATAACCCACTTACTCCATAAAAGCCTACCTTCATAAATTAACCCCTAGTGAACCCTATTGAGCCTAACAAACCATTCTTTGGCTTACCTCTAATAATAACTCATAACCTATTTTTTGTTGAAGTCCATTCAATTACTTTGATCCCTATTTTTTGTCGAGATTTGAGTTGAATTATTATCTAGCTTTGTTCTCTTTCTCAGTTGTAAAGTTGTAAATGTTCAATATATTGTATTTGATTTGTTCTAAAAAAAATTGTATATACAGTTAATTCTATTGTAATTCAGCTATAGTTCAATATTTTTGCATATTTCTATTATAAGCTACCTAATCCAAAATGATGTCATCATAAGGCTTAGCTCTAGGAATATGTTCAAGTGATAGAGATTTTTCTAGCTAGAGGATTTTTCAATTCAATCTTGATTCTAACCCTCTTTTTCAGCTTGTGACAACACCCCTAACCAAAGCCCCATTACAACCATTGAAAGACCTTTTGATCGATGTGTCATATTAATCTATAGTGGTGGAGATTTGATTTTCTTGCAAGCTTATGGTAATAACTTTTCAGGTTGACTAAAGAGTGCTTAATTTTTGAACCCTAAACACTTTGAGTGGATAGAATGAATCTTTAGTGAGGATGTCAAATCTTGTTGATTTTTATTGAAAGGTAATTACTTAGGAGAAGGAAGAAAACCTATGTTTCTGTGATAAAATTCTCAACTTAGAGTGTTTAAAACGTTAAGGTTCTTCTGGTTGAATTTTGATTGTATGATTACTTGTGGATTAGTTTGAAACATTATTGATAAGGATTATAAGTTGAGAAGAATGATTCTTAACTGTGAGTTAAGATTTTGCTTGAGGACAAGCAAAGGCTTAAGTGTAGGGGTATTTGATAAGCGATAAATTATACATATTTTTACCCCATGCTTAACCCAATTTCTGGATGAATTACCCCTTGATTTGTGTAAATTGATGCTCTTAAACCTTTAATTTCATGTTTTATACTTAGGTGAGCTTAGGGAAGAGAAAAGAGCAAAGAACAGGCCAAAAAGGGGCAAATTAGGCCTAATTCAATAATCAACACGGCCTGGGAGTTTGCCACATGGGCGTGTCATAAGGCCGTGCCATCTTAAACAAGAACACGGCCAAACCCCGATTCACACTGCCAGACCAAACGACTGTGCCACTTTAATAGGCCTGAACACGGCCCATTGTCGAAGTCACACGGGCGTGGCACACAGGCGTGTCCCTGTCGTGAGGAAGTTCAATTTCACTCAGAAAATGCTACTTAGGGGCTAAGAAAGGCATTCCAAAACTTTATATAAAGACCTTAGGAGGCAACTACAAAGGTGTGCTTTATTCCCGCCAACACAGAGAGTAGAAGCAAGGAAGTACTATAAAGGAAGCCGACTGATCCATCTCAGAAGACGAATTCTCCCTCAAGACTGAAGATCTCCTTTCAATTACCTCTAGGGGTTTTAGGGTTCTTTATGTTTTGTTATTATTATTCTTCTGAGATGTTTTCTTTTATAATTATGAACTAAATCCCTCAAATACTTGAGGGGGATGAAACCTAAGACAGATCTTGTTATTATTTTCTCTTGAATTATATGATAAATATTTGATTTGTTCTTAATTGTGTTTTTAACCCTTAAATTGATATTTCCGGGATATTGATTTAAGTCGAATGTGCTTATGTAGAGGAGCAAAAGTCCCTGCATAGTAGTAGATCCAACATAATTAAGCGGAGTTGATCGAAATCCTAGAGATAGGATGACAAAAATCAGCTGGATCAATGTCAAACCTAATAATGGAGTCCATAGATCGAGTTAATGCAACACTAGGGGTTTTAATTAGAAAGAGATTTCAATTAATCAACCTAGGGTTAGTTGTTTTTAGTCTCGAGAGAGATATTAACATAAGTTAGGGATTTCTACAGATCAAGTCAAGTGAATAAATCGTCTAGTTCAAGAGTTGATAACAAGTGAGGTCTCGGTGGATTCTCCCTTAAGTATTGTCCAAATCAATCAGTTTTCCTAAGATTTTTTCCCCAATTCACTTTTTGTGCATTCTTAGCTTAGTCTAATAATTAGTTTAGTCTAATAAAAATCCTCTTTTATTTCTAGTATAAATAATAGAAAGAAAGTTAGTACTAGTACTTTTGGTTCCTTTGGGTACGATATATCGGTCTTGCCATAACTATACTACTGTTCGATAGGTGCGCTAGCCTTAAATTGTGATAATAGTTAGTTTCTGATGTGATCATTTGTTATAAATTTTATTACTTTATATCACGCATATCAGGTACACAGACCCTATCTCGTAACATCAAACAATTGTCAGTACCAATTTGAAAGTCTAATTGAACACTCGTCTTACACTGAGTCATCTTGGCTTGCAAATCTTTATCACTTTTCTGAGCTTTGAAAATCTCTTGCAGGAATGTTGGTCTGGCTCTCAACTCTGCTAGGATCGAACCGTCATCAGTTACAGACAACTGAGTATTCATGGCCCTCAAGGTGAACAATAATTTCCTACTCAATGCGTCAGCGACTACATTCACCTTCCAAGTGTGATAGTCGATTATCAACTCATAATCCTTTATCAACTCCAACCATTTTTGTTGCTGTAAGTTCAACTCTTTTTGTGTCATCAAGTACTTTATACTTTTATTGTCAATGAAAATTCGATATTTCTCGCTATACAAGTGGTGTCTCCAAATTTTCCATACGAATACGATGGCGGCTAGCTCTAAGTCATATGTTGGATAGTTCCTCTCGTATGGCTTTAGCTGTCTCGAGGCATAGGCTATTACCTTGCCCTCTGGTATGAGCACACATCCTAATCCATTCAAGGAGGCATCACTATACACCACGAATTCTTTTCTCGGTTCCGGTTGTACCAAAACTGGGGCTTCAGTCAACAAAGCTTTGAGTTTCTTAAAACTCTGTTGGCACTTTTCTGTCCATTCAAACTTGACGTCCTTCTGTAGTAGTCTCATCATTGGAGTAGCAATCATAGAGAACCCTTTAACGAACTGTCTGTAATAGCTCGCTAAGCCCAAAATGCTCCTAATCTCTGACACATTTTTCAGCGGTTTCCACTCAACAATAGCTGAGATCTTACTTGGATTGACTCTAATCCCGTCACCTAACACTATGTGTCCCAAAAATCTGACCTCTCATAACCAAAATTCACTTTTACTAAACTTGGCGTACAACTGCTTATCTCTCAAAGTTTACAAGACAGTCCTCAAATGCTCCACACGCTCACTCTTGTCACGAGAATAAATGAGTATATCATCAATAAAAATGATGACGAACTTGTCCAAATAGGGTCAGAAAATACGGTTTATTAAATCTATAAATACCGCAAGGGCATTCGTTAAGCCAAAGGGCATGACGAGGAACCCATAATGGCCATACCTTGATCGAAATGTAGTTTTCAGTACATCTTGCTCCTTAACACTAAGCTAGTAAAAACCAGACCTCAGGGTACTTATTTTTCACTATAACTTTGTTGAGCTAACGATAGTCTATGCATAATCTCATCGAACCATCCTTTTTCTTCACAAGCAATACCATTGCATCCCACGGGGAATAGCTCGGTCTATTAAAACCTTTATTCGTTAGCTCTTGTAACTGTATTTTCAACTCTTTTAACTCTGTCGGAGCCATCCAAACTCAACTTCCTTAGTTGGAGGCAGTCCAGACAATTCTTCCAGAAACACATCCGGATACTCACATACCACTGGCACTGACTCAATCTTTACTTTTAACACTTAGGTATTCAATACAAAGGCGAGATACAACTCATACCCTTTTCTCATGTACCTCCGAGTTGTCATAAAAGACATCACTACCAGTAAGCTATCCGATTCACCTAACTCAACCCAAAGAACATCCAATTCACCTGACTCAACCCATACCGAGGATTATGTCAAATTCATCAAACGATAATAGCATTAGCCTAGCCGGAAAACAATAACCTCTAATTATTAAGGGACAATCCCTACACACTTGGTCAACTAGCACATGCTTGCCTAGTGGGTTTGGCACTTTTACTACGAATTCGGTAGACTCAACTATCATATTCACGCTAGGTACCAATTTCATGCACATATAGGAATGGTAGACCCCGGATCAATCAATGCAACAATAGGTATATCATAGAGAGAAAAGGTACCCATAATCACATCGGGAGACACAGCCTCTTCGCAAGCGCGAATAGCATAAGTTCTTGTAGGCGCGAATAGTATAGGTCCTTGCAGGGGCTCTGCCCTCAGACCTCACTGCGGAATCTCTAGGCGCACCTCTGCTACTAGCCCCGCTTCCCGGGTTCTTCTGTGGTCTACCCCTCGAAGCAGTATTTCTCGCTCTCCCATCTTGCTTCTTGTCTTTCTTACCCATCTCAGGACAATTTCAGATGAAGTGGTCTAGTGAACCGCACTTGAAACAACCTCAATCATTTTCTCGACACTTACTGAAGTGTCGTCTACCACACTGTGAATGCTTTGGTCTATTCGGTCATGCACTACCAACACTTGCGATAGAAGTGGTCTGAGCTTTAGACGCCGTGTACTGTTTATTCTTATTTCTGCTCAAAAATCCCATCGAGGCACTTTCTAAATCTCTTAAATGAGGACTGATGTGATTTCCCCATCTATCTTTTCCTTTAGTCACAGGACTCAATATTGACTCTTCTTTTCTCTTTGGCCAACTCTTCGGCCTTGTACGCTCTCTCAACGAGCACCACGAATTCACTTAACTCTAGAATACCAAGCAACAATCGGATGTCTTCATTCAAAGTGTCTTCGAACCTCTTACACATTATGGCTTCAATAGATACGCACTCATGCGCATATTTGCTGAGCCTTACAAACTCATGCTCATATTATGTCACTGTCATTTGGCCTTGCTTTAGTTCAAGAAACTCTTTCCTTTTCTGCTGTACAAACCTCTGACTAATATACTTTTTAGGAACTCCTCTTGAAAGAATTCCCAACTTACTTTCTCTCTCTCAGTACAATTGATGCGAGAGTATTCCACCACTAGTAGGCCGAATATCTCAAAAGTGACACTACACATTTCATGCGCTCTTCAAGCATGCATGATAGTTCATCAAATACCCTCATGGTATTCTCTAGCCAGAACTCTGCCCTCTCCAGATCGTCGTCTATATTCGCCCGAAATTCCTCGGCCCCTTGCTTTCTAATTCTGTCTATTGGAGGTTCTCTCTCCTAATCATTTCTGCTCTTTAGGGAGAAATAGGGGTAGGCTGAGGAATCGGAGGGGGTAGGGTGGTGGAGTATTTGGATTTGCACAAATAAACTCCGAGTACCAAGCATTTATCATGTAGAGCTAAGCTTCTCTAGCCCCTCTGCCCTGACTCATTGTCACGGGCACGCTATCAACTGGCGCGATCCCTTCAGCAGGAGCCAGTGCATTACTTTCCACGTCATCCGCCATTGCTTCGTCGGGATCTATTTACTATATGAAAATACAATTTATATTCGTCAAGAGTCGTCACACTATCATATTATAACTATCGCAAGAATAACTAGAATCATACACAAGCTAGGTTAGTCCTAGAATCGACTAAACCATAGCTCTGATACCACTAAATGTAACACCCTTTACTTGTACCCGACGTCGGGACAGGATATGAGGCGTTGCCTAGCACTTATGCAACTGAACAGTCCCGGATCAATAAACTTTGTTCTAATTTAAGACTTTTCAAACTTTATCTTACAGTCCCTAAAATAGGCCCACGAGGCAAAACACACATTGAAGGTAGTTCGGGACTACATTGGAAAACTTTGAAACACTTCGAAGATTTTTCATCAAAACAGGGCACACGCCCATGTAGAGGGGCGACATGCCAGTGTGATCCCATAACATGGCCATGTTGAAAGCCCGTGTGGCTCACACAGTCTAAGCATTTAGGGACACGCCCATGCCCCATGCCCGTGTAGATTTAATTTTTAACATCGAACCAACAGGGGTTTTCACACAGCCTGACACACGCCCGTTTCCCTAGTCCGGGTCCCTTACACGGCCATAACACGCTCGTGTCTTATCCTGCATGTGAAAACATTGACATTCTGTTTCTGACGTTAGCAATAATTTAAGGTCACATGGCCAAGGCACACGTCCGTGTGCTAGGCCATGTCTGCCCCACAGTTGAGACACACGGCCATGTCTCAGCTCGTGTGGTTACTACTAAGCATTTAATTTATCCAACTTAAGGTGTAGGGGACACACGGCCTAACCATATGCCCATGGGGCAGACCGTGTGTCACACACGACCTAGATACACGCCCGTGTGTCTACTCGTGTAGACAAATATAAGGCTATCTACTAAGCCTTTTGCCACCTAAATCATAATCAAACACATATCAATCTTCCCAATACCTAACATGGCATAAATACACAACCAATCAATCACAATTAGAAATTAACACATCAACACATCAACACCCAGAAAATCCTTTATCGTTCTGATGTCCTTAATGGTAGAGTCCCCAGAATCAGAATTACTTACATAGGCTAAGAATGCCTCACAACCCTTATGAACCAACTTCTCCACCACTAACGCAGAGATTACATTAGATAAATAATTTCGGCGTTCTCTTATCACGACTACCTTGTTATCCTCCTCAGTTCTCAATACGACCCTCTTAGTCGCACAGTCCAAACTGACATGGTGCTTCACCAACCAGTCAATCCCCAAAATCAAATTGAACTCCCTAAATCGACACTCCATTAGATCAGCCAGAAAGATTGCCCATCGAACTTCTAAAGCGACATCTCTAAACAACTTGTTAACATGTGTAGACTGTCCCAACGGACTCGGTACAGTCACCTCGTGATCTCGTGATGATGAAGTAATATAATCCATCGTACCTGGAAACTAACTATTATCACAATAAAATGCAAGCGCACCTATCGAATAGTAGTATAGCTAGTGGTAAAATTGGAATATCGAATACAAGGAACTAAAAGTACTAGTAATGACTTCCTTCTTATTATCTAGCCTAAGAAATAAAATGGGTTTGGTTGTAAACTATGTTAAACTAAACTTAAAGAAACTACAAAGAGTAAATTGGAAAATTACTTTTGGGAAAACTGATTGATGTGGACAATACCTAAGGAAGAATCCATCTAGACTTCACTTGTTATCTAACTCTGAACTAGACAATTTCTTCATTTGACTTGATCTGTAGAGATCCCTAAATTATGTTAATACCTCCGTCGAGGATAAGAACAACTAATCCTAGGTTGATTAATTGAAATCTCCTTCTAATTAAAACCCCTTGTCTTGCATTAACTTGATCTATGGCTCCCCATATTAGATTTGACTCTAATCCGATAGATTTTTGTCGTCCTATGTCTAGGATTGCGATCAACTCTGCTTAATTGTGTTGGACCTACTCCTATACAGGGACTTTTGTTCCTCTGTATAAGCACATTCGACTTAAATTAATATCCTGAAAATATCAATTAAAGAGTTAAAAACACAATTAAGAACAAATCAAATATTTATCATATAGTTTAGATAACAATAACAAGATTCATTTTAGGTTTCATCCCCCTTAGATATTTGGGGTTTTAGTTCATAATTATAAAAAGAAACATCTCAAAATAAATGAAATAACAAAACATAAGAAAACCCAAAATTCCTAAAAGGATAGAAGGGAGATCCTTTTTCTTGATGTAGATCTTGGCTTCTGAGATGGATCAATCGACTTTCCTTCGAGTAATTCCCTACCTTTAACTCCCCGTCTTGGCGGGAATAATGTACACCCTTGTAGGTGCCTCCTAGGGTCTTTGTATAGAGTTTAGAATGTCTTTCTTAGCCCCTAAGTAGCCTTTTCTGAGTGAAATTAAACTTCATCACGACAGGGACACGCCCGTGTGCCATGCCCGTGTGAATTGATGTAGAGGCCTTGCTCGAGCCTGTTAGAGTGGCACGACCATGTGACACACCCGTGTGACGAACTTCCAGGCCGTGTTGATTATTGATTTGGGCCTAATTTGTCCGTTTTGGCCTGTTCCTTGCTCTTTTCTCTTCCTTATGCTATTCTAAGTATAAAACATGAAATTAAAGGATTAGGAGCATTAAATTCCACAAATCAATGAATAATTCATCCATAAATGTGCTAAGCATGAAGTAAAAACATGTGTAATTTACGGTTTATCAAATATCCCCACACTTAAGCCTTTGCTTATCCTCAAGCAAAATCTCAATTCACAATTAAAAATCATCCCTCTCAACTTATAATCCTTATCAATAAAGTTTCAAACTAATTCACAAGTAATTATATATTGAAAATTCAACCGAAAGAACATTAAAGTTTCAAACACTCTAAGTTGAGAACCTTATCACAGAAACATAGGTCTTCTCCTTTCTTCTAGGTAATTACCTTGAACTCAAAATCAACAAGAGTTGACATCCTTACTAAAGATTCACTCTATCCACTCGAAGTGTTTAGGGTTTAAAAATTAAGCACTCATTAGTCAACCTCAAAAGTTATTACCATAAGCTTGCAGGAAAATCAAATCTCCACCACTATATATTAACATGATACATCGATCAAAAGGTCTTTCAAGGGTTGTAACGTGGCCTTGGTTAGGGGTGTGGTCACAAGCTGAAAAAGATGGTTAGAATCGATATTGAATTGAAAAATCATCTAACTAGAAAAATCTTTGTCACTGAAACACATTCCTAGAATAAAGCTCTTTTGGATGACATCGTTTAAGAACAAGAGCTCAAAAATTACATGGAAATATGCAAAATATTGAATTACAACTGGAATATATATAGGTCTTTTTTGAGGTACAAATTAACAACAAATTGAATATTTATAAACTTTACAAACTGAAAAGGAGAACAAAGTTAGATAATTATTCAACTCAAATCTCGAAAAAAATAGGGATCAAAATAATTGAAGGGAATTCAACAAAAAATGGGTTATAGGTTAATATTGAAGGTAAGTTAATGAATAGTTTGTTAGGCTCAATGGGGTTCACTAGGGGTTAATTTATGGAGGTAGGCTTTTATGGAGTAAGTAGGTTAAATCCTAAGTGCCTTTATCATTTCGGTATATCAAATCAATGATGTGGTTTTGACATGTATAATCGAAGCAAGTTCTAGAATAATAATCAGTTTTGACTCATTCAAAGCAACAATAAAAGTGAGCACGAAAGGATGTATGCTGAAAAGGCTAAAAAATCTCACCAAAATTATGGCTTTTGATGTTAATCCTACGAATTTCAAATTTCAAGATAACACTTAAAATTGGGGGAAAACAACCTAGAAAAATTGTAAATTCTTAGAAATTTCAACTTATCATGCTTGATTCTCTAATGTCTTAAAGTTTGAATAATCTAAGCATAAGTACTTATGTCTTAATTCTCAACATATCAATAAAAATCATAAATCAATTAGAATTCATTTTAATAGGGGATCGAGACTAAAGTAGAGAGTGAAAGTGAGAATTCGAAATTTGAGAACAATGCAACAAGTTAGTGGCAAAAATTTTCAGGGGTTCAAAGATAATACAAAGAATGAAAGTGAATCCCCCCCACACTTAATATGTACATTACCCTCAATGTACAAAGATACATTAATAGCAATAGAAGCATAAAATCATAAGATAGGGAGAGAAGTGAAACTCCCTAAATATTGGATGAATTCTTTAGGCTGGGTGTGAAGATTTGTAGAGAGGGGTGTTTATCCATAATTTTCATGCCAAAAGGATATAATGCTCGGGGTCGTGGTGGCTGTGGTAGTGGTGGCTATGGTCGTGGTCGTGTAGGAGCCAGCAGTCATGGCAGGGTTTTCCCATTAGATATGGATTTGAGCTGTAAGGCTCTTTTGAAATTGCGATAGCATTTATCACTTTTAGTGAATTTGGATTAGCACAGTATACTCGTTAGGAAATAGCTAATATAAAATAATTGAAATAAAATAAGCTAAGTTCTGAAAATACTAAAATTCAAATAATGAAAAAGATAAGATAAAAGAAGCATATCTGCTAAAAAGTAGCGTCAATATGGTCGAAGCGTTGGAAACACTGCTGCTCGAATCGTGTAAGACGCTTGGATATGTCAGCATAGGAAGCTACTACATAAACTGGGCGGTGAATGGGCGGTGGCTCAGCTGATGCCTCCTCCTGTGGTGGGACATCATCAGGAATGCTTGCTGGGTCCTCCTGCTCGGTCTCGTGTCGGCGTTGAATCATCCTCATGTGAAGCATGCTCTAGATGCCCTGTGGGGATATTTGGCCAACGAGAGTATAGGAGGATGTTTGGGCCTCTGTGTTGAGGAGGCCAAAGTAGCGAGCCAGGTGGGTCACGTACGGGCCCATCGAGATTACACCCCTTCGGTGCCACTCTGTCTGGTGCTGAATGGCATGGGCGATAAAGTATGCAAGATCGAGCACATGCCCGTGTGACATGCTCCGCAAAAAAATAGGCGTCGTGTGTGTTAACGACGTCGGTGCTCTCTCGCCTACCTGTCAATTTATATGCGAGTATGGTATGAAGGTACCTCAGAGATGGGGCGAGAGCCGTCGCCTTAGAGCGGCTGAGATTGTAAGTGGCCGGAACAGGGACCAGGGCCTGCCAACATTTAGATGGTGAGAAGTGGCTGTGGCGGTGAAGATTTGAAAGGTTCTCCTCCTCCAAAAATTGCTCAGTTTATAGGCCCAGTGCTGTACCAAACTTCAGTACACTGAGTTGTCGAACCAGGACCCCTAGACGGAATTAGATCATCCCTTGATCGTCATGTCGAGTCATGACCGTCCGGAGATGAAATGTGGAGCAGAATTTTAGGGTGAGCTCGAGATAGGTGGGCTCAACAATTTGGAAGAATTGATCCAATGGATCCGTTAAGGCCCGTACCGCGTCAACTAATTGGACTTGTTCTAAAGCGGTCCAATCGATGCATCTTCCCACTCCGAATGGTCTCGCCTGTAGGATTTGAAAGAGTTCCTCTTGGGAACTTTGTGGAAATTGAAGGGAATGATGTCAAATTTCAGTGGTGGGCCTGAAAGAGGTACCACTGAGTCCCTTCCGCTTTTTGGAAGCTGGGACAGTAGCTTTCTTCCCTCTAGATGACGACATGATTCTTGAAATTAAAACAAAAAATAAAAATGGGCATGTATTAGTCATAACTAAGTAATAACTGACGATAATCGAGACTAAATTATTCGATCAAGTACTAATACCTATTTCAATGCACAAGTTAATATTAGGAAAGCAATTTGTTATTTGATTTATCTAAGTATAGAATTGAACATAATGTAAGTGTTAAATAGCAAAATGCACTAAGAGCTAATTGCCTAAGATAACTAAAGATGGCAGCAAGAAAATGATTCAAAATGTCATGATATTATCAAAGTCAAAGATCATTAGAAATGCATGGTAGCAACTAATCATTTGAGAAGAAAGAAAACATGAGTCTGAATAAAGCATTAAAAGAAATTAGAAACTAACTAAAATAGAAAAAAAATAAGAGTTAATAACAAAGAAAAGAGAAAAGGAGACCGAGTGGCAGTTGTCGAGAGCAGAGCACAGTCGTGGTGGTGCTTGCATGAGCGTGGAGGTGTGACTTTGGTTGGCGGCAGCGCTAGAGAAGGCTGGTATGGGCTGTGGGTGAAGGAGGGGATTGGGGTTTAAGTGGAGAAGAAGATGAATAGCAAGGGGTTTACATAGGTATTGAGGCACAGAGGCGTGTCACACGCCCGTGTGAATAGTTTTCAGCTCATGTTGTTCGACATTTAGGGATTTTTGTGCGCCTGAGTCGTGACACACGCCTGTGTTCCTTGGGCGGGTTGGGGCACACGGCTGTGTCGCATGGCCATTGCCTTCGATGTTCACTTTTCCCACGCTTGTATAGGGGGTCACACGCCCGTGTATGGTTTGGTAGGTTCGACTACGGGGTGGAGACACGAGAGTGTTGCATGCCAGTGTTAAATTAACAGGATTGAACATGGCCTTGAAACACGGGCGTGTCGGATGCCCGTGTTGATTTTTCAGGATTGGCCACGGCTACCTCGCACGGCCGTGGCTAGTTGTCGTAGCCCGTGTGTTGGGGAAATCTTACCCTACTCATACACGACCGTGTCTTTCCCCATGGTGTTCACACAGCCTTAGGCACACCCGTGGGCCTGGCCGTGTAACATGAAAGACCTGCATTTGAAGGGTTAGTTGATGTACTAAAGAGTTTAAATAACAGAACTTTACAATGTTAGTGCTTGGGTTGCCTCCCGAGAAGCACTTGTTTATAGTCTAAGCTCGACTTTTCTCAAGCTTGTTCGGTCACGGTGGTTTGAAGAGTTGAAACTCTTCTATCCTGCTTTCAATTTCATTATCAACATAAGGTTTGAGTCGAGTATGATGTACCTTGAAAGTGCCGAGTGTTTTGTGTGTTATCTCGACTGTACCATAAGGGAAAATTTTCATTACCGTGAAGGGAGGTATGTCACCTGTATGAAGTTTTACATTCGAAATTCGAGGATCTTCCTCCTCTAAGATGCCTTATCCCCTACCTTAAATTGATTTGGTTTTACCTTAGGGTCATCTTGGTGATGCTCTGGGTTGGTGTGTCATATTATGGGTTTTTGTTTTTGATAGTTCAACCACTCATCTAGTTCCTCAATCTAGAGTATTCTTTTTTCATGAACGTTTCCCTTGGATGGACTCGTCTGTGGTTGGGTTGCCCTTACGTGAAGTGTATCCTGCAAAGAAGGTTGGACGGTGAGATCATTCTTATTACAGAGACTCATAACAATATTTTTGACATCAACAATCTTATTCGAATTTTGGGCTTGTAAAGTAACTTTGTCATCACCTACACGAAGTGTAAGCTCGCCTGTGCCTACATCAATTATGGTTCTAGCAGTTGTTAAAAAGGGTCGCTCTAGAATTAGGGGTACATTGCTATCCTCATCAATGTCTAGAAGAGCAAAGTCGACTGGGAATATAAATTTATCAATTTTGACAAGCACATCTTCAATTATGCCCTTAAGAAATCTAATGGTTTTATCGGCCAATTGGATGCTCATATTAGTTTGTTTAGGTTTCCCAAGACCTAGTTGTTTAAACAATTTATAAGGCATTACATTAATACTAGCCCCTAAATCAGCAAAAGCATTTTTGACATCTAAACTACCAAGTAAACAAGGAATTGTAAAACTCCCTGGATCTTTTAGTTTGTTGGGCAACTTATTCTGTAAAATAGCTGAGCACATTGTATTCAGTTCCACATGAGATGTCTCATCGAGATTTCGTTTATTCGTTAATAGCTCTCGTAAAAACTTAACGGCATTATGCATCTGCGAAAGAGCTTCAATAAATGGTAAGTTAATATGTAATTTCTTTAAGAGTTTAAGGAATTTACCGAATTGCTCATCTGTGCGATCTTTTCTTAACGCATTAGGATATGGGATACGAGACTTATATTCTTTGACAATTGCTTCTTTGGGACTTACCTCATCCTTTCCTTTACTTACCACAGTCTCCTTACCTGGTTCTGGGTTGGTTTTGGCTAACCCTTCCTCATCTATTATATCTACGGCATTAAGTTGCTCCTTAGGGTTAGTCTCAGTGTTGCTTGGTAACCCACCTTGTGGTCTTTCAAAAATTAGCTTAGTGAGCTGACCTATTTGAGTTTCAAGCCCTTGAATGGATGCTTGCTGGTTCTTAAGTGCTGTCTCGGTGTTCTGAAAACGGGTTTCTGACACATCAATAAATTTTGTGAGCATCACTTTAAGGTCTGACTTTTTCTCTTATTAGAACGATGGCTGTTGAAATCCCGGAGGAGGTGGTGGTCTTTGATTTCCTTGATTGCCTTGTCCTCCCCATGAGAAATTGGGGTGGTTCCTCCAACCTGTATTGTAAGTGTTACTATAAGGGTTATATTGAGATCTAAGATTGTTACCTATATAGTTGGCTTGCTCATTTTCCATGCCATATCCATAGATAGAGTACTCAGAATTATACATGTCTCCCAGGTTTGATTTACCTTGCATCACTGGGTGTACCTGCGTAGAACCAACAAAATTATCAATCGTTTTATTAAGAAACTCTACCTGATTAGAAAGCATGGTGACTGCATCAATATTAAAAACTCCGGCAGCTTTCTGTGGCTTTGTTCTCATGACTTGCCACTGATAGTTATTCAGTGACATCTCTTTTATGAACTTGTAAGCTGCTTCTGGTGTTTTGTTGTTGATTGTTCCACCGGCGGCTGCATCAATCATTTGCCTCATCGAAGGTTTCAAACCGTTGTGAAAGTTTTGAACTTGTAACCAAAGAGGTAACCCATGGTGAGGGCACCTTCTCAATAAGTCCTTGTATCTCTCCCAAGCATCGTAAAGTGTTTCTAAATCCATCTACACAAAAGAAGAGATATCATTCCTTAATTTTACCATTTTAGTCGGTGGAAAATATTTGAGCAAAAAGTTTTCGGTCATTTGTTTCCTTGTAGTGATAGACCCTCGTGGTAAAGAATTCAACACTATTTAGCTTTATTCCTAAAAGAGAATAGGAATAGCCGAAGACGAATGGCATCATCAGAAGCACCATTTATTTTAAATGTGTCGCAGAATTTTAAGAAATTGGCTAAACGAGCGTTAGGATCCTCATCCTACAAACCATCAAATTGAACAAACTGTTGTATCATCTGAATAGTGTTAGGTTTCAGTTCAAAATTATTTGCAACAATAGTGGGTCTAATGATACTAGATTCAGTACTGGCCAAATTAGGTTTAGCATAATCATACATAGTACGAGGGATAGGATTCTGCTCAACAAGATTTGCGGCTACTACAGGAGTTAGCTGAATATCGAGATTTGCCTCCATCTCTTCAGCAAGTTCAGGTTCTTCTTCTTGACTTTGTTCTGGATATTGCAAGCTTCTTCTTATCTCTCTGTGAGTTCAACAAACTATAGCTTCTAAATCGTCATCAAACAATAATGGTCCTCCTGGGTTTCTTCTAGTCATAAACTAAAGACACCTAAAAGCAAAAGGTAAAAAGAAAATTAAAAACCTAAAATAAAATAAAATAAAAACCGAAAATAATTTTGCAATAAAAGTAAAAATAGCTAAAGTAATAGGAATCGAGTGTTCCTAATATCTTAGTTCCCCGATAACGGTACCAAAAACTTGATCTCGTGATGATGAAGTAATAAAATCGATCGTACCTGGAAACTAAATCACGACAAAAGCCAAGCGCACCTATTGAATAGTAGTATAGCTAGTGACAAGACCGGAATGTCAAATTCAAGGAACTAAAAGTACTAGTAATAACTTCCTTCTTATTATCTAGCCTAAGAAATAAAAGGGGTTTGGTTGTAAACTATTTGAAACTAAACTTAAAGAAGCGACAAAGAGTAACTTGGAAAATTACTTTTGGGAAAACTAATTGATGAGGACAATACCTAAGGAAGAATCCACCTAGACTTCACTTGTTATCTAACTCTGAACTAGACGATTTCTTCATTTGACTTGATCCGTAGAGATCCCTAAATTATGTTAATGCTTTCATCGAGGATAAGAACAACTAATCCTAGGTTGATTAATTGAAATCTCTTTCTAATTAAAACCCCTCATCTTGCATTAACTCAATCTATGGTTCCCCATATTAGATTTGACTCTAATCCGGCAGATTTTCATTGTCCTATGTCTAGGATTGCGATCAACTCCGCTTAATTGTGTTGGATTTACTCCTATACTTGGACTTTTGCTCCTCTGTATAAGCACATTCGACTTAAATTAATATCCTGAAAATATCATTTCAAGAGTTAAAAACACAATTAAGAACAAATTAAATATTTATCATATAGTTCAGATAATAATAACAAGATTCGTCTTAGGAATCTGGTCATTACGTTCTGCAGATGGAATGTGGAGCAGAACTCGAGGGTGAGTTCTAAGTATGTGGGCTCCACAATCTGGAGGAACTATTCCCATGGCTCGGTCATTAATAGGGCTCGGACGTCATCCACTAAGTGTATCTGCTCGAGGCTAGCCCAATTTATGCATCGGCCGGTGGATATAGTGCGGGCTCGGAGTAATTGATAATGTTCCTCCTGGGAGGCTTGGGAAAAAATGATGAACGGGTGTCGAGCCTCAGAGGTGGGCCTCGATGATAAACTTCCTGGCCCCTTTCGTTTCTTTGAGACGGGGACGGCAGTTTTCCTACCGCGTGATGACGACATAGTATCTGAAATAAAATAACAAGCATTAGTCCTAAAGATTGAGATTAAACTGGATAGATAATAATTAAAATGTAGATTAGGATGAAAATGTTCCTAAGAAAACATAAAAATGAGGATTAACCTGAATAGTAGAAATTAACCATTTGTAAATTTGTAGCAAAACTAAGAAAATATGGGTATGTATTTATGCTAAAATTATGAGAAAAATGGCAGGCAAATATGAATTTAAGTGGCAAACAAAAATGAATTTAAATGGCATGCAATTCTATATAATTCTAGATTATTCATCCTAGTTTACCTAATTCCATGCTTGAAAGTAAAATTTAACTGAAATAAAAATGAAATAAAAATAAATAAAATGAGAAAAATGAGAAAATAGAACCAAATATAGGGTTGCATGGTCGTGGGTTGATGTTGAACAGTCGTGGGGTGGGTTTGCACGGGCATGGGTCGGCTGTGGACGAGCGTGGTGGTGGTTTTAAGGTTGGTGGCGGGGTTTATGGTGGTTGTGGAGAGGAGATTTTAGGGTTTGAGTGAAGAAGAAAATGAATAGTGGCTTTCTATTTATAGTTTTTGGGTCACACGGGCATGTCACATGCCCGTGTGACTCGGGGCTTGCCCGAGTGAATTGAAATTTGGTGGTTTTGGTGCGCCTGGTTCGAAGTGCATCCCACACGCCCGTGTGACTCTGGGTTTGCCCGTGTGAATCGAAATTTGGTGGTTTTAGCGCGCCTGGTTCGAAGTACACGCCCATTTTTCTATCTCGCACGGCCATTTGTGATCGTGTTCACTTTTCACATAGTCGTGTGATAAGTTCCACGGCCGTTTGCTATCGGTTTCGTTCTTCACACGGCCATGTATAAGGGCACACAGCCATTTTCAAATTGACAGTGTTGGCCACGCTCTAGGGACACGGGCATGGGGATTTGTGCAAGCCCGTGTTTAAGCTGCAGGGTTGCCACGGCCATGTCGCATGGCTGTGGGGATTTATTAACAGCCCGTGTTGAAGTCGAAAGGTTGCCACGGCCATATCGCACGGCCGTGGCTATTTATCGGTGGCCCGTGTTTTGGGAAAATTTTTGTTCTGGTTATACACGGCCTCGGTACACGACCGTATCTCTGTTTGAAGTGTTCACACGGCCTTGGACACACCCGTGGGCATGGCCGTGTGGTCCTAAATCTCTGCATTTAAAAAGGGTTAGTTGATGCATGAAAAATACTAAAATTAAAGAAAGAAAAATTACTAAGTTAGTGCTCGGGTTGCCTCTCGAGAAGCGCTTATTTAGAGGCTAAGCTCGACTCTTCTTAGATGTATCATGAAGGGATTTCGTGGAGCTGAAGCTCTTCCCTTTTATCTTTAAAATTCTCACCTCTATAATGTTTAAGCCTATGGCCGTTTACCTTGAATGTACCATGGCTGGGGTGAGTTACCTCAATTGTGCCGTATGGAAAGACAGTTTGAACAGTGAATGGACCTGACCACCTTGACTTGAGTTTTCTAGGAAATAGTTTCAGCCTTGAGTTGTAGAGTAAGATAAGATCACCTGTTTTAAACTGCTTAGGTTATTTCAGTCTTTTGTCATGACGTCGCTTCATGGCTTCCTTATATAGTCATGAGCTCTCGTAAGCATTGCAACGCCATTCATCTAGTTCATTTAACTGCATTAATCTCTTCTCACCTGCAACCTTAAAATTATGGTTTAAAAATTTGATAGCCCAAAATGCTTTATGTTCAAGTTCAAATGGAAAATGACAACTTTTTCCATAGACAGGCTTATAAGGAGTTGTACCTATGGGTGTTTTAAAAGCAGTTCTATAAGCCCATAAAGCATCGTCTATTTTCCTTGACCAATCCTTTCTATTTGTTTCTATTGTTTTCTCTAGGATGCGTTTTAGTTCCCTATTTGTCACTTCGACTTAACCATTGGTTTGTGGGTGATAAGGGGTAGCTGTTCTATGGTGTACTTCATACCTTTTTAAGACTTTGCCAAACTGGGCATTGCAAAAATGTGTGCCCCTATCACTAATAATTATCCTAGGTGTTCCAAATCGAGAGAAAAGTTTCTTCAAAAATCATACTACCATTCTAGCGTCATTAGTAGGTAAGGCTTGGGCTTCCACCCATTTTGACATATAATCTACTGCTACTAGGATGTACTTATTTCCAAATGAAGTAGGGAATGGACCCATGAAATCAATACCCCATACATCAAATATTTCGCATGAAAGTATATAGTTCTGAGGCATTTCATTATGTTGAGAAATATTACCTGTTCGCTAACATTTATCACAAGAGGTCACATACCTGTTGGCATCCCTAAAAAGTGTAAGCCAGTAAAAGCCTGATTCGAGTACCATATGAGCAGTTCTAGCTCCACTGTGATGTCCTCTTGTGGGTCCTGAATGGTAGTGATTTAAAATCTGGTATGCTTCTGTTTCAGTAACGCATCTTCGAATAACCTGATCTGCACAAATTCAGAAAAGAAAAGGATCCTCCCAAAAGTAGTTTTTCACATCAGCGAATAATAGCTTCTTTTGCTAATGGGTCAACCCTTTTGGGGTTCTGTTAGCTGCTAAATAATTTGCAAAATTAGCAAACCAAGGAACTATTGCATCTGCTAAGGATAGGAGTTGTTCTTCAAGAAACAAGTCGTTTATTTTGTCGAGGTACTTGGGTTGCGTGTTTTCTAATCTTGAAAGGTGATCTACTGCCAGGTTTTCAGCTGCTTTCTTGTCCTTTATTTCTGAATCGAATTCCTGTAACAATAGAATCCAACTTATTAATCGAGGTTTTGCATCAGTTTTAGTTAAGAGGTAGCGAAGAGCAGAATGGTCAGTATAAACAATAACTTTCGACAAAATCAAATAAGATCTAAATTTATCAAATGCGAAAATAACAGCTAGCAAATCTTTTTTTGTGGTAGTATAATTTGCTTGAGCAGCTATCAAAGTTCTGCTAGCATAATAAATCGTTTGAAAGTGCTTGTCTCTTCGTTGTCCCAAAACTGCACCTACTGTAAAATCACTTGCATCGCACATTAGTTCAAAAGGTAGATTCCAATCAGGTGAAATCATAATCGGGGCATTGATTAACTTTTCTTTAAGAGCGTTAAAAGAGTCCAAACATTCTTGGTCAAAGTTGAAAAGCACGTCTTTTTCTAGCAACTTTGTTAAAGGCTTAGCTATTTTAGAAAAATCTTTAATAAATCTGCGATAAAAACTGGCATGTCCTAAAAAGCTTCTTACAGCCTTAACTGAATTAGGGGGAGGTAATTTTTCAATAGTTTCAATTTTTACTTTATCTACCTCTATCCCTTTACTAGAAATTTTATGTCCTAATACAATACCCTCCTGAACCATAAAGTGGCATTTTTCCCAGTTTAGCACTCAATTTGTCTCTTCACATCTTATCAAAACACGTTTTAGATTATTAAGACAAAGTTGGAAAGAATTACCGAAAACTGAAAAATCATCCATAAATACCTCCATGATGTCTTCCACGAATTCATTGAAGATAGCTAGCATGCATCGCTAAAAAGTAGCAGGAGCGTTACATAAACCAAAAGGCATTCTATGATAAGAAAACGTACTGTATGGGCATGTGAATGTCGTTTTCTCCTAATCTTCTGGAGCTATCGGGATTTGGAAGTAACCAGAGAGGCCATCTAGGAAACAATAATACATGTGACCTGATAATCTTTCCAACATTTGATCAATAAAAGGTAAGGGAAAATGATCTTTTTGAGTGGCGTCATTCAGCTTCTTATAATCAATGCAAACTCTCCATCTAGTGACTATTCTTGTAGGTATTGACTCTTTCTTGTCATTAGACACCACAGTCATGCCTCCCTTTTTAGGAACAACCTGCACAGCACTTACCCAAGAACTGTCAGAAATAGGATAAATAATGCCTGCATCTAGAAGTTTAATTACCTCGACTTTTACGACTTCCTTCATGTTGGGATTCAATCGTCTCTAAACTTGCACTGATGGTTTAAATTCATCTTCCATTAAAATTTTGTGGGTACAAAAGGACCGATTAAACCTTTAATATCTGAAATTTTCTAAGCTATAGCATGCTTGTGTTCCCTTAATACATGGAGTAGTTCCTCTTTTTCTGTAATGCTCAAATCTGTTACGATAATGACTGGTAAAGTTGAATCTTCCCCTAAAAAGACATATTCTAAATGATCTGGTAGTTGCTTCAACTCTAATTTGGGGGGTTCATCAATGGAAGGTTTCTGTCTCAACTCATCATTCATATTAATACTTTCATAACTTATGTGTATTGTGATGATTTCATTAGAATCTAACACCTTTCTTACTTCCTTAATTTCAGTGGTGACTTCATCTTCTCCCTCACCTTGAACAAAACACAGTTCCAACGTGTCTGTGATAAAAAGTTCCTGAAACTTATCTTGAACAAAGTAATCAATAATATCAACAAAATAACATGAATCATCTTGTTCTTTAGAAAATTTCATAGCATCATAGATTTTAAAAACAATTTCTTCCTCACCAACTCTAAGTACTAATTTACCATCCCCTACATCAATAACAGCTCTAGCAGTGGCTAGGAATGGGCATCCCAAAATTAAAGGTACCTCAATATCCTCATCCATATCAAGCACAACAAAATCAACAGGGAATATAAATTTATCTACCTTTACGAGCACATCTTCTATGATTCCCCTAGGATATTTAACAGATCTATCGACTAGTTGAATACTCATCCTAGTGGGCTTTGGTTCCCCTATACCTAATTGCTTGAACATTTTGTAAGGCATGAGATTAATGCTAACACCTAAATCAGCTAAGGCTTTATCAATAAGTAAACTACCAATTAAACAAGGAATAGTAAAACTCCCTGGATCTTTCAGTTTTGCCGGCAGTTTATTTTGGAGAATAGCTGAGCATTCTTCGTTGAGTTCTACTGTGGCTAAATCTTTCAACTTCCTTTTATTTGTCAGAAGTTCTTTAAGGAACTTCGCGTACTTCGGTTTCTGCGAAATTGCTTTAACAAAAGGTAAGTTAATGTGTAATTGTTTAAAAAGTTTAAGAAATTTACCGAATTGGGCGTCTGTACGGTCTTTCTTCAACTTTGCCGGATATGGAATGGGCAGTTGGTATTCCTTGAGTGTTGGTGGAGTGTTTTCCTTGGATTCCTCTACCTTGTCTCCTGAAGATTCTGGAGTAGATCTCTTTTCTGGCTCAGCTAGTACTTTCCCATCTCTTAGAGTAATTGCTTTGACATGTTCTCTAGGATTTGGCTCAGTATTACTTGGTAGTCCATCTTGCGGTCTTTCTGAAATTAATTTTGCAAGCTGACCGATTTGATTCTCAAGCCTTTGAATTGATGCTTGCTAGTTCTTTAATGTTGTTTCAGTGTTTTGGAAACGGGTTTCTAATGCAGCCATAAATTTGGTGAACATCTCTTCAAGATTTGGCTTTTTTCTTGTTGTGGTGGTGGCTGCTGAAATCCCAGAGGAGGCTGTTGTCTTTGATTTCCTTGTCTTCCCCATGAAAAATTGGGGTGATTTCTCCAACCTGCATTGTAAGTATTACTATAAGGGTTATTTTGAGGTCTAGAATTGTTACCCATATATTTGGCTTGCTCAACTTCCATGCTGTGTCCATACGTTGAGTAGTCCAGATTCAACATATTTCCTAGGGTTGCGTCGCACTGCATCACTGGCTGTGCCTGCGTAGAACCAACAAAATTATCAAACTTTTTATTTAAAAGTTCTACTTGGTTAGTAAGCATGGCGACAACATCAATATTATAAACTCCTGCAGCTTTTGTTGGCTTTGTCCTCATGACTTGCCACTGATAATTATTCAGTGACATCTCTTCAATAAATTCATAAGCTACTTCGGGTGTTTTATTGTTGATTGTTCCTCCTGCGGCTGCGTCGATCATTTGCCTTGTTGATGGATTCAAACCGTTGCGAAAGGTTTGAACTTGTAGCCATAAAGGTAAGCCATGAGGGCATTTTCTCAAAAGATCTTTGTATCTCTCCCAGGCATCGTAGAGTGTTTCTAAATCCATCTGCACAAAAGAAGAGATATCGTTTTGTAATTTAGCTGTTTTAGCTGGAGGAAAATATTTAAGTAAAAAATTTTCGGTCATCTGTTCCCATGTGGTGTTGAGTCTCGTCGTAAAGAGTTTAACCACTGTTTGGCTTTGTTTCTCAAAGAGAATGGAAATAGCCTTAAACGAATGACATCATCAGAAACGCCATTAATTTTAAAGGTATCACAGAGTTCCAAAAAATTGGCTATGTGTGAATTTGGATCTTCATCCTGTAAACCATCAAACTGTACCAATTGCTGTATCATCTGAATAGTGTTAGGCTTTAATTCAAAATTATTAGCAGCAATAGTAGGTCTAAGAATGCTAGTTTCGGTACCAACCAAACTAGGTTTAGCATAATCATACATAGTGCGAGGAGCTGCTTCCTGATTTGCTAGTGGCGCGGCTATTGCGGGAGGTGGTGGAACGTTTTGATTTGCTTCCACCACTGCTGTAGGTTCTGGCCTTTGTTCTTGATCTTGTTCTGGATACTGTAGGCTTCGCCTGATCTCTCTGCGATTTCTGCGAACTGTCACTTCTAAATCTTCGTTAAAAAGTAATGGTCCTGCTGGGTTGTTTCTAGTCATAAACTAGAAATACCTAGAAGGAAAAATAAAAGAAAAATAAAAAATAAAAATAAATAAATAATAATAAGAAAAATAAAGAAAAATAAAAATAAAAATAAATAAAAACTGAAAATAAATAAATATAGTAATGGCTAAAGTAATAGAAATCGAGTTTTCTTAATATTTCAGTTCCCCGGCAACGGCGCCAAAAACTTGATATGCTCCCGATATTAAGTAATAAAATTTATAAAACTGATCACACCAAAAACTAACTAATATCACGATTTTAAAGGCAAGCGCACGTATCGAACAATAGTATAGTTTAGCGGTAAGACCGAGTTATCGTACCCAAGGGAACCAAAAGTACTAGTACTTACTTCCTTTTTATTATCTAGCCTAAAAATAAAAGAGGGTTGTTTGAAACTAATTCTAAAACTAACTAAAAGTGCACAAAAAGTAAAGTGGGGAAAGACTCTTTGGGAAAGCTGATTGATATAAGCAATACTCAAGGGAGAATCCACTTAGACTTCACTTGTTATTGGCTTCTTGAACTAGACGATTTCTTCGCTTGACTTGATCCGTAGAGATCCCTAACCTATGTTAATACCTCCGTCGAGGATAAGAACAACTAATTCTAGGTGGTTAACTAAAGTTCCTTTATTAATTAACACCCCTAGGTTGCATTAATTCGATCTATGGATCCCCCTATTAGGTTTGACCCTAATCCGCAGATTTATGTTGCCCTATGTCTAGGGTTGCATGCAACTCCACTTAATTATGGTAGATCTACTCTTAAAACAGGGGACTTTTGCTTCTCTGTCTAAGCACATCTGTTTCTTGAATTAATAACTAGGATTATTAAATCAAGAATGAAGAACACATAATTAAGAACAATTCAAGTATTTATCAAATAATTCAAGAATAAATAATAACAAGATCTATCTTAGGTTTCATCCCCCTCAAGTATTTGAGGGGTTTAGTTCATAATAAAGAAAGAAAACATCTCAGAAGAATTAAGATAACAAAACATAAAGAACCCAAAAACCCCTGAAGGAATTTAGGGAGATCCTTAGTCTTGATGTAGAACTCTGGCTTCTGGGATGAATCAATCGGCTTCCCTTGGAGTAATCCCTTGCTTTCACTCCTTGTGTTAGCAGAATTATGGCACTCTTTCTTGAGAGAAAAGAGTATATATTTAGAGTTGCCTCCTAGGGTCTTTATATAGAGTTTAGAATGGCTTTCTTAGCCCCTAAGTATCCAAATCTGAGTGAAATTCCTCTTCCTCACGACAGGGACACGCTCGTGTGCCACGCCCGTGTGCCACGACAAGAGGCCGTGTGAGAGCCTGTCGATGGAGGCACGGCCGTGTGGCCTGGCCGTACTTGTCGGGGGCTGGACCGTGTAATCTTCATGTGGCACGGCCGTGTGGTGACTTCTTGGGCCGTGTCATTTTCACAATTTGGCCCATTTTCTTCGTTTTTGGTCCATTTTCCCTTCTTTTCTCTTCCCTATGCTCTCCTGAGTATAAGATATGAAAAAGAAAGATTAAGAGCACCAATTCTCACAAAATTAATGATAATCCATCCTAAATATAGGCTAAACATGAGGTAAAAATATGTATAATTTATCATTTATCAGCCGTGCTCGAGCCTGTTAAAGTGGCATGGATGTGTGACACGCCCGTGTGACAAACTTCCAGGCCGTGTTGATTATTAATTTGGGCCTAATTTGCCCTTTTGGGCCCATTCCTTGCTCTTTTCTTTTCCTTATGCTCTCTTAAGTATAAAACATGAAATTAAAGGATTAGGAGCATCAAATTCCACAAATCAATGAATAATTCATCCATAAATGTGCTAAGCATGAGGTAAAAACATGTATAATTTACGGTTTATCACCTCGCTAGAAGTATTCTCACTTAGAATCTCTGTAACACCTTTTACCTGTATCTAATGTCGAGACAGGGTATAAGGCGTTTCATTTCTAAAACATACGCAATTGATAAATCTTAAACCTTCAAAAATACATTCCAAATTTAAAATTTTTCAAACATCCATCTACGAACCTTTTTGTGGGCCTACGAGGCATAAACTATGGATCGGAGGTAACCCAAAACCATTTCGTGCGCTTGGGAAAATTTCTTCAAGAACTAGCATGAAAAGGGCACATGCCTGTAGGGAAGGGCAACACGCGCGTGTGGTCTCTAAACATGGCAGTGTTGATGGCTCGTGTACCCCACACGGCCTAAGCACAATAAGGACATGCCCCGCCCCTCACCCGTGTGAGATTAATTTCGAACATTCAACCTACAGGGGTTTTCACACGGCCAAGCACACTCCCATGTGCCTAGCTCGTGTCCCCTCACACTGCTATGACACGCCCGTTCGCAGCCCCGTGTATAAAAACCTTGACATTCTGTTTCACACGCCCATGGCACACGCCCGTGGTCCCTATCCGTGTCGGTCACACGGCTAGGACACGCCCGTGCCTCAACCCGTGTGAGAGAACCTGGGTATTCTGTTTCTGACATCAGTAACCACACGACCATACACACACCTATGGGCTAGCCGTGTATCGCATACGGCCTAGGCAAACGCCCGTGTGCCTACCCGTGTGGGTAAGAATAAGCTATTTACCAAGCCTTTTTGCCACCCTGAAACAGAACCAACATAAGTCTAAATATACTAAGTCTACTATGCTCAGCCAATAGCCATAAATTGGCATCCAAAACATTGATGAGTATCATCAACCTTTGCACATCCAAAACATTGATGAGTATCATCAACCTTTGCACTAACTCATGCTCATTTCATTAATAATAACTAGAACCATTTTAGCCAATTCAAAAGGCCATTTACAAAATGAGCTTAATGTCATAAATGGCCAACACAATTGGCTCACTATTGTACCTTACAACAAAATGACCATTTATCCTATACATGCTATTACTCAAAATACAAAATACGACCATACCAAGTATTTTGGTGGATAGTGTGTACGCTGCCTCCGATGCTCTTGGACCCTCGAATTAATTAGGCGGCTCTAAAAGAAAATGGAAATGACAGGGGTAAGCATGAAGCTTAGTAAGTCATAAGTAAATAAATAACAATAATGCACCAAGTCATGATAGGCTGGCATTTATGTCACAATTATACATATATCAAAGAAAGTTACAACATAACTTACTCGATTCCATCTTTTACTAATTATACAACATATTAATGAGCTCGTAATACCTACAAATCATTTGGGCACTTGTACCACTCGTAAAACCATCATATCATTTATCAACTTAATGATAACTTAAATTTTTCCATTGAACTATTTAGAATACGAAAGGATATCCAATGGGCCTTTAGTAAGGTATCGAGCCGATGCCATGTCCCAGAAAGGTCTTACATTGACTCACAACAAGCTGACGTCATGTTCCAAACAGGTTTTACACTAGCTTGTATAACTTGCTTGGCTTGGCTACAACTTACCTCGGTATTATTTACCTACAACTTACCTCGGTATACAAAATAAAGATGACTGTTAGAGGCTACTAAAAATTTTTCAACTTTAAACCTTTATTTTTGCTGCCATTTTTTGTGAGAATAGAGAAGAAATGAAGAAGATGAGAGCTAGGCACTAGGCTATTATTGAAATGTCAAACTATCCCACCTAATGCTTAAAAAAATTGACTTTTCTTTCTCATCTAGTCACATGGCCGGCCACTTCTAATCCATGGGCCTAATTGCCCTTTAAAGCCCTCAAGTTTCACTTGCTAGCCGATTGAAACAATTTACTAGTAATTCATGACTTTTACCATTTATGCGATTTAGTCCTTTTTCGCGATTAAGCCTTCAATCGCTTAAATTAATTCGCCAAAATTTTCATGCACACATATAAAATTACTAAAACACATAATTCAACACTAAAAGAATTTCTTACACTTCGGAAAGTGATTTCAAAATCATTATTCGGACTAGGCCCGCTTTTGGGCTGTTACAATCCCCAAATTTTCAGACACAATACTAGCTACTTAGGAATGTGTGGAACCTATGTCTATAATTGCAAAGTAAGGTACATCATAAATTAGGAACGTATCTGTAATAATGTTTGGGGCATCTCCATCCTCTCGGCCACGTGCAGCATATACAAGAGCAGACTGCCTCACCTCAGCTTGACCAGCACCTCGGCCTGGCATTCTCTGTCCACGGTCCATACCATTACCACCCCAAACCTGTCCACAGTCTCTCGGTGGCTGCTGAACTACCCTCTACGACTATGTAGCACCAATACCCAGAGCTTGCATCTCAAAATAATTATTTTATTATTATTTTAATGATTACATTATGATAGTAGAATCGTGTCAAAGTTTAATTCAGAAATTTTATCGTTTGTGTGCTAAATTTGATAAAAAGGTCTAAATTGCGTAAAAGGTAAAAGTTGTGTTCTATTAGCTATAGGTGTCTAATAGACATGGAATATTAAAGTAGAGGTCCTTATGTGGTAAATATACCATTTTTTATATTAGTGGACTTTTATGGACATCTTTTAAGTGAATTTTGATGTTTTAATTTAAGGTTAAATTAGTAATTTGTGTTAATAGTTAAAGTAAAAAAAAAAGAGAAATAATTATATCATCTTCTTCAATGGTTTTCTCAACCGAAATTGAAGAACAAAATACTCTATTTTAGGGCTTATACATTCGGCTACAATAATTGCTTGCATGTAAGTTGATTTTTGTCTTATTTTTAATAATTTTTACGTTTTTGAGATCGTTGCAACTTAGTCTAGCTAGCCCAGGAACTAATTTGAGAAACTGTTAAAGTATGTGAATTTTGCCATTGGGGAATGTATAAGTATCTTGATGTTTGATGATGGAAAATGAATCTTTGTTGTTAGATTAATAAGTTTTGTTAAGTGATTTTTAGTAAAAATGTTAATTTTGGATTAAATTAAGAAATGTGAAAAATATGTGGTCAAATGTGTGAATTAGTGAAAAATATGGATTGCTATGGGACTATATAGAATTCGGCTAAGTATGGGTTAGGATGAAAATGTGATAAGGACTAAATTGTAATGAAGATAAAATAATAATGGCAAAAGTGAAATTTTGCCAAATGTGTAGTTTGCGTTAAATTGAATAGAATGAATAATAAATGGATTGAATTTGGTATTATATAGATCAAGAAAAACGATATTCGGATCTAGAATGAGGGAAAAACAAAGTATTGAATTAGTTGACCTAATTTGTCATTTTTGTGATCGAGGTAAGTCCGTATGATTAATAAGGTTTATGATATATATATGTTTATACACTTAAATTATGTAATTATGATATTATGACACTGTGGAAGTTACGATGAGGCATTGGCAGAGAATAGAACCCTTTTGAACCTTAGGAATAGATAGGATACAAAATGACATGTCATTAAGGTTACTGTGATTATGTGATTTGGGTTCTGGTCCTATACGTCCTACTAGTGGCTGAGTATACTGGCATGTGTTGTGGTTACTTGATAGGTTGTGTAAGCAGCATCGTGTAGCTACGTCTTGACTAACAGTTTGTGTGAGCAGCACCGTGTAGCCACGTTTTGATTGATAGCTTGTGTAAGTAGGCCTGTTGTGTAACGCCCCAAATCTTGGGCCTAAAAGTTTTGAGTTTTGAGTGCAGGGACAGTGGGGAGGTTGCACATATGTGTATAGATGTGCATTTTAGTGACAAGAATGGGCCTATTGTTCTGGTGGTTAAGTGAGTGTTAGGTTGTCTCTGGGTCTTTGGTTCGATTCACCTTATGCTCATTCTGGGGGAAACAATTTTAACTTAGTATGTTTTTAAATAATTATTTAGTTTTATGTTGATACTTATTTGTTTGGTTTTTATTTTTATTTTTATTTATTTTATTTATTATTGGAGGTTATTTTCTTTTATATTTCATGTTATTGGCTCTTCCTCTGGTTTTTGGGGTTCTCTACTTTTTTCTCCGAAAAAGATCTTGCTCGCTGATTGGGGAATTTCACTCCTCTGTTGTCATTTCCGACTACAAATCAGATGTGGGATTCAAATCATGACTACGCTATTTCTATTTACTAGTTTTATTTTTCAGACTTTTGATTCGGTAATTCTTGAATGTATGTTAACCCGAAGGTTTTGGGTTTTAGACATTGGAAGTGAGGGGAAAATTTCACTTTCGTTATACTATTGATAATACTAAAGTTGGGGACTGTTTGGGTGGCTAAAACGACAGTTTCGAGGCTATTTTAAGGTGGTTTTGTGACCTCCCGGCGGCCACACGAGCGTGTGTTGAGACACAGGAGAGGGACAAAACAGAGAAGGGAGAAAGAAGAAAAGAAAGAAAGAAAAATAAAAGGGAAAATAGGGATTTCAAGGGTTCAAATTAAATTGGTAAGTCAATTTAGCTCATTTTCTTGTAATTTTTTAGTTTTATGATCCTAGAACAAAATGCTATTGGGCTTATGTTGAAATTTAGGAAATTCTTAGATTTTTTAACATAGTTTATGTTGAATTAATGGATGAATTAGGGGTTGAATTAATAGAATTTCTAGTTAGAATTGGGTACAGGATTTAATTGTAGAATAAGTTATAAGTTTTGTGTAATAAGGACTAAATTGTATGAAATTCAAAATTAAGGTTTTGTGATGAAAATTAGAGAATAAAGTTTAAGTTTAAGTAGAAATTGAGTGAAAATAAGGTTTAAATTGAGATAAAAATGAAGATAATTTTAATTAGGGATTAAATTGGAATTAAGATAAAAGTTGAATAGAAAATTCAAGTATTTGATGTGAATTGGTATTGTATTGATGATTGTGAATTATTTTAATTTTTAGTAGCTAACATCGTGCCGGAGACATCGGTCAACAAAGGAAAAGAAAAAGGTGGACAAAGAGTAAAATCAAGAAATTACAGTTTGTATTACTATAATTCGAATTTAGTTATTATCTATTTTTGAACTTTAATTAATATGTGTGGTAAGTGTAATTGAGGTAAGAAATAATATTGAATTATGAATTATGTGAATATTTGAAGGTATATTGATTGGAAATTAAAAGTGATTTGAATTGAATCAAATTGAATTGAATGATGAAAATATGTGATTATTTGAAATGCATATTGATTAAAAAGTGAATTGAATTGAATTGAATCAAAGTATGATTATATGTGATTATTTGAAATATGTAATGATTTGATACTGAAAAGTGATTTTAATAACCTATTAACCAGTTGGGCTGAGTCAGATATAGTTGGTATGCCATCAGATTGGAAGTGTACAGGGATACTTTGTCTTTGAGTCGATGAGACACTGGGCGTCATACTATTACTTCGGATAGATTCGATGAGGTACTGGGTACCAACTTACTTCGGCTTGACCGATGAGAGACTGGGTGTCAACTATTGCTTTGAACTATTCGATGAGGCACTGGGTGTCGTACTGGTGTGTTTTGGTTGGACCCGCATATCCGCCGAAGCCCGAGTCATGTTAATAGGGGTAAACAAACAAATTGGCAATAGAATTGATATGGAATTTATTGATAAATTGAATGATCCTATTTATGAAATAGAATGAATTATTGAAATGAGAAGTGAAAATAAAATGAATTGGAAATAATGAAATAATGTATGAGTTAATTGAATATAATCTTATGAATTAATTATTATTATTGAAATATGTTGGTTTAAATGTTTGAATTGATTATTGAAAGACTAATGTTGTAAAATTTTAGATATGAAATGGAATAAGATATTGAATTGGGATATGGAAATGAAATGTATAAAATAATAGTTTTATGAAATGGTTATTGATGAAATGCATGAAATGGATATTGATATAGTGGGATGATATGTAAATCAAAATGAAGAAAAGCTCTTTAATATAAATATTATTAAGAAAATTTAATGTTTAAATACATGAATGATTTCTTGAAAGTAAAATGGTGGTATGATTAAATGTGCATATTTATTGTTTTTACCTTAAGTATTTGAATAATAGTAATACCGCTAGGTATATACTCAGTGTATGGTTTGTTTCCGTGCACAAATTAGGTACAGATATTTTGAAGAGTTGTATTTGAGATTGCGAGCATTCATCTCATCACATCTCCAAGTATCAAGAGGGTATGTTTTAAAATTTTGAATAAAATAGCATGTACTTAGGAAGATCAAGTATATTCCAAATAGTAGTAGGGACTAAAATATAAATTATTTAAATTTATTTTTTTATGTTTAAACATATTAGTGATTAGCCAAGAATCACTTTGACACCAAATGTAATATTCCTATAGCAAGTTCATTGGGTCGAACATGGTATATGGGTGTTACATTTAGTGGTATCAGAGCTTAAATTTTTTTATTTTTGGGAAAAGAACGAGTCTAGAAGTACATGCCATATAGGATATATCGATGTGATGAGATGTGATATCAATAATAGAAGCATTGATAAGCTTGAAAATATGAATTATTATTGATAATGAAATAATTTTTAATTAGTTAGTAATGACTCAAGAAGGAAATAGATAAATCCTGAAATTTTATAAAAACTTATTTTCTGTTATAGACATTGGAAGAAATGGCAATAAATTTGATATTTCCAGATGAGGTAACAACTTCAGCACAGAGGAAGAAAGTTAATAAGATGATGAGAGAAGTGTAAGATTATAGAATGAAACTAGAAGAAGACATAGTTCAGCACCTTTTACTGTAAATCAAAAGATGCAAGAAGTGTTATGGAAGGGTCATGAACTGATTAGAAAGAATAAAGTGCAATATTTGGCCCTTAGAGGAGCATTAATAGAATGAGAGCATTAAATGATTTTAGACCAACTTTGGAATACATTGGTACCACAAACTTATTGGAATATAGTTATACACTATGTGAAGTTTATAATCTCTGAAGGAGCAAGAAAAATAAGTGTAGGCTCACGAAAGTTGACTGGGAAGCAAAATGTATTTAACATGCAATGGAAGTTAAAATTAGTTGTTAGGAAATTACCAAGTGAATCTATAGGTTCAATACCCGTTATAAAGGAAAAGGAAGAAGATCTTGAGGAATTTCCAAAATGGATCGTACAAGATGAATTTGAGGAGAATAGAAAACTTAATATAGAGAATTTTTAGGAGGAAGATACAGAATCAGAAATGGAAGAAGACACAAAAATGGATTTAAGTGGTTAAAAGTAAAAGTTTGAGACTAGTGAATATGAAGGAAAATGAGTATATAAGTATATATATAGTTGTACATGTATAGAATGGGAACTTAGAAAGCTAGAGCTTTTGAATGAATAGTTTGGTATATTAATATAAGGTTAGTTTTTTGAAAATGAAAGAGACAATAGAAAGATGAGAAGTAGAATAGAATAGTAATATTTTCTAATTATGAAGATCAAAAAATAATTTTTTTAGAAAGAAGTATAGAAAGAAATAAACACCTTAGTTAAAAAAAAGAATTAAGTAAAAGAGTGATGACAAGTTCAATTCTATCACGATCAACTAAGAAGGATAAAGAAGCTTGAGAATTTATACTTGTACACGAACATAAAGAGTAAGATAAAATAACGTTTAGGTTATTTCCAAGGCAAGTGTTAAAGGTTTAAAGAAAAGAACTATTTGACCTTGTGATAAATGCGAAAAAGAAAAATCTCATTTAGGTGAATATTGGATATTTTCTGAAAGATGCTTTTAAGTATGGCTCTAAAAGACATAGAATAAAGGATTATTCAGAATTGTTGAGAAAATGAAAAAAAAGTCTATAATGGGCATTAATAAGAGGATAAATTGAATATAAAAAAATTCAAAATAGATTATAAAAGATAAGAATAGAATTGACCATGAAAAAAATAGTGTAAGTACTTTAGAGAACATAAAAAAGTAGCGAAATGATTTTAAGAATTAGTGAATAAAGAGCGATCTAAAGTGTGAAAAGAAGAAGAAGAAAAAAAGAAATAGCAAAGTTGTAAATTTTGTAATAAAAGAGGCAAACTTTGGAAAGAACAATTATCTCGAGAAGACTATTGGCAGCGGCTGGGCCAATAGATTTCTAAGAGGTTTGGATTAAGAACAATAACTCTGATCCGTAATTGGAATAATCATTGTTTGCCTTGAAAATAAAAAGAAAAGAAAGGAAATGAAAATGATAATATAAAAGTATAACAAAGTAAATAGGGGTGAGCATTCGATCGAATCGAATGAAAAAATTTCGAGTTAATCGAGTTGACGAATCACACTTTATCATCCTAATTTGATTTGAAATTTTCTCGAATCGAGTCGAGTGAGATGGAATTCGAATCGAGTCGAATCGAATATATTTGTTCGAGTTAAATTTTAAAAAATAATTTTGGATCCTTATAATCACTGTCACCAATCATAATAAAATTTGTCCACCTTAATCAATTTTTTTATTAACTTTCATCACCTTATAATTTTTTTATTAATCTTTTATATACGAGTTAGCTTCTTTGCTTGCTTGGTTGTTTCAATTATATTCAGATTTTTGTCACTATATATTTTGAAATTAAAAAATATACTAAATGTAAAAATGAGATTTTTTAATAAAATTTATTTTAAAGATAAAATGTGGAATTGATACCAATATAAAATTTTAACACGAATATTTTATGGCATAATTAATAATTCATTTTTAATATAAATATTGAATATGACTAAACAAGTCAATAATATAAATAATATAAATGTGAAATTTAATTTAATAATATAAATAGTAGATATAAATAAAATTATTACTATTTATGTTTAGTGATTTTTTTGGATAATTTTATTTTTTTATTTGGGCGTAAAGGGTGAGAAGTAAAAGTTTAAGGGGAAAATAAAAAGTTTTGAGAAATAAAAGTTTGAGGAAAAGTAAATAGGGAGAATAAAATTTTGGAGGAAAATTATTAAAAAAATTGGGGCATAGGCTTGGGGTAGATGGGAGGTGGGATGGGAATGGAGTAAAAGTTTTAGGAGGAAAATGGGAGGGAATAAAAATTCTGGGGGAAAATAAAAAGTTTTAAGGGTTTTGGGGAGTAAAATTTTGAGAAAAAGTAAATGAGAAAGTAAAATTTTAGTGGGAAATGGATTTTGAGTAGATTGGGGGGTTTGGATGGGAGGGGAGTAAAAGTTTTTAGGAAAAAATGGGAAGGAGTAAAAGTTTTGAGGGAAAAGTAAAAAGGTTTGGGAGTTTGGGGTAAAAATGTAAAATATTATAGTTTGATATTCGAATTATTCAAATTATTCGAGTTATTCGAATTTGAAAACTCAACTCGATTCGAACTCGAAATTCGAAAAAAATTCGAGTTGACTCGAATAACTCGATTAACTCGAACAACTCGATTTGTTTAACTCGAAATTTGAATTTTTTTTCGATATTTTCGAGTCGAATCGAGTTTTGCTCACCCCTAAAAGTAAAGCCTAAAAAAAAGTTAAAAAGAATAGTGTCGTGATTTGTATGAGATAGTTGTGATAAGATGTAACACCCCAAACCCGGCTTAAATGTTATGGCTGAATTTGGCGATGTCACATGGAATGGAATATGAATGTGAGATGACGAGTTTAAAACTATTCCATTTAATTAGCTTTTTATCTTAACTTGAAGTAAAACGCGTATGCTTGTTAAATCAAAATCATTTCTTTTTAGCGGAAGCTTCGATAACCATTTATTTTAAGAAAATCATTTCCATTTGAAGCAATCTTGGTTTTCCAAATTTGGAAAAGCCATATTTTGTTGAGATCAAAGTTGGAGATCATAAAAGCAGTTTTAAATCCCCAAAATTAAAAACAAGCAGTCCAAAAAGTCTAATTACATAAAAATTACCCAAATAACAATAAATTAGAAAACTACCAAAAAACAGTTTTAATTACATGTGGCCACCGTCGAGTCCTCCGTTGCACCGAACCGTCAAGTCTGGGGATTACCTATACAGATTAAACAAAAAAGGGTGAGTTTTCGCAAACTCAGTGTGTAATCCCCACAGAAAACATACACAGAGGCTATTGTCAGAAATCAATCATATATATATAGTCTGGGGCCTGAGCCCATCACAAATTCAGTTCGAGACTTAGTCCATTCAGAGGCAGTCTCAGATATACAATAGGGCCTTGGCCCATCTCAGATATAACATGCAGTAATAGAATCAGAATTTTACCCACCAGCCCTCACACCATCTCCGACCATCCCTGCACACCATGTGGAGTTTTAAACACCCACCTATCCCTGCACACCATATAGGGTTTATAAAACCCATCCAACCCTACATACCATACTATACCAAAATGCGGCACATTATCAGTAATATGCAGTTGTGCTACCAGATAACAGGCTTTAAAAGCCTTACAGATACTTCCTTCAAACTTCAACAACCCACCCCAATGCAATGCAACATACCAAACGTGACATGCAAATAGGCTAATATCAGAACATACATTCAGTTCAGTATAGAAATCATGCTTAGTCATTTTTTTATTTTTTTATATTTGCATTAACTTCGAGGAATACAACAAATCTAGTAGGACAGACTTCTAAACACCTCCATTGATTCTTTATTTCATAATCACCATCGTAAACATACGTGGATTTTAAATCAGAATCTATCTATTCATGTTTGTCACGATTAGTCTCCAATTATAATAAATATGATATAATAAATAAATCATAGTAAAATATACCTAAAGATCTTTAACACCATCGTCGTCACTTTGGCTATTATCACGAGCATTATTACAAGTACTAAAATAACTACGCTTTCATAAGAACATACTACATATAACTTATAGAATCTTATGATGCTTTAATAAATTATTTATATTTTATAATTCAATCTAAAATATATAATCCAATCATTCATCAATAACAAAAAAAAATTCTCTTTAAAGGGGACCAATATCACAAAAACATATATTTTGCGTCGACAATTAATATATATTTAAACAATCATTTAAAAATAATATATTATAAAGTTTTATTAGTAAACCTTATGAACCCATCAATATTCAATAATATAAGTTTATAATTTGATCAAACTTAAAACAAATAAATAATAATAATCATACCTCAAAAAAAAATGAAGCTCGTTACCAATTTAAATTGTGCTCTATAAATTCAAAATTCATGCTGAGATCAAAATTTTTCACCATCCAAAGCAACAGATTGTAGTGTCCATCTTGGTGTTGAGCCTCTTAGTGTATACTTGAACCTTCCATTCGGAGTAATATTCTTTTGCCAACTTTAATAAGAAGTAAAACAAGTTAATTAAAATTATCTCAAATTAATTTAATTTAATTGAAAATTAATCTAGATATAAAACACTAAATAAATGAAAACTTCCTGCAAAGAGTTGTAAACAACAACAGACTAAAGACAACAAGTAATGAAGAATCAGGGAATTAAGCGCTTAATTTGAATAACAACCTAAATAGCCATCTGAAGAAGCAAAGGAGCAACGAAATAGAAAAATAAGACTAATTTTACAGGTTAGAGGCTGAATTTTGGTATTATGGATGAGGCTTAACGGTTTGCAAAGTTACCGCTGATCTAATCCACAATTAAGATAATTAGAAGAGAATCGTGTTGATAACGTGTTAAAAAATAAAAGATAGAGAATAAAAAACAAAGAGAATGGGAGAGCAAGGAGAGAGTGTATTTTTATTGATCAATCGAAAGATTTACAAAGCTTCTCCAAAATCTCTATTTATAGGTATAAGAAGTATAAATGAAGTAAAAATCTATTTCTAATGACTATTAGAATTTAAAGTATATCAAAGTTATCTTGATCTTGATGGACACTCACTTAATAAAATACTCATAATAATTTATTCTTATTTCAAAATTTAAATGATTATTGTAAAATGGTGAGAAGGATAATATTTAGGGTGTTTTTATTTAAACCATTAATAGTTAGACTCATGTTGTATTGAATTTAGATAAGTAAAGTGCATCATGTTAAAAAAGTCTTTTTAATATTAATATTGAGTAAATTGAATTTTTTTAATAGAAAAAAAAAAAGAGTTTTTTTTAAATTTCAAAAAGCGAGCAATTAAAGATAATTAATCATAATTCTCACATTTTTCATCAATTTATTCTATTTTTTATTGGTATAATAGTCATCAATGTTTACACATTTTGTCAAAAAATTTTCTAATTCTAAAAAATTAAACAAATATAGCTCTCAACATTAGCACATTTTATAAAGTTGATCTTGATTCTATTTTTTTTTATCCGGTGAGAGTAAATTTATTGAATGGTTAAAATTATAATCAAAATTATAAAATTTATAAATATTGAAGGTTAAATTTATTATTATACCAATTAAAAGTAGGGTAAATTAGTACGACACACGGCTTTACTGAAAACAAAACTCACCAAACTTGATATATTAAATCTTGCTAAGTTTTTCTTTTATGACTTAGAATCTAAAACTTGATGTAAATGAAGATAGGAATTCAATAAACTTGAGTTCTTTCCAACATAAAATTTGTACTTTTACATTGGATTTGTTGAGAGGCCCAACACTATAGAAAGGCCAAGGCCTTTTACAATATTAATTAGCAAAGCGGAACCTTTTCATTTTCAGCTGAGATTCTTATAGGGTTGTTTATTCTTCGAGGGTTTTAGGATTGGCTACCGCAGAACCAATTTGATCAATCGACTTTTCATCTCTCTCTTTCTTCAATCCTGCAAACCCTATAGAAATTTCCTCAAGGTAACCTAACCCCTACTCTCTATCATCTCCTCCGTCTATAATTTCGATTCCTTCGATAATTTTCTGCAAATCCCCTAATTTTTCTATGATGTCTCTATAACGAGCTTTGTTGGCTATTCAAAACCATTAGATTTTCCGTTTTTGTGATTTTATTCACTTTTCCTAATTAATTTATTATTGTTTAAGGTGTGCAGTGATTTTACGAGAATGTCTCGGGTCTATGTTGGGAATTTGGATCCTCGGGTCACTGAGAGGGATCTCGAAGACGAGTTTAGGATTTTCGGCGTTCTCCGCAGGTATTTTTATTTTTATTTTTTTGTGAATGAAGGGGAAAAGTGTATTTTGATAGGGACCTGGGTTTTTTTTTTTGGGGGGGGGGGTTAAATTTATTTGCCACTCTGAAGATTGTCAGGTTTTGCTAGCTTTAATTGATTATTTAGTTTGTCCGTCAATATCATACAAGATAAAGTCTTGCTTTCTTCCATTTGAAACAAGCTTTAAAATAAAAATAAAAAAATGCTGTTTGTGCTATTGATTGATTTATGTTTTGATGAAATGAATCCAGTGTATGGGTAGCTCGAAGGCCTCCTGGGTATGCGTTTATTGAGTTTGATGATCGCAGGGATGCTATTGATGCAATTCGTGAACTGGATGGTGTGTATACTCTTTTTTCTAGTGTTTATTTCTTTCATTTGTTGTATTACTCTTACATGCTTGAATTATGGTGGTTCTCTACTCGAATACCCTTATATAAGTTGCCATATTCATTAGTTTTTGCTTGATTATTTATGTTGCCCTTACTTATGTGCTGCATATGCTTCTAATTTGGTGAGCGTTGAATTTTCATTGAATGTTAGAGAGATCTCCTAACCGGTTGAAGTAGTTTAATGATTTTCTTTTATATTTCAAGAAGTTGCTATTGTGTTCTGGTTGTCTGCGGCCAGTTGTTTTAGTGGTTTGGTGTAATCTGATTGTTTACTCCAAAAAAATAATTCTAAGTTTGCGCATTTGGCTCTTAGTTCTTTTGGTTCCTTAGATTCAAATGACATTTCTGATCTATGTTGCTTTATTGACCATTTCTAGAATTTCCTAACTATATCCTTTTTCTCACTTAAGGAAAAAATGGTTGGCGTGTGGAACTTTCTCATAATTCAAAAGGTGGTGGAGGCCGTGGTGGGCGCCGTGGTGGGGGTGAGGATTTAAAGTGTTATGAGTGTGGTGAACCTGGTCACTTTGCTCGCGAATGCCGCTCGCGTTATGGATCACGAGGCCTGGGAAGTGGCCGGCGTCGAAGCCCCAGTCCTCGTCGCCGTAGGAGTCCAAGTTATGGGTATGGACGCAGGTGGGTTTAAGGATTCCTTTTCTCTCTCTCTCTTTATTGGAGTGTGTAAAGGAGGGTAGCTCCTACTGTGATCTTTTTTGTAAAGGAGCCTATACAAAGTGATGGTACATTATATATTATGCCTTTTCCTATGCTATTCAAAAACCCCTTTCCCCCTTTTTGAAACTTAGTGGCTAGAATTGATATTTATGCAAAAACAATGTCCGTCAAGTTAGGACTGTGTTTACCTATATGTCCAACTGGTTTTTTTTATTATACTGGCAAGAAGCATATATCTTTTTATTTGAATGGATTTGATGAAGGCTTTTTATTTTAATTAAACTTGATTTGGCTTCTACTGATTGGTCCTCTCAACAAGAATATGCAGGCTACTCAGAAAAAATTACTTGCTATTTTATGTGGCACATAAATTCTTTTAATCTTGTGGCAGGAGCTATAGCCCACGTGGAGGAAGATCTCCTCGGCACCGCAGCATATCACCTCGTCGTGGTCGAAGTTACAGCAGGTCGCCTCCATATCGTTATTCTCGTCGTGATTCACCTTATGCAAATGGGTAAAGTCATGTGAACTTAATTACTTGAACAGTCAGGAATCTCATTTATGATACTTTCAGTGTTTATCCAGTCTGATTTGCTTTTGCTTAAATTCCTTTGCAGAGATTAAAGTGGGAACTGAAGCAAAATCTGAAATGACAGCATCTATGGCAAACAAATATTCAAATACTATAGTATCAAATAGGTTCAGTGAGCAAAAAAGGATTTAGGTTACTTGTGTTCGTTTTGTGACGGTTAGGTTGTTAGAGCTTGTGGTTTTGCATGGCTTCCACTCTGCAAAGTGTTAGGGTTCCTTGGACCCCCTTCTGCGGTAGCTTGCTTACTGTCTTCAGCGTATGAAACTCGGAGGTCCTGTTTCTTACTTTATATGGTTATCTACTTATTATATTGTTAACTGTTATGTTTAAAATTTAGCTCAGTTACTTTGCTATTGTAAGTTTATTTATCTGAAGGATTTTATATGTTTTGTGTTGAGGTGTGAGATTTGGAAGTAAGGGCAGAGCATCCAATCCTTTGGCCATTTTAATGCATCTTAGTGCACCACTTGAATCAGTTGATCTACTTAGTCATCGCTCCCTGCATATTGTAGAAGCTTGAGTTACATGTTGAATTCGCATCACATCGTATCGAATCGCTAGTAGTAACTATCGGATTTTGGTTGCGACCTTGTGTTGGTGCATGTATCTGCAACAAAGCTCTTCTAATTTCTTATGCAGATGAAGCCAGATAGTTTTTTGGTTACACACCAGAAAACAAAATTAGAAGCATTGCCATCAAAGTTTTTTAATATTGTTTCTCTGACCTTGATTTTAACTGTCTTTGTTTTTGATTTGATAAGAGGTTGGTTGGTTAGGGAATATGAAATTTTTTTAAAATTTAAAAGATTTTTGAAATGAAGTTATTTAATATACTTCAATTCAAAAAATTCAATGTTTGTAATTGTGTAGGTAAATGTTTCTTAGAATTAATTTTTTTTCTATTGGCTTTAACTGTGTATAATTTTATTTAGACATTTTTCATTTTTTTTAATATTTTCCCCCAAAATTACCTATTTTGAGATTATTTTTTTGAAATATTTTTGAAATATGAAATGACTATTCATGAGGTATTGATCTTTAGTCTGATGTGATATTTGAGAGGTTAGATAAAAATTAGCTTGAAATATAAGTTAGGATAAGAGAATTAGGTATATTGAAAGTATTGTTTGGGCTGCATCAGGTTCATGCTCAATTTAGTTTAGCACATTTTTAGTATTCCGATATATTATTTTTACTTTGTATGTTACGTTTGTCTAATTCATCTCACATGAAAATATTATAATAATATATAGTAGTTGAATGTAAACATTAATAAGAACTTTAATCAAATAAAATATATAAATATTATTAAAATTTATGTTTTTAAATTTTCTTTAAAGAATATAGTTGAGTTTGGTCAAGTAACATGATTTGACCTAAATTCAATTGAGTTAAGCAAATAAACACTCACTTGTGAATAGTAATATTTAATTTATGCCCATAAAATGAGTGCCCTTAATTCGATTTTGCTATTCAACTCCTGCATATCACTAGTGACGTATTTTATGCATTTTTATTTAGAAATGTTATCTTATTATTATCTTTTAATTTTGGGTAAGCTGCATCATTAGTCACCTAAAATAACATTATTTTTATTTTGTTATTCTATTTTTTTTTTTTGTCCAATTAGTCATTGCTTTTGGAAAAATTTCTCAAAATCAACACTCAACCGTTATCTTCATAACGAAAAGTTGATTAAACATGTAATGTCAGCATTTCTTTTTACCTATTTTTCACATAAATTGAACAATTTTTCTTTTAAAAAAACCCTAACTTATCTGTAGGATCGACTTATTCGGTGTTGTCACCGGTTCTTCGGCCAAATGCATAGTGCTGTCGTCCCCGTTGGTGTTGCGGTCTCCTCTCCGCCATCCAACTTATCGTTTTCGTTTTTATTTTCTTTCTAAAAGCTTAGGCATTTCCTTCAAAACAACCGCTGCCATTGGTACCGTAGGTGCCAATCATCGTATAAAATTTTCTCAGCCAGCTGATTTGACCATGTAGTCATCAGGTTCTTTAATTTTTCTGGTCTTCGTAAACTAGACCCTAAAAGATATGCTTTTCAAATCGTGCATATGCAAAAGATATATATATATATATTAGGATTATGAGTAAATTATATTTAATATATGCAAAAGATATATTTTTCATAAAAAATTTTGAAGTTATTAAATTTTGTATCCAAAATGTTGGTAATGAGTATATTTTTGGTTTAAGTGATACTTTTTAGGTTGATTAAGTAATATGTATTTCTTTATTGTTTCTTAAGTTTGCATATGATATGTTTATGGCATACTTTTTATTTTTGTGATTTTTAATTTAATGATTTTAATTTTTGGTAAAAGAATTTTAATAGCACAGAAATTTATTTTTATGATATACATAAAAATTAATTAAAGATTAAAATTTTTAATTTTTGATGCGCCATTTAAAATTTTTTATTTTAAATTATTTCAAAAATTTTGGCATAATAGAATTTTTTTTTTGACATTTTATGCTATAAAAATTTTAAATTTGAATATTAATATATTTTAAAATAACTTAATTGAAACAATAAGTTATCAAAGTGACTTATGTGAGAGTTATTTTATTTTTAAAATATAAAAAGTTTTTTATATGTAATTTAAGCCATGTTAATATTGATCGACCCAAAGCAAGTTAATATTTAACAAAATTACATGTGCATTTATAGTAATAAACATGTGACAATTATTTGATTTTACGTGTGAGTAATAAATTGATCCAAAAGAATATTAATTATTCGACATGTTCTTATTGTCAGTGTTAGATTACTACAACAAAAAATCACAATTTAATATTTTTACCCAAAGATGAAATATTAATGGAGTGTTCGATATCTTGAGATGTGATTTACCTTCATTCACAGGTAAAATATAAAATTAGCACCCAAACTTGTTCATTTTTCTTAGATTGGTACCTATATTTTTTTTGTCCTAGATTAGTACCCAAAAAAATTTTTTCCGTCCACTAATTTGATACCTAAAACTAACGCTATTACTTTTTTTCTGACGTGGCAGCGCTGACCAATCGCATGCCGCCATATGACATACTATTTGGCCTTTTTTTTGTTTTTTTTTTCCCCTCTTAATTTTTTTCATTTTTCATTTTCTTTTTTTCTGGGCGTGCCTCTTTATCTCCCATTTCTTGTCTTCAACTTTTTCCTATCTTAAGCAAACATCTTGTCAGTGGTATCACAATATTCACTGAGTGATTATCTTATTTGAGTTCGAGATAACTTTGGTTAATGGCTGTATATATTACAAGATCAATAGGAGTAAGAATATTTTCAATCAATGCCCCAATTGATTTTGAAATTACAGAAATGCATAAAATTTCCTAAATTTCAGAAGTGGGAAATCTAATGTATGTTCAAGTTTGTACTCGTTCAAGTATTGCGTACATTGTTGGGATGTTGTGCAAATATTTGAGCAATTCGGGTATGGATCATTGGAAAACAACTAAATGATTCATATATTATCTTTAGAAAATAAAAACATTACATGCTCACATACTGGAAGTCTGATAAGTTAAAGATCGTCATCTATACAGACTCCGATTTTTATGGAATATGGATGCAAAACTTTGTCACTAAGATATGATAACAAATTGCAACCCTTTATTCAAATAATAACAAGAACACATTAAAGAGACATATAGATTTTAAATTCTTATTTGTTAAATAAAGAGTTTAGAGTACTCAGGTGCCTATAAAACATATTGGGACAAATTCCATTATTTTGGATCCGCTTACTAAGGGACTATACCCATGGTTTTGATGGGCACGTTGCTTATATGGGTGTAACTTCATTTCAGGATATTTGATTTTAGTGGGAGTTTGTAGTTTTAAATGCTTTTATGTTACAGATGCATTTTCAGTTATTTCAGTTTACAAATACTAAGATTATTTTCTACAAAAATAAGGTTTATTTGATTTAATCACACTCTGATTTTGGTAAAGTTTGATCCCACTAAGGTTAAGTAGGGCCTATTAGAAATAGACATATTTAGATCACATTGCATGTAATTTCCATACTACATATACATACTTGATATATGTCATTTGGTTGTGCTAATATATGTGATTAGGATGGATTTAGTTACTATATATGTAACCAAAGTCGCATTGGTTCTATGTTAACATAATTAATTGACGAGATTGTTCAGAATACCTTTTTGATATGATAGAAAAGTATTACTCATGAGATTATATAATGACATATAATTATGAGATAATTAGTATATATATGTTGTTCAAGTGGGAGATTGTTGAATAATATGGACATCACATACATATAACAAGAATAATAACATGATATTATTTACTACCATAAAATGTTAGTCAGATTCAAAGTGCTCTAATTTGGTTAAGTTTATTGGGCTTCAGTTATTAAATAAAGTATGAGTCAAATATATGTAGATAACGTAGTAACTAATTTCTAATTGATGATGGTCTAATAAAAAATTAAGGTTAATGTGCAAAAGTTATATATTAGGGTTATAGTCTCAAATTTTTAAATACGTAACTTGTCTGACATTCCATCTTCAAAAAGAAAGAGCCACTGCACACGTTGGCGCTGGAAGGCAGAAGGCAACAGATTTGTGGTGTTTTGATGGAGTTATTTGTTCTGTGAAGAAGATGGTGAGGATGGATCGATTGGCTTGGAATCAGAGTTACCATGGTTCTTTCTGACTCAGCTTTGAAATTAGTGAAAACTCACCGCTACTCCAGTTATGGATTCAAAGCTTCGTTCTCTTCTCTTTCTTTTGACAGGTTCTTTTTTGAAGGAGAAGTGAAACGTCTGTTGGCTGAATTTGGGTTTTAATTTCTGCAGCAGTTTTGGTTCAAGATGGTTTTTCTTTTTCATCTGCCGAGTTGTTTTTTTGTTCGTTTAAGTGTGTGTTTGCTTTACAGCTGGGCTTTTAATTTGTTGTCTTTTCTAGTTCATATTCTGACATTTGTCTTTTATTTTATCTTGAGCCATGTGATCATTAATAATATCAGCCAACTTTTGATGCAAAAAAAGAGAGAGCCACAGACTTTAAAATACTTGTGTGTTAATTTGAAAGATCAAAATCACAAGATTTGAAGATTTGAAGATATCGATGAATTCAAGTATGCTTTCACATCTAGTTTTGTTTTTTTATTTATTCTTGATGATTCGACATAACAAATCCCAATTTATTATATTTTGTATCAAAATTCTATAATTCTTGAACATTATCCAAAATTAAATTAAAGTTTTAATTGAAGAAATATGTATATATATTGGTGTAATAATTCTCTTTTTTAAAAAATGAACTTAAGCTTGAATTAAAACTATTCTCTTTTTTAAAAAATGAACTTAAGCTTGAATTAAAACTATATAACTCGTGGAATGAACCAAAATATAAAACAAAATTGAAAATATGTCTCATTATATTTATATAAAAAAATAATCGTAATTTAAATATAAAAATATAAATTTATCAAAATTGACATAAAGCGAATTATTAACATATGAAAGATTATATGAATGTGTAATATTTTACAGAAGAAAAAAAATAACACAAACACTTCATTTTTAAAATGGACTCATTATAACAAATTATGTAATATATGTTATGAATTTAAAGACAATAAAAGCGAGTAAATTAAATTTTAAATTGAATTATTATGAATGAGTAATAATAAAAAATAATATAAGCATACGGAGCAAAACCATTGAGACAATAAATTAATCCAATTAAAAGAAGAGTTGTTTTAGAGTTTAGATTTTGGGTTTTCAATTTAGCAATTTGCTTCGGGTATCCATTTACTTTTATTTTAATTTCATTTTGGATTATAGCTTGCATCATGCCTATTGCTAATTTGAGTCGCAAAGTAAAATACAAGGGATGCCGAATTAGTGGAGTAATTACCCAAACTTAGCGTGAACGTAATATATACGTAGGTTAGTAGGTGATTAATGATAATGATGGTTAATGATTTAGTTAATACTTATAAGATAGATTTATAATATATACATCAACTTAATCACAACTTGATACCATCCTAGGTATTATTTTTATTTGTATTTTTTAATTATTAGATTTTGGTTCCTAGATATTCCAACTTTGTGACTGAGGAGATTTTGGTGCCTTTATAAGTTACTATTTTTCAATGATCTGTTTTTATGACTTGTTCTGTTGGATAGCATTTCAGCTTTGTTGTTTTTATTCGTACTAAGCAAAACAACCTATGCATACTTATTATTCAGATTCAAAGACATGACAAGATGATGATACGTCAAGCAAGGTTTAATGGTCCCTTCGTTTCATCAAATATAGTTCATCTCTTGTCCTCTTAATACTTAGCCCGGTAGGGTTTGTAATAAACTGTTGTTTTATGCTAAACAGCATTAGAAATTATAACTCGTTCATGGTGTTGGTTTATGTTTGAAGGATAAGATCTGGAGATGGGCCCGGATGCTCTTAGATTCTTGCAAAAGAAGATAATCTTGTTCTTTCAGATGCTCTTTTATATGCTTAAATGACTGAAGGTACATTTAAAATGGAAAAAAGTGAGGAAATAAAATCCTCGAGAACGCGAAGAGAGGAGGGAGATGACCCCCACGAGGGAATTAATACCTATGGCCCTTATTTTTGGTCCCTAAGCCTGTTCTTTTATTAGCTGGTCTGTAAAATGATTTCACACTGTACCAACTACCAAGTTAGGCTAATACTGCTTGATAGGGAAGACTTAGACCTTTGCCTAACAACATGGTCTCTCTCGCTGACGATATATTACAGGCGTGTGCATGTAAGAAGAGGTGTTTGGAGTTGTCAAGTTATTTTGGACCATGTAAAGCACTAGGAATAAACAGCAAAAAACAAAATGACATTGACAACCATAAAGTTTGGGGTGCGATAAGAAGGTCCAAACTTCTGCAAGTACAACTAAAATGCAAATGATATGAGCTAACGCTAATATGTTCTGATGGATGGATCAGCATAAGAGTTATTGGCATATATACTGGAGATCCTAATACGTTTTTGGGCCAGAAGGGGGCTCTTATTTTCTGAAGACATGAAAATACACAACCTTCAAAGCTAACTTGATCCTAATATACGTACTTCCAAAAACACAAACACAAAGTGAAAGTCAAACAACAGCTGAATGATCCTAAACATCCATGACAATATATTGCAAAAATGATATAATAACACAAATATGTGAATCTGATAAACGATTGCAAGAAACAGCCATTTATGTCTCAGCTAAATGACCATATTATCCCTTGTGAACATATATCCTTCCACAACCATTACCTCAAATTCTCTTCCTAAGCGAGACAAAAAAGAAAGTGCATTATCTAAATTTCCAAATCCAAGGTTCGTTGCTACATTGGGCCATCAAAGCAAAGGATGATAACTAATGCTCACCAATAACTAGAATTTTGTTCTAAAACTTCAAAATTTCCACCCTTAAGGTTTTGATTCGATCACCTTCTTTGCAAAGGATGGTAAACAGAAAGCAGCCGAATGAATCTGCAATCATAAACAAGCAAATGTACAAAGATTTCAAAATAAGATTTTAAGACTTCTGGAAAAGGGTTAAATATGTGACTCAGCATTATTATTTTCACACGATTATAAAGGATTTAGAGTGGAGCAAAGTTTCACCTCAGAGTTGTAAAACTTAAGGGGTCGTTTTGATTTGCAGCAGCTCTCATCTTTGTCTATAGGATTCACCGGATGCTTGAAGTCAACAAGAGGTCCCTCAGTTGAGCAAAGCATGAAACCAATCACACCACTGTAAATTAATAAATAAAGTCAATGATACGCAGCTTTTGGCAACATGTAAAATAGTAAACAAAAGTCATGCAAACACAATGGAATGCACCACATGATGATGCAGTAGCATAAGGAAAACCTCCATTGCTTTAGAAGGTATTAACAACATAAATCAACACAGAGAAAATATAGGGGGTGGGGTGAAACAATTAAATAAGAAAGCAGCAGTTTGTCACAAGGTGAAGGAAAGGTTATTAGTATATGCCTTGGGTATGTAGGAACTGTAGTCCACGCATAGTTAACAGAGCCTTTAAAGATTTGACGGCAGTTTGCTACAATATCCTCAATGATGTGCATATGTAGCCAGATACTTTCTGCCTGAGTGCAGACGACTCCTCCTGGACGAAGAGCCTTTGCCACAGACTCAAAAAAGGGCTTCTCAAAGAGTTCTTGAGCAGGACCTGAGATGTCAAACAATAACCCAATTCTCAAATATTAAAGATTACAAACCATTAATAACAAAGAAAAACAATACCAAATTTCCACTAAAAAGCATTACCTATAGGATCAGAAGAATCCACTATAATTGCATCATAAGTACCTTCTGGAACAGCCTTCAAAAATGCAACTCCTGAAACACAAAAGGACATTAATGATTGATATCATGCAATAGAGTATAAAAACACACCCAAAAAACCAAGTTCACCATACCATCACCAATATGAAGTTTCACACGGGGATCATCATAACCAACAGCTACATCAGGAAAATATTGTTTAGAAACCTGGCACAAAAAAGTGCATATCGTTAGTACAACAAGGTTCCACGAAGGGATGGTTGGACGTTCCTAGCCAGTTGGCCTGCTGAAATTGTAAACTTACAATTCTGCAGAACCATTTCCTATGCTTTAATACATTTAATCTAAAAGTAACTTTACCCACTTTCCATCAATCAATTACAACTAATTGTGAATCATAAAGAATGTGTTGAAAGCAAGAAAGAGATTACTAACATCAACGACCATCTTGTCAATTTCACAGATGTCAATCTGCTCAACAGAAGAATGACGAGAAACTTCCCGGAGAACTCCACCATCACCACCACCAATGACCAAAACCTGGTGAAAGAAACAGGTAAGTGGTAATCGAAGAAGACAACAGGTGCCTGTCAAGTCATTTGATCTTCGGTACAATACCATTAAAAGCAAGCTCCCAAGAGAAGCCACATTACATGGAAACAGAGTATAACTAAAGCATGTTCAACTTCCACCCAAAACTATTGAACACAAATAGTTCATTGCTGTTAAATATCAGCAGTTCGTATTCTTTAAATTTTATTGGTTTTCATTTCTAAATGAGGGAGATTCCTTCAGGAAAAAGAGAAAAGAACATGTAAAACTTCTGTGGGTTTAACAGCAGATAGGAAAAGACCACATTCACCAAAAACTAATAAAATTAAAAATAATCCAAATATGGAGTCAAAACAATAAACAAAATCATTTCCAGTGGATCTCAGTAATATTATATGGCTCCTTCATTATACTTAACGAAAATTAAGCATTTTCTTTAGTCATTCTCTTGCAGCTAAATGTAAAAAATGAGGACTACCTTATATCCATCCAAGCCTTAATGAATCTAAAACATGGCACGGAATTCACTTCAAATGTTTACTGAGAAATGCAAATAGGGTAGAAAACAGCTCTTGATATAATCAGTAATATAGTAGCTGAAATACCTTCTTAGGATTTGGAATGGAGCAAAGTGGAAGATGACTGATCATTTCTTGATATGCACATTCATCTCTCTCTGTGAGCTGAATCACACCATCCAAAACAAGAACCTTCCCATATGTTGATGACTGCAAGGGTGCCGTGCTTCAAAAATTAAAAATTTAAAAGAAACTAAACAGGGAGAAAAAAGAAGCAAGAGAAAATGGGACCGTGAAATACCTGAAAGACCATAACATTCTGGTAATCAGACTTCCCTTGAAACAAGACCTTTTCAACCTTTAAGGAATGCGCCTCTCCTGCATATTTCATATAAAACAGAGCCACTAAAGATATTTTTCTTCTCAGATACTAAATAAAAGGAAGTATCATTTCAGTGAACTATTATGCTACTTCCTCCTTTCTTAATTTCAAGTAACTTAGCCTACTGCATGGAAACCCCCGTGCACACTAAAAAGACCCTAACTTGCAAAAGTAACACCAGCCTCATACTCCACAACTTTCACAGTTACTAAGAAAGAACCCACAAATTCAAGAATCAAGATGGGAAGCAATGGATTAACACATTGAATTATGAATGAATATAGATCAGACGTCGCTATTAAACTAATAGTACACACTCCCAAATAAGAAAAATACACACAAGTGACAACATGCAAGCAGTATGCACTTCGAGATGTCAATCATATAAACAAGCAAATGTACACAAAGAAGCGTAAACGCTTAACATTCAATGAAAATGTAGTTAACTAGTAGTTAGACATATAAAAATGAAGCTTTTTTTCCCTTTTTCTTTTTCACTATAAAGAATCACAAACAGACCCACTACACAAGCAGAAATGACAACCAAGTTACATGAGATGTGCAAAATAATAACATCCTCAATATGGGAGATGGGACCATTTGAGAACCCTTTTTTCCCCTAAAGAAGAGCCACAAACAGAAAATATCAGATAAGAACGCACATCAGAAATGACGAATAAAAGGGGGAACGACGTTGAAGAGAACCCAACCCATGAATTCAATCAAAATAAGTATCGCCCTTAGATGGAACCAATATCTTACACAATCAAAATAAGCACAATAAAATAAAATAAAAAAATAATTTTTTTCATTCAAATTAGTTGAAAGCCAAATAAAAAGCACAGAAACTTGCTCACCCATAATCTAAAACAAATCAATAACCATAAAAAATATAATAGATTAAAACACACATCGAAAATCAGAAAGGAAAAAAAAAAACCCAGATTTAAGAAAAAAGCCCTCTTTGGAATCGAAGCAGAGAAAGAAAAAAAAACACACTTTACATTCTTTTCTCCAAAAGGAGACGTAAAGAAAAGATTAGGAGAAATAATTGAAATTAGGAGAGTTGAAAAACGAACCAGGCCACATTGGGCTAATCTCAGAGAACCATCCAGGAATAACAGAGGAAATCCCATCAGCTTCCTTGGAAGTATTATTGGCATCAGCTTCCATTTCCATGGCAACAGCAGCAGCAGCAGAAGAGACCCCGTTTTCTTCGTCTTCTCTGGGCCTTTTAACGGGCAAATCAGCACAACTTACAGGGGCACCGCCCTCTTCTGCCATTGAGACACCTATTTGTTTCTGTTTTAGAAATACAAAAAAATTGGGAAAAAGACCTAAAAAGAATCGGAAAATAGAAAATCTCGGGTTGGCTGGATACAGGTCACTCAAAGAGAAAAAGAGGCCACGCTATCTTGGTCTTTGGTCTTGCTTTATAGTAGCATCCAGACGCCTGTTGCTGTAAGGGCTGGGCTGTTTAGGCCTTCGCCAAATAATATTAATATAATATAAATTAAAAAGCAGAAAAAAAAAAGAATATTTGAGGAAGAAAAATCAAATTTCAATTTATATCGTCATATATGGATTACGAAGAATCTGCTTGCAAACGACGCGTCTTTTGTGTGTGGACTGGGATTGTGACTTGTGAAGTTGTGATTTTCTTCCTCTTTTTTACTTAATTAATAATTAATATGGAAAAATTCTTTTTATAAAATTTTCTTTACTGTAATTCTTCAATTATTAAATTATTACAAAGATATTTATGTGAACGCACATTATTTTTTAGTACTGCCGAGTTGGATTTCTGAACAATAAAGATTTTTCCAATTTAGTAAAATTCAATCAAATAAACAAAATCATTACTAGTATTATTACTAGAACAATGATAACAAATGATAAGGTTCTCAATTAGGGTTGGGATTGGGATGAAATCATGTTTCGTTGGGATTACCAATGAATTTTTTATTTAATAATAAATATTATTTTGCTTTATGTCAGTGTGAAAAGTTGGGGAATATCTAGGCGTAATAAAAGCTACTGTTGGTGGATGATGCCGATATTTGTTAGATTTCCCTTTCTTTTTTATTTATTTGACTGTTTTTGTTGCCTTCTCAAAATATAGAAACTATAAATTGCTTTGCATGTGGGTTGGATACCATGGAATATATGGGATTGTAGACTTCAATCTTATCATCTTTACTATTTTATTTGGTCACGGGGGATTTATTGTTTTTATTTTTATAAATTATGAAAAAAATAAAACATGATTATCCAAGTGATATGGAATGGTCAAAATAGCTTATTTCAAACCTTCATCTTCCTTTGTCATGCATTGTAAGAAGGTTAAGAGTAAAGATGAGAGAAATGAAGAAAAACGTCGTATTATCACTTTTGTTGTAAAAAGACAACTAAGAGTCTATTTATGAGTAGGAACCTTATATAAGACATCTGAAAATAATTGTTTATATGTGGTTTTTTAGGGAGTGCTTATTTGTATTTTTAAGGAATACATTGTTGAGTTTGCTTCAAGTATTTTTGGAGAGGTTATACTTATAAGTGAGGTTATTTAAGAGAGAGTGGCAACATTAAGGTTATAATTATCTAGTGAGTATCGGATAGATTGAGATTAAATTAACTATTGTATCGAAAAAATATTTAAAAAATTCATTCTCTTAGTAAAACTCCCAAACAATGTCAAGAATTTTGGTCTCTCAACTTTTTTTACTCCCTTATTTAACTTGCAAAACAACTTTATTAAAAAACTTGTTATAACATTTGATTCAACAATTTTTTCCAGCAAAATTCGAAAACATCTCAAAAGGCCAATGTTTGTATTTTTCGTTTGAATGTTGATTTGAATTTCATCAATGTTAATATCTGGAGATTATTGATTTGCTTATTAAAGATATGGTCAAATCTGATCATGACACTAGAAAAGCACATTATTCGACATAACGAATATGTTGAAATAGTAAATCAAACAAAGTAGAACACTCAATCTAATGTCCATCCCATTTTTGTTGAAGATTATGTTGCAACAGAAAATACAAGTGAAGGTATGTTTATCCTTCAATTGACTTACTGATTAAGCTCAAATTTATAACTGTTAAATATAAAATTAGTTCCTGAATTTGTCCACTTCTCCTATATTGGTATTGATAATTTTTTTGTCCTAGATTGGTACCCGAACTTATTTCCATCTACTAAATCGGTACTCAGTCTAACGCCGTTAAGTTTAGGAGATGTGACATAATAAAATTGTGACACGTGGCATAAATGATGCCATGGTGATCTCAAAAAATTTAAAAGAAAAAACTTTTTTTTTCTTTTGACTTTTATTTCCCCCAATTTTTTTAAGGTTCCTTTTCTTCCATTCTTTCTTCTTCTTCTTTCTTCTTCCTCCCACAACCCAAGTTGCTGCCCCCGTCGTCGTTGGTGATTGGCCTCCTTTTCAGCCTAAAAATGGCACCGGAGTGTTAGTCAACGATTTTTTGTCTTCTCCAACTTCATCTCTTTCCTTTGTCAGACTTTTCAAATCTAAAAAACTTTCAATTTTTTTAATCAAAAGCTTATATGTTTCTCTTTCATGTTTCTTCTAAGGAAGGTGAAGATTGGGGATTAATGTTCGTGAAAACAAATCAGAGGAAATGAAAGAGTAGGAGGAAAAAATTGACTAGTTGAAATTTCTCCCCAAAATAGCTCTTTTGTCTTCCAAATGTATCTATCAAACAAGAAAAATTGAATCAAAACATAACAGTAGTTTCAAATCTCTTGAACTTTGTTCATCGTTTTTCTAACAGATTCTCAAAAAGTTCAAGAAAATAAAAAGAAATATTCACGATTAGTTACCAAAAGTAGCAAAAAAACTTTTTTCTAGTCTCTTCAAGTGTATCTACAAAAAAGAAAAATCGAAAATCTAGCTTTTTTTTCCCCGAGAAACAAACAAAAAATAAAAAAGTGGAAGAGAATGGTCTTAAGGTTGAGGAAGGAAAAGACTAGTAAAAAAAAGTTGTTAACTATTATTGCCAAACAAGAAGAAGAAACTTGGGTTGAAGGAAAAAGAAGAAAAAGAATAAAGAAGGAAAAAAAAAAAGAACTAAAAAAAACTTGGAGGGAGGGGAGAAACATCAAAAGGAATTTTTTTTAATTATGACATCACCATGATGTCATTTATGCCGCGTGTCAGAATCTTATTCTGCCACGTATTTTAAACTTAATAGCGTTAGACTTAGGTGTCAATTTAGCTGACAGAAAAAAAAGTTCGAGTATCAATCTGGGATAAAAAAAGCCATAAGAACCAATTTGTGAGAAGTGCACAAGTTCTGGTATTAATTTTATATTTAACCTTATTTATAATGATAAAGCGGAAGAAACCCTTGCTCAACTATTAAAAGTGCAACACAATGTCAAGAAGGTTATATTTGCTAAATTTATTTATGACTTAGAGAAAATGACATGGTAGGCAAATTTTCTTTAGCATTTCTGCCAAAAATGGGGAAGAGTAAAAGTTATGGGCAGCAAATGACAATATTTTGAACTTGGTGTTGTGGTTATGCTTCTTTAGTTTTTTATGTTATTATTTTGAAGTTGACTTTTGTTTGCTATTATGTTATAACTCTATTGACTACTAGATGATTGTTTTATTAGTTATTTGAAGATTATTATCTTGGAAATGTAATGATTGCTTCATACTCACTGCTTATGATGATTGTTGCTGATGAAAAGTTTAAGCTATCATTTTGAGTATGTTGATGATGAATCTAGTTCCTTTTGTTTAGTTTTTAACTTTTTATCATGTATAGAATTTTGTGTGCTTCATGTGCTGCAAAGTTATATTTAAATGTGAAACGGGGGAGATTGTTAGAAACTTTAGCGGTCGAACTTTCTGTTACAACATGAGTTTTAACAAGCTTTTATAACAATCAAAGTATTTTATTGAATTAACAATTTTGATTTATAATATTTTAAATGGCGTGTTTAAATGTCGAGATAGACAACAAATGCAAATTTTTGTTGTAAAAAGGGAACTAGATTATGTATTGATAGAGTCCATTTTCTAAGAGAAACCTTTGGAGAACAAAGAAGAGTTAAAATGTTATGGCGTTATCTAGTTGAGTTTAATGGAAAAATCTGATAAGCTTTTGGAGATGTTGATAGTTACAAAACTTAGCATATATCTAGCATGTTTTAAATTCGAAAATCAAGTGATTAAAGGCTTACCTTCATGAGATAAAATGTGTGGAATAAGGTAGCCGAAAATCACAATTTGGTTATGGTTTATTGAGGAGTGTTTATTTGTATTCTTGAAAATATTTTGTAGTTTTTTTTTTTTTTTTTGTTGGAGAGGTTATACTTGTAATTGAGGTTATTTAGGGAGAGCGAGTGCAAACAATTGAGCAACATTGATGCTGCAATTATATGTTTGAGTTTTGGGTAGGTTGGGCTTAAATTAACTGTTGTACCAAGAAAATTATTTAGTGGATTCATTCTTTAGGCAAGGCTTCGTAGAGATATGATTGTTTAATCTGAATTGGATTAAGAATTCTAGTTTCTCGTTATTCTTTTACTCCCTTATTTAACTTGTTAAACACCTTTGTTGAAAAAACTTGTTACAACATCTGTTGCGACAACAACTTGAATAAAGGAAAACTAAATTGCTTTTTCAAATATCATTTCAAGCTCTGGCATCTATTGTTGTTCTTACTACTATAATGGTGTTGCATATGTTTTGTGCATATTGGCCATATCTATGTGATTTCAAATGAAAGTTGATGTGTAACATCCCCACATTAATATCATATTATAAGTAGAATTATCAAATGTATATCTATCGTAGGAGTCATTGAATAAGTGATTTATAAATAATTGGTTGTACAAGAAATCAAGATCATTTTTAGAGAATTATTAGTTTAGAAACTTGGAAAAAGTTTAGGGACTCAATTAAATAAGGTAAAAAGTACAAGGACTAAATAGAAATTACTCATTTTTTATGGAAAGAACTTGAAGCAATTTTATCATTACCTAAAAAAATAAATGATTTTATGATAAATTTTAAATGATATTTTTATTAATTAATAATTGTTTAATAATTTAAAATAATATTATTTTATTAAAGTAATAAAATATTATATGTAAAGAAAAGGTGACATTTTCTTCATCTTTCCCTTTTTATGTTCAAACCTAGCTAAGGAAGAAGAAAAAATATTCTTTCATCATTTTTCTTCAATTCTCAAGCATAAGGTATAATTTTTCTTCAAGTTTTTCATAGATTTTGAATCTTTGAAGCTTGTTTTACTTACATCTACTATTAGTTTTTGAGATTATCATGTCTGATTAAAATTCTCTTTGATGGAAGCTTAAGAAAACTTAGATAAATAAGTTAGTTTTTGGATGAAAAAGGGTTAGGAGATGATTATTTAGTTGTTAGGAGTGAGAAAATGAAATTAATAGATGGAAAACCACATTGTTATATTTGACCTTGATGAAGGGAACGTATAAAATGTTGATGATTTTGCTTTAATTTGGTGTTAAATGATAGCTTGAGAAGCAGTAAAAATTGTTACACCCTAAACCTAACCTAGACATTATGGCCAAATTCGTAAGTGTTACGAAGAAGGGTTTTAAAACCGATGATACTTCGATAAATCAATGTTTCGTTATTTGATAAACCGTTACATGTTGTTCTTTAAAGTTAACCAATTATTTCACAGCAGAAGTTTGAAAATTGTTTAAAACAAAACCACGCTTGTGTTTTAAAAATTAACATTTGCTCGAGCAAAATTGGTATTTTGTCGAATCATCACAGTTTAGAAATCAAACGCACTCAACCCAAAAATTCAAACCCAACTGTCCAAAAAGTTTGGAGAGGCCAAAAATTACAAAACTCTCACGAAAGCTGAAAATTTTAGTAAAACCGTTAAATAATAATGAAAATAGTTTCCGTCAAGTGGTCACCACTGAGCCTCCGTCGCACCAACCTGCCTATGTCTGTGGATTACCTGAACAGAACAGAAAAACTGATGTGAGTTTCCGTAAACTCAATGTGTAACTCAATAGAGATAGTCATGCAACATATACAAAATTTTATATACAGTTAAATACAGATTCGGACCTAAGTCCATAAGAGAAATAGATATCAGAATCAGATAACAGATTAGACGTATAGAATCCTACCATCATCCTTTACACACCATCTCTGTTCATCCCATCACACCATGTAGGGTTAAAAACACCCACTCATTCTTACACATCATATAGTGTCGATGCAACACATAACAAATAATATGCAGTCAAGCTGCCAGAATATAGGCGAAAGGTTGCCGTACAAATCACTTCCTCCACATATACAAATCCTACCCCAAACACAGATATAGAAAACAGATGCAAAAATAACAGAATAAACATGATTAACATGCTCGTATACAGATAAATACATGCTTAACAGTACAATCAAATATACACATCAGTTTCCTACTCAGATCAGACTATCGGAGTATCAAATCACATGAAATAAGGTTTGGTTAGCCCTTGCCGACCCTAGGGGTGTTCAATCGGTTAACTGACCGGTTAACCGACCCGAAACACCATTAACCGAATTAACCGACCTTTCAAAAATTTTAACCGTTAACCGAACCGAAATTTTTTCAAAAAAATTAACCGAACCAAATTTTTTTCGGTTAATTCGTTCGGTTAACCGAATTAACCGAAAACTATATTTTTTTTTATTTTTGGTTAAAATAAGTATAAAATTACCCGATTTACCCGATTTACCCGAATTAACCGATTTACCCGATTTACCCAAATTAACCAAATTACCCTAATTAACCGAATTAATCAAATTAACCGAATTATTTTTATTTTTATTTATTAAATTATTTGTAATTTTTATAATTGGGTTGGGTAGTTAGTTTTAGTTTGATTGGGTTTATGTTGGATTGGGTTTGAGTGAATAGTGAGCTATTTATATATTATAATTTTATTTATTAATTTTTTTGGTTAAACCGAAAAAATTCGGTTAACCGACCAGTTTCGAACCGAATTAACCGTTAACCGAAAACTCAAAAAATTATTAACCGACCCCCGACCGATTAACCGAATTCAGTCGGTTAATCGAATTTTTTCGGGTTTACCCAAATTTTGCACACCCCTAACCAACCCTACAGTAGGCCCACAGCCGATCGAAACGACCCGTGTGAACCTAGGGAAATTTTTAGAATTTTGGGCCCACAAGCCAAATCTGGCCTAGCTTGTGTGGCCCACACGACCATATTAACGCTGTCACACGTCTGCGTCTCATGCACAACTACACCTATGACATCCACACAGCTGGGCACACACCCGTGTGGCGTCGACAACCCCCTTTTTCGGTTTTTGTCGAACCCTGATTTTTCGTGTTTAGTGTACACACCTGGTTCAATTTTGACACGTAAGCAATCCCGAGCCCACCAGAACCTAAAAACAACATTCCAACAACTAGTTTAGCAACCAATTTACGAATTCATCAAACTAAATCAGAAAATGCGCACACACTTTTCGCCAACAAACATGACCATACGCACGAATCAGGCCGTTAGAGCGAAATCCACTGATACACCACCTTCTCCAACACAACCTTTTACAAAATTTAAACCCCCTAATAAGAACACCCACGCGCCAGACTAACAAAGAAATCTAATCGAAAACAAATTACAGACTTACCACGACGAGCGAAGAACAGATGGAATGTCGATCCCCCACGATTAAGACGACCAATTCGTTAAGTGAAGTAATGAAAGAATAACACGAAAAGAAAAGGTTGCAGAAAGAAAATAAAAAGAAAGAGTAACGTCAGAATGTGAAACAGAAAGGGAAATTTTGGAAAAAATAAAATAAAAATAAATAATATCAAATATTATCCCAACATCCCCATTAACCCTTATCCCACTAAATCTGACACACTACTCACATCCAACTACCTCAAACTCCCAACTCAACCGAACCTCTATCAGACAACTGAAACAAAAATACCATTTACGCTCCCACGAGGAATCGAACACAAGACCTCAGAACAAGCTAACACTTTACCACCAAAACCAACAGGCTCATTCTTATATGAGTTTACTAACAAGAAAATATAACCCAACCCAATCGGGATAAGGCCTGGATCATATATAACTAAATTCACCAAAAATAGTCCTTGAACCCAACACCTCAAACACACACCCAGAACACTTAGCCACTGAAGTAGATGCATATTTATGTTAAGATTCACAGAAACAAGATTAAATTATTCAGGGAGTTATAAAAACATCAGTGAAATCAGAATTGAAAACGATTAAGTGAGGTAAAAGTTATCTGAATTTTGGATTATAAAACCTTTAGGTAGTTATAGTTAAAACATACACTATAAGCTTATTATTATGTTTGATTAAGATATTAGAATGAATAATGATTGTATTTGTAATGAATCCTTTCACTCATAGATAAAATAAGGTTGACGCTTTGACTTGTCGTAATTTGATACGTCAAATTAGGCTCTCCAATACACTTGAGGAGCGTATTCTCAAGCAATTTAAGTATCTTTTATATGTTTTTTTTTATTTTTAACTTTAATCATTAATAAATGTTTTTGCTCAGTTTTGCTCCTTTTGAGACCCTAATTGGTCAAACGGTGTCATGAGGAACCTAACGACATGATTGAGTTGGTATAGGGAGACGATAATGGTCCAATCTGGAGAAAAAATTCATTTAGAATGGGTTTCAAGACACTGTGTAACACCTCAAACCCAGCCTAGACGTCATGGCTGAATCTGACGGTGTCACATTAGAGTGTAAAACGAAAAACCTCGAAGACATTGGAAACCTCAAAATTATTTAATCAAACAGTGATTTCAAAATGGGTTGTTCATTTCCAAAATGCACGTCATTGAAGAGTTATTTAATTTTAAAACGCAATATCGGTTGACAAGCCAAATCTTTATTTAGCCTCTTTGTGTGATCTAAAAGAACAATTAAAAATCTTGCGTTATTGTCAAAAGTACATTTTATAAATGTTATCAATTTAAAAACTCATTTATAGCGGAAGCTTATCTTTTGAAAAAGTTGCGTAAACTTGGTGTCTTTGAAAACAGTTATCTTTTGAAATACTCGTCTTTTTCCTACATTTAGCAATTTATAAAAATAGAGTAATAACACCAAATTAAAGATAAAATCCAAAAGAGGCCTTATTACATATCAAAAACCCAAATGAAATACTTATAAAATCCAAAACTAATAGGAAACCAGTACGGATGTGTGGCCACCATCAAGCTCCTCATATTACCGAATCGCCTAACGCTGGGGATTACCTGTACAGTTAAATAGAAGGGTGAATTTACGAAAACTCAGTGTGTAATCCCTTAATGCACTCAAATAGACATTTAGAATGCAGTAACAGACTGGGCTAAGCCCATTACAGTAACAGTATCAGGTGGGCTTTAGCCCAATACAATTCAGAAACAGAATACATTTGGGCCTAAGCCTAATACAGTATCAATAAAAGAGTAAATACGCAAACAGCAATCCCACCCCAATCCAGCCAAATACACCACTCCGTCCCACCAGTCACACCATGTGGGGATAAAATCAACCCACCCAACCAAACACACCAAGATTAGCACCGGTTGCGGCACTAATCGATATTGCAGCAAAGCTGCCAGTAAACAGGATGGTTAAAAGCCATAAACAGGATGGCTAAAAGCCATAAGCAGGATGCCTAAAAGCCATAACACTTCCCCATGCAGAATGTCATGTCATAATATTATACGTGTATGCAACATGTCATATCAAACACAACCATACATATCATAGGCAAATCAGTCATGTTACTTATAGAGGCATAACAGTCATTTTTACCCTATAGGGGTAAAACGGTCATTTTTATCAGAATGGGTCCAGGCATACTTACATACCCATCAGAAGGTCCACAGTCATCTCAGGCGACTCGTGTAACCTCAACAAACATAACGGTGTAAATGAGCCCGAGGCCCATTATGCTGCCCATGTGGGCCCACACCCCCGTGTGGCCCACTAAGCCCAGAAGCGGCCTTGGCCGTGTGTGCGACACAACCAGGACCAACATTCCCACATGTCTGTGAGTTTTACTCGTGTGAGGCCTACGAGCCCATTGGGCCCACACGTCCCATCTTGGCCCAACGTGGCCCATAACGACCTAAGCCCATGAGATCACTCATGGTGGCCTCTACAGTCTTACGGCCATATATCGTGGACTCGGTTCACCATACGAGCGATCGCACGCCCGTGTGGCATCAATTGCCAAACTTTTTAGCTTTTCAGCTTTTGCCGTACTACAGTTAATCAGTGTGAGTACACACTTTTTGGCTTTTCACCAACTATCGATTACAGGGTACTGTTACACACCTGTTTGTGAAAAGTGCTAACGATCCTCGAGTGCCAAAACCTATATTCACGCTAGATTTCTATTAGTCGCTTGACCGTAGGGTTAATCGCCCTCTTATTCACAATTAACCCATATTAGTATTAATACTTGCATTGACTAAAAAAATGTGATTTAACCCCCTTAAGTCACTGACTAAGACTGCCTTCAAGATTCTTGGCAACGATTTGTATTACAACCTAATATTTGTTAACCAAACCCTAAATGTAAATAACTTAAACCAAATGGATAACTTACCGAATTGTAGAACTAAAAGTGGTGGGTAGAAGCAATCGGTCTACACCAATATTTCCTAGCCAAAGCATGAGGTGGAACAATCGTACCCCTAACAGTTATCGGTAGAGAGAAGAGTTGTCAACAAAGATGGTAACAATAGAAATAAAGAGAGATCGAGTAAAAAGAACCGTACCGCTTGCTTAACAAACACTTACCTAATCGATACGACCACGAAGGAGTATGGAAAATTTGACTTTTATCAATGTGAGAGAGGAATAAGATTCACGTCAAGAGTACTTACCCCAAAATCGAAATAAAAAGGATGGTAGAGTGTGATGAGTAATTGGCCAAAATAACAAAGTGAAAGAAAAGATATCAAGAGAAGGAAATAGATAGTATTTGGCCATAGTTTGCGAGAGAAAGAGGCAAGAAAAGAAGGAGAAAATTGAGAAGTCAAATTGAGAAAGAGGCTAGAGGCAAAAGAATGCCGAGATTGCACAAGAACATTTGGCACGTACACACTCCCAAAGTCGACAGTGATCCCACTGTCTCTAGCCGAATTTATGAGTAACCCCAAGGTCCTCATTCAACACTCTTCTCCTCTTAATTCAAAACTCTTTGATTTTCTCCATCATTTTCTCCTCCATATATATACCAACCACTCCACATCCCTTGATTTTCTCTACCTATAACTTATTCAAAATCCCCCTTGCAAAGTTTCAGTCAACCTCTACTTCTCGTATGGCAGGCGCAGCAAAATAATCACCCCATTTTGCCCAACATGACTCGAACACAAGCCCCATTATCTATACTGACACGCCACTTACCTCTCTACCAGTAACATCTTTGTGTCATATTTTAACCAATTTAATTTAAAAAGACTACTATGCAGAACCAAAGGCCCTATTACCTAAAATTAAAATTTTTGCTAAAGCTCAGGTTTGAACCCAAGACTTCTCCAACACTTCACAGGACACATAACTACTGAAGCAGACATTTATTTGTCACTTTCTTGCATAACTAAAAACTTATATGTAGTCTCCTAATTGATCCCTAGCTCAAAATATATTCCTTCTAGGCCCAAAATTCAGGGTGTTACACACTGATATCATGGATATTGCAATACCAAGTCTTTTCACTTTGAGGATACAAAACATCAACGCACAATCAACATGGAGCTTATTGTTGTAGGAGTCACAATATTGAGGGTAGGATGTCGCGACACCAAGCCAAAGTCGTGACACCGTGGCTCTAAGGTTATGATACTTCTAAAGATGTTGAAGTGAAGAAATTAAAGCCAACTTCAGTGATGTCATGACCGTCTAGGGTGTCACAGCACCGAAGCCTAACAAGGAGAAAATAGTTGTAGAGGTAGTATTTTGTCCAACATCATCTCTAATCGAAACACAACTTTAAGAGACATTCTTGTCAACTTTTTTGGGTTGTAATCAAAATTTAAAAGCCACTTTTGAATAAGAACAAAAAGAACCAACATTGTCTTTACTTTTCTTTCATCTTTTAAGTTTAGTAGCTAGTCTTTTTCACCATTATTAAGGTTTAGTCCTTAGATTTTTTTTCCTAGTTTTAGTTGTTAGTTAGTTAGTTTTTACTTTAGCTTCGTATTATTTACATTTTGATACTCAAACTTCATCTTGTAGTTTCTTCTTCATCCAAAATTTTTAATATATCTCAGCTTTATTTTCTTTTTAAAGTGTAAAACTGTAAACTTTGTTTGTATTTTTTACCTTGATTATTATTGCCAACATTTTCTTTAAGCAACCACCAAGAAATATCTAAGTTTTCTTTAACCTTATTCTTGTGCTTATTTGAATGTATGATTTAAAAAAGTGTTGGGTTGTTGTTTGTAAGAAAATGTTGTTAGGTTACTAAATCTATGGTGGTTGGTTGATGGAAACATTGTTTGGTTAATTTTTGGCACAATGATTAAATCGTAAAAATTAGACTAAATCGAATAAACTTCAAAACGTAGAATTGACGCCTCTAGGTGAATATTTAGATAGGTGAGATCGATAGGAGATCCTATTGAGCACCAATTTGGTTGCCCCAGGTTAATTTGGTGAGGTCAAGAGATAAACCGGACTAAATCCTCTAATTTGGTAAAATGGTGATTGAGAGGTAAAATTGAACCAATTAAAAGTTTAAGCCTTTTAGATCCCTAATCCAATGAATAATCAGCAACATAGAAGTTAACCAATCGTTTTTGTGTATTGGATTGTTAATTGCTTAAGTTTGATTATTTACAAGTTGGTCCTTCTTAGTGTTAAGTAGCCGATTAATATAATATACCTTTAATTATGAATTGTCGTAATGTACTACTTAGTGAGTAGTTAGCCAGACTTTTTATTTGCATACTTGTTGCTTAAGAATCACTTTATCCTCAAACTCTCTTGGGTTCGATTCTCAGGATACTCGGGTGTTCAATTGTAACTCAATAAAGATAACAACTGGCATGTCGCACTTGCAGTACATCGCTAAATTATTATTTGTATTTGTATTGATTTATAGCCTCGATGCATGCACACTAGGGCACGATCAAGTTGTCACACCGTTGCTGGGGATTTGTGTGTGATTGAGTGATTTAAGCAGCTAATGCATGATTATTAGGAAGATAATTAGAAAAAAGTTAAGTTTATAGATACAACACTTTTCTTTCCTGTGTTTGGTTGTTTCTTTTTGTCTGAGGTATCGCCGATTCAAGAGGGTGGGTATCGCGATACCATTATGTAAAATCTAATTTTTTTACTTTTGAAATTTCAAGGGTATTGTGATATTAGAAGGTGGATATCGCGATACACAAAACATTTTGGGTCCTTCTTTCGAAACTACCATTAGATATCGCAGATCTATTAAACTCATCCCAAAAACACTATAAAATTATTGATTTTCCTCTCAATCCTAAAAAATCCAACCTACCAAATCTAAAATATTCAAAACATCGAATTATTTACAAATAAAAATCCTAATCTAATATGCAGAAAATAAATGGAGTCTATGTTCAAAACATCTAATTATTTACAAATTCTTGTTCATTCGCCATAAACGAGTTCAAAAGTCAACTTGTCATTTATTTAGCATCCCACTAAGGCCTATTAGGCTTTAAATTTTTTTCCTTATCCTTGTTCGTTTTTAGATTCTTTTACATAGCATGTGAACACCTGATAAATTACACCATTCCATGAAAGTTGCAAATTCGTTAGAATTATAGTGTTTTGTCTCAATCACTTGGTAATTATACTCATGTGATGGTAACACCTCCTCAGACCTAGACTCGGGCTTGACACATTTGAAAACTTTGATTTCTCCCTCGATGTCCATATTCAATTCTCCCCGTTCTACGTCTATGGTGGCCCTAGATATAGCTAACAAGGGTCTCCCTAAAAGTATAGAAATTTCCAGATCCTCTTTGAAGTCAAGCACAATAAGGTCAATAGGAAAAATGAATTTTCTAACCCTAACTAAAATATCTTTAAGGAATCCCTTAGGGCATACTAAAGATCAGCCGACTAATTGTGAGATCACATCCGTTTCCTTAAGCTCTCCCAAACCTAACCTCTTATAAATTGACAATGGCATGAGGTTGATATTAGCTTCTAGGTCATACAAGGCGTTCCTGAAACTTACTCCTACTATCTCAATAGGGATGGTAAAGCTACTAAATCCTTTAGTTTTGGAAGAACTCTCCTAAACACTACCACGCACATTCTTTGTAAAGTGCAATTTACTTTTTTCTCCCTATTCTCCTACGACGAGATATTACTTCTCTAAGGAACTTAGCATATTTGGGCATCTTCTTAAAGAGTTCTAACAAAGGGAGGTTCATCTTCAAGGCTTTAAGCATATTGGGAAGGTCTATGAACTTACCATCTCTATTCTTCTTCTCATCTTAAACGACTCGAAAAGGGTACAAGTTTTGGGCTGGGTTGTGGTGGTGGTGGAGGAATGGGTTTATTTTTTGTTTCGACTTGTGTGGGTTCGCTCTCAGTTTTTTCCTTCTCAACTACCCATTTCCAACACTAAGAAGGTGGGTGCTCTCGTCGTTCTCACCTATTTCTTTCTCCTCACAATTTGGTTAGATAGGTTCTTTAACCACAGCCTCGGATTTAAAGGTAATTGCCTTTGCGTGCTCCTTTCCGTCTCTTTTTAGATTAGGTTTGGTAATTCTAGGTATGCTAGAGGCTACATTGTTTTGCAACAGTTGCAAAACTTAGTTCAGCTGACTCCAGATTTGGCACACATCAGCTTGCGCCACATGCAAACCTTCTTCTAATTTACTCACCCTAATCGAAAATGGAGGGTTACTTCTATAAGTTGGCTTCCTTTCTTAGTCTTGGTGTGCTCTAAAAAGTAATAGAGGCTGGTATAGTGCGTTGGGTTTTAAGCGTTAGCGTTTTGGTTCCCTTGATTTGAAGATTTCGTTTAGTTCCCTCCCCACCTAAGGTTAGGATTATCATGCCATCCAGGGTTAAACGTGTTGGAGTAAGGGTTATATCATTTATTTCCTACATAATTAGCCTCTATATGGTTGCTCTCATCATCGTGCCCTACATTAAAATTGGTTAGATTGGGTTTGTTTTGGACCTGCGCCTCAGTTGTATTCATCTCTAATTAATTAAGCCTCTCGAAGACTTATTGATACTTATCATTGCTAGTGACAACATTTGCTACCGCTTGTTTTGCTTGATATGTGAACCATTCAGTTAACCACATGTAAGAGTTTATCGCTATATCCTTAATGAGTTGACAAGCCTCGACATAAGTCTTTGACATAAATGCTCCAACAAATGCTCCAACAAATCCTCTATCAAGACTAGAGCATACATTCTTATCAAGTCTATTGTAAAAGACTTAAAATTGCAGCCAATATCGTAGATCATGGTATGAACACTTACACAACATCAATTTGAAGCGCTTCTAAGCCTCGTATAATGACTTTATTTCCAATTGTCAAAAATTTGTAATGTCCATCCGAAGTTTCTTTGTCTTACTTGGTGGATAATATTTTTCCAAAAATTTGGTCACTAGCTCATCCCAAGTTTTGATTTAATCTATTGACTGCGAATCTAGCAACATAAATGCATCGTCAATAAGGGAGAAAGGGAATAACCGAAGACGAATAGCATCATTAGATACCCCATTATATTTGAAAGTATCACAAATGGTTAGAAACCGTTTAAGGTGTTGATTGGGATCCTCATTTATCAACCCTCAGAATTAAAGGTTCGATTGTACCATTACCGGTTTAATTTTGAAGTTGTTAGCATTAATCGCTGGGTGACTAAGCGTTGGGTGTACGACTTTTGCAGTATGATGAATGACTTGATTACTATTTGATAGTAATTGACTTTTCATGAAGGAAGATGTAGTGGTTACTATGGGATAAAATAAGATCCTACTGGTAGTGATTGCATGATATTTATGATGGTCAAGTAATATGATCGTTCCTAAAAACTAACTATTATCATGATAAAGGCAAGCACACCTATCGAACAGTAATATAGTTTAGTGGCAAGACCAGAATGTCGAACCTACAAGAACTAAAAGTACTAGTAATAACTTTCTTTCTATTATCTAGCCTAGAGATAAGGGGAGTTGTTTTAAACTAATTAACTAAGAACACACATAGACTAAATTGAGGAAATTACTTTTGGGAAAACTGATTGATTAAGACAATACCCAAGGAAGAATCCACCTAGACTTCACTTGTTATTTGACTCTGAACTAGACGAATTATTCACTTGACTTGATCCGTAGAAATCCCTAATTTATGTTATTATCTCTTTCAAGACTAAAAACACCTAACAATAGGTTGATTAATTGAAATTTCTTTTTCATTAAAACCCCTAGTGTTGTATTAACTCGATCTATGGATTTTCCTATTAGATTTGACTCTAATCCGGCAGATTTTTATCGTCCTATATCTAGGATTACGATAAACTCCGCTTCATTGTGTTAAATCTACTTTTAAACATGGACTTTTGCTCTACTGACTAAGCACATTCGACTTGAACTAATATCCTGAAATATTAACACAAGAATTAAAAACACAATTAAGAACAAATCAAATATCTATCGTATAATTCAGAAAATAAAAAAATCCGTCTTAGGTTTTATCCCCCTTTGGTATTTAGGGGATTTAGTTCATGTTCATAATAGAAAATATCTCAAGAATTGGAAAATAACAAAACATAAGAAAACCCAAAAAACCCTGAAGGAAATTGAAAGGAAATCTTCAGTCTTGAAGGAGATTCCAGTTTCTAAGATGAATCAATCGGCGTTCTTCGAGTAATTCCTTACTTCCTCCTCCGTGTGTCTTTTAGCCCTCTCCTAGGGTGTTTACTCTGGAATACCTTTCTTAGCCCCTAAGTAGCTTTTTTCGTGTGAAATTAAAACAAGTTACCCAGGCTCGTGTGAGGTGGCTCAGGCCGTGTTCAAGACTGTTAAATTGATACGAGCATGTAGACATCCGTGTATGGAGATCCAGGCCGTGTTGATTCTAAATTTTTTCCCATTTGGTCCGTTTTTGGCCCGTTTCTTGTTCTTTTCACTTTCTTATGCTCACCTAAGTATAAAAACATGAATTTAAACGATTAGGAGCATCAAATTCCATAAATCTAATGATAAATCATCCATACATGTGCCAAGCATGGGATAAAAATATGTATATATTATGGTTTATCAGGTAGAATGGATATTGTCCTAAAGAGATTAAGAATATCCTATGAGGATAACACACTTATTGCAAAGTCTTTGGACGAGCACTGATCAAGTTGTTTTTGTAATGGTATACTATTGGAGAGAGCTGAGACATGATACTATAATGGAATGACTTCATGACTAAATGAGTTTATAATTAATAGGCGAAAAGTTGGAACTTAATTATACATCATTTGAGCCTCAATTACATATGTCCAATCGATCTCTCCTTTAGCTCGTTGAAATTTAGAATTTAATTGCATGATGATTCAAATGCGCAGAAATAGATAGAAATGATAAAGTTAGACAAAGGGGTTACAAACGGAAACGAATGTAGTTATCTCACTAAGTATGGAAATGACCTGATAATTATTTTATGGTTTTTCAAATTGTTAATTAATTAGTTGAAGTTAGAAAATGGATTTATATTAATTGGTAATTGTGAATCCAATTGAATATAGAAAAATTAAATATATTTTCTCATATATTCTTTTATGGTAAAGTTGTAATGATTGTAACGCAATTAGAATTAGGTTGAGAAAATTATTTAATTAAGAAATTAAGTTAATTTAGAAATTAATATTTAATTTGGAAAATAGAAAAAAAATGTATTAGGTTGAAATAAATTATAAAGTGTTGAGTTAAAGTCCATGAAGCAGATACAATTGGACTAGTACAGGAGAGGCCCAACTTCCATTATATGGAATACATGGGAAGACAAACCCTAGTATTCATATCTAAAGTTGTCGCCCCTTTCCCTAAATAGTATGAAGTTAGAGATTTTTTCTATCAAATTAATATTATTTGTATTCCACCACTTCAACCAAGATTCTACCAACTCTCATTATAAATAGATAGCACTAGTAGGCATTAAATCGCACCAACAGAAAGAGAAAAACATAAGTTTCTCTAAAGTTTTCAATATAGCTATTCTGGCATAAAATAGTGGAAGTTTATTTTAAGAATAAATTCCATTTTCTGGGAATTAAAATTCTACTAGTTTCTATTTAAAAGAGATTTACTTTCCCATTAAAAGTAAAAAAAATTTGGTTCTGTGTTTGATTTGGTTTGTTCGAGCACATGCTCGAAGTAGTTCATAGTATGAGAATAGAAGAGAAGATCGTTTGGTTGAAAGCTGAGAATGACAATAATCTGCGTATCCAAAAACACAAGTGGAAGTGGGACAAAATGATTATGGATTTTCTTATTGGCTTACCTCTCACTTGAAAGAAGCACAATGCAATATGGGTTATAGTTGATTGATTGACAAAGTCAACTTATTTTCTACCTGTGAGAACAGATTGGTCACTAGATAAGCTTGCAGAATTATATATAGATGAGATAGTAAGATTACATAATGTGCCAATGTCTATTTTTTTATCTTGATCCTTGATTTATTGCAAGATGTTGGAACACGTTACATGAGTCACTTAGTACCAAAATAATTTTTGGCACAACCTTTCATCCTCAAATAAATGGTCAATCAAAACGTGTGATTCATATATTAGAAGATATGTTATGAGCCTACATCATTGATTTAGAAAATAATTGGAAACTGTATCTACCACTTGCAGTGTTTGTAAACAACAATTTTCAATCAAGTATTTAGATGGCACCGTGTGAAGTTTTGTATGGCTGTAAATGTTGCTCCCCTTTGTGTTGGATTGAGCTAGGTGAGAAGAATAATTGGTCTAGAATTGATAGAAGAAACAAAAGAAAAAGTTTGATTGGTTAAAGAAAATTTGAAAGCAACTACAGTTCGAAAGAAATCATATGCCAATTTAAAAGGAAGAGATATTGAAGATGAATTAGGAAATAAAGTATTCTAAAAAGTCTCTCCGTGGAAGAAAATTATGAGATTTGGTCAGAAACAAAAATTGAGTTTAAGGTTTATTGGACTGTATGAAATTTTAGAAAAAAAAATTCAAACCAATTGCTTATTGATTAGCCTTGCCACTAGAATTGGACAAAATTCATAATGTGTTTCATGTATTAATGTTTCGAAGATATAGATCAGATCCATCAGATGTAGCGTCAGTTGAAAATATTGAGGTTTGACCTGATTTGTGTTACGAAGAGGAACCAATACAGATATTATCTAGATAACTAAAAGAATTGAGAAATAAACGAGTTCTTTTAGGGAAGGTATTGTGTAGAAATCATAAAGTAAAAGAAGCAACTTGAGAACTTGAGGATATAATGAGAGTACAATATTGGTATCTCTTTTCAGGTAAATTTCAAGGATGAAATTTTTAAAGTGGAGGTAGAAAATGTTGAAGTTGCTTTAATTTTGTGTTAAATGATAGCTTGAGAAGCATTGAAAATATTGGAGAAATCAAAATTGAAAACGATTAAGTGGGGAGAAAGTTATGCAAATTTTGGATTATGGAACCTTTAGGTAGCCATAGTTAAAATATGTATTGTAAGCTTATTATTAGGTTTGATTATGATATTAGAATGAATAATGATTGTACTTGTAATGAATTCTTTCAATTGTAGCTAAAAATGAGATTGACGCTTCAAAGGCAAAAGGAAAGGAAAATGAGTTAATTAATTGAAAACTTCAGTTTGTGCTAATATACTTGAAGTTATCACGTAATGTCATTAAGTAGTTTAGTTCTATTAGTTGAAAAAATTAGTAATGTAGAAACACTTAAATATGTGTGTGTGTGTGTGTGTTTTATAATTTAAATAATTGAATTAGTAGCTACATATTATATAAGTAAATATAGTTATCTAATATGTTATTCGATTAAGATTATGAAATAACGAAGTATGATAATGGATTATGATTTAATTATATAAAATTGGGAGATTTCCCTGTAAATTGATGAAAGATTAGTTTGAATATATTTGGCATGTTATAGGATCTAGGTTTGTGTATCATTGATTTTACTCCCAATTCCCAAAGGGTTATAGGAGAAACAATACTCAAATTCTCAAAGGGTTGAGTACTACGACAATCATTGTTGCTAAGTAACTCGAGATGACATATACTTTAAGCCGTTGTTGCTAGGCAAGCCGGGCTGATGGATCTATGTATTCAATATTATGTCTAAATCTAAAAAATGGGAGATTAAAATGAAAAAAATATGAAAAGTGATTTCAAAGTTATTTATAAATTTGAACCACTTGGAATTAGAAATTGTATGAAAAAAAATGAGTTACTAGAATGTTATATTAATGAATAATATTATTTTATTTTTGTTATTATCATTTTATTATTATCATTATTGTTTTTATCATTATTATTTTAATTTGTGAATTACTTAATTATTTATGTACTTTTTATGTTATTATTGCCACTACACATTTAATGTTCAGCGTACAGTTGTTTTCGTGTGCAGGTAGTTAAGTCTTTAACTAGTACTACAAATGTCATCAACATCCAAAGCTCTAGCTTCAGTTCAAATAATGTTGATGATGTTTTGTTTAATTTAGGACTTTAATGGCATGTACATAAGATTTTGTAAACTTTTATATTTATGAAATATATCTTAAATATTTTTATTATGTTATAAGGAATTATATTCTATACTATAGTTAACATGAAGAGGGAGTTATTTAACCAATCTTGATCAAGTTTCTAATTTGGCTTTTCTAAGAATATGACCTTATAAGTTAATAAAACTAAAAAAATGACTCAATTTCAATATTAATTATGGAAATGACCTAATTTCTATAGTAGAGTTGGGTGCATCCATTTTCTCAAGTGGCATCACCATAAAAATCTAAAAAAAAAAAAAATTGTGTCGACTAACAAATAGTGGCACTAGACTGAAACATGTAGGGGCAAAACATTCAGGAACCTGATGAAGTAATTACCCTTTTTAGATTGTCTAGAAAAAGATAGTATGGCGACACCTAATTAAACTTTTAGTATATTTGCATGTTAGGTCTATCCCATTTTGAAATTAAATTTAAATAGCCCTTAAAGATATAAGAATAGCGAAAATAAACCCTTCTCAAAATTTTTTTAAATTTTAAAAAAAAAAACTAAACTTAAAAAACTATATAAAATTCTTATTTAAATTAACTAATATGTTTCTAAAAAAATTTCCTCAAGCTTATTTAAATTTAAACATTTTATATATTTATTAATTTTATTGTTTTTAAAAAAAATGAGAAGGGTTTTTTTTTATTCTTATATCTTTTAAGGCTATTTAAATTTAATTTTAAAGGTGACAAACTTAACATGCAAATAGACCAAAAGTTTAATTAGATGTTGTGGTACTTTCACGTAGCACTTCTTTTTTCAGCCAATTTAAAAAAAAAAGGAAATTACTTCATCAGGTTCCTGAACGTTTTAACCATGCACGCTTCAATCCGATACCGCCAATTTTTAGGCGGCACCAAAAAAATTATTTTTCTTTTTGGAATTTTTAGGGTGGTGCCAATTGAAAAACTGGTGGCACCCAACTCTATTGTATAAATCAGATCATTCTTATAACTAATTTTGAATTTGAGACATTTTTATAATTTGTTAAATTTATAGGATCAAATTTCTAAATAAACCTTTTAATTTCAACTTGCTTGGTGAGAGAAAATTTATTTGTGTTGAAACAAGTCTAATACCTATGCCTATTCATTGATTTGAACCAAAAATAGAAAAAGAAAAACTATTTGTCGTGCAAGTTGATAGCATTATGCGAATTTAGTCAAGGATTGCAAAATTTAAGGAAAATATTTTAAGAAAACAAGTAAAATCTCATGCAGCGCTAACTTGCTTTTCGGCCATAAAAATAGCATTACTTTTAGTTAAATATTAGATTATGTGTCAAATCTTCCATGTTTGTGAATAATTAAATAATTAAATAATTAATACCTTAATATTAAATATTAGATTATGTGTCAAATAGCTACCCCTAAATTTATACATTACCTTCCTCACCTAAAAATTCAAAACAATTAAAAAGACTAATATATCTTCAATTCCTATAAAAAATATTTCTTTATTTTGAGATAAACTTGTTATGTGTACAATATTTATTGTTTTCACTATGACAAATTCTAGCCTATAGTAATATAAAACCTCTACTTTAATGTCATAAGTTAATCAAAAATCAATTCTCTCAAAAAAATTAAATAATAATATTTTTTTAGGTATATATTACAAATGACGAAGGGATAACAATCACAAAGTTTTAACTTCGATATTTGGAGTGTCAACAAAAATTTGACCACCGCAACCTTAAGATGTTGGGGCAAAAAATAAAAGAAAATTGTAATTTCATGTTATTAAAAAAATCTCTATAACTGAAAAGTTTCTAAAATAATCTAAAAATGATGAAGAATTTTTTACGCTCAAACTTAAATGTTGTCCTTAATATTTTATGAATATTTTTTATACAATACCTAAAACTATTTATAATCTGCCTTCTCACCCTTAAATAAAAGGGTAAATTCGCTTTATTACACTTGAACCTACATAAATATCGTTCATTGAAGAAAAAAAAGACAAAGGCTAGTATGAATTATAAGGAAATAAAGAATAACAAACAGTGGTTAAAGGATAAAAATAATCTGCTCCTCCCCATGCCCTCATTCGTGCTCCTTTCTTCAAATTAATACACGTGTTGTTTTATTACTCATTTTTTAATTTTATATTAATTGTAAGATTAATATTAGTAAAAATAAGAATAATCAAAAACTTTCTTGAACCGAAAACTTTCCATAGCATTTCTTGTTTGAGTCATTGCTTATTTCCTTCTGTGATTCGCTGTGTTTTCTTAATTTATGATTGAATTTTGTTGGATTTGTGTTTCTACTATGGTGCGAGACTACTAGAGTTGGGTTCATGATTATTGCGTCGTTGGATTGGAGGCGGTTGTTTGATTCTACGGGTTATCAATCACTCGATTATTTCCCTCATTCGGTTGTGAGGGTGAGATCACTGTAAAACCATCAGACGAGGCCTTTAAAGAGGGAGCTCGGTGTGGCAACAATCTCTTGTTGCTCAGATTATTAGAAATGCCCCGAATTTTGGGTTGATGTAACGGGTTGATGCTATTCTCTAGGGTATGCGAGGTGAGATTTCTATTCATTTGGATGGGGATAGTATTTTCATCTTTCAGTTTTCTTCTGCTAATGCTTATGATTGTGTCTTGGAGAATGGAACTTGGCACATCCAGAATAAACCATTGATTTTGTGAAAGTGGGAGCCTGGTTTAAAGAAAGTTGAGTTTAATTGGGAAAGGATAACGGTGTAGATTCAATTTTTTAGAGTCCCCCTAAAGCTCTTTACTCAGAAAGGTTTGAGTTACATTGCGAGTGCAACAGGCACTCCTTGTTATATGGGTCGAATCACAGCTTCTAGATCTCATTTAGCATTTGTTAAAGTCTGTGTTAAAGTTCTTGTTGATGTGGTGATTCCTCGATTCATTACAATGATGTTGAGAAATGGATTGTTGACTTCTATTACTATAAATGTGCCATGCATGACCTTAAGGTGTAGTTCTTCTAACACTTTTAATCACTCTGAAAATTCCTATCCTAAGAAGGTTATGGTTGTTGAATCAGATCATTTTATTTTTGAGTTGTCTCTATCTGCTTTGGAGAAAGGTAAGGCAGTAGGGTGTCTCCTGCTTCTCCTGCTAAAAAAGAAGTCTATTTTTCTTGTTCCAATAACATGTTTGATATTCTAAATGCTAGGTTGCCTAAGGTATCTGATGTAATTGTTGATAATTCTGTTGTGTTTGGGTCTATGTCTAATGGTTCTAATCTTGTGGCTGTAGATCCTGGTTTTGTGGCAAGTTTGAATGGTCATGTGGCTAGTACTACTCAGATGGATACAAAAGGGTATTTGAGGCCTCATCGAGAGTCTGCTAAGGGGTTAGAGGCTTTGGTGAAATCCTTAAATTCTAAAAAAAAAAAGGATTGTAACGCCCTGATTTTCGAGATTTTTTGGGTTTCTGTGATTTTTGGTGAATTTTTAAAATTTTGGTGTTCTGGATATTGGAATTGAGTTTAAAAGTGTTAGTGGGCCTTTAGAAGGCCCAAGCCTAAGTTAAAACCCGGTAAAATATCAAGTTTGGATTTTAAGTGAATAGGAGACTTGGTTAAGTGGGCTTTTAAGAAAAACTTCGTAAATTATGATACAAGAAGAGCTTTGGCAAAGTGGCAAGGTGGCGCCACTAAGTTCCTAAAAAAGTGGCTCCTAGGAACGAATTAAAGGTCCAGGGTTCAAGTTACAAGGTAAGCGTATTGTTACTTTTTAGTTTTTAGGCATGTGCCGGGCATGTGATCACTTAAATGAATTTCGGCAAGGGCCTTAGGGAGGTTGGGCCGATTGTTTTAGTTGATATTAGGGTTAGGTTCTTTTATTTTTCTGTCTTGGAGAATTAGGGTTAGCCACCTGAAAGATTTCACTTTCATTCATCATTTTCTAAGTTTTCACAAAAGTCGAAAACGCAAATTCCTTCTCATTTGTGCCGATTTCTTCTTCCCCTTCTTCTCCTCCATTGTTTTCTTTTCCTTTTTGCTTCTACCTCAGTCAAACACCCCTATTACTTAAATCCATCTTCTCTTTCAAATCCATCCTCCCTAAAACCACCATAGCTGATTGTCATAAAAGCCGAAATCCTAAAAACTTACTTCTTGTGCCGATTTCTCCAAGCCAATTCCTTCTTTTCTTTTCATTCCCTTTTGACCGATTTTCATCTTCTTATAACCCTTAGTATCTGTCGGCAACGCTACTCCAAAGTTATAGCCTCAAATCATCATCTTCTTCATCACTTAAAAAGCCGAAATACAATAGATTTAGGGCCTTATAGCCGAAACTTTAGATCTCTTGGATTCAAGTTCTACTATCGTTTAGGGGCTAGATCTACATCAAATCTGAGTAGAAACAGAAGAGAAATCAGTGGTAAGTGCTCATTAACCCAGATCTATAAGTTATTTTACAATTTAGAAAAAGTCGAAGTCCCCAAAATCTAGGGAGGCTGTCGATTTGGGCATAAGGCCCTAAGGGTCATTAACCAATGATTTCTTTTGGTGATTAGTGTATCCTAGAGGTGATTTATTGAAGGCTTGGATCTTTAGAACAACTAGACTTAGATCTAGTCATCGGTTTTCGGCAAAGGTAAGATTTTGAAGGCTTTAGGGGCATTGGCCGAATATGGGTAAATGAATATTGGGATTGTTTGTTGTAGATTTGCAATCTAAGAATTGTGGTAATTAATTGTAGGATATCGTGGGGGATCTCAGTAGCAGTCGTCACGAAACAGGTGTGTATCGAACACCCTCTCAGAGTTCAATTTGGCAAAAGCCAAAATGCCGAAATTTTAGCATTTCGTGGGCTTGTGAGTGTACGAGTGTTCACAAGATGTTTAGGAAACATTAGATCTGAAATTGCAAAGTGGTAAGTTAGTCGTGTGTGAAATTTCGTGCACTTCGGTAATTGGGCCTCGATGGGCTGAAAATGGGCCCAATGGGCTTACTGGCCCGTATGGGTGAAAATAGGTAAATAATATGTACTGATAGATTGTAGGTTCAAAATCATTTAAACTGATAAATTGATCATAAAATTTGAACTAAATGGGCTTAATTTGTTAATAAACACTGTAGGGCCCATTAGGGGTTTTAGGGCCCAATGGCTAAAACTGATAAATTAAGTTAAATAGACTACTGTGATGACAAATGGATTATTAAGGACTGTAATATGCATGAAAACCCTAAAAATTGATAAAGTTAATAAAAACCCTTGGTGGTGGAAAATTACTATTTTACCCCTAGGAGCAAAATGACTGTTATACCCCTAGGGCTAAGTGTGACCAAAATACATGTTTTACTGTTACTGTTTACTGCATGCCATGTCATTATTATCTGTTGCATGGGACTAGGATATTGATGGAGGAAGTACTGAAAGTGGCTTGACCACGTACTGGAGGCTTTGCCTCAACTTACTGATATCTGAGCAGCTATGCTGCAACTGTGGAGTGTAGGGCTAGGTGGGTTGAGTTATTCCCCACATGGTGTGTAGGGCTGGTATGGGTGGAGTGTAGCGGCTGGATTTAGGTTGGGTTTGGGTTTGCATACATGTTAATATCTGTTCTGTTCTGAAATGGGCCTATGGGCCGTACTGTTATCTGAAAAGGGTTAAAGCCCAATTTACTGTAACTGAATAGGGCTTCGGCCCAATTAAAACTGAGACTGATTAGGGCTTAGGCCAATGAGCTTGAGCTGACTTGGGCTCTGGATGGGCATTCTTTACACACTGAGTTTTCCAAACTCACCCCCATTTCTTTCCATCCATACAGGTGAGCCCTAGTTGGTGGACTTGGAGCTGGGAAGGATTCAGAGTGGCCACGAAGATAAAATTTCTGGTTTTCAATTATTTTATTTTATTAATTATTTAGATTATTTTTATTTTGGTTTCTGGGTTGTAATAAGGCCGCTCTATTTATTTTATTTTATTTTGGGTTTTAATTCTTTACTTAATTTATTTGTTTTAACTTAAGAATAATATTGTTTAAATTGTTTTTGAAATCGGATTTACTTGCTTTCAAAATAACACGATAAACGAACGTTTTCCAAATCAAATGCACTTTCCAAAGAGTTTCAAAAGTCACGTTTTTAAATAAACCTTTCACGATCAGTAGTAAAGAGGATATTTATTAAGCAAATCGGGAATTTTTTTTAAAATAACAAACACGGTTTTGGCAAAGCTCACCCTAATCTTAGTAACTAGGTAACCTGGTTAGATATAGGTGATGTGACACACCAGATTTGGCCATAACGTCTGGGCCGGGTTTGGGGTGTTACAAGGATTGTGAAGAATAAAAAAGTTATGGCAGATTCAACTCTCAAAAATGGTAATTCTTCATCCCTTGTTTAATGGCTTTTGTCTTTCGGAATGTTAGGGGGTTAAACAACCCCAATAAGCTTAAGAAAGTTCTTGATAGAGTAAATAAACTTAGTGTTGGTATTCTTTATCTTCTGGAAACTAGGGTTAAAGAAGATAAATCTGTTGAGATCATTGAAAATTACTTTGGGTCCTGGTCCATTACTTGTAACTATAGAGAAGCCCGTAATGGGAAGATTTGGATGTTGGCTAGGCAGGGTATTAGTTTAAATGTTCTGAAGGTTACTGACTGATGCATAACTAGTAGGGTGGACCTCTGTAGGAAATCTTTCTTTCTTATTTCCATTTATAATTTAAATAGAGGTTCTGAAGAGGTATCTTTGGACACATTTATCTGAGGTTAGCAGTGTTGTTGGTGATGCTGCTTGGTTGATTAGGGTGACTTTAATGTCACTATTTTACGTGAAGAGTGTTCTGGGTTTGATGGTTGTAACACCCCTAACCCATATCTATCACAGAATTAGGGTTACAAAGCATTACTAGAATATAAAAATCAATTACAAACATTTTCACATCATTTAACATTCATATTAGAAAACAATCATATACAATCACAATGTCCCTTTTATAAGCCCTCAAGGTCCAAATTATGCATTAGAAATAAGTCGGAACTAAACCGGGTACTCAGAGAATTTTTCGCAGAACTTCAAATTTTTTCCAAGGTACAGTGGACACAAGCCTGTGTGGCCAGGCCGTATGGCTCACACGGTCAAGAGACACGCCCGCGTCTCAAGTCATGTGGAAATTCGAAATAAGGGCACACAGTCGTGTCCCAGCCCATGTCCAAAATAGGGTGCTCCCTGACTTGGGTCACACAGCCAAGCCACACGTCCATGTGCTAGGCCGTGTGAGCATACTGACTTGTAATTAAATCGGTGCGAGGGTCATACGGTCAAGCCACATGCCTATATGCTAGGCAGTGTGGATAATTTTGAGCATTCTGATTCTCAATTTTTAAGATACAGGGGACACACTGCCAGATCACACGTCCATATGCTGGGCCATGTGTCACACAAAGTTGAGACACATGCTCATGTCTCTACCCATATGGATGAAAATAGGCTATTTTCCAAGCCACATTTCTTACCCAATTTGTCTTCCACCTACATCAACACTTAAATACATTCACAAGGCAATACAAGATATTTGAATCAAGCCAAAACCAAATTTAACACATACCATAATACCCCATATATCGAAGTATGCAATCTTACCTAATTGACCGTATAAACCTATATGCATATTTCTCCAATCATATTATCTCAAATCATACATTATCATATTCATTAATTATTCATTATTCAACCACATTAAACAAGACAAACATATTAACCCACACATATATATACATATTAAAATATGTCCAACTCAAACCATTCCAATGGCTATTTACAACAAAATATTTTTAAGCCAACATTAGCTAAATTACCCTATACATGCCATTACAACCAAAATCAATTTTCTATATATACCGAAATGGGCTGATGGATAGTGTGAGATATCTCCACCAAGCTTCCAACCCAACGAGCTTCTGAAGTACTATAAAATAGAGGAAATAAAACAGAGTAAGCATTTAATGCTTAGTAAGTTCATATAACAGAAAATTAACTTACCATTTATTTAAATTCAAGGTAAGCGTACAAAAATACATTCAAAGCAAATTGGCTAGTAGCCTAAACACATAGCTTCTTCAAAAATGTTAGTCATTTATTTCACATGAATATCAAGAAACATGTATGAGCTCATCAAATATCAAATTTTCATGTATTTCAAGTAAATATGGATAATGATTAATTTCGAATTCATATATTTTCTCATATCAAGATTTTTTTCATAGAATCATTTAAAATATCGATGGATTCAAGGGTAGTACACACAAAGTGTATAAATCTGTAAATCCATTAATTCATATTCAGGAATGCTCATACAAGCATATAAACGAGAAGCTCTTTTGAGCCATATAACGGGAAGCTCATGTGAGCCATGTGATGGAAAGCTCATGCGAGCCAATATCGGGAAGCTCATACGAGCCAATATTGGGAAGGTCATAAAAGAGCCTTTAAGTTGGGAAGCTCTGAAGAGCTATTAACGGGGAGCTCATGAGAGTTAATAAAGAGACGCTCTTTCGAGCTGTGGTATGTCCGCAAAACATACAGGATCACAACCAATACGGGAACCCTATATCCATCGAATTTCATTTATTCAGACGGAACTTAATACTTGTCGGTCATCGTCGCATATGAGATTAATTTCATACACATGGCAATAATACAATCACATACACAACATTCAATTCAAACATATAAATATATAATTTAGTTACACGAACTTACCACGATAATGTTCGTGTACACAAAAGCTACCAGTCCGTTACTTTCTCTTTTCCCTAATCTACCTCCGTATTTGATCTATCCAGATCTCTACGAATGAATTTAAAATCAATTTATATTCAATTCAATCCAATTCACATCTCTATCAAAATTACTATTTTGCCCCTATACTTTTAATTAATTATGATTTCATCCCTATGCTTAGAAAATGAAATTCATGCAATTTAATCCTTATTCCAAGCCTAACCAATTTTTATATATCACAATAGCAACCCATGTATTTCACAAAATTTAGAATTTTTTCATGAATTTTACATCTTTTCAATTTAGCCTCTAAATTATAATTTCATCAAAATTCCATTTACAAAAGTTGTTTATCTATCAACAACCTTTCAATTTCTAACATAAAACATCATAATTCAACTATATTCATCCATGGAAAAACCTTAGTACTTTGATAACTTTAAAAATTAATCCCCGAAATAGCTAGATTAAGTTATTACGGTCTCAAAAATATAAAAATTACTAAAAACGAGATAAAGAAACATACCTAATTAAGCAAAAAAAGTTGGCTTGAGCTTAGGTTTCCATGGCTAGGGTTTCTATGTTTTAATTTGGGAAAGATGATGAAAATGATGATATTTTCATTATTTTATCATTTATCATCTTTTATTATTTTTATTTTTCAATTTCATCCTTTTCTTTATTTAATTTTCAAAGGATGAATCATCATACTTCTCTACGAACTCCTCTTAATGGTCTGTTTTCCATATAAGGACCTCAAATTTTGAATTCCATAGTTATTTGATACCTATAGCTACTAGAATTTAACTTTTTCATTTTATGCAATTTGGTCCTTTCCATTTAATTAGACATGTAACCGATAAAATTTCTTTACGAAATTTTCATACAATATTTTAATCATACTGTAGACATGAAATAATATTAAAATAAATTTTCTTTCGGACTCAGATTTGTGGTCCCAAAACCACTGTTCCAATTTTATTGAAAATAGGCTGTTACAATGGTACACAAAGTTGTACTTCTAATATGGAAGAATTTAGGGACTTTGTTAGCTTGCTTGAAGTTACTAATCTTGGAGCAGTAGGTTCCACTTTCACATGGTCTAATCTCCAGCAAAGCAATTTTATTACCAAAAAGTTGGACAGGGTTCTTGTTAACTCTTTTTGGCTGTTGGAGTTTTCTTATTCTCATGCTAAGTTTTTGGCTCCAGAGGTGTCAGACCATTGCCCTTCTGTGGTATGGTTAGATAAATTAGGGTTTTCTCCTCCTAAGCCTTTTAAGTTTTCTTATTTTTGGGTGAAGCATAAAGACTTCTTGACAATAGTTGTTGATTCGTAGGGGTAATCAGCGTTTAGAAGATCTTATGAGCAAGTTTTTTCTAAAGCTTAAGAGGCTAAAAGGAATATTAAGGGCTTTTAACCAAGAGTATATTGAGGACTCTTAAAACGAGTGCAGCAAAAACGAAGGGAGTTAGAGGATCTTCAACTTTTTAGTCTCTCTTCTGGGGTAATGAACGAGTCTTGCAGCAGATTGCGTTTGTTGCTGTTGATTTACAGGCCCTAAAGGAAGTTGAAACTAGTTTTTATAGGCAGAAAGCAAGGGTTCAATGGCTGATCAAAAGTGACCAAAGCACTAAATTTTTCCATAGTGCAGTTAATGTTAGGCAAAACAATTTACCATTTAATCGTTGTTGGATGATGATGGTAACCAGTTGCACTCTTTTGATCAATCATCTTCTGAAGTTGTAGGTTTTTTAAGTAATTGATTAGATTTAAGGATCCTATTGTGGCTCCTAAATCTGATCTACTTTTTTAGAGTTAATTTCTTAAACTCTTCCTAATCATATGTAGCAAGACTTAGTTCAACTAGTTTCAGATGATAAAACCGAAAGAGATATGTTTAGTTAAGAAAATGACAAGGCACTAGGGTCTGATAGTTTTTCAACTTTATTCTTCAAAATAGCTTGGAGTATTGTAGGCCTAGATGTTTTGACAGTAGTAGACCATTTTTCTCTCACTTCAAAGCTATTGTCTGCTTTCAATGCCATTGTTATTATCTTGGTGCCCAAGTGTGCACAAGCCACTCACATCAAGTAATTCAGACCCATTTCTTATTGCAATACAATGTACAAGTGTATTTTTAAGATTCTGACTAATCGAATCTCTCTCTTTTTTTTCAAATATGATCTTTCATAGTCAACTTGTGTTTATTAAAGGTAGAAATATTGTGGACAATTCTCTATTGGCCCATGAACTCATTAGGGGGTATGATAGGAAGCATATTTCCCCTAGAATGTGCCCTTAAAATTTACTTGTAGAAGGAATTTAAATTTTTCAATTGGAGGTTCATTATTGTTGTTTTAGGGGCTATGGAGATTCTGAATATCTTCAAGGGTTGGATTAAAGCATGCTTCACTTCTTCACAATTTTCTATCTTTCTCAATGGTGGCCAGTAGGGTATTTCAAAGGGATAAATGGACTTAGACAGGGGGATCCCCTCTCTTCTTTTCTCTTTGTTATAGCTATGGTAATGCTTTCTAGACTTCTGGATATTGTTGTCAGCTATGGAGTTATCAATTTTCGTCTAAAGTGTAAAAGAGTGAATCTTACTCGCTTGTCTTTTACGGATGACCTTTTAATTTTTGTGAAAGGTTCGGCATATTCAGTCTTAGTGTTTGATGCTTTCTTGATGAATTCTAAACTTTGTCAGGCCTCCAGCTTAATGCTTCCTAGAGTGAAGTCTTCATGGAAGGGGTTCCAGCTGTTGAAGTTGTTTACATGTTGCAAGTTAGTGGGTTTAAGGTTGGGCAGCTTCCAATTCACTATTTGGGAGTCCCTTTGGTTCCTAAGTAGCTCTCTATTGCTGACTACAAGCCCATTATTGAGATCAAGGTTGCTTTATTTGAAATCCAGGCATTTTGAAGTAGGCAGTTTTTGTTGCTGCAATCTGTGTTGAAGTAGGTTAATCCATTGTGTGCTAGGTTCTTCTGGAAAGGTAGCAACATCAAAGCTACTGGTGCAAGGGTTAGTTAGATAGATATTGTAACACCTCAAACTCGTCTCTGTTGTCGGATCAGGGTTACATAGTATTACAATGAGGTATTAAACATTTTACATTGCATAGAAACAATCATTCAAGTATAATTATAAATAAACAAATCACATTCAATTTATAATAAACATGCACTTATGAGCCTTAAAACTGAGCTTATATGGCCCTAAAAATAGTTTGGAAACATTCTGGGATCAATTCAAAATAAAACAGAAAAACTAAGAAAAAGTTAAAAATTTTGAAAATAGGGGCGTCACACACACGGCCATATGACAGAGCCCAGACCATGTGGCTTAGAACATGGTCGTGTATGTAGACTGCGTAACTTACCATGCCCGTGTAACAAAAGATCACACGGCCGTGTGACTAGGTCGTGTAACTCACTGTAACCGTGTAACTTAGGGTCACATAGTCGTGTCGTCAAATCATGTAACTCTCTGTGCCCGCGTGGCTCAAGGTCACACAACCGTGTCATGAGGACGTGTAACTCTCTGTGGCTATGCGGACCCACCTGCATTGAAAACAAATAAGATACATGGTTATGTGACAGCCCGTGTCTTAGGCCGTGTGCACCAAAATTTGCTTCCAAAACAAGGCACATTTTACACCTATCTTGGCTACCAAGCAAAGCTTAAAACCATCCTTTAAATACCATCAAAACACCTCAAAACAAGTCAATTTCATAGAACCTAAGTGCCTAACCAATATGTCCTCATTAACACCATATTTTGATTATCATATACAAAGGCATTTAACCATAACCAAAATATACATTTATCTTACATAAGTATATTGAGAACTACCCACCTAATTACCATATCATATCATACATCAACCCAAGCAAGAAACTTAAATCGTTCACTTCCATAAGACCCAATTTCATAGATCATATAACATCAACCATATACACATGTATTGGCACAAGAACAAAACTTTACCATATTCACATAACATCTATTCTATTTACACCACTTTCATAATCAAATAGCTATACACAAAATGACATTTCCTAATAATACTGACATCTTAGGCACATGCCAAGACACAGAAGGAGTACATCACCAACATTAGGTTCAGGATTATCGTTGGATGTTGAGACGACAATCAAGATAGGTACCTAACCTACACGTAGAGGAATAATCAAATATTGAATAAATTTCATTAAACTTCAAAAGCTACACATATACTTATTAATCATAATTCTTGTATTTATGACATGTAATGTTCATTACCACCCATTATATTAAAAGGGATATATTCAATAATTCTTAACACACCCATTATATAACTCTTTTGCCAAGCTCATTCCTTGGAATCGATTTTATAAAATCAACCATCATATCATTATTGGCACCCAGTGCCTAACGAATATATCGTAGTTAAGTTTTGCGCCCAGCCCTAGTCAAGTATACCGACAATAGTTATGCCCTGCACTGGTCAATTAAACCGACAACATTTTTTGAATAAACTGACAGTAGTTGTGCCCTACACTGGTCGAATAAATCGAGATGTTTTGCGCCCAGCGCTAGTCGGATAAACCAACGATATCATATGTGTGCCCAGCACTGGTTGGTTATACCAATATTACAAATATTTTAATGTGCCCAGCACTAGTCGATAAAATCAAAAAATACATACTTACTATGTATATCTCTACAATCTCTAATAACATAATTCAACCTTTTGAATCAAATTACTATGATTAGTTCTTTGATCTATTCCATATCCATATATATATATATATATATATATCCATAATTCTTCATTTCAATTACTGATCAATCACATATACAATTAAACTTTGATATTAAAGCAACAATTTAATTAGTTAAAGTAAATAAATAAAGTTCGAGTTCAAGAACTACGAACTTACCTCGATTTTAAACGGTTGTAAAACAACGCCGGCTACTAATCCAAGACTTTGGTTTTCTTCGGTTTAATTCTGGTTGACGAGTTCTTTGATCTAGATGATAATTTCATTCAATTAGTATCATTCAAACACTCAAATAAACATTTTTATACAACTAGACCTTTTCATTATCAAAAACCCCAACATTTTACTTTTTTATGCAATTTAATCCTTAAACCTTAAACTTGAGAATTTATCCTATTTACTCCTTATTCATGTTGACCGAATATTCTATGGACTTATTACAACCTAAAATTACTATACTTTTACAACAACTCCATGATGTTTTGGCATTTACGCAATCAAGTCCCTATACCTTAAAAATTACTAAAAATCACTTAACAAAATACTTATTTTTAATTATCACACCCATGAATCCTTCAACTAAATTCACAAACATGCTTAAACACTTCATGACAGTCCTTTAACTTTTAATATTTTAACAATTTAACCCCTGGCTAACTAAATTAAGCTTACATGGTTACAAAAAACATGGAATTCATTAAAAATTAAGCAAGAAATACATACCATGCAAGACCAAAAGTTTAAAATGAAGCCCCCTATTCTTGGCTATGTTGGTTTCGATTTTTGAGTGGAAAAAGATAAAGAAGATGACCTATTTGGCTTTTTTTACTTTAATTCTTTTATTTAACTAATTACTCTTTTACCTTTTATTATTAACTTAATAATAACTAAACCATTTTCATGTTTGTCCAATAACAATTCATATGGTATATTTACTATTTAAGTTCACCTAATTATCCTTCCATAATCATTTAGCTATAATTTCTAATTTTGACATCCTTTACAATTTGGTCCTTCTTAAATAATTAGCTATCTAAACGTCAGAATTTCTTAACCAAAATTTTAATACAATTCTCATACGACCTATAATCATTAAATAAATAATAAAATACTAACTTGTTTGAAAAAAATGGGGTCTCGAAACCATAGTTTTCGACTCCACTGAAAACGAAATGTTACAGATATCTGCTTACTCAAGTTTAAAGGAGGATTAGGATTGAAATGTCTTGAGGAATGAAACCAAGCTTGCATATTGCAGCTAGTTCATTCTGTAGCGACGAAAATTTTTTAGCTTAGGTCGCTAATTGTGGCGATTTACAATCTTGAAAACGAATTTTGATTTTTATTAAAGCAAAGGAGTCGCCACCGATCCTTTTTCTTAGGTGTGATCGGGCACCTAATAAATCCTCTTTCTGGCAGCAAAATTCGTAAACGGAAGGCTCAGTTTAGGTCTACGTTGAAATTCAGAGAAAAGTAGGGTTCGGGAATCAGTTACGCGCAGGGAAGGTATTAGCACCCCCGCGACGCCCAAAATTGGTATCTTTCAAATATACGTTGTCTTAATTTTTAAAAATACGAGTTCAATTTAAGATTTAGTCGTGATCCGATTAAGATACGAGCATTTGAAGGCTTTTTATTTTTGAGAAGGATATCCCGCTTTTAACACGAGCCATCCGTGATTCACCCAACATAGCGATGAAATCACCGGCTTAATGTTAAAATCGGTATATTGCCTTGTTTATCAAATCATGAAAAGATTATAAATGAGTAATATCGATGAAGAAATCAAAATGTGAATTAATATGCTATATTAAAAACACATAACGAATAAGGTGAAAATAAACGAGATGAATAATATATAATATATAACAATGCATGCATAATAATAATGATTAATAGTTATTAACAATACATGTGACAATAAACAAAATAATAACAATATTAAAGTATATGCGCGAGGCACAAAAAAGTACGTAAACAATATAATATTAAATATATGCGTGACATAAAAAATATATAACATATATACGCTAGAAAACAACTTACAATATTATATTATATATAAAGAAAATATCTAATGTTACTAATGCATGAACATAACATACATATTATATATATATGTAGTTATTAAGGATACATGAGATATATAGTATAAAATAAATATGGGATATTTACATAGTATATAAAAAATGAGATTTTTTTAGGAAAAGCCTAACAACATGTATATAAGCTTCGAACAAAATAACATTAATGCGAATAATGATAGCGATACATTAATAATAATAATGATATGGAAATAAAATACGATAGTATTAAAAGAAAACAAGCAATAATGGTGAAAATAATAAACACTTGATAATAAAATATAATATTAAAGATAATATCGGGTATAATATAATAATAATGTATAATATTACGGGCAATAATGATATTAAAATAATAGTAATATGATGGATGTAATAATATGTACACAGTAGTTACAAAAAAATATATGCAAAATGATAAAACATATAAATGATATAGTATCAAAAATATATGTAATAATTAAAAATGCAGCATCCAAATACATGCGTATAATATAATATTTAAGATATACACATAATGCATACATAGTATAATATTAAAATACATGCAAAATGTAGTATTAAAAGTATATACATGAAATAATGTATACAAAAAAAATAAATAATGAAATAATATGTGTACATATATATAAAATGTAACGATAATAGTAATAAAGTACATACGCGAGTGTATATATATATATAAAGAAATATAATAATAAAATTACGTAAAATAAAACATTTAAAAATATACACGATGATAGTATCGAAACCGTAGGTAAAAACATATATACTATAATGTTGGTGTTAAACCTAATATTAAAAACATAATATATATGTTACAAAAAATAGTAATACTAAAAAACAACTATAAATATATAAACACGTACCTATACGCATTTGAGAAACAAATAAATAATAATAATATTAAAAACAGGTACGTAAAATATATACATATATATATGGGTTAGTAATGATAATAATAAAATTAACAATAAAATAGTAATAATAAATAATAATTATGTATAATAATAATAAGACAATAAACAAAATGGTAGTATTAATAATATAAATAATGTATATATATATAATAAGAGCATTAAATGAAAAGGAAACAAAAATAACTAAATAAACTAACAAAATAAGGGTTTGATTAGAAACAAAATGAAATAATCAGGCCAGATTTACAATAAAAACGTGCAAATAGGACCTATTAGAACACGGGTTAAGCTTAAGGGGACCAAAACAGAAATTTTCCCGAAATCCCAAAACGCACAGTAGCATAGGGGACCAAATTGAAAAGCGGGATAAAAGCTAGGGCCGAATTGCAAGAAATTAAAACTCGATTTCAAAAACCCCTAAAAAGCGGAAGGACTGGGGTTGAAAATAACCCCAGTGACGTCACAGCACGCGGACCTGAGGTGGGTCGAATCGGGTCGATCCGACCCAGGTCGGTTAGTATAAAAGGCCAAAATTTTTTATTTCGGCTCATTTGCACGAGGGAAAGAAAAAAAAGAAAAAAGGGAGAGGGAAAGGGGAGAGAAGAGAGGAAAGAGAGGGGGGATTCCGGAAGGGCCCGGTCACCGGACCGGTCAACGTCCGGTCACCAGCCGATGATCGGACCACCGCGCGCCACCGTCCGCCGTCGTTCCGGCCACCGTTCCGGTGGCCAGAAAAAGGTAATTTTTAAAGTTTTTCTTCTTTTTTTTTTAAATATATTTTAGTTCTATTATTACTGTTTTCCAATATTTGCGTATGAACTAGAGGAAATTACCTTGTTTTGGATCTGTTTTCCGATCTTTCTTCCGATTGGGGGGTTTCCCTTTGCTGAATATTGTTAGAACTCTTATTACTGCTTGGAATTTGCTGTCCCTTTTTTTGGCGAATAGGAATTTCAGTATATTGCTTCTATTTCGATAGAAATCCGACCCTCTTACATTGTGATTTAAATCGGCTTATATAGCCATACATTTTATTTTTTACTATTACTTTCTGTCTCCTCCTATTTATTGTTTGCAGGTACCAATTGGCAAGGGCGGTGGGATGTGACCTCCCTTTGACTTGGTAGCAACTAGGGCGGTGGCTGCTGAAAATGGCAGAGCAAGTGGGCAGTCAGGAGCTGAGTCGGCAGCAGCTAGGTCTAGGGTTTCTTCAATTTTGGGCTAATCAGGTCTGTGTTATTGGGCTAGGGTTTGGTGGGTTAAAAATGTAATTGGGCTGTTGTAAGATGGGTAGTTGGGATTTGGGTTTTTATTTGTAAAAGGGTTGGCTTATTTGTAGGCCAAAATTGGCCGATAACAGCTGCCCCTCTTTGCTCATTGTCGTGTAACGAGAAAAGAGCAAAGACATAAAGAAAGGCCAATTTTGCCTGATTTTGCCCCATCTTGACTTCTTTGGTACTCTTCTTGTTCAAGTAATCCTGTTCCAACCCAACGCCTCTCATAGCTTTAGGTTCAATCCATCGCGACTTCAGAGCTTCGACTTGTAGCCTCGACCTATCTCTTCTTCAAAGGCATAAAATGATCTTGTTCTTCTGCAACTTCAGAGGTGAAATCTTGCGACTTCAAACTGCGCCTCTACCACTTCACTAGGGATGCAAGGTCTATATCTTTGATTGGGTCCCTTGTAACTTCAAAGAGGTAAATTTTGCATCTTCAATTGGCTCTCCTGCAACTTTATCCTTCATTGAGATGAAATCAAAAATTGCTCGACCTGCGCATTCTCGTAATATGGGTTAATTTTGGAAACATAGATTGCAAGTACCTCAGTGTGCAAACTGAGGCTCAACTCACTTTTCGCGATATGAGTTGACTTTTTAAAGAATAACGTTTGAAAATATCTGGACATGAGGTCCGAGGCTTAACTCACCCCTCGCGATATGAGTTAACCTTTGAGAGACAGAAATTAAGATAGAAATTGAAAAGCTCAATTCATCTCTGTAACATGAATTGACTTTTGAAAAGCAGAAAATAAAAACAGAAATTGAAAAAGATCAACTCACCTCTCGCAATATGAGTTGAATGAACAGAAATTAAAAAGCAGAAATTGAAAAAGATCAACTCACCTCTCGCAATATGAGTTGAATGAACAGAAATTAAAAAGCAGAAATTGAAAAAGATCAACTCACCTCTCGCAATATGAGTTGGCTTTTGAAAAACAGAAATTGAAAATACCTCAGCGTGTCCTGAGGCTCAACTCACCTCTCGCAATATGAGTTGATTTTTTTGAAACATGAATTAAAAACTTAAATTGAACAAGCTCAACTCACTTCTCGCAATATGAGTTGATTTTGAAAAGAAACTAAAAGTACCTCAACGTGTCTTGAGGCTCAACTCACCTCTCGCAATATGAGTTGATTTTCTTTGAAGCATAAATTAAAGACAGATGTTAAAAACATCTCGTCGTGACTTGAGATTTGACTCACCTCTCGCAATATGAGTCAATAACAGAAATTAAAAATACCTCAACGTGTCTTGAGGCTCAACTCACCTCTCGCAATATGAGTTGATTTTGAGACATAAATTAAAAGTACCTCAACGTGTCTTGAGGCTCAACTCACCTCTCGCAATATGAGTTGATTTTTTGAAAACATAAATTAAAGACAGATGTTGAAAACATCTTGCCGTGACTTGAGATTTGACTCACCTCTCGCAATATGAGTCAATAACAGAAATTAAAAATACCTCAACGTGTCTTGAGGCTCAGCTCACCTCTCGCAATATGAGCTGATTTTTTGAAAACATAAATTAAAAGTACCTCAACGTGTCTTGAGGCTCAACTCACTTCTCGCAATATGAGTTGATTTTGAGACATAAATTAAAAACACCTCAACGTGTCTTGAGGCTCAACTCACCTCTCGTAATATGAGTTGATTTTCGAAAACATAAATTAAAATCACCCAAAGTTTCTCACATGGTGGAATTCAAGTGTCTTCTTTTTCGATTTGGATGCAATTGTCATCGAAACCTCTTGTTCTGCTGAAATATCTGTATGTTATGCAAAATGTCATCATGATATGCACCTATTTTCCTTAAATGCATTCATGCCTATATGAACATGTTATGTGCCTCGCGCTTGCTTATCGTGATCTCTTTTCATCGCAACTCTTGTAGTGATCTGATCTCATTATTTCTTGACCCTTTCCTTTAAACTTCGTATTCGTTTCCCAATTCCACGAGTAACCTTTGTTTCTTGGATAGCATTATTTTGCCCCATTTGAGCTTTCGTTCTTGCTTCCAAGCTCTTGTTTTGCTTATGATGATCTGCTTTCATTGCTTGGATTCTTAAGTTTCTCTTCAGGCTTTATATCCATCTTTCAAGCTTTACAATTAAACTGCGTTTCTCAGATATCACTTGTTTGGTATATGTTGAACTTTTGTTCCTGCTTTGAGACTCTTGCGTCTGTCCAGTTTTCTATCCGAGTAATACTCAACATTTCTTTTGTACAGAGCATGTCATATTACTATTTATCAATTAAATAAACATAATAAGATGCATGCAAATGGTCAGGTAGGTATGAGAAAAAGACTTCATATTAATTTCAAAGGTAACAAACAAAGAAAGTTCGCCAAAGATAAAAGTGTTATAAAAGAAAAGGAACCATATTGGTGGATACAAATGTTCTAGATATTCAATGCATGAACTCTGCCACGTTTTTCAATCAAGAATCTTTCTGAGCAAGACTTCTTGTGTAGAAGATCTCCAGTGTTTCAACAATGCTTCATACTATAGCCTTGTCACTTGACCCACTGTTCAAATCACTTTTGCTCTTTGGATCCAGATTTGCTTCATTAGAACGCCCTTTCGGGTTTTCATCCTAATACTTTGTGTTTAACCAATGCGCCCTTTCCGGGTTTTCACCTTGATCTCTTTTTTTTTTTTAAGTGTAATATTTCTTCACAACATCGGAGTTTACTGGATTTGGTAACTCCTTCCCATCCATTTCTGTGAGAATCAAAGCCCCACCAGAGAATGCTTTCTTCACGACGTATGGTCCTTCCCAATTAGGTGCCCATTTCCCTCGCAAATCTTTTTGTATTGGGAGGATCTTTCTCAACACGAGTTCTCCTTCATGGAATTCTCTTGGCCTTACTTTCTTGTCATGGGCGGCGATCATCCGTTTCTGGTACATCTGTCCATGGCAGATTGCCTTCAAGCGTTTTTCTTCGATGAGATTCAACTGATCATATCGAGCTTGGACCCATTCGGCCTCCTCGAGTTTCGATTCCATTAAGACTCGTAGGGACGGTATCTCAACTTCAATAGGTAGCACGACTTCCATCCCATAGACTAGAGAGAAAGGAGTTGCCCCTGTAGATGTCCGTACGGATGTGCGATATGCATACAGAGCGAATGGTAGCTTTTCGTGCCAGTCCTTGTAGGTCTCTGTCATTTTGCCGATAATCTTCTTTATGTTCTTATTAGCCGCCTCTACAGCTCCGTTCATCTTTCGTCGATAAGGCGAAGAATTATGATGCTTTATTTGAAATTGCTTGCACACTTCTGTCATCATTTTATTGTTCAAATTCAAGGCGTTATCTGAGATGATTCTTTCAGGCAAACCATATCGACAAATGATTTCCTTTTTCAAGAATCTACAGACGGCGGTCTTTGTCACATTGGCAAATGAGGCAGCTTCTATCCATTTCGTGAAATAATCTATGACCACAAAAATGAATCGGTTCCCATTAGAAGCTTTGGGAGAAATCGACCCTATAACGTCCATGCCCCACATTGAAAAGGGCCATGGAGACGTCATAACATGAAGGGGTGAGGGAGCTACATGAATTTTGTCGCCATAAACTTGACATTTGTGGCACTTTCTTGCGTAGCTAATGCAATCACTCTCCATCGTCGACCAGTAGTACCCGAGTCTCATGATTTTCCTGGCCGTAGTGAAACCGTTGGAATGGGTCCCACATATTCCTTCATGAACTTCTTCAAGTATCTTCTTGGCTTCAGTGGTGTCTACACATCTCAGAAGCACCTGATCTTTACCTTTCTTGTACAAGGTGTCCCCATCAAGAACAAATCCCACTGACATTCTTCTGATTGTTCTTTTGTCATTCTCGTTTGCTTGCTCAGGATACGTTTGATTCTTGACGTACTCTAAGATATCATGGTACCATGGTCGTCCATCAGCCTCTTTCTCAATGCTATAACAATGTGCTGGGACCTCGTATATGCTCATCCTGAGGGGCATTATTTCTGCTTCTTTATTTGCTTTGAACATTGAGGCTAAGGTGGCTAAGGCGTCAGCCAATTGGTTATCTTCTCGCGGGAAGTAATTAAAAGTTATTTCTTTGAAATCCTTGATCAATTCAGCCACTAGATAGCTGTACTTGATCAACTTTGGATCTCTCACTTCCCAATCTCCACGGATTTGGTAGATCACCAAGGCTGAATCCCCGTATACCTCTAGGATCTCGATATTTCGTTTAATGGCTGCCCGAAGTCCCATGATACAAGCCTCATATTCTGCTATGTTGTTGGTGCAGAAGAAATTGAGCCTAGCAGTGAAAGGGTAATGATCTCCTTCTGGTGATGTTAAGACTGCCCCAATTCCATGCCCCAGGGCATTCGATGCACCATCAAAGCTCATCTTCCAGGGCGTCCCCTTTGAGGACTCACACTCTTTTTCTGTGATGCACATTAAGTCTTCATCCGGGAAATTAAATCTCAGGGGCTCATATTCTTCTGTAGTTCAAGCCGCTAAGAAATCAGCTATTGCACTCCCTTTCACCGACTTTTGGTTCACATAGATGATATCGTATTCTGATAACAGGATCTGCCATCGGGCCATTCTCCCCGAGAGTGCGGGTGATTCCATCATATATTTTATCGAGTCCAGCTTTGAGATTAACCATGTCGTATGATAAAACATGTATTGCCTGAGCCTCCGAGCTGCCCAAACCAAAGCACAACAGAATTTTTCGATTGACGAATACCTTGCCTCATATTCTGTGAACTTTTTACTGAGGTAGTATATCGCATTTTCCTTCTTTCCCGACTCGTCATGTTGCCCGAGTACACAACCCATTGAGTTTTCAAACACGGTTAGATACAAAATTAAAGGCTTCCCTGGAGTCGGTGGCACTAGCACCGGGGGGCTAGACAAATATTGTTTTATTTTGTCAAAGGCCTCCTGGCATTCTTCGTCCCATTCTCCAGGGTTGTGCTTTCGAAGGAGTCGAAAGATGGGGTCACGCTGATTAGTGAGTTGAGAAATGAATCGGGCAATGTAGTTTAGCCTTCCCAGAAATCCTCTAACCTCTTTCTGAGTGCGCGGAGGTGGTAATTCTTGAATGGCTTTTATCTTTTCCGGGTCCACCTCGATGCCTCTTTCACTGACGATGAAGCCTAGTAACTTTTCCGAGGTAACCCCGAATGTACATTTAACTGGATTAAGCCTCAGCTGAAACTTTCTCAGTCTTTCAAATAACTTTTTGAGGTTCACAATATGTTCTTCTTCTCCTCGGGATTTAGCAATCATGTCGTCAACATAGACTTCTATCTCTTTATGCATCATATCGTGAAATAATGTCACCATGGCCCTCTGATATGTGGCTCCAGCATTCTTTAGTCCGAATGGCATCACCTTGTAGCAGAATGTTCCCCACATCGTTATAAAGGTGGTTTTCTCCATATCCTCGGGAGCCATTTTGATTTGGTTATACCCCGAGAATCCATCCATGAAAGAAAATAATGAATGCTTTGCCGTATTATCCACTAATGTGTCGATATGTGGCAAGGAAAAATTATCCTTAGGACTTGCTCGGTTCAGGTCACGATAATCCACGCACATTCGTACTTTACCATCTTTCTTTGGTACTGGGACAATATTAGCCACCCATTCTGGATATTTGGAGGCTTGTAAGAAGCCTGCGTCAAATTGCCTTTTGACTTCTTCTTTTATCTTCAACAACATTTCAGGCCTCATTCGTCTTAATTTTTGTTGAATGGGTTTGCACTCTGGTCTCAGTGGGAGCTTACGGACTGTTATATCTTCATCTAATCCCGGCATGTCCTGATACGACCATGCGAACACATCCTTGTACTCATGGAGCAAAGCGATCAAATTATGCCTGGTGTCCTCTGAGATAGAGGTTCCAATCTTCACTTCTTGCTTATTTTCGTCAGTCCCCAGGTTTATTGTTTCAACAGATTCTTGATGAGGTAAAATCTGTTTGTCCTCTTGTTCCACCAACCTTAGCAAGTCAGGAGACGAGACGTAGTCTTCGGTATTCTCCTCATCCTCGAATTCTCCTAGACAAACAGTCCTCTCAAAATCAATTTCAAGATTGGTAACGGGCTCGTTCATGTCATTGGTATCTGAACACCTGAAATAAAAAGGAAAACTATAGAGGGACATCCAAGCATTGGCAACAACAAACAAAATGTTATGGTATGGTGTGAGGTAAGTGTAAGGACAGGTCGTGAAATGAAAGAATAATTATGGAGTAAATGCGAATGCAAAAGGTTATGACAAAATGCATCTTCATTAATATTCATTTAATAGATAAAGAGCAGACGACAGCTCTTACAAAAGAATCCCATTGTATTTAGGGACACAAAAAGTGAATATCGGGCATTACTCTGAGGAAGACTTATAAACCACAAGAAGGTCCTCAGCGGTCCAATTGTTCAACATGTAACCCGGGGGACAAGGGCGTATCCTCGAAACACTTTTACTTGCATCAGCTTCTTCATCAACGACATTTATACAAATGTTCTGGAAAGCCTTCTCAACGAGTAGTAGTGGGCTGTGCACATTTTCTTGCCCTGGATACATGATCCCAGCGGATGTGAATGTCCTTGACAGATGGGGGTACTCGATGGGTTCCCATTCCGGTTCTCGTCCTAGAGTCCTCGCAACCCTTCTTTCTTGCTCCTTCTTTCACTGTTTCTTCAAGTGATGTGCATTCGGTTGGAATCCTAGACCAAATCGTGCCTTATGAGGTACTGGCTTTAAGGCCCTGACTATCCCTTGATGATGTCTTCCCAAACCTTTCCTTGCTCGGGCCCCTCTCCCTACCGTCAGCTTGATTCTCATTTTAGTATTCTTCGACAGCCTAGGCACCGGAATTCTATTTCCTTCAGCCACAAATGTGGCATTGACGAACTCAAAGGATCTAAAGGAACATTCCACGGCGTCTTTGTTCGCTTCGAGGTAAGGTGTGTCTGCAGAGATAGACGCAACAATATCCTCTTCACCCTCAACGGTAACCAAGCAGCCATCCATGATAAACTTTATTTTCTGATGAAGGGATGATGGAACTGCCCCGGCCGAATGGATCCATGGTCTCCCCAGGAGGCAATTATATGAAGGGGTGATGTCCATAACTTGGAACTCGACGTCATAGATATAAGGACCCACTTCTAGAGGGACCTCAATTTTTCCTACAACTTCTCGTCTCGTTCCATCAAATGCCCTTACCGTGGAGTGACACGGCCTCAAGTAGGACAAATCCATCGGAATTCTGGAAAGTGTGGCCAGAGGCATAACATTAAGTGCTGACCCATTATCAATAAGCACGTTTGGTATTATATAACCCTTGCATCGGGTTGTTATATGCAGCGCCTTCACAGAGCCTCTACCGTTCGGTGGTATTTCACAATCACTAAAGGAGATGAAATTATCTGCGTTCAAGTTATTGACCCACCTATCAAGCTTTTCGACCGATATATTGTTCGCTACATAGGCTTGATTCAATACCTTCAACAAGGCATTTCGATGCGGCTCCGAGTTCAATAACAGGGATAATACCGAAATACGTGCAGGTTGTTTACTTAATTGTTCAACCACGTTGTACTCACTGTGTTTAATGAATTTTAAGAACTCCTGTGCTTCTTCCTCATTCACAGGATTTTTAGTCTCTTGCCGTTCAAGCGGAGTTTCCGATTCAGCCTCAGCCTCAAGCATGGGTGCCTTTCCCTTTTGTTTTAAATCATTATTCCTCTTTACTGGTTCAACTTCTTTGGAATAGCATCTTCCACTCCGAGTAAAGTGACCAACTTCTCCGATATTTTTAGCCGTGCCTTGGGATTTTTCACTTTCCGGAGTGACGATATTAACATCGTATTTCCAAGGTACTGCCTTACTATCGTTATACGGAAAAGGCGATGGCACCTCAATTACCATTTTTGGTTTTACCGGTTCTCTTCTCGCATCATAATAAATTATCAGTGGTCGTTCAGCCGTGTAAGGGAGATCCGATGATTGACTATCAGAGGCACATATTTCTCCTTCATTGGCCTCTTTTCTTCCATTGAAGATTTCAATTTCTTTGTTGTCCATCATGTTTTGGAATAATTCTTTAAATTGCTCACAAGACTGGATATTATGTCCTTTGACTTCATGGAAGTCACAAAAATTTTGACTTTTCATATTCCTTTTCTCGGTTACCCCTTTAAGACGACAGAGTAACCCTTTTTCAAGCAGCACCTCCCAGATTCTCTGCAAAGGTGAGCTTATTTCTAAAACAACTCTTCTAGTTTGCAATTCATTTATCTCCTCCACTGCGCTTACATTTCTTTCAGTATGATTTGGGAACGGGTTCCCGGTTTCACCACCGGTACCGTCGAAGCGCAAAACACCGGCATCGATTAGTCTTTGGACTCTTCGTTTAAAGGCAATGCAGTTTTTCATAGAGTGCCCCTAGTTCCCCGCGTGGTATGCACAGCTAGCATTTGGGTCGTACCACTTTGGGTACGGGGGTTTCAATGGTGCCATGTAATGGGGAGATATCAATTGTTTCTCTAAAAGCTTGAGGTATAGTTCCCCATAAGATACCGGAATAGGAGTGAATTGGGGTCTCTCGGGGTTTGGCCTTGCCGGCCTTGGTTCTTTTCTGGGTTGGCTTTGAGTGGAGCCGGCATTTTGAGGAAACGTGGCGGCTGGCCTCGGGTTGTTGGTTGCATAGACAGGGTAAGAAGGGTAGGGAGATGGTGTTTGGTAATAGAGGGTTTGTGGATGATAGAAATTTGGTGGTGGGTAATTTTGAGGTCGGAATTGATTAGAATGTGGACCAGGAGTATAACGGTTTCCTGTTCCCACCATGTGAGCTTCCGGCTCCTTTTTCCTCATGGGCACTGCCTTCTTCGAACCTTCTCCTTCTATTCTTCCACTTTTAACCGCGTTTTCTATAAGTTCACCGGATATGACAATATCCGAGAAGTCCTTTGTGGCGCTTCCCACTAATTTATCATAAAACGGCGCCTTCAGGGTATTGATAAAAAGGACTGCTATCTCGGTCTTGGTTAGTGGAGGGTCTACCTGGGCAGAGATGTCCCTCCATCTCTGTGCGTATTGTCTGAAGGTTTCCGATGGCTTTTTCTCCATCATTTGTAGTGTCATGCGATCGGATACCATATTGGAGACGTGTTTGTACTATTCGCAAAAAGCCGCTGCTAGATCTTTCCAGGTCCGGATCTTCTCTCTACTGAGTTGGTTGTACCAGCGGAGAGCTGATCCGGTCAAACTGTCCTGAAAACAATGTATAAGCAGCTTGTCTTCATTAACATAGCCGGTCATTTTCCGGCAGAACATAACGAGATGTGCCTTCGGGCATCTCGAGCCGTCATACTTTTCAAAATCCGGTGCTTTGAATTTTGGAGGGAGGACCAAATCAGGCACCAAACTAAGTTCTTTAGCGTTTAGCGCCGAGAAGACTTCAATGCCTTCTATCGCTCTAAGTCTTTCCTCTAGACTTCTATATTTTTCTTGGACTTCATGATCCTCTATCCTTAGCCTAGCGATTTCTGCCGGATCATCTAAGTCTGGGACAGGTGGATCCATCGGAGCAGTTCCTGAGTTTGCCACGAATACCCCCTGTCCTACAGGAGGAGGTGTTACAGGCCGTTGTTCCAGGCCCGCGGGTCCCCCTTGCGTGTATCCTCTATGTATCGCGTGAGACGGAGTAAACCCAGGAGGGTAGGGCGAATCCTGATCAAGATTCACAACCTCAGGGTTTTGTATAGGTCCTTTTCCTTTGACTAGGGCCGACATCATTTCCATCATTTTAGCCAATTGGTCCTTCTGTTCAGTGGATTCTTCCCGAGACCTTATCATCAACTCTCTCGTCTCCTGTTGCGACCTGGCTAACTGTTCCTGTAATTCTTTCTGAATCCTCTCCATCCTTTCAATTCTTTCTTTAAACTCAGCCTCCATTGCTCTGGCTTGTCGACGTGTTCTATACGTATGGTGTGATTCCAGGTTTACAACGTCGCAACTGCGCATTATATGATTCTATTCTTTAGCGAATGATCATGAGATATGCAATGAATGAATGAATGAATGAATGAACGAATGTTAGTCATGAATGCATATGCAAAATCGGTGTTGATTCCAGACAGCCCCTATTTAGGCATTTTATTAATCAAAAGAGTCTATTTACAAAATGTTTTTTCATTATTTGATTCAGCTTTCATACAAACTTCCTCGCTATATTGCCATAATTTTTCACTCGTTCCAAGAATTCTAATATGCTCGATCTCTGTCTAGGCAGGAATTGGCAACTAAGACTCTCGGCTTCATCTGCTATTTGTACTATGCGCATGGCTGCCGCGCGAATCTCATTGATCAAGTATTTGAGATTCTCATCCTTTTCGTAGAGGGCTCTTTCGTAAGCGCGGGTCTCTCTATCATACTGACCCTTCTTTTCTTCCAAAGCTTCCAAGAGAGTATCTAGTTGTTGTTGTCGAGCTTGTAGTGTGTCTTCTAAATCCCGTATCATTTCTTTCAATTCTTGACGCTTAGCTCGACTAGTCATCAGTTCAACAGATGTAGCTTCATACTCAGCAGGCTTCTTTCTTAACTCTATTACAGCCTGTGCAGCCTATCCTTCTTCTTTCTTTGCTTTTCCTTTCCAAAATTCCATCCCACCTTTGACATTACTCAATTCCTCTTTCCATTCCGCTGACGACTTGCCCAGCCCGCTGTTCTTTATAGTGCCTCTTAACTTTTTATTTTCCAAATGAAGATCTCTTAAGTCATTTCTTACGACCTCGGCTTCTTTTTGCACCTTCTCGGCCCTGGATCTTTCAATTTGAACATCGATCTTCAGCTGATAGTTTTCTTCCTGAAGGGCACTAAGATCCCGTAACATCTTGGTCTTTTCGCGTTCGAATTCTTATCTCGCCGTCTCTAGTGCGGATGGGATTTCTTCCGAGAAAGGATTTTGAAAGGCATGATCTGCCGATGAGACTCGCAAACTACTCATCCGTTGCTTCCTCCATGCATCATAATCCTGGGTGATAGTATCGGCGTATAAAGCCAACTCCATCAGATAAATTCTTTTCCAAGCCTTTGCAGTGTCTCAGACTTTCTTCATGTAACCTTCACCCGCAAAAGCAAACTCTGACTGTGCTAGACCACTGGTGGCGGGTATAAACTGTCGTGAAGAGAACTGTCTTTGAACCAAAAGAGGGGCATAACCAACTCCTCCCCACAATCCAAGTAGTGGTACCCAATCTTGGTTTCCGACCTTGTATAACAGGAGCGAAGGGCGTATCCACGGCGCTCTCCAAATTATGTCCTCGGCACGCAGATTCTGAAACACTGAGACCCAATGCTGTTCAGTAACCTCCTTCGGCCATTCTTTCTTAAGGTGAGCTTCCAACGGGGCAAATGTCTTCGAAAACATGTAGAACGGTGTGCGCTCTACCTTCCAAAAGTGACTCAAAATCCAAACGTTGAGTAGCTGCGTGCATCCGATGAATCGTCATTCCCCTCTTTTTCTGCAACTGCTCAAAGATCTGAAGGTCTCTGCTAGGATGGTTGGGGCGGGATTGATACCTTGCTTTAACTTTTCAAAGAAATCCACTACCGCTACTTCTATATGTCCGAGAATCTTCGGAAAGACAACCAAACCATAGATAGCCAAAGCAAACAAATTTATCCGTTTCAACATGTCAGGATGATTTAAAACCAGGTCTCGTAGGGAAAACCATGAGACACAGCTGATTTCATTCTTTTTCTTTATTTACTTTTCGGCCCATGTATCGGTCATGTCCGTCAGCCTTACTAACTTTTTCTTGAATGTCATCGGCTTGGGCTCTTTGACATATATTTTGTAGGTTTGCATGTTTTCGACACGCAGCAGAGCAGCATACTCCTCTATCGTAGGGGTCATATCTTCTTGGTTAAATATGGAACACTGGTAACCCGGATCCCAAAACCTGATCATAGCTTGAATCAATCTTTCGTCTACTTTGACAGCAATTAGATGGGCTATGTCCCCGTACCTTTCAGTAAAAATACCCCGAGTATCTGAATCCCACTGATTCCAGATCCAAACTAAGTCCTCAAGATTGTTTTGACGGACATTCACAGTTACCCGCTCGGGTAGATTGACAATGCATCCTTCTACCAGGCTGTCTCCCTTTTCTTTTTGAGTCCTCAGAGACCAATCCCGAACCACGGTGTTCGTCTCGATCGTTTGTACAATCAACTCTTCCATCTGAAACCCGTTTTTGGCAACTGATCTTTAGTCAACACCGTCCTACTATGATGCCTATGATGCATGATGAGGAATAAAACAAAGACCATCAAACATGGTTAGTGATCAGATATAAACGAAAATGAATTAAAGCAATTTTAAGCTACTCGATCCAATTTACCGGATAGATCCCATCCCCTTATATACAAAGCGAAAGTACAAAAGGTAAGAGGCGTTTCCCCCGTGTGCCTATTTTGGTATTTACTAAACGGACAGAGGTTCGGCATGGCTCTAATTGGGTGGCTCGTACAATTCACTATATGCAGTTTTAGGTTCTAGAAAGGTACCCGAATTGTTTGTACTGTCATCTACTAAGATTAGTACAGAACCTCGGTCATAGCCCATCACAGGCTTACGAGATCAATTCGAGGGATTACATTTACTTATGCCTGTGCGGAGGGACAAGTTAACTCACGAAAGCATAAGTCATATGTAACCCGAAAGTATTCACTAGCCTGTGCGGAGGGACGAGTTAACTCACGAAGGCGTAGCGTTTACTTTCACTTAAACGGACGGAGCCCGGGTAGAGAGCTCATGTTATGCAAAAATGCAAGTGCACGGTGTGTGGGGAGAAACTCACAAATCTTTCGTTTTATTTTAAAAACTAGACTTAGAGAACCGAAGCTTAGAAATTTAGAGCTTCAAAACAAGTAAACAAGAAGTTAGAAAACATTTACAATGAGATGCGAGTACATGATTTTTGCAAAATTTTAAGGATCACGACTAAATATTAATTTGAAAAAGGCATCTTGAAAATTTCAACAACGCATTTGATTTGATTCGACTCTCGAAAGCTGGTCCCCAGTGGAGTCGCCAGCTGTAGCGACGAAAAATTTTTAGCTTAGGTCGCTAATTGTGGCGATTTACAATCTTGAAAACGAATTTTAATTTTTATTAAAGCAAAGGAGTCGCCACCGATCCTTTTTCTTAGGTGTGATCGGGCACCTAATAAATCCTCTTTCTGGCAGCAAAATTCGTAAAAGGAAGGCTCAGTTTAGGTCTACGTTGAAATTCAGAGAAAAGTAGGGTTCGGGAGTCAGTTACGCGCAGGGAAGGTATTAGCACCCCCGCGACGCCCAAAATTGGTATCTTTCAAATATACGTTGTCTTAATTTTCAAAAATACGAGTTCAATTTAAGATTTAGTCGTGATCCGATTAAGATACGAGCATTTGAAGGCTTTTTATTTTTGAGAAGGATATCCCGCTTTTAACACGAGCCATCCGTGATTCACCCAACATAGCGATGAAATCACCGGCTTAATGTTAAAATCGGTATATTGCCTTGTTTATCAAATCATGAAAAGATTATAAATGAGTAATATCGATGAAGAAATCAAAATGTGAATTAATATGCTATATTAAAAACACATAACGAATAAGGTGAAAATAAACGGGATGAATAATATATAATATATAACAATGCATGCATAATAATAATGATTAATAGTTATTAACAATACATGTGACAATAAACAAAATAATAACAATATTAAAGCATATGCGCGAGGCACAAAAAAGTACGTAAACAATATAATATTAAATATATGCGTGACATAAAAAATATATAACATATATACGCTAGAAAACAACTTACAATATTATATTATATATAAAGAAAATATCTAATGTTACTAATGCATGAACATAACATACATATTATATATAAATGTAGTTATTAAGGATACATGAGATATATAGTATAAAATAAATATGGGATATTTACATAGTATATAAAAAATGAGATTTTTTTAGGAAAAGCCTAACAACATGTATATAAGCTTCGAACAAAATAACATTAATGCGAATAATGATAGCGATACATTAATAATAATAATGATATGGAAATAAAATACGATAGTATTAAAAGAAAACAAGCAATAATGGTGAAAATAATAAACACTTGATAATAAAATATAATATTAAAGATAATATCGGTATAATATAATAATAATGTATAATATTACGGGCAATAATGATATTAAAATAATAGTAATATGATGGATGTAATAATATGTACACAGTAGTTACAAAAAAATATATGCAAAATGATAAAACATATAAATGATATAGTATCAAAAATATATGTAATAATTAAAAATGCAGCATCCAAATACATGCGTATAATATAATATTTAAGATATACACATAATGCATACATAGTATAATATTAAAATACATGCAAAATGTAGTATTAAAAGTATATACATGAAATAATGTATACAAAAAAAATAAATAATGAAATAATATGTGTACATATATATAAAATGTAACGATAATAGTAATAAAGTACATACGCGAGTGTATATATATATATAAAGAAATATAATAATAAAATTACGTAAAATAAAACATTTAAAAATATACACGATGATAGTATCGAAACCGTAGGTAAAAACATATATACTATAATGTTGGTGTTAAACCTAATATTAAAAACATAATATATATGTTACAAAAAATAGTAATACTAAAAAACAACTATAAATATATAAACACGTACCTATACGCATTTGAGAAACAAATAAATAATAATAATATTAAAAACAGGTACGTAAAATATATACATATATATATGGGTTAGTAATGATAATAATAAAATTAACAATAAAATAGTAATAATAAATAATAATTATGTATAATAATAATAAGACAATAAACAAAATGGTAGTATTAATAATATAAATAATGTATATATATATATAATAAGAGCATTAAATGAAAAGGAAACAAAAATAACTAAATAAACTAACAAAATAAGGGTTTGATTAGAAACAAAATGAAATAATCGGGCCAGATTTACAATAAAAACGTGCAAATAGGACCTATTAGAACACGGGTTAAGCTTAAGGGGACCAAAACAGAAATTTTCCCGAAATCCCAAAACGCACAGTAGCATAGGGGACCAAATTGAAAAGCGGGATAAAAGCTAGGGCCGAATTGCAAGAAATTAAAACTCGATTTCAAAAACCCCTAAAAAGCGGAAGGATTGGGGTTGAAAATAACCCCAGTGACGTCACAGCACGCGGACCTGGGGTGGGTCGAATCGGGTCGACCCGACCCAGGTCGGTTAGTATAAAAGGCCAAAATTTTTTATTTCGGCTCATTTGCACGAGGGAAAGAAAAAAAAGAAAAAAGGAAGAGGGAAAGGGGAGAGAAGAGAAGAAAGAGAGGGGGGATTCCGGGAGGGCCCGGTCACCAGACCGGTCAACGTCCGGTCACCAGCCGGTCACCGGCCGATGATAGGACCACTGCGCGCCACCGTCCGCCGTCGTTCCGGCCACCGTTCCGGTGGCCGGAAAAAGGTAATTTTTAAAGTTTTTCTTCTTTTTTTTTTAATATATTTTAGTTCTATTATTACTGTTTTCCAATATTTGCGCATGAACTAGAGGAAATTACCTTGTTTCGGATCTGTTTTCCGATCTTTCTTCCGATTGGGGGGTTTCCCTTTGCTGAATATTGTTAGAACTCTTATTACTGCTTGGAATTTGTTGTCCCTTTTTTTGGAGAATAGGAATTTCAGTATATTGCTTCTATTTCGATAGAAATCCGACCCTCTTACATTGTGATTTAAATCGGCTTATATAGCCATACATTTTATTTTTTACTATTACTTTCTGTCTCCTCCTATTTATTGTTTGCAGGTACCAATTGGCAAGGGCGGTGGGATGTGACCTCCCTTTGACTTGGTAGCAACTAGGGCGGTGGCTGCTGAAGATGGCAGAGCAAGTGGGCAGTCAGGAGCTGAGTCGGCAGCAGCTAGGTCTAGGGTTTCTTCAATTTTGGGCTAATCGGGTCTGTGTTATTGGGCTAGGGTTTGGTGGGTTAAAAATGTAATTGGGCTGTTGTAAGATGGGTAGTTGGGATTTGGGTTTTTATTTGTAAAAGGGTTGGCTTATTTGTAGGCCAAAATTGGCCGATAACACATTCCTTACTTCAAAAGGGTCTCTTTGGGTTGCTTGGGTTCAAAATCATGTTTTAAGAGGAAGTTCTTTTTGGTTAGTTGAGCCAAATTTAGCCAGTAGATGGAATTGGAAAAGGATTTTAAGTTTTCAGGAGCTTGCAGTAACCTTTGTTAGGAGCCTCCCTATAGGGATTGTTGTGTCTTCTAGGATGCTTTGGGAGGATATAAGGAAGACGGCAACTAAGGTTCCATGGCACAAATTGTTGTGGTTTCCCCTCCATGATCCAAAACATTCAATAAGTTCCTATATGGCTATTCTGAATAGATTGCCAAAACGAGATAGGTTGTTCTCTCATTTCGTATTTCTAAAAGAAATTGTCCGTTGTGCTTTTCTAGTCTTAATCTTAGAACCATATTTACTTTGAATGTGAATATTCTTGCAGGCTTTGGCAGTTAATTTTGGAATTGTGTAGCATTGGGAGAATGGTTGGGTCATGGAATCAAGAACTATGCTAGATAGTAACTCATCTTAAGGGTAAGTCCCTTATCTCATATCTTCTTAAGTTGGCTTGAAATGCTTATGTGCATTCCATCTGGTGTGAAAGAAATGGTAGATTATTTGGTAGACCTTCAACTTATATGGATCATTTGTTAGTAAAATTCAAGAAGTGGTTCGATGCTGTCTTTCTAGAAGGCTTATTAATTCTTTAGATCATTGTAATAGGCAGCTTTGTTTAAATTAGAATTTGCTGAATTGATTTTGGTTTTTCTTTGATTCTTTAATTTGTTGTGCAAAACATTGTTATTCTTAGTTCTTTGTAGTAGGTTTATAGTTTCTTGGATAAAATACAAATACTTATCCAAAAAAAAAAAAAGAAAAAAAAAATTTAAATCAATTAATTTTTTTAAAAATGAAAATAAAAATAATCAAAGATAGTACAACATTGAATCACCGGTAATTAAAGATAAAATTAATTTTATCAATATTTTAGCAAGGTTTTTCTTGAGTTAAAAATTATTTTTTGTAATTATTTTTTATTTTATATTAATTGTAAGACTAAAATTAAGAATAATAATTTTTATTTAAAAATATGAAGTTCGCATATGTAGGCATAGGAAAATAGGCAAAAAATAGGCAGCCTCGAGATGCTACATTGCGTAACCTAATGTTTTAGGAATAAATTACAATATTCGTCCAAATATATACATAAGATAACGGGCAGAGAATATTTCGAGTTTATCACAATGGAACCATTCTTTCTTTATTTGAAAGCATAAACATTTTTCGTTTTTGAATTTTTAAGTTATTTTAATTATTTATTTAATTTTTTTACTTTTAAATTTTTTGAATTTTTCGTAGAAAGAGATTTGATTAATAAAAAAACTTTCAATGCGGCCCAATATTTTTTTTTTCTAAATCATCTCAAAATAAATGAGAAATTAATATTTTTTAACTTTATTGACGTTGTATATACTTGGATTGTCACGTGGATAACTTGTTTAATTAATTTTTTAATTTTAAAAATTAAAATATATATAAACTATTTTTAAAAATTAAAAATCATTAAATTATTAAAAAAATTGATATTTTTAAAATCTAAAAAAATTGATTAAATATTTCATCTACGTAACAATCCACATGTATGTTATGTCAGTAAAATTAACAAGCAATAATTTTTCTATCCATTTGGGGTGATTTGACAAAAATATAAATTCAAATACCATAAGAGATGAAAATTAAATGGAAGGCTAAAATTTTATTTTTTATTTTTGTAAAGTTAAAGGGCAAAAAAATCATTACACATGAAAAAAAATTACTCATGTTGATTTCTATGGAAATTTCAATAAATTTTCTGGTTTAAAATTTGGTAGAATTTTGGTTTTCAATTTAAGAGAAAGAAATAAAATAATTCATAGGAAGAAATTAAAAAGAAATGTGAATTTTATGATCAACCATAAAAAAGAATGATTTTAATTAAAGTTTAATTTGATGATAGGAATTTTAATTATTTGAACTGATTTTTTTTATATAAATAGATAGACAGATACAGATACCAACCATGGCAGATCGAGGTTGAGATCTCATTTCGGCAACTTGAATCGGACCAACGTCTAATCTGACAATTCAACTTCCTAACGCATTCTCCCTTTTTTTCCCTTTATTTTATTTAGAAAAACATGTTGGTTTTTAAAATATTAAATGTGCAATATTTGCTTGAGAGGAGAAAACCATTCCATATTGATTAATCAACTGTTCATGGTGGCTCAAATAGGTGAGGGTTTCCGTCCTTACTCCTTTTGGCAACCGCCGTATACGGAGGAGAAGCCGGGGGCTGGTAGAGCCAATTATCGAAAATGAAAATTTTTCTATTTAGGATTTTTTATAATTTATAAAATTTTAAATTAATAATGATAAAATTACATGTTAACCCCCTTAAAATAATAAAATTTTGACTTAATCTTTTAAAAATTATAAAGATATAAACTATTAAAATAATAAAATTACATTTTTACAATCATAAAAATATAAAATTTAATTCTTAACCTAAATTTTGTTTTTTGCTTCACCCTTGATGGTATATTACAAGCAGATTTGCTCCTTTGAGTTTAGTGTTTGTTTTTTGTAAAATTTGTTTCGGGCTTATTGATTGTTCCTTTAATTCATCTTGTATTAATTGTACACTTCTATGAAACTTAACCTTTTCTTGCTTGTCATCCTTATTTTAATAGAAGATCTCATGACCAAAAAACAAAAACTCTTTTACTTATTTTAAAAATGTTCTTTTTTGTTAGTTTTACTCATTCTTGTAATTTCAGGTTTATAATTCATACTAAGTATTTTAATATTAGGTAAATATTAGGTTTTCTTTGTATCAATATATCAAATAATCAAATGAGGTTTTTTTTTAATTTTAAAATATAATTTTTCTTTTTTTAGAACATTTTCCTATTTTGGAGAAAAGAAATAGAATATATGCGGTAAACTTTAATTTTGGTAAAGCATGGGGCATGGGTGACACTGTATAGATATTTGTACATATAATATAAGGTAGCAAATATCAACGTCTACAGCTTATTGCTCTTTTTTATTGTTTTGTAAAGTATATTGTTTTACACGTAGCCCGACATTTGAGGTGCGGTAAGCAAGCAAGAGGAAAGTTGAATTGAGTCCACCGTAATGACTACTTTGTTAGTCACTTAATTTTCAAATTCTTTTATCTTTTTAATTTAGTTATTAATGTTAAAAAAATTTTAATTGCTCAATTATCGTTAACAAACATTAAAATTTTAATATTTAAATAATTAAAATTATATTTTTTTTACAATAATAATTCAATTGAAAAGATATTTTTTTTGAATGATCAAAATAAAAACGCCCAATTAGGTTGTGTACCTAATAACAATAATAATATTCCACTTATACAGATGGTGAAAAGAACCGATGGTGTTTGGTCAAAATCCCAAAAAGAAGGAAGGTGATGGATGGATGGATGGATGGATGGATGAGTTTACGTGGGCGGCGTAAGTTGGCATGGGAGTTTTCACACTTTGTAAGTCCATCATCAAATTAAAATGATGAGCTTCCAAGAAATTAGAGTCTGGCAGTCAGGTGAAACACACGCAACAAAAGATCCATTTGCCATGCAGCTGCTGATGATGATGCTGATTTTATTTTTAATTATTATTCGAAAGTAGAAAGTTTCCACGACAACCAACTCTGACAAAGTCAAATGATATATCTATCTCCCACCACCAAAGCTTAGCAACCAACTCCTCCACTGACTGCTGTCCTTTATTCGTTTTTGGTCGGCAAATATGAGAGGGGTCCCTCAACATGGCTTGATTGCCTTTTTTTTTACTTTCTTTTCTACACTTGCCTCTCCTCTATTATTCTTTTTCTATGGTCGGTTCAATTTATTGCAATTGCGCCATTTAGATTTTATGTTTTTTTTCACTTATTTTGACAAAAAAAAAATCTTGAGCATTATTTGATAATGTTTCAAACTCTTCTATTCAAGTCGATTTTTGATTTTTTTAAATTTTTTAATTTGATTTCGATAATTTAAAATTTTTTTGAAAACTCGGTACTATTATAGATATTATAGATTATTATATCGAGGCATAAGATATTTAAAATTTTGTGAAAGTACTACAAATTTCTTATATTAAATCACAAATTGTATTTTAATTTTTCTATTAAAAATATAGATAAATTAATTCATGTACATTAAATGAGTGAACAAAACAATCATTGTTTTAAAATTGCATCTAAATGTTTGTTTTGATATTTATATATAAAGTATAATAACAAATTTAACCCTCAACATTTACACATATTCATCAATTTTTAAATTCCATATTTTTTAGCAATATTAGTATTCCAATTCTTCCTGTTGTGCATTTTTCAATTATTTCATATATTATTTCAAGTACAAAGCTATTTTCATGTCAGTTAATATCTTTTAAATTGAAAATCCATATCATTAGAAAACTTTGAAAACGCAAATTGAATCCATAACCAAAAGGAAAACAGGAAAATTACATTCAACTGAAAATTTTTAGAATTAGACTAGTGATTAAATTGGTTAGATAGTCAGTTCAATTAAATAAATTATTAAAATTTTTATAAAAATAAAAATTATTAAAAATCCAATTCAATCAATTTTTACTGAGTTCCTATCAATTCTGAGTCAACCTATTTAAAACCCATCTCTAGAATAATATTTTAATTAATTTTCAATCTAATCAATTCAACCAATCAATTTAATCTGATTCAGACAACCCTTATCGAACGGAATGCATTACAGTGCAGCAATGCCAATATTTTGAAACAAGAGTGCTACTCGCCCATGAAGCGTTGATGCCAGGGCCCATGCAGCTCATATTTCGAATAAAACGTATCAATTTGGTCACTGAAAAATTGGTGGTGCAAAATAAAAATGAAGAAATATTGAAGAAGATAAAAACAATTGTAGATGTTAAAATCACAGAAACGTCCATTAGTGTATTTTATTAGCTTTTCAACCCAAATTTTTTAATAAAAATTATAGAAATTTTAAAAATTTAATGATTGAGTCAATGTCATGAGTTATAGTTAGTGAAATTATAAAAATGTCATTTCGTACATATTTATTCTATTTTTTTATTTTAATATTTTATATATATTCCATGTGTTATTATTAAATAATTTCAAACCATACGTTTCATTATTTATTGTATATTATTTTAAAACATAGTATTCATTTAGTATTCTTAATTTGATATATTAATGTGTTTAAATTTCGTTTTACTCACAATATAATCTAATTATTTTATTTTAATATCGTACATATTTTATGTGTTGTTATGATTAATTAGTTCCAACCCAAATATTTCATTGTTTACCTTATGTTTTTTAAAACACACGACTACATTCTAAATCTGTGATATCCACATGCATATTTCACATGCTGAAAATCAAAGCCTGTGACAAATGCAAATAAATCATCTTATGGAGGTCAATTGGTTAAATAGGGCTCATTTAACCCACTAGAATTTGTCTAATTTGTGGAACCCATGGAGAAGCCCATCTTTTTGAAGTTTTGGTGGCCCAGAAAAATATTCTAGTAAAACTAGAGTTATCATGGTTAATGTAAATTCTAAGGGATAAGATTGTATAGAGTTTAAACCCCTTAGGACTCTAATCTTGTAGATAAGCACTAAAATCAACTGTTGATGTAATTCAATTTGTACTGTTGAATCTAGGGAAGCTCAACTATAAATAGAGGTATTCCCCTCATTTGTAATCACTTCATCCCATTGTACTTTATTCTTGAGTTAAAGAATATGTTTAAGAGCATTTACTCAAACATCTATTGTTAATTGCTTTCTTGTGTCTTTTTTTCAGTTCTTTCGTTTCTCATTCGCTTTTAAGTTTGCTTCCATTTTATTTCGATGCCTTAGAGAATTTCTGGAAAAATTATCATCTTTCAAGAGTAAGTCCAACTTAAGTAGATTTGAAATTGCCTAAGGTCATACAATTTGCCATACTAAAGTTCTAACCTCGTGACACATACGCGTATGATAGAATTTCTAATATTCATAAATATCCTAACCAAAACTTTTAGTCCAAAAGCCAATTTTAAACCCTAAATCCTATTTTTGACCTTAATCCTAAACCTTAAAATCCAAATCCCAACCTCTAAATCCTAAATCTAACCTTAAACCTTAAAATCTTAAGTCTTGTCCAAAAATCTAATTCTTAGTTCACTATTGCTATTGTAACACCCCTAACTCACATCCGTCGTCAAAATAGGGTTTCGAAGCATTACCGATTAAACAGACATAATTTCAAAACATTTCATATCATATATTATTATTGTCAAAATCAATCAAACTCAAACATATTGTCCCTTATTTGAGCCCTCGAGGCTCAAAATACGTAATAGAAACATGTCAGGACTAATTCAGAAACTCAGAGAATTTTTCGCGAAATATTAAAAATTTTCAAAACTACAGGGTTCACACGCCTGTGTCTCAGGCCGTGTAACTCTCTAACTTAGGTCATAAGGCCAAGCCACACGCCCGTGTGGCTTTTCGAAATGGCCTCGCACGCCCGTGTTCTAGCCGTGTGTCTCACATGGCCCATTCACACGCCCGTGTGTCTGGCCGTGTGGACTCAAAATGTACCTTAAGTAATAATTTTACCATTCCCTGCAAGCTTGGACAATAAGCAACTCAAAAACCATTCATTTTACCAATTCAAAGCACGATCAAACACATCCAAAACATATCAAAACAATCATCCTAAGTCTCTAACCAATGTACCATCATTGGTACCACAATTATATCATCAAAATATCATTCAAGTCCAAATTATAAACATACCTAATTTAATTCATTTTACTTAGCTTATGAGCAATTAAACAACAAATTAACATGCCAAAATAAAATTTCAACACAAACACATGTATATATATATCAAACAAATATTAACCTTATTTACATTCAATACAAATTAACTATTAATTAGATGCCCTAGGTACATGCTGACACATTTCAAAAGGTTAAACATCACCACGATTGAGTTCGGGATCGTTGTTGGATGTTGAATCAGCGATTAAAATTAGTACCTAGCCTGCGTATGGAAACAAAACCGTACGCTGTGTAAAAACTTAGTGGTATTTCTATAATCCGAATATCAAAAGATATGAAATCACAAATATACAATCTAATATTACAATAACCACATCACATTTCATTTGTTTCATAACATCACAATTCTCATACTTGCTATATAAATAGCCTTTCCATATTCATTTCATGAGTATATAACTCATATATTCATATATTTGTAACATATTTCACATTCTATTTTCAATTTACTATTTCACTTCCATTTCTCATACCATACTATTTCAATATCAATCATAAAACTTTATTATTCATTTACCCCTATTAACATGACTCGGACTCAGACTCGGACGGATACACTGATCTAACCAAAACACATCAGTTTGGCACCCAATGCCTCATCGAATAATTCGAAGTAATAAATTGACACCCAGTATCTCATTAGCTAAACCGAAATAAATTGGCACCCAGTGCCTTATCAAATTAATCCGAAGTAGTAATTTGACACCCAATGTATCATCGACTTGAAGTCGAAGAAATCCTTGAACTCTTTCAATCCTATGGTATGCCATCTATATCCAACTCAGCCTGATATAGTTAATAGGGTTTAATTTCACTTTTCAAATACAACCAATATTCATTTCAATTCAAATAATGAATATATTCAATATATATATACCAATTTAATCAATATAAATTCAATAAATTCATCACATACTAAATCAATCCATTTCAATTGCAAAACATAATAATTCTCACCTCAACACTTACCATATACATTAAATTGAATTATAACAATTAACAACTATATTTAGATTATAGAAATACAAATCAGAAATTCTGAACTATTCCTCGTCGACTTTATCTTTCCCCTTTTTAGTCGAGGGTTCGGGTCCGACGTTAGCTACGGAATTAAAACAATTAAAAATTATCAATACAACACAATTCAATTTCATATTGAATATTTCAATTTTTACTCAATTATTGCCTAAATTTTAATTTAGTCCCTAAATCGAGACTAACTTTTATTCTTCACATTTAAATTCTTTATTTTCATGCAAATTCCACTTTAGACTAAACTCAACTCCCTATTTTCACATAAATTCCTAAATTTTAAATTTTTCACAATTTAGTCCCTATTACACAAAATTTACTATTTGTTCTACAATTTAATCCTTTTTTATTTCTAGCTTAAAAATCTATTAATTTAATCCCTAATACTAAAATTTTTCAACATAAACAACACTTAAAAACTCAATAATTTCTAAAATTTTGACATGGGTTGAGTAGTATTTAACACTAGGATTCCAAAAACATAAAAATTACAAAAAAATTGGACTTAATTGACTAACCAATTGAAATTAAAACTTTGAAACCCTAATTTCTCCTTTCTCCTTCTTTCTTTCCTTTGTCTTTCTCTTTTTCTTTCTGTTTCGTTTCTATCTTTGTTCTTTTTCTTTCATTTATTTGTTTTATTATAATACAATATAATATTATATTATATTCTATACTTAATTCGTAAGGTAATATATTATAATATATATATTAACTTAAAATTTATAATATTTCATCTTTATGTCGCCTCATCTAAAGAAAATAGCATAATTGCTTCTTTAGTCCTTTTAGTTTTTTCTTTAATCTATAGTTCAACTTTCACCCTTTATGTAATTTAGTCTTTTTATCTAATTACTCTTAATTCATGCAAATTCACCTAACCAAAACCTAATTAACCACACAACTAATTTCGTAATAGACCTGATCATGGGCCTGCCCGAAATGTGGGAGGGTTTGGGTAAAAATATAGGCCTAAATGGGCTTGGACCAAAAAATAAGGCTCGTTTAAAAAATAGATCGGGCCTCGGGTAAGGCATTTTGATCCGAGCCCGGCCTGACCCGAATCCACTGAAGGACAAAAAATCTACTTTTTTTAATATTATTTTCTTGTTGTTATCTCCCTATCTTGCTACCATTTTACTATTATGTTACTACTATTTTGTTGTTATTGTTTGGATATTGTATAAAACTTATTTTATTGTTAATTTTGTTATTATTTTAAAGACATTTGTTAATTTTGTTATTATTTTAGAGACATTTGCTTGCTAAGTTGCATCTATCTTAGTGTTATTTAAGTATATATATTTTTTAAAATTTATTTTCAATTAGTTGGGAAATATTTATTTTGATATTTTTAGTATTTTTGATGTATTATATATTTTTTAAAATTATATAAAAAATTAATATGGGCGGGCCAGGCCAAGCCCAGGCTTTAGCATTTTTATCCGGGTTGGGCATGGGCAAAATTTTAGGCCCATTTTTTGGGCCGGCCCTGGGCCTAGCAAACGGCCTGAATTTTTTGTTAAACCCGACCCGACCACGCCCATGCTCACCTCTACTTCATAAATATTTCTAATAAATATTTACAAGTCCAATTTAAAAAAATTGAGTCTCGAAAATATATTTTTCGACACCCATAATTGTAAAGTTGTTATAGCTATAGGTTAATTTTTATTTAATTAATTATTATAAAATTTTCCTTAAAAATTATTATAAAAATTTAGGATGATTATAGTGAAAATATTATTTGGAAAAATTAATAATTAGAGGCGGCAAACAAACAATTTCAAACCAAATGATATTTGGTTGTTCTCAAATTTAAATTATTTCAAGTTTAAATTTTTTTAGGTTTGGGTTTTTCAAGGTTCAAATTTTTTTAAAATTTAAAAATTTTTCAAGCTTGAATTATCTTAAATTTAGACTGATTTAAATTGGATGTACTTGTACAAATTCAAATGATTTTGAAGTTTTATAAATTATAAAAAAATTATTTTTGAAAGTATTAATTAATGTTACTTTTATACGATGATAACACAATCCAAATTCAGCTCATAAAAAGCTATATATATTCTATTAAAATAGAGGTTTTTTATATAATATTACTAAAAAGTGCTTGTTATATGTAATATTTATGATTATATGATATGTGTATAAATTTTATATATTTGAATATCTATAATATATAAAAGTGTTAAAATAAATTATCTTATTTGTTATATTATTATATTGAAATTTGAATTTTTTATTTATATTGTTAAAAATTAAATATTAGAAAAACATTTTGTTGAAGTTATAATTTGAATACCTACATTCTAAGATTAACCCAAATTCATATTCTAAACTATTTATACTCAAGCCCAACATAAACTCAATATCCCAAATTTGAAGCCCAAATATATATAAAAGAAACTGATGCCCAAGTATAAATAGTAAAAATTTAGAACTCAATGCAAAATTTAGTTTAACAAAAATAAAATTGTAAAAAAATTAAAATATTAAGAATTTGTATATATTTGTGGAAATATAATAAATGATACATAACTATTGATACTATAACATGTATTGATGTATTTTGTAACATTATATTATGTATATTATATACTATAATTATGTTATACATTTATTGAAATGTCTTGTCAAAATACCAATAGGAGAGATTGTTGAGACTTTAACTACCTTCAATTTAGTTGTTGTATGACTTGTTCGAACATCATTTAGAACAATAAAATTGAACAATTAAAATGTACTGTATTTTGTTGGCATTTTTTACTTGGATAATTTTGATTAGTTTTCTATTAATAAATTATCTTTGGTTCGAGTTGAAATTATTTTTATTTTTGTTGGAAGATTTACTTTTATATGGAAGAAAGAAGAGGAGTAGTTTCTTAGCAACAAACTTTATCTTTATTTGGTTTGACTTGGTTTTACTTAGTGATGAAGCTGATTTGAAATTGCTTGGAAGTGAAGGCTTTATTTTAAAATTTGAAAAGAGAGATTTTGTTGATAATTTCTGCAATTTGAAATGTCTATTTATCTTTTCAAAATTATTTGGATAACTTATCGTTCATAACCTATAAATAGGCGGCCTTGATGTTGGTGGCGTTGTGTGAGTGCTTTGTTCTTCAGCTATCTTTATTGCTTTTATATTGTATTAGTTGTGTATTGATTGCAATTTGAGTTATTCATGAGTCGGATCGGATTAGATTTTGTCAAAATTTTATGTCATTTGTTAGTGTTAAATATGACTCCTATTTTTAGTCAAATTTGAGAAATAATCTTCTAGTTAAACTCTGTTTATTTGTTTCAATCAAACACTGATTAGTTTATATTATTTTATTATTATTTGACCTTGGAATTTAGCCTATAAATAGACTCTTTTACAACCTTAGAAAAACACCCATTAGAGATTAGAACTCATAACACATTTAGAGAATTTTGTGTTTACGTTTTGAGGGTTCTTTATTTTCAGGTTTTTCGGGGTTTAGTTATTATATCTATCTTTTGTACTCTTCATTCTTTTGCCATTATACTAAAATTATCTTTGCCCGTGGTTTTTTATTCTCTTTAAAGGGGTTTTTCTACGTTAAATTTGTGTGTTCAATTTCTCAATTTCTTCTGCTAATTTTACTTGTTCGTTGCTTAATCAAGTCGATTCCTAATAAGTGGTATCAGAGCTAGTTCAATTTTTATAGATCAGCCCATTCAGATATGGCAGCAACAAGGTTTGAAATTGAGAAGTTCGATGGTGAGACAAATTTCAATCTGTTGCAAGTTCAGATGATGGCAATTCTAGTTCAATCCAATTTAAAAATTATTGTTATCGGGAAAAAGCCTGAGAATTTAAATAAAACAGAATGGGAAGAGCTTGATGAAAAGGCTTTGTCTGCAATCCAGTTGTGCCTCGCAAATACGATATTGCAGGAGGTATTGATGGAGAAGACCTCATCTGCCTTATGGAAAAGGTTAGAAACTCTTTATGCTACTAAATCTCTAGCTAATCGTTTAGTGTTGAAACAACGTCTATTTACGTTTCGCATGAACGAAGGTGAGTTTCTTAGAGATCACATCAATCAATTTATTACTCTTTTAAATGAATTAAAGAACGTTGAGGTTCATATTGATGATGAAGATCAAGCTATGCTATTATTGTGCTCTTTACCCCTTTTATATAAGTCTTTCAGGGACACATTGATTTATGGCAGAGACAAACTCTCGTTCGAATATGTGAAGGGTCATTTGTTGAGTAGAGACAAACTCGACAATGAGCTTCATTTGGATAGCAAGGTAGATAGGCGAGCTTCCATTTTGGTAGCATCAAAGAAACGTGACAAAATATGTCGCTATTGTAAAAAGTTAGGTCACCTCAAAGTAGATTGTTATAAAATGCGAAATAAAAGAGATGCTGAGAGTAACGAGGAAGATGTAGCTGGTGCTAATATGGCCGATGAAAGCGGTGATGATTTCTTGTTAGTGTCAACGAGTGATAACTTCAAGCTTACGTCCGAGTGGATCCTAGATTCTGGATGTTCTTTCCACATGTGTCCTAATAGAGAATGGTTCTACACATACAGTTCGGTTGAAGGTGGAGTTGTGCGCATGGGAAACAATTCATCTAGTAAGGTAATTGGTATTGGTACTGTTAAAATTAAGATACACGATGAGACGATTAGGACACTCTCAGATGTCAGGTATGTACCTGATTTATGAAAGAATCTTATCTCATTGAGTATTTTAGATTTGAAAGGATACAAAATCAACATCGAGTCGAGCGGCATTAAAGTATCTCATGGATCTCTCGTTTTGTTAAAAGGTAAAAGAACTGGCAGTTTTTATATTCTGGAAGGTTCTATAGTGACCGGTGAAATCGGACGTCCCTCGTCCATTACAGAGTCAAAGTCAACTCGTTTGGAGTGGAGGCAACTTGGTCATAGGAGGGAAAAATGTATGACCGTTTCATTGAAGAGAGATTCTCTTTTGGATGCAAGTTTTGAAAAGTTAGGGCACTATGTTTGTGAAAATCAGACCCGGGTTAATTTTGATTTGGCAGTGTACAAGTCAAAAGCTAGAAGTCTTCCAGTTTCTAAGCACGGATTCAACTCAGTTAATTCTCTACATAGTTCAAGATAGACTCGTGGCGAGCTTTGACAAAGATGGCGTTGTAGAAATATGAGTCAAGGTGGAGATTTGTTAAATATGACTCCTATTTTTAGTCAAATTTTAGAAATAATCTTCTAGTTAAACTCTGTTTTTTTGTTTCAATCAAACACTGATTAGTTTATATTATTTTATTATTATTTGACCTTTGAATTTAGCCTATAAATAGGCTCTTTTACAACCTTAGAAAAAAACCCATTAGATATTAGAACTCATAACACATTTAGAGAATTTTGTGTTTACGTTTTGAAGGTTCTTTGTTTTCAGGTTTTTCGGGGTTTAGTTATTATCTCCATCTTTTGTACTCTTCATTCTTTTGCCATTATAGTAAAATTATCTTTGCCCGTGGTTTTTTATCCTCTTTGGAGGGGTTTTTCCACGTTAAATTTGTGTATTCAATTTCTCAATTTCTTCTGCTAATTTTACTTGTTCGTTGCTCAATCAGGTCGATTCCTAACAGTTAGGTTTGAGTCCCACCCAACTTAGTCTGACCAAATTAATTTTTTATATAAAAATTTAAAAAATATAATACTTTAAAAATACTAAAATGATTAAGATAAATATTTCCTAACAAATTGAAAATAAATTAAAAACTATTTCTACTTAAATAACACTAAGATAGATGTAACTTAACAAGAAAATATCTCTAAAATAGTAACAAAATTAACAATAAAACAAGAGTTATACAATAACAATAAAATGGTAATAACATAATAGTGAAAATGTAGCAAAACAGTGAGAAAACAATAAGAAAATAACAGTAAAACAACAAAAAAAGCAAGAAAATAGTATTTTTTTGTCTTTTTGCTAAATCAAGCCGGCTCAACCCAAAAAGCCTTACTCGAGGCCTGGTTCATTTTTTAAACGGACCTTTTTTTGTCCAAGTCCATTTTTTAGGCCTATATTTTCCCAAAACCCTCCCACTTTTCGTACCCAACCTAACCCATGGGCAGGTCTAATTTGTGATAGCTCAATTTTTAGTGGTGTCGAAAATAATGGTTTAAGGCCACCAAGTCCGGCAAGTAAGTTCATAAATATTATTATTTAATATTTACGAGTCAAATATGGTTTTAAAAAGGTTTTTGAATTAGTAATTTGTGTTTTATAATGATTTATTAGGTCAAGTAGTTTTAAAAAGTGAGGTGTCAGGACCTTGTTTCTATAAACCAATCTGTACATATTTTTATAAATATTTACGGAGTGTCGTTAAAATGGTATTAAAGTTTCATTGAAAAATTTTAACATTTCGATAGTTTATTAATTAAAAAGGACTAAATTGAAAAAGGTACAAAACTTGCTAATTAAAATATTTAAGTGATTAAATGGCTTGATTAATAAATGAGGGAGGACTTAAATAGTAAATATACCTAAATGAATAGGATGAGGTGGCATAACAAGAAAAAAATAACAAAAAAGGCCATTTAATGGGAAAATGGTAATTATTATGAAATTAAAAGTACAAATTGAATTTCTAAGAGATTTCTAGGCAATTCTTCTCCCAATTTCTGTTCAAACAGACATGGGGAGAGCTCCTTGAGCTGGTTTTGCATATTTGCTTCATGTGAGTCCAATTGTTACCCATTTCTTGTAATTTTTATATTTTTGAGATTGTTACAATCAGGTCCAACTAAATCTTACCTTAGTTTTTGATTTTGTTAAAGATTTTGGATGTTGCCATTGATGAATCTATATAATGTTTTATGTTAAATGATGAAACTGAGATATTAGTTGTTTTATTATTAAATATTTTTGATGAATTTCCTTATTAGGGACTAAATTGTTGAAATAGTAAAAATACAAGAGTTAGTTATGAAATTATTGCAAAATGGGTTGTATTGAATGCCATTAATATTCAGCTAGCATAAGTTTGCATTAAAAATGGTTAATTTGCATGTTTTGGGCTCAGGGACTAAATTGAATAAAAGTATAACTTTAGGGGCAATTTTGTAAGAATGTCAAAAAGGACTGAATTGCATGAAATGAATTGTTTTATTTTCTAAATTAATATATTAAATGAAATTATTAATTTAGATCAAGGTCGAGTGGAAAATCGAGGAAAATAAAAAATTTCCAAAATGCCCCTGAATATTGGTATTTCTGCAATTTAACCAGGTAAGTTCGTATGAACTGTATTTTGTATAATTTGGAGTAAAGTAAACATTAATTGGTGATTGGTAATATATATATGTTTTGTTGTTGGAATTGAATTATTGTTGAAAAAATATTATTGAAATTAATACTCAGTTTGGATTGAACGCAGGATTTGAGTACATTCGTGATTTGGTGAATTGACGGTATTGGAGGAAAATGATAGCAAATTACCCAAGTAAACCGAGGTTCAGCATTTGTTACGAACTCTCGTGTTTTACTTTTCGTTTAGCTTTTACGAGCTTCTATTTAACTCATATGAGTTTTTGTTCAACTCTTTCGAGCTTCTGTTCAACTTTTATGAGTTTCTGTTTAGCTCTTATGAGCTTCCGTTTAACTCATTTAAGTTTTCATTTAGTTCTTACGAGCTTCTGTTTAACCCTTATGGGTTTCTGTTTAGCTCTCATGAGCTTCTGTTCAGCTTTCGAGCTTCTGTTAACGATGTACTCAAATTCGTAAGTTGTTCTTCGAAAGGTAAAATATCGGGAGTTGTATTGAATGATATATATATGAAGAAATGGTAAGAGAATGATATGTATTATAATATATATATATATATATATATATCAATATCTTGATATGTTGATACATGGAAATTATGTAAGTTGAGATGAGTAATAAACTCAAGTGTAACATGTTGAGATAGTAAGGTTATTGATGTTGAAGTTATATGAAATATGTTCATGTACGCTAAAAAATGTTGTTGTTTGATACTTAAGCAAGTGCCAAGCTATTGGTTGAATGATAATATGTTTAATTATAAGATGCACTGAAATAGTAAGTGCTCAAATGAAAATATACTTGTACTCATGAAAGAGTGGTAAGTTTTAAGTCATACAATATCTTATGAAATGGCTTATTATGTTATTAATTTGAAAAGGGTTATGTTTGCATGCACTAACTTGTGGCTATGGTGGTATGATGTGTTTATGACTTGTGTGTTATGCATTTGGAATGGGTGTAATAAGTAAAGAAATACAAATAAGAATAAAGAAATTTGGAAGAGTATAAAGTTGTTTAAAACTCTACTATACTTGGGATAATATGTATAAGTGATGCTATGGATTTACTCATTTTGTGAGTTGTTGAATATGGTTTCTTGAATCGTGCAGTATCAGTAAATGTTTATTCTTGATAAGTGTAAATTTTATAATGAAATGGATTGATTTTATTAAAGTTTATACGAGCTTGCTAAGCATTCAATGCTTACGTAGTTGTTTTTCTTTACTTTTCAGATTATCGGAAGCTCGATTAGGTTGAAAGCTTGTCAGAGTTATATCACACTATCCATATTCTATCGGTACTTTCGAATTTTTGATTTTGGTTATAATAGCATGTATAGGCATTTTGTTTAATGTTGGTTTATATGTAATTTGTTAAGATTTGCCACTTATTTTGGCTTGTTTTGGATGCCTAATTATGGCTTGTTGATATGTAAAATTGATTGTAGGTTGACACAAAATTGGGTGAGAAATATGGCTTGTAAAATGGTCTATTTTTGTTTATATGGGCAGAGACACGGGTGTGTGTCTCAACCGTGTGTGACACACGGCCAGGTGACATGGACGTGTGTCCCTTGTATCTTTTAAGAATGTAAGTAAGTATGCTCACACAACCTAGCACATGGGCGTGTGACTTAGCCGTGTGACCTAAGTCAATATACTCACACGGGCACGGACACGGGCTGAGACACAGTCGTGCATCTCTATTTTGAATGCCCACACGGCCTAAGACATGGGTGTGTCTCTTAGTCATGTGAGTTACACGGCCTGACCACACAACCATATGACCCCTGCAGTGTTGAAAATTTTAAATATTTCTAAAAAAAATTTTGAGTTTTCAATTTAGTCTCAATATGTTTTTGATCCGAAATTTGGCCCTCGAGGGCTCGTATAAGGGATAATATGTATAAATTTGATTAGTTTTTTACATGAATGCTATATGATATGAAATATTTGCATTTTCTATCTGTTTGATTTGTAAACTCCTGTAATACTTTGTAACCCTATTTTGGCGACAGATTCGGGTTAGGTGTGTTACATAATTGCACTATAGTTTTCAGGGCCTCTTTTAAGAGTAAATCTTGTTGTAAATGAGGTTGCTTAGGATGAGTGATTATAACATTGGGGTTCTTTATTAGGGCTAAAATTATCCTATGGTGTAAAGGTAGATTGAGCCTTAGCAATAGAGTTTCTAACCCATTATTGAATAAAATTATTCCCTCAATAAGGATTCATAGAGTAGGACTGTTAACCAAATTACATTAACAAATCTTTTGTGCCATTTATTTGTTTGATTTACTCACTTTCAATTTGCCTATTAATCTATGTAGTTTCAGACTATTTTGGAACATTAATTGGGATGTCAAGATAGGACATACAACAAACTGATTCCTTTTTTACTCTCAAAGGGTATCGTACTCGACAATATAGTGCAATAAAACTTTTTGTATTTGCATAACCAATATCTACCACATAATATTTTTCTAAAAAATATAATAATTTAAATAATTAATAAGAAAAATAAAATAATTAACAAGAAGGTAACAATAATATTAGTGGATTACTAGATGCAATTTTTAACCTATTTTGGAATCTCTTCTAAACAACATTTCATAGCAATTTGGAATTTGAGGCGCAACCCAACCTTGTAATCATTTGGTTACAATAGCTTTTACAAACCTAATATGTGTATGACCTGTGCCAGGATATCCAATAACACACAAATTTCATAACCTTTTTTATAAAAATTTGATTATGTTAGAGTTGTGTGACCTAAATTCCTGTTAAAGAAATAAAATACAGTGGCACAAGTGGAATTCGTATAGAAGTACACTTCTTCTATTTGATATTTATTAGAATAAGGTATTTCAACCTTACTACACTGCTTCTATTTGACATTGACTAGAACAAGGTCTTTCAACCTATAAATATATGTAGTCGAAACTCCTCTTGTATCATTTGAATTCGACATTAGTGAATTTTCTTCTCCTCTGCCTGTGGTTTTTTTCCTGAAAGGGTTTTCATGTAAAATCTGTGTGTTCTTTTTTTTTCTTTATTTCTTTGTGCATTGTGGTCGTTCTATATTGTTATTATCGACGTTTAGGTAAAAAAAATATATATATACATTATAATATAACCTTTATAACAAAAAGGTATATTAAGTCTTCAATAGGTTTTTATAAAACTTATAATAGGGTTCCATGTAAGAATAACATAAAACTTAGGTTAAATTTTACCATTAGTTCTTGGACTTTGTAAAAGTTGTGGATTTAGTCCTTATATTTTAATTTGATCAATTTTAGTCAGTGTATTTTTTGAATTGGTCATTTTTAGTCTTTGTACTTTTCGAATTTTGACTTTTAGTCTTGACCCAGATAATAGCAGTTAAATTCGTTTGTTTAAATTTGATTGCTAGTCTTATATTATGCCTATAATTTTAGGTTTAGTTCACATTCTCCAATTGGATCATTCAAAGTTTTTATACTTTTCGAATTATTAAATTTCAGTCCTGACACAAATAACAATTGTTAATCCATTAATTGAATTTCTAGTGAGTAATACATGAAAATAACAAGCTAAGATGGAATTACACATATGATAATATGTTTGCCACATTAGATCTGGAAATGTTAAAACTTAACTTAATGAATTTAATAGTTATTATTTAGTGAGGATTGAAATTTAAATTTTGAAAAGTATAAGAACTAAAAAGACAAAATTAAAATATAAGAACTAAATCCACAATATTTACAAAATATAAGGAGTAATAGTAGAATTTAACTTAGAATTTATAGTATAGCATTTAGAAACCTAATTTGTTATTAAGCCAAAAATTGCGTGAAAAACTTGAAGTTAGATGTGTTCAATAGCAAATTTGCTTTTTTTTTTTAATCCAATAATAAATATATATACTAAAATTAAAATTATTTATTATTATGGTATGCAAATAACTTTTATAAATTTGTATGAGAATAAATTTCAAACTTAAAATAATTGACATGTGTTAGAAAAATCATAGGGTAATTGACAATTGCCTCAATTCTTAATTTCTCCCTAAGGTTCTGTTTGGACAGTACATAGTAACTGATTGAAAGTGTAATTAGTAAGGTAGTAATTATATTCTTTTGTAATTACAAAGAATTATAATTCCCCAAATGTGTTTCGTTGATAGGGTGTAATTACATTATAACTCCTCATGTCATGTTAGGTAGTGCAAATTGTAATTACACAGTTACATATTTTATATATTTTTTAAAAAATATTAATTATTGTAAAAAATATTAGCATGATAAAAAAATTTCTAAGCAAACAACAAAAATCAAAATCAAATCATCATATGTATCGTGTTAATAAAAAAGTAGTTAATAATATAATTACTAAAAAAAATAAAAATAAACATCATATAAAATTTGGAAATAACTTACATAAGGATGATCCTAATAAATAAGGTTTTTAGGCACAAATAAAATTTTGCCACATCATCAAATTTTAAGGACATGAAATTATTATATACTCATCTATAGAGAAATTATTTTATGAACCCTTCTAACCATATTATTCATGGTCCCCTCTCAATTATTTAATTACATTTCAATAAATTTTTTCATGTCATTAACAAATGATTTTGTAACAGCCCTAACCCGTATCCATTGTCGGAATAAGGTTACAGAGCATTACCGGAGTTTACAGATCAATAAACAAATATTTCATATAATATAACATTCATGTCGAAAACCAATTGAAATTAAACATATTGTCCCTTATACGAGCCCTCGAGACCCAAAATACATATTAGAAACAATTCGGGACTAAATCGAAAACTCAGAAAATTTTTCAGAATTATTCAAAAGTTTCAACACTGCATATGTTACACGACTGTGTGGCTAGGCCGTGTGGGCATTTGAAATAGGGACACACGATTGTGTCCCAGCTCGTGTAACTTTCTGACTTGGGTCACACGACCAAGTCACACGCCCATGTGCTAGGCCATGTGAGCATACTGACTTGCATTTTTAAAAGATACAATGGACATACAGCCGTGTCACCTGGCCATGTGTCACACAAGGCTTAGACACACACCTGTGTCTCTACTCGTGTGGACGAAAATAGGTCATTTTCAAAGCCACATTTCTCACCCAAATTGACACCAACCTAGCCTCAGCAAATTGCACATCAACAAGCCATAACAAGGCCGTCAACACAAGTTAAAATTATGTCTTAAATATGTATTATCACCATCTACAACCAATATGCCCTTAGGCACCTCATATGACAACTTAAAACATGTCAACAATGTATCTAAACTTACCTAATTAACCTTGTAACACCCCCAACCCAACCTAAACGTTATGGCCGAATCTAGCAATGTCACATGATAGGGTGTTTGAAAACCATGTTGTCGCAATAAAACCATTTCCGTCTAATCACTTTTCTTTATCTTTTATTAGTTCCAAAATCATAATACCCATTTAATCAATTGTTTCAAAACATTACTCATTGCGGAAGCTTTTATAAAACAGTTAAAGTACTCGCGCATTTCAAAAAAATCATTTGTTCTTTTGAAAACTGAGGTTTCCTATGACTAGCAGTTATAAATCCGTAAAAGCAAATAAAAACCAAATTAAGCAAAAGTCCTAGAAAGTCCTCAAACTACATCAAAATAAATCAATAATAAAACTATAACCAAGAGTACTAAATTATAAACGATGTAGTCCAAAAATTGTGGTCACTATCGAGTCGTCCGCCGCACCAATCCGTCTAGGTCTGAGGATTACCTGTGCACATTAAATAGAGAGGGGTGAGTTTACGTAAACTCAGTGTGTAATCCCCACAGAAAACAAGTAAACAGTAAATCATAAAAGACAATCACACACAGCCTGGGCCTAAGCCTTTTTCCAGTATTAGTAGCAGTTTGCTTTTCAGTTTCAGTATCAGATATGCATTAGGGTCGTAGCCCATCATAGTAACAGTCATGTATGCAGTAATCACAAAACAAAATCCTACCCACCAGCCTCTAATACGCCTTCTCCATCCATCCCTACACTTACTGTGGGGTTTAAAACACCCACCCATCCCTACACTTACAAACTGTACCAAATGCGACACATATCAGTATAATGCAACTGAGCTGCTAGTCAATAGGCTTGAGAGCCTCTCAGTATATTTTACAGTTGAGCTACCAGTTAATAGGCTTAAAGCCTTTTAGTACACTTCCTCTAATATCATCATCCCAACCCCATGCAATGCAACATACAATAAATGATATGCTATTTTCATGATTATCAGTACATATATTCAAATCAGTATACATGCAGAATAATAACATGCTCAGTACATAAATCACACAATCAGTTTCAGACATTTAGGGGTCAAAGTAGTGCTTACTGACCCTACAGTAAGTTCACAGTCACCTTGGGCAACCCGTACAACCTTAAAATTCAATTCAGTAAAAACGGCCTCACAAGCCCATGTGGCCTGCTCATGTGGGCCCACATGCCTTTATGGCCCACATGGCTCAAATTGGCCTTGGCTGTGTGGATCACATGGCCTGGCCCAGAATCTCACACGCCTATGTGGACTACCCGTGTGGACCCACACACTTGTGTGGCCCACATGACCCAAATCAGTCTAGCTGGCGTGTCGCACATGGCCTACCTGGACATCACACGACCGTGTCCTTTACGCACGGCTTTGCCTTATCGATCACACGCCCGTGTCAAAGCACACGGCCTACCACACGGGCGACCATACGCTCGTGTAACGTTGACGGTGAGGTTTTTAGCTTGTGCTAAAACCTCATTTTCTGAGTAATTGGGTACACACCTAGTATCGTTTCTCTGCAAAAACACTCCCGAGTGCTCTAAGACCTAACAATTGATCGATAAACACTAAATTAATCACTTGAAACGAATTAAAACTGAACTGAAACAGAGAACTCATCTTACTAAGCATCCCCAATACTTACCCTCAACACCTCGAACAATTCGACTAAAGTTCCACAAAAGAATAGTCTCTTTCTCCAGAATTCGCTACTGCCCAACAAGTTAATAGAACACTAATTAAAGCCTTAAAGAACACAATTCTACAAAGTACCAAAAATTCACTTACCGTAACCACGTAATGAATCGTCACAGGAAAAGGGAAGATGTGTGTTTGCAGTAGGAAGATGAGGCAAATCGAAAGGGGAAAAATAAAGGAAAAATTCGGCAAAGACAAGGGAAAATGTCAGAAGATGGATGAAATTAGGAAAAAGGAAAACAAAAGAAAGATAACACTAAAACTAACCATAATTATCCTCAAATCCCTCAATTTACTCCCCCACTAACCCATTAACACTCAACTACTCAGAGTTCAGCCCCAACACAACTCCTAGCCAAAATTGTAGCAAAAATACTGCCAATGCTCACGCCAAGATTCGAACACATGACATCTTTCACACCAACACTCTTCTTAACCACCAAACCAGTAGGTCCAATCTGTTAATTATTTGCAAACTTTTAATTAAAAGCCTACTGACCAGAGATAGGGCTTAATTCATAAAAAAACTAAAATTTGCCCAAGTCATGGCTTGAACTTGGGACCTCCCACACATACCCAGAACACTTAGTCACTAAAGCAGGCATATATTTATCATGCATGTGCAAAAACAAAATTTGAAATTTTGGGCCTTACAAACCTATCTAACCAAGGTACCCAAGTTCACATTAAATCAATTATATACATATATATATATCACTTATACTAACATCACACTCATACCTTAATTTCATATCAACATGTATGTTGGTTATATAAAAAAAATCTTATTCATAATATTTACATAAGCTAAATTTTGAACAAAATTGAATAAAAGCCTATACATGCCATATAAACCGTATTTAATGCTTCAAAAACTATCGAGATAAGCTGGATAGTGTGACTTGAGTTCTGGTCCGATTGTCCAACCTTCTAAAAATCTACAAAGACATTAAACAATACAAATAAGCTTAATGAAGCTTAGTAAATTTGACGGTTTAAATAAAAATCTTACCGAACCTACTATAACAAGTCAAATAAATAAAATCATTCATGTCAACTCCCTGTCATTCACTGACAATTTCCTATCATTCATAACTTCTATTAATAAATACAACCGTTTTCAAATTAATATAAAAATGAATAAAATGTCTTTCAAATTCATTAGATAAATCAATTTATCGAAATTTTTCCATTCGAAGAACGATTTACGGATAAGAGTACGTCGTCAACAAAAGCTCATAAGAGCTAGTCTTCCTAAATACACCAATAGAAGCTCGAAAGCTGAACAGAAGCTTGTAAGAGCTAAACAAAAACTCATAAGAGTTTAACAGAAGCTCATGAGAGCTGAACAGAAAGTAAAACACAAGAGTTCACAACAAATGCTAAACCTCGGTTTACTTGGGAAAAATGTCGTTGTCTCCTTCTAATACCATCATACACCAAAATACGAATGTACTCAAATCTCGAGTTCCATTCAAACTGAAATTCAATTCAATATTATAATTCCAACAATAATTCAATTCCATACCATTCATCAATTTATACAAAATATTAAATTTTTTAACCGTATGAACTTACCTGGATTGAATTGTAGTAATTGTAGAAGTTCAGAGGTTATTATGCTATTTTTCATTTTTTACGAATATCTAGTAGATCTTGATCTATAATATAAAATTACTCACTTATTAGCGTATATTTCATTTCCAAATCACTTTACAATTAATACCCTTTTATTTTTGAATTTACACAATTACCCCAATTTTTATAATTTTTGTAATTTAATCCTTTAATTAGTTAATCTATCAATTTAACTAATTTTTCAATCAATACTTTATCCATATATTTTAGCCCTTCATACAGCCCCTAATAAACCCAAAATTCACTATAAAACCCTAATATTTTAACCTTTTCACAATTTAATCCTAAAATCAATATTTAACAAAATCATTTTATAAAATAATCATACAACACAATCAAAACTATAAATCCATGTTATTCATCAAAAACATATAATATTTATCAATGGAAACTTCCAAAATTTTTAATAAAATAAAAAACAAAGGTATGGTGTAGTTGGACCTAATTGTAACAATCTCAAAAACATAAAAATTACAAAAAAGGGTAAGAATTGAACTTACATGAAGAAAATATGAAAATAGCTTAAGCTCTCTTTTATGTCTGTTTTTGGCCAAAAATTAGAAGATGAATTGTCTAGAAAACTTTAAATTCAATTTGTTTCGTTTTAATTTCCTAAAAATTACAATTTTGCCATTAAAGGCTTTATTTTATTATTTTTTCTTTCATATGCCGCCTTAACTCTTCATTTAGGTTTATTTATTCCTTAAGTCCTTCCTTATTTATTAATTGAACCATGTAATCACTTAATTCTTATCATTAGCAAGTTTTGCACCTTTTTTAATTTAATCCGTTTTAATTAATTAGCTATCGAAATGTTAAAATTTTCAACGAAACTTTAATACTACATTAATGACACTCTTTAAATATTTATAAAAATATTTACAGCTTGATTTATAGAAACAAGGTCCCGATACCTCGCTTTCTAAAACCACTTGACCTAATAAATCATTATAAAACACAAATTACCAATTCAAAGACCTTTTTTTTTTAAAAACCATATTTAATTCGTAAATATTATCTAATATTTACGAACTTACTCGCTGGATTTGGTAGCCTTGAAACCATTGTTTCCGACACCACTGAAAATTGGACTGTTACAGATTTTGATGAATTTTTTTACCTTCAACCCCAAATCCAAAACTCTAACTCTAAAATTTCGAACCCTAAACCCAAAATATAGAACCTGAAACCCTAGAACCTTGAACCTTGAACCAAACCATGAATCATAAACTCGTAACCTCGAACCCTTAAACTTTAAACTAAGCCCTAAACATCAAATCCTTAAACACTAATCCTAAACCTTGAGCCCCGAATCTAAAATTTTAAATCCTAAATCCAAACCCTAAACCTCATAATTTGGGATTCAAGGTTCGAGGTTCTGGGTAGAATAATTACCAAAATTATGTGTCTCTGATAGATGGTCAGAACTTCATTTGGGTTTGAACCCTATTAAGGGGTCCACTAGAGATAAAAAATTATTGAAGAAAGAACAAGATGTTTCTTTTGTCCCTTCTAGACGATCAGAAAATAAAGAAATAATTAATATATTCAAGATAATTACGTATTTACAAAATACCGTCTCAATTCATCCTATTTCATCAGATCTGGGATGTGATATGGTTCCGAAGGATGAACTGGGCAGTTCCAATAAGATTTCATTTTTGAACAAAAATTCATTTTTTGATTTATTTAATCTATTCCATGATTAGAACAGGAGGGGATACATGTTACACCACGATTTTGAATCAGAAGAAAGATTTAAAGAAATGGCAGATCTATTCACTCTATCAATAACCGAGTTGGATTTGGTGTATTATAAGGGATTTGCCTTTTCTATTGATTCCTATGGATTGGATTAAAAACAATTCTTGAATGAGGTATTCAACTATATGGATGAATCGAAAAAGAAATCTTTATCGGCTCTACCTCCTATTTTTTTATGAAAAAGTGAATCTTTTTATCAAAGGATCAAAAAAAAAAAAAAAGGTCCAGATCTCTTGCAGGAATGATTTGGAAGATCCAAAACTAAAAATAGTGGTATTTGCTAGCAACAACATAATGGAGACAGTCAATCAAGATAGATTGATCCGAAATCTGACTCAAATCCAATATAGTACCTATGGGTACATAAGAAATGTATTGAATCGATTCATTAAAAAGAATCGATCCGATCGCAGCTATTATAACTTTTTGTATATAATATACAAATTAAGTAAAAAAACAATATAATAATTATAATATATTAACCTTTATAATTTTTTATAAAGTGTCGTATAACTTTCATAATATTTCTTATAAATAATATAATTTTTTGCTATAATTTTATAAAATTATAGCATTTTTTTACAAAGAAATATATTATTTTTATAATATATAACATCGACACATAAATAATTTATATCCGTAATTTTTTTATAAATAAATATAATATACACTTATATAACATTAGATTATTTTTTATAATAAATTTTATTGTCCTAACATTAAAAAAAATTAAGACATAAGTAATATATTTTTTATTATAAATTTATAAAATACACATAAATTATGTTACAATATAAGTTTTTAAGATTTATAATAAAATAAATCTTTGATTATAACCATCCTAAACACCTATATATGTTGATGCTTATAATATAAAAATTTATAACTTAAATTTGTATCAAAATAATTTTTTAAAATTAAAATTAGGTGTAATTATCCGCATAATTACTTTAATTCTCACTCACCCTTTAAAAATTGAAGTACTCCAATTACACCAAATTTTTAATAGAATTCGCCAATTACAAATAATTACACTCAAATTTAATTATTAAATAAATTTTCAAACACTACCTAAGAATTAAAAAGAGTAATTCAAATACTCAAATTAACAACTAAGATGATCACCAAAACATACCGCATTTACGACAAATTCAATTACTGGTGGCTTTTCGAATTCTATCTATGCATACAATTTCTGAAAAATGAGAATGAAATTTTTACCAAGATGGATCAAAGCATAAATGATTTCGGGCCAACATAGAAATAGAATGTCTAGCCCATACAAAAGCCGACTCGATAGCATGTTCAAGAAGTTTCCCTATAAATTATTTTCGCTGTTTTCCGAACGAGGATTCTTTGTTTATTTGCTCTTCTTTTCTCCGATTAGGGTTCCTTCATTCTTCTATTTAGGAAATTTTAATTTTCAACTTGTGTTCGTTTATTCTATTTGATTTTGGGTTAAACCCTAGAAGGCTCCTCGCGAAAGCGTCAGATGGTTAGTTTTCTTTTCTCTAGTTACTCTACTTTTTTTTCTCCTGGAATTTTTACACTTTTCTTTCAATAAAATAATTGCATCTAACTGTCTGTTCTTTTACTTGGTTATAATTTTCAGGCAACTTTAGCTGATTCATTCCTTGCGGACCTTGATGAATTATCAGACAACGAAGCCGATGTTCTGGTGAGTTGAAACTATACTTACCTTTTCTATTTTGAGTTTCAGCCTCTTTTTTTTTTTTTTTTTAATTCGATACTTAATCTGAATCGTAATGTTCATATCATTCTTTCAGGAGGAAGAAAATAATGATGTCGCAAACATGGAAGAAGATATTGATGGTGACCTCGCGGATATCGAAACGCTTAACTACGATGATCTGGACAGTGTTTCCAAATTGCAAAAAAGTCAGAGATACATTGATATAATGCAGAAAGTGGAAGATGCGCTCGAGAAGGGTTCTGATATATCAAATCAGGGCATGGTACTGGAAGATGATCCTGAGTATCAGCTGATTGTGGACTGTAATGGACTATCAGTTGATATCGAGAATGAGATTGTTATTATCCATAATTTTATACGTGATAAGTACCGATTAAAGTTTCCTGAGCTTGAATCGCTTGTGCATCATCCAATTGATTATGCTCGTGTGGTGAAAAAGATTGGCAATGAGATGGATTTAACCCTTGTGGATTTGGAAGGGCTTTTGCCTTCAGCTATAATTATGGTTGTTTCAGTTACAGCATCAACTACCAGTGGCAAGCCACTTCCTGAAGATGTTCTCCAGAAAACTATTGATGCGTGTGATCGTGCTCTGGCTCTGGATACTGCAAAGAAGAAGGTTCTTGATTTTGTAGAAAGTCGAATGGGATATATTGCACCAAATCTTTCTACTATTGTTGGAAGTGCTGTTGCTGCTAAACTTATGGGTACTGCTGGTGGTCTTTCAGCTTTAGCTAAGATGCCTGCTTGTAATGTTCAGCTGCTTGGTGCGAAGAAAAAGACCCTTGCAGGGTTTTCCACTGCAACGTCACAGTTTCGTGTTGGGTATATTGAACAGACAGAGATTTTTCAAACTACACCCCCTGCTTTGAGGAGTCGTGCTTGTCGTCTCTTGGCTTCTAAAGCAACTCTTGCAGCACGTATAGACTCTACTAGAGGGGATCCTTTAGGGAATGCTGGAAAAACCTTAAAGGAAGAAATTCATAAGAAAATTGAAAAATGGCAAGAACCACCTCCTGCGAAGCAGCCTAAACCACTTCCTGTTCCCGATTCTGAACCTAAGAAAAAGAGGGGTGGTCGTCGCTTAAGGAAGATGAAAGAAAGGTAGTTCTGTTATTTTGATTACTATTGAAATCTTTGTTTTTTCTTTTAAAATTTTTTTCCAGCAATTTGTTTGTGCATTCTGCATTTTGCTTATATCTATATATGTTATTTTCAGGTATGCTATAACAGACATGAGGAAGCTAGCGAACAGGATGCAATTTGGAGTACCTGAGGAAAGCTCTTTAGGTGAACTTAGATTTTTCTAATTTCTGAAGAATCATTTTTAGTTTTTTTTTCCCTTTAATGATGCTTGAACTCAAAAACCATGTTTTGGGTCTTCAATAGGCTTGTAACCTCTGATTATGTAAATACGATATAATGAAATGTCTAGTTCTGTATATTCTCTTGAGGAGTTACTTTCATGGAGCAGTTTCTAGAATCTATTTATCAACTAAGAAGAACATAACCTATTTCCCACAGTTTTCTGACTGTTCATTTCCCTTTTGATATTAGGTGATGGACTGGGTGAAGGTTATGGAATGCTTGGTCAGGCTGGGAGTGGCAAACTGCGTGTTTCAATTGGTCAGAACAAACTTGCAGCCAAAGTTGCTAAGAAGTAGGTTCTCCTGTTCTTTTTTCCCCTTGATCGGTTAGCTTAATTTAGTATTTTTGCTGTTCATCTCTCAAATTCAAACTTGCATGTTAATCTCCTGGGTGGTACTCTTTTTCCTTCACTTCAGGTTCAAGGAAAAGAATTACGGAAGCAGTGGTGCCACCTCTGGGCTGACTTCAAGTTTGGCTTTCACACCTGTGCAGGTATTTATAGCTTCTCTAATTTGACCATGAGCTGAAGGGATGTCAGTATATGTTGTTTTTATTATGACATATTTGACATAGGAAAGATTTGAGAAGTTTGCGTACATGGCTTTTATTAGGTGCAAGAAAGGGTTTAGAACCTAGGAGTCTAAATAGTGTAAAGTTTAGGTTTTTTACTATTTCTTTTGGTTGGCATTTTTGTAGTGTTGACTTAAATTATAAGAAAGAGTTCTGGAGATGTGGAAGACTGAGGGAACAAGGTCAGGTTTCTGGTTATGAAGCACATGACATATTTTTAATTTTTAGGTAGTAGCATGTGTGCATGTGTGATGTGTGCGAGGTTTAACAGACTTTAGAGGGTTAACTTCTGATGTGTGGCTGATTGGCTTTATGTTTATATGTAACATTGATCATTCTAAAATTTAGGACTGTAATTTGTGATGATTGTTTTCTCTATTTTCTATGTAGAATAGGAGAAGGTTGGCAAAAGTCTTGGTTTGAACTTCTTTTTACATGGATCAAACAGACATTATTTTTTTGTTCGTGTGGTTAATGATTGGCATTTTTTGTTCATCAGGGGATTGAGCTCACAAATCCTCAAGCTCATGCACATCAGCTTGGCAGTGGAACTCAAAGTACTTACTTCTCAGAGACAGGAACATTTTCCAAGATCAAGAGGACATAGAAAGGGAAGAAGCTCACCTAATTAGATGACATTTGGTTATGCTGTAATTACGCATTTGATAAAGAGTTTTATAGACTAAAGCACAAGTTTTGTTAGCTTAGCTGGCTATATTTGTCTCTTCTTTGTAAGCTAGCAGTCACTGTTTCCCTGTTATCTTCCAGAATCCCCTGTTTTTAAAGAAGAACTGGTGAAGGCTGCAATCAGCAGGTGAAAGATTGAAGAGAACCATCAGCAGCAACCAGTGTCATAGGGTCATTACTCTTCTCTTCTCAAAGGACATGTATGATAAGGTATGATAGGATGTATAATGCATCCAGACTTATCCCTTTTTTATCCAAAGTGGGATTAATGCAATTTGTCTACTACTTTTAGAACACTTGGCTAGATATCGGAACTGGGCTGAAAAATTATGCGGGAAAAGGAATGATGCATAACATGACTTTTAAAATACATGCCCTAACCTTGAATGAGAACCTACTGATTTGAGGCTTGAATACTAGGCAGATTTTCAACATAATTGCCTTTGATGTGAAGGAGTGTTGTGCTAAATAGTAAGTTTTAAAATTATACATTATTAGTTTTTTTAGCCGATGTTTCATATTACGTTTTCAATGATTTTCATATTTTACTTTTTTAGCTATTATATAGTCCAAATTTTCCTATTCCACAATTTTCAGTTATTAATGAAAATTTAATTTTAAAATAAGAAATCATCCAATTATGTTAAGTTTCTTTTTTCTGTCGCTTAAAGTTTTAAAAGTGGTAATTTAATCATGTTTGGTTTTTCTTTTGTCCATTTTTATCGTTTAAGTGTTTTACACAAGGGTGAGATTGTAGTTTAAAAAATTGGTATAATAATAAATTTAGCTTTTAAATTTTTACATATTGTGTTAATAGTCATAACTTTTTAAGAATATATAGGTCTTGTTTGGCAAGTAAATTTTTTTTATTTATTTTATATTTTAGGATATATATTTTGACTGATTATTCTTGTGTCTATCAGGATATCCTTTTGAGTTTATTATAGCTAATGAATTTTATTAAAGGAATTGGAATGTGATTATATTTGATGTGAAGAATAGAGTATCGAGTCTATTTTGCTGCGTTTATAATTTCATTTGAGTTTATTATAGCTATTTTGATTTATGATTAAAATTTGTTAAAGGATTAAATTGATAGAATTTGTAAATGTAGACTAAATTTGTTGACTTATTTAGAATTATGACCAAATTGAGGATTTAAATGTGTTATTATACCACTTAAAAAAAAGAGTGAGTCATCATTTTAATAAAAAAACTAACAGAGGAATTGGTGAGTGATGGAAGTTTTTGTAGTTTGGGCAAGTATGGAAATTAGATGGTTTATGATTATAATAGAATATGGATTAGAGTTTGTAAGTGGTAAAAACTAAATAAGAGATTGTGAGTAGTGATGTCCTTTTGAGGGCCCATTTTCAACATTTCAGTTTGAAGGTATCTCTATTATATAAAAATGGATAGATATTACAGTGGTGGTTTGACTCTGTTCACCATTACTTTTTTAAAAACATCTCTGGGTAGAAGACACGAAAAGAAAAATAAAGTTATAATTTCTATTTTTTTCTTTCTTTATTTATTTTTTGGTTCGGAGGACTAGAGGTTGATGTTTTTAACTTTTATTTATCATTTATTGTTTTTTCTTTTAAAATTTATTCCAAATATATAACATATATTTTGAATTTGTAAACAATCTATATTAAGCTTAATGTATTTAAAATTTATATTTTATACTTAAAATATTAAAGACGAGAAGCAATAAAATTATTTTTGATATTAATAGATTTGAATATGATTTAAGTGTATAGTTTTTTAGTTTGCAATGTCATTTCTGGAATGGGTATTTTATATCTTCAAAATCATTTTTGGGTAACAATATTAAATATTTAAAATTTTAAGGTCAAATTTTGCTATGTGAATTTGGTTATTGTATTTTAATTTAATAGTTGTTATGTTTTCTAATTTTTTGAAATTTTAGACATGATGTCAAATTAATTAGGTTAAAATTTAGTATTAGTGTCAAATCTATTAACTCAAATAACATGATCTTTTTTAATGTATTGTATGAAAATATAATGAATATATATTTGATGCATACAGTTTTGGAAGTATTTAACTTAACAAATTTAGGTGTTATTATTAGAGTATAGGAATTAAACACGATAAAATTAAATCTAAAACTTTTTTAAGATAATTCTTTCCAAAATCCTAAGTTGACCTTTGATTGTTTCATGTATAGCAAGTTTCGTGAGACGGAGACTATGAAGAGGGATAAAAAAGAAATCAAATATATCAGAAAAATTGTAATAACTATGTTTATTAAGAATTGATATAGAAAATAATTAAGGTGCGGAACTCCTGGTGTTTTTTTCTTCAAATCTCGGTATATTTGTCCACTTTTATTGATTAAGAGATGAGTTTTTGGTGGTGATATCAATTTAATTGAACAAAAATACTACAGAGACGACTCGTGTTCTCATGGTGCATGATTCTCCGACAACGCTTGTACATGAATATTATATTATCTGGAATGATTTCCTACCTAAGCTTCGCAAAAATTTTTGCATCAAATTATAGAGTAAAATGATGAAGGTAAGATACGCTTTAACATTTTAATTTAGTACCTATATTTCTGTATTGGAAAATTTTAGTTCTTTACTTTTTTGAATTTAACATTCAGGTTTAATTTTAAAATTTGTCTAGTAAATTTGTTAGTGTAATATTTTAAAATAAAAAAAATTAAAAGTGTTAACAATTCATAAAATTACATATTAATGATTTATCTAGAATAAAATATTTTGATTAAGTAATGACAGTAGAAAAACCAACCTATCAAATTATGTTGCAAGTGAAGTATAGAGATTAAATTTTATAATGGCAAAATCTGAAATTTGATTGTTATCACCTATACTATCAATAAAACATTTAATTGAGTTGATGTTACAGATTAATTGGATATTAAAGGCTAGTTCTGCATTGCTTTTAAAAAGCATTTGTGGCTCCAAAAGCACTTCTGGAAGAAAAGTTGTGCAGAATAAGCTGTTTTTGGCTGAAATTATTAGCTTTTCAGAAGTGCTTTTGAAAAGCACTTTTGAAAATGAGAAGCTAAAATTTTTAGCTTTTCTTCTCCCAAAAGCACTTTTAGTGCTTAATTACTTTTTCATCCCTTCAATAATATAGTACTTTTTTTTTTGTACTTAATTAAAAATGTATTAAAATCATTAATTAAAAATAAAAAAAATATTTTTTAAAATACTAATTATAAATATTTAATGGTTATATTTAAATATTTAAAATATAGTTTATATATTTTAATTAAATTTTATAAATAATTAATATTTATTGCTTAAAAATATTTGAAATTTATATTTTATATATTAAAATATTAACAAGAAATTATAATAATTTTTTTATATTCTTACTAAAATATAATAATATTAAATTTAAATATTATTTAAATACATATTTGTTATTTGATAATAACATGTTTAAACTGAACATTTTATTTTTCAAAAGCACTTTTTGACAACAATACGAAACACTCAAATTTTAAACTAAACTTTTCAAAAGCATTTTTAAAAAGTACTTTTTTACAGCATTTTTCAAAAGCATTGTCAAACTAGCCCTAACTTGACTAGGAAATGGCTCAAAAGTATTTTTTCATAGCATTTTTCAAAAGCATTGCCAAACTAGCCCTAACTTGACTAGGAAATGGCTAATATATCTTTTTATTAAATGATTATTTTGATGGTCTATTTGTCTTTCCATACTTTTATATAGTTTTTAATAAAATAATTAAAATTAACATATTTAGATTTTAAGGATTGAATTTGTATTCAATGGATTTATAAATAATTTTTTTTACCGTTATATCAATAATAATTCTTGAGTAAACTTAAAAATATAACTTTTTAACATAAAATGATATGTTGTTATTATTATTATTATTAGTTTTAGATCTTACATTTCATTTTTTGTTGTATCTTATTTTTAAGCATACACTTATGTTTTAAATATGTGGTTACTACACGAGTATGTCATGGGTGCTACAAAGGAGCCCGCAATTCAGTCGCATATTTTAGACTCTTTATGTTCCCTTGGAGTCATTCAACTCGATAGAACTGGCTCATTACTTGGATCCTAATTAAATTGTATACTCTCCAATAACTTGTATTTTTACTTGGATAATTGTTATAATTCCTAAATGATAGAAATATACAGAGTTTAAATCTCTTAAGATTGTCATCTTGTATGTAGATACTAAGCTGGAGGATCTCAAACACTTTATTGCTTTCTTGTGGCTTTTTGGTTTGTTTCGGTTTTTTTTTTTTTTTTTTTGGTCTTTTGAGTTTCCTTCTGTTTTGTTTTGATGCCTTAGAGAAGTTTCTTTGTAAATTTTTACTTTCGAGAGTAAGGTTAACTTAAGCGGATTTGAAACAAAAAAATTGTCTAAGATAGACTAAAGTTCTAATTTTATGACATATATACATGTGATAGAATTTCTAATATAACTAAAAAGGAGAATGATAATAATATTTTTTTTGTCACAATTGCTTCTATATAATAATTTAATTTGTTAAATTGTGACTGAAAAAAAATCCTTTATATCCACTTATTTCAATAAGTAGAGTTTCTTGTCAAATACTAATTTAAAGTCGAAAGGAAATTTTTATTTACTTTTCAAAAAAAAATATGAAAGATATTTAGAACCATTTTTGGGGTTCACTTTAGAACCGATTTTGTGATTTTGTGATTTTAAGCTTTTAAAAGAAAATTGCATTAAGAACTCAACCCACAACTTATTCACTGCAAATTCCTCTTCACGCAGAATTTTTTTTATTTAATATTGTTAAATGGAATTTATTTCTCATACTAATAATAAAACAAATTCAACTTTACAAAGTATGGTTTATGGATAAGGCAGGACATGCAGAAATGAAACTGAGTGGAACTGGTAGACACCTGTCCTTGAGTAACATGGTCCATCCCACCCCATTCATTCCATTCCACCTGTCTCTTATTTAGATTGAATGTTTTTATTATGTTATTATTTCTAAATAAAATATTAATATTATATAAAATAAATTTTAAACTCAGTCCAGTTCATAGATACCTCTAAAGTAGTAAGCTATATATATATATATGATGGAACAATATACAATATTTTGGAACTATATACATACCTTTAATTATGCGTTGTTTTAAGTATTATATTAACAAGATTAGAACTTATAATGAGATTGTTAAAAAAAATACATCATTAACTACTTTCATTTATTTAATAATATGTTTTTATTTTATGAAATATAAAATATTAATTATCAAGTCTTCATTAAATTAGTAAGTAATAATTAATCTAATCTAATTTTTTATATTTATTACATTAGTTGATATTATTTTTATTTTTTATTAATAAAAAATTAATATTAAAATAATACTTTGAATCCAATACTCTATTATATAATATAAGATATATATAATTAATATGATTTTATTTATTATTATTTAACTCGATTGTATAGTTAAATGAATAGAAAATTTGTTAAATTTATCATATTATTTTATATGACTTTAACTATTATTAGTTATTAATTAATATTAATATTAAAATAAAAATAAAATCATTTTTAAAATTTATCTATTATTATTCAACATAGTTTAAATGTATAAAAACTCTATTATTATATTTATAAAAACATTATTCATGCTAAGTAACTTAATATTTCATATATTAATATTATTTTAGTTATTATTACTAATAATTAGTATTACAATAATATGTTAAATGCAAAATTATATTATGTAAAAAAAATTAAAATAAAAGTTATTTTTAATGTTAAATTAATAATATAATAGATAAAATAAAATATTTTCATCTGTTCAAACGTGTTTTTATTTAAAATGTTGATATTTAAAATATATATTAAATTAAGAGAATTATTCAAAGTAAAATAGTAATATTTTAAGTTGTGTTAATTAATTTTTAGTTTGGTTTAAGAGGGTGTTAGATTAATTATCCAATGGACTGCCATGTAGGACTGTCGTTAGGGAGATAATAAGGTTTAACGATAAAGTGACCACTTCATAACAGAACGGTAACGTAAGTGACTACAATGTAACATTTCAAACATAAGTGACTATTTTTGTAGTTTACCCAACCCATTTCAGACTTACAAAAATATTCAGATTCGATTAATATACAAAATTTTCCTCGTAATTCATCCAAATTATTTTCGAAAATTATTGCAATTATCTGATGCTCAACGCATTTCATGTTCCCATTATGAGGCTATTTTACCCAAATGACCCAAAAAAAAAAAAGAATTATGTAAATAACTCTAGTTCAAAAACAATCACCCAAATAACCTAAAATGAACAGTAAACTTGGGTTGGGGGTAGTAAATGGCCGGCATCAGATAAGTTTCTGACACAATCATTGTTTGGTGGTAAAAAAATAATTTTTGAGGTGCTAAGGACTAGATGGCCTGCACCATTGTATTTTTTGACCTCGTTTCATACTGGTATACGTTTATACCAGTATTCAAAAAAAAATTGAGATGTTAGCACATTGATGGTCAACACTCCTTTATTAGATTAAAAATATTTTTTTGGGTGTTGGGACATTGATGGCCAGCACCCTTGTACCAGATTAAAAAAAAAAATTGGGTGTTAGGACATTGATGCCGGCACATCAGTATTAGGTTTAAAAAAAAATTGGTGCTGAGACACTAATGGTTGGCACCCCAGTACCATATTAAAAAAAATTGAGTGTTGGAACACTGATGGTTGGCAGCCTTGTACCAAATTTAAAAAAATATTTCTTTTAGGGTACTGGAACACTGATGGCCGCCACCCCAATACCAAATTTAAAAAAAAGCAATTTTTTTGGGGTGCTGGAACACTGATGGCCAATATCTCTTTAGTGGTATTGTTGTAACACCCCCAACCCGTATCCATCGTCGGAATAGGGTCACGAGGTATTACCGGAGTTTATAGAATTTTTTTTTCAATTAATCACATAATAACTCATTTTATAAGAAATTGTATAACTTAAATTTTACCACTCTTCCATAAGCACAAGTATATTTTCATTTGATCATTTACCCTTTCGACGTATCATATAATAATCGTATTACCATTTAACCAATAACTGGGCACTTGTCTAAGCTTCAACAATAACAGTTGTTAGCATACTTGAACATATTTCATATAATTTTAGAATCGATAAACTCATTTTATCAACATACCATACTCGAGATTATCACTCATCATGGCTTACCTAGTTTCCATGTATCAGCATATTAAAGATAGTCACATGTTCATGTATCATTGTTTTCATGAATTTTGCATATATTTATTTCAGGACAATTCTTAATATTGAATATGCATAATTATCAAGTAAGTTTCATATACATGTATTTTCCATGTCATATTTTAAAATATCGAATAAATATTATTTTCGTGTATTTCAAGTTCAACTTCATGGTTATTGTTTCGTGCTCGAATTATTCCATGTCGGGACTTTATTCATCAAGTCATTCGAAATATCATCGTCATACAATTAATGTTTTTAAGGTATACGAATCTATAATCATGGATTCATATATTCATCAATAAATTCCATGTACAAATATCATCATTTTATATTTCCATATTTCCAGTATCACTATCATTTTTCATGTACTTCAGCAATATATATGTACGAATCTTTTCATATACATATTCCCTTTTCTGGTTAGGACTTTTACCTACTGAATTTATCGGAATATCAATAGTTAAGATCATATAGTATACTTAATATATGCAAATCCATAATCCATTAATTCACATTTACCCTTTTTAGCTATGTGTTTACCATCTTCTATATTTATCCCGTTGAATTTCTCAGAATTTCGATGGATTCCCAATAGTACACTCTTGGTGTACAATCTCATTAACCGTCAATTCATACAGGGGTACACTTTTAGTGTACAATTCCGGGTCCGTCAATTCATATACATGTGTTGCCATGGTATCTTTCAACCATGGTCTTATTCATTGCCATGGTATCTTTCAACCATGGTCTTATTCATTTTCTCAATTTGTTGCCATGGTATCTTTCAACCATGGTCTTACACATTTCATTTCAGTAAGCACACTCCCGCGAACCTCACTCTCCCGCGAACCTCAATTCTTGGCACACTTCCGCGAACCTCAGCTCCCATGTATTCTTCGGAAGGGCCTATACACATATATTCTTCGGGAGAGCCACCAGCACACTCCCGCGAACCTCATTTCCCATATATTCTTCGGGAGGGCTGATATTAGGATTACCCTTTCGGGCTTAATCCTTTTTCCTATATTCTTCGGGAGGACTACATCAGAATAGGATCACCCGTCCGGGCTAGATCCTTTTTACCGTCAATTCCTTTTTCAATGATCCATCAAAATCCATTTCATTCAACCGGGATTTAATTTCTTTTTATATCGAGTATTATCAATATTTCATCAATTATTATGCATTGATCATTCAAATCATATTTTCATCACATAACCACATATTTCAAGTATTTAAAAATACAATTCAAGTTACATGAACTTACCTCGTTGCTCGTCCGTGTTTATAAATTCATTAATCCGATATCTTTTCTTTTTCACGTTCAAGTCTCGTATTTGAGTCGTTCGGAACTTTATAAAAAAATTTGACCATTGTTTCCATTCATTCCATATTCCAATACATTCAATTAATGCTCTAGGCAAAATTACCATTTTGCCCCTAAACTTTTAATTAATGACGATTTCATCCTTTGGCTCAGAAAATAAAATTCTTGCAATTTAATCCTTATTTCCAACCGTTATCATCATATATTTTCATCACAGCCCATAAATTCTATAATTATCAGAATTTTTCCATAATTTCAACACTTTTCAATTTAATCCCTAAAACATGTTTTTTTCCCGATCTTGAGCTAAATTAATAATTTCATTTAAATTTTTTCAATTTAAATAATGAAATAATCCATTTCATGCAATTTGATCATTTCTAACATTTTTACAAAATTGCCCATAAAGTTTTACTTTATTCAATTTAGTCCCTAAGCCTAAAACATACAAATTAGCCATGCTAACTGAATATTCATATATATTTTCATCCTCCTCCACTCCATTCCACATCCTTAATTTATATAACATGCTTATAAGTAACACTATCAAAACTTTCACTATTTACTTATATGTATTTTCAAAACTGTCCATTTGAGTCATAGTCACTAAATTATTTATATCTTGAGCTACAGAATTCCAAATTAAGATCCACTAATTTTCCCTGAAACTAGACTCACATATCTTCTTACCATAAAATTTTCAGAATTTTTGGCTTAGCCAATAAGTACAGTTTATTCTTTAAAGTTACCCTTGTTCTGCTGTATAACTGTTCCGACCTTTCTTCATTAAAATTTAATTATCTCCTCGTACGGGACTCGGATGATGTTCCCGCTTATTTATCTTGAAAATAGACTCATTAAGGATTATAAACACATAAATTTAAGTCCCTAATTATTTTTATACAATTTTTGGTGATTTTCCAAAGTCAAAACAGAGGATCCCGAAATCATTCTGAACCAGTCTCACAAAAATATAAATATCTCAGAATACAGAATTCATTTACTTGTTCTGTTTCTTTTATATGAAAATAGACTCAACAAGCTTTAATTCCATATCTTACTCAACTTCTAATTCAGTCTCTACCATTTTTGGTGATTTTTCAAATTTAGCTTACTGCTGCTGTCCAAAACTGTTTTAGTGCAAGATATTAATTATTAAGTTTATATCACCCTTATTTTCTTTCTCTACACCATTTCCCATCACTTTATCTTATTTTCTCTTCACTACCATATCAAGAACATAGAATCATATATAAGGAAACTCTACATTAACATCATTTACATGCTTTTTCAATAATATTAAACTTAAAAATACATGGAAATCTTGATGTTCTTACCTTGTTTTATTGTTCCCAAACTTTAACTTCACTTTCTCTCTCCTCCAGCTTCTATTTCTTGAATCCAACTTGATATTCTAACTCCTCATAGCCTCCTTAACATTTTTCTCCTTCGGTAGCTATGGAAATTCTTTTGATTTCTAGGTGAAAATGGTGAATTTTTGGTGGAAGGACCAAATTGTAAAGAAAGCCAAACTTTCTTTCTCCCCTTTTCTCTCCTAACGTGAATTGCATGGAAAAGGGGTGGTGGTTTTCTCCCTTTTTTTCTTTCACACACATACATATATATAGACTAAATAAAATAATAAAATAATAAAATATCTTATTAAAATATCATATAAATAATAATTATCTAATTAAATAATTATAAAATATCACCAACATCATCATTGCTTTCTAGATTTCTCTCTCCTCCAATTGACCATTTTGCCCTTTGTGATCTTTCAAAATTCCATTCTTGAATCATCACTTAATTTGGTAAAATTACAATTTAGTCCCTCATAATTCTTCACCTATTCAATTTGGTCCTAATTCATCCATTTTTCCTAGTTTCTAGATTATTCCATCCTTAAAATATTTTCACTATTGGTCCTTCAACTTTTCCATATTTACACTTTAACCCCTTAAATTTTAAGTATTTACTCTTGGGCCACAAGACTTTTCTCACTTTTACGATTTAATCCTTTCTTGGATTAATACATCATAATATACTTCCTACATAGATTTTGTTGACATAGTTCAAAATTTCTCTTTTTATTTCTTTATTTCCTTCTTTTACTATATCAAGAATAGAAATTTTCGGGGTATTACCATTGTAATTGGATGGGGAAAAAATTGTTGAGATTACCATCAAATGAGAGTGTTTAAGTGTGTACCATCAAATGGGGATATCATATTTGAGAGTGTATCATCAAATAGGTGTGATCTAATGGATTGCAAATGGGAGTGTTTGGGAGTGTACAATCGAATTTCGAGGTTGAATTATATAGTATTATGTTTTAATAGAGTTGAATTATATACTGTTACGGTATAAGCACATCAGTGCTGCAAAACCCCAACTATAATTCCCGGCTTGGGCGAGGTCTTCTAGTAAGGAGAGTTACATGATGTGGACTTCATTTTGATTTACGTCCGGCATCAGTACACCACCTATGAGTTGTAGAATAAATGCTCTTGTAGCGTAGATAATGTCCATCTGCGTTGGGTGGCTCGGTAGATGTTTGAAGTTATTTCTTAACCACGTGAATTTCAACTCAGTTAATTTTCCTTCCTCATCATCGAGGGGCACTCTTCCTAATAATCATTCGCAAATGCCCCACGGATCGTGTAACAGCCCGATTTTGGGTTTAGTCGGAACACTAGTTTCGAGACCACAAATCTGACGCAAAGAAATTTATTTTTAGTATATTTATGTGGTCTATAGTTTTATGGAATAATTTCGTGAAAATTTCGCTTGAAAATTTTGACGTTTAGGCACTCAATTTAGTTAAAAGGACTAAATTGTAAAAGGTGCAAAATGTGAGTTCTATAGGTTAGAGGTGTCTAATTGTTATGAAATTTTAAATTGAAGGTCTTTAAAAGGTAATTGGACCATTGGTTAAGTTGGTGGACAAAAATGGACATGGTTAGGTATGTTTCCAAAATTTCTCATTAAGGGCATTTTGGTTATTTGGTAATTAAATGAATTAAAAAGTCAAATTAAAAGCCAATTTGTGTCCATCTTCTTCTTCATGGCCGAAAATCACAAGGGGTAGCCATGGCTAGGGTTTTCAAGCTTCCAAGCTCGATTGTAAGTCCGTTTTAGCCCCGTTTTTAATGATTTTTATGTTTTTGAAATCCTTTTCACCTAATCTAGCTTTTCCAAGGATTTTTTTAATTGTTATCAAAGTTTAAAATTTTATCCATGTTAGACATGCATATATTTTTATGTCTAAGGATAGAAAATGTAAGTCGTAAGACAAACGACTTTTGGTAAGTGATTTTTGGTAAAAAGGTCAAAAACGACCTATTTGTAAAAGTTGTAAAATATGTGTAGAAAATGTGAATAAATGAAAATTTTGAGTTTCTATGATCATGTATAAGGTTCGGCTAGACTTGAGTATCGAAGAAATTGAGTACATTTCATTTTACAAGCATAAGGACTAAATTGTAAAAATGTGAAACTTTAGGGGCAAAAATATAATTTTTACCATAATGTGATTTTGGGCTGTTTTGAATATTATAATAATTAAATAAGTTAAATGTGATGTTATAGATCGAGAAAAAAATGAGGTTCGAAATTAGAACGGGGGAAAATGAGTATTAGATGGTTAGCTCCTTTTCGCCATTTTTATGCTAAGGTAAATTCGTATGTTAATAAACGTTGTTGAATTGTGTTAATTATGCATTATTATTATATATTTGATTGAATTACGAAATTTAAATTAAATATTCGAAATGAGTAAAAACGAAAGATCGGTCACGATTATTTCATAGCGAAATATGAATTGACGGTAAAAGACCATGGTTGGACCATGACAATATGAGATATGTGATTTTCGTGTAAGACCATATCTGGGATATGGCATCGGTGAGATATGTGATTTCCGTGTAAGACCATATATGAGATATGTCATCGGTGAGATATGTGATTTTCGTGTAAGACCATATCTGGGATATGGCATCGGTGAGATATGTGATTTTTGTGTAAGAATATAGCTGGGCTATGGCATCTGTGTGTGATTACATGTAAGACCATCTTTGGGGTATGGCATTGTACTATGCATATGTGATCCAGGTGCTGGTCCTATACGTTCTACCAGTGGCTGGGTACTCCGGTATGTGTTGCGGATGCCCGACAGCTTGTGTGAGCAGTACTAGGTAGCTATGTCTCGATCGTCAGCTTGTGTGAGCAGACCCGTGGATAGTTCGAGAGCGAGTCTATATGTGTTATGAGATATGGGGTAGCTTTGACTACATATGTGGCACTTATGTGCAAGATTTCTGAATATCTGTTAATGTTCCAAGTGTTCAACGGGCAAAGTCAAAACGAGAATGTAAGTGATACTAAATCAAGTAAACCAGGTATGTATCAAATCTATGTGAAAATCGAATAAAGGTAAAGTGGCGAGCTTATAGCGTATCATGTACATAAAACTAGAAAAAAATTGTGTACGAGTATGTTTCATGCCATAATGTGTATATTGGTTATATTAGAATATAAATCAAAGGATATATAAAATATGAGTTATAATTGTTTTTAATTATACGCAAGTATGGCACATAGTGTGCAAAGTACCATTATATGATGAGATTTTACATGGTTTATCTTAGCTAAAGTAATTGTGATGAATATTAGATTGAATCAAATTATATTGATGTTTTGATTATGTATGTATAAATGTGAACAAATTGATACAAAGGTATTTGATCCATACGAACATAGGAATGAATAAGCTTGTGAAACCTTTGGTTAATTACGTGATTGAAATTATGGTATAAAGGTGAAATCAAATGAGTTTACACCATAGTAATGAAATTTCTTAATAAGTGTTTATTCGATATGTTGTGTTTATTTTCATATGAGCTTACTAAACTTTATAGCTTACTTGTGTTATTTCTTCTATGCTTATAAGATTTCGATGATTCGCTCGGGTTGGAAGCTATGAGAGATCTCATTACATTATCTAGCTACCGTATCAGTACTGAAAAGCTTGTGAATTTGGTTATATGGCATGAACAGGCTAGTTGAGTATAAAGTGTATAAGTCATTTAGTTCATTTAGTAAGGTGTTTGACCTTAAGTTGGCTTGTAAATGTTGGTGTGTATTTGGCCATTTAAGTTGGCTCATTTTAAGATCGTGGTTCATGCATGTGAAGTACATATTATGCCTTGTGATTTGAGTATGTTTGGTAAGTGAAATATGGTAAATGTTGAGTATAGTGGTGGTCATATTGAAATGGCCTATAAGGTGATAATGTGTGGATGTTATGGCTTCTTGAGTATATTGGATTTGGTAACTTTGAAATGGTGTAAGTGTATGTGTGAACAAGAGTGGCAAAGGGCTTGGTAAATAGCCTTTATTTTGTCCACGCGGGTAGACACACGGGCATGTGTCTAGGCCGTATGTGACACACGGTCAGCCCCATGAGCATGTGGATAGGCCATGTGTCCCTTGCACCTTAATTTTGAGAAACAAAATGCTCAGAATTGAGCACACGAGCAGAGACACGGGCATGTCTCTCAGCCATGTGGACGACACAGCCTTGAACACAGACGTGTGCCTAGGGCGTATGAAGTTTGCACGATTTTATGAAAAATTATGAAAATTAAATTGACCATACGACCTAAGCACACGGGTGTGTGACTTGGCCGTGTGACCTTCAAATGTTGATGACGTCATAAAAGGAGAGTTACATGGGTTAGGGACACGGGCGTGTGTGACCACATGACCTGCCCACACGGGCGTGTCCCATGACCACATGGGTGTGTGACCCCTATGTAGTGGAAATTTTCTAAGTTTTTGAAAAATTTTCTAACATTCTCGGTTTTATCCTGAACCACTTTCGATGTATGATTTGGGCCTCGTAGGCTCGTTTTAAGGACTTTATAATGACATATGAATGGTTTTAATTTGGACGCAAATTCATGTCTCGTAATTGTATGTTTGTTCATGTAGTAAGTCTGATAATGCCTCATATCGTGTTCTGGCATTGAATACGGGTAAGGGGTGTTACAGATTGAACACTTTTCCCAGCCTGATCACTGCTTCTTTGTTAATAGACAACCTTAGCTAGATTGCTACGTCTTGTAGTGTTATTGTTACCTCCCAACGTGGGAGGTGGAACGTGTGTGTCTCTGGGCACCATCATTCAACTAGGGCTGATATTAATCGGCTCGTAAGTCAGTACTTTCAATGTACGCGGTTACCCTAAACCCCATCGCATTCAAAAACGGTTGAACCCTTTGATCGGGAAAATATCCCAAATCATAGAGTCAAGGTCTCACAACCTAGTAATGTTCCTGCAGAAATAGTAAAAATCATATTGTAACACTCCTAACCTGTCTCTATTGTTAGATTAGGGTTACGAATCATTACTATACAAAGCAGAATGTTTAACTTCAATACAGAATAATTATTCAACTTACAAAGTAAATAACAATTACACAATTTAATCATGGCAATAATACTCATTTGGGCATTAAACCGAGCATACGGGTCCCTAAAAATGATTTAAAAATAATTGGGGATTGATTTGAATAAATCATAAAATTTTGAGAAAAACATGAAAAATTGTAAAAATTGGGGTCACGCGACCATGTGATTCCAAACATGGCCGTGTGGCTACTCTACACGCGTGTGTGACTACTCTACATGCTCGTGTACGCAGACTGTGTTACTCTTTGTGACCGTGTGGCTTAGGGCCATATGACCATGTCACCAGGCCGTGTAACTCTCTATGCCAATGTGAACCAACTTGTACCTAAAATTTTTAAGACATATAGCCATGTGACAGCCTGTGTGCTCGATAGTTAGCCCCTAAAACAAGCTATTTCAAAATCAAACCTTGCCCAATAAGCCACTCCATTTGTACATACATTCAATGGGCCTAAACACACTTCAAACATTCATAAACATACCAATTCAATTAACATAAATCTTATAACCAATATGCCATTCCAATATACCTCATTTAATACCATAACAAAATCAATTAAGAACAAAATTATAATGCCACACCTCAAACACAAAATATAAGTAAAATAGCTACCTATTTACAACAATTTTCAATCCATTTCATCATTCAAATTAAGCATACCAAAATGACCATATTCATATAGCTTTTAACATGTACAAGCCAACTATACCATATATGCACATAATTATTTACTAAAGTAACCAAAACACAACAAAAGTATAAATGATATTAAACCCTATACATACCATTTATAACCATAGATCAAAATAACCTAAAACTACCAAAGTAATCGCGGGATAGTGTGATAGGACTTCGACTAAGTTCCAATCGATTGAGCTTTCAATGATCTACAAAACAAAGGAAAAACAACCACATAAGCATTTAATGCTTAGTAAGTTCGTAAAAGGTAAACTTTAACTTACCGAACATCAATTAATAATCCATACAACCATGCTTATTTCATCATTTAACATTAAACTTTCCTATGCACTATAATTCACATGGTTAGTAGAAATCATAAAAACATAACATCTCATACTCTAGGAAATAAATGTCATACCTTTCTTTTTCATCATATGACAACTTCTCATTCATTACATTTCATAAATTCATACCCATTTTACCTTTTCAAATGAACATTAGCAATAATAGGTTCTTATACATGCCTTTCCTTCATCCTTTTCTTACTCGTTGAACTGTACAGATTAGCAATGACTACTCGGGAACACCTTTTCATATAACTATAACCTTTTTAATATTACTCACATGAGTTGTGAGATGGGCCTGCTCAACAAGGTGTGGATCAGAATGTTAGCTATACGGTGCTGCTCACACGAGCTGTGGAGAATTCACAACAAATGTAGGACATTAGCCATCGATAGGACATTCAGGACTAGCACCCGAAACATATAATCCCTAATGACATGTCATTTGTATCCTAACTATTCTCTACATTCATATGGGGCTTTTAAGCTGTCAAGTACTTCATTATCGTATTGTTATCGAAATAATTAACATATCGTATTCTCTAGGTTCATTATCGTATTGTTACCAAAATAATCAATCAAACAATACATAATAAGCACAAAATTCATAAGATTTACAAAATGTAGGACTGTCGTTAGGGAGATAACAGAGTTTAACAGTAAAGTGACCACTTCGTAATAAAACGATAACGTAAGTGACTAAAATGTAACATTTCAAACATAAGTGACTATTTTTGTAGTTTACCCAATCCAATTTAGACTTACAAAAATATTCAGATTCGATTAATATACAAAATTTTCCTTGTAATTCATCCAAATTATTTTTGAAAATTATTGCAATTATTTGATGCTCAATGCATTTCACGTTCCCATTATGAGGCTATTTTACCCAAATGACCCTAAAAAATAATTAATTATGTAAATAACCCTGGTTTAAAAACAATCACCCAAATAACCTAAAATGAACAATAAACTTAGGTTGGGGGTTGTAAATGGCCAGCATTAGATAAATTTCTGACACAATAATTGTCAGGTGGTAAAAAAATAAATTTTGGGGTGCTAGAGACTAGATGGCCGACACCCTTGTATTTTTTTGACCCCGTATCATACTGGTATACATTTATACCAATATTAAAAAAAAATATTTGGGGTGCTGGCCAAATTTAAAAAATATTTTTTGGGTTGTTAAGACATTGATGGCCAATACCCTTATACCATATTTAAAAAAAAATTGGGGTGCTGAAATACTATTCATTTTAAATTGTTTGGGTAATTATTTTTAAATTAGGATCATTTACATAATTAATTATTTTTAGGTCATTTGAGTAAAATATCCCATTAAGATAATAACTCTTTTCTACTTTAAGTTTATTTTCATTTCTTTCCCTCTAATAGAAATATTTTTCTTAAAGAAAGATGAAGAAAATTTCCTCCTATAATCTACTTATTTATTAGATTTTCTTTTTCTTTTTTCTTCTTCTTCTAATGGAAATTGACCTTGGCATAATTGATGATCCAACTTTTACTTTTATGAAAGTTTATATAAAATAGTTTACTTTTTAACATGAAAACATTGGATTTGATTAGATTTAATCATTTTAGGCTGATTTTTTAGGCATGGGTCTTGTCCGACCTTAAAAATAGATTTAAAATTCTGTTTAAACCCGAATCAGATTAAAAATACTAAACCTAAACTTAACTCTGCCTGCTTGTATTAATTATTTTTAGATTTTTTATATAAAAAATTTAAAAAGTATAACACATCAAATTAGAGGTGCTCATGGGCCGGGCCGGGCTCAACTAAAAATCTAGGCCCATTCATCGGGATCGGGCCGGGCCGGGCCTAAAATTTTGCCCAAGCCCGACCCATATAAAAATGCTAAAACCCGAGCCGGCCCGGCCCACCCGTATTAATTTTTTATATTATTTTATATAATTTTTAAATATATATAATACATAAAAAATACTAAAAAAATTAAAATAAATATTTCCTAAAAAATTGAAAATTAAATTTAAAAAATATGTAGACTTAAATAACACTAAGATAAATGCAAATTAACAAGCAAATACCTCTAAAATAATAACAAAATTAACAAATGCCTTTAAAATAATAACAAAATTAACAATAAAATAAGTTTTATACAATATCCAAACAATAACAACAAAATAGTAGCAACATAATAGTAATGTGGTATCAAAATAGGGAGAAAATATCAAGAAAATAACATTCAAAAATAAAAAAAAAATAGCAGATTTTTTTTCATTTAGTAAATTCGGGCCGGGCTGGGCCCGGGCCAAAAATACCTTACCCGAGGCCCGACCCATTTTTTAAACGGGCCTTATTTTTTTGCCCAAGCCCATTTTTCAGGCCTATATTTTTGCCCAAACCCTCCCACATTTCGGGTGGGCCTTCGGGCCGAGCCAGGCCGCCCGACCCATGAGCAGGTCTACATCAAATACACTAAAAATATTAAAATAAATGTTTCCCAAATCCCAACAAATTTGAAATGCATTAAAATAAAAGTCTTTATACTTAAACAACACTAAGATAGTTGCAACTTAGCAGGCAAATAACTCTAAAATAGTAGTAAAATTAACAATAAACCAATAGAGTTATACCATATCCAAATAATAACAATAAAATAATAACAAAAAAAAAGTTTAGGGTGATTCGAGTAGGGCCCGAGCAAAAAATTCTACCTGAGGTCCGATCCATTTATAAAATTAGGCTTATTTTCTGTCAAAGCTCATTTTTTAGACTTATATTTTTGCCTAAACTCTTTTATTTTTTAGACGAATCTTTAGATATTAACAAGTGACCTAACCATGATCAAGTCTAAGCGAGATGTAGAAAAAGCTTAGGAGTTGGAATAAAAATTACTATTTATTCCGAAATATTCTGTAATGGAATTATAAAAGTTGAAGTTAATACTTGTGAAATAATAAGACATCAATTTTAATGTATTACGTTTGTTCATGGGGAGCTTTGATATGTTTATTATTTATTTTAATGGATAAATATATAAAATTATAACATGTTATACATATTTTAATCAATTAGTATGTAAAGAAAAATTGACTAAATCGCAATTTTTTAATTCAAATTTAATATAACGGACTTTAACGTTGAAAAACCAATGTCTACAATTACAACATCAGGACTATTTTTAAAATTTATTTATTAGGTTAAATTTAATTATTTGTTTATAATAATTTTTAAAATAATATGTCATCATTTTTTTTATTTTAAAACGTACTGGAAACTTTATTTTATACTTAATTAATTTTTAAAATAATAGTGGAAGTATAATCTATGTAGTAGTACACATCAAATTAAAATAGCTTATATTAATGTAATAAAAATTTAAACAAAAAGGTGAAAGTTTAAACATAAATAAACTAAAATATTGTGTTAATTAATTTCTAAAAAAACATATTTATTTATATCCAATTTAAAAACACTTATCCAAAAAATTAAAAGAAACGGGAATAATCGTAGTCATAGTCGACGACGGCACACGCAGTAAAGCAAATCTGGTTTTCAACGTAGAAAAAAAGCGCCACTTTTGTGGAGATTTGTAGCCCTAATTTTTGGATTTTAATCAAAGAAATCACACCACCCTTTCACTCCACGTGGCACTAATTTAGTTGCTTAGAAATGTCACCCAACTACTTTGATCTTCCTCACCTTCCGCCTACTTAAATCCAATTCCCCGTTTGATTTCTATGTTATCAAATAGTTCAGCGAAAACGTAACTACATCGTTTCTTAGATAATCGAGGATGGCGGCTAGGAGGATTTCTTCATTGCTTTCTTGCTCATTGTCTTATTCTTCCCTCCTTCCTAAAGGTATTTGTATTTATGGATTACGTCATTGTTTTGTGAGTGTTTTTTCTGTTCTTTTGAAAAACGAAATGTAAATATTGATGAAGATTGATTAGATCAACTTTTGTAACTTGTTATAATGCTTCAAGTTGATTGAAAGTTTCTCGCAAAACAATGGAAAAATTAAAATTTGATTTTAACGAAATAAAGATGGTGATTAGAATTGATTAGATCAATTTCTATAATGTATTTTAACCATTTTGCTATGTACAATAAAAGAATCAAAATGTGAATGAGAGATTATTCAAATTTGAAAACATGTCAAAAAAGAATTTAATATCAGTTTTACTTTTTCGTTCTAGAATCATAATAATATAAATACGTATGTGTTATGCCCTGTTAATATTTTTTCTGATCGCTCAAAGTTCTTCATCGTCGTCATAATTCATTAACACTTTGCTAAAGCCGAGCCTACAACGAAAGCGATTGAAAGAGGAATTTGCTGTTTTTTTTTTCAAAGGAAAAAGAGACTTTTGCTGTTGGGAAACAATAAACATGTTTTGAGTTTATTCAATTATGATATTAAAAAAATTTTCAAATCAATTATAAAGTGTTATCTATACCGATAATAAAATAAATGTAATTTTAGAATGAAATAATTTTACTATTTTTAAAGTAAATCCGAAATTTGTTTTTTAATCAGTTTTCAAAATAAATTACCCTTGCATATTTACTTATATTTTTAATACTGCTAATCTATTCCATTGTTGTCAAAATAATTTAGTAAGCATCATTCTTAACATGATGTGATTTCTCAATATTCTTTTTTATAACATTTTTCACAATAATATGGAACACTAAAGAATTTCAATTCATGATTTTTACAACACTTGTTCACAATCTTATCAGCAGTGACAACTTTTCTCAGCTATGTCTAAATATCAAAATCTAAAAGACATTGCAAAAAAGGTAGTGGCCAACTTTTCTTATGAGCCATTGAGAACCAAGTGAAACCCCTCCTCTCCCAACGCAACTTTGAAAATACCCAAAACATATATATACAAAAAGATATCCATGTTTTTCTTTTTCTTTTTTCTTTCTTTATAACTGAAAATTAATGCATTTATGGCAGCTCAAGAGTGGCACCTAGAAATATGGAGAAAAAAAAACAATCATGATATAGTCTTCCCATTTCCTTGTAGTCTTTTTATGTTTTTGCAAATAAGTTATTGCGTACTTCTATTCATCGAGAGGTATATGAACGTTTGAGAGCCGAAAATCTTAAGTGGGAGTTGGCTACTTACTTTTGTTATTTCCTCTTTATTAATGCCAATATTTGTTTTTAGCCTTAATTGTTGAACTTCAACTTTTGCTTCCAGGGAGGTTCTGTGGAGTGGGCAGAGTGATTTCTGGTTACAGCACTTCTGCTGGTATTGAGAACCCGATCAATCCTTCCATCAAAGTGCACTGCACTCAGCTTTTGATTAATGGGAACTTTGTTGATTCAGCATCAGGTGAGCTTTTTGTTCCTTATATTAACGTACCAATTGTACATTGTTGTTGTTGTGCTGATAAATGTGTCACATAGGCATGTTATGATAATCATTCTTTGGCTACTTGTTTACTAAATCCCCTAATCTAAAACAGGTAAAACTTTTCCAACATATGACCCCAGGACAGGGGATGTGATTGCTCATGTTGCTGAAGGTGATGCAGAAGATATTGATCGAGCTGTTTGTGCTGCTCGCAAGGCATTTGATGAAGGACCTTGGCCAAAGATGACTGCTTATGTAACTTCATAGTTATTATTATTTCTTCTATCTTATTAAATAATTTTCTTCCTGTTAAACTTTGTCTATTGTATTCCAGGAAAGATCAAAGGTATTGTTTCGATTTGCTGATCTCCTTGACAAGCATATCGAGGAACTTGCAACGCTTGAGACTTGGGATAATGGAAAACCGTATGAACAGTCTGCTAAGATTGAACTACCAATGATCTCACGAATAATTCGGTACTATGCTGGTTAGTAAAGTCGCTGAAAATCACACTCAATTGGTGTTTTGAACTACCAAAGATCATTTCCTAATATTTTGTTTGATATCTGACAATATTCTTTGGCTTATTCAGGTTGGGCAGACAAGATTCATGGTCTTACAATTCCAGCTGATGGTCCACACCTTGTGCAAACCATACATGAACCAATTGGTGTTGCTGGTCAAATTATTCCGTGGAATTTTCCTCTTCTCATGTTTGCTTGGAAGGTTGGGCCTGCCCTAGCATGTGGCTGTACAATCGTTCTTAAGTCAGCAGAGCAGACACCTTTGTCAGCTCTTTATGCTGCCAAGCTACTTCATGAGGTAATTTCTTGACTATATTCCTTATTTACTTATTTCAAATATACACTCACTTTTATTAAAAGATTGAATCATCAGCCCGGCTTCTAATTTTCCTTTGCTTTCTTCTTTTAATAAATTTATAACTGAATTTAAATACATTGAATTCAGATACCTTATGGTGGTGAATCTGCAAGTCTTTTGTTATTATATTATTAAGAATGTAAGCTTAGTTGTTTTCCCTTCATGTGTATATGGTTTGGTAACTTTATCATTGAAATCCTAAGTTGTGCTTGATTTATTCTTAAAATATTTAGACTTCATCTTTTAGTCATTCTGAGTGGGAATTGTTTCCAGGCTGGACTTCCTCCAGGTGTTCTAAATGTGGTTTCAGGTTTTGGTCCAACTGCTGGTGCTGCTCTTGCCAGTCACATGGATGTGGATAAGGTACTTTAAATTCTTAAAAGAAATAGTCAGTTCCATTCAACATTTATTAGCGTTTTTTTTCCTGCTTATCACTTCGTCTTTTCTGAGTTCCCAGACTAATGTCTGGCACTGGCATTGTTTCCTTATATTATCCATCAACCTTGCACTAAAGCTTCTTTATATTCTGTTAGATAGAATGGAATACAAGTAATCCATGAAATTTATATTTCATCACATGACTCCTTTAAATACCTTTTGAGACTGAGATAAATGACGACCATTTTATAGCTTGCATTCACTGGATCTAGTGAAACTGGAAAAATTGTCCTTGAGTTAGCTTCAAAAAGCAATCTTAAGCCCGTAACATTGGAGCTTGGAGGAAAGTCGCCTTTCATCGTATGCAAGGATGCTGATGTGGACAAAGCCGTTGAGCTGGCTCACTTTGCTTTGTTCTTTAATCAGGTAAAACTGCTTTTGTAACACCAAAATTAGTTTCTATATTGGGATTCTTTCGATGGGTTGTAGTTATAAACCATTTGCAGGGGCAATGTTGCTCTGCCGGCTCTCGTACATATGTACACGAGGTTGTGCATGATGAGTTTATAGAGAAGGCAAAGGCACGTGCACTGAAACGTAGCGTTGGTGATCCATTCAAGGCAGGAGTTGAACAGGGTCCCCAGGTAAATAATGGTCAGCCACTTCTTCATGTAGTAGTTATTATGTCATACATACTAATAACAATGAAAATCAGCGTACGTTGTTATAATCTGGGGTTCTCTCCTGTACTCTTCCAAACTGATACCAATGCATACTTAAATCAGATTGATTCGGAACAATTTGAAAAGATATTGAGGTACATAAGATCAGGTACCGAAAGTGGAGCAACTCTTATAACTGGAGGAGATAGGTTAGGGAGCAAGGGCTTCTATATTCAGCCCACTGTTTTCGCCAACGTAAAGGTATTACATTTACAACTTCAACTGGCAAGAATGGTATACCTCTGGTAATATAGGTAACTGATTAAACTTTCACCAGGAAGATATGTTGATTGCACAGGATGAGATATTTGGTCCAGTTCAATCAATCCTTAAATTCAGGTGAGCAAATCAACCTGGCCTTGTGCATCCTCATCGTGATTACACATGACTTTAAAGCTCAAGTGAAAAGATGTAATAATGTTTGCTTAAAGGGACATGGATGAAGTTATTCGGAGGGCAAATAGTACGAGATACGGGCTGGCTGCTGGTGTATTTACAAATGACTTAGACACTGCTAACACCTTGAGCCGGGCATTGAAAGTTGGAACCGTATGGATAAACTGCTATGATGTATTTGACGCAACCATCCCATTTGGTGGGTACAAGATGAGTGGGCAAGGAAGAGAGAAGGGTGTTCACTGTCTCAGCAATTATTTGCAAGTCAAGGCTATTGTGGCTCCTTTGAAGAACCCAGCTTGGATATAGATCCCTTTCACTAGCTTTTAGTTTCTTTTGCTTTCTCTGGTCCATTTGGTTAAGCGTGTAATAAAACAAAAACACCCAGGGGATTCTAGATCTTTTGTGTTGTATAAAATATAAACTCAACCCATAAAAGGCACGGGTGAAACCATCAAAGATGATTCTACTACTAAATTTGTAACCAACATTGAACCCTCATCTGCTTCGGTGTGATAAGGGTTAGAAACAACACTATACTTATCTTTTGCAGCTCTGCCACATTGTTTGCCTGCAGCTGCATTTTTGTGAATGGTTGGAGGGACTATTTTGACTTGCAACAAAGATAGGGTGACCAAGCATGCTTAGATCTATTAGAAGGAATTGAGGGCTAGAGAGTAAGCAGACCCAAGAGTAAAATCTCTGTTAGCCCAAAGCATCATCCATCATGGCAATGATCAAGATTAGAAAAAAGCATTAAAGTTCTGGTATAAGATTTAGTCACAATATCAAAAAATCAATATGATACCAACAATTAATTTATATTAACATAAATAATTTAGACATAATTATAACATGAAAAAGTATCTAAAACTCAATTAATACCAATTTCTTATCTCTTTAAATAGAAAAAGTTAAATAAAAATTATAAAATATTCTATTCAAATGTTACTCGGAAAAAGAAAAACACATTCGAAATCTACTATTCTTTCTACTTTGATTACTTTTATAAACTTCTCATTATTATCCTCTTTTTTCTCTTTTCATCTTTCCATATTTATATATCCGTCATCTTTCATGGGAATAATTTTTTCATCATTCGTCTTATTTTTGTTCATTTGCCATCTTTATATCAAATGTTGAATTTGCTGAGATTTGTTCGAATGAAATTAGTTAAATGAATAACAAAGTATCAGGAATTACCAATGTTGTGATTTTTTTCTTTGATTTGTTTTTATTGTTTTTAGCTAATATAATACTTAAAAAAGGTTGGAACTATGTGGAATAAAATCATCGGTTCATTTCTCTTCACTTTGAGCATACGACTCTTTTTCCTTTCTTTCTCTACTTGTGTATTAATGAGATCTATAGAATCAAATCAAGAGTAGTGAAATTGATTAACAAAAGAAGATGAGTTATAGAGTGCAAAGCATAGCATTTATAGCACAAAGTATTAACAGTTAACTAACTATAACTACCATAACTACCAAGCTCTAACTACTAACTACTATAACTGTTTCCATTCCTTAACATGCCTCTATCTACTTGACTTCTGCTGAGTCAACAGACTTGCGCAACTACTTTGAGACACGATTTGAATTTTGTAAACAATGGGGCTGACAAGGGTTTGGTGAAGACATCTGCAACTTGTTCCTGTGCTGGAATATGCCCCACACTAAGCTTTCTAGCTGCAATCTTTTCTCGAAGAAAGAAGAGGTCTAACTCAACTTACTTAAACTTTGAGTGCAACACCAGATTTGCAGAAACAACAACGGCACCTGACTTATCACACCACATTGTGGTTTTTCTTGAGGTTGAAACATGTAGTTCTGACAAAAGAGACTCAAGCCAAACTACTTCTGTAACTGTATGAGCTAGTCCTCTATATTCAGCTTCTGCTATTGACCTAGAGACAATCTGTTGCTTCTTCGATCCCTAGGCTACAGGATTGCCCCAAGGAACACACAAAACCCTGTAATAGACATTCGATCATCTATATCTGTTCCCCAATTTGCATCTGAGTAGCCAACCAAATCCAAGTTGGCAGCTTTATTAAAGTGAAGACCATAGTCCATAGTACTTTGGAGATACCGAAGGATGTGTTTGATAGCCTTGAAATGCTGATCAAGAGGTTGATGCATGAACTGATAGACTTTATTCACAGCAAAAGTGATATCTGGTCTGGTGATGACCACATACTGCAGAACTCCCACAATGCTTCGATACTCAGACTCATTTTCAATCGCACAGCCATTATGCTGAGAAAAGTTGGAAGAAGTGACTATGGGTATAGGAAAGCTATTTGCCTAATATATTCGAGCTTTTCTGAGAAGATCAAGAACATATTTGTGCTGGCTCAAAAACAATCCATCAGCAGTGGAAGTTACTTTAATACCAAGAAAGTAACTAAGAAAGTAACTTAGAGGCCCTAAATTCTTCAAGGAAAACTGAGATCCAAGGTTGAAACAAAGCTATCGATGCTGGCTTAATGATTGCCAGTGACAATTATGTCATCTATATATATTAAAACATACAAGAACACCTCCTTAGTCTTCCTAATAAAGAGAGAACCATCTGACTTAGCCAAAATAAAGTGTGAAGAGAGCAAAAAATCACGTAGCTTGGAGAACCAGGCCCTAAGAGCCTGTTTAAAACCATACAGTGCTTTTTTCAACCTACATACCAACAATCGATCACCATGGTTCTGCTCAAAGCCAGGAGGTTGAACCATATAAATCTCCTCAGACAAGTCACCATTGAGGAATGCGTTATTAATATCCACCTACCTTAGCTACCAGCCAAACTTGACAGCTAATGTCAAAACAACTTGAATTGTTGTTGGCTTTACAACTGGACTGAGAGTGTCTTGAAATTCAATACCTGCCTCCTGAAGATAGCCCTTAACAATCAGGTGACCCTTGTAGTGAGCAATGGTGCCATTTGAACTTCGTTTGAGTTTGAACACCCACTTACAGCCCAAAACTCTTCAGTTTGCAGGTAAAGGAACCAAATCCCATGTGTTATTTTTCAGCAAAGTATCATACTCTTGCTGAGCTGCTAGTGTCCATTTTTTACTAGCAAAGGCTTCTTCAATTGTGACGGGTTCAGTCTCACTTAACTCAGCAAAGAAAACCTTAGGCTTAAAAATGCCACTTTTGGACCTGGTTTGCATAGGATGAAGGTTAACAGGTAAGCATGAGGAAGGATCCTGATTGGAATGCACTGAGGGAAAAACAACGGGAGGAGATGAATTTGAAGGATAAGTAGAATGACTACTGGAGGTTTCATGCCGTGGCGAGAAGCTGGCATTTGGCCTTAACCCGAAGGTAGGAGACTCTAAAGGAAGAGGACCAAAGGGTGAAATAGCATATCCTGACACAGTTATTTGAATTTGCTAGTTTGAAGTGACAGACAAATTTGAAGCATCAAACCAAGGCTGATCCACAGGGGACACCACAACTGGAATCTAAGACTGCTGATGTTGGAACCTAGGCTGAGTGCAAGAAAAGATAGAATCACCTTTGGAACCAACAGAACTGGCAAAAGGGAAGCAGCCTTCATCAAACACTACATGATAAAGATCCTACTGGTAGCATCGAGACATTTATATCCTTTGTGAACAAGGCTGTAGCCAAGAAACACACAAGGCCTAGAATGATATTGGAGTTTATAAGAATTAAAAGGTCTGAGATAAGGATAGCACCTACAACCAAATACTTTTAAATGCATATAGTTAGGCATAGTCTTATGCAACACCTCATAGGGTGATCTGCCAGTGAGAACTGATGTGGGAAGTCTATTGATAAGGTATACATCACTAATGAAAGCATGAGCCTAAAGATGCATAGGCATATTAGCCTGAGCCAACAAAGCCAGACCAGTATCAACTATATGCCTATGTTTACTCTCTACCAAGCCATTTTGTTCAGAAGTATGATGTAACACCCCTAACTCATATCCATCACTGAAACAGGGTTACGAAGTATTATAGGAGTTTATAGAACAAATACAATTAATTTATATCATTTATTAATCATATCCAAAACTAATCGTGCTGTCCCTTGATTGGACCCTCAAGGCCCAATTTAAGCATTAGAAGTAAGTCGGGACTAAATTGGGAACTTAAGAAATTTTTCGAAAAATTTCAAAACTTTTCTTATATGCAGGAGTTACACGCCCGTGTGGTCAGGCTATGTGACATGCCCATGTCGCAGGTCGTGTGGCATGCAAAGTAGGTCACACGTCTGTGTTCTTAACCCGTGTAACTTTCTAACTTGCAACTTAGTTAAATGCATGGGTCACACGGCCAAGTCACACTCCCGTGTGCTAAGTTGTGTGGTCAATTTATTTTCAAAACTTAGGTGCAGGTTTCACATATCCATGACACACACTCGTGTACTAGGCCATGTTTTTCACACGGTTGAGGCACACGCCCGTGTCTCCGCCTGTGTGCCTAATTCTGAGCATTCTGTTTCTCAAATTTAAGATACAGAGGACACACGGCCAAACCACATGCTCATGTGCCAGGCCGTGTGTCACACACAGTCTAGATACACGCCCGTATATCTACCCGTGTGGACAAAATAAAGTCATTTCCTAGCTTTATTTTCTCACCCAAATTTGTCATCAACCTACACCAAAACTTACAAATATATACCAACCAATTCAAGCATCATAACCTAGCCAATCTTACCATCTAACATGATATATCCACACATGTACATGTACTCATGTTTATAATCTTACCTTTTTGTAAAGATTTATATTTTACCCTAATTCAATCAAATCATACCATATGTTATTTATTAAACAAGATATACCTTACAATAATATACTACAATATATTATCATTAGCCATTCCAATGGCTATATTACAACCATTTACATACCAACATTGGCAAAGTTAGCCTATATATGCTACTATACCAAAATAAGTTTTCTAGTTATACCAAAATAAACATGTGGATAGTGTGATAATACTCAGATCGATCTCCAACCTTTGCGAGCTTCTGAGACTATAAAACAGGGAAAAGAGAATCTAGTAAGCATTTAATGCTTAGTAAGTTCGTATAACATGAATTAAACTTACCAATCATGTTTATTAATATTAGGCATAAAAATAACATGCTTCCCATAAACTTAGCAAATTGCCTAATCACATACACTCAATCAAGTAAGTTAGTCATGTAATTCATATGTATATCCAATATGCATAGATGAACTTATCATGCCACAACTTTCAGGTATTCCATATACATTCAATACATCTTTCTTTTGATCGCACAATTTCTCATGTCAGGTGTATTATCCATTGAATTACTGAAATATCGATGGATACTCCGGTAGTACACTTAAGGTGTACAATTCAGAAATTAGTCAATTCATTTTCAAGGGTACCCATTAGGGCACATGATCTGAGAGTACACTCTCGAGCCATTTATCAAAATGCTCTTATGAGCCATTTATCAAAATGCTCATTCAGACTAAATCTCAGGAGTGTTCATTAGAGCCACAACTCAGGAAGTTCACAAAGAACTTTTAATCAAAAGCTCACAAGGAGCTTATCAAGATTGCTCTCAAAGAGCCATGTACCAAAAGCACCGGATAGCCATATCTCAGGAAGTTCAAGCGAGCTATATCAGGACGCTCACGAAGAGCTGTGTTTGTGTTTGCAACATATGACGAAACACAACCAATCGAATCATATCAGGACGCTCATAAAGAGCTACGATAGTGTGCAATGCATACAAGTTTACTAGCAATCAGGTTGCTCATAGGAACTATTAACAAAATACTCGAGAGGCTATATTAGAGATTACTCGTCCAAGCTAAATCCCGTCCACAACATATGCATGACCATATTAAATATGGGAAATCACAGACATCCATCGAATTTCTATATTCAAATGGAACTTAACTCTTTTTCTAACATTTCTGGGCATATGGTCATTTCTTACTTTTATAACATTCATATGTTTCACATAAACTTATACTACATTCAATCCAAATGCAACATAAGTTCAAACATATACACATGCTTAATTAAGTTACACAAACTTACCTCGACACTCGTTCGTGTGTAAGTCTACTAATCCGAAACTTTTTCTTTTCCTCAGTCTAGCTTCAAATTTGAGTTATCTGGATCTATATAAATGAATTTAACATCAATTTAACATATTTCATATTCAATTGAGTTCAATATACATTCTAGGCAAAATTACCATTTTGCCACTAAACTTGTCATAAATTTCAATTTCATCCCTAGACTCAGAAAATGAAATACTTGCAATTTAATCCTTATTCCAAGTCTAGCTGGATTCTATATATCACAATAACAGCCCATGAATTTTACAAAAATTAGAATTTTTCCTTGAGTTTTACAACTTTTCAATTTAGCCCCTAAGTCATGTTTTCACCAAAATTATCTTTGTAAAAGTTGTTTATCTATTAACAACCTTTCATTTTTTTTCATAAATTCAAATTTTTAGTATATTCATCCATGGCACAACTTTTATACTTTGATATCTTTTCAAATTAATTCCCAAAATAGAAAGATTAAACTATCTCGATCTCAAAAATATAAAAATTACTAAAAACGAGACTTGAATACTTACCCAATTAAGCTTGAGTAGTCTTCTCTCTCTCTCCTAGGGTTTCCATGTAAAATTTTGGGGAAGATGATGAAAATAAGATGATAATATCTATTTAATTTAATTATCATCTTTTAATTTTATTACTTTCCAATTTAGCCATTAACCTTTTTCTAATTTTTCCGTGGATAAATCATAAAAAATATCTACTAACTTTCTTTAACGGTCTAATTACCAAATAAGGACCTCAAGTTTTAAATTCTATAGCTATTTAATACTTATAGCTACTAGAACTCAACTTTTTCATTTTATGCAATTTGGTCCTTTCCATAATTAATCACTTAATCGATAAAATTTTCTTATCAGTATTTTTATATAATATTTCTATCCTAATATGAACCAGGTAATAATATTAAAATGATTTTTCTTTCTGACTCAGATTTGTGGTCCCGAAACTACTGTTCTGATTTCACTGAAAATTGGTTATTACATATGAGGGCAAGAGAGTCGATGATGAATCCCCAACTAAGATAGGACCTTTTAAAAAAATAAAATTTTCCACCCCAATCAGTTTAAAGAACCTTTATTTTACAGTCAAACTGAACTTTAATAAATTTCTGTAGATGAAGAAAACTATCCAATGCATAAGACTTGTATTTGATAAGATACATCCAAGTGTACATAGAATAGGCATCAACAAAGGTGACATAATAAAAGTGACTTTCAGATGCCACAGGAGCAGGGCCTAGAGATCGGATACAATGAGTTCAAAAAGAGTTGTATAAATAGTAGTTAATAGAGAAAATAGAAGCTTTTGAAACTTTCCAAGTTGACATGCTGAACAAACTAAATTCAACCTACAATTCTTTGAAACAACATTACACTTTTGAAGAACTATCATAACAGTTTTATTACAAGGATGACCAAGGCGTTTGTGCCACAAATCAAAGATTGAACTACTAGAAATAGGAGATCCCAGATGAGTGGTGTGAGCAATAGCTGAAGGATTGGAAGCAGTGTTAAACCTCTGAATGCCTGACAAATTGAACTGGTACAGGCCATCATGAATGCGGCCCACCAACAAGATGGTCCCTATTTTGATATCCTTCACAAAGTAATAGAAATGGTGAAATTCAAAATAAACCTGATTACCATTAGTAAATTAGGCAACAAACATTAAGTTTTTGCAGATTCTTGGAACATGCAACACATTTTTCAAATGAAAAACTCTGTTAGAACTTGTAAAAGAAGATGAGCCAATGTAAGCCACTAGTACAGACACACCATTTCCCATGGAAAGCCTGTTGTTACCTGTATATTGTGTTGCCTCATGTAGATTATCCAAGTCATTTGTAACATGGTTGGACACTCCCGAGTCTGGATACCAGACTTTTGTGTTCAGAGAGCCTGTGAAAAATTGTTCTTTGGTGGAGGTAACATTAACTTGCAAGTCAGGATGTTGTACAATGGGCTTTGAGAACAACAATGAGAACCTCCACACTGTGAACTAGAAGAATCCTAAAACTGATGACAGTGTACTTGCATTGGCTGATTAGACACACCTTTAAAGGATTCATCAAACTAGTAGTAACACTTCTGAACTGTGTGGCCAATTCGACCATACAACTAGCATTTAGGTTTGTTATGAGCAAACCTCCTCTCTCGACCTCTGCCTCAAAATGTCTTAGAGCCACTGCCTTCGTAAGGTGGTCTAAAGCCTCTGTCAAACTACCTAGCATTTCTATCAACAGTACCACTTTGCAGAGCAACATTAGCCTGCAAGGGCATACTTGAAACAAAGTCTTGTTATCGAGCTTCACAATCAATTAGCATTTCAGTAAGAAGATCAAAAGTAACACTCATTGCTAAAGCCACAATACGAATTGACTCATATTCCACTGGCAAACCAGCAAGAATGATGTTAATCTGTTCCTGCTCAGAAATAGCATTGCCTGCAGCCATCAAGGTATCACATAAACCTTTGATCTTGGTCAAGTACTCTTTAACAGTTAATTGCCCTTTCTTTTGGGAATACAAAGAATGCCTTAGAGTGGAAACTGTCATAGTGGATTTGGTAGCAAATCGCTGAACAACTATTTTCCATACATTAAAGCTAGATCGAGCACCAATAAGATGCACTAAGATATCATCATAGATAGTGGACAATAACCATGAGGCTAATAGCTTATCTTGTTGATTATGAAATAAGAAGTCAGGGTTAGCAACGAGGTTGCCATTTCTGTTAATAATAGACTGTGAAGGAACATTAATAGTTCCAAGAACAAAATCATGCAACCTATTGATACGGCCACACCCCGAGTCACACCTAGCTCAAGCAATGAGCCTTTGGAGCTGCCTCGAGGGCCTATCACCCGAGCACGAGTCAAGCAATTCAAAGAGGCTATTTCAGCCTTAGTAGATCAAGTGTGGGGCGAGACCTTGGCTGGACACATCGAGGAGGCTTGGGCCAGCCTTACGAGTTCACCTTGCAATCTTTTGCAAGCTAGACTAAACTCAAACTTAGCTCAATAAGCTCAAACCTAGCTCAGTTAATTTATACATTTTATTAGTTGCTGAAATAAATTAAATATGTTTAGTTAAATTAGTTAAATCAGCTCAAATAATTAATTTACGTTTTAATGTGTCTAAATTCTAGACATTTTTAATACAACTTAAATGTGTCTTAGTTACTGCATATTTTTAATGTGTCTTGGATGCTGCTGAAATTATTTTGTGTTTTAGTTATTACTTGTTATTAATATGTCCTAGTTAAGTACTTAAATTGATTGTGTTAATGTGTCTTAGTTTAGGACAAATTGATTATATGTTGAATTAATTTTGTCCTAGCTGAATTAAATTTGTTCCAGCTGCCGAATTTAATTGTCCAAAAATTAACTTAGCTGAATTTATTTGTTGCAGCACTTACATGGACGAATTTTAATGCAAGCTAAATGTATGGATGATGTTTAATGCAAGGCAATTAATTCAGCTGAATCAGCTAACTTAATAGCAAAAGAAAGCATTAAAGAAAGCATGCATGGGACGACATTAAAGGAGCTGTTGATTTCTCATTTTCATGCATGGGACGGCATTAAAGGAGCTGCTAATTCCTCTTTTCCATGTGCCTATTCATAGAGCTCAATAGACAATGAATTGATTTAAAAACCCAACTACTATTTTCTCTTCTCCGTGTGACTTTTCGTGAAACACCAAGAGCCAAAAGAGTTGTTGATTATTCTTCCCAAGCTGGATTTTAATTCTCCAAGGCTATTCAGCTAATCAAAGCAGTAAATTAAGTCCATACATTCTCTTGGTCGAACCTATCAATGACTATTTAGCTCGTTCTTCACTTCAATTAATTATGCTGGTCTAGGGAGCATTAAAGGACGTTTTTAAGAAAGAGTTAAGAAGTTTTAGCTCATTAATCAACTTAATTAAACTCTACCTGAATGAAGACTTTAAGGGCTGTCCATTAGTGTCTCCCATGCTAGGAAACTTCAAGGAAGCTTCCAAGGACGTTCTAATAAGCTTCAAGGAAATTTTAGCTTCCTTAAGCTTTTATTTGCTGTCCAATTAGCACCTCTAATTGCCTATTCGGCTAACTCATGTAAAGGCTATAAATATTTAGCTTTTTTTATGTATTTCAGACTTTTGCTACTTGAATGAATTTTTATAATTTTGTGAGTTTGATTCAACTCTCAAATTTCGTCCAAGACTCAAATTGGCTTATCTAGCTTGCTAGCGGCGTCATTCTTGTTTCTTTGAACTTATCACTCTTAAACCGAGTGTGGTGTTCATCTAACATACCTCTGGTTCCTATCTCAATATAGATAGCGGGTCAAGGTTATTTTAACCACTTTCATCACCTTAAGTGTCGTATAAGTCTCGGGTCAATACTTTTCATAGTATTGGTTCATTCTTGACCTTAAGTTTGTTACCCGTTTATTCATTACCCTTCTATTTTATTTGTTCGTATTCCCTAGCCGAATTAATACCCTCATTACTAAGCCATTGAACCTTTTGTTTTACACATAAACTTAGCCAAATAACCATCAACTCCAACAAAAGTGATACTTCTCCATTTTAACAATCGGGCACAATTACGACTCGAACACTTTCGCAACTCGAGATCGTATCTTTTGGTATCAGAGCTAGCTAAAATCCAGGAGTACGATCGTTCGTGAAGTGCCGAAGTAAGTATTCAAAAAAAATTTCGTGTATAAAAAAACAAAACAAAAGTATATAGTGAGTTATTGAATGCAAAGTTGAAAAAAAATCGAAGTTATTTAAAAAAAAAGAAGGCTAGTTGTTGAAAATTTTCATTTCTTTCTTTCTGGACTACAAATTCTTTCATCGAACCCATTTTTGCCACATTCCAAAACCATATACTTTTCTTTCAGCCCAACTAACACCCAAAACGTCATCTACCCTTGTAACACTTTTGGAAGCCGACCCCTAGGCTAGTAGTTAAGCCTAAAAGATTCTTCTATGAAATTTTAAGAGGCAAATCGAGTGGTAAAAGGTACGAGTGTTGTGAGAGTAATAGAGAGAGAAAAAAGACAAGTAAAGAGTGTAAACACAAGTGGAGTGCCATCTACTTTTCTTTTAAGTGAATTGTGAGGTTTTGTAGTTGGGTTAAAGAATTATGTCTGAAGTCCTAAACGCAATATGGCGGAAGAAGGCGGATGTCAACCGATAAGAAATGTCACACCCGGAGAAAGTGGAGTGCCTAACTTAGGCCAACAAGCTCTCTTGTAGGAATTTCAACAAATACTCTGAAATGAGCTAAAATCGTTCAATGAATGTTTGGAGCGAATCGATGAGAGGGATCAACGAGAGAGAACACCTCAAGGCCCAAGACAGAAGCGAGGGCAGGCAAGACTCAACGACGATGATCTCAACGATCCAAGTAACTTAAAAAGTGACCAAGCCTCAAATCAAAATGAAAGGCGACGAGGCCTTCAGAATCGAGGCCCTCGAGAGCGAGATCGTGTTGATGATGACTTGAAAAACATCAAACTGTCAATTCTACCCTTCCAAGGCAAGTCTGATCTAGAGGTGTACCTTGGGTGGGAAAAAAAAATTGAGTTGGTTTTTAAATGCCACAACTATTTCAAAACCAAGAAAGTGAAGTTGGTAGCAATTGAATTTTCCGACTATGCTATGATATGGTGGGATCACCTCACCACAAGTCGGTGAAGGAACGGAGAATAGCCAATGTCTACTTGGGCCGAGATGAAGGCTGTTATGCGAAGGTAATTCATTCCGTCGTACTACCATCGAGAGCTTTACCAAAAGCTCCAAAACCTTACCCAAGGCACTAGGAGCATTGAAGATTATTTCAAAGAGATGGAGATCGCCATGATTCGCGCGGATGTCTAAGAAGATCACGAAGCAACCATGGCACGATTCTTAGTTGGCCTCAACCGAGAAATTGCCAACATTGTGGAGCTTCAACACTACGTCGAATTAGTTGACATAGTGCACATAGCCATCAAGGTCGAGAAGCAAATAAAGAGAAAAAGTGTCGTTTGAGGTTTCTCCAATTCCAACGTCTCAAAATAGAACCAAGTCAATAACAAGGAGGACGTACCAAGTCTTGCAAAGGAACAAGTGGTACCAGTGCAATCTAACAAGCCTGTTGGTGAATCAAGCAAAGGCAAGGCAGCCGAACCCATCTCTAATCGAACAAGGGACGTAAAGTGCTTTAAGTGTCTCGAAAAGGGGCATATCGCTAGCCAATGCCCAAATCGAAGTGCTATGGTGGTTTGAGCCAACGGTGAAATTGAATCGGAGGAAGAGAACGAAGAAGAGCCGAAGGAACCTACCGATGAGGAAGAAGAATTGGAATATGCGGTGGAAGGTGAAATACTTGTTATCAAAAAAAGTTTGAGTTTACAAAGTACCGGAAGTGAGCCACAAAGGGAAAACTTATTTCACATGCGTTGCCATGTCCAATGCAAGGTGTGTAGCTTGATCATCGATGGAGGAAGTTGCACAAACGTGGCCAGCACGTTAATGGTGGAGAAATTAGGCCTTCCAACAACTAAGCACCCGTAACTATACAAACTACAATGGCTCAACAAAAGCGGCAAGTTGAAGGTGACCAAGCAAGTCCTGGTCATATTTTCAATTGGAAAATACAATGATGAAGTTCTATGCGACGTGGTTCCTATACATGCCGGACACTTGCTTTTGGGAAGACCGTGGCAGTTTGATCGGAGGGTCAAACACGATGGATTCGTAAATCGCTATACCTTCGAGCACCATAGTAAAAGTGTAACTTTGGTACCATTAACCCGAAGCAAGTGTATGAGGACCAGCAAAAATTGAAAAATTCTATGGAAAAATCGAGAGAAAAGACAAAAGTTAGTGACAAGAAAATGAATGGAGAGAAAGAAAAAGAAAACAAAAATGAGATGAGTGAAAAAGAGGGGAGTGTTTTTACTAATCGACGTATGAATTGTCTTTGTGTTTTTCTTTCTATTCAGGTTCCTAAAGGTTTAAGTGGCAAGAATCAACTTTGATACCTCCCGAAGGAGAGAAGGTTCATATTGATTAACAAAGGTAAGATCATGGATGATCTTAGTCCACATGTGTCTAAAGTTGTGTGTAATTTTCAGGTTATTGGACGCAATTTTGTCCGAATTGTCAACCAAGGGGTTGGTAACGGTGAAAGACTTGTTGCGAGCAAGTGGCCCGATTTGCGGACAAATCGCTTCAAAGAGGGAGGGGATGATACGGGCACACCCCGAGTCACACCTAGCTCGAGCAAGGAGCCTATGGAGCTGCCTCAAGGGCCTATCACTCGAGCACAAGTCAAGCACTTCAAAAAGGCTATTTCAGCCTTAGTAGATCAAGTGTGGGGCGAGGACTTGGCTGGACACATCGAGGAGGCTTGGGCCAGCCCTACGAGTTCTCCTTGCAATCTTTTACGAACTGAACTAAACTCAAATTTAGCTCAATAAGCTCAAACCTAGCTCGGTTTAATTTATGCATTTTATTAGTTGTTGGAATAAATTAAATATGTTTAGTTAAATTAGTTAAATCAGCTCAAATAATTAATTTGCATTTTAATGTGTCTAAATTCTGGACATTTTTAATACAGCTTAAATGTGTCTTAGTTAATGCATATTTTTAATGTGTCTTAGATGTTGCTAAAATTATTTTGTGTTTTAGTTATTACTTGTTATTAATATGTCCTAGTTAAGTACTTATTAATTGATTGTGTTAATGTGGCTTAGTTTAGGACAAATTGATTATATGTTGAATTAATTTTGTCCTAGCTGAATTAAATTTGTTCCAGCTGCCGAATTTAATTTGTCTTAAAATTAACTTCGCTGAATTTATTTGTTGCAGCACATACATGGACGAATTTTAATGCAAGCTAAGTGCATGGATGATGTTTAATGCAAGGCAATTAATTCAGCTGAATCAGCTAACTTAATAGCAAAGGAAAGCATTAAAGAAAGCATGCATGGGACGGCATTAAAGGAGCTGTTGATTTCTTCTTTTCATGCATGGGACGGCATTTAAGGAGTTGTTGATTCTTCTTTTCTATGTGCCTATTCGTGGAGCTCAATGGACAATGAATTGATTTAAAAACCTAGCTGCTGTTTTCTCTTCTCCATGTGACTTTTCGTAAAACACCAAGAGCCAAAAGAGTTTTCAATTATTCTTCCCAAGCTGGATTTTAATTCTCCAAGGCTGTTCAGCTAATCAAAGCAGCAAATTAAGTCCATACATTCTCTTGGCCGAACCTATCAAGGACTATTTAGCTCATTCTTCACTTCAATTAATTATGCTGGTCTAGGAAACATTAAAGGACATTTTTAAGAAAGAGTTAAGAAGTTTCAGCTCATTAATCAACTTAATTAAACTCCAGCTGAATGAAGACTTTAAGGGTTGTCCATTGGTGTCTCCCATGCTAGGAAACTTCAAGGAAGCTTCCAAGGACGTTCTAAGAAGCTTCAAAGAAATTTCAGCTTCCTTAAGCTTTTATTTGCTGTCCATGCAGCACCCCTAATTGCCTATTCAACTAACTCATGTAAAGGTTATAAATATTTAGCTTTTTTGATGTATTTCAGACTTTCTATACTTGAATGAATTTTTATAATTTTTTGAGTTTAATTCAACTCTCAAATTTCATCCAAGACTGGCATCATTCTTGTTTCTTTGAACTTATCACTCTTAAACCGAGTGTGGTATTCATCTTACATACCTCTGGCTCCTATCTCAATATAGATAGCAGGTCAAGGTTATTTTAACCACTTCTATCACTTTAAGTGTCAGATAAGTCTCGGGTTAATACTTTTCATAGTATTGGTTCATTCTTGACCTTAAGTTTGTTACCCGTTTATTCATTACCCTTTTATTTTATTTGTTCGTATTCCCTAGCCGAATTAACACTCTCATTCCTAAGCCATTGAGCCTTTTGTTTTACGCATAAACTTAGCCAAATAACCATCAACTCCAACAAAAGTGATACTTCTCCATTTTAATGATCGGGCACAATTATGACTCGAACACTTCCGCAACTCGAGATCGTATCACCCATAACCCTCAAGAATTAACAGAACATGTTATTTCCATAAAAGAAAGTTATGCTCACTTAGTTTCATCGTATCATGTTTGAGAAATTATTGAATCTTTTTCAAAGAATCACAACCAGGATCAGGAGAGGAGCCAGCTACAGGTGTAGTCGTGTTGATCGAGTGGTGATTGTCTTCATCATTGCCAAAAACCGCTTTTGTCGCCATGGTAGAAACACAAAGAAGAAACATAGAGAAGACTAAAAAAACCTTTTAAGGCTCAGATACCATAATGAGATCTATAGAATCGAATCAAGAGAAGTGAAATTGATTAACAAAAAAAGATGAGTTACAGAGTGCAAAGCATAGCATTTATAACACAAAGTATTAATAGTTAACTAACTATGACTACCATAACTACCAAGCTCTAACTACTTACTACTAAAATTGTTTCTATTCCTTAACATTTATGCAACAATAGTATTAGAATGTAGATCGACTCAGTTAACCCCCCAAAAAAAATTAGTTTTGATTTGTCTCATTTTTGTCACCTATAATTTTTGCTTTTAAATTGGTTTATTGAAGTATTCACATTCTACTTTGAAGCTTATTGTTAATATCATAAAAGTATAGTTGAAAAAAACGTGGATTGTTTGCTTCAGCATCAATGATGGAATATCATGATATATTTGCTCTTATGCTCGAAAGGTATAAATACTCTATTCCATGAAAATGCATATTCCTTATCTCAATGAACTCCAAACAATGAGAATAAGAATATGCTTTTGTAGGCCTTTATTGACTTTTGAAATGGTAAAGCTTCATCCTATGGAAAATTAAAAAGATTATATAGCTAATCTGGAATGAATTGTAGCTAATTCTTCTTTCCATTACCAATATAAGAACTCGTGTCTCGTATTGAAATCGTTTAGCACTACAAAACGTGCAAGGAATTTTTGTAGAAGAGAGAAATTGTGAAAATAATAATAATAAGAAGTTATTTTCTATTTTAATTCTCATAGGCAAAAAATTTAGATGTTGACTAAAATTTTCCGAGTTTCTATGTCTCTTATGAAGTAGATAAAGTTGCACGTAATGGGACAATTCTTCTTATATTTCTTTATGCAATTTGATTTTGTTGTATTTTAGTCGCTTTAACATAATTGTAAGTTCCATAAATTGTACAAATAATTCTTGTATTTTTCCAAATTATATTTCTAGTTCAAAATTTTAGATCCTTAACAATTTATTTGTGTACTAAATTAAGGTAAATGTATTTGAGGACATGATCAAATTAGTTTCTCTATTATTAAATAGATTAATTTAATTTTTATAATATGAAAAAGAATCAAATATGACTAAATTGAAAGAGAGTTAACATTTACTGTTTAAATAATATCATTTGTTGTTTAATAAAGTTAACATTTTACTGTATAAAAAATGTCTTAAAATTTATTTTTAATTGCAGTTTAATTTCAAACAAAATATAAAAACTTTATTAATATTAAATATGTTAAATAACAATTGATATTTTTAAACAATAAATGTTAACTCTATTCCAATTTAAACTTATTTAATTCTTTTTAATAGTATAAAGACTAAATTAATCCATTTAATAATAGAAAGACTAATTTGATCTTGTCTTTATAATACAAAGACCTCCTATGTACTTTAGCTACTAAGGGCTAGTTTAGTATTACTTTTAAAAAGTGCTTTTGAGAAATAAAATATCCATTTTAGATATGATATTATCAAGTAAAAAATATGTATTTAAATAATGTTCAAATTAGTTAATATTATTATATTTTAGTAAGAATATAAAAATAATTATTTATAAAATTTAATTAGAATATATAAACTATATTTTAAATAATTAAATATAACCCTTAAATACTTGCTGTATTATTTTAATTTTTTTATTTTTAATTAATGATTTTAACACATTTGTTATTAAGTACAAAAAAAAGTAATTAAACGCCAAAAGTATTTTTGGTAAAGGAAAAGTTTCTCATTTTCAAAAGTGCTTGAAAAGCTAAAAATTTCAGCAAAAAAATTTTTTTTTTAACAATACAAAACGAGACCTAAATTAATGTGGTATTGGATTGAATTTGTAGTCAGATTCCTTTTGTAAGTAATCAATTCATCAGTCATCCATTTGTTATTGAAATTGAAATAATGAATGTTATGCGTCAATTGCAAAATTAAATTTTATATAAAGAAGTATGAAATTTCTTAACAAGATTTAGACTCTCTAACCTCAATAGCTAATTTTCTATTTTTGAAATATGAGTCTCTAAACATTCAGATTATAGTAATGGAATTTTTCAAAAAAATTGAAATGATGAATAAATTAGAAAATTTTATACAGATCTAGAGATCCAAATCATGGATCTGTAATGGTTCTCTCCATCAGCTACCCATGGAAGAAAAACATGGGGAAACGGGGTAAGTGTTGGCGGCCCATTAGGAAAACTTCCCCTCTTTCTCTTCGTTGCAACTAAAAGTTGGAGCAAAGAGAATTGGATTAAGAGATTTTAAAATTTGGGTTGTATTAATAAAAAGAATTATATTAGTATTTCGTCAATAATTTAATAGAGGAATGAATAAAAAATTATTTGATAATAGCATTAATGATTAAATTAGATTTCTTTGAACTTATATGATCAAAATAGAATTACATTAATAATTAAGTCAAACACATTTATGATCACTCCCATGATGCGAGTAAAAAATTATTCAAAATATATATATATATAAAAATTGATAATAATAAAAAATCAAACTTTAGTTAAAATGATAAAAGTTTAAAATTTATGATTGTATTTCTTTTAGATTATATATAAAAATTTAAAAAGACATAAATACTTTTATAATATCATTTTTTATTTTATAGAAATAAAAAATTTTTTATAATTTTATAACTGAATTAGAGTGTGATTGATGAATGTGATTGTAAGTAACTCAATGAAATATTTAATAATAATATAAATAATAAAATAATTATAAATACAGTAATGTTTAATAATGGTGCAATTTTTTAATGATAATAATTGGTGTAATTAGGTTCAGAATAATTCATTACCAAGTCCAAATTTAAAAAAGAAAATAATAATAATAATAATAAAGGGCTAAATGATTTATTTTAGCATAATTCCACGTTATATTAGCCATCCCATGTCGGCTCCCTCTCATCACGTACCTTCGTACCGTATTTTACGACTACGTGTCACCTCACCATTTGCTTATCCACTGCTCGAAACTATCTACGAAGTAGCCTTTCTCATCTGCACGTGCCATGTACAGCCAAAGTTATTACACGTGTCCAAGTCGACATCTCCCAAGTCCCTTTCTCTACCCTTTTATATATAGCGGACGCCTAAAGGCAAACTCAGAAACTCAAAAATTTAAACGCTAAAGTCAAAATCGAACTTTTTGTTTCCATCTCCTTTGTTTTTTGTTTTTTAGAAATATCTGGTAAATGATCCAAAAATCGAGTGGGTCGAGTCGCCGGATTCTGACATACCCGGCAATACATCCTTGCGATTCCATTTCTCCTTCAACTCTTCTAAACTCGCTGATCGATCTTGGTGGAGACATTTGCAGTTACAAATCCAAGGTTTTCTCCGTCAACAAGAGAAATGCGCGGGAAATGTTCCGTCAAATCGCGAACCTTCTTTTTTTCCTTCAGGAGATCCGAGATACGACGTTGGATCTACCTCACCCGGTCATCCTCAGCTTGTCCGAGCTCCATCTGACTCTCCAGAAAATTCGATGTCTTCTGGAAGACTGCACGCGCGACGGGACTCGAGCGTGGATGCTAGTGAATTCGGATCAGGCTGCGAACCAATTCCGGATCGTGATCCGGGGCCTGGCGACGGGTCTGGATGTTTTCCCTCTTTCAACCTTTGACATGTCAAATGAAGCCAAGGATTTGGTTGAGTTAATCATAAGGCAAGCTAGGAAAGCTTCTTTCGAGCCCGACCCGGATGATAAAAAGGCCGTGAAAGATCTCATGCGGATCCTGAACCATTTCGAGGAAGGAATCGCACCTGATTCGATTGAGATCAGACGGATCTTGGACCATCTCGGGATTCATAAATGGAGCAGTTGTAACAAGGAAGTGAAGTTCTTGGATTCAGAAATCGGAACCGAGTTTTCCAATGGAGAAAACAAAACAAATTTAGAGCTTCTGTGTAGCTTAATGGGATTCATGAGCTATTGCAGATGCGTAATATTTGACACCGTTGACTTCGAAAGTCAGCATCTCAATGGCCAGTGTAGCAACATCAGCAAAGATCTTAAAGGAATCAACGTTGATGATCTCAAGTGTCCGATCTCGTTAGAAATGATGTCGGATCCAGTAACTTTATCATCGGGCCACACCTACGACCGTTGTTCGATTTTAAAATGGTTCAGGTCGGGGAATGCCACTTGTCCCAAGACGGGCGAGAAGCTTACCAGTACGGAACTGGTTCCCAATCTTGTCTTGAAAGGGATGATCGAACAATATTGTGCTGAAAACGGCATCCCAGTCGTCGTTTCCAGGGGAAAGAATCGTGATATTTCGAGGAGAGCAATGGCGGGGAGTTCAGCCGGTGAAGGTGCAATGAAGATGTTGGCTGGTTTTCTCATTAACAAACTTGTTAATGGAAGTGGTGAAGAGATGAAGAAGGCGGCCTTTGAGATTCGGGTTCTTACTAAAACAAGCATTTTTAACAGGTCTTGTTTGGTTGAATCCGGCACGATCCCACATTTATTGAAGCTGTTGTTATATGAAGATTCCAACACCCAAGAAAATTCCATTGCTGCTCTCTTGAATCTTTCCAAGCATTCAAAAGGCAAATGTGTTATAGTGGAGAATGAAGGGTTGGATTTGATCGTCCATGTTTTAAGAAAGGGACTTAAAATTGAAGCTCAACAACATGCGGCTGCTACGTTGTTTTATCTTGCTTCAGTTGAGGAGAACAGGGTTCTGATCGGTGAAAATCCTGAGGCTATTCCAGGATTAGTAGAGTTGGTTAAGAATGAAAACCATCACTGCAAGAGGAATGCATTGGTTGCTATTTTTGGGCTTCTAGTGCATCCCGAGAACCACTGGAGGGTTCTTGCATCTGGGGTTGTTCCTTTGTTGCTCAATCTTTTGAGAGATTCAGAAAGAGAAGATCTCGTAACTGATTCTCTAGCCATTTTAGCTACTCTAGCAGAGAAAATTGATGGCACAGTCGCAATTTTACGCCGTGGTGCCTTGCAATTGTTAGTAGGGATCTTAAATACCTCCACTTCAAGAACAGGGAAGGAGTACTGCGTTTCCATGCTGTTGGCTCTGTGTGTCAATGGCGGACTAGATGTGGTTGCTCGTTTGGTGAAGATTCCTTCTCTTATGGGATCCTTGTATTCCCAACTTAGTGAAGGTACATCTCAAGCTAGCAAAAAGGCCAGTGCAATCATCAAGATTCTGCACCAGTTTTATGAAAACAACAGCTCCTCAGCTTCAGTGACTCCAGTTCTTCCCCGAGAACAATTCGTTCACGTATGGTAATCCGTAATCCAATTTATTCCTGAAATATTTCCATGTAAATATAGATAAGTGTGTACATTGCTTGTTTCCTTTATTAGCTCGGTTTTTTGAAGAGCTAATCCACTCAGCTTCTGCCTTTTTTTTATGAATCTGAGTGAAAAACAACAGTATTTTAGCATTTCAATTTTTTTTAGGGTTTGTTCATAATAAGGTCGCAAGACTGTAATACAATGATGTAAAACAATTCTATTCGTTGTATTTTAGTATCATGTATAAACTTCTTCAACCGTGTTGTACGTGTCCTTTTTCCATGTTAGTAATAAGATTATGCAACTACAGTTTATCAAACATGACGACTTTTGTCTCTTGTATCTCCTCTTTAGAGCTTTAGTATATGATTCTTCCATGTGATGCAACTGGCTTTGCTTGTATTGAGATATTAAGTGCTTTTTGTAGTCTTAACACCACCTGCTCCATGGATGGCCTTTCCTGCTTTATCCCTATGCATGACAAAGCTAGCTTGAGCACAAGGTCGAAAGCTTCAAACGAGTATTCCCCGTTAAGTTTCGGGTCTGCAAACTTGGTTGTGGCCCCTTCCCTAGTGAGTACTTTTGCCTGAGAAGTAATAGAAAAATGCATTTGGGATCTCAGTAATGGGAAGGATCGACATCTATTATATAAACTTAATAGAGATTGTTGTTACCATTTTACTTAGAGGCAATGGTCTGTGAAGATTCATATTAAGCACCCTTTGCCCTGACAAAAGTTGAAGAAGTACTATACCAAAACTGTAAACATCCCCGGAGACATTCACACGGTGGTTTCTACGGTACTCGGGATCAACATAACCAAATGTTCCTCTCACTTCTGAGCTCACATGGGATTGGCCTATGTCCATAACTTTAGACAAACCGAAATCTGCTAGTTTTGCTTGAAATTTATCATTGATTAAGATATTTGTTGGCTGACAAAACATGAAAACACCATCATATACCGTGATCAGAGAAGACTAATGACAGAAAGAGAAGGGAATAGCAGATTCCTTTCGTCTCGAGTGTACCTTGATATCACGATGAACAATGCTGCCTTCTGGGTAAGTGTGGAGAAACCAGAGTCCCCTTGCACTGTCAATTGCAATCTTTAGTCTTTGAATCCATGAAAGACCTTTATCCTTCCCTGTTCAATATCTTTGTGTTAGTGGTTTTCTATGTAACAAAAGCAGTAAATCACATTGATTCCACATACCATAAAGCCACTCTGATAGGTTCCCATGATGGCACAGTTCATAGACTAGGAAGCATTCATCTTCATTCTCGCAATAGCCAACCAAAGCTACAAGATTCGGATGCTTGATATGAGATAGGCTTCTGACTTCCCTCACGAAGGTTTCTATCTGTCCATCATTGATGATGTGCTTAATCGCAACGTACTGACCATTTGAGAGAAGGCCCTTGTATACTTTTCCTGGTCATAACAGAGTGAAATCAGGATCCAAGATCGGCATCTGAAGGAACTAAAAGTAAAAGGCTCTTGTGCTTATTTTCTATGTCAAACATTAGGATTCTAAGAATTTTGTCCCAGGACTTCGTACGCATCCATAAAGTGGTGTTCTCAGGTGCAATACACAAATACAACAATGGCTTCTCAATGTTAATCAGCATAAACCCTGTTTTACACTTTTACTTACAGTGTCAATGCATCTGTGGTTGTTCTTTGAAAACACTGTTTACCGTTCAAAAAACAATCCTTTTTCATGCTTTTCGAACTCAATTTAGATTCCTAAATACTGAATTGTAGTTAGGGTCTAACCAGCTATGCCTTGGCCAATGAAGTTTGATGCATTGAAATAGTTTGTTGCCGAATAAAGTTCTTTGATTGAAATCTTCTGAGAGCCGGAATTCTCGGAGAAATCCGATTCTGTAGAATAAGAAGACGACGATGAGCAATGTGATTAGTAATCTGTTCTTAGGCAGATTGAATAATTTTGCAGAAAAGCTACCTTCTCCCAGGCATTGTTCTGTCCTTTTTCTGTAGCAGATCCATGTAGCAATGATTACTATTATCAAAGCTCCTGCTAATCCACCAATTAAAATCCAAAAACCTATTATGACCAACAAAATTATACACATCCGATTAATAATTACGTTAAAACATCGACACTTGAAACTTAGACTGCTGATGGTTGTTGTTGAGATTACCTCTTTTATGGATATTATCGTTAGCTGTGCCTTCATGTTCATCTGCAAGTCACAAGGAAGAAGGAGATTCATAAAATAAAAAGTGAACTGAATCATGAAGTGAGCACATATGCATAGTTATATTGATCTTATTGCAATTGACATTGAAAAATGTGATTACCCAAGGAAAAAGCACTTTCTCTGAGGCATTGAAAGACTGCATAGACCCAGTTCTCATCCTCAACCCTATTGCTTATCATGGATACCAATGCTGCAAATCTACATGCATCATCATCATCATCACTAGCAGGTTGCTGTTTATGGTCTGATGATCCATTAATCTCTTCCCATCTTCTCAAACATGAATTGCACAAATGTTCCACTCTGCGACCGGTGCCTAACACCTTACAATCTTCTTGAAAGTTTCGGAATCTATCTCCTAGCTTATCGATAACATCGGTGACAGTGTAGTCCGAACAGCTGCTGGCTCCACTTGTTAGCTTCTGAATACCACAGCCGTATACATCTTTCTTGAAGCTCACCATTGCCGTTAAGCAGTTGCTTTGTTGCGTGGAATTCAAGTAAATGGCTTTTGTAAGGCTTGCTCGCCGCCCAAGTGCAAGAAGGTATTGTTCAAAGGCTCCTCCACAGCAACTGCTATTGATGAACCCACCCCAGTTGCCTAAGTCGCAATTTGGCTCCTTGGTGGAGGAAGGGTTTTTAATATCAAGAATGCAATTACCTACAGAATCCAGAGAAAAAGCAAAATCAAGTGTGGCAAACAAAACAAAGACATTCATGAAGGAAAATGCTAAATCCATGCCCATTTGAACTGAGAATAAATGCTGAGGTGATCTGCCCACAGTTATTAAAGAAAAGACCAAATCTTTTTTCACTTGGAATAAATGCTGAGGTGAAACTGGAATATGGGTATCATAGGGAAACCAAAGAGATGATATTGGAATCATAAATGCGAATAAAATTTATATAATAATAGTGAAACGTAGTTGAATGGTTTATACGAGAGTATTGGAATGACTAGAGCAATGGATGTACACAAGGTGCCAAATGTCTTGGAAGAAATGGAATTTGATTAACAGACATTTCCAGTATCATTTTTATTTTATTTTATAATATGCTGATTTTCGAAGAAGGGTTAACACATTGTCCAAATAAAGTTTAATTCAACGCCATAATTTATGATTAAAGAAATGGTGGTGGTAGCCGGCTTGGATTACAATGGAAATGGATGAACACACTTTTTTCATTGTCATTTTATAGTTTGTCTTCCAAGTTATTGACTCAATTACTTTGATAGCAGATGTCCATACTGGTATATTTTATTATCTTTAAAAATAGTAAAATGAACCGGTTCGGGTTCTGCTTGGTTAAGATAAGAGAGTTGAAAAATATATTGAAGGAGAATGAGAAGCGAATGTTGTTTCTCTTCAATGAGTTGACCAAAACCTTGATTACAAAGGATTGAGTCAGAGGGTGTTCTGTTAAGTGATACCAAAATGCCAAATCTGGAAACCACACAAGTTCATTCATAAGAACGTCAGTTTATGCAGCTATTAATCACTGTTGAATTGAGACTGCTTGACTCAATAGAGATCGAAAAAATGAAAACCTATTTCATTCAAATTCTAATTCAGATTGATTAATTACATCACTTACAGTTTTTAATTTCAGAAATTGCTATTGGGTCCTTGTTTTAGCTCATCGAGACTGTATATTCTCATTTCCCAAGTTGCTGATTGCTTTAACAAAAAGTACATTCTTTAATAAATCAATCATTAGATTTAACATACAAGTATATCTCAATTCTGATCATGGTAAGAGTAGAGATGGGAAAATGGATGTTCAAGAAAAAAGCCACCTTAAGTAGTGGAACATGAATCATAAGTGGTAGCCAAAATGGAAGAGAGTAATGTCAATACTGCTCCTAATTGAGAGCGGTCAAAAAACAGTTCGAAATCAGAAGAAAAAAGAAAAAGGGTTAATATTGACTAATATTGTGCTTAGAAGTAATACAAACTCAACAAGCCTATTCCCTAGTTCAATCTACATTTAGTTCTTCAAATAACAGAGGGCCTAAAAGTAAAGATATCGATGACTCACCCCGACCGTGACTAATAACCATGCAATCAAAATCTCAGTCCTGCACCAACACAGGGACCCACGGCGTCACAAGAATGTTAGATCAGGATCTCGACCGCAAAGCCAGGCCAGTTTCTACTTTTTTAATCTCAAATATCAGCATCCTCCACATCTTAAGCACAAACATCTCCGCTTCTTCATCTAATATAGACTGCAGCAGCTCCAGCATTTGGGAAGCCTTAACATGTTCCTGAGTACCCGACACGATGTAATCAACCAGCGTTTTCTCTTCTTCTCCCAAAAACTCCGTAATTTTCTTTGAGATCCAGGGTCTCATTCTCTCATGCAATGCATGCTGTACAAATGCACCAAAACAAAAGAGTACCATCTTAGAATTACAGTCTAGGAAATATAGATACAGACTAATTACAGTTTTCTACATTGAAAAGACCAAGACAATTCTGAATCACAGACTTCTGAAAATCCTTTAAGACAAAACATTCTATTTCTCATTATTTTGATCAAGATGATAACTTAATTAAAAAACTATAGTTTCGGAACACCATATAATTTGCATGTACAATGAACTGACTATAGGTAAAATTATAAGGTGAAGAGAGCTGCCCAGAGATGATTATTTCCAACAAATGCAGGAGAGAAATATAGATACAGCAATATTCATGTTAGTTTCGTGTATGCCAAGGACTAAGAACATGTGGAATGCATTTGGGTGTTGAATTGATTATACTGTTATAATCAAGTTAAAATTAGCCACTTTGTTAACCAGTTAATCCTGACCAGAGGATAGATGTTTCTCAAAACTAACAGTTTGAAAAAGGACACGTGAATAGATGATTACCTGATCATACACATTCCAGTTTATCTCGTATGAAAATAGTTCCTCCTTGGTCTTTGGAATCATATCAATTAGTTGTTTGGCATCCAAAAGCTTCTGGTTATCTGTTGTTTTCACCTTATCCTGTCCATGTTCCCTGTCTCTATCCCGATCAGGGATCTTCTCTTTGCTCTCATCTCTGTTGCGACTGTCCTCATCATTACGATCTTTATCCCTACTAGATTTATCATAAGAACGTCTGCTTCGCTCTCTTTCCGCATCAGACTTTTCCTCTTTAGGGTTAACATTTGATATTCGCTTTGCAAATTCAGCAGCTGCAACCAGATTTGGTGCTGGAGCGCCAGGTTGGACAGCCTGCAGTTCCTCAGTAGAGTAATCAATGGGAACCAGGGGCCTCATTTTCTTCTCCTTCTGTGCATCATCATCTTCCTCCTCATGGAAAACAGATGGGACAGTAGTGCGCTTTCCAGATCCAACAAGACCAAAACCTAACTTCCTAGGTGCATTCCCACTCTGCCGTGTATCTGATGCAGAAACAAAGGCCACATTTGATTCATCAACAGAACCATTTTGCATATTCCCATCACCTATCATACACAAACATAGTTCAAGTCAGAAAAATAAATAAAATGAGATGAACACTACAAATAAATTAAGGGGAGAAATGAACAAATACCAGATATCTGGTTTTCATGACTTGATTCGCGCTCATAATGCTGTTCAACTGCCTTATCTTTGCTTTCGGTGCTAGGTTCTTCAGCCAAGACGTTCTTTGCAGCTCCATTTGCAAAGCGACCGGACAAAAGCTTTAATGCATCTCGTTGCTGCTGCAGTTGCAGCTGCTCCTCCTCTGCCCTTTTCTTGGCCTCAGCAATTTCTTTCTCTTCTTTGAGTCTATCAGCCAAGTCATCCTCCTTCTCCCGCAATCTCTTCCTCCTCTTTTCCTCCAAAACACTCCTACGCAGCCTTTTTCTTGAATCTTCATCGTCATCATCTTCTTCATCATAGCGAATCTCCTTCTTTCGTTTGCGCTCCCTCTCTTTCTCCCTCTCCTTCTCATACTGTCTCTGCTTCTCCTTGTCCTTTTCTCTTTGCTCCCAATCTCTAAGAAATTTTTCATACTCCCGCTCTGCCTCCTCAATCTTCCTTCTCTGTTCCCTCTCTTTTCTCATCCTTTCACGCTCTGTTTCTCTTTCTAATCTTTCAATTTCACGCTCCTTGTCCCTCTTAAGATCTTGCTCTCTGTCTCTACTCCTATCATATCTAAGAACAGGTGAGCTTGTCTCAGGTCGATCATTTTCAGTTGTCACTTTGCTCTCACTGGTAGTATCATCTTCATTTTTACCTTCAGCTCCATCTGCAAAATTATGCAGTCAATATCAAAATCTCCTATCTTAGAAAAATAATTAGTATCACTATTTCCTCCAGTGTGATTCTCCATACAATTTAAGGACTTCCATATATATTTTTTGATGACATGGCATGGTAAAGACAACAAAGAGATCAACAAAACCACAAAGATGCAGCTGCAAAAACTCACCATTTCTCATAAAATAAATATCAGAGTTCCCATCCCTTGATTTAGCAGGCAAATCTGAATTTGATTTCCCAGAACCATCAGGAGCAGTTTGTGGAGGAGGTGGTGGGAGAGGATTGGTCTTTAACCTCTCCTCAATCATGCCAGCAAGCTTCTCTGAAGCATCTCGATCAGCCTCACGGTCTTCATCAGTGACAATGCCAGAGTTGGCAATGTCCATAATATTTTCTTTGTTGCCACTGTCACTGTTCTTCTTTGGATCGTCAACAGAAGTTGTTGAAGATTCATTCTTCACATCACCTACTGCATTTTCACCTTCTTTCTCAGACTCTGCAGATGGAGGTTCATTTAGTTTCTTTGCATTTTCAGTTTTCTTTTCAACATACTTCTCCAGATATTCCTTTGTTGCTTGACTAACGTTTACCTGTTAACCATACAATTAAGTGCAAAATCAAATCATTGAAACAAGATAAGAAAGACAACAGTAACCACAGGCAGAACTAAATCATTCAAACTGAAGCATCAGCTCACAGACTGAATAATATTACTTAAAGACTCCCACTGAATTCATCTGTTCACCTACCATATCTCCATAGAACATTTAACCAACCTAAAATAAGTTATTTTCCAGGAAAAAAAAAAGCATAAAACTTCCATTGACTGACACTTATGTACTTAAAAATGCCTATCTCCTCCTTATCTTCTCCAAATCTCAAAGTGACCATTTGAAACAATTTTAAAGTGAAAAAAAAACATCAAAGAGCATTCAGAAATGGAGTTAGGCAATATACTGCTTGAGTATAGATCATAATGAAACATATGTACCAGAAAAGCTCAAATCTATCTTACACCTTAATGTTATTGACAATTATTTTCCACCATGTTCAAATATCATCCATCATACTTCAATTTTATATTTTGCATTTTATACATAATTCAGGTTATAAGATACACTTATTTTAAAGTACAGTAAAAGATAGTAGTTCAATTACATTCAATTTCTAAATTTCCAAAATAAACTCAACAGTTTGTCATGTAAATGAAATGTAATAATAGTTTAACCTTCATGATTTTAAATCATAGTGAATTAAGACCTGAACCTGATCACATTTTAGAACAGAAAATTTTTTTCAAGACAATCATGGGGGATCAAAAAGGATAACAAAGAGTACTCACCACTAATTCTTGTCCGTCAATATTAAATTTGCTAAGTAGGCGCACTGCACGAAGAACCCCTTCAGCAGACTCAAAATCACAAAGCCCAAATGCTTTTGGTGTCCCATTAGAGGGGCGTTTCCAACTCTTGACAGGTCCACAAAGCTTCAAGAAGGTGTAATAATACCATTATATAAAGCCAAAGCTCGCAGATAAACATAAACAAAGCTACTTAAAAAATGAAAAAAAGAAAGCACATAATAATAATAACCCACACGAAGGAGAGAGAGCATGAAGTCGTTGTCCACTGTTGGTGCTATCTTGCCAATATAAACTGTCGTTTGTGGTTTCTCTGTTGGAGTAACATTAGGAACAGCTGGTCTAATGACAGGAGGAATAATTGGGCGAGCACCAGGAACAGGAGGCCGTGAAACTGTTGGCATCACACCAATAGCTCCAGGTGGGCGTGGAGGGAATGCAGGCCGAATCATTGCTGGGTAAGGAGAGGGATAGCGGAGAAGTCCTGCATAAACAGAAAACAAATATCTATGCAACCATATCAGAGCAAGTTAACAGAATAAACACATTGATAAATGTTTTCAATGTAACTAAGCACTCTTACAAGGAAAAAAGCTTCTAAAAGAATAATTAAATGATTTTACCACACATTAAAACTATAAAGAGATGGCACCACAGGCATGGCAACTATCACCAGCTGAATAGCAAACCTGAAGGAAACATCAAGAGAATAGCATCGAATTCATAATCATGACTGTGTAGAGTGCACTTACCTTAGACATCCATTCGTTAATAGCCTTATCCCATGCACCAATTGCACAAATTTGTAGATTGGATAACATGAGACTTCCAGCATCTCATGCTTGCAAATGAATTATTTAACACAAAATTCTAGTTTCATATTTCACCATTTAGATTTATCTCAACTGTTAGAGCCCAAGTGCCACAGGAAAAAACACAAAGAGGAGAGAACGAGAAAGAAAAAAATGTAACTGGGAGGATTGTGATACCTTAGAATACAAAGCCAAGGAGCACTCAGTTGTTAACATGGTCTGCTGCTGGCAATTCATAAACCCATGAATGGGAAATTATCCTTATAACTACCAGAAAGTATACAGCCTACTAAAAATGAACACGACAGAGTGCGACATGATTTAGAACAAAATGGCACAATTATGAAGCTATCAAATTCGTCTGCAGGTTTTTTCACACATGACCATTAAATTCTAGGTGGTTTTAAACTTGAAAATGATATTTAAAATCTACATTTCTTTTCTAACTCCTAATGCAATTAAGGCATACCAAATAGCAGTGGGTCTCTCTAAGCAATTTTGAATTGAAGCCTTTCCAACATTTCTCACCCGAATTCAATCAAAGACACTGCAGGACAAAACATCTCATCTGTGCCCCTTTTTTCTATATCACTCCCAAAACTCCTCATTACTCAATCCCTCACTTAAGGCATATTATCAGCACATTCATGACAATTGCAACAGGAAAAAAACAATACAGCAAAGAAATAAACACATGTACATACATATGAATAATCAATAATCAACTTAATGGTACAAAGAATCAGATTAAGGATCAACCCTTGAATTGAATTCACAATTATGCACCCACTTAAAAAAAGGAAGGAATAACCCACCCGGAGGAGGCATGGTGCCCGGAGGAACAGCTCCCGGTAGCGCTGCATATCCATTTGGAATCGGAGCAAACGGTCTAAGAGCAGGATTCGGAACCTGACCCGCAGGCACCTGGTACTGCATCAACGGCGGCGGAATAGAACCAGGAGCCGAACTCACGCCGGGCGGCTGCAAGCCAGGAGGTTGAAAATTCGGTAACGGCGAAAACTGCGGGACCGGACGGAACGAAGGAGGCGCCGGGGGGACAGCTGTGGCAGCTCCGGAGATCGGCGGTGGAGGAGTCGAGTAGGAAGGAACGGCGGGAGGAGGTTGAGGAGATACCAGGGGAGCGCTAGGGTTAGGGTTTGGTTGGAGCTGTGTTGTTACGGTAGAGGAAGGAGAAGGATCGGGTTGGGTTGGTAGTGGATTCGGATTATCGGAGTCGGGTTTAGATTGGGAATTGGTGGTGTCTAGGGCTGCTGGAGACGAGGGAGATTCGGCCATTGAACTAGAAAGAGATCGAAGCGATGAATTCAGTAAAGGATTTCAAAGAATTTTATTACTTCTAAAATAATTTTCTTAGATTTTTTTTATTTTATTATAGAACTTCAAATCAAAATCCAATGCTCAGTTAATGTCATCTATGTGCCCTAAACCTATATATACAACATTAGAGAAAGAAATGGTGGAAGCGCGTGAACGTTAAGGGACAAAATTTCCTGCTTGCGGTAGCATGATTATAGTTTCGGTTCGCGCTTTTTCATTGGGAAAAAAAAATCTGTACATGCATTTTTATTTTTTAACTCAAATTTAATTTGGTAATTTTCATATTATTGTTACCATATATTTATGAATACGTCTATTTTTGTAATTTACTTTCTTTAACTTAAAAATAGTATTATTATTAATACGAATCATAAAAAAAATATAAATGCATTACATATAATACAAATAGTAACTAAATTACTACAAATTAATATATATATATATATATATATGTTATGTCTAAGAAATAATTTCATAACAAAAGAATGATTAACCCAACATGCAATTAATAACAAAATCTAAATAAATTTATTTTAACAATTATAAAATAAAATACTTTAATCTTTTTATTTAAAATAATATGAGGAATCCTATACATGCATAGAACACAAAGTGTATTTAAAAATAACATACAATAAATAATGAAACATATAGTTTGAAACCAATTAATAACTAGAAATCTTATCACACGCCTATGCGTGTGGAAACCACGAACTTAGAACACAATGATATGTTCAAAAATAATATAATAAATAATGAAACATATGGTTTGAAACTAATTAATAGTAACACATGAAATATGTACTATATTAAAATGAAAAAAATAGGTTAAAACGAAATTTAAACACATAAATACATTAAGTTGAGAATATTAAACGAATGCAATTGTTTATCATGGTGTTGCCATTGAGTGTGATATGGTTCTGACATTTTTAAAATTTCCCTAATTGAGTTGGTGTAACACCCCCTACCCGTATCTGTCGTCGGAATAAGGTACGAGGCATTACTAGAGTTTACCAGATTATTTTCCATTAAACCGAATCAAGTACTATTCATTTACCGAGATTGTATCATAATGTAGATAGGCTCTCAAAGCCCAAAGTATGAATCGAGATCAAACCAGGATTAAATCGAAATCTCAGGGAATTTTTCACAAAATCCCAAAATTTTCCTTAGTTATATGGGTCATGTGCCCGTGTGGACAAAAGACACACCCGTGTGGTCTGGCCGTGTGGTCTGGCCGTGTGGCCAACACGCACATGTGCCTTACCTTGCTCAGGCCGTGTGGGTTCACACGCCTGTGTCCTCAGGCCGTGTAGCTCTCTGACTTGCAACCCTTGAACAATTTGATCTCATACGGCCAAGTCACGCCTGTGTGCTAAGCCGTGTGGTTAATTTGAATTTTCAAAAATAGGTGCAAGATTCACACGGCCGTATCACACACTTGTGTAGTAAGGCCGTGTACCTCACATGGGCAAGGTACACACCCGTGTGCTCGATTCTGAGCATTCTATTTTGCAAATTTTGGATGCAGGGGACACACAGCCTCGACACACGCCCATATATCTTGCCGTGTGTCACACACAACTTAGACACACGCTCGTGTGTCTACCCGTGTGGACAAAAACAAGGCTATAACCAAGTCCTGTTTCTCACCCTTTTCCATCCAATACCTGCACCAAACAAATCAAATACCAACCAATCCATTTCAACACATATTTAAACCATTTTAAACCATTTCATCACACAAGCAATCCATCATATACTTGATCAAAATAACTAAAATCAAAATTATAACTCTAGCCATACCAATAGTTAGGTTTATATTCGTCCATTTTATTGACAATGTTCATAAGTTTAACCTATACATGCCATTCTTTCAAAATAAACATTTTCATATACCCAAAATATAGAGGTTGATAGTGTGATGAGGCTCTGACCGATTTTCGACCTTCGAGCTCCTGAGTACTATAAAACAGGGAAAAAGAAAACGGGGTAAATACTAGGTACTTAGTAAGTTCATGCAACAAGAATTAAACTTACCATACATTTCCAATACAATACATCAAGCAAACATATCCTAACAATGAAAATATTACCCTATTATACATAAGCTCAATGCTTGAGTTAGTCCAATAATTTTCATATAACAATAACATATAAAAATGATTGATAAGCCCATCAATTTCCTATTGTCCTTGTTCTTATCATTTTTCTCTTATTTATCCCGTTGAATTTCTCGGAATTTCGATAGATTTTCAAGGGTACACTTTAGTGTACAAATCCGGGTCCGTCAATTCATATTTTCCCATATCGGATATCACACTCTCGCGAACCTCATTTCTTGTAGTGGGATTACCAGTCCAGACTAAATCCCCTATAACATATGCTTAAAAAGTATTGTCGGGATTACCAGTCCAGGCTAAATCCCCTGCAATGACAAATACTCTATAGAGCTTTGTCTGGATTACCAGTCCAGGCTAAATCCAGACCCACATATAATTCGGATTACCCATCCGGGCTAAATCCATTTCACACATATTCTTTGGGAGGGCTTATATCAGGATCACCTGTCTGGGCTAGATCCTTTTTATCGATAATTCCTTTCTAGTGATCCATTGAATTCCATTCCATTCAACCGGGATTTATTTTTCCCTTTTTTTATCAAGTAATATCAACATTTCAAATATCTTACCATTCAATAATCATTCAATTCACATTCATGACACACAAACATACAATTCAAGCATTAAATAATTTAATTCAAGTTACACGAACTTACCTGAACAATTGTTCATGTTTGTAAAATTTACTAATCCGAAACTTTCTCTTTACCACGTTCAGGTCTCGTATTGTACCGTCCGGATCTATATAAATGGATTTAATCATCATTTTCATTCAATTCACATTCTAATACATTCAATTTACACACTAGGCAAACTTATCATTTTGCCCCTAAACTTTTCATAAATTCCAATTTCGTCCCTAGGCTCGGAAAAAAAATTCATGCAATTTAATCCTCTATCCAAGCCTAGCCGAAATTCATATGTATAATTTACAGCACTATTATTTCACAAAAATCAGAATTTTTCCATAAATTTTACAAGTTTGCAATTTAGTCCATTTTTCACAATTTCATGAAAAATCACTTTGTAAAAGTTATTTCTCTACCATCAATACTTTATTTTTCACCATAAATTTTAAATTTACAGCATATTCATCCATGGCATAATTTCAATACTTTGACATCTTTTCAATTTAATCCCCAAAATAGAAAGAACAAGTTATACCGATCTCAAAAATATAAAAATTACTAAAAACGGGACATAGAAACTTACCTAGTTAAGCTTAGTTAGTGAATTTTCTCTCTCCTAGGGCTTCCATCAAATTTTTGGGGAAGAAGATGAATGAAAAAGATGATATTTCCATCTTAATCCTTATCATCTTTTAATTTTTCTTAATTCCAATTTAATCATTTTCTTTTTCTCAAATTCCATGGATGATTCAATAAAGATATTTTCCCATCTTTGATTGATGCTTTAATTACCATATAAGGACCTATAATTTCAAGTTTCGTGGCTATTTGGTCCTTTTAACATCTAACACTCAACTTTCACATTTTATTCAATTTAATCCTTTCTCTACTTAACCACCTAATCGGTAAAATTTTTCTATCGATATTTTCATATGACCTTCCTATCAAATTAAAAATCATGCAATAATATCAAAAAAAATTCTTTTTAAATCGAATTTGTGGTTACGAAACCACTATTCCGATATTACTGAAATTCAGGTCGTTACAGTTGGTGCGCGGTTGATTCATGATACCAACTTAGTAAATGACTAACAATATAGATATACAATTGATAGAGGTAATAGAATATACATAATATGATTAAAATGTAAGTTTTATGGTAGTTTAGAGCTTTGACATAGTGATAAATATTTTGTTAATATAAAAAAAATGGGTTCTAATCCAATCACATTCAAATTTTTTGGGTTTTTTAAAAATAAAAATATTAAAGTACTCTCGAATAACTTATTTTAATTATGGAAAGATATTTTCGTAATTTCCATAACCGAGTTGATGCCCAGTTGATCCATGACACAAACTCGGTCAAGGGCTTAAATAATAGTATAGATTAAAAAAAACTAAAATACCCTCGAATAATATAACTTATTTTAATTATAGAAATATATTTTCGTAATTTTCCTAATCGAGTTGGTGCTCGGTTGGCTCATAATACTAACTTAGTCAGAGGCTTAAATATTAGTATAGATACACAAATATATAAAAATGTATATAACAAAAATATTTATTAAAGTTTCATATAAGAATAAAAAAATTACTTCAGTTCAAATGGTAAATGAAATAGTTTTATATACATGGTATATTTGATTCAAATATCATGGATAAATTTTTATTTATTATTAAAAATATAAAAATACAAAAACACCCACATAATCATATAGCTTACTTAACAAATAAAAAAGTTTTTTGGTAATTCCTTAACTGAGTTGAGATCTGGTTGATGAATAACACTAACTCAGTGAAAGGCTTAATAATGATAAGAAATGTATAGATATACAATTCATAGAGGTAATAAATTGTAATAAGATTATTAAAATAAAATTTTGATTCGGTGGTAAAATCAAGGTTTTGCTAACTCAATTAGGTTGAGTTCAAATCCTATTATATGCATATTTTTATTAGTTTTTTAATAAAAAAACTAAAGTACCCTCAAGTAATATAATCTATTTTAGGGTAAACTACATAGATATTCACCCAACTATCAAAGATGTTCATTTTAGGCACTTAAAATAAAAAGTTTACAATTTAAGCACCCATGTCACATAGTTCGGTCATTTTGGTCACGTACGTTAAAATCACAAACCACAAGTTGACGTGATAGTTAAAAAATCGGTATAATAACAAATTTAACTATCAACTTTTACATATTATATCAATTTAGTTATAATTATTAAAAAAATTAACCCTCAAAATTCAAAGAAATATATAAAAATACATAAATATTTTTAAAAAATATAACAATAAATTAAAATTAAAAATAATATTTGTATTAAATAAATATAATTATATTAATATTAAATAAAATAAAAATCCCCAAGAAAGGAAGGGATGGTGGTAAGGGGAGGGAGGAGAGGGAGGGATGGAGGATTTTCATTTTATCTAATATTAATATAATTATATTTATTTAATATTAATATTAATTTAAATTTATTATTATATTTTTTGAAAATATGTTTTATATATTTTTAAATTTTATATATTATTATTTCTTGTAAATAATATTTTCTTTTAATTTTATATATTTTAAATTTATTATATATTTTGAAAATATTTATGTAGTTTTATATATTTCTTTGAATTTTTTAGAATTAGGATTAAATTGAAATCATTTGTAAATTTTGAAGGTTAAATTTTAAAATTATGACTAAATTGATATAATATGTAAAAGTTGAGAGCTAAATTTGTTATTATATTGATTTTTAATCACCATGTCAACTTGTTTTGTAATTTTAACGTGAGTGATCAAAATGACCGGACTATGTAACATGGATACTTAGGCTTAGGTTGGATGGGCGGTGTGTTTACCTCTGGTGAGGTTAAAAGCAGTGGTGGCGGTGAGATTAGTTAATATAGTGGTGAGATTGGATACTGTAGTAGTGAGATTAAAAACAATGGTGGTGTGTGTGTTTAGATTTAAACGCAGCTGTGGTGATAAGATAAGAATTGAAAATGACTATTAAGGACATTGGATTAAACATGATATACAATAAAAAATATAGATTATCTAACATTTACAAAATTAGTAAATAACTAAAATTATTTCAAATAAATTTATGTCTAATAATAATTTAATTAAAAAAATAATTAAAATTTAAGAAAGAAATCAAATATTTATTATTTTATTTAATATTTCAAAGCTAATTATATATTTAGCTATAATTGTTCAATTTAGTATCACGTCTTTGTTTTATTTTAAATTGTTTTATGGGATTTATTAGGAAGGACAAAAAAAGGATAAAATGCTATAAACGCAGCTTTAAAATTTTAACTGGGCAAAAATAGACCAATGGGATTTTTAAGGTGTGGTGTGATTACACCTCTTCCATTGCAATGCAGGTTTGTCATCCAAAGGCAATATTGGGTTGCGATTGCACAATTTTCCATATAAATCTCACTCCATTGAGGCTGAACACAGATTCAAAGGAAGCCTTAGATTGCAAACTTTTTATTTTGAATGCCTAAAATGAAATTTTTTTATAGTTGGGTGACTATTTTTGTAGTTTATTCTTTTATATAGTAAATGTTACCATTGTTACAATTTGAACTTATTTGATTCTTTTTAATAGTATAAAGACTAAATTAATCCATTTAATAATATAATGACTAATTTGATTCCGTCTCTATAATACAAATACCTTCAAAGTGTTGAAAAATTGAGGAATTATCTATCTCTTTTTTTAATTTCTAAAAATAGGATTGATTGGAAGTGTATTTTTTAGCACCATAGATCCTCAATTTATATACACTCAATGGACATTATTTTGAAGAGTCACAACTCTTTACATTTGATTTCTATTAGACATATTTCTTAGAAAAACATGTCTCATGGAATCAAATGTATCATTTGAATAAATCATCACTTTCTAATAAGTGTTCATGAATAATTATGAATTTGTAATCTACAATTTCCAACACAAAATGCTTTAATATTTTTTAAAAATATCAGTTAGGTTTTAGATTAATGAACTAAAATGGGTAAAATAAACTTTTAAATACGAAAAGAAACATAATTGGAGTATACTTGTATAAGCTAAATGGAATTATTAAATGGGATGAATTATTAATTTCACCGCGATTTAAATTTTTTATAGTTTGGTGAGTATCACTGTAGTTTACTGTTTTTTTTTAATATAGTAAATGTTACTATTGTTAAATTTTAAATTTATTTAATTTTTTAAATAATATAAAAATTAATTTAATTTAATTTAATAATAGAATGATTAATTTTGTATAAACAAAATTTTATATTTTTAGATACCGAGAATCAAAATCAATCAACTCTCAATTTCACCACCATCTAAATTTTGTATGAACAAAATAAATTTTTTATTTTTAGATATCGAGAATCAAAATGGTTCAGGTCTCAGTTTCACCACCATCTAAATTTTGTATGAACAATTTTTATTATTATCTTTTTTTGAAAGTATTTTAGATCAAGAAGTCTTATAATTTCGAGCTGATGGGGATACTCGCACGATTTTTGTTTAAATTGTCTTGTTTTGTTATTTTTGAGACTTGGCACACAGATGTGCCGCATCTAGGGTTATTTCAAATGGCCCAATTCCAATCCATCAATATTTTCAACTCCTAAAGGGATATGTATATAAAATTTACTAACATAAAATTAAGTTGATTTTAATTGGTTGCACGCTTTAACTTAATATTTATTAGTACCAATTTTTTATTTGTTTAATATTTTTAATTTAATTTAAATATATATATGAAACTTTAATTTTAATTTAATTATACACATTTAAATAAATAAATACATCAATTTATTCTTATATTTCATAAATATAATTATATGCGTATACAATATATAAGCATAAAATAATACTATATAAACAATTATGTTAATAATTTGTGAGAAATAAATATATAAAATTGTAATGTATAATTTTAAAAATTATCCCTAAATATAATTATATTGTTAAATTTAAACCAATTTGTTGAAATAAAAAATTATGAAAATGTGTAAATCGTTTTACAATTGTATAAATGAATTCCACCTTCCTGTATTTGTGATAGAAACATTATCAAAATTAATGAGTTTCAAAGAAATAAAATTATTTATTTGAGGGGTTCCATAAATTAATTTCCAGAAACTAAAATCCAAGTACTACAATTCCCGTAAGAACTTAATATGATTCAAGCCCGATACAGAGGAAAAAGAAAAGTAAAAGAGTATGCATGGTAATAGCATAGCTGCCAATTAACTTTGTGCAGATTTGTTTTTCTTGTCGAAACCATTTTTTTGGAAAAACGGCGGTCGAGTTGGACTTTGAAAATATAAATAAAAAAAAAGGGGAGTCGCCACCAATCCTTTTTGCTGAGGTGTGATCGGGTCACCTCGAAAAGTGGTTGTTTTTAATAAATAGTTTTATTTATCAAAACAACAATTTGGTCTACGAAAATTAGAAAGATGGGTTCGGGAGACGGTTACGCACGAGGAAGGATTAGCACCCTCGATATGCCCAAAATTGGTACCTAGTTGATTAATTAGTGTTTTAGTGTCGAAGATTCGAAAACTTGAAAGAATTTAAAATACGATCCCTCCTTTTATTAAAAAGCGCTTGAATGAATTGAAACGAACGTTAAAGACTCTCTCGTCTCGAAGTAATAAAATGTCATATCCAATAAGTTAGGACACAACATGTAGAACCTTCGAGAACGAGCTTGCCTTTTATTTGAAATCCATGCATTTTAAAAGGGTATTCGATTGTTTAGGTTGAACGAGGAAAGTCGAGACCCAGTAAGTTAGGGCACGGTTCCTTGAACTTCCAAATACCGAATATTGCCTTTATTTTAAAAAATCTTATCTCGAGGTAACAAGATGTCATGGCCAGTAAGTTAGGGCACAACACCTCGAATCTTCGAGGATAAGCATTTTATTCAAAAAACCGTATTGCGAGTTAAAAGGATATTCCGCTATTTATATTGCATGAGAAAAACCGAAGCCTAGTAAGTTAGGGCACGATTTTCTCGAATCTCTAAATACGAAAAATCGATTATTTTTTAAAAAACTTGATGTACCGGGTAAAGGGTAATGTGGCATATTAGTAAAATGTGAGAATACAGTGCTACATGCATGACGAGATAAATGCATTAATAAAATAAAATTGAAAATAAAATAAACAAGATGAACATATATACATAAAATAAATTTGAAGTAAATATATAAAGACATGTAATAATATATATAAAAACAGTAAGAATGATAAAACTACATTAATGAATAATAATAATAATAATAATAATGAAATAATAATAGTGAATGTGATAATATTAGAAACAATAATAATAATAATAATAATAATAATAATAATAATAATAATAATAATAATAATAATAGTGCATTAATGAGAAAGAGATAACATAATAATAATTATAATAAAAAATATAATAGGAATTAAATAATAATAATATTAGATGTAGTAAAAAAAATATAATAATACTAATAGTAATATAATAATAATAATAGTAGTAAAGTAATTAATTTAAAAAAACAAAATGATTGAAATTGAATTCAGAATTGAAATTCGGGGCTAAATCAGAAATAAAAATAAAAGGAAGAACCCATTTGAAGTGCGCGGATGACATGGGGGACCAAAATGGGCAATAAACCTTCCTTCCAAAACGCGCAGCATCAGGGAGGACTTAATTGAAAACTAAATAAATTCTTCGGGAAAAATTAAAAATAACAGGAACTTAATTGCAAATAAGTAAAAAAGCGGAAGGGCTTGGAGTGCCATAAACCTATTTAACAAAAACAAGCGGATCCCTGGAGTGGGTCGGGTCAACACGCGGGTTAAGGGGAGAAACGACGTCATTTTGAGGTTTAAAAGGGGGGACTAAAACAACGTCGTTTTGATTGGGTATTTAAATCAACTTTCATTCCAAAAAAAATCACTTTTGCTCATTTTCTAAAAAATTTTTTCCAAAAACCCAAAACACTCTCCCCTTTTTCCAAATCCGGTGAGATCCCAGTCATCGGACCGCCACCGGATCGCCACCGTACAAGGCGACCGAAAAGTCGAAAAGGTAATTTTTTTTGTCTTTTTTATTCTTTCTTAAGATTTAAATAGTTTTAAAGAGGAAAAACAAAGAAATATGTACATGTATGTAGTTCAAAAAAGGAATAAAAAGAACCTTGTTTCTTTTTTCAATCTTCTTTGCTATTATTTGTGGTAATCGGATATTTGTGTTTGTTGTTTTGCTCTTTTGATATTCGGAAAATGACTACTGTGGTATTGATAATCTGTTTCTTTGTCTTCAATAATGTCTACCGTTACAATGGATTTTTTGATTGGCTTTTATAGCCACTTTTACAAGATTTGTTTATTATTTCTCTGTCATTTCTTCTTTCAATTTTTGTAGGTGCCAGTGGCGACAGTGACTAGGGCGGTGGCCGGTGGTTGCAGGCGCAAGTGGAGGTGTCAGAGGCTTAGGCTAGGGGCGACACTAGGTTTAGGGGGCTAGGGTTTTTTTTTTAAATTTGGGTTTTAAATTTGGTTTGGGTCAGTTTGGGTATTGGGCTATTAAAAGCCCGGGTAAAATTGGGCTATGACAACTGCCCCTCTTTGCTTGTTGTCGTGTAATGAGAATGGGGCAAAGACTTTTAAGAAAGACCAATTTTGCCCGGTCTCGCTGAGTCTTGACTTCTTTGGTGCTTCTCTTCTTTAAGTAGCCTCATTCCAGTCCACCGCATCTTGTTGCTTTGATCCACTCCATCGCTACTTCAGAGAGATAGGACTTGCAGCTTCAATCTATTCTATTGGGACTTCAAGGAAATAAGAATGGTGGCTCCAATGCAATTCAGAGAGAAGGGATTCGTAGCTTCGACCTACTCTGCTGGAACTTCAAAGAGATGAAAACTGGTAATCTCAACATGCTCCACTGTATCTTCAGGGAAACAAGGCTGGTGGCTCCAATGTAATTTCACGGAGAAGAGAGTTGTAGCTTCAATCTTCTTTACTGAAACTTCAAAGAAATAAGGATTTCAGGGAGAAGGGATTTGTAGCCTCGACCTACTTCACTGGAACCTCAAGGGGATAAGAATTCAGAGAGAAGAGATTTTTAGCTTCGATCTTCTCTTACTGAGACTTCAAAAAAATACGAATTTCAGGTAGATAAGATTTGTAGCTTCGACCTATTCCTCTGAAACCTCGAGGGGATAAGAATTCAAGGAGAAGAGATTTGTAGCTTCGATCTTCTCTACTGAAACTTCAATGTAATTTCAACTTACTCTGCTATATCTTCAGGGAGATAAGATTTGCAATCTTCAGTCTATTCCACTGCTGGTTAGGGAGATAGGATGGTGGTTAAATCATGTTCCACTACTGTTTAGGGAGACAAGATTTACAATCTTCAACCTATTCCACTGCTGGTCAGTGAGATAGGATAGTGGCTTAAATCATGTTCCACTACTGGTTAGGGAGACAAGATTTGCTTTCGATCTTGCCCCACTATTGTTTAGGGCGACAAGATCTACAATCTTCAACCTATTCCACTGCTGGTCAGGGCAATAGGATGATGGCTTAAATCATGTTCCACTACTGGTTAGGGAGACAAGATTTGCCTTCGATCTTGCCTCACTACTGGTTAGAGCGACAAGATCTACAATCTTCAACCTATTCCACTACTGGTCAGGGAAATAGGATGGTGGCTTAAATCCTGTTCCACTACTAGTTAGAGAGATAAGATTTGCCTTCGATCTTGCCCCACTACTAGTTAGGGCGACAAGATCTACAATTTTTAACCTATTTCACTGCTGGTCAGGACAATAGGATGGTGGCTGAAATCTTGTTCCACCACTGGTTAGGGAGACAAGATTTGCCCTTGATCTTACCCCACTACTAGTTAGGGTAACAAGATATACAATCTTTAACCTATTCCACTGCTGGTCAAGGCAATAGAATGGTGGCTTAAATCATGTTCCACTACTGGTTAGGGAGACAAGATTTGCCTTCGATCCTACCCCACTACTGTTTAGGGCGACAAGATCTATAATTTTTAACCTATTCCACTGCTGGTCAGGGAGATAGGAGGGTGGCTTAAATCCTGTTCCATTACTGGTTAGGGAGACAAGATTTGCCTTCGATCTTGCCCCACTACTGGTTAGGGCGACAAGATCTACAATTTTCAACCTATTTCACTGCTGTTCATGGTAATAGTATGGTGGCTTAAATCCTGTTCCACTATTGGTTAGGGAGACAAGATTTGCCATCTTCGATCTGCTCCCTATTACTTAGGGAGATAGGATCTGTAGATTCACTGATGTTGCTACACCATTCTCTAGGGATATGACCTATAGAATCGATTTCATGTATCTATATTTATGCCAAATAATTAGGATACCACGATCAGAATAAGTTAAATGCTCCTAACTAGATGATATATGAATGCAGAAATGTTATGAGAATGATCCTTTTTATGCCTAAGGTCGTCATTGCTCATTTGTTCATCAGGGCTCTATCACTGACGTATTCCGTCGCCCTCTTGTTCTGCTGGTATCTTGCTCAACAGGTTTGCCCCACTGTAACTTTAGGGTTTTTTGGTAATCCAACCCACTGCAACTCAGAGTATAGGATTTGTCTCATCTTCAATCCATCCCACTACATCTTAGGGGTATAGGATTTGCTTCATATTCAATCTATCCCCTCTGCAATTCAAGGGTATAGGATTTGTGGCTTCTTCGATCAATTTGTTACACCCCTCTCTGGGTAACATGACCACATGGGTATACAGAATGACAAATTTTCAAGAATGAACCCCCTTTTAACACTTGGATTAACATTGCCTACTGTTCATTGAGGTTGCGTTACTGACACTACCTTGTCTTTTCGTGCAACTGATATCCTTAACAGAGAATCTATAGAGATAACCGCAATTTTAGTCTCCTCTCTCTCAAATATTTACAACCCTTAGATTGGGCGAGTTCTAAATGATGCTCCTGTTTTAGGTTCCTATACTATTTAGAAGCTTCTAGAGTAATATGCAGAACTTCTTTTGTGAAAGTATTATTGATCCATTAATCGTTATATCAATGCAAAATGCTTGAAGAAGATCAAAATGATGGACAAAACTAGAATTCATCAAGAACAGAATCCGAAAAGGATGGATTGATCAAAGAAAGCAAATATTGCTAGAATACAAAATGAGCAAAACGAAAGTAGGTGCCTCAAATATCGCAGCATGAACTTCTCTGCACCAACTTCTTGAGGACCCTTTTTTTGAGCTCAATATGTGTTTAGGGGATAAAGAGTACTTTGTAGATGCCCCAAGACGTAGCATACTTCTTTATTGTTAATTCAGGCATACCAAGACTACTGCATGCCCCCCTTTGATCAAAATTTGAGCTGCCTTTTTCTGGGTTTTCAACTCATCAATGCACCCTTTACGGGTTTTCACCTTGGCCTCTCAATTTTTTTCTTTTTTTTTTTCTTTTTTTTCTTTTCTTTCTCTTTTTTCTTTCTTTCTCTTTTTTTTTAGGTAAAGTATTTTTTGACTGAATCTGAGTTCACTGGATTAGGCAGAGTCTTGCCATTATCTTGGTCAGTATCAATGCTCTTCCAGAAGAGGCCCCCCTTTTTTACCACATAAAATTTTTCTGAGTTTGGAGTCCACTTTCCTTTGAAGTCATTTTGAATAGGAAATATCTTTTTCAGTACTAGGTTTCCCTCATGGAATTCTTTAGGGCGAACCTTTTTGTCATTTGTCTTTGGTACACTTGATCATAGTGGATGGCTTTCAACTTTATTTCTTCGATCAAATTCAATTGATCAAATTCACACTTGATCATAGTGGATGGCTTCATCTTCAATTCTGACAAAATTCGGAGAGAAGAAATCTTGACTTTAGTTGGCAACTGCTCCTATTCTGTCAATGAGAAAAGTGCTGCCCCGGTGGAGGTCCTGACAAACGTTTGGCAATTTCTCATGCTAATCTTTGTGAGTCTCAGTTATTTTCATCACGATCTTTTTTTTTGTTTTGTTTTTTTTCTTTTTTCGCCCCCACTATACATTTTATTTGGGGTGATGTGGTATTTGATCTTGAACTGACTGTAAAACTTCTGATATTGTGCTATTTATGCATCGTCAGATATGATCTTTTTTGGCATTCTATACCGATATAGAACTTGCTGACTGTTGACTTTGTGATATCAGCATATGAAGCAGCTTTTGTCCACTTGGTGAAGTAATCGAGGACCATCGATACTCTTTAGAAGATTGGCCCACTGATTTTTTATAAGGTGGGACATGTTTTCTCATTTTGCTCTACTATCCTTAACAAATCAGAAGATAGGCTACAGTCTCAGTCATTTTCAAAGCTCCGAGGTTCCTCTGGACATCTATTTTACTCCAAAGGAGGTTCTGAATTAGCAGTGTCGCTCATGTCATTGATATCTAGAGACTTGTTATACGGACAAAGGAAAACACAAAAGAATCTAAGAATATTTACTTGTGTGGTATGATTATGAATGAAATAGAGACCATAAAAGAATATTTGCTTGAGGTGAGAAACAAAGATGCGTTTTATTGAAATAAAAATGCTGGACATAAGTCTATTTCACAAAAGGATTCTTATCGCTCTTAGGCTTAGAGCAATAAGAGCGTTTTGGACATTACTCCGAATTGGCTCTAAAAAATACAAGGATCTCTTTCACAGTCTCATTATTCAAAACACCCCCAGGCTCGTGAGGGTAAATACCTAATAAATTCTCTTTCCCGGCTCCCTTTTTAGATACGTCATTAATGTTCAAATTCCTCAATATTCCTTTCGGGCTTTTGACTTTTTCAAAGAATTACAACTCTCTTGCCCCCACCTTCAATTATCGCATTCACTGCTTTGTCAGAGTGATTAGGTTCTAATGAATCGTCGAACTGCATAATTCCTATTTTAATGAACCTTTCGACCGACTTTTTAAATGTGGTGTAATTTTCAATTGAATGTCCAGTGATCCCCGCATGGTACTCGCATTGGGCATTTGCATCATACTATTTTGGGAACGGAGGTTGCACTGGTTCTGAGTAAAAAAGAGATACCACATGCGCATCAAATAGATTCTGATACAGCTCTCTATATGTCATCTGGATGCGTGTGAACCAAAGTCTTTCTGTGTTTGACCTCGAGTTGGATTCTTACTTTGAAGGGCCTTGATAGCTAACAGTCATGGCCCTCGGCTGGCTTACAGTGACCGTTTTGGTACATCCTTTACTCACATGATTCACTTCATTTTTATTTTTCTTCGGGGTTGACCTTTTGACACTTTCTCCCGTGTCTATCTTCCCACTCTTTACCGCATTTTCAATCATCTCACCAGACATTACTATATTTGAGAAGCTCATTGTAGCGTTCCTCAACATATGGTTAATGAATGGGGCTTTCAGAGTGTTGATGAAAAGCATTGTTGTTTCTTTTTCCAAAAGAGGTGGTTGGACTTGCATTGCCACCTCTCTCCATCTTTGGGCGTATTGCCTGAAGCTCTCACTCTGCTTCTTTTCTATATTCTGTAGTGTGATTCTGTCGGGTGCCATGTCTGTAATGTGGCCATATTGTTTCATAAAAGCTTGTGCCAAGTCCTTCCATGAATTAATTTGGGCATGGCTTAGTTGGTTGTACCATTTGGCCGCAGACCTGATCAGACTATCCTGGAAGCAGTAAATTAATAACTGATCATTATTGATGTATCCTGTCATCCTTCGACAGAACATCGTAACATGAGCTTCAGGGCAGCTAGTCCCATTATATTTTTCAAACTCTGGAGTCTTGAATTTTAACGGGAGTACTAGATCGGGGACCAAACTCAGATCCTTGGCATCAATCCCACAATAGTAGTTCACATTTTCTATTGCCTTAATTTTTTCCTCCAACCATCTGTACCTATCCTTGAGTTGTTTTGGCAGTTCCATATTTGCTTTTTCCATTTTTGCCATTTCGTTCAGATCAGGAGCTTCAAGAGTGGTTGGATTGCCCTCCAAATTAGAGCCTGAGCCTATCAGGTAATCCATTGGTGCCGAGGTACCGACCTGATATTGTTAGGGTCTGATAGTACCGAGTGCTCCTTGCGAATGTGCGTCTGGTTGGGCCTAGACGCTTATTGGGGTAAAACTTGGGGGATAAGCTGGGTCTTCATGATCATCTCCAGAATTGACCACAGGGCTCTTTCCTTTATCAGTCCCTCCCGACAACAGTTGCGCTAATTGGTTCATCATGCTTCTTTAGGATTCTAGCATCTGATCCCTAATGTCTTGTTGAATTTTGGCCATTTGTTCTTGCATTTGCGCTTGTAGTTGATCTTTCATCTCTTTTTGGAGTGGTTCAAGCCTTTCTAATCTCTGGTCCATATCTTTAGTCTTTTTCTGTATACCGTAAAGACACTTAGTCGATCGACTTTTGTCGGTTCCTAGGTTAACTGAAATAATTTTACCTAATTAGGATCTTTTGTGAAAATCTAATGCAAATGATGCAATGCAAGTAATGTAATGCAAATGATGCAATGCAAATGCATGAAATGCAAATACATAAAATGAATGCAAGAAAGAGAGGCGTCGACCTTGAATTCAATTACATTAGAAGAACTTTTCTAGAAAACAAATTTCTTTACATAAAACGGATCACATATGCGGTCTTGCCCTCATAGTCCAAGCGAAGACATCAATCTTTTTCTTCATATCCGGATGCTATGGTCGACTCTTGTAAATTTTCCAAAGATGTCTCTATTAGCTCCATTTTGCTTGATCTGGGCCGTGACTCATTGCTCACTTATTCTCGCGATACTAGTTGGCTTCTTTAAGAAATTTGAGATGTAATAGCTCTTGAATAAATCATTGTCTACTTAAATCATCTGGTAACGAAGCAAAGTTGTGTATTTTTCCACGAGCTATCAGCCTTTTCGCGTTGTGTTTACTCGGACCGTATTCGAACGATCGTATTATAATCCACTTTATCAAGAAATCCGTTCTCTCATGACAAACTCTCTTATTTAGCAATTGAATATGAATCAACACCTCTTTTCCATGACGATGCAATGCAATGCAATGCAATCAAAACAAAAGAAAACACGTTAGTATAGGAGAAATAAATAACAAAATAAAACACCTAATTGGGTGACCACTAGGGTTTGGCGCGGCTCTACCTAGGGTGGGCTCCTAAGGTTCACTATATGAGGTTTGGTTCTAAAGTAGAAGGTACCCGAACCTGTAGATTCCTCGATCCTCACCCATTATAGGCTCATATAGACTGAGTTCAGTTCAGGGGGATACATTTCCCTATGGCTGCACGGAGATGAAAATCTCACGAAGACATAGGTACGGATGTATTCCGAAAGCGATCCACTATCCTGCACGGAGGTGAAGACCTCACGAAGGCTTAGCTTTTCACTCCCACTTAAAAGGCATAACCACAACGGTCATGCAATGCAATGTAACAATATATACAAAAGCTTGAAAATAAAGAACATATGAACAAAATAACGAAGACCGTACTACAAAACAGATGAAATGCAAAGGAAGGATCGTATATTAAAATCAATTTTTCAATTTTCGACAAAAAGACAAAAGTTAATCAACTTGTGGCTTGACTCAAACTCATCTCCCTAGTGGAATCGCCAAGCTGTCGAAACTATTTTTTTTGGAAAAACAGCGGTCGACTTGGACTTTGAAAATATAAACAAAAAAATGGGAGTCGCCACCAATCCTTTTTGCTGAGATGTGATCGGGTTACCTCGAAAAGTGGTTGTTTTTAATAAATAGTTTTATTTATCAAAACAACAATTTGGTCTACGAAAATCAGAAAGATGGGTTCGGGAGTCGGTTATGCACGAGGAAGGATTAGCACCCTCAATACGCCGAAAATTGGTACCTAGTTAATTAACTAGTGTTTTAGTGTCGAAGATTCAAAAACTTAAAAGAATTTAAAATACGATCCCTCCTTTTATTAAAAAACGCTTGAATGAATTGAAACGAACATTAAAAACTCTCTCGTCTCGAAGTAATAAAATGTCATATCCAGTAAGTTAGGACACAACATCTAGAACCTTCGAGAACTAGCTTGCCTTTTATTTGAAATCCATGCATTTTAAAAAGGTATTCGATTATTTAGGTTGAACGAGGAAAATCGAGACCCAGTAAGTTAGGGCACGGTTTCTTGAACTTCCAAATACCGAATATTGCCTTTATTTTAAAAAATCTTATCTCAAGGTAACAAGATGTCATGGCCAGTAAGTTAGGGCACAACACTTCGAATCTTCGAGGATAAGCATTTTATTCAAAAACCCGTATTGCGAGTTAAAAGGATATTCCGCTATTTAGATTACATGAGAAAAACCGAAGCCTAGTAAGTTAGGGCACGATTTTCTCGAATCTCTAAATACGAAACATCGATTATTTTTTAAAAAACTTGATGTACCGGGTAAAGGGTAATGTGATATGTTAGTAAAATGTGAGAATACGGTGCTACATGCATGACGAGATAAATGCATTAATAAAATAAAATTGAAAATAAAATAAACAAGATGAACATATATACATAAAATAAATTTTAAGTAAATATATAAAGATATGTAATAATGTATATAAAAACAGTAAGAATGATAAAACTACATTAATGAATAATAATAATAATAATAATGAAATAATAATAGTGAATGTGATAATATTAAAAATAATAATAATAATAATAATAATAATAATAATAATAATAACATAATAGTAATAATGTGATATTAAATATGATACTAGATATAATAATAATAATAATAGTTAAAAATAATAATAGTACATTAATGAGAAAGAGATAACATAATAATAATTATAATAAAAAATATAATAGGAATAAAATAATAATAATATTAGATGTAGTAATAAAATATAATAATAATAATAATAATAATAATAATAATAATAATAGTAAAGTAATTAATTTAAAAAAACAAAATAACAATAAAAAGACTGAAATTGAATTTAGGATTGAAATTCGGGACTAAATTAGAAATAAAAATAAAAGTAAGGACCTATTTGAAGTGCGCAGATAACATGGGGACCAAAATGGGCAATAAACCCTCCCTCCAAAACGCGCAACATCAGGGAGGACTTAATTGAAAACCAAATAAATTCTTCGAGAAAAATTAAAAATAACAGGAACTTAATTGCAAATAAGTAAAAAAGCGGAAGGGCTTGGAGCGCAATAAACCCATTTAATAAAAACACGCGGATCCCTGGAGCGGGTCAGGGTCAACACGCAGGTTAAGGGGCGAAACGACGTCGTTTTGAGGTTTAAAAGGGGGGACTAAAACGACATCGTTTTGATTGGGTATTTAAATAAACTTTCGTTCCAAAAAAATCACTTTTGCTCCTTTTCTAAAAAAAAAATTTCCAAAAACCCAAAACACTCTCCCCCTTTTCCAAATCCGGTGAGATCCCAGTCATCAGACGGCTGCTGGACCGCCGCCGGATCGCCACCGTACACGGCGGCCGGAAAGTCGAAAAGGTAATTTTTTTTTTTGTCTTTTTTATTCTTTCTTAAGATTAAAATAGTTTTAAAGAGGAAAAACAAAGAAATATGTACATGTATGTAGTTCAAAAAAGGAATAAAAGAACCTTGTTTCTTTTTTCAATCTTCTTCGCTATTATTTGTGGTAATCGGATATTTGTGTTTGCTGTTTGGCTCTTTTGATATTCGGAAAATGACTACTGTGGTATTGATAATCTGTTTCTTTGTCTTCAATAATGTCTACCGTTACAATGGATTTTTTATTGGCTTTTATAGGCACTTTTACAAGATTTGTTTATTATTTCTCTGTCATTTCTTCTTTCAATTTTTGCAGGTGCATGTGGCGACAGTGACTAGGGCGGTGGCCGGTGGTTGCAGGCGCAAGTGGAGGTGTCAGAGGCTTAGGCTAGGGGCGGCACTAGGTTTAGGGGGCTAGGGTTTTTTCATTTTGTTTTCTGATAAGTGTATTGGGCTAGGATTTTTTTTAATTTGGGTTTTAAATTTAGTTTGGGTCAATTTGGGTATTCGGCTATTAAAAGGCTGGGTAAAATTAGGCTATGACATTTCTTTTTACCAGTAAGCATATATGATCCACAAGAAATGAGTTCTTGGTCAAAATGGGTTAATTTTTAACGTATACCATAACAGGTTTCTTAGTATTTAAATGTTGTATGGGAAATTTTATACTGTCAAGCCATAACAGTAATTTACATTTCTAGAATGAGTATTGTACTATATTTGTATATATATGAAGGTCGTGGGTGATTACTGTTTACACCCGACGTTTCTTCTTCTCAGGAGTGTCATGAACCTGTGCTTTCATTCCATATGTCTTTAGCTGAAAATTTTCAAAGGCCTTAGAAACTGCTCCTACCTACACACACACACACATATAGAGAGAGAGACATAATAATTAATACATATGCACATATATATATATATATATATATATCATCTAAATCATGGTACTATTCTTTATTCGTGGAAATTAAACATAATCAATTTAGGACCAATGACCATACCAGTTCAGGTTTCTTGGAGTATACTCTGACAATCATATCTTGACAAAATGCAGGCAGCAAGTGACTTACGCGCTCATCTCTTATCGGAAATTTGTAATCGCTTTCATAATCCTGAACAAGAAATCCCAACATCGCCGTTATCTTAAATTAATTTCAGTGTTATGGATAATTTTGAATCCATCACAAAAAACACAACTAGTTAATGTATTAAGGGTGCTTGCTTCATTTTGGGTTTTTTCCAACTTATAAATTGAGTATGCAGCTAGCACCATAACTCTACTTTGCTTAGCAATCATCATGGTGCAACAATATGGAAGTATGAAATATTTTGTAGGAAGTGGCGTTAGTACCTGGAAAAACTTTATGCTGGATGTGGAAATACATACAAGGAGAGCCACACCAAATCTGTTACACTGTTCAAGAAAAGGAAAAAAAAAAAAAGTGCAATGAAAACATTATGTTCTTCCTCAAGTACCTTTCGAGAGGGTTACTCCTCCCACGAGTCAGGTCTATTTTCACAATGCTCACAGAAATGTCTTCCTCATTCAATGGAGTTTCACCATTTTTCTGATAAGAAGATTACTTGTCATTACAGTTGGATATTAATCTTTGAGTAAAGAATCTAGCATAAAATTCTTTTTATTTTGCCACCTGAGAACAAACAATATCTCGAGGAGTGATGTCCTTGAAATGTTCTTGTTTGTCCTTTGGAACAGCGAACTCATTACAGAACTGCAAAATGTAATCAGCTGTTGAAGTGGACGATCTAAAAACGCTCTAATTGAAGAAAGAAAACCCTATTTGCTTATTAATAATGTTTCCTAAAGAAGACCTGGTACAGATCTCTTCTCCGGATGCGAAGGACCAGATCTCTGGCCTTCTTGAGCTCTTGTTTATCAGAAGTTTCAATTTGTCTTAATATTGAATCGTCCAACTGCAGTTGTTAAAGGCAATTGAAGTCCTAATGAGTTATGACATAAAAGTTGGAGTGTTGAAGATTAAGTGTAAATAATGCTTTAAGCTCAATAGACCTTCCAAAATTTAGCTGGCTCTTGGATTGAGGCTGATATACTAAGTTCACCATTTGCTAATGTTAAAGCATCTACAACCATGAGTTCTATTGCCTGGAGGAACAAGGAAAAAAGAATGCCGAAGTGTCAAAACTCAAAAGTCTATTGCATTTACTATTTGTACACACCCTGTAGTGTTTACTGTTAAAAAGTTCAGATTAAAAAGCTCCAAATACGCCAGAACTAACATTTTGAAGTTGTGGACAAAACAGAGTAATTGCAGTTTGGTACCTTTACTTTAGCATGCGTATAAACCGTTCTATGTAAATCAGCTCGAGTAGCAAATAACTTGTGGACAGTCAGATCTGTCAGAAACATATATATTAGTTGAAGATTAATTGTTAGATGAAGATAACAAATTTAGACAAATACTAACAATCCTTGGCCCGGTAACATATCTCATCACCCATTACTCTCATTGTTTCCAGTAACCTGCAAGTTAAAATGAACACGAAGAATATGCACGACTACAAAATATGTTCAATAAACTAGAAAGCTCTGCGCTTTTGCAGATGCAGAAATGTTGAATTAGCTTGAAACTTAACATCCCACCAGAGTATGTATTAAACAAAATGATCATATGGTCATTATACATTGATCCCTACCTTTGAAACTGAAAATTGCAGCCAAGGCCACAAGCACGAGAGTCACGTACAATATAGTCAAATCTGCAAGGAAAATGAAATTATTGATTCTACTTTCAAAGCCACAAATTGTAGTAAAGTTAGAAATAAAACTTAATTATGGAAAATCGATTACTTACTTATCAACATCTATCCCATTTCGACCATTTGCAACAATGTCATACAAAAAACGCTTTTCATTCACAGTCTACATTAAAGGAACTTTAAAATTGTGATGGCCAGGTAAATGCTGATGAAACTAAAAACAGACGAGAATGTGAAAGAACAAACAAGATTTAGGTGAATTCCGAGTAGTTACATTTTGTGAAGCATTTGCTGAGCTAGCAAGTACCATTTCCTGTTGAAATGGCAAACTTATATCAAGCATCGCATTTCATGTAGCTAATTGTCATGTACATAATGCAATTGAAATTTCAAAGAATATAATTCAACCTTCACATTGTTAAGGATTGCAGCATCTACTTCAATGTGGTGCGCATCAACAATGTAATCAATCATCTTCACTGACATGTCCTCATGAGACCTAATATATTCCCACAAGTAATCAGAAAAAAGGGGGGGGGGGGTTTAAAGCAATGAGAGATCAATATAAATTGTAATAATTTAATTTTTTTTATTAGATTTAGATGCCCAACATGCGGTGCAGACTATGGAACATTGTCATTTATATAAAACAAGCAGAAGGTACACAAAGTGAAATTTTTGAATGTTGAACATAACGAAGAAAAAATTTTAAGAGCTTCAAACTCGCAGGGCAGGAATAACTTCAACAAAAAAAATACTAGGCACTACCTAGATACAAATCACAATTTTATTCTTAGGATAATGAGCAACTGCATATTCACTACGGGAATGTAACGCACCTAGTGCTTACATCTGAGGCAAAACTAACAATCTATATCTAGAGTTGAATGTAAGAATCACCATTCAGATCCATTAAGAACCCGGGGAAGAAACTCGCGCTCAAACAGATGGCTGAATGGTCCATGTCCAACATCATGCAGTAGTCCTACGCACGTAACCAGAAAAAATAAGAAAAAAAGGTTAGAAACAGAAACAGTGATAAAAAAGAAAATATCAGTAACGAGGATGATTACCAGCAAGTTTTACTGTTCTGATATCATTACGTTCAATGTTGATCTCCGAGCCCTACAAGGATGCCATGCGAATAAGGAGAATGTCTCAATATAATGGGAGATCAGAATGAAAACCACCAGACAGTGAAGTCATGTTCCTACTTGGTGACCCTGAACTATATGAACAGCTTCACCAGCTAGCCAATAAACTCCCAGAGAATGCTCAAAGCGAGAATGAACAGCTCCAGGGTACACCATGTGCGTTAGACCTGATAAGCAAGCAACTTAGATCAGCAAACCGATTAAGTTCCTAAAAATCTGATGTAAGAAATTTCAGCTTACCAAGTTGCTTTAGCTCGCGAAGTCTGCAGTAGACAGTAAAATCATCAAAAACATATAATTTGTAGTTATATATGAAAAAGGAGTGAAGCATATTGTTCAAAAAAAATCAAATCAAGCTTGCCTCTGAAACTGCTCTGTGTCAACAAATTGTAAGAAGAACTGCATTAACAGTAAAGCAGAAAGTCATCTCAAGAAAAATTTTGATCATCAACAGTACCTTCAGAAAAATAATATCAAATTTGAGCTGTGTCCATATTCTAAAGTAGAAACTTCTAAATCTATACAAGATATTCGTCATTCCTTCACAATTTTTTACTTGCTAAATTCTATTAATATATCTCATATTCTTCCGATTTGTCTCGACACGAAGATTCGTAGATTCCAAAGCTTATCTTTATATCTCCCCGATTAAAATCTCGTTTACTAGCTCAACCCAAAAAATCGTTTACCAGAGAAAAACATTATTATGACATAAACTAAATAATAAAATCCGATTTGAGACTATTTTACTTACCTAAATCACACACACACACACAAACACACGAGTGCAAGTTCGGAAATGGAAGTGAAGCTAATACCGGATCAAGGTAGATGTTGCCGTGGACGTTGTCATGGATGTGCTTCGAGAACCGTCGATCACGGCAGGACAACGAGTACAAGCTCGTCACCTCCTCGTTCCCATTCGTTCCCATTCTTCTCACAGCCGGAACCTCTCAAGGAAACGCAAATTACAAACGGGGGAAAACAGAGTTCAGGAAACCGTGAAAAGGGTAGAAAAATTCAAAATCTCCGAGATTCAAATTCACCTGCTTTCAACAACTAGGGTTTCAAACAGAGAGAGAGAGAGAGAGAGAGAGAGAGAGAGAGAGATGGTTACTCACAGCTTAGTTGGGAATGTGTATGAGATGAGAAGCGAGAGGGTGAAAGAAAGCGGTTATTATAAGTGCAGGCAGGGAAGTTGGAGTGGAGGCGAAGTGAAAACGATACCGCCAAAAAAGCAATTTGTTCGTTACCACGTTCGGGGAGTCAGCGCGTGATTCTCACTATCCAATCATTTGAATGATAAATTCCCATTTTTTAAAATATAAAAAAATAAAATTGGCAACCTCTTTTCGATGGAAGGCCATGAGTTAGCTACTATCTGGTGTCGTTGATCTACGTCGAATACGATGAAAATATAGTTTGAAAAGGAAGAACAGAAATAGATTAAATTTTCGGTTATTATTTATGCACGGTACGTCGTAGGTATGTATTTATATATATATATATATATATATATATTATTTCGTATTTTATTCTAAGATTAACTTCATGATGATGCAAATTAATATAATGCTGTCTCATAGAAAGATACAAATACTTCACATATGAATAATGTAGACTATGAAATAAGAATAATCAAGATTGCGAATCAATAATAACTATTGTTATAGTATATATGAATTAATTAATGTGTAAAATTTTAATAAAATGAATTATATAAATAATAGTTTTAAGACGTTTATATTATGAAACAATATACATATGAATTAATTACTAAAGAAAGCAGTTACTTATTAAGAAACTAAAAAAATGTTAAAAACTTAAGCCTTTTTAAAAGTTAAATATGGGAGCTGACTTTTAAAGTTCATTTTTATTCCTTTTTGCTGTAAACCCAGTGTTCCAGAGCGTATCAATCGATGTTGGTGTTGAGATTTTAAAAATAATATTAATTTTCTTTAATTAATAATATAAGAGAAAAAATAAAAAGAAAAATAAATATAAAAGAAAATTTATTTCGCGCCAAAACACATTTTTTCCATGACACAAATTTGAAAGATGAGACATAAGTAATGTAACGACCCGATAGTCGCGAGTATCGGAAATTGTGTTTTCAGGTCTCCATTTCTGTAAAACGAATTCATAAATATTTATAATAAATATTTACGAAATTAGTTGTGTAGTTAATTAGATTTTTGTTAGGTGAATTGGTGTGAATTAAGAGTAATTGGTAAAATGATTAAATTGCATATAGGGTGAAAGCCTAATTATAGAATAAAGAAAAGTAAAGGGACTAAAGAAGAAAATAATCCTTATCCTAACAAGTGTATGGTAATAGTAAATTACATGTGTAAAAATATTGTAATATGTATATAATAATATATATATAATACTTAACACTGAAATATAAATATTATAATATATTATATTATTATAATAATAAATTAAAGAATAAACAAAATAAATAAATGAAATGAAATGAAAGAAGAAAACAATAGGAATGAAACAAAGAAGAAAAAGAGAGAAATAAAAAGGAGAAAAATTAAGGTTTTAAGGTTGAAAGCTTAATTGGTAAGTTAAATTAGTACCTTTTTTTTGTAATTTTTATGTTTTTGAAATCCTAGAACTAAATACTACCCAACCCATGTCAAAATTTTAGAAAATATTGAATTTTTAGATGTTGTTCATGTTGAAAAATTTAAGTATTTGGTATTAAATTGATAGAATTTTAAGTTAGAAATGAAAAAGGGATTGAATTGTAAGATAAATTATAAGTTTTGAATATTAGGGACTAAATTGAGAAATTTCAAAATTTAGAGATTTAAGTAAAATTAGAGAGTTGAATTTAGTCTAAAGTAGAAATTGAATGGAAATATGGAATTAGTTTTAAAAAAATAAAGTTAGTCTCGGTTTAGGGACTAAATTGGAAATTAGGCAAAAGTTGAATAAAAATTGAAATATTCAATGTGAAATTGTGTTGTATTGATGATTTTTAATTGTTTAATTTTCGTAGTTAACGTGGTGTCCGAGACCTCGGCTAAGAAAGGAAAAGATAAAGTTAACGAGGGGTAGCTCGGAAATTACGGTTTGTATTTCTATAATCCGAATTTAATTATTATTTGTTGTATTTTGATTTAAATGTTTATGGTAAGTAAATAAGGTAAATAAGGTTAGTGTTAGTATTTTTTATATTGAATTGAATGTATGTGAAATTGTGATTTATGTGATAATTGAGTATTTGACATTTTATTATTGAATTGAATTCAAGTTGATTGAATGGATTGAAATTGATATATATATATATATATATATATATATATTGAATGTATTGATTATTTGAATTGAAGTGAATATTGGTTGTATTTAAAAAATGAATTGGAACCCTATTAACTATATCAGGCTGAGTAGGATATAGATGGCATGCCATTGATTGGAAGAGTTCAGGGATACTTCGACTTCGAGTCGATGAGACACTGGGTGTCAACTTATTGCTTCGAATTATCCGATGAGGCACTAGGTGCCAAACTGGTGTGTTTTGGTTGGATTCGTGTATCCGTCCAAGTCCGAGTCATGTTAATAGGGATTATTGAAATAAACAGTGTTATGATTGATATTGAATGGTGAAATGAGATATGGATAGAAACACATGAATCGAGTATTTGTGTATTGAATATGAATGATCAATATTATGGTTCAAGTAATATATGTTGATATTGTGAAAAGCTATCTGGGATAGCAATTGATAAGAATTGAATGAATTATAAATGTTTTGTCTATAAATTGATTAGTCGTATAATTAATGTATATGTTTGTTTGTTTTACTTTAAATTATTCGGATTATAAAAATACCATTGAGTTTATACTTAGCGTACGGTTTATTTCCGTGCGCGGGTTAGGTACTTAACTTTTGGTTACCGATTCAGCATCCAACAACGATCCCGAACTCAAATGTGGTGATGTTTATCCTTTGTGTCGGCATATACCTATGGTGTCTAAATATTAATAATTTTGTGGATTGATTGTAAATAAGATTATAAGTTAATATTGGATGGTTATATACATATAAATATGTGTTTATGTTTGAGGTCATATTATGGCAAGTTTAAGTTAATGTTTAAATGAACATGAAATAGGTAAAATAGATTGAATTTGGCATATTTACAAAATGGATTTGAATGACGTTTTATTGATATATTTTGATGATATAATTGTGGTACCTATAAGAGTACATTGGTTAGACACCTAGGATGATTGTTTTGACATATTTTGGATGTGTTTGATTATGTTTTGAATTGGTTAAACGAATGATTTTTGAATTACTTATTCTTCAAGCTTGCAGGGAATGATAAACTTGTTGTTAAAGGTACATTTTGAGTCCACACGGCTAGACATACGGGAGTGTGGCTGGACCGTGTGAGACACATGGTCTGACCACATGGGCGTGTGAACCCTGCAACTTTGAAAATTTTTTATTATTTTTCGAAAAATTCTTTGAATTTTTGAATTAGTCCCGACTTGTTTCTAACACGTAATTTGAGCCTCGAGGGCTCAAATAATGGACAATATGTATGAGTTTGATTGGTTTTGACTTGAATATTATATGATATGATATAAAATGCATTGAAATTATGTCTGTTTGATTGGAAATGCTCCAAAATCCTATTCCGGCGGTAGATGTGGGTTAGGGGTGTTACAAGTAAACAAGAAACTAATCATCGATTTTTTGGTAAATTACAATAATAAGATAAAATTCAAACAATAGACGTAATTCGAACTTATGCTACACCTAAAGCAGTAAATACCCTTCCATCAAGTTATCCTATGGGGTTTATTGAGATTTTTCTTTAATTCTCCAATATTTAGATTAAAGTTGGCGCTTTTAATAATATAAAGAGCAAACTACAAAAACAATCATTTTTGTTTGTCTCAAATTACATTTTAGTCATTTATATTTGAAATATTACGTTTTAGTCACTTACGTTATCATTTTGTTACGAAATAGTTACTCTACCTTTAAGCTCCATTACCTCCCTAATGACAATCTTATATGACAATCCGAATGAGTTTTAAATGTCAACTTGGATGTCTAACTAGGATGAGAATAGTTTTTTCAGTCAAATAGAAAAGAAAACTAAAAGAAAAAAGAGACAAACGATTTTTTTTTTCCAGTTTAAGGTGTAATTAATTTCAAATTTTTTAATTAATTAAAATTTTTAATTATAAACCTATTTTCGTCTCAGTTGGACATCTAAGATAGCATTTAAAACTTATTTGGACTGCCATGTAGGATTGTCGTTAGGGAGGTAATAGAGCTTAACAGTAGAGTGACATCTTCATAACAAAACGATAACGTAAGTAGCTAAAACGTAACATTTCAAATATAAGTGACTAAAGTATAATCTGAAACAAACAAAAATGACTATTTTTTTAGTTTACCCTAATACAAAATCATTTTAAGTTCAACCCGGTGTTTTTTTATTAAGAGTATAATTAAATTTACTATTGTAGTTAATATTATTTCATAAATTAAATAATAAAATTATTATATAATTTAACAATTTCAAAATAAATAATAAAAGTAAGTACTAATTTGTTCCAGTTTAGGGTAATATTTTAAATTTATTTTAATTTAGATGTCAACATATTCCAATATGAAGCAATTTGATATCCCTCAAAAAGAATCTACAAAAGACAATATGGACACCGTCACATCACTTTGATTTAAAGCAATTTGCAGCGTAGTCATTTTTCTTCACCTTCTGACAGATAGAAAAGAAAAGATACAAGAGGAACTTACATGCGTACGTCCTTATCCATTTGTGTGAGGCCGGGGACATGATTCATGGACTAACCCTTTTTTCATGAGATTAAGCAATAGTTTTTGTCTTCAATACTAGAAATCACAACTGTGACTCTACAGCCATTCCAAAATACCTTGGGAACATGAGCAAGTGTTGCTTTCAGATAACAACATAAAGATTATAGACTGCATCCATTATTAGATTGTGGGTGCACAGAAAGGGTAAGTGTGATTGCTTTTTCATTGTGTTTGTGCTTGTGATGCATTGTGATCCGTGTGGAATGCGGATGATGTTACCTATTTCGACTGTCTTTTTAAAAGATGAGGTTCTATTTGGTTCAATCTTCGGGATTGTTCTTTTGATTTGAGGTGGATTTTGTATGTATTATGTTGATTTCTATATCCTAACTCCATTTTGTATGAAGGTTTTTTTTCCAATGAAAAAAAAAAAAAAACCTGATTTATACTTTTGATTAATGGACATGACTTGTTAAGAAAAATGAAGTCATTGGCCCACTTTCTAGATCTCCTTCTCATGGTGCTTTTCCCTTAATGCGTGAATCAGTGAGCAAGCTGAGCACTGAGAGCAGCAATAATAGTAAAACAGATGTTAGACCTCATCTGTTGTATCAGCACCATGGTGAGCTAGCGAGGGGCTAAGGGCCGTATTCTGTTCATGCACCATGATGTTGGCAGCTTTTACCACATTTTCAATATTATGAAACGGTTCTTCCATTAACTATCAATTCATGCAGCACCAAAATCATAATATGCGCACAACATAGATTACTCAAAATTGAATAAGATTTAATAGAGTTTGGATATACTGTAAGATGCGGTATGATACATTTAATTTATTTTTTATCTTATATTATAATATTGTTATAATATTTAATTTTATAGTTATCGTTATTTTATATTAATTATAAATAAACACACCTACATCTAAATTCACCCTTAAATTTCACTACTTAAAAATGCATTCAACATTTTCTGTCTACTCTCATTTCCTTGAATTGCATTACATCGTGCCCAAAATTGAGTTCCATCCCTAAAAGCATTGTTACTCAAAATTCATCTTAAAAATATCACAAGAGTACCTATTAGGCTACTAACGTGGGTTGGATCAAGTGTTGTGGATCAACCAGTAAAGAATTCAATGCTCCTTAGGTGAAGTCTCAAATTTAAATTTTATGAAAAGAAAATAATATTAACACTCCATTTAATTCATTGAAAATGGTTTTAAGAAGATGATTTATTTTTTTGAAAAAAAATTAATATGTTTTGGTATTTAGATAAATTTGTATAAAATATTTTCTATTGTTTGATAGATTTCTTTGAAATATTTTATAAAAACCGTTTTCAATAAAACAAACATACATTTAAGACTTTTTTACCTTTTCATTATTTAATTGAGTTTATTTTATATCTATCAATTTATTTTTTTTGTATATATTAAAAATATTTTGTTAAATTCAAATTCATTATAATGTCATTTTTTAATTACATGAGTACTAAATGAGTGTTTTTTACTTAAAAATGTGACATCAACAAGATTAAAAAAATTAACAATGTTAACAATTAAACTTGATTTTCAAATCTAAAACCTGGAGGGACTAAATTCTTGAAAATAAAAATATAGGGACTAAATTTCAAATTTGTGAAGAGTGCATGGACTTATAATTCTAAACTTTTTTAAAAAAATCAATAATTAATTTATTAATCTCTATATATAAATAAAGGAGTAATTAATTAAAAATATATGGTAAAAAACATAAGAGAGAAAGGCTAATGTTTTTCTTTTTCTTAGTGTTATGCATGTGTTGCATAAAGGAGAGAATAAAGGATAATAATGAAACCAATATTTATCATATTAATTATTATTTTAAATATCTCAACTTATCAAAATTATTTTAAATTTGTTTATTTTATCTCATAGTAAAATTATTGAGATAATTTCCATTTTTAAAAATAATGTGTCTTGATCAGGTTTTTTGGGGGATAATAACTATGCATGTAAATAAAATTTAATTTAAATACATTATTTCTGTTTAAATCACTATCCAACAAATTAAATTATTGATGTTTTAATCTATCAAGTTAAATTATTGAGATTGGTTTTTTTAGGCTTAAGGGTGTAAAATGAAACCCCTACTTAAAAAAAAAATTTAAGTTTTTTTTTTTTTCACTCAATTGGGTACTTGAACTTTTAAAATGCATAAAAAAGTCTCTTAAAATTTTTCAAAAAAGCAATTAAGCCCATGCTCTTATTAAAATTAGAAAATAATATAAAAATAAAAAAATTAGAAAAATTATTAAATGTTAATAAAAATATAAAAAAATAAAATTTATTAAAAATTAGAATTTTTATAAAAATTTTAAAAAATAAAAAAATTGTAAAATTTTATAAAAATAAAAAAAATTAATGACCTCTAGTTTTTTCAATTAAAGTTATCTTGTGTCGCAACACAGCATGACATGTAGCGAAAAATGATAAAAAAATAAAAATCAATAAAATTTATAGAAAAAATTATAAAATAATTCTTTTGGTACGATAATTTTTATAATTTTTTTACGAAATTTATATTTCTTTATATTTTGTATAATTTTCTTACGGCTTTACAAAAATTTATAATTTTTTATATTTCTATATATTTTATAATTTTTTATGATTTTTATAAAATTTTACAATTTTTTTATATATTTTTACGATTTTTATATTTTTTGTAATTTTTAATAAAAGCAGGGGCTTAATTGCTTTTTTTTTTGAAAAAATTTGAGGGTTTTTTTGATGCATTTTGAAAGTTTAAATACCCAAATGAAAGAAAAAAGGCTTAATTGCATTTTTTTTTAAATTAAGGATTTTTTTTGCATTCTTAAGCTTTTTTTTTATGTGACTTAAAACAATTGTTGTGTCAAATTATAGGGATAATTGTTAACTTTTAATTAATTTTTTAAATGGATAAAAATTAAATATTATATTTAAATTTTAAAATTTTTTAAATGGATAAATGGTTATTTAAAATTTTAATCTGAACTACTTAAAAATTAACAATGTTTGTAAAATTTTATTATTTTTAACAGTATTTTAATTTTTTAAATATTTTCTTAACAATTTCATTAAAAATTTCGACTATATCTATTCTCTTTGAGACAATGTTTAGAACTATTCATAATCCCTTCCCAACCCATAAATAGGAAGATAATATGCTTCAGTACATTTGAACACATGTTTTCCTGCATTAACAATAATACCTATACCAATAGAACTAGCATTCAATTGATTTTTTTAATCAGAATATGTTAATCAATTCTAATAAGGAAAAAATTAAAATTTTTAATTAATTGTTTGAAATGTGTTTAAAAAATATTTTAGTCAATGTTTTGAAGCTGCTAAGCATAAAAAATTCTAAATCAAAATTTCTTAATCTATATTTACTTAATTTGAATTTAGAACTTAAAAATTATTTTCTCAAATAAATATTGAACACTTTTCATAAATAAAAAAAATCATAGAATTATTTCGAAAATATGTTTTTAAAGCTTGTAAAAACGTTAGAACTGTTGCGAAAAACATTATAAAAAAATTGTTTTTTAAAACTATTTTGTAAAATTTTTTTTTATATTCCTTTTTAGAAAAAATATTTTTTTCTTATATTTAAAAAATAAAAATTAAAAGAAAAGAGAGAACCACGTATCGTTTATATAGCCTATGTACCTTGTTATATTATATATATATAATTCTTCATCATAATTTATTTTAATTTAGTTAATGTAACCTAAAATAAAAGCTTTAAACATACATTAGGATTTTTTTTCTCGTAAAAATAACATAATTAAATATTAAATTATTTTTTCATAAAAATATTGTATCAAAGCAATTATTATGTGCTCAAGCAGGATTTTTTACCCAAATAATACAAAAAAATTAAAAATTTACCAAAATAACACCCCATTTTTTTATTTACTAAAATAATACAAACTTTTTTTTATTTACCAAAATAATACAAATAAAAAAACTCTGAAAACAAAAAAAAATACAGATGCAGGTGGGGCCCACAGGCGGCACCAAAGGTGCCTATCCCATAGGCGTCACCAAAGGTGCCACTCCCATAGGCACCACCCAAAACTCGTATTTATTTTGGTCATTTGTTCGTATTTTTTTATTTTCGGATTGAAATCACTTCCAAAATAAATATTATTTTCATATTTTATTATTTTCCAAAATAAATACAATAATATAAAATAATAAAATACGAAAATAGTATTTATTTTGGAAGTGATTTTAATCCGAAAATAAGAAAAAATACGAACAAATGACCAAAATAATGGTTTTTTTACTAAACTTATATAAAAAATATTAAAATAATACATTTGAAATATTATGTACTAAAATAATATAAAATAATAAAATACGAAAATAATATTTATTTTGAAAGTGATTTTAATCCGAAAATAAGAAAAAATACGAAAAAATGACCAAAAATAATGGTTTTTTACTAAACTTATATAAAAAATATTAAAATAATATATTTGAAACATTATGTACTAAAATAATATAAAATAATAAAATACGAAAATAGTATTTATTTTGGAAGTGATTTTAATCCAAAAATAAGAAAAAATACGAACAAATGGCCAAAATAATGGTTTTTTACTAAACTTATATAAAAAAATATTAAAATAATACATTTAAAACATTATCTACTAAAATAATATAAAATAATAAAATACGAAAATAGTATTTATTTTAGAAGTAATTTTAATCCAAAAATAAGAAAAATTACGAAAAAATGACCAAAATAATGATTTTTTACTAAACTTATATAAAAAATATTAAAATAATAGATTTAAAACGTTATGTACTAAAATAATATAAAAATAATAAAATATGAAAATATTTGGGTAAAAAACCCTTCTTATAAAGGATAAAATACTATTTTCGTATTTTATTATTTTATATTATTTTAGTAGATAATGTTTCAAATGTATTATTTTAATATTTTTTATATAAGTTTAGTAAAAAACCATTATTTTTAGTCATTTGTTCGTATTTTTTCTTATTTTCGGATTAAAATCACTTCCAAAATAAATACTATTTTCGTATTTTATTATTTTATATTATTATATTTATTTTGGAAAATAATAAAATACGAAAATAATATTTATTTTGGAAGTGATTTTAATCCGAAAATAAAAAAATACGAACAAATGACTAAAATAAATACGAGTTTTGGGTGGTGCCTATAGGAGTGGCACCTTTGGTGCCGCCTATGGGATAGGCACCTTTGGTGCCGCCTGTGGGCCTCACCTGCATCTGTATTTTTTTTGTTTTCAGAGTTTTTTTTTATTTGTATTATTTTGGTAAATAAAAAAAATTTTGTATTATTTTAGTAAATAAAAAAAATGGGGTGTTATTTTGATAAATTTTTAATTTTTTTGTATTATTTGGATAAAAAACCCGCTCAAGCAATTAGCTTAAAAAAAATTTACGTATTCTCTAATATGTTCTTCGAAAGTGTTCAAGCAATTAGAATGTATGTGCAAAGGAATATGAATTTAATTAATTCATTAAAAGGAAATTTTTTTTATATTAATTATTGTTTATAGTGATCGACAATAATATTGGTAAGAAAGGGAATTGAAAAAATTTATTTGAAGTTATAAAAGAGTGAATAAATATGATATATTTGATAAGGTACGGGGATGCATATTTGAACTTTAAAGAGAATATTGTTAGGAGTCATAATCACAAATCTTGATTATAAATTATAAAATGTACATAAAGAATTCATAAAATATATGTATTTGACATTTGAAAAGAAAACATATTTAACCAAATTTGTAAGAGGTGATATATATGGAAGAATATATTTTCCTAATATATTGAAGATAATTTAATTCGTCCAGTTCAAGTTTTTATGATTTTTTATAATTTTTATAAAATTTTAATACATTTTGATAAAATTTTCAATATATTTTTTTATTTTATTAGAATTTTTATATTTTTAAAAGTTCATATCAATTTACATATTTTAAATATTTTTTAATATTTGATAATGTTTATATTTATATTTATTTTTTATAAAATTTTAATGATTTTTTTGGGGAAAATATTAGATTAAACCATAAGCTACCACATGTCACCATCTGATTGCCATCTGATTGCTCTGTTAATTTATTTTAACGATCAACGTGGTTAATAACAGAAATCATTAATGGAGGGGCTTAATTGATTATTTTAATTAACAACATAGGCTTAATTAGGTGCTAATTTAATATAAGGGCTTAATTGATTTTTTTACATTTTCTTAAGGGTTTTTTTGACATATAAGTCTATAATATATATGATGATATATTTGATTCCTAAATAAATTTAAATTAAATTATTATATGATGCTATGAATAGTGAAGTTAATTATTATGTAATGTGAATAAATTAAATTAGATGTAATTAAATTAAGTTAATGGCAGGTCCCATAATTATAGGATAATAATAAAAAAAATAATTTGGAAATTGAAGAACTATTTCAGAACTTAATGTTTCTATATACGTTCTCATACATTCTTTTATATGATATATATATATATATATATATATATAAAATATGATTAGAGCGCATAGATGTGTTGCCATCGTTGGCTATTTTTATCTGAAACTGATTCTCTAATCCATCCATATCTTTAATTCCATTAGATGTTGAATCAAGTTGCTCTATTGATTAGAGAATAAAGTTGGGGAGAGGAAAAAATTCATCTCAAAGGTGGGGACAATGAAACAGTAAATGGGGCACATTTGATAAATTAGCTTTGAGAATTTTAAATGTAAAAAATGAGCATGGTACTAAGTGTGGTAAGGTATACATCAATAAAGAAGCAATGATAAAGTGAAATGACCAATAAAGATGAAGGGGAGCTTAGTACATTAACATTAGACCATAATAATTTAGGTTTAATTAAAGAGTTCAAATTATTTAAGAGATAATATAACTAATGAGATTATGAGTGAACGGAATTAGATATAATGATTCATAAATTAATGGGGAAGACAATGATGGGTCGACTTAATAAAAAATAGAAGATAATAAAGGTTCATAATTAAAATTAAGGAAACTAAAAACTCTTGAAGAGATTATTAAAAACTAAAGACAAAAAGAAAAAAGAAAATGGAGGAGAGAATATCAATCAATGGTTATCAAAAGTGAAGAAAGTATGAATGAATTTTTTTATTAATTCTAATATTGAAACTATAGAGGAATTTTGTGCAAAAATTGTTCAAGGGCTAATGTAATGACTGAAGTCATGATCGATAACAAAAATAGATGTAACAAAGAAGATAGTGATTAATTGACTTATAAAATAATTGAAAAGAATAAATATATATAATTAAAATCAAGAAAAGTAAAAAAATCTTAAAAGATAACGAAGATACATTTATTGAGGAAAAATGAAAACAACAAATGGAAGAGAGTTTTAAAGTTGTATTCATGGATTAATAGAAGTGAGAAATATGTGAATGAGTGTTTTATTAATTTCAATATTCAAACTATAACAAAATTTTGTGTAGGCATAAGGTGTCCATTAATACGATACCGTTATACATGACATGACTCACGTGCGTTTTCCGCATAGCCAAATTTACAGAATTGGGCTTAAAGGCCCTATTGAGCTGTAAGCCGAGTCCATTTCAAGAGTTAAATGAAACGCTGCGTGCGTTTACCGAATAGCCAAATCACAAGCAAAAGCAGGTGAGATGAGCAACCGGAAGCAAACTTTTTTCCCAAATTTGTATAATTAAAAATCATTATGATAAGACGCCCCACCACATGACCGTTGCCCCAACGTTCCAAAAATTCCAAAATTTAAAAACCTTTGCTTTCCCAAACTCAAAACTTACCGTTCGCTAACGTCTAATCCTACCCCAAAACAAACTCTCCTTTCTTTCACTTCTTTTATGCCTTGAGATCTTTTCAGTTCAGGGAAGTTAGATTACGAGATTATGGCGGCATTGGCACCTGGGATTCTGCTGAAATTACTCAATGGGATGAACACTGGGGTGAAGCCAACTAGTGAACATAGGAGTTCGCTTTTGCAGGTTACTGATATTGTACCGGCTGATCTTGATGAGAAGAACCTTTGGCCTAAACATGGCTTTTACATCAAGGTCTCCGATTCTTCGCATTCCATTTACGTTAGTCTTCCTTCAGACCAAGATGATTTTGTTCTTAGCAACAAAATGCAACTTGGGCAGTTCATTTATGTTGATAGATTGGAGCCTGGCTCTCCTGTTCCTGTTGTTAAAGGTGCAAAGCCCCTCCCTGGAAGGCATCCTTTAGTTGGGACACCCGAGCCTTTAATGGGTTTAAGAAGAAAAGGGGAGAAAAGTGAGCAAAAACAAGAGTCTAAGCAGCATAGAAGAGGTTCTTGGGGCAAGGGTGTTAATGGGACTGATGAGATCTCTTCTCCTTTAGTTTTAAAGCCCGTACCCTTAGATTTTGATCAATGTACTCCGGTGAAAGAGCGGTCTAATCTGGTGAGAACTCCGATGATGTCTCCGATGATAAGAAGGGTAGGGAAAGATGGAAATGTTAGTGGTGGCATAAGGTGCTCTTTTGGTGGGGGATTGTTGGCAAAAATGATGGATACAAAAGGAGAAAGTCCAGCTTTGCTTAGAAAAAGCTGTGCTGCACCTTCCTCGGCCTCAAAGTTTCCAAGGAGCAAAAGTGTCATCGACCGGGAGCCTAGAATCCCAAACAGTCCTCTCATCTCAGCTGTAGGTACACTTTTCCCCCCTTTTTTTCCATTTAAAAATTTGCCATGTTTTTCTCCATATTAACTTTTTCGATGGTGTTTTTTGTCTTTGATTATACAATTCAAATTTCAGCCATTGCAGGAAAAGAAAAGTTCAACACCACCACCAAGTTTAAAGCGTGGAAGGGTGGCGGCTGCCCAACAACCAGAATCTCAGCTTGATAATAACTCAGCCATTGATAACAGCAAAAGTCTAACCATGAATTTGCCTGGGAAACTTGGCATGCTGGGCAAGGTGAGTTTAAGGCTCATGTTAACCATAGTCAATTCTGTCAAGGGTTTTCGCTTAAATTTGACATTCCTGGTTCAACAGGAAGCTGTTCAGCAACGAGAAACGGCTCAGAAGATTGCTCTTCAAGCACTAAGAGATGTCACTGCCACAGAGAATCTAGTTCGCTCTCTCAAGTATGTCCTTTCCTTTCCTTTAGTGTGCTTTTTTTTTTTTTGTTCTTTCCAATTTTGTTGTATGTTTAACAATTTTTGAGTTTATATACTTTGGCTGGTGATTGCAGGATGTTTTCCAACTTAAGCAAATCAGCAAAACCAGATGCTCCAGCAGCATGCTTCGATCAGTTTCTGGAATTTCACGCCCAAATTGTGCAGGCCTTGAGCGAGATAGCCTCCGTTCAAGCAGCTACCGGAATGACACAAACCACAAAAACTGAAAAAAAGGATAAAAATGGTGAAGAGGAGCCAGCAATCTTGAACGAAATTGGGCAGAATTCAATGGAGCAAAGCAAAAGGCGAACTGCATTGTACAAATCAATTGCAGGGTTTCCGGAGAGAAGTGAACAAAAGAGGCTCCTAAGATCAAATTCCAACCCCAAAGTATCATCGAAACTGCCTACTGAATCATGTGGCGGTGAGAACGATGAAAATAAACCGGTATCGAGTAGCTTTAGCAATACGATAAAACTGGGGAAGCAAATAGAAGCAGAAGCAGGGAGCTGGTTCATGAACTTCCTAGAAAAAGCAGTGGAGAGTGGTATGAAGAAAGGGGAAGGGGAGGGGAAGAAAGTTCCACAGTCACTGATATTAAAGGTAATTAATTGGGTAGAGGTGGAGCAGTGTGATGCCAACAGGCGACCGGTTCATCCAAAAGCAGCACAAATAGCTAGGAAGCTAAGGATTAAGATGAACAACCCTTGAATTAATTACACAATCTGTGTTTTTGTAAGCAGATATTAAAGTGCATTATTTTTTGTTGGATTGTTTTGGTTTCCGATCACTTTCGGAGATTGTCTATCTCTCACATCATCATGTATTCGATTGTTTTCACCCATAAGTATAACAATATTGAAAGTGATACCCTTTTATTTTCTATTTCCTTAATAAATATCTCAATTTGTTATATCTCCAAAATTGATATTAGTAGCACACTCATTGAATTACCTTTTGGTTACCAGAGTCTAATTTGTTTTAAATGTTCATTAATATTATCGATTTATGATATAAACATCATTGGAATATTATCCAACATTAAAAGTGTTACGAAATTTTAACCTGGCATCATTTCTAATGTCCAGTGGAGCTCAAATTTCACCTTCTAAACTCCTTTTCTTATGCTCTTTTTGAAAATGTCTTCCATTTCATCAAAATCACCATGGGTTTTCCTAAATCTAAAATCTCCTCCCACCATATTGTTGTCTATTGTTAGATTCGCTTGTTTTTATGGTATATTGCTCCTTTTGTCAGCATCGTCCTTTTCGCGATCCGGATTAAAAGATAAAAGCTCAGAGTTGCATGGTAAATTCAAGATAAGTCTCCTCTTCTTCTTCTTCTTCTTTTAAAAAAAAAAAAAAAAACTTTATTTTGTTTCTTTTCGTTGATTTGCAGGTTATTGTTTGAATGAAGGGGCTTATCCTTTACTTTTCTTTGGATTGCATTTATTGCTGCTTTTGGGTTATACAGATAAATTGGTTTTGGGGTTGATAACGGGGATTGGTTTTACTGTGGTGGTGAGAATGGTTGAAAGTGGGGCTTGGTGGTGGCCTGTTAAGGGTGATGGGTGAGCTAAAATGGTGAAGATGATGGTGAGAGAGCTTAGATTTAGGGTCTAAGTGGTGTTTCTTTAAGGGAGGGGTAATCGTAAGTGTTCTGATAGTTGAAAGTAGCTTAGGTTGATGATGGTTGTCGAGGGTCTGAGAGAGAGCTAAGGAAAATGTGATGGTGAGATGGTTTGGGGTGGTAATGATGGTGGCCAGTTTAGCTGAGGGGAATGGTTGGTGTTTGGGAGTTATGCGGACAAAGGAATGAATGTGTTTAAATTATGTACCAAACATAAGTGTAGTTTACTTCAGCTCCAATGTGTGACTTTGCAATACCAGAATTGGAATAAGTGCAGAGTAGAGTCTTTTGAGCCTCAGAATTTAGAATGTTTCAGCTTATACCATAAATGAAGTTGCTATTTTAGTAACCAAACAAAGAAACTTGAGATTTTAGTTTCTGGGCCGTCATTTAATCGATCATCTAATTCACGAGGAGATCTTTAATTGGTGGACCTCACTTTTGGCCGCCGACCATACATTCATTTCATCCCACTTTCACCAATTGCCTTCCAAGGTTTAAATTTTCAAAACCAACTTTTGACTAAAATAACTCGATCATCCTCACATCTTCAATTTTTTTATATTTTAATGTTTATTTTAGCCAGCCAAAGTTTTGTCTAACCCGCAATTTTACTGAATCTTTTATTCCAACTCTAATGTAGAACCCAGATATTCAATGAATCTCTTTCTCAAATTATCAATAGTATCTTAGGATATGCAAGAAACTTTCAAGTGATAAAAGAATCTTCTTACACAACATGGTGGCAAGACCAGACATACAACGACTCTCCTTTTCAAGGTTTAATCTGATGTTCGATTCAAAACAAGCAGAGTAACAAAGTCTCCTGCAGATGGAGGTCTGAGCAGCATCGACAACAGGAGCACATAGGCAATGCTATAGGGGAGTTGCAAATCCTGTCAGCATAAGCATCTCAATCAATAACTTAAAACCTCAACAACCACAACAGTCAAGGCACTCATAAGCTAATAACGGGTACTAATGGTACATACACTTCCAAACAATGTTATTTGGATTCGGGTGTAAGTGTCAGATATGGGTATGTGTTTGAAACAGGTATGTAGGGCCTTAAAAGATCATATCCCCATACCCATGTTCAAGTATTTTACGGACATGAGTGTTGGACACAAATACTTTAAGAAAAATGGAGTCAGAGTAACCTATTTTCCAACTAAACAGAAATAATGTTTATTCAAGTTTATGAAACTATTTGCTACTTCAAAATGCTCATCACTAAAACTGATAAAAGTTGTCAATTTCATGCTAAAAGTACATAAAACCACAATAAAGATTGCACACATGGTTTATAGAGATTTTGAATAGAAGTTACTTAATTTCAATACGTATGCAAGAAGTTGATCCTGCAAAATTGTTTCAAAGGGTGTTGAAAACTTCAAATAAAAATTTGAAAATTGGAGCAAATGAAAACTTAATTTTCAAAATCAACCTGCTATAAGCAACATGCAATTGTCAACTCCTTTAATTGAAAACTGAAAATAAGAAAATAGCAAGCTGCATTATGTTTTTATTTTTCTGAAAGAATTTCTGTAGGAACTAAAAGCTGTGTTACAAAACCCTTCTGCCAAACCAGAGTGCATGCTGAGAAGCCGCCAATAAATTATTCAGGAAAAGGGATGCACAAGTATGGATCAGGAAGAACTTTAATATTAACAAATTTTCACCTTCAAAGACCCCCTAAGGAGGGACAAGAACCCTTAGAGAAGAAACATAAGATGGTTTCTTCACAGCTAAATGGTTCTTAGCAAATTAGAACAATAGTGATAGCCATTACATCGGACACGGCAAAGGAAGCTTCCTTGCACAAGAATTTTACGGCCAATGGTTGAGCTTAAAATGCTTAAATGTGAACCACAAAAAAATGGTATAGGGTTAGACGTTTTGGCTTCAGCAAAAACTAAAACAATCTGGCAATAGATGGCTCTCAAATCAAATAGTTTTCAAAAACATTTGAAGGGGCTACTGCAAAATAAGGCAATAACGTTCACTGATATTTTTTAAATCCCATCAACAATGCTCTTTTAGCTTTTCTAAGCTTCCCGCTGTAATAGTTTACCAAGATTAAAAAAACATATCGAGTTTCATAGACAGCAATCACAACTCAGCTGTGAATGTCTCCATTCCCCCAATTCAGCCATAATTTCCCAAATTAACATTAAACATACTTTGGTCTACAACCCGTTAATTCTCTGTGAAACTAAAAAACAAGAAAAGGTACATACAATGATGTACATTATAATGATCAACCCAAATGGCTTCTAGGTCCAGTGTACCTATTTGGCAGCTCAGCTCCGAAACCAAATATTTATACAAACTATTTGTCTACAATTCTATTTATCCATCGAAGGGAAAACTGAAGTCTTAAACATATGACGAGCACATTTTCTTCCCTTAATGAGAAGGACAAATAATTCAGCAATGAATAGATATTTGGGGCACTTGTACACTGCTATAACGCAACTCAGAAGCCACTACAATAAGCTAAAGAAGAATATTAAAAAAAAAAAAAAGAGGACAGTCAGCAGAAATCACCTTCTGACAAACACCCCCAGCTTTGATTATGCAAAGACAGCAAGGAAGTGAACAAAGCAGAAGCCGTAGCACTATGCAAAGGCATCAAAGTTACTGCACCACCCATTTCCACTGGGAGCCTGAAACATACAGATCATGCAATTCGTACTCACAACTTAAAATAATTAAAAAAATAAACAGCAATAAATTTCAAAATTGGGTTTTCGAAATAATCACTAGAAGTAATAGAAAAACCGAGAGAAAAATACCCAGCACATTTTATAACAAAGAAAAAAGCAGTAACATCGAAAATGGAAGCAAAACCTGGAAAAAGTGAGATTGCGGAGAGAGAATCGAGAAGCAGAAATTTTGTTAGGAGAGAAAAGGCCACGTAGCTTATTGTTAGCAGGTGTTGAGGATGGTAAATGGGTGAAAATGGTCTTGGCCGAAGAGCAGGAGAACCCTAGGGTTCTTCTTCCACAAGTAGCCGCCATGTTTTCTTTGGCCTCCCCAAAACCCTGATGAAGCCTAAAACCTCAGGGTTTCTCTTCTTTTCTTTTTTTTGTTTTTTTTGGAGGGGAAGAGACTAGTTGCTGTTTGTGGGCTGGATCTATGCCTATGAGGGCCCAATGTTACTCAATGTGTACTCTGGAAACTTCTTTCATTCAAATTCCGAGAAACATGCAACTATAGTTGAATATATTATTAAATGGATTTAATTTTTATTTTTTAATTTGATTTTTTTATATTTTTAATTTTGAGATTTCAATTTTTATTAAATGATAATCGTTAAATTTATTAAGTCGAATTTTAATTTTAAACATTGTATTATGTTTTAGCTGTGAATTTAATTTTTATATTCTAATATGATAATTGCTAGTTCTTATACTCTTTGAATTATGAAAATTCAGTTTTAACTTAAACAATAATTGTTAAATCCGTTAACTAAAATGATGTGGCTTTCTTTGAGTATTTTGTGAAAATAATAATTCGATATGACATTATAAATGTAATAATATATGTTTTTCACATAAGATTTAAAAAAAAAAAAATAATTTCAATAATAGAATCATAAAAATATGTTCAGAACCAATTTTTTTATGATAAAATCATGAGAAATAAAAAAATTTTAAATTTATATGGATTTGAATCATGTACTAGATTTAATATTTAGAAAACTATTGAAATTTTTTTTTTTGAGTTTATATAGAACTAGGACCAATTTATTTAAAGTTAAAAAATTATTGTTTTCTAATTTTCACACAATTTTATTTTTATTTTCTAAAACACATTTTCAAAATTTTCTGTAAAAAAGGTTTTCTTTAATATTTGTTTTCTAAAATCAATCCAGCTCATGGAGGTCAAAACCTTATTGACCAAAGGTTAAGCAGAAACTTAGAATTTGATTTTTGTTTTTGTTTTTGTTTTTTTTTTTTAAATTTTGGTTAAAATGAAGTTTGAGAGATTAGAAAGTTTGTTTTGGAAAAATGTTAATGGTGGAAATCAACTCTTTTAAAATTAGATTGGTGGTTGAATCAATTAGAGTATTGGTTTGATCAGTTTAATCATTTTAAAAATTAAAAAAAAAGGTTTAATTTATATTTTATTCAATTTAATTGATTCATATTAATTTTTAAATTAACCAATTTAAAATTACTGTTCAAATACATACTCCAATTAATCGATCCGATTTAAATAACATTGTTGGAAATCAACGTTATCCATGAATGGGAGAGGAAGGGAGATAGGAAAAATGAAAATGAAACTTCAGCCATAGGTTGAGAGACATGGGTAAAAATGAGTTTGCATTTGGAAAGTGGAGGTTGAGATCATGTTAGGTCAAAATTTTGGTCATGATTCATTACCAACTACCCACGCTTGGCAGTGATTAGTTAAGCTATCCACTACGCAAATCTATGTTTGGACTAAAAATATTATTATATATGTGATGTTATTTTAATTTATTATTTTTATGTAATATTTATATAAAAAATTATGTTATTTTAATTAATAGATTTAATGTCTATTATTTAAATTATGAATGAAATTTCAAAATATAAATAGAATCAAAACAAGGATAAAATTCATAATTGGTAAAAAAAAATATAATTTAACTTAATAAATTTAGTTATTATTGTTTTAATAAAAATTGAGGTTTCAAAAATAATTAGAATAATAATACAAAAATTAATAACAAAATTTGACATAAAAAATATATTTCTCGATTGAATCAATTTTATATCATTTTTCGATGTGTTGGACTAAATATTCTTGACCTACTTGTGGAAGGGGGAGATGATAGATTGAATCAAAACATCGAATTCCTCAACCTCCAAGTTGGCTTCTAAGGCATTTACCATCTTATATTATTATTAAGGTTAAAAGTGCAGTGGACAAATAGAGTAGACAATCTTGTTCATGTGCGATTCCATTGTTAGGAAATAAAAAAGAAGAAGAAGAAAATCAAACTGTGTAATTCTTTTGACAAGTTTTGAATTATTAATATTGGGTCCTTTTTAGACAAACACAAACATGTCAGCTGGGTATCATACTCCACAACATGTCCATGTCGAATGTGCTGTGCCTAAGTCCCATTCAGGTTATTAACATCATATATCTACCTAACGGATGATATGATTGAGAAACGTGGGAATCTATTACCTCTAACCATGGCCGATGGTGGATGCTGACAGGTCATGATAACCTATGACAAATCATTTTATTCAATACCTTCGTAAATTTGTGACCCCATTTTTTTCAAATTTGGAGTCAGCTCACACCATGTTGGATTCAACTTTGAAGGCACATTGCCTAAAAACCTGCAATCCACACCAGAATGTGAACATGGCGCCTACCTTAAATTATTTATTTCAGGGATTCACTTCATCCATCGCCATTAGTGAGCTTTTTATTCTGACTTTTGACTATTTCACAACTCTACTGGGAGGGTCGTGAGTGAGTGAGTGCCATTAAATTTCCAATAAATGATATTGTAATTAATAATGTTAAATATTTAATAAAAATACCATATCTTAACATCACATGATTTAAAATTTTTTTAATGTCATGTTCTACCATCCAAATGGGGCCCTTGGCAGTATTAAATGTGGAGAATTAAGATTACTGGTAAAGAAAGGGGTTGGTGTATTTATTCCATATAGCAGGTTTCTTGTCTATTTTAAGGATTATATATATATATATATAAAAAATCATATTCCATGAATAATTGAATAGAGTAGTTGGAGAATGGAGAGTGGGAAAGGTTGTAAATAAAATGGGGGATAATGGGCGCTTATTATTATGATGATGTTGGGAAAGGAGTAATGAGGTTTTTCTTAGTATGGGAGGGTGTTATAAATGGCCTCCAAGCTACCAAATTTAATGGCATGAGACATTGCACCGTCTGGTGTGGTCCAAGCTTTCTTCCCCGGTGGTTGAGGCTCGAGTCCCCAAGCTACACAACCAAAGCACTTCAATGAAGGCACAACCTATAGGTTTTATTTCAACTAAACGTAACCAGCTTTAGGGTACATAGTAGTGTCCAACTCTCTCTGCAGAAAAACCAACCTATTAATGCAATACATGATTTTTTTGTCCAAAAAAGTAAGTTTTGAATTGATTTATAGGTGATTACAAGTATTCATGTGTTTGGAATCCTATCATACCAGGTTGCAATGATTCATGTGAATTCAATCAAACTTAGTTTCATATTTCAAATAAATTTGGTTTTGGTTTAATAAATATAATGAAAATTCTCTTCTTATCATTTCATCTTAAACTAGAAAATTTTAATTGTCGAAAAGAAACAACAATATTAAGTACTTATGACTTGATTTGAAAATGATATAGTTGGCGTTTATTACACAGTCAATTGCAATTCACCTCGTAACTAGATTATCGTATAACTTGTCTTATACATTGACATATATATTTTGACTTAAATATTGTGATTGTTTTTCTTTCATCTTTATAAAAATTTTGAGTAACAAATAATTAAATTAGATCATATTAAATATCAATCAAGTAAGGATAATATTTGAAGGATTTAAAGATAAGGATAATATTTGAAGGATTTAAAGATTTTGAGTAATAAATAACTAGATTTGACTATTTTCAAAGAGTTTCGGTTCCTATAGAAGACTAAATAATGGAGATTTCTTCTTAATTTCATGCCTTATCACAAAGCTATATGGGCATAAGTTCAATGTCATGATTCAATTATACTAAATGGTGATTTACAAGTCTATGTTTCTTATTTAAAGAAGATTTATTTATGTATAGTTTAGGGAGCACTTATTTTATTTATTGAGAGGAAGTTGTTTTAATGAAAATATATTGTAAAAAATTTTTAAGGAGAAAATCTTAGTAGAAGAGTGATCTTAGTGGAGTATAGGACTGAGATTGCTATTTAAGTTAATAAGTGAGAGTTGAGTCATTCTTTAGCTCTTTCATCTAGAGAAAATTAAACAGTTTGAGATTGACTGCATCGGCTAAAACACTATTAAATTTGAACTTATCAAATAATTCAAAAAAATCCTTAGATTACTATTCGAGTCTTATTATTCTGAACCATATACTAGAGCGAAGGCTTTGCTCATGCAATAGTGTGTTGTAAGTAATACACTTCTCAATTGCATTTTTTTTGTACAAAACATATTGGGGGAGGGGATGTTTTTGCTGGGACTTGAACCTTAGACTTCAAATGTCAACAAAAAAACTCTTAACCACTGACTCCTTTGAGTTGTTGGCACCTTCTTAATTTCTAACATGCATTTACTTAACATGATACGTTATAAATAATCGGTGGATTGGATCCAACATTCTTGGGAGTATCATTTCCCATCTCAATTGCTTATTTATTTAAGGTGAGTTTGGATGGGTGGTGTAATGCGTTTAACTTACTTTTTGTCTCTCACTACAGTATCGCTATAGTATTTAATCTCACCGCCACCGCAATTTTTACACTAACCGTAGGTAAGCGCACCGCCCATCCAAACCTATCCTAGTTGTTCTTTAGTTTTTGTATCATGTCATTTCTTTTTCTGCTCATAGTATTAAAGAAGTCGATCTAAAATTGCATATGCAATTCTAAAATATCTTACAAACAAAAAGAAAATATATGAGCTCTTATTGCTAATGAATAAAATTAATATTAACATGATATAACTTAAAAAATTTGATCCATGAAATAATGCCAAACACTAGATGATTCATTTGTAAATGCATATGCATTTATTGATCAAGTGATAAAGTGACAAGTTAACTATTCATTTTTTGTAACGACTCGATAGTCAGGATTTTAGAAAGTGTATTTTCGAGACTCCATTTTCGTAAATTAGACTCGTAAATATTTATTATAAATATTTACGAAGTTAGTTGTGTGGTTAATTAGGTTTTAGTTAGGTGAATTTGCATGAATTAAGAGTAATTAGATATAAGGACTAAATTACATAAAGGGTGAAAGTTGAATTATAAATTAAAGAAAAACTAAAAAGACTAAAGAAGCAATTATGCCATTACTCATAAATGAGGCGACATAAAATAGATATTTATAAAATTTAAAGATAAAATATATATATTATAATATTATAATATATTTACTTAATGTTTAAGTATATATATTATATTATTAAAATAAAACAAATAAAGAAAAGAAAAAGAAAAAGAATAAAGAACAAAGAACAAAGAACAAAGAACAAACGAAACAGAAGGGAAAAAGAAAGAAAAAAAAAGAAAGAAAAGGAGAAAGACCAAAGTTAAGGGTTCAAAGTTTCAAGCTCAATTGGTTAGTCAATTTAGCTTCTTTTTCTTATAATTTTTATGTTTTTGGAATCCTGATATTAAATACTACCTGACGCATGCCAGAATTTTAAAAATTATTGAGTTTTAAGTGTTGTCTATGTTGAATAATTTTAGTATTAGAGATTAAATTGATAGATTCTTAAGCTAGAAATTAAAAAAAGATTAAATTGTAGAACGTAAATTTTGAGTAATAGGAACTAAATTGTGAAAATTTTGAAATTTAGGGATTTATGTGAAAATAGGGAGTTGAATTTAGTCTAAAGAGGAATTTGCATGAAAATAAAGAATTAAATGTGAAGAATAAAAGTTAGTCTCGATTTAGGGACTAAATTGAAAATTAGGCAATATTTGAGTAAAAATTGAAATATTCAATATGAAATTGAATTGTGTTGTATTGATGATTTTTAGTTGTTTTAATTCCGTAGCTAACGTCGTATCGGAACTCTTAACTAAAAAGGAAAAAGATAAAGTCGACGAAGAATAACTTAGAATTTTTGGTTTGTATTTCTATAATCTGAAGCTAGTTATTAATTGTTGTAATTTTTGTTTAATGTATATGGTAAGTGTTAAGGTGAGAATTATTATGTTTTGCAATTAAAATGGATTGATTTAGTATGTGATAAATTTATTGAATTTATATTGACTGTATTGTTATATATGTTGAATATATTGATTATTTGAATTGAATTGAATATTGATTGTAATTGAAAAGTGAATTGAAACTCTATTAACTATATCGGGCTGAGTTGGATATAGATGGCATGCCATAGGATTGGAAGAGTTCAGGGATTTCTCCGACTTCGAGTCGATGAGACACTGGGTGTCAAATTATTACTTCGGATATATTCGATAAGGCACTAGGTGCCAATTTACTTCGGTTTAGCTGATGAGACATTGAGCGTCAAATTATTACTTCGAATTATTTGATGAGGCACAGGGTGCCAAATTGGTGTGTTTTGGTTGGATCCGTGTATCCGTTCAAGTCCGAGTTGTGTTTGTTACAGGCCAATTTTTGCCTTTACAATTAAACCCATTTAAACCCTTTTACATTAAACCCAATTACAAATACCTTACACTACCCAATAACCCGTAACCCATTTACATCTCAAAACCCGAATAGGCTCACTAAAACCTAAACATAACCCAATTACAAAATTTTTATCCCCCAACGGAAGCCCAAACCCGTTTCTAACCTAACCCAATACCCGGATGGCCCAATACAACCTTAACCCCCCTAAACCTAACCCCCACTTGCTCTATTGCCGCCTCTGCCAAGGCCTCTGACTCAGCAGCTGCCACCACCGCTCAGGTCAAATCCCACCGCCTCTATCCCTGCAAACATTAAAAGAAAAGGGACAGCAAGTAACAATGATGAAAAAAACAATTTGTAAATGGCTATAAAGCCGAATCAGAAACCACTTGTAAGGGATCGATTTTTTTGGAAAGAAATACAATACGAGTTCAGCATGCTTCTAAATACACACACCAAGCATTCACACGAAAAAGTATCAATATCAACAATATTGCAGCGAAGGGAATACCCCCGAACCATCAAAACCCCAAAAAAACCCTAACATCGAAGGTAATCTCACCCATTTTTACGATTCTGTTTTCCTACATTTCCCACCCGTACAATATATCCAATATACATATTTATATTTTAATAAATAATAAAAAAATAATTTTTTACCTTTTTCGGCCACCGTGTACGGTGGCCGGTATCGGCACCAGTGACCGGACGGTGACCGGAGGGGCCACCAAAAATCGCCCCCGAGCCCTCCTCTCTCTCCCTCTCCCTTTTTTTTTCTTTCCTCCGTGCCAAATGAATTTTTTTCTGAAAATCGAACTATTTATAGTGGTTGAAAACGGCACCGTTTTGGTGTTAAAACCCAGGGCCTAAAACGACGTCGTTTTGCCCTGGGTCAGATTGACCCGACCCTGACCCGCCAAGGATCCGCGTGTTTTTTAACTCAATGGTCTATTTGCGCGATCGGTCTTTCCGCATTTTCAATGTTTTACAATTAAGTTTTATTTATTTTAATTTGGCCCGTTATTTTGTTTTGGTTTGCAATTCAATCCTCCATGCTGCGCAGCGTTTTAAGGGTTCGGGTAAATTGCATTTTTGGTCCTTTCCTTGCTTATGCGCATTTGAATAAGTCCTTTTATCTTTATTTCTTTTGGAAATTGGCCCCAAAACTTTGTTTTTGTTTCGAATCTAATCCTTTTCCAGATTTAATTTAGTTTTTTATCTTATTTTTACTATTTTTGTTTTTAATATTATTTATTACTATATTTACTATTATTATTATTATTATTATTATTATTATTATTAGTATTATATTTACTATTATTAGTTTCTTTATTATTGTTATTGGTGCTTATATACGTTTTTATTTATATATATTTTTATATAATGTTTTTTTAAATGCTATTATTATACTTGTGTATATATAGTTATTTACATAGTATTTTTTTACTTACTCTATTTATAATATTACTTTGTTATATTTGCTTTTCGTATTTTACTATTTTGCCAATATTATTATTTTATTATTACCATTATTAAGTCATGTATATGTGTATATATTTTATGTACATACTTTTAGGGTTATTTATGTATTTATTTTTAATATATACATGTATGTATTCGTATATACTCATAGTTGTTTTAATATTATTATTATTCCTAATATATATATTATGTATGCATGCACAAATACCATAATATATATATATATATATATATTATATCTATTTTTTATATATTATTATATTTGTTATTATATTTATTATTTTCACTATTATTACCTATTACTTTATTTTTAATATTGTTATATTGCTAGTATTATTATTATTATCATTCTTATTATTATTATTATTATCATTATTATTAGTATTATTATTCTTTTTATTAACTTATGTATATACATATATATATATATATTATACATATTATTACTTTATATTATCATTATCGAATTTCTTTTATTTTATTATTAGTACATTATTTGTCTTTATTTTCTTTTAAATACTTTTTCATGTTGATATTTTACATTAATTATATCATTGTTTGCATCGCCCATTTATATACGCGTTTTTACTTTAAAAATATTTTTCATGTTTTTAATTTCAATAAATAAGGCAACGTACCGATTTAACATCAAATCACCGATTTCATCGCTATGTTGGGTGAAATTTATCGGCTTGTGTTAAAAACGAGACGTCCTTCTAAAAAATCGAAAACTTAAAAACTCTTGTTTTTTCGGATCACGATTAAGTGTTAATTTAAATTCACATTTTTGAAAATTAAGATAACATGTGTTTAATAAGATACCAATTTTGGGCGTCGAGGGGTGCTAATACCTTCCCCGTGCGTAACCGACTTTTGAACCCTAATTTTTCTCTAGATTTTTACGTAGACCTAAACTCGCCCTTCTTTTTACCCAAAAATAATTTTTTTTTGTTAAAAAGAGGTTTTATCGGGTGTCCGATCACACCTAAGAAAAAGGATTGGTGGCGACTCCTTTTTGTTATGAAAATCGAACCTTGGTTTTTAAGTTTTCAATAAGTCGCCACAATTAGCGACCAAAGCTAAATTATTTTTTACGTCGCTACAGCTGGCGACTCCACTAGGGACCTAGTTTTTGAGAGTCAAGGCTAGAAATAAAAGTGTGTTGTCAGAATTTTCAAAATTCCTCGATCGATTTGATATTTAGTCGTGATCCTGAAATTTTTTTAAAAAGTCATGCATTTGCGTCATGTTGTAAATATTCTTCTAACTTGTTTTATCTTGTTGTTTTTCAGCTCTTAAGTTTTTACAGCTTTAGTTTTTAGTTTTTAGTTTTAAAATAAAAACGAAAAGGTTTGTGAGTTTCTCCCCACACACCGTGCACTTGCATTTTGCATGACATAAGCTCTCTACCCGGGCTCCGTCCGTTTAAGTGAAAGTAAACGCTACGCCTTCGTGAGTTAACTCGTCCCTCCGCACAGGCTAGTGAATACTTTCGGGTTCCATACGACTTATGCTTTCGTGAGTTAACTTGTCCCTCCACATAGGCATAAGTAAATGTAATCCCTCGAATTGAACTCGTGAGCCTGTGATGGGCTACGACCGAGGCTTCGTACTAGTCTTAGTAGATGATAGTACGAACAATTTGAGTACCTGTCTAGAACCGAAACTGCATGTAGTGAACCATACGAGCCACCTAACTAGAGCCATTCCGAACCTCCGTCTGTTAATAGTCACCAAAATAAGTACACGGGAGGAATGCCTCTTACCTTTTGCATTTTTACTTTCTATATGAGGGGATTGGGTCTGTTAATAAACTAGATTGGGTAGTTTAATTTGTTAAATTTTCCATGTTTTTGCCTATATTTGATTACTAACCAAGGTTGCTTGTCTTTATTTTATTTTTCATCATGCATCATAGGCATCATATTAGAAAGGTGTTGACTAGAGATCGGTTGCCAAAAAATGGGTTTCTGATGGAAGAGTCGATTATACAAACAACCGAGAAGAATGCCGTGGTTAGGGACTGGTCTCTGAAAACCTTAAAAGAGAAAGGGGACAGTCTAATGGAAGGATGTGTTGCCAATCTATCCGAGCACGTAACTGTGAATGTTCGTCAGAATAACCTCTCGGACTTGGTTCAAATCTGGAATCAGTGGGACTCACACACTAGGGGAATCTTCACTGAAAGATACGGAGATATAGCCAACCTGATCGCTATCAATGTCGATGAGCGATTGATCCAAGCCATGATTAGATTCTGGGATCCGGCTTACTAATGTTTACGTTCAATCAAGAAGATATATCACCAACTGTAGAAAAATATGCCGCTTTGCTTCGCATCAATAATGTACAATTCTATAAGATATATGTGAAGGAGCTTAAGCCAATAACCCTCAAGAAGAAGCTAATAAAATTGACAGATATGACTGACATATGGGCCGAAAAATAAATAAAGAAGAAGAATGAAGTCATCTGTGTCCCGTGGTTTTCCCTACGAGATTTGGTTCTAAATCATCCCGATATGTCGAAGAGAGTGAATCTGTTCGCTTTGGCTATATATGGATTGATCGTCTTCCTAAAAGTTCTCGGACATATAGAAGTTGCAGTAATGGACTTCTTCGAAAGGTTAAAGCAATGAATCAACCCTGTCCCGACTATCTTGGCTGAGACCTTCAGGTCCCTAAGCAATTCTAGGAAAAAAAGAGAAGGACGTTTTATCGGGTGCGCGCAATTACTCAATGTCTGGATTTTGAGCCATTTCTAGAAAGTAGAGTGCACGCCGTTCCATATGTTTTCAAAAACATTTGCCCTGTTGGAAGCTTATCTTAAGAAAGAATGGCCAAAAGAAGTCTCCGAACAACATTGGGTTTCAGTCTTTCAGAACTTTCGAGCCGAGGATGTAACTTGAAGAGTACCGTGGATATGCCCGTCGGTTCTATTGTACAAGGTTGGAAACCAAGATTGGGTGCCATTACTCGGGTTATGGGGCGGAGTTGGATATGCCCTGCTAATGGTCCAAAGGTAATTTTCTTCACGCCAGTTTATACCCGCCACCGGAGGATTAGCACAATCCGAGTTTGCTTTCGCGGGTGAAGGTTATATAAAGAGGGTCCGAGACACTGTCAAGTCTTGGAAGAGGATTCATTTGATGGAGTTGGCTCTATACGCTGATACTCTCACCCAAGATTACGACATATAGAGAAGGCAACGGGTGAATAGTCAGCAAGTTTCATTGACAAATTACTCATTCCAAAATCCCTTCTTGGAAGAAATGCCATCCGAGCTAGAAATGGCAAAGCAGGAATTCGAACGCGAAAAGTTCAAGATGTTACGGAACCTTAATGCTCTTCAAGACGAAAACTACCAGCTGAAGATCGACGTTCAGATTGAAATAGCTCGAACCGAGAAAGCGCAAAAAGAAATTGAAGTCGTAAGAAATGACTTAAGAGATCTTCATCTAGAAAATGTAAAATTAAGGGGCAATATAAAGAAAAGTGGACTGGGCAAGTCGTCAGCAGAATGGAAAGAAGAATTGAGCAACGCAAAAAGCGAAATGGAATTTTGGAAAAGGAAAGCGAAGAAAGAGGAAGAAAATGCTGTGCGGGTCACGATAGAATTGAGAAAGAAGAACGCCGAATACAAGATAGTGTCTACTAAATTAATGATTAGCCGATCTGAATGTCAAGAGTTAAGAGAAAGAATACAAGATTTAGAAGATGCGCTGTAAGCTCGACAGCAACAGTTAGATACTTTCTTAAAGACCTTGGAAAAAAAGAGTAGTCAATGTGACAAAGACACTCACGCCTATAAAACAGACCTCCAAGAAAAAGAAATGCAACTTGGCTTTTTGATCAACGAAATTCATAAGGTAGCCATGTATGTGGTACAACTATCGGATGAAGCTGAAGATCTCAGTTGTCGGTTCCCTCCAAGCCAAAGATTGAGCATAGCGGAGTTTCTGGAGTGAGTAAAGAAATATAGCGATATAGCTAGGAGGTTTGTGTAACGGTTGAATCAAAAGATAGCAAAATGTTTTGTAATAGACTCTTTTGATAAATGAAATGCCTAAATAGGGGCTATCTTGAAATCAACACCAAATTCTTGCATATGCATTCATGATTAGCATTCATATGGCATTTATGCATTCATTCATTGCATGTACATATCCTATAATCATTCACTAAGGGCAAAATCACACAATTCGTAGTTACGACAATATAAAGGCTGGAACCACATCATTCGTATAGGACGCGCCGACAAGTTAGAGTAATGGAGGCTAAATTTAATGAAAGAATTGAAAGAATGGAAAGAGTTCAAAGGGAATTACAAGAGCAACTGGCCAAATCACAGCAAGAAACGAGGGATCTGATGGTGAGATTTCGAGAGGAATCGCTGGAACAAAAGGACCAAATGGCTAAGATGATGGAAATGATGTCAGCTCTGGTGAAAGGGAAGGGACCCCTGTAGAACCTTAAGGTTGTTAATCTCGATCAGGATCCGTTCTATCCCCCAAGATTTACTCCGCCCCATGCAACACAAAGATGGTATACTCAAGGGGAATCCGCAGGCGTAGAGCAACGACCTCTACCACCTGCTCACCTCCACCACCTGTTTACTTAGGGCAAGGTATATTTGTGTCAAATTCTGGAGCCACTCCTGCTAATCCACCCGTTTCAGATTTAGATGATCCGGTAGAAATCGCCAAGTTAAGGATGGATGACCACGAGGCTCAAGAGAAATATAGTAGCTTAGAGGAAAGACTCAAAGCAATAGAAGGCACTAAGGTCTTCTCTGCACTAAGCGCTAAAGAGCTTAGTTTAGTACCCTATTTAGTTCTACCGCCAAAATTCAAGGTACCAGATTTTGAAAAGTACGATGGGACGAGATGTCCGAAAACACACCTGGTCATGTTTTGCCGGAAGATGACCGGCTATGTGAATGAAGATAAACTGCTCATACACTATTTTCAAGATAGCCTGGTTGGATCAGCTCTTCGCTGGTATAATCAGCTTAGTAGAGAAAAGATCCGAACATGGAAGGATTTAGCGTCAGTGTTTTGTGAGCAATATAAGCATGTGTCTGACATGGTGCCCGATCGTATGACTTTGCAAATGATGGAGAAAAAGCCGTCAGAAACTTTTAGACAGTATGCGCAGAGATGGAGGGACGTCTCGGCCCAAGTGGAACCCCCATTGACAAAAACTGAGATAACCATCCTTTTTATCAACACCTTAAAGGCGCCGTTCTATGACAAACTAGTGGGAAGTGCCACGAAGGACTTTGCGGATATTGTTATATCTGGCGAGCTCATTGAGAATGCCGTCAAGAGCGGAAGAATGGAAGGTCTAGAAAGTTCAAAAAGGGTAGCACCCATGAAGAAGAAAGAACCAGAAGCCCATATGGTGGGAACTGGCGACCGTTATACCACTAGTCTGTATCCAAACCAACCCCGACCTCGAAATTATCCACTCCAAATCTCTATTATCCTCATCAGACCCCATACTACCAAACACCACATTCTTACCCATCTTACCCCATTTACACCACCAGTAATCAAAGACCGGTCGCCATATTTCCACAAAATACCACACCCGTCCATGGCCAACCCCAAAATGAACAAAAGCCAGCAAGATCCAATCCTGAGAAGCCACAATTTACTCCTATCCCTGTGTCATATGTGGAACTGTACCCAAAAACTTTTAGAGAAACAGTTGATATCCCCTCACTATATGGCACCCTTGAAGCTTCCGTACCCGAAATGGTACGACCCCAATGCTAGTTGTGTATACCATACTGGGAATCAAGGGCATTCTACAGAAAACTGCCTCAGTTTTAAGAGGCGGGTTTAAGGACTCATTGATGCAAGCATCCTGCGATTTGATGGTGGTAGCAATACGACCGAGAATCTATTTCCTAACCACAGTGGAGGGAATGTGAGTGTGGTAACGGAGGAGAACGGCTGGCAAACCAAAAGCTGTGTTTTGGAAGTGAAGACACCTCTGCAGAAAGTTTGGGAAGTACTGGTTGAGAAGGGATTACTCAGTCACCCCGATGGAATTCTTGAACAAATGGGTCAAAATTTTTGTGACTTCCATGGCATAGAAGGACACGACATTCAGTCCTGTGACGAATTCAGGAGTTTACTGCAAAATATGATGGATAATAAGGAGATTGAGATTTTTAACAAAGGTAAAGAGGCCGATAAAGGAGAAATATGCGCCTCTGACAGTCAATTGCCAGGTTGCCCGTATAACACTGACCGACCGCTGATAATTTATTACGACATGAAGAAAGAGCCGGTGAAACCAAAAGTAATAATTGAAGTACCGTCGCCTTTCCCTTATAAGGACGACAAAGCAGTACCTTGGAAGTACGATGTTAACATCGTCACACTTGAAGGTGAAAAGTCCTAAACTGCGACCGGAAGTGTGGGAGAAGTAGGTTATTTCACCCGCAGTGAGAGGTGTTATTCTAAAGTGGTTGAGCCGACGAAGAAAAATAGTGACCTGAAGCAAAAAGGAAAAGCATTAATGCATGAGGCTGAAGCCGAGCATGAAACTGTGACTGAATTAGAAGCTAAAAAGCCTGTGGACGAGAAAAAAGTACAGGAATTCTTAAAGTTTATCAAGCACAGCGAGTATAATGTGGTAGAACAATTGAGCAAGCAGCCAGCATGAATTTCGGTATTATCTCTACTACTGAATTCAGAACCCCACCGGAATGCTTTGTTGAAGGTGTTAAACCAAGCTTACGTGGCAAACAACATATCTGTTGAGAAGCTTGATAGGTGGGTGAATAATTTGAATGCGGATAATTTCATTTCTTTTAGTGATGATGAAATACCGCCCAATGGTAGAGGCTTCGTGAAAGCATTACATATCACAACCCGCTGCAAGGGTTACATAATACCAAACGTGCTCGTCGATAACGGGTCGGCACTTAATGTCATGCCTTTAGCCACGCTATCCAAGATTCCAATGGATTTGTCCTATTTAAGGCATTGTCATTCCACGGTAAGGGCATTCGATGGGACAAGACGAGAAGCCATGGGAAAAATCGAGATCCCTTTGGAAGTGGGCCCTTACATATATGATGTTGAGTTTCAAGTAATGGACATTACACCCTCATACAACTGCCTCTTGGGAAGACCTTGGATCCATTCTGCAGGAGTAGTCCCATCATCTCTCCACCAAAAGGTGAAGCTTATCATGGATGGCTGTTTGGTCACGATTGAGGGCGAAGAAGACATTGTCGCATCTATCTCTGCTGATGCACTGTACCTTGAAGTAAGCAAAGATGTAGTAGAATGTTTCTTCCGATCTCTCGAATTTGTCAACGCCATATTCGTTGCTGAGGGAAATAGAATTCCCGTGCCTAAGCTGTCTAGAAATACCAAAATGGGAATCAAGCTGACCGTAGGAAGGGAAGCCTAAGCGAGAAAATGCTTGAGGAGATATCAGCAAGGGATAGTCAGGGCTTTAAAGCCAGTACCTCACAAAGCCCGATACAGTTTAGGTTTCCAACCAAATGCACGTCAAAGAAAAAAATAGTGGAAGAAGGATCAGGAAAGAAGGATTGCGAGAACCTTAGGCCGAGAACCAAAATGGGAGCCCATAGAGTACCCTCTTCTGTCAAAAACATTTACATCTGCGGGAATGATATACCCAGGGCAAGATAATCCACGAAGCACGCTGGTATTAATTGAAAGGGGGCTTCAGAATATCAGTATAAATGTCATTGACAAAGGAGATGATGCAATTAAAGAGGTTTCAATGATACGCCCTTGTCCTCCTGGATTCGTTTTAAATAATTGGACTGCTGTGGATCTTTCTGTAGTTTCTAAGTTTTCTCCAGAGTAATGCTCAATGTTAACACTTTCTTTTTGTGTGTCCCTAAGTGATAATGAGATTCTTTTGTAAGAGCTTATGTTTGCTCTTTATCTTTTGAATGAACGTTAATGGAGATGCATTTTGTCATGGTCTTTTCATTCTCATTAACTCCGTAATATCGCTCTCATTTCACAGCCTGTCCTTACATTTACCTCATATCATGTCATAACATTATGCTTGTTGTTTTCAATACTTTGATGCTCCTCTATAGTCTTTTTTTCCATTCAACTTGCAGGTGCTCAGATATCAACGACATGAACAAACCCGTTACAAGTCTTGAAATCGATTTCGAGAAAGCTTTTTGTTTAGGAAAGTTTAAAGCTAAGAAAAATGTTGAAGACTATGTCTCGTCTCTTGACTTACTAAGAATGGTAGAACAAGAAGATAAATAGATTTTACCATATCAAGAAGCTGTTGAAACAGTAAACTTGAGAAATGAAGAGAAGAAGTAAGAAGTGAAGATTGGGACCTCCATTTCAGATGACACCAGACATGATTTGATCGCTTTGCTCCGTGAGTACAAAGATGTATTTGCATGGTCATATCAAGACATGCCAGGATTGGATGAGGATGTAATGGTCCATAGGCTCCCGCTGAAACCAGAATGTAAACCCATTCAACAAAAGCTAAGACGGATGAGACCTGAAATGCTGTTGAAGATAAAAGAAGAAGTCAAGAAGCAATTTGATACAAGCTTCCTACAAGCATCCAAATACCCAGAATGGATGGCTAACATAGTCCCAGTATCGAAAAAAGACGACAAAGTACGAATGTGTATGGATTATCGGGACCTGAATCGAGCGAGTCCCAAAGATAATTTTCTCTTACCGCACATTGATACGTTGGTGGATAACACAGCAAAACATTCATTATTTTCCTTCATGGACGAATTCTCACAGTATAACCAGATCAAGATGGCTCCTGAAGATATGGAGAAAACCACTTTTGTAACGATATGGGGGACGTTCTGCTACAAGGTAATGCCGTTCGGATTAAAGGATGCTGGGGTAACATATCAGAGGGCCATGGTGACATTGTTCCATGACATGATGCATAAAGAAATAGAAGTCTACATCGATGATATGTTTGCTAAATTCTGAGGAGAAAGAGAGCACATTGAGAACCTCAGAAAGTTGTTCGAAAGACTAAAGAAGTTCCAGCTGAAGCTTAATCCAGCCAAGTGTACGTTTGGGGCAACCTCAGGAAAATTGCTAGGCTTCATTGTTAGCAAAAGAGGTATTGAAGTTGACTCAGATAAGATAAAAGCCATACAGGAACTGCAGCCTCCGCGCACACAAAAAGAAGTCAGAGGATTTCTAGGGAGATTGAACTACATCGCCCGATTCATTGCTCAACTTACCAACCAGTGTGACCCAATTTTTCTACTCATTTGAAAACACAATCCTGGAGAATGGAACGAGGAGTGCCAAGAGGCTTTTGACAAGATAAAATAGTATTTGGCCAGTCCCCCGGTGTTAGTGCCACCAACTCCAGGGAAACCGTTAATATGGTATCTGACTGTATTTGAAAAATCAATGGGTTGCATACTGGGGCAACATGATAAGTTAGGTAAAAGAGAAAAGGCGATTTACTACCTTAGCAAAAAGTTCACAGAGTGCGAGACAAGGTATTCGTCAATTGAAAAGTTATGTTGTGCTTTAGTTTGGGTAGCTCGGAGACTCAGGCAATATATGTTGTATCATACGACATGGTTAATTTCAAAGCTGGACCCAATAAAGTACATGATGGAATCACCAGCACTCTCAGGAAGAATGGCACGGTGGCAGATCTTGCTATCGGAATACGACATCATCTATGTAAACCAAAAGTCAATAAAAGGAAGTGCAATAGCTGACTTCTTAGCAGCTCGAACAACGGAGGAATATGAGCCATTGAGATTTGATTTCCCGGATGAAGATTTAATGTGCGTTTCAAAAGAAGAATGTGAGTCATCGAAAGCGAAGTCATGGAAGATGTATTTTGATGGTGCATCGAATGCATTGGGACATGGGATCGGAACAGTCTTGATATCACCAGAAGGGAGCCATTATCCGTTCACCGCCAGATTGAACTTCTTCTGTACTAATAACATAGCGGAATATGAAGCTTGTATCATGGGACTTCATGCAGCAATTGGACGAGACGTCAAAACTTTAGAAGTGTACAGGAACTTAGCATTGGTAATTTACCAAATCCGTGGAGATTGGAAAGTGAGGGATCTGAACTTGGTTAAGTACAGTGATCTAGTAGTGGAACTGGTCAAAGAGTTCGAAGAAGTAACTTTCAATTACCTTCTGCGAGAAGAAAACCAATTGGCAGATGCCTTAGCCACTTTGGCTTCGATGTTCAAAGCAAATGGAGAAACATAAATAATGCCCCTCAAAATGAGCATATATGAGGCCCCTGCACATTGTTATAGCATTGAGAAAGAGGTAGATGGACGGCCATGGTTCCACGATATCTTAGAATATGTCAAGAATCAAAGATATCCCGAACAAGCAAATAAGAACGACAAAAGAACAATTAGAAGAATGGCAGTGGGATTCGTTCTTGATGGAAACATCCTATATAAAAGAGGAAAAGATCAAGTGCTTCTGAGATGCGTGAATACTATTGAAGCTAGAAAAATACTTGAAAATGTCCATTAAGGAATTTGTGGGATGCATGCCAATGGTTTCACTATGGCCAAGAAGATTATGAGACTCGGTTATTACTGGATGACGATGGAAAGCCACTGCATCAGTTATGCAAGAAAGTGCCATAAATGTCAAATCTACGGCGATAAGATTCATGTAGCCCCTTCGCCCCTTAATGTCATGACTTCCCCCGTGGCCTTTTTCTATGTGGGGCATGGATGTTATAGGGCCAATTTCCCTAAAAGCTTCTAATGGACACCGGTTTATCTTTGTGGTCATAGACTATTTTACCAAATGGATAGAAGCCGCTTCATTTGCCAATGTGACAAAGACTGCAGTTTGCAGGTTCTTGAAAAAGGAAATCATTTGTCGATATGGTTTGCCTGAGAGAATCATTTCAGATAACGCTTTGAATCTGAACAATAAACTGATGAAGGAAGTGTGTGAGCAATTTCAAATAAAACATTATAACTCCTCACCCTATCGTCCAAAGATGAACGGAGCTGTTGAAGCAGCCAACAAGAATATTAAGAAGATTATCGGGAAAATGACTGAGACATATAAAGACTGGCATAAAAAGTTACCATTCGCTTTGTATGTATACCGCACATCTGTAAGGACATCTACAGGGGCAACTTCTTTCTCTCTGGTCTATGGAATGGAGGCCGTGCTGCCCATCGAAGTGGAGATCCCCTCATTACGAGTCTTAATGGAGTCAAAATTAGAGGAAGTAGAATGGGTTCGAGCTTGATATAACCAGCTAAACCTTATTGAAGAAAAGCACTTGAAGGCAATCTGCCATGAACAGATGTACCAAAAGAGAATGATCGCGGCCCATGATAAGAAAGTACGGCTAAGAGAATTCCGTGAAGGAGAACTTGTGCTGAAAAAGATTCTCCCAATACAGAAGGACTTCCGAGGAAAATGGGCACCAAATTAGGAAGGACCATATGTTGTAAGGAAGGCGTTCTCAAGTGGAGCTTTGATTTTCACTGAGATGGATGGGAAAGAGTTACCTAATCTAGTAAATTTAGATGCTGTGAAGAAATATTATGCCTGAAAAAAAGAAAAAAAAGAAAAAAAAGGATCAAGATGAAAACCCGAAAGGGCATCTTGATAAACAAAAAAGATCAAGATAAAAACCTGAAAGGGCGTCTTGGCAAACAAAAAAGATCAAGATGAAAACTTCAAAGGGCGTCTTGGTAAACAAAAAAAATCAAGATGAAAACCCGAAAGGGCGTCTTGGTAAATAAAAAGGATTAGGATGAAAACCCGAAAGGGCGTCCTAATGAAGTAGACTTGAACTTAAGGGGCAAGATGATGTGAACAAGGAGTCAAACGGCAACACTACAGTATTTGAAGCATTTCTGAAAGCCCGAAGTCTTCTACACAAGAAGCCATGCTCGAAAAGATTCTTGATTAAGAAACGTGGAAGAGTTCAGCGTTGAATATCTGGAGCATTTGTATCCACTGAATACAAACCCCTTCCTCTTCATGACTTTCTTAACCGTTTTGGTCAACTTTCTTTGTTTGTTACTTTTGAAATAAATAAATATGAAGTTTCTCTATCATACCTACCTGAACATTTTCATGCATCCCATTGTATGGTTTATTTAAATGCTAAATAGTAAAATGACATGCTCTGAACAAAAGAAATGTTAAGTATTACCTGGATGGAAAATGGATAAGTACAAGAGCCTCAAAGCAAGGACAAAAGTTCAACCAGGGGCAAAGGAGTGATATCAGAGAAATGCAGATTGCTCATATGGCTTGAGAACGGGTACAAGGCCTGAAGAGGATCAAGAGTCGAAACAATGAACACAGATCATCAAAAATCGTGACAAAAGGGAACATATGACAAACATGCCTAGGGCGCATAGCATAATCATGTAGGCATAAAGGCATCTAGGACCAACATATGCGTATCATGATAACATCATGCATGACATATGTAGGTATTCTAGCAGAGCAAGAGGTTTTGATGATAACTATGCTGAATCAAAGAAAAAAACCCGAGTTTCACCAGATGACACATTTTGGTATTCTGGTATATTTATTTTTTGTTTTCTAAAAAAATCAACTCATATTGCGAGAGGTGAGTTGAGCCTTAGCTCACACGCTGAGGTATTTTCAATTTATGTTTTTTAGAAATCAACTCATATTGCGAGAGGTGAGTTGAACCGAGCCTTAGCTCACATGCTGAGGTATTTTCAATTTCTGTTTTTCAATTTCTGTTTTTCAAAAATCAACTCATATTGCGAGAGGTGAGTTGAGCCTTTTAATTTCAGTTTTCTAAAAAGACCAACTCATATTGCGAGAGGTCAGTTGAGCCTTTTAATTTATGTTTCTCAAAAATCAACTCATATTGCGAGAGGTGAGTTGGGCCTCGGTTCACATGCTGAGGTATTTTCAGTTTCTATTTTTAGTTTCTGCGTTTTAAAAATCAACTCATATTGCAAGAGGTGAGTTGAACCTTTTCAATTTCTGCCTTTAAAATTCTATTTTCCAAAAAAATCAACTCATATTGCGAGAGGTGAGTTGAATCTTTTAATTTATGTTTCAAAAATCAACTCATATTGCGAGAGGCGAGTTAAGCCTTTTTAATTTTTGTAACACCCTTCGCCCATATCCGATACCTCGATAGGGTTCGAGGTGCTACCGGACTTAAACTCAACCAATCATTCATATATTTTCCTCCTCCTCCACTCCATTCCACATCCTTAGTATAAATAACACACTTGTAAGTAACATTATCTATAACTTTTACTATTTACTTATATACATTTTCAAGCTGTCCATCTGTGTCGTAGTCACTAAATTATTTTTATCTTGAGCTACAGAACTCCAAATTAAGATCCGTAAATTTTCCTTGAAACTAGACTCACATATCTACTTACCATAATTTTTCCAGAATTTTTGGTGTGGCCAATTAGTACAGTTTATTAGTTAAAGTTTCCCCTGTTTCACCATTCGACAACCCTGACCACTCTTCACTAAAATTTCAATTTCTCTTAATACAGAATTCAAAAGATGTTCATGTTTATTTCTTGTAAAAATAGACTCAATAAGAATTCCAACCATATAAATTATGTTCCATAACTATTTTTGTACAATTTTTAATGATTTTTACAAATCAGAACAGGGGATCACGAAATCAATCTAAACCAGTTTCACAAAAATATAAATATCTCAAGATACAGAATTCCTTTGCTTTCTCTGTTTCTTTTATATGAAAATAGACTCAACAAGCTTTAATTACATATCTTATTCAACTTCTAATTCAATTTCTACCATTTTTGGTGATTTTTCAAAGTTAGACAATTGCTGCTGTCCAATACTGCTTTAGTGTGATATCTTGATTTCCAATTTCCACAATTCTTACAATTCAGTCCTTGCTTAATTAACCCCTCCATTGAGCTAATTTTCTCATTTAATACTTTTCTATATCATTTTGAACTACTTCATAACTTTTGAAAATCAGAATTCTACCAATAGGCCTTAATTTCAACTATTTCACAATTAAGTCCTAAAATCAAATTTCCATCAATTTTACTTGATAAAACCATCATATAACAAAATTAAAGCTTCAATCCAATATTTATTCATCACATGCTTTCAAAAGTAATCCACATAAACTTTAAAAATTAGCCATGGAATCAAAAACTAATGAATTAATAAGTTGGACCCATTTGTAAAAGTCCAAAAATATAGAAATTTCAAGGAGAGAGCAAGAATTAAACTTACATGAAGCTAGAGTATGAAAAACCAGCTTGAAACCTCTTCCATGGCTGTTTCTCAGCTGATGAGAATGAAGAAAAATGAAGAGAATTCTAGATATTCCCAATTTGGTCCCATTTTTATTTAACTAATTTTGGCAATTTTCCCATTTTGCCCTTATTTCATCCATTTTCTGATTTTTCTCAGCTATTGCCGCCCAAAATATCTCTTTTGGGCTTATTTGCACTTTAGGTCCTTCCTCTTTTGACAATTGAGCTATTTCATCACTTTTCACAATTTTGCACTTTATTCAATTTAGTCCTTTTTACTCAATTGACCACCAAAACCTTAAAATTTCTTAACGAAACTTTAATATTACCTTAGTGACAATCCTTTAATATTCATAAAAATATTTATAGCTCGGTTTATAACACCGAGATCTCGATACCTCTTTTTCTCGATATCTTGACCAAATAAATCTTTACAAACATAATTTTACTATTTCAAAAATCTTTTAAAAACCACATTTGGCTCGTAAATATTAAATAATATTATCTACGAGTTCATTTGTCCAATTTGGTGGTCTTGAACCACAATTTCTGACATTACTGAAATTTGGGCTATTACAACTCTCCCCCCTTTAAAAATTTTCGTCCTCGAAAATTTCTTCGGTGGAGAGGTTCAAATATTTTTCACTAACTAATAGTATCATGTACTTTAGTTCAAGCATTTCAAATTTCCAACTTATTATGGACACACTTTCGCACATCTTAGTAACACATGCAATTTAATTTCATATGAACACTAACTATCCATCAATGAACTTATCACAATATAAACTTCCATTTCTTTTACTCGAATCATCACTAATGTCTCATAAAGTTTCAACACTTAGTCTTATTTTACTTACTCCTTGGGTACTTTCCATTTTCCAATCATACACAACTTAACAATACGATTCACAGTTTACCTCACTATATCATTTCCGTAATTATAAAGGCGTGTTCAATTCTCAATAATCTCATGAAACAATTATCTGTTCAACCATGTATCAATGAACAAATAATCTATATCAAATAAGAAATGCTAGAAATTCACACATAATTTACTTGCCTTTGAGTTTATATCATGCATAAGTTTTACTCATTCTATTGCTAAGCTCATTCTCACGCTTTACTTGGTTTAACAAGTGGCACTTCATAGCTATGCACTTTCAAATGTTTAACACATTTATTCATGTACATGCAACAATCAACATAGAGCTTTAGTCTTTCTCTTGAAATTTATCAACTTAGTTACTCTATTATCGGTTAACTTCCTTTTTAAGATACTAAAGGATACCCGTGATTCAAGTCTCATAAAATGATGCCAAAGTTTTGAATTATCCCAAGTCTACCATCATCAGTTCGGATAAAACCATAACACTATAATAGATCTGACATTTCAATAATATAAATAGATCAATATTTCAACTTCAACAGTGCACTTTAAAATAGAAGAAGAATTCCAAGAGTAGTCTCAATAATAACCGGTGTAGTAATACAACTTCTATCATTTAAGATCCATGTCACTGAGCTTCCATAACCGAACCAGGATTTTATAGCAGTAATATATTTTTACCTTTATTCAAAGAATACCCCTTCACAGATAAATCATATTTAATAGATAAGATCAGGCCATAAAATAATAAGAAAACCAAGATAAAGAAATTCCAGATGTGAAGTTATATTGAATCCCCGAGAATAGAAAACCACATTTAATGATAAAGAAACCCATATTATTTAAAGAAAAACCAGAAGAAGAATATCATTCATACCCACTAGAAACAACTGTGATAGAAATGATGTAAATTGCATAAGGTGATTCAGAATACCCACTGATAAAAGTAGAAAATAGTTTCATATGAGTTTAACCATCAAATCTTCGGTCTAACAGAGCAAATCAGAAATCCAAAGGAAAGTAGAGGAATACCGATCATGAATCGACCCAATTAATAGTACTTCTATTTAATGTTATAATTAACCAAACTTCTTATATGATAAGAACCATATCTGAAGATGAACAGTTACATATATCTCTGAAGATAAAAGAACATATAGAATATCCAAAAGAAATCGCTGTAAGATACCCAACTATAATAGTTGCATCCAGATATGTTTGCAATTTCACCACTAATCCACTAATATACATAATCATCAATAATATCACATTATTCAGTTCACTAAAGGAACTAATTCAGACGAAATTCAAGTAAATTTGTTTCGTAAATGTCATACCTGAATAAATCAATTACTCATGAATAACTTTTTTTTTTTTTTTTTTTAGCAGAGGCCCAATAGACTAGATATAACACTTAGGATATACGGGACTGATACAGAGGTGCATTATTATGCACTATTAAACAGAGAACACGAATGTGCTAATAATCAGAGAGCACCGAAGTGCTAATAATCAGAGAGCATACTAAGGTCCTTTAATGACATGCCACTAATATCCTAGTAGTTCTAATATCTACTTAGACAAATTATTTCATGCACGCATATCATTTTTACACCTTTCACTTGTAATTCAATTCCACAATCCAATTTCACTTTCATTTAAAAAAAATCCACTTTTAAGATCAAATACACTTTCCATTTACTAATCAAAATACAATTCAATACTAACACATATTTCTCATTTAATTCAACTTCACTTTAAATCCTAAATTCTCATTCAACTTAACAATTTAATCATTATCCAATATTAAAATTTATTTAACAACCATTTCAATTTTCATTAAATTCTATAGTAACACTCGCATCATAAATTTTTTTTTTTATCAGAGTTGAAAGATATCGCATTATCACATGTTATATAATTGCATGTATTTCTAAACTTCACGTATACTATATTCAGTCCGAGAACCGACTAAACCATAGCTCTGATACCACTAAATGTAACACCCTTCGCCCATATCCGATACCTCGATAGGGTTCGAGGTGCTACCGGACTTAAACTCAACCAATCATTCATATATTTTCCTCCTCCTCCACTCCATTCCACATCCTTAGTATAAATAACACACTTGTAAGTAACATTATCTATAACTTTTACTATTTACTTATATACATTTTCAAGCTGTCCATCTGTGTCGTAGTCACTAAATTATTTTTATCTTGAGCTACAGAACTCCAAATTAAGATCCGTAAATTTTCCTTGAAACTAGACTCACATATCTACTTACCATAATTTTTCCAGAATTTTTGGTGTGGCCAATTAGTACAGTTTATTAGTTAAAGTTTCCCCTGTTTCACCATTCGACAACCCTGACCACTCTTCACTAAAATTTCAATTTCTCTTAATACAGAATTCAAAAGATGTTCATGTTTATTTCTTGTAAAAATAGACTCAATAAGGATTCCAACCATATAAATTATGTTCCATAACTATTTTTGTACAATTTTTAATGATTTTTACAAATCAGAACAGGGGATCACGAAATCAATCTAAACCAGTTTCACAAAAATATAAATATCTCAAGATACAGAATTCCTTTGCTTTCTCTGTTTCTTTTATATGAAAATAGACTCAACAAGCTTTAATTACATATCTTATTCAACTTCTAATTCAATTTCTACCATTTTTGGTGATTTTTCAAAGTTAGACAATTGCTGCTGTCCAATACTGCTTTAGTGTGACATCTTGATTTCCAATTTCCACAATTCTTACAATTCAGTCCTTGCTTAATTAACCCCTCCATTGAGCTAATTTTCTCATTTAATACTTTTCTATATCATTTTGAACTACTTCATAACTTTTGAAAATCAGAATTCTACCAATAGGCCTTAATTTCAACTATTTCACAATTAAGTCCTAAAATCAAATTTCCATCAATTTTACTTGATAAAACCATCATATAACAAAATTAAAGCTTCAATCCAATATTTATTCATCACATGCTTTCAAAAGTAATCCACATAAACTTTAAAAATTAGCCATGGAATCAAAAACTAATGAATTAATAAGTTGGACCCATTTGTAAAAGTCCAAAAATATAGAAATTTCAAGGAGAGAGCAAGAATTAAACTTACATGAAGCTAGAGTATGAAAAACCAGCTTGAAACCTCTTCCATGGCTGTTTCTCAGCTGATGAGAATGAAGAAAAATGAAGAGAATTCTAGATATTCCCAATTTGGTCCCATTTTTATTTAACTAATTTTGGCAATTTTCCCATTTTGCCCTTATTTCATCCATTTTCTGATTTTTCTCAGCTATTGCCGCCCAAAATATCTCTTTTGGGCTTATTTGCACTTTAGGTCCTTCCTCTTTTGACAATTGAGCTATTTCATCACTTTTCACAATTTTGCACTTTATTCAATTTAGTCCTTTTTACTCAATTGACCACCAAAACCTTAAAATTTCTTAACGAAACTTTAATATTACCTTAGTGACAATCCTTTAATATTCATAAAAATATTTATAGCTCGGTTTATAACACCGAGATCTCGATACCTCTTTTTCTCGATATCTTGACCAAATAAATCTTTACAAACATAATTTTACTATTTCAAAAATCTTTTAAAAACCACATTTGGCTCGTAAATATTAAATAATATTATCTACGAGTTCATTTGTCCAATTTGGTGGTCTTGAACCACAATTTCTGACATTACTGAAATTTGGGCTATTACAATTTTTGCTTTTCAATTTCTGTTTTTTCAAAATGATCAACTCATATTGCGAGAGGTGAGTTGAGTCTTTTACTTCCTGTTTTTCAAAAATTAACTCATATTGCGAGAGGTGAGTTAAGCCTTTTAACTTCTATTTTTTTCAACATGATCAACTCATATTGCGAGAGGTGAGTTGAGCCTTTTACTTCCTGTTTTTTTCAAAAATTAACTCATGTTGCGAGAGGTGAGTTAAGCCATTTAATTCCTGTTTTTCAAAAAGACCAACTCATATTGCGAGAGGTGAGTTGAGTCTCAAGTCACACACTCAGGCACTTTCAATTTATGATCCAAAAGAATTAACCCATATTGCGAGAGTTCGCAGGTTGGGCTAGTTTTGATGTTTGTTTTTCAATAAGGAATAAAGGTTGGAGCTGATCGAAGTATCAGATTTTGCCTCCCTGAGGTTGCGGTAGAGAAGCAGATCGAAGACAACAAATCTCATATCTCTGAAGATGTGAGTAGATTGAAGCTACAAGTTTCCATCTCTTTGAACCAAAACTACAAGAGGCGGTGGACTTGAAAGTGACTACCTGAACAAGAAGAGCACCACAGAAGTCAAGATTTGGCGAGACCAGGCAAAATTGACCTTTCTTTATGTCTTTGCTCTATTCCCGTTACACGACAATGAGCAAAGAGGGGCAGCTGTTATAGGCCAATTTTTGCCTTTACAATTAAACCCATTTAAACCCTTTTACATTAAACCCAATTACAAATACCTTACACTACCCAATAACCCCTAACCCATTTACACCTCAAAACCCGAATAGGCCCACTAAAACCTAAACTAAACATAACCCAATTACAGAATTTTTATCCCCCAACGGAAGCCCAAACCCGTTTCTAACCTAACCCAATACCCGGATGGCCCAATACAACCCTAACCCCCCTAAACCTAACCCCCACTTGCTCTGTTGCCGCCTCTGCCAAGGCCTCTGACTCAGCAGCTGCCACCACCGCTCAGGTCACATCCCACTGCCTCTATCCCTGCAAACATTAAAAGAAAAGGGACAGCAAGCAACAATGATGAAAAAAACAATTTGTAAATGGCTATAAAGCCGAATCAGAAACCACTTGTAAAGGATCAGTTTTTTTGGAAAGAAATACAATACGAGTTCAGCATTCTTCTAAATACATACACCAAGCATTCTAAACACGAAAAAGTATCAATATCAACAATATTGCAGCGAAGGGAATACCCCCGAACCATCAAAACCCCAAAAAAACCCTAACATCGAAGGTAATCTCACCCATTTTTACGATTCTATTTTCCTACATTTCCCACCCGTACAATATATCCAATATACAAATTTATATTTTAATAAATAATAAAAAATAATCTTTTTACCTTTTTCGGCCACCGTGTACGGTGGCCGGTATCGGCGCCAGTGACCGGACGGTGACTAGAGGGGCCACCGGAAATCGCCCCCGAGCCCTCCTCTCTCTCCCTCTCCCTTTTTTTTTCTTTCCTCCGTGCCAAATGAATTTTTTTCTGAAAATCGAACTATTTATAGTGGTTGAAAACGGCACCGTTTTGGTGTTAAAACCCAGGGCCTAAAACGACGTCGTTTTGCCCTGGGTCAGATTGACCCGACCCTGACCCACCAAGGATCCGCGTGTTTTTTAACTCAATGGTCTATTTGCGCGATCGGTCCTTCCGCATTTTTAATGTTTTACAATTAAGTTTTATTTATTTTAATTTGGCCCGTTATTTTGTTTTGGTTTGCAATTCAATCCTCCATGCTGCGCAGCGTTTTAAGGGTTCGGGTAAATTGCATTTTTGGTCATTTCCTTGTTTATGCGCATTTGAATAAGTCCTTTTATCTTTATTTCTTTTTGAAATTGGCCCCAAAACTTTGTTTTTGTTTCGAATCTAATCCTTTTCCAGATTTAATTTAGTTTTTTATCTTATTTTTACAATTTTTGTTTTTAATATTATTTATTACTATATTTACTATTATTATTATTATTATTATTATTATTAGTATTAGTATTATATTTACTATTATTAGTTTCTTTATTATTGTTATTGGTGCTTATATACGTTTTTTTTTATATATATTTTTATATAATGTTTTTTTAAATGTTATTATTATACTTGTGTATATATAGTTATATACATAGTATTTTTTTACTTACTCTATTTGTAATATTACTTTGTTATATTTGCTTTTCGTATTTTACTATTTTGCTAATATTATTATTTTATTATTACCATTATTAAGTCATGTATATGTGTATATATTTTATGTACATACTTTTAGTGTTATTTATGTATTTATTTTTAATATATACATGTATGTATTTGTATATACTCATAGTTGTTTTAATATTATTATTATTCCTAATATATATATTATGTATGCATGCACAAATACCATATTATATATATATATTATATCTATTTTTTATATATTATTATATTTGTTATTATATTTATTATTTTCACTATTATTACCTATTACTTTATTTTTAATATTGTTATATTGCTAGTATTATTATTATTATCATTCTTCTTATTATCATTATTATTAGTATTATTATTCTTTTTATTAACTTATGTATATACATATATATATATATATATATATATATATTATATACATATTATTACTTTATATTATCATTACCGAATTTCTTTTATTTTATTATTAGTACATTATTTGTCTTTATTTTCTTTTAAATACTTTTTCATATTGATATTTTGCATTAATTATATCATTGTTTGCATCGCCCGTTTATAAACGCGTTTTTACTTTAAAAAATATTTTTCATGTTTTTAATTTCAATAAATAAGGCAACGTACCGATTTAACATCAAATCACTGATTTCATCGCTATGTTGGGTGAAATTTATCAGCTTGTGTTAAAAACGGGACGTCCTTCTAAAAAACCGAAAACTTAAAAACTCTTGTTTTTTCGGATCACGATTAAGTGTTAATTTGAATTCGCATTTTTGAAAATTAAGACAACATGTGTTTAATAAGATACCAATTTTGGGCGTCGCGGGGGTGTTAATACCTTCCCCGTGCGTAACCGACTTCCGAACCCTAATTTTTCTCTGGATTTTTACGTAGACCTAAACTCGCCCTTCTTTTTACCCAAAAATAATTTTTTTCTATTAAAAAGAGGTTTTATCGGGTGTCCGATCACACCTAAGAAAAAGGATCGGTGGCGACTCCTTTTTGTTATGAAAATCGAACCTTGGTTTTTAAGTTTTCAATAAGTCGCCACAATTAGCGACCAAAGCTAAATTATTTTTACGTCGCTACAGTGTTAATAGGGGTAAATGAATAATAAAGTTTTATGATTGATATTGAAATATTATGATATGAGCAATGGAAGTGAAATAGTGAATTGAAAATAGAATGTGAAATATGTTGCAAGTATATGGAATATATGAGTTATATACTCATAAAGTAAATATGGAAAGGATAATGCAATTGTATAAACAAATGTGAAATAAATTGTGAAAAGCTATTTATATAGCAAGTATGAGAATTGAGATCTTTTGAAACAAATGAAATGTGGTATGGTTATTGTAATATTTAGATTGTATATTTGTGATTTCATATCTTTTGATATTTGGATTATAGAAATACCACTGAGTTTTTACTCAGCGTACGGTTTTGTTTTCCTTGTGCAGGTTAGGTACTTAATTTTGATCGCCGATTCAGCATCCAACAATGGTCCCGAACTCAAACGTGGTGATGTTTATCCTTTTGTGTCGGCATGTACTTAGGGTGTCTAACTATTAATCATTTTGTGAAATGACTGTAATAAGATTATAAGTTAATATTGGATGGTTATATACATATAAATATGTGTTTACATTAAGGTCATATTATGACATGTTTAAGTTAATGTTTAAATGAACATGAAATAGGCAAAATAGATTGAATTTGGCATGCTTACAAATTGGACTTGAATAATACTTTGATGATATGGTTTGATGATATAATTGTGGTACTAATGAGGGTACATTGGTTAGGCACCTAGGGTGTATAAGTTTGATTGGTTTTGACTTAAATATTATATAATATGAAATGTTTGAAATTATGTCTGTTTGATCGGTAATGCTCCGAAACCCTATTCTGGCGACGGATGTGGGTTAGATGTATTACATTTTTACTTAAAAGTTATCAATAAAAAGAATTTAATTATTTACCAAATTAAACTAAAATAGTAATGCAACATAAACTAAATAAATAACAATGATATCTCAACAGAATCACGTAATTCAATTAATCAATTATAATTTAATTTATTTAATTACTAATGCAAGATTTAATTATTCAAGCTATATTCTCATGGTAAGTTAATTTATTAAATGTAAATCTACCAACTTGGCTAGGGTTTCTAGGAATATTTCAATCTTAGCCACAAATTGGTCTTTTGTTTATATTGAATCAATTTTAGTGTAAAGGGCGGTGGTTGTGGTGCGATGAAATCTTTTAACTTACAATTATAATAATTAATTTTACTATTACCATTGTTTTTAACCTTACTGAATATAAACTCATTGCCCATCCAAAATCGCAATTAATATAAATCTTAACCATAATTTTCTTTATAAGATAAACCAAAGTCAATCATCACCCGCGACTAGATTCATATCAAAAGTGATATTCATTTCAAGTTTAAGTTGACATAATGAACACGATAGTAAAGTGGCATATATGATTGTAGGTTAAATTGAATCCATAAAAAAACACTTAATATAATTTATTAAATTTATATAATTATTAAATTGTCTAAAAAAAGTTATATTCATTCATGGTGTTTTATTATCCTTTTTTCAATGAAATTAAATTTATTAAAAAGAACCCATAATTTTTTTAAAATATTATTTTATAAAATAAATTTATTTATATAAAATTAAATTAATCTCTTTCCATTCACTAAAATCCAAACACAAAAATCTCTAATCTTTTTACTTTCTTTCAACATTCATCACTTTTCTCTCAAATTTTTCTTATTCTCTCTCTCACACACCCTAGGAATTTTACAAATTATGTGATCAATAATTCACTAGTTCCAAGTGAATTTCTTTAATTTGGCTCAAGATTTATTGGTTAATCTCTAGAAAAATTAGGATTGGAACTTTCTTGTGATAGATTATTAGTTTTATGCGATATTTAGATTTTATTGATTGAATGATTTTGGGATATAGATTTTATATGAGATCCGTAACATCTTAATTGGATAATAATTTGTAGGTCCTTGAAGAAATTAGGATTGATTGTCTTTATAATCTTGAATTTCTTGATTATTGATTAGAATTTTAGCATTTTCATTTAGAAATTACTGTTGCTATGTGATTATTGTGAATTGTGTTTGGCATATTGCATTCTTATGACACAAAAAAGACACTCAAGTAACTTTTACTTGGTTAAAATATGTTTTTAGTCCCTATACTGGATAAATTGAGATTTAATTAGTTCATGTACTTAAAAGATTAAAAATTAAGTCTTCCTACCTTTTTTAGTCGTAAATATTTTCTGTAAAATTTGTCAACTTAGAATTTTGATTAGGCTATCTTTATTGACTTGCATATGATTAACAACAACTAAATACGTTAAATTGACAAGTTTCGACTAAGACTACCAATGATGATAATGGTTGGATTAAAATTTTTAAATTAAAAAAAGTGAATGAAATTTTCACTTCTAAAGTACAGAGACCAAATCTCAATTTTTATACAAGTACAAAGACTAAAATCACATTTTAACCTTTTTATTTTTGTGAAAGAAAATTACTAGTATATATTGGCTTGCAGAAATTTTTTATAAATACTTAATTTATTTTTGTGTTGTATTAATCATATTTCGTATAATTTGTCATAGTAATTTTATTTACAAAGGTTTTTTTATAAATGAAAAAAAATCAAATGCTAAAAAATTAAATAGTATAAAAAATTACAGATATTAAATTTATATTATAAAGTTGTTTAAAATATTAATAAAATTAAATACAAATAATAGTAAATCATGATTTTTTGAAAATTATTTAGAAGATATTTTAATAACATTTACAAGAAAAAATTTAATTCAACGACTTCAACATATGAATAAGTATCATGAATAATTATAAAAAAAAATTATTATTTTTTCTCTTTTAGTTATTATATTAATAAATTTGTTATAGTTTTACATTTAACAATATTATGATTCATCTAGTATTAATATTCTGCATTAAATAATCTTACATTTTTTAGGATACATATATTTGTTAAATTCGATAATATATTATGATACTCTATTATGGAGGTCTTTGTATTAGGATTAGATTTCATTTTGTCTTTTCTTCTTAAAAAAAGAAAAAAAAGAAAAGGAGGTAAACTAGTCCCTATAAGTTAGATCAAATAGTAAATTAGTCTTTATGTTAAAAATTTCATCAATTTCTATTTTTAAAAACTAGTACACACAGTATGTAATGTGTAACTATCTAATTATTTTATTAATCATGTCAATTTTTAGCAATAGATGAAATTAAAAAAAAATACTTTTGATCTAACTTGTATTTTATGTGTCAAAATTTTTTTTTGGGTCAAGTGTGAATATGTTGTTAGGATGAATATTGTTTTTTCCTTGTTGTTTCTATTCGTTTATATATTTTGCAAAAGTTATAATTTTAGTTCTTATACTTTAATTTGATTAATTTTAATTTTTATATTTTTTTAATTGTTCAATTTTAGTTTTTATACTTTTTAAATTTCAAAATTTCAGTCCCGCCTAAATAGTAGCAATTAAATTCATTTGGTAAATTTAATTCTAGTCATGTACTATGCGTACAATTGTAGATTTAATTCGTATTCTTCAATTGAGTCCTTCTAAGTTCTAAGTCCTTATACTTTTTGGATTTTGAAATTTCAATCTTGATGCAAATGACAGTTGTTAATTTAATAACTAAATTTTTAGTGAGTAATATATAGAAAAAAGCTTACGTAGCATTATACATATGATAATATATTTACTGCATCAGATTTTGGAACTGAACTGAACTTAATGAATTTAACTGTTATCCTTTATTAAATACTTAAATTTTAAAATTCAAAAAATACAAATACTAAAAATAATTAAACCAAAATATAAAAATTAAATTCATAACTTTTATAAAATACAAACTCCTTAAATTTGTCTCCATATTTGAGTGCAACAGTTAATGAAAACCCGTACACAGAATTCGCTTTCATATTTTATATAATTTTTTTCTAAAAGAATTTGTTAAAGCAAAAATTGCCTTTCATCCGAATCATTCTCTCTTTCCGACTGATTCTGAGGTTAATCAGTGCTTTTCATGCATGTGTTACTCTGTCTCCATTCACAAGATTATTATTTACCTCAGTTTGAAGCTTAAATTTTAGGTTAAATTATTTTATCGTTTCTTATACTTTGTAAAAATTATGAATTTAATATCTGTACTTTTATTTAATTATTTTTAGTTTTAATACTTTTCAAAATTAAAAATTTCAGTCCTTCCAAAATCTAATATGCCAAAACCTATCATCATATATAATACCATAATAACTTATTATTTCCATATATTTTTTAATTGTCATTTACGTCAGAATTAAAATTTTAAAATTAAAAAAAATAAGATATTAGAATAACTCAAATTTTCAAAAAATAGGAACTAAATACATAAGAGTAAGAACAAAATTGAAGGTGAATGTTAGAGAAAACTACTGTGGACTTGACTTTCAAGTCTTGAAAGATGGCAAAATTTGATAGATGTGACAGAAATTCAAAACACCATTTTCATTGCTTTCTTGAAAAATTTCAAAACCAACAAAGTTGCAGGAAGATAAGATTCATTGCAGCATAAAAAGAAGAAAAAAAGATGAGAATATAAGAAAAAATAATTCATATTTGTGTATTTCATTCCATAATCTTAATTTAACAGAAAAACAAAATGGACAAATTCTTAATTTCACCAATGGATAAGTTATCTTAGCCAATGGTTTCTTCTTAACTAAATTTAGTAAATTTTACCCACCCAAAAGCTTTTCTAGTTTAAGAATCAGAGATGGTCCAAGTCATGTCATTCTCAAAAATCCAGTGGCACACCTCGATCCGACCCGGACCCGAACCCAATGCCAAGAACGCTCCATGATTCGAACTCCAACTGGATGTGTCCAAATGACAGATGGCAACACCATGATTGATCTTCTCCAGTGACTTCGGATCCAGAATATCCGCTTCATAGACCCGGACCTCGGGGACCGAGTGGCAATAGTAAAGCAAATACGGGTACAAACTCTGATGGCAAGAAACCGATTTCGTTACTTTCCCGCCGTTGATTCCTTTAACGCTTCCGATCTTTATGTTCTGCTTTGACCCTTTTACGTTCTCCGTCGTACGAACCTCCACGTTCCGCCCCAGAACCGAGGTGGCGAAATCGATCATGTCCTCCGCCGACCCCACGCATCGCTTGGTCTCGCCGGGGCTCGGCGCTCGCTCGCACTCTTTCAATGCGTCCAGCATTACGGTTTCCAGTGTGGAGTTATCCCCCGCGTGGAATATCCGCTTCAATTCACCAATCTTGGAGGAAGAAAAAGGTAATTTTGAAACAATAGTCCGGGGCAAAAATGACCTTACAGGCATTTTATCTTTAATGTCCGGCATTGGCATCACGGTTCCCCGCTTCAACAACTTTTCCCGGAAGAATTTGCCCGGCTCCACCCATTTATTCACGGCACTGCTACCGCCCTTAACTTGAGCAGTTTCAGAGGAACTGCCATTGTTGTATCTACCGAAAACGATGCCCTCCTTTTTTGCATAATCCTTGAAAGTGCTGTTTCTTCCATAGATTTTGAACCCAATGGATTGACCCACGGCTCCTTGGCCGTACCCTGTGAATTTATCGGTTCCTTCATTGAAAGATTGGCCATAGTTTGAAAAATCGACTTTCTCTCCATTGGAATTTTTGGCGTAAGATTGGAAAGAATCGTCACCCACATTGGATTGATCGCGATAGCTTGAGAAAGTGTTGACCGCCGCATTTCCGCCGTCTCCGTAACTCTTGAACGTATTTTGTGGAGCATTAGAGTCGAATCCGTACGAAGTGAAACTGTCATTCGCCCCATTGGCTGCTTCTCCATAACCGGAAAATCCTGACCCTATCACATTGGCTCCTTTTCCGTAGCTACTGAAGTCGTTAGGAACGCCGTTACCATTTTTTCCATAACTCGAGAATGACTGCCCGTTCCCGGCGTTGGCATTCTCTGTGTACCGCGTGAATGTCTGCCCATGCCCGTTGGAGTCATCCCCATATGAAGAGAAACGGAGATTGGGATTGTTGACTTCACGGTTGTAGTTGTTGAAGTTTCCGGAACCGCCAGTGGCGGAGGCGGCGTAGGAGTGGAAGTTCTGGTCGACGACGTTGCCCTCACTGGCGTAATTTGCGAATTGTTCCTTGTGCCCATTCGAATCCCGACTGTATCGGTGGAACGAGTCGACGACGATGTTGCTGTCTTCCGAGTAATTCTTGAACGAGTCGACTCCAGCGAGTCGGTCCGTTCCGTAATTGGAGAAATTCATGTTGGAGTAGACGGCAAACCTTTCATCTCTGGGGTGTTTCTCGAGACTCGGAGATAAATCGGGGAAGCAAAAGAGTTTGGCAGAGGAACAGAAAGAAGGGAGATGGGAAGCGAGGTCGTTTTGGGCGGCGAGTTTGGAAAAACTGGCCGAGTCGACGGCGGTTAACGGCGAAATTTTGGAGAGTAGAAAATGGGTTTTGGTTATTTCGCGGCGGATCTCTTTGTTCCAGTAACGAATCACCGAGGCTTTTGGAGTAAATGGATTCTCCGACACCAACGAATCACGGACACCGCCCAACACAACCTGCATTGTCCGAAAATTACAATTTTCTTTGAATAAAAAAAAACTGTCTTGCATTAAATTTTAATGTACAAGAACCAAAAAAGATAAACATAGTACCCAGAACATACTAAAGAAGAAGAAGAAAAAGAAGAAGAAGACAATAGATTTGCTTACATTGAAGGATGAGAGATGGAGAAAGCAGAGGAACATAAAAGTCCATAGATTCAGCATTTTCAGTGTTTCTTTCAGAGAAAAAAAGTTTTCAATATTTTGTTTGGTTGCGGTGAAGGAGAGAACTTATAGAAAGCAAAATCTTTTGGTTAGTGAAGTGAAGATAGTGATGAGGAATTCTCAATGGAGGGTTTGTTTATAATCTCTCCACTTCAACTATTTCTTTTATTTTTAGGTTAATTAAGGATTATCCATATTTATTATTTTTTTAATACTAATTATTAGTATTTTATAAACCCAACTTAATAGGGAAAAAGCTATTATGGATTTCAACAATCACATTCTTTTTATTCACAAATCTTTTCTGTAATTTTTATTTCAACATTTTATCTATACATATATTTCCTCATAAATGAGTTTTATATTTTCAATTTTTTTAGATTAAAAAATTGTATTAAATGCATTTTATTTATGGTAAATTAGGGGGAAAAAGATATTAATATTATGTATAATCTATATTTTAGTTAGCTTCAAAAATTTCAATTCCAAAAACATTAACTTACTATATCTTAATTATGTCTTTAAGACACTCATCAAACAAACTCTTACTTTTTTAATAGGAATATTAAATAAGATGATATTTAATAAAATAAGCTTCTTATATTTAAAATAATAATAATAATTGTTAAATAATTTTAACTTGTACAGTTACAGACCATTTAATCCAACCTAATTTATAAACAATGACAATTATACCTGTCCAATTAGGCTACCAACCCAAGTTGAAAAGTACTTCTGGGTTTGGGAAGAATTTCATCCAAGAATATTAATTTGCAAGTTTGAAATTTGAGTTAAAAAAATTAAGTTAGTTTAAAATATGAGTTAAGTTGTGAATTTTCTATAATATTGTAGTTACCCATTATTCTAACGTTCCATGTGGGAATGAAAGGAATTAAATTGGGTGTTTTGATAAGTTTGATGGTTTGAATTTAGTTACTCTTATTGTATTTTAGCTAATGAATTTTTTTATTTAATTTTCTCTATATAAATTAAATTTTAATATTGATATTTAAAATTAAAGTTAAACCCATTTTTTAATTTATAATATTATTAAGTATTTTATACACAAGCATTAAATATATAATATGATAAGAGTTTGTAGTTAGTACATTTATAGTGTATGACTTCATATAGTGTCAATGAACTATACTAAGACATATCATTAATAAATAATTTTAAAAATCATTATATTTTCTAACATTATGTGGTTCATTGGTTGTGTAGAGACGCATGCATCATTAGTGCATATAACATTAAAAATGTATTAATTAAGCTGTGTATATATATGCTTAAAAGTATAATAAAGTGAATAATTATTAAAAAGAAATGATATGTTTTTATTTAAAAAAAAATAAAAGTAAACTTAATGAGATTGAATTAAAATTTAATATTTAAATTATCATTTGATACATTAACATTTAAGTTTCTTTTTAGTTCTATAAATAAGAGTAAAAAATCATTATGTTTCTCACTTAATTAAATTTTCAAATATATCATTTAAAAGTATGTACAAAAGTTTTAAAAAATAGAATCCACAAATATATTAAATAAATTTTTGTAAGAAAAATAGTTATTCTTAATCTTTTACTACAACATCATAACAATGCAGTAGTTAAGAAAATAAGTACTTAAAAAGGGACAAAAATAAATAAAATTAGCTGATGGGGTTCGCATTACCATGCGGTGCAACAAATGCAATTCCTTTCGACAAGTGGTGTCTCACTGATTTTTTACTGAAATAAAATTAGGTAAAATTAAGAATTTTGATGTTGATGATGGGAGTAATATTACAAAGAGTGCGATGATAATGAGCTCTTTTTTTGTTAATTAATGGTTAAGAGTTTGATTTCTATTTTAAATATGGAATAGTTCTAGAATTTATGATCAACATCTATCTTTAAAAGGTTACACTATAAAATGCGGAAAATTAATTAAACACCTTAATTGGGATGTGATTGAACACCAAAAGTTTAACAGAGAAAAAGAAAAGGAAAACATGGAAGTGAGGAGGGTGCGCACATCATAATTCAGCAACTCTAGAAGCCGCGTGGACAGCTGGATGCCGTTGCTAATTGGTCGGGATATTAGACGCGTTTTTGGTTTTTGCTGCTAATGTTTTTTTTCCTTTAAAATTTCCCTTTTGTGTTTTTGGTTTTTACGTTGACGTCAAAGGCTCAAAGCTAGTGTTGATTTTGTCTTTAATTTATATTCTTTTTTCGTGATTCCATATTACTCCAAATGATTCAATATTGGATAGAGAGAGAGAATGGGCATGAGACAAAGCTCGTGAAAATGGCTTCTTCTGCAATTCCTTCCACCACGCAGGGTCAATTCTGGAATATTCCCTATTTAATCACTTCATTTCTCTTTAAACTTTTGGTCATGAGTCAAGACAAATTCTTGATTTGCTCTTTCACTTTCTTCATTTCCTTTTTATAATCAAACGATGCGTTTAATTAACTAAGCTTTGTTCAGAAAGATGTAAACATCCTTATGTATGAACATATTTGACTCTTCAACCATTTTTATTTTAAAAAACCCTACTATTTTAGTCAGAAAAATTACACAGGAGACCATAAGTTATACATCAGGTATCCATCGAACATGAAAGTTGTATGTACATATGATACACGAGTTTGGGAAATGAAAATAGAAGACCAGGATATGACATTTGCATTTGTTGTATGAGTGGAGTGGCACTGTTGAGAACTAACCGCCCGCTTTGACTGGGCATACCATTCTACAAACATTTCATGTCAACCTTTTTTTTTTTCTTCTTTAATCATACATCAGTCCTTCCCATCTTATAGTAGAAAATATAAAATGATGTATCGTGGAAGTTTTTGTATTATGAGTTAGTTTATATTTTTTTATTTACCTAAAATTAGATAAATTAGTTTAATATATTAAATTTAAGAGTAAGTTGTTTTTGTTAAAAATTTCATCTATTTTTACTGTTAAAAATTGATCTTTACGGGCTAGTTTAGTATTACTTTTCAGAAGTACTTTAAACAAGTGCGGTGGAACAGTGATTTTAAAAAATATTTTTGAAAAATTTGTTTTAATATTTAAATGTTTAATATTACTATCAAAATGTTCTTTTGAGAAATAAAATCTCCATTTTAAAAATGGTGCTATAAAGTAATAAATATGCATTTAAATAATGTTCAACTTAATTAATATTTATAATATTTTAGTAAGAATAAAAAATAATTTATTATAAATTATTGTTAATATTTTAATATATGAAATATAAATTTTAAATATTTTTAAGTAATTAATATTAATTTTTTATAAAATTTAATTCGAATATATAAACTATATTTTAAATATTAAAATATAACCAATAAAAATTTATATGTATAATATTATATATTTAAAATAAATTTCAATAGAAAAATAATTACATACCCAATATAAACATTATATTATATAAAATACTTTATAAGGGTTAAAATTATCTTTTGTTCTTAAAAGTGCTTTTGTCAAAAACAAAAACTAGAAAAAATTGATTTTGTTTTTGAGTTCAAAAGCGATTTCTAATAGCACTTTTTACTTCAAAAATTATTTGTTTAGTATTGTTTATAGCACAAAAAAATGCCTTTAACCCGAAAAGTAAATGTTAAGAAACAATGCTAAACTAAGCCTACAAGTACTTGTTTGATTAGTCATGTGAATTTTTAATTGTAAAAATTGATGAAATTTTTAAAATAAAAAATTAATTTATTCTTTAATCTAATATATAGTGTAAAGAAAATAAAATATAATTTAATTTCTAGTGCAATAAATTTCATCGTACTTTTATCAATATAAATATGAATTAAAAAAAAATTAGCATATTAATATATAATAATATAAAGTGCACTGAATTTTAGGTGAATTGGTACCATTATATTTTCTCTCCTATTTAATGGTAGATGAGAAATTGTAATTAAAAATAAGAATTATATTAAACCCTTCACTGCATACGTATTTTGTAGTTGATTTGATAGCTCATTACTTTTGCATGACAAATCTTCTTCTTTCAAACGCTTCTTCGTCGGTGACCACGTTGAAGAAAATAATGGGCACTTGTCTAATCTTTCCATCACATTTTTGAAACTTAAATGCTTACCAAAAGCTTTTTCTTTTTTCTTTTTAAATAAAAATAAAAATCCCATGGTAATTATTGCTTAATTAGCTCAAATTAGGATATAATGGTATTGCTTTTTTAATATAATATCGTTTAAATACTAGAATAATAATGAGGTTTTTTTTTCAAAGGTGGTAAAGTATTTAATTAAACGCAATTCTAATACTAAAATGTTTTTGAAAAGAAAAACCCTATCATAAATTATGAATGTCTTTTCATAAAATGGAAAACACAAACATGCTCATGTCCATCATTATCTATCACGCAATTCTAACATGACGTGCAACATAACCTAATCTTTCTTTAAACCCAATCTTCTAAGCTCAAATATACCTCAAAAAATGCATGTTGATATCATTCTCCTAATTCAACAATCTAAATGGCGTGCAACATGAACATGGCTGTGCTCGTTTTCGTCGACAACTTGCCACCAAGACTCCATTGGAGAAAAGGCTACGCAACATCTTCGAAAAACAAGGAAAGGTGATTATCATGTTCATCGCTAAGAAAAGATCAGTTAAAGGGAGAAAATTTGGATTTGTTAGATATGGTGACATTAGGATGCCAAAAGGACTGTAGAGAAGCTGAATACTCATTTGCTGCTGAACTAGAACTCAACATGTATTGATTTAAGTTTGTCTCTATCATTTTCATTCACTATTTTTCAACACGTATAAGTAATTATTTAAGTCCTACAACTTATCGCGTAGCAACTTCATACTTGCACACAAATCAAGATTACTCTCTACTAAGACTTTTTTCCTGAAAGCTTAGTTGTAAAATCAAGTGACTCATTTGAGTTTTACTTAAAAATTGCACTCTAAATAGGTTTCTGTAACACCCCTTACCTGTGTTCAACGCCGAAATAGGGTACGAGGCGTTACTGGATAATAAAACTTGCAACCGAACAAATTCGAGACATAAATTTTTGTTTAAAATTTAAAACTTTAATATTATATCAACACATTCCTAAAAGGGCCTACGAGGCCCAAAATGTACTTTAGAAACGGTCCGAAACTAAACCGAGAACTTTTAAAACTTTTAGAGTATTGAGAAAATTTTCTTAATTTGGAGGGTCACATGCTCATGTGGGCAGGCCGTGTGGTGACACACACGCCCGTGTGGTTCAGGACACGCCCGTGTCCTTCACTCGTGTAACTCTCTGTTTATGACATCATCATTCATTTAGGATCACACGGCCAAGTAACATGCCCGTGTGCTAGACTGTGTGGCCATCCGTGTGGATGAAAGTTAGGCTATCTACCAAGCCCTTTTTACTACCAAAAACACTTACGCAGTTATACCAATTTTATCAATACATAATATGGCACTATTAAGCCTTCAAATATTCACACATCATTTAACCAATTCATGTAAGCTTGCACGTCCACAAAAATGCATCATTGAAAACCTATAGTGTGGCCAATATTAACCAACATCATTGGTCGTATACAAACGAACTATCGAATATTATAGGCCAACATTTTAGGCCAAACCCAGATAGGACACATAGAAATGACCACGTTCCCTATACATTCCATAATTCCAAGTATAAAAATCATCAATACCTAAATTATAGCTTGATAGTGTGATAGGTTCTCCGGTGACTTCCAACCCGAGCTAACCTGAGTACATTATACACATAGAAAATAACGGAGTAAGCTATAAAGCTTAGTAAGTACGTATGTAAATAATAAACAATTGATTATCATGCTTTTAATAATCCTCATTATATGCTCTCAAGATAATACCATCATTATTGCATAAAATTTCACTATTCACTTATGTTCATCTCGAGTTATCTACTCGAGTTATAGTCACTAAATTCTTTTTATCCGAAGATACGAAACTCCAAATTAAGATCCGCTAATTTTCCATGAAACTAGACTCACATATCTTCTTACCATAAAATTTCTAGAATTTTTGGTTCAGCCAATAAGTACAGTTTATTCTTTAAAGTCTCCTCTGTTTCGCTGTCTGATAGTTCCGACCCCTCTTCACTAAAAATTAATTCTCTCCTCATACGAGATTAGGATGATGTTCCCGTTTGTTTCTTTTGAAAAGACTCATTAATGATTTTAAGCATATAAATTATAACCATTATTTATTTTTTTAAAATTTTTAATGATTTTCCAAATTCAGAACAGGGGATTCCAAAATCATTCTATCTCTATCTTATAAAAATTCAAATATCTCATAATATGAAATTCTTTTGCTCACACCATTTCTTTTATGTGAAAATAGACTCAATAAAATTTACTTTCATATCTTATTCATCCTCAAATTCAATTTCCACCATTTTTGATGATTTTTCAAATTTACACAACTGCTACTGTCCAAAACAGATTTATTTCAAACTTCACTCTTTCATGAAACACCATAACAATATGCTCAACATTCAATAACATAACATGACTTACATGAACAATTCAAATTCTTGGAGTTGCACTTACTTATTTCAATCCTCACTAAAATTCAAACACATATCGAGTTCATTGCTTACACGAAATTCCACTTAGTTGATTTTCCTTATAAGCACTTCGGAAAAATAACAGATACACGGTGGTTCGCACATAGCCCACCAATAATAACAAATACACGGTGGTTCGCACATAGCCCACCAATAATAAAAAATACATGATGGTTTACACATAACCCACCCTTATGATCAATGCTATCTGGTACACATAGTAGCTTGCACTTAGTACTACACATGTGACCATAACTATTTTATTCCACAATCTCACATTGAGCCATGTCTCGATGCCATAGCCTAACTATGGTCATACACGATTTCACTTAGTCACACTATGTCATGACTCATTCATGGTCTTTTTCCGTCAATACATCTTTTAGTACCAAATGAAAGTATTCAACTTTGTGTTCGCTAATCTCTAACATCGAATTTTTATTATACAACAAATAATATAATTAAATTAACAAATTATCCATTAATTGAACAAATGAACATTTATGTTTAACATACAAACTTACCTTGACACGAAAACGGCAATTAGATGTAATCATCAATTTCTTTGATTTTCTCCCATTCTAAGTCGAAACCTCGTTTTTCTTTATCTAAAATATCACATTTGACTTATTAAATTATTATACTATTCAATTCAGTCCAAACATCCTATTTTGGAAAAATTACATTTTTGCCCCTAAAGTTTCACATAATTACAATTTTGCCCCTAGGCTCAGAAAATGAAAAGCACTTATTTTTCTCAAATCCTAAGCCTAACTGATTCATATTCCCTCTTATAGCAGCCCACATTTCTCACTAAATCACATTTTCTACACATAATTTTACAACTTTTACAAATAGGTCATTTTTAACAATTTCAACGAAAATCACTTAGTAAAAGTTGTTTATTACACTCCAAACTTTCATATTCTTCCACAAAACATCAAAACACATTCATATCATCTATGGGTAAATTTTCAAACACAAACCCTAGCTCAAAATAAGGGTGGAAATAGCTAAACCGAGCTACGATAATCTCAAAAATGTAAAGAACACTAAAAAAGGGGCTTGGCTGCACTTACTATTGAGCTTGAAAGCTTGAAAACCCTAGCCATGGAGTCCTTCCTAAGTTTCGGCCAATAGATGAAGAAGATGAACATGTTTTGGCCTATTTTTCCCTTTTTATTTCTTTTAATTACCAAATGACTAAAATACCCTTCATTAAAACCTTTGGTATTCCTCCATGTCCATTTTTGTCCAAATTAAAATATAATGGTATAATTCCCACTTAAGGACCTCCACTTTAAAAACCCATTTCAAATAAGTACCTTAGCTTCTAGAACTCACATTTTTCACATATTGCAATTTAGTCCTAATTATCAAATTGGACACCCAATCGATAAAATTTCTTAACGAAAATTTCACAAAGCATTTAATCACATAGTAAACATTAAAACTTAATCGTAATAAGTTTTTCAGCTTTGGATTCGTGGTTTTTAAAACCACTGTTCCATTTAGGCCCTAATTCGGGTTGTTACAATTTCTTATTAAACAAATGATAAGTGCTAACTCTTGTACAAACTACCTAATGCAAGCCTATCATATATAAGAGTTTAAGCTTTCTAAGATTTCAATCGATTACCATCAAAGTTCCTTACAAATAGCCTTACAAAAAGGACTACATTTATCTCAATAAATACTGAGATTTAATCCTTCTGTGATATGATTATGCACAAGTGATCTTTATAGATGGGCCAAAGTTACTCAACAAAATAAACAAATACATAGCGCAATAGATTTTATTTCAAAAGATTGCCAATTTAAAATAAGACAAGTTATGGTCTAATTCAGCTATACCTCAAGTTGCAGCTATTGTTGTAGCGGGAACCATAATTGCTCCAACAATCTCACCTTTTGAAAAATTTAAACAAAATCAATAACCATCATAAACAAAATGATCTATATCAATAGATTTTCCTTTTTAATCAATAAGTATCTCCCGTTAATCCAAAACCTTAATTATAAATATAACCAAATATTGCAAACATTGATGCTTAAGAATTAGATGCATTAGTAATTAAAGTAACCGTGATACTATTATAGAGAATTAATGGGAAATAGTTCAAACTAAAAACCAAAACAACATAAGAAACTCATCTAAGATTCATCAAACAGAACAACATAAGAAGCTCAACTAAGATTCATCAATAAAAACATCAATAAAAAGTTCGAGAGTAAATCAACAAAACATAAAAAAATTGTTGAGCAACAATAAAAAACCTAAAGCCCCATTTCTCCCTCATTTTCTCAAATAGAACAATTCTTAAAATGTTGAATCACCTTCAATTGTTTTTCCAAGTACTTGATGCTTTAATCCAACCTAACAATCCCCTCATCAAGGTATTGTAACACCCCTAACCCGTATCCATTACCTGAAGAAGGTTACGAGGCATTACCAGGGATTATAGAACATTTATAGTTAAACTGAGTCAAGTACTATTCATTTATTGGCATTACTCATCACATCCTTTAAATGGACCATCGAGGCCCAAAATATACTCTAGAATCGATTAGGGACTAAATCGGGGTCTTGAGAAATTTTTCACAAAATTTCAATATTTTTCTCCCTTATAAGAGTCATATGTCTGTGTGGTATGGGACACGCCTGTGTGGTCAGACCGTGTGGGTTTACACGCCCGTGTCCCTTACTCGTGTAACTCTCTGGCTTGCATCTCATGAACAAATTAATATCACACGGCCAAGATACACGCCCGTGTCACTAGGCTGTGTGGTTAATTTTAATTTTCGAATTTAGGTGCAGGTTCCACACGGTTGTATCACATGCCCGTGTACCTAACACGGGTAAGACACACGCTCGTGTTGAGCTCATGTGCTCAGAATAGAGCATTCTGTTTCTCAATTTTTTGGATGCAAGGGACACAGGGCTAGGCTATATACCTATTAAAGGTGTGCAAAATTCGGGTAAAACTGAAAAAAATACGATTAATCGACCGGATTTGGTTAATTGATCGGTTAATCAAATTTTTTCGGTAGGGGGTCTGTTAATAATTTTTTGAATTTTCGGTTAACGATTAATTCGGTTCGAAACTGGTCGATTAACTGAATTTTTTCAGTTTAACCAAAAAAATTAATAAAAAATTATCTAATATAAATAGGCCCACTATTATATAAACCCAATCCAACCCAATTTAATATATATAAACCCAACTATCCAACCCAACTCAATTATGAATTACCTAACCCAACCCAATCTTAAAAATTACAATTAATTTAAAAAATAAAAATAAAAATCTAAAACTAAGTAAAAAACTAAACACTAGTCAATAGAGAACAGATGGCAGAAAAAAAAATCCTAACCTTCAACTTCATATCCTTAATTGAAATCTCCCAAAATCTTTACTAGGCCAGCCACCTTCTGTCCGGCACTCCGGTGTCTACCAGGTGGCGTCTACTTCCATTTTTGGTATTCATCTCAACTTTTATTAGATACATTAGATACTAGATAGTGTGAATGTGTGATGTTTTAGTTTGTCTTAATGTTTTGATGTAGATACTGACTCCTCTTCTCTCGCTTCTACAACCCGCCATTTGCTTCTGGCAAAGAAATGTCTTCTTTTTTACTTTTAACCTTTTCTTTCTATCCCAATAATTTGTACCCATCTGAAGAAGCCTTAATGTTTTATATCATCTATCTGGTGACAATATATTTCCTTTCGAGATACAAAAGCTTTAAGAACTTGCAGTTCATGTTAGGTTGCTAGGTTTTCAGTGTATTGGAATTTATTTTCTTGTGAAAAATATAATGTCGGTAATGACAAAATATCGCAAACAAATAAAAATAATAAAAATAAAATAAAAATAAAAATAAAGAACACAGATTTTACGTGAAAACCCTTTCGGGAAAAAAACCACGGGCAGAGGAGAAGAAAATTCACTATGTCGAAAATTTGAATCAATACAAGATGAATAGACTATGTCTATTTATAGGCTTGTAAAGCCATATTCTATTAGGATTGAAACACTTTATCCTAATCAATATAAAATAGATGGAGTTTAATAAGGTTTAAAAAACCTTATTCTAAAATAAAATAAAAGAAGTCTAGTTCTATTTGGATATTACTTTTATTTTATTTTCCATCTTATTTTATTTAAATAAGAATTTGGGTCACTTAATTCTAACAATCTCCACCTTGACACGAATTCTCAATGAACAAGTTTTTCATCGCGAACTTTCAACGAACAAGTTCTCCACCTCTTCTATAAAACCCCTTAAGGGTTTAACTTCAACGATGAACACCAACCAAGTCTAAACAATGCCCAAACTTGATTATAGGAAGTGACTTAGTCACCATATCTGCAGGATTTTCATGAGTACTAATTTTGCTCACAAAAATATCACCACGAGCAATAATATCACGAACAAAATGATACCGAACATCAATGTGTTTTGTTCTCTCATGAAACATTTGATCTTTTGTAAGGAAGATGGCACTCTGACTGTCACAAAATACTGTACTGATTTGAAGGTCTTCATTGAGTTCACTAAATAGTCCCTTCAACCAAATAGCTTCTTTACAAGCCTTAGTAATCGCCATATACTCAGCTTCAGTGGTAGACAAAGCGACTGTAGTTTGCAAAGTGGCTTTCCAATTGATTGCACAACCTCCAATTGTAAAGACATAACCTGTGAGAGATTTTCTTCTATCAAGGTCTCCAGCAAAATCAGCATCAACATACCCAATGACTCCATCTCTAGTTCTTCCAAATTGTAAGCAAACATCAATAGTACCTCGTAAGTATCTTAAAATCCATTGAACTGCTTTCCAGTGTTCTTTACCGGGATTCGCCATGTATCTGCTAACTGCACTGACTGCATATGATAAATTTGGACGTGAACAAACCATAGCATACATGAGAGATCCCACTGCACTAGAGTATGGAACATGTGACATGTACTCAACCTCATCATCTGTTTGTGGAGACAAAGCTGATGAAAGTCTAAAATGAGCTGCTAAAGGAGTACTAACAGGCTTAGCACTCTGCATATTGAACCTGCAAAGAACTTTATCAATGTACCCTTTCTGACTTAGGTACAATTTACTAGCTTTTCTATCTCTAAGAATTTCCATAACAAGTATCTTCTTTGCTGGTCCCAAATCTTTCATCTCAAATTCTTCACTTAGTTGGGCTTTGACTTTTCTTATTTCTCCTTTATCTTTTGCTGCTATCAACATGTCATCAACATAAAGGAGTAGATATACAAAAGAACCATCATTGTTTTTCTTATAGTAAACACAACTGTCAAAGCTACTTCTTTTGAAATAATGTGAAGTCATAAAGGAATCAAACCTCTTGTACCACTGTCTTGGTGACTGTTTCAAACCGTAAAGAGACTTTTTCAGCAAGCAAACATAGTCCTCCTTTTTTGAGACTGTAAAACCCTCTGGTTGTTGCATGTAAATATCGTCCTCAAGTTTTTCATGCAAAAATGCAGTTTTAACATCTAACTACTCAAGCTCCAAATCATGCATGGCCACAATACCAAGCAAAGCTCGAATCGAACTATGCTTCACAACTGGGGAGAACACATCTGTGAAGTCCACTCCTGGAATTTGACTGTAACCCTTTGCAACAAGCCTTGCTTTATATCTGGGTTCTTCAACTCCTGGAGTCCTTTCTTTCTTTTTATACACCCATTTACAACGAACAACCTTTTTACCTTTTGGAAGTTTTACAAGATCCCATGTTTTGTTTTTGTGGAGTGATTCCATCTCCTCTTGCATAGCAAACATCCATTTTTCTGAGTCTTCACAACTAACCGCCTTAGAATAATTAGATGGCTCTTGATTTGCATCTATATCTTCAGCCACATTTAAAGCATAAGCAACTAGATCAGCCTCAGCATACTTCTTTGGAGGTTTAATTTCTCTTTTAGTTCTGTTTTTGGCGATAGAGTATTGTGGTGAAGAAGCAACTTTATTCTCAATTTTTGTACTGGCCTGAGGAGTTGACTCTATATTAATCTGGTGCTCCACCTACTTTTGATTTTCTTTATCGGAAGGATCTTTAAGAGATAAGTTAGGTAGCATAGCAGTTTTATCAAAAATAACATCTCTGCTAATCACAACTTTTCTCTCTTCAGGACACCATAACTTATACCCTTTAACACCAGTTTTATAACTAAGAAAAACACATTTAATAGATCTTGGTTCCAATTTTCCATTATCAACATGAGCATACGCAGGAGACCCAAAAATCTTTAAATCAGAATAATCAGCAGTGTTACCAGACCATACCTCTTGTGGAGTCTTTTTCTCAATGGCAATGGATGGAGATCGGTTGATCAAAAAACATGCAGTAGAGGCTGCTTCGGCCCAAAATGACTTTGGTAAGTTGGCATTTGATAACATACATCGAACCTTCTTTATGATCGTTCTATTCATTCGTTCTGCAACGCCATTTTGCTGTGGAGTATGATGAACTGTTAAGTGTCTCACGATTCCTTCTAACTTGCACAGTTTATTAAACTCATCAGAACAGAACTCTAAGCCATTGTCTGTGCGGAGGTGTTTTATTTGTTTTCCCGTCTGTTTTTCAATCATAGTTTTTCAAGACTTAAATGCGGAAAACACATCGCTTTTCTTCTTCAAGAAGAACACCCAAACTTTTCTGGAAAAATCATCAATAAAAGTTAGCATATAATTAGCTCCACCTCTCGAAGGCACTCTGGATGGCCCCCACAGATCAGAATGAATATACTCCAAAGTTCCCTTCGTGTTATGGATTCCTCTGGTGAATCGAACTCTCTTTTACTTCCCAAAAACGCAATGCTCACAGAACTTTAGTTTGTAAATTCCTTGCCCATCAAGAAGTCCTCTTTTGCTTAACTCTGCCATACTATTCTCACTCATATGCCCTAGGCGCATATGCTAAAGTTTAGTAATATCATCATCTGATAGGGAAGAGGAGGCGACAGCTGCATCACCAGTAATAGTAGAACCTTGCAGAACATATAACTTGGCAGTGTTTCTTTGCCCTTTCATCACAACGAGGGAACCTTTAGAAATCTTCAAAACCCCACTTTTAGCTGTGTATTTGTACCCTTTTGAATCAAGAGTACTTAATGAAATTAAATTTCTCTTCAATTCTGGAACATGTCGTACATCACTAAGTGTTCTGACCACTTCATCAAACATGTTAACTTTAATCGTTCCAACACCTGCGATTTTACACGAAGCATTATTTCCCATTTAAACAACACCTTCAGACATTGTCTCGTAATTTGTAAACCAATCTCTATTGGGACTCATGTGGAAGGTGCAGCCCTAATCAAGGATCCACTCATCGCTCACTTTAGAATTGATGACTGAAGCGACTAAAAGTTCACCATCACTGTAGTCTTCTACAACATCAGCTTCACCGGAATTTTCTGGTTGTTTTCCCTTTTGATTCGCAGCCTCCCTTTTGATCTTATTCTGTAGCTTATAGCACTCAGAGTTAATGTGCCCTTTCTTCTTACAGAAGTTACAAGTTTTACCTCTGTTTGAAGACTTTGATCTACCCTTAGATTTACCGCGAGGATTTCGTTCTTGTGTCCTTCCACGATCATCATCAACATTCTGATCTTGTCTCCCACGAATAATGAGACCCTCCCCCTGAGAGTCAGTTTTAGCCACAAGATGCTTCATCTTATCATACGAGGTTAAAGAATTATAAACTTCATCGACTGTGAGAGACTTACGACTATATAAAATTGTATCCCTAAAGGTTGAATAAGACGGGGGCAACGAACAAAGTAGAATCAACCCTAGATCTTCCTTATCATACTGAACCTCCATGGCCTCCAAGTTTGAGAGAATTTCTTTAAACACTGTTAAATGTTCGTGCACAGATGCACCTTCCTCCAAACGATGAGCATAAAGACGTTGCTTCATATGCAGCTTGCTGGTTAGAGTTTTTGACATGCATATTTGTTCCAGCTTTTTCCATAATCCAGCAGTGTCTTCTCCTTCATCACATCTTGCAAAATTTCGGTAGACAAATGCAGATGTAACTGTGTTAATGCCTTTCGATCCTTACACTTCTTCTCTTCATCTGTTAATGTTGAAGGCATCTTATCTATCCCTAGTAGGACGTCCTCTAGATCCATCTGCGCAAGAACTGCTTGTATATTAATCTGCCACAACGCAAATCTGGTGTTGCGATCCAACAGCAGAATTTCATACTTCAAAGACGCCATTAACGTGATCGAGATGAAAAAACCCGAATGCTCTGATACCAATTTGTGAAAAATATAATGTCGGTAATGACAAAATATCGCAAACAAATAAAAATAATAAAAATAAAATAAAAATAAAAAACACACAGATTTTACGTGGAAACCCTTTCGGGAAAAAAACCACGGGCAGAGGAGAAGAAAATTCACTATGTCGAAAGTTTGAATCAATACAAGATGAATAGACTATGTCTATTTATAGGCTTGTAAAGCCATATTCTATTAGGATTGAAACACTTTATCCTAATCAATAGAAAATAGATGGAGTTTAATAAGGTTTAAAAAACCTTATTCTAAAATAAAATAAAAGAAGTCTAGTTCTATTTGGATATTACTTTTATTTTATTTTTCATCTTATTTTATTTAAATAAGAATTTGGATCACTTAATTCTAACAATTTTCAAGTCCTTTTTTTGGTTAATGCATGGTGGCTGTCAATTGCTATATCGATATTCTGTACTTATAATCTACTTGGATAACTATGCATCAGTGAAAAAGAAGCTTACTTTGTTATCTATTATTAACTTGTAATATGAATGCCATTGCTTCATTTTTTATGTTGAATAAGTTATCATTTACAATCACTCACCAAAATGATGGGAAAGCTTTTTCTGAAAGTCACTCGGACAAAATCTGAACAACTGAATTTGAGATTTTAGTAGTTGGTTAGTATCCATTTTCTAAATGTTGGCATTTTGTTACACCGGGTTTGAATTGTCAACCTCATGAACGTCACTTGAAGGGGACATTATATGTTTTTGCCGACAACTAGGGAAGGAATGTAGATGGAATTCAAAGGGTGCTACTTATTATCATCAAAAGTTTGAATTGATAAAAGTTGTTTGATTGTTCTGAATCCATGAAAATTTAAGGGGTAAAATACATAGAAAGTTATTCTCCATTATCCTATTTTATATCCCTTACATGGAGGTTCCTTATTTGCATATCTTTCCTATTGATGTCCATATGCCTCTATTGTTAGGACATTTTTGTCAAGTTTATTTTGTTAAACCCGAGATTTATTGGATTACGTTAATTGTTTGTTTTATAAGTTGAAAGGCACCTTCGTTGGTTAATCAGGCTATAGTCTCCTACATATATAGGACAGTGGTTTCTAGCCAGAACAGGTTGATTTCGACTGCAATAAAAGAAGCCTTCTCGTACGTATATAGGCCATGTTATATTTATGTGCCTCAGATACCCAGAATTTAATAGATTTTTTTTCACTTCAATAGTTCTTATATTTCAACTTTGTTCTAATGCACTTGTCAATCATTTTGCCTTCTATTTATTTTATTTTGAGTCTATTAATATTAAGGCTATTTATTTTATTTTGAGTCTATTAATATTAAGGCTATCAATGTTAAAGCTATTTTTGGTTTGAAATTTTATTCGGGTAATTCGGTTATTTTTTAACCAAAAATAAAAAAATATAATTTTTGGTTCGGTTAATTTTTTTGAAAAATTTCGGTTCGGTTAACGGTTAAAAGTTTTGAAAGGTCAGTTAATTCGATTAATATTATTTCGGGTCGGTTAACCGACTAAACACCCCTAACGCCCATGTTTCAGACCATGTGTCACACACGGCCTAGACACACGCCCGTGTGTCTACCAGTGTGGACAAAATAAGACTATTTTTCAAGCCCTATTTCTCACCTAATTCTATCCTAAACCTGCACAAAACATTTCTAATACCAACCAACCAATTCCAACATGATTTTCAAGCCATTTAATTATTCAATATACCTTCTTATCACATGCACACTTATTTCCAAACTCGTCCTCTTTAACATGCATATTTAACTTGTTCAATTCAATCTTTACCTTTCAAAATCATCCATGCTTACTCTAATATATTTAAAATATATCAAGTGATCATACATGTAATACCATGATTTGTCTTGTACACCAAAACAATAATTAAGTTGTTTCTAGCCATACCAATGGCTAGTTTACATTTATCCAACTTAAAATACATATTAGCCTTACTAGCCTATACATGCCATTTTACCCAATAAGATCCATATTTTTACGAAAATGAGTGAGAAGATAGTGTGATGTTGCTTCGACTGTCTCCAACCTCTATGAGCTTCCGAGCACTATAAAATAGGGAAAATAAAACAAAGTAAGCACTTAGTGCTTAGTAAGTTCATGTAACAAGAGTATAACTTACCACATCTTTCCATTTAATTAAATCAAATACATATGTATCCAAGCATTAGAATATTACCCTACCATACACAACCTCAACACTTAAGTTTTAGTTAAGATAATTTCATGTAATACCAATTCGTAGATGAGCTCATCATTTCATGATTTCCATATGCTTGCCACTTCCGTGTCACTTATACCTTTCATGACAAGGTCATTCATGTTCCATTAACCATTTCCAAGTTTATCCCGTTGAATTTATAGGAATTTCAATAGATACTCGGTAGTACACTTATAGTGTACGAATCCATAATCCGTCAATTCATATTTACCCTTGTCAAAGAGCACACTCTCGAGTCTTATCTCATACAGTGGGATTACTAGTCCAGGCTAAGTCCCCTGTAACATATGCTCAAAGAGTTTTGTCAGGATTACTAGTCTAGACAAAATCCTTTCTATTACAAATACCCTATAGAACTTGATTTGGATTACCCGTCCGGGCTAAACCCATTCCATAACATATATATTGGAGGAGCTTATATCAGGATTACCCATCTCAGCTAAATCCTGTTTACAACACATGCAGTATCTTTTTACATTGATCCATCGAATTTTCTCTATTCAGCCGGGATTTTTCCCTTTTTCTCAAGTAATATAAAATATTTTATCATATTCATACATTGAAAATTTAATTGGCATTCACATCTTATAACATGTATTTCAAGCATTTCGTGATTCAGTAGTAAGTTACATGAACTTACCTCGATGTTTGTTCGTTAGTAAAGTCCACTATTCCAAGACTTTTTTCTTGCCTCGTTCTAACCTCATATTTGAGTCATTTATATAAATACATTTGATCATCAATTTCATTCAATTCATATTCAATTGAGTTCAATTTACTCCTCAGGAAAAATAACTATTTTGCCCCTAAACTTTTCATAAATTCCAATTTCGTCCTTAGGCTCAGAAATTGAAATTCATGCAATTTAATCCTTTATCCAAGCCTAGCTAAATTCTATATACATCATTTACAACACTTATTTTTTAAAAAAATTAAAATTTTTCCATGAATTTCACAAGTTTACAATTTAGTCCCTATTTCACAATTTCATCCAAAATTATTTTGTAAAAGTTGTTTGTCGAAACCCTTTTTTTTTGAAAATAGGGGAATCGACTTTGGGGTTTTGAAATGAAAATTAAAATGGGAGTCGCCACCAATCCTTTTTTATGAGGTGTGATCGGATCACCTCAAAATTCAATCAATTTAATAAAATTTGAATTTACTAAAACGATGACTTTTCGTCTACGAAATCTAAAAAACGGGTTCGGGAGTCGATTATGCACGAGGAAGGATTAGCACCCTCGATACGCCCAAAATTGGTACCTAATTGATTAATAATTGTCCCGGTATTGAAAAATTCAAAAGATTTTAAAATGTGATTCTTTTTTGAATATTCTATAATGGATTTTAATATTCACTCGTTTTAAAATATTAAAATGCCACATCCAGCACGTTAGGATATAACATTAAAATTCTCAAAATCGAGATCATCTCACGATTTTTAAAACATGTGAGTAGAAGGGTATTTAGTTGTTTGGATCAAAAGAAAAATCACACCCAGCACGTTAGGGCATAATTCTTCAATTTTCCCAAATACTAAGTATTGCCTTATTTCAAAAAATATTTAAATTACCGAATTTGAAAATGATTTAATGCATTTAGCTTGAAATTGGGCAAATGTTTGAGTTGAAACCATGAAGCTATAACGATGATCAAAGATATAGCAAATAAGTATGGAACAAAATATACAATAACAATAATCATGTATAAATATAAGCATTTTACATTAACACCACATGAATACCAATATTAACATCTGAAAACAACAACAAAAAAAAATAATAATACCAAACAAACTTTCATAGATACGATATAATAAACTTTAAAAAACAAATAAAATGAGATTGTCAATATGCGATCAATAAAATATACAAAATACAAATTAGAAACTAGCATAAGAGTTTAACATAAAAATAAGTTATATTAAATACATACATATATATATATATATATATATATATTGAAATAAACATTATACAAAAAAATGATGTTATGTGATACAATTTGAAACAAACGTAATATACAATAAAAAAATAATAGAACTATGTACGAAAGTTCTAAGGTTAGTAGTATACACGAAAGTTTGAAGCAAATTTTAAAATGAAGCTAAATTTACTAGTTTATGAAATAATAATATAAATAGATCTTAAAAAAAATTTCATATTCGAAGAAAATCAAAGTAAGTAATATACAAAATAAAATATATCAATCTATATACACATGAAATAGGGATTTAATATAAATAATTTATATATGAAAAATAAAAGTATATGAAAGTAATTGAAGTAATCAAAAAAAAAAATATAATAAAACAGGAAATAAACTATACATATAAATAGATTTAAAATAAAATTTATATAGATTTGAAAGAAAATATATACGTAATACAATATGAAATTAATAATATATATAAAAAATAATTTTAATATATATTATGTACATTTACAGAATGAATAATGTATTAATATACCTAAATTAAATATAACACAAATTCTTAAAGCGTAAATATATGTAAAAAGAAAATTTTAAAATAAACCAATCATATAATAAAACAATTATTAAAAACAAAATGAAAGTTCATGAAAACAAAATAAATAAATTTCATACAACATATTAAAATAATTTTAAAACTAAATAACAAATGAATTGAAAAGAATTAAAGAATAAGATAAAAAAAACTCAATTGAAATAAAGATAAAATTTAAAAGACGATTTATAAATAAAGTTATTAGCAATATTGAGGACTAACATCAAATGCGTACAACTCATCAGGGATTCAATAGAAAATATTCCCAATCCCTAAAATGCAACATTCATATCAGGACCAAGTTGAAATGAAGCACAAATTCTGGAGCGCAATTTAAAAACATAAAAGAGATACGAATAAGGCTTAATTACAAGGAGGCGCAAGATAAAGGGATCGATCTTGCAATTGTCCCCTCAAACCCTTAAACATGTGCAGCTCCCTATCCAAACGACGTCATTGAATTGCTTAATTAAAATAAAAAGAAACAAAGCCTTAATGGCTCTTCATTATTTTCTGAAACAAAACAGCAAGCCTTCATTTTCAAAAAACTAACAAAAGGTTTTAAAACCTTTCACTCCCTCAAAATCCCCTCTCCATTTTCTTTTCCTCCGGCTGATAAGGCCACCGTAGATCCACCACAACACCGGTGGCCGACGACGTGAAGGCGAGGTTTCAGCCCCGTTTCAAGGTACGTTTCTTTCCTTTCCTTTTATTAATCGAATGCAAAAAGGTTTTTTTTTTGAAAAATAAAAAGACAAAAAGAAAAATCAAAGTAAGATCAAACAACGATTGAAAAATAAGAACAAAAAGGAAATCACCTCAAAAATTTCGCTTTCTTTTTTTTTTATTCCAAAATCGTAAGAACCCCCCCATATTACAGTTGTTCTTCGGTCCTTTTATGGCCGATTTGGGAGTGAAATACCAAAATGAAAAAAAGAAAATCAAAATACAGCTGTTGTTTCTTGTATTTTTCTGGTTGTTGTGGCTTTGCTGGTGCTTTTGTTATCTTTTGCAGGTACGAAGGCCGTGCTAGAGCCTGGTGGCGTACGGGCACATGCGTGGCAGAGGCTTGCGTGGAGGTTGCTGGACGCTGGAGGCCCGAGGTAAGGCATGCGCGTGGCAGAGGCTTGCGGCGCGAAGGCTATCAGAAACCCTTAGGGTTTCCAAATTTCGATTAGGTTTCGACCCAGAATTTTGGGTCGTTGGGCCCTTTGTATGTGGACATTACAGACTTTAAGATTTTGGTTTATTTTTTTGTTTAATTTATTTGGGTTTTGGGCCAAAATTGGCTATTACAGCTGCCCCTCTTTGCTCATTGTCGTGTAACGATAATAGAGCAAAGACTTTAAAAGAGCCAATTTTGCCCGGTCTTGCTGAATCTTGGCTTCTTGAGTGCCTTTCTTTGATTAGCCTCATTCCATTCCACTGCATCTTCAGGGGTATAGGACTTGTGGCTTTAGTCTGCTTCACTAGATCCAATTTTTGACTTGCTCCTACAACTTTAGGAAAACCAAATCTGTATCTTCGATCTGCTTCTGTATCTTCAGGTAAGCCAAATCTTCAATCTGCTCCCTGCAATCTCAGGGATGCCAGACTCAAATCCTCGATCTGCCCCTGCAACTTCAGGTAAGCCAAATCTTCAATCTGCTCCCTACAATCTCAGGGATGCCAGACTCAAATCTTCGATCTGCCCCTGCAACTTCAGGTAAGCGAAATCTTCAATCTGCTCCCTGCAATCTCAGGGATGCCAGACTCAAATCCTCGATCTGCCCCTGCAACTTCAAGTAAGCCAAATCTTCAATCTTCTCCCTGCAATCTCAGGGATGCCAGACTCAAATCTTCGATCTGCTCCTACAACTTCTGGTAAGCGAAATCTTCAATCTGCTCCCTGCAATCTCAGGGAAGCGAAATCTTCAATCTGCTCCCTGTAATCTCAGGGATGCCAGACTGAAATCTTCGATCTGCTCCTGCAACTTCAGGTAAGCAAAATCTTCAATCTGCTCCCTGCAATATCAGGGATGTCAGACTCAAATCTTCGATCTGCTCCTGCAACTTCAGGTAAGCCAAATCTTCAATCTGCTCCCTGCAATCTCAGGGATGCCAGACTCAAATCCTCGATCTGCCCCTGCAACTTCAGGTAAGCCAAATCTTCAATCTGCTCCCTACAATCTCAGGGATGCCAGACTCAAATCTTCGATCTGCTCCTGCAACTTCAGGTAAGCGAAATCTTTAATCTGCTCCCTGCAATCTCAGGGATGCCAGACTCAAATCCTCGATCTGCCCCTGCAACTTCTGGTAAGCCAAATCTTCAATCTGCTCCCTGCAATCTCAGGGATGCCAGACTCAAATCCTCGATCTGCCCCTGCAACTTCTGGTAAGCCAAATCTTCAATCTGCTCCCTGCAATCTCAGGGATGCCAGACTCAAATCCTCAATCTGCCCCTGCAACTTCAGGTAAGCCAAATCTGCTGAATCGCCGATGTTACTACACCATCCTCTGGGGATATGACCTATAGAGTCGGCCTCAAATACTTATGCTATGATCGAAATGACTCAAATACATCTAACTAGATGCGTTATGAATGATATATGTATGAATGCAAAATATCGGGAGAATGATCCTTTTTAATATTTAGGGTGCCATCAGTCATTGTTCGTCAGGGCTCTATCACTGACGTAGTATACTGCCTTCTTGCTCTGCTGGTATTTTGACCAAACTCGAAGAAATATTTGCATTTTGCTCGACTAACTTGCCCCACAGTAACTTCAGGGTCCATTCCACTGTAACTTGGGGATATAAGGTTTGTACCATCCTTAAACCATCCCCTCGCCCTTCCTGGCTATAAAATTTTATCAACTTTCATCTATTCCCTTGTAACTTTGGGGTATAAGATCTGTAACTTGTTTCACCAACTGGTCGCTCCCTGGGTGATCTGACCGGATGTGCATGCAGAATATCATCTTTTCTCGAGAATGACCCCCTTTTATGCTTAGGTTGACATTACTTGTTTGTATTGAGGTTATATTATTGACGCAATATCTTGTTTGTTCAACTAATATCTTCAACAAAAAATTCGAAGAGATAAACTCAATTTAAGCTCAAAGGTTTTCAACCTTTACACTTGGTGAGCTCCTAAACAACAGTCCTGTTTCAAGTTCCTGTACTATTTAGAAGCTTCCAGAGTAATACGCGAAACTCCTTTTATGAAAGTAATATTAGCCCACTAATCGTTATTTCAATGCGAAATGCTTGAAAAGATCATACCGATGGACAAGAAAGAAATTGATTGGGAGCATGGTTCAAAACAAATAAGTTAAGCAAATGCAATCAAGAAGGAAATTTATTGGGACCGTACTTTGACATGAATAATCAAAGATAGGAAATTCAATATGGGTAAAATGGAAACTAGGTGCCCCAGATATCGTAGCCTGAGCTCCTCTGTTTAAACTTCTTGAGGACCATTTTAAGCTCTATACGTACCTAGGGGATCCAGAGTACTTCGTCGATACCCTAAGATATAATACTTCTTTATTGCAAAACTACTGTGTGCCTAGCTTGCAATCAAAATTCGAGCCGCCCTTTTTGGGTTTTCAACTCAAATCCCCTTTGGTCTCAAAGCGCCCTTTGCGGGTTTTCACTTTGGCCTCTCCTTTTCCTTTTTCCTTTTCTGATTGATTTTTTTCTTCTTTTTTTTTTGATTTTTTCTTTTAAAATTCCAAAAGATCTTTTTCAATATCAGGTCCCATCATGAAATTCTTCCGGGCGAACCCTTTCATTAACCTGTATCATTTGATCATAACGGTTAGCCTTTCTCCTTAAATCAGATCAGGATTAGGTCCATTCCGCCTCTTCTAGCCTTAGCTCTGATAAAACTTAGTAGAAAGAATCTGAACTTCAATGTGTTGCCCCGGCAAAGGTCTTGGCCAACGTCTTACAAGTACAGAGGGTAAATGTTAACTTCTCTATGCCAACCTTTACAAGTCTTAGTCATCTTTCAAAGTCTTTTTGGATGATTTTTGGTTACCTTTGCTGCACTGATGTGGTGTCTGATCTTTGAACAGACTGTAAACTTTTGACATTGTGCAATTGTGTTAGACATGTTTTTTTGCTGGCATTCCTTATTGCCACTTTTTCGTTTTCATTTGAACTTCAACTTAAATTTAAAATCTGAATTTGGAATTCGAATTTGAATTTGAGTTTTGGATCTGGATTTGTATTCGGACTTGGACCTGGATTCGGATCTGGGTCTGGATTTGAATTCGAATTTAGATTCGAATTCGAATTTAAACTTGATGACTGTTCGCTTTGTAATTTTGACATATGAAGCGACCTTACCCCCTCAATTACGAATCTATGAAGAGATAGAAGAGGCATGTAAGTCTTGTCTTTTGGCATTTTCGATGTACTAACGCAATAGCAGTGCCTGAATCTCTTGTTCAACTTGGTTATCGCAGCACCATTGTATCTTTATACACCCTTATGGACCTCTTTTAAGATATTCCCAAGCATCTCTTGAATTCTTGGAAAGCACCCCATAATGTCTTGTATTATTTCTGCGGTGAGTTAGGTTTCGATCTTCATCTCTTTCCCGAGCCCACAATGTCAACTGACCCTTTGTAAGTTAGGATCTATCCTTCGTCTCGCTCTACCATCCCTAACAAATCGAAAGATAGGTACAATCTCGGTCATCTTCGAAGTTCTGAGATCCCTCTAAATACATATCTTACTCAAAAGGGAGTTAGTAACAATGTCACTCATGACATTGATATCTGGGTACCTATTGTAGGTACGAAGGCAAATTCCAGAAAATAAATGATTCTAGGGATAATTATTTGTATGGTATGATGAAAAATGGAAGAATATTTGAATGAAAGTCCAAAGAATAAAGAATCTATAAATGGAAGGAATAAAAGAATATTTACTTAAACGAAATGCATTTCATTGAAATAAAGATTTTGAACATAAGCCTATTTCACAAAAGGACTCTTATTGCTTCTAGGCTGAAAGCAACAAGCGTTTTTGAATATTACTCTAGATTGGCTAAAAAAGTACATATCTCTTCCACAATCCTATTGTTCAAGACACTCCCCAGTGCATGAGGGTTTGGAAACCTTTAAGTCCTCGGTTCCCTCTTCAGATGCGTTATTAATGTTCAAATTCCCTAGTATCATGTCTTGTACTAAAGCTTCGAACTTGATGTACTCCCGGATCCCATGTCCCTATTCATCATGGTACTCCTAGTAGAATGGTTGGGTAATGGATTTCCTTCTTCAAAGAGATCATCGAATTTTACGACTCTAATTTTGATGAATCTTTCAACCAGCTTCTTGAAAGCAATGCAATTTTCTATTGAATGTCCTGTGATCCCTGTGTGGTACTCACATTGAGCATTTGAGTCGTACCATTTGGGGTACGGGGGTTGTATTGGTTTAATGTAAAAAGGGGCTATAATATGTGCGTCAAACAACATTTGGTACAACTCCCTATATGTGATTGAGAGGGGCGTAAACGAGAGCTTTTCAGTGCTTGGTCTTGGATTGGATTCTTGCTTTTGAGAAACCTGATGACTAATAGTTGTCACTCTTGGCTGGCCCATAGTAGCCGGTTTCACTTTACTTTCCTTTGCCCTTGAAGTAATATTTCGGGAGCTCCACTCTAGCTTGTTAAAAGCTTCGCACTGTTTTGGGCGCTCCAAACTGGCCTGATGCTGTTGGGGTCTGGTAGTATCAGGTACCCCTCGCGAAGGTGCATCTGGTTGAGTCTGGCTGCTTATTAGGGTGAAATTTGGGGAATAAACGATGTCTTCATTATCATCCTCGCTGTTGTCTACTGGATTTTTCCCTTTTTCAAGCCCTTCAGCTAGTAGCTGAGTCAATCGGTCCATTACATTCTTTTAGAACTCTAACATCTGATTCTGCATTTCTTGTTGAATTCTGGTCAATTGCTTTTGCATCTGTATTTGTCTTTGCTCTATTCTCTCCAACCTTTGTTCCATGTTTTCTAGGTTAACTGAAATAATTTTATCTAATTAGGGTCATTTTGTAAAAAAAATAATGCCAATGATGCAATGTAAATGCATAGAATGCAAACGCATGAAAGAGAGGCGTTAACTTTGAATTCAATTCCATTAGAAAAACTTTTCTAGAAGATAAACTCCTTTCCATAAAACGGATTACGTATGCGGCGTTGCCTTTAGAACTCCAATCTTTTCTTCATATCTGGATGCTATGGTCAAATCTCGTAAACTTCCAATAGTTGTCTTCACTGGCTCCTTTTGGCATGATCCGGGTCGTGACCATTGTTTACTCAGTCTTGTTAGGCTCATTAGCTTCTTTAAGAGAATTGATGGCTCTTGAATCATCTTTGTCGACTGGAGCTAAGAAATAACGTTGAATTCCCCCACGGACTGCTTTTATTGTGTCCACTTGGATCATATTTGGGTGACCATATTATATTCCACTTTATTAAGAAATTCATTTTATTATGACAAACTTTTCTATTTAGTAATCGAATTTAAATTAACACCTCCTTTCTATGAAGATGCAATGCAATGCAATCAAATCAAAAGAAAACACGTTAGTATAAGAGAAATAAACAACATAGAACACCTAAGAGGGTAACCGCTAGGGTTTGGGTACGATTCTACCTAGGGTAGGCTCCTAGGGTTCACTATATGAGGCTCGGTTCTAAAGCGAGGTTACCTGAACCCGCGGATTCCTTGATCATCACCCATTATAGGCTCATATAGATCGAGTTCGGTTCAGGGGAATACATTTCCCTATAGCCATGCGGAGGTGAAAACCCTCACGAAACACATAGGTACAGATGTATTCCGGAAGCGATCCACTAGCCCATGCGGAGGTGAAAACCTCACGAAGGCCTAGCTTCTCACTCCCACTTACAGGTATGGCCGTGACGGCCATGCAATGTAATGCAAAGTAACCATAGAAACACGATTTTCTCAAAATCACTTTTCAAAATTTTAATCAAAGGGACAAAAATTAATCAATTTATGGCCTGACTCTCAACCGTTCCCCAGTGGAGTCGCCAAGCTGTCGAAACCCTTTTTTTTTGAAAATAGGGGAATCGACTTTGGGGTTTTGAAATGAAAATTAAAATGGGAGTCGCCACCAATCCTTTTTTATGAGGTGTGATCGGATCACCTCAAAATTCAATCAATTTAATAAAATTTGAATTTACTAAAACGATGACTTTTCGTTTACGAAATCTAAAAAAAGGGTTCGGGAGTCGATTACGCACGAGGAAGGATTAGCACCCTCGATACGCCCAAAATTGGTACCTAATTGATTAATAATTGTCCCGGTATTGAAAAATTCAAAAGATTTTAAAATGTGATTCTTTTTTGAATATTCTATAATGGATTTTAAGATTCACTCGTTTTAAAATATTAAAATGCCACATCCAGCACGTTAGGATATAACATTAAAATTCTCAAAATCGAGATCATCTCACGATTTTTAAAACATGTGAGTAAAAGGGTATTTAGTTGTTTGGATCAAAAGAAAAATCACACCCAGCACGTTAGGGCATAATTCTTCAATTTTCCCAAATACTAAGTATTGCCTTATTTCAAAAAATATTTAAATTACCGAATTTGAAAATGATTTAATGCATTTAGCTTGAAATTGGGCAAATGTTTGAGTTGAAACCATGAAGCTATAACGATGATCAAAGATATAGCAAATAAGTATGGAACAAAATATACAATAACAATAATCATGTATAAATATAAGCATTTTACATTAACACCACATGAATACCAATATTAACATCTGAAAACAACAACAAAAAAAAAATAATAATGCCAAACAAACTTTCATAGATACGATATAATAAACTTTAAAAAACAAATAAAATGAGATTGTCAATATGCGATCAATAAAATATACAAAATACAAATTAGAAACTAGCATAAGAGTTTAACATAAAAATAAGTTATATTAAATACATACATATATATATATATATATTGAAATAAACATTATACAAAAAAATGATGTTATGTGATACAATTTGAAACAAACGTAATATACAATAAAAAAATAATAGAACTATGTATGAAAGTTCTAAGGTTAGTAGTATACACGAAAGTTTGAAGCAAATTTTAAAATGAAGCTAAATTTACTAGTTTATGAAATAATAATATAAATAGATCTTAAAATAAATTTCATATTCGAAGAAAATCAAAGTAAGTAATATACAAAATAAAATATATCAATCTATATACACATGAAATAGGGATTTAATATAAATAATTTATATATGAAAAATAAAAGTATATGAAAGTAATTGAAGTAATCAAAAAAAAATATATAATAAAACAGGAAATAAACTATACATATAAATAGATTTAAAATAAAATTTATATAGATTTGAAAGAAAATATATACGTAATACAATATGAAATTAATAATATATATAAAAAATAATTTTAATATATATTATGTACATTTACAGAATGAATAATGTATTAATATACCTAAATTAAATATAACACAAATTCTTAAAGCGTAAATATATGTAAAAAGAAAATTTTAAAATAAACCAATCATATAATAAAACAATTATTAAAAACAAAATGAAAGTTCATGAAAACAAAATAAATAAATTTCATACAACATATTAAAATAATTTTAAAACTAAATAACAAATGAATTGAAAAGAATTAAAGAATAAGATAAAAAAAACTCAATTGAAATAAAGATAAAATTTAAAAGACGATTTATAAATAAAGTTATTAGCAGTATTGAGGACTAACATCAAATGCGTACAACTCATCAGGGATTCAATAGAAAATATTCCCAATCCCTAAAATGCAACATTCATATCAGGACCAAGTTGAAATGAAGCACAAATTCTGGAGCGCAATTTAAAAACATAAAAGAGATACGAATAAGGCTTAATTACAAGGAGGCGCAAGATAAAGGGATCGATCTTGCAATTGTCCCCTCAAACCCTTAAACATGTGCAGCTCCCTATCCAAACGACGTCATTGAATTGCTTAATTAAAATAAAAAGAAACAAAGCCTTAATGGCTCTTCATTATTTTCTGAAACAAAACAGCAAGCCTTCATTTTCAAAAAACTAACAAAAGGTTTTAAAACCTTTCACTCCCTCAAAATCCCCTCTCCATTTTCTTTTCCTCCGGCTAATAAGGCCACCGTAGATCCACCACAACACCGGTGGCCGACGACGCGAAGGCGAGGTTTCAGCCCCGTTTCAAGGTATGTTTCTTTCCTTTCCTTTTATTAATCGAATGCAAAAAGGTTTTTTTTTTTTGAAAAATAAAAAGACAAAAAGAAAAATCAAAGTAAGATCAAACAACGATTGAAAAATAAGAACAAAAAGGAAATCACCTCAAAAATTTTGCTTTCTTTTTTTTTTATTCCAAAATCGTAAGAACCCCCCATATTGCAGTCGTTCTTCGGTCCTTTTATGGCCGATTTGGGAGTGAAATACCAAAATGAAAAAAAAAATCAAAATACAGCTGTTGTTTCTTGTATTTTTCTGGTTGTTGTGGCTTTGCTGGTGCTTTTGTTATCTTTTGCAGGTACGAAGGCCGTGCTGGAGCCTGGTGGCGTACGGGCACATGCATGGCAGAGGCTTGCGTGGAGGTTGCTGGACGCTGGAGGCCCGAGGTGCGACATGCGCGTGGCAGAGGCTTGCGGCGCGAAGGCTATCAGAAACCCTTAGGGTTTCCAAATTTCGATTAGGTTTCGGGCCAGAATTTTGGGTCGTTGGGCCCTTTGTATGTGGACATTACAGACTTTAAGATTTTGGTTTATTTTTTTGTTTAATTTATTTGGGTTTTGGGCCAAAATTGGCTATTACATTGTTTATTTACTAACAACCTTTCATTTTCTTCCATAAAATTTCAATTTCCAACATATTCATCTATGACACAATTTGAATACTTTGATAACATTTCAATTTAATCCCCAAAACAGAAAGAACAAGTTGTCCCGATCTCAAAAATATAAAAATTACTAAAAATGAGACATGAAAACTTACCCAATTAAGCTTGATTAGTTTTCTCTCTTTCTCCCAAGGTTTCCATCAAATTTGGGGAAGAAGATGATGATAAATGATGATATTTAGAATTCAATCCCTTATCATCCTTTAATTTTTCTTAATTCCAATTTAGTCATTTTCTTTTTCTCAAATTCCATGAATGACTCAACAAAGATATTTTTCCATCTTTTGATTGATGGTCTAATTACCTTATAAGGACCTTAAGTTTTGAATTTTATAGCTATTTAACCCTTCTAGCTTCCAGCACTCAACTTTCACATTTTATGCAATTAGGTCCTTTCTCTAATTAATTACTAAATCGGTAAAATTCTCCTATCAAAATTTTCATACGACTTTTATTATATTATAAATCATGCAATAATATTAAAATAAATTTTCTCTCTCACTCAAATTTGTGGTTACGAAATGACTATTCTGATTTCACTGAAATTGGGCTGTTATAGGTATTCTGGCCAAGATTTTGTAATGATAAGGTCGGTCTGCAATTGTAGGGGCACTTGCAACTGGTTTAATACTACCTCTACATCAACTTTCTCATCTTGGCCCATTTTCTTCAACAACATCTTCAATTGCAACAATATGTTTCCCTTGTTTCCACTTTGGAGAATACTTTAGTTCTAGTGGAATTGGCTCAAAAACTTCATCCCTACCCACGATCTTGGAGTCTTACTTCATGAGAATTTGAAAAATTAAGGATGGGAATGGCAATGACAAGCTTAGATTGTTTATCTTAGTGTGTTTCACAATCTTATTGAATATCATCTATCCCGTTTTCTTGGTAATCACATTTCTTTGGTTATTAGGAAACCCATTTCCAATAGAAATTGCATGTAAAGTAGCATAAGTTAGTGATAGATCTAAAGCCTTGAAATCTTGCCCATTTGGACATGTTGCTTGAATTCCAGTAGTGAGCTACTTGGTAATCTCATCACAAGATTCACCAAACTCATCATTATCAATGCACTAATGATTCATGAAATCAATAATCTTTCCAAAACTGAATTTGAACTAGCATCTTTAAACATATGCTCATTAGGAAATGGCAAGGACAAGTTTAGATTATTTATTTTAGTGTGCTTCACAATCTTATTGAATATCATCTATCCCATTTTCTTGGTTATCACATTTCTTTGGTTATTAGGAAACCAATTTCCAATAGCAATTGCATGTAAAGTAGCATAAGTTAGTGATAGATCTAAAGCCTTGAAACCTTGCCCATTTGAGCATGTTGCCTGAATTCCATTAGTGAGCTACTTGGTAATCTCATCACAGGATTCACCAAATTCATCATTATCAATTCACTAGTGATTTATGAAATCAATTGTAACAGCCCAAAATTGGGCTTAGTTAGAATAGTAATTTCGAAATCACTTACCCCAGGTTTGAAAAAATTATTTTAGCATTATCTTATGTGTTGTAGTATTTTTATAAGGGTGCATGAAAATTTTGGTGAATTAATTTATGCAATTGAGGGTTTAATCGCGAAAAGGGACTAAATTAGCATAAAAGGTAAAATTTGCAAATTACTAGTGAATTGAGTTAAATAGCTAGAGAAAAAAAATTTAGGGGTTTTAAAGGGCGATTAGACCCTTAAATAAGTGTTGGCTGGCCATGAGAGAGTATAGGAGACAATAGAAGATAAAAAGTCAATGTTAGGTGACTTAATTTTGATAAAATAATACCTAATGCCTAGCCTTCACATTTTTTTTTCATTTTAGTTTTCTTCTTCAACGAAAATACCAGCAAACAAGGGGTTTTGGAGCTTCAAAAATTTTAGCACATTCTAGCACTCATTAGTAAGTGATTTCTAAGACTTTTCTTAAATGTTTTTGCATTTTTGGAACCCTTGTAGCATGAGCTACATTTTGAGGGGTGTATTGTACAAAATGGTTGAAAGTTAGAAATTTTGCCATGACTGAATAAGTGTTGTTTGTTGGGTTTTTATGGAAGAAAATGAGTCCTAATGGTTTAAGAAACAACTTTTGTAAAGGGGTGTTCATGGAAAACACCTAAATTGGTCTTGGTTGTAAAGTTGTATAATAAAGAGTAATTGTGTAAAATAATAGGAATTTTGGGTTGCCAGAAGAGTGAAAAGAGTTTGTTTAGGCTTGGTTACTAAGGAAATTTGATAAAAATCAATTTTCGAGCCTAGGGGTAAAATGGTCATTATACTAAAGTCTAAGGGCAAAATGGTCATTTTGTGAAATTATGGCTCGTAGCATGTTTGGATTAATTTGGTGATTAAATTAGTGAATTTTTATTTTTATAGATCAAGGTTTACCAAATTCGAACTTAGACAGGAAGAAAGCCAAGCAAATCGATTAAACTTAAAGGTCATCTTCATTTTGTATACCGAGGTAAGTTGTAGGTAAATAATGTGACATGACTAAATTTCATGTATGAAAATATTGTTGGTCATAAAATAATGCATTATGAATTGAGCTATGTACGAGAATGTTTATTCAAGCATGAATTGTTGAATAATGACTTGTAATCATGAATTTATGAGAACATGTATAATAGAGCTCGGCTGAACATTTGGGATAGAATTGGATATTCATGCCATGACATTAGGTAATATCTGTGCTAGTGTAAGACATGTCTGGGACATGCATCGGCCACATTACGAGAGCCAGTGTAAGACATGTTTGGGACATGCATCGGCTTTGAGACGAGAGCTAGTGTAAGACATGTCTGGGACATGAATCAGCCTTGAGATGTACAAGCTAATGTAAGACCATGTCTAGGACATGGTGTCAGCTTGTTGCATGTCAGTGGAAGACCTGTCTGGGACATGGCATCGGCACCGATAGATGAGGGCCAGTTTAAGACTTGTCTAGGACACGGCATCGGCCTCGATACATTGAGAGTTAGTGTAAGACCATGTCTGCGACATGGCATTGACTTGATATGTGAGCTAGTGTAAGACCATGTTTGGGACATGGCATCGGCTTAATACCCTATGTTGAAGGCTCATTAAATATCCTTTCATATCCTAAATAGCTTAAAGCAAAATCTTAGTTAATGTTAAGTTTGAGAGATGTTATGATGACTTTTACAAGTGGTGCAGGTACCTAAATGAATTGTATGAATTGTGAGGTCACTGTTATGTTGTATGATTAGTAAAGGTTGGAAACGAGTAAGTCCTGTTATGGTTATTCTTTGTATCATACATGAGTCATGGTGTGTTAAGAATATGACTTAGAATGGTAATATTGTTGTCATTTATTTGCCTATAACTTACTAAGCTTTATGCTTACCCCTCTCCTTTCCATTTTCTTATAGTGCCGCCTAAGTAATTCAAGGATCCAAGGATGTCAGATGCATCGTACACACTATCAACTGAAGCACTCAATATAGTTATGTTTTGTATTTTGAGTAATGGCATGTATAGGTTGTTTGGTCATTTTGTGTCAGATACTCTAGTTAGCCACTTGTGTTGGCCATTTATTTTATAAGTTCATTTTGTAAATGGCTATTGGAATTGGTCAGAATTGTGATAGTCATTTTTAATAAAATGAGAATGAGTTAATGGAAGATTATGGATAGTTGCTTCGATTAATTGTGCATACACATGATGTGAATTGTGGTTTTTAGGAAAGACATATTTTTGATCTTTTGGATGCATATCGATAATGAGTCATGATATGAAAGTGTTTGGTTGCATTTGGTATTTCAGGGAGGCAAAGAGGCTTGGTAGATAGCCTATTTTTGTCTACACGGGTAGGCACACGAGTGTGTGCCTAGGCCTTGTGTGACACACGATTCACCCCACAGGCGTGTACTTAGACCGTGTGTCCCTTGCACATTGCATGGATAGAATTAAATGCCCAGTAGTAAACACACGGGCTGAGACATGGCTGTGTGTCTCAACCGTGTGGAGGACACGGCCAAGCACACGGGCATGTACTACGGCCGTGTGATTACTGATGTCAGAAATAGAATACCCAGGTTTTTGCACATGGGCTGTGGCACGGGCTTGTCTTGGCCGTGTGACAAACATGAGCTAAGCACATAGGCGTGTGCCACGGTCGTGTGTCCGCTGACGTCAGAAATAGAATGTCAAGGTTTTTGTACACGGGCCGCGAAACAGGCGTGTCATGGTCGTGTGAAGGACACGGGCTAAGCACACGGGTGTGTGCCAAGCCATGTAAAAACCCCTATAGGTTTAATGTTAGAAAATAAATTCGCACGGACGAGGGGCACGGGCGTGTCCTTAGATTGCTTAGGCCGTGTGAGGTACACGGGCCATTAGCACGGCCATGTCTTGAGGCCACACGGGCGTGTTGCCCTTCCACATGGGCGTGTGCCCTGTTTTTAATGGAATTTTGTTTGAAAGTTGTCTAAGTGCCCGAAATGGTCCCAGATTGTTTTAGAACCATGTTTTAGGCCTCGTAGGCCTATATGAAGGACCAAAGAGCCATGTTTGAAAAAGTTTTAAATTGGGACGTATTTCAGCGGTTTAAGATTGAATAATTGCATGCGTTTTAGTAAGGTAACGCCTTGTACCCTGTTTTGGCGTCGGATATGAGTAAGGGGTGTTACATCAATAATATTCCTAAAACTGACTGTAAACTAGTGTCTTCAAACATATGCTTGTTAGGATTTTGTGTCCTTAGTGTAGTGATTTCGTCATCCTATTTGTAATTTTTGGAACTGATTAGTTAAATAAAATTCAAAAGTTAATTTATTATATGTTTGTATTATTGTTTTCAATGGTTTTTGCATAAAAAGCAAAATGAATAAGTAAATATTAGCTTATTGATTACCTAAGGTTTAACTAGTATTAAGTTGCATCATATGAAAATGATTGTGATGCAGGAAGATAACTTATTTTGGTAGGTAATCTAAATGGTTTGTAGTTTAAAGAATCAAAATGAAAGATTAATTCATGGGACTAAATTTGTCCATCGGTTGGGCCACTTGACCAAGCTTGAAAGTCTACTCTAAAAATGAGAAGGTTTGGACAAAAATATAAGCCCAAAATATGGGTCTGGACAAAAAATGAGGCCTGTTTTCTAAATGGATTGGGTATTGGGTAAGTTTTTTTGGGCTTAGGCTAGGCTTGACTTGGATACATGTCTAAAACAGAAAGAGTAAGGAATAGCTAATAACTTTCCACTAATGTCACTAAAGAGTAATCTACTTTAAACCCTTAATGCTCCACCAATTAAAAAATCTCAATCAACTCTTCTCTTCTCTGCTGCTCCTCCACCACCAATTTGACCGTTGTTGCCCTTCTTTGCTACAATACTGAACTGGTCTGGCACCTCTCCGTTGCCCACCTCTTCTCTTCTCTACAGCTTTGATTGTGAAATTTAAGGTTAGTTTGTACATGTTTTTTCTTACTCATCTCATTTAATTTTCCTTTTCAATCTATTGTTTTCCTTCAAGAATATTAAATAATGCAGTTGCTGGAAGATGATGATCGTGGCATGACTCATAGTCGATTAGTCCTTGCTTAGTTTTGGTTGGTTTATCCTTTTATCATAAAAAATATTAAAACTCTTATAAAGAATTAGTCATCCTTATCCATTTAAATTTCAAGTTTTACTAAAATATTTTAATAAGAGAATATAAAAGTATTTTAAAATATGAAAGTAAAAATTAAAAATGGATGAAATCATGGGCATGATCATTTTTGAGCTCGATCCAACTAATTGAATATTAAAAGGGTTGATTATTTTCATTTTAGTAAAATTTTGGATAAGTTGAATAACGGTTTGCTTACACTAATTTGACTGAAACATAGAATTTTAATTTTTACCCAAGTATATTGATAAATAGTAGATGATGAAGTTGTTTTTGATAAAGATGGTTCCTGAAAATGTGAATGGTGGTGGTGAATGAATTTGTGTATTAATTGAGTTTTTATGATTTCAAGACTTAAGTTTTTACGATAATGGCTAGTTTGAACACTCCAATACCTGTGGATTATGGGTTTAATAAATATGAAAATGCTCTCAAACGTAAAAAGTCTACTACTTCAAAGGTGTAGGATGAAATGACAAAGCTAGAATGTGAGAATAAAGATGAATTGAAGGCACAATGTAATCATTGTAAGAGTATCTTCTTTGCTAAATCTTTTAATAAAACCTCCTATTTAAGACGTCATCTAAATAGTTGTTCGAAAAAAATTAATAAGGAAATCACTCAATACACCATAGCCACTCAACCATCATTAGTAGGTGGTCCATCTATAAAAGCCTACAAGTTTGATGCTGATGAGTTTCGTCGAGCTGTTTCTGCTTTTCTTGTGTGTGGCAAGCATTCATATAGGACAATTGAAGAATCGAGATTTAGATACATGATTAGTATTTCTAATCCTAATTTTAAGAATATAAGTGGACAAATAGCTGCTAGGGATGTCTTAATGTATAATGCAAAAGAGAGAGATCATGTTAAAGAGGAGTTGGCTAAAGCACCTAGTTTAATTTTTCTAACTTTTGGTAATTGGAACTCTGAGCATACTAATGATGAATACATTTGCATTATTTCTTATTGGGTTGACAAAGATTGAAAGCTAGAAAAGAGAATCATAAGGTTTAGAGATTTATCTCCTTTGTATAATGGTTTGAACGTAGCAAATGAACTTATTTTATGTTTATCTCAGTGGTATAGACTAGAAAATTTTTAGCATCACTTTGGATAATGCTTCTTATAATGATGTTAAGGTTTCTTATCATAAAAACTATTTTCGTGTGAATCGAGCTCTTTTGTATGATAGTGTTTTTTTTTTCAAGTTAGATGTTTTGCACATATATTGAATCTAATAGTTAAAATTGGTTTGGACTAGAGCTGATCATAGGCTAGGCCACCTAGCCTGGCCCGAAGGCCTGCCCGAAAAATGGGAGGGTTTGGGCAAAAATATAGGCTCGAACAATAGGCCTGGACAAAAAAAGATCACATTTAGAAACAGGGCAGGGCCCCGTGCAAGATTTTTTGGCCCGGGCCTGGCCCGAATTATATAATAATTTATATTTTATTTTATTTTTAATCATTTTAAAATTTTAATATACTCACTTTTTATTATATTTTCAGTTTGTGTGTTGTTTTAATATCATTTTTTATTTGTTTTAATATTTGTTTTTATGTTTTTAAATGCATGTGATTTATTATATTTTAAAATTTTTATTTAATAAAATAAGCTAAAAAATTTTAATATGGACTGGGCCGGGTCAGGCCCGGGCTTAGCAATTTTATTTTGAGCCGGGCTTGGACAAATTTTTAGGCTCATATTTCGGCCCGGGCCCTAGAAAATGGGCCTAAAATTTTCTTTAGGCCTGACCCGAACCCAGCTCGGCCCGACCCATGATCAGCTCTAGTTTGGACCTTGATGATGATGTTGGTAAGATTCAAAATGGAATTAGGTACATAAAAAAGTTAGGAATTCCTAGGAAAATATTTTATGATGTACTTGACAAGACCTTTCATTTGAATGTGACCAAAAAAGTTGCGTCAAGATATGTGTGTGAGATGAAATTCTACTTATTTGATACTTGAATTTTTTTTTATTATAAAGATGTGCTAGATTTTTGCGGCCAACGGGATAAAGATTATCAAATATTTACATTTTCTGATGAGGAGTGAAAAAATGTTGCTATTCTTTGCAAATTTTTGAAAGGCTTTTTATGATGTGACGTGTTTTTTTTTGCTCTAATTATCCAACAACTAATCTTTATTTTAGAGGGATTTGGAAGGTTCCCAAGGTTAACTCCAATGGTTAAGCAAATGCAAGATAAATTTAATTAATATTGGGCTAAATATTCTTTGATATTGTCATATGGTGCAATTTTAGAACCTCGTTACAAGTTAAATTATGTGTAATATTGTTTTACTATAATATCTAGTGCTAATGCTTCAGACTTTGTTCAAACCATTCTTATCAATCTTAAACTCTTGTTTGGTGAGTATGTTAAGAACCCCAAATCCACGTCTTCCTTTTTGGTTGGGAGTTCCAATGTTTCGGATAATGATCCTGTTTATTCTTGTTTGCAGCAATTCAATTTTAATAGGGTTGATCTAGGAGGAGATTATGATGAGAGTGATGATTGTAAATGATATTTAAGTGCATCTAGTACTAAGAGTGAAAAGTCACAGTTGAACATTTATTTGGATGAACTAGAGCTTGAGTTGAATAGCCAAATAGATGTACTAGATTATTGGAGCAAAATTTCAATTCAAGATCATGAGATTTCATTATTGGCTCATGATATTTTGGTAATTCCAATATCGAATGTAGCTTCTAAGTCAGCTTTTAGCGTGGGGATGAAAGTTATCACACCTTTGAGGAGTTTACTTAAACCAAAAATGGTTCAAGACATTTTCTTTGATGACTAGATACGAGCTAAGGGATTTTCAAAGGATAATTATTATTCTCATTTTATGCTTATAATTTTATAACAATTTATTAGTTTGATTATCTAACTATTTATTCTTATTTCATATTAGAAATTGCTTGTAAGAATGATGATGACGATGGTTCTTTATTTTTTTCTAGGTATATAATTTAGCTTATAATTTATAGCTTGTTATAAAAAAAATATGTTGATTGCTTGATAAATAGATATTTTGGTTGGTTGATTACATTTTGCAGGTTGTTTTTTTGTGCTGTTTTGGGTGCTGCTTCATTGTTGTTTTGATGTCGTTTTTAATGTTGTTCCACTGTCACTGTTAATTTTGTTTGGATATTGTAGAACCTTTATTTTATTGTTAATTTTGCTACTATTTTAGTTGCAACTATCTTAGTATAAATACTTTTTAATGTATTTTCAATTTGTTGAGCAACATTTGTTTTCATGTTTTTAGTGTTTTTGATATATTATATATTTTTAAAATTTGTTTTATATAATAACATAATTTTTAAAGAAAATTAATACGGGCCGAGTTGGGTCAGACCTGAGTTTAGCATTTATAATCTAGGTCGAGTTTGGGAAAAAAATTTGGCCCATTTTTCTGGTCAGGTCAAGCCTAAGCATAAAATTTTGTTAGGGCCCAGCCCATGGACAACTCTACATGAGACTATTATGTTCTCTATTAAGTCTAATTGGAGAGATACATTGTCTTGGGTATTAGGGCAGTTGACTCTAAGAAAATAGATGTTGGATTTGGTGCCATAAGTGTAGTATTTTTGTCTAAGTGCACTTGTAATTTTTTAAATTAATATACTTTGTATTATTGTCCTCACATGGTTTTTGCACGCCAAGTAAAATAGAAGCAAATATTGCTCATTGGTTGTCTAAATGTTTAACTAATACTGTAACAACCCGGTATTAGCTAAATCAGAACATTGATTTTGGAACCACAAATTCGAGGTCGTAAAATTGTTTTAATATTATTTTTGGTGTTTACGACATGTGATTATATATTTGTGAAAATTTTGTGAGCTAATTTTATCAATTGGTTGATTAATTTGATAAAAGGACTAAATTGCATAAGATGCAAAAGTTACTTTCTATATGTTCAAGGTGTGTAATTGCTATGGTTTATTAAATTAAAGGTCCTTATGTTGATATTAGACCATTGCTATGATAGTGGACAATTATGGATACTTATTTAAGTGATTTTTTTATGTTTAATGTAAGGTTAATATGGTAATTTAGTAAATAAGACATAATTAAAATAAAACAAACATGAAATTAATCCATTATCCTTTTTTGCACCGAATTTTGAAGAAGAAAAGAAAGCTTGAATGTGTTTAAGGTTTCGGCAACTTGAGGCTTTGATTAAGGTATGTTCTTTGCTCGGTTTTTGATGATTTTTATGTTTTTGTAATCGTTGCATCTAGTACCAGCTAGCCCGTGCCTCAATTTTTGAATTTGTTGATGATTTTGTGAAGTGCCATTGTTGAATCTATGTGTTTTGTGATGGTTGATGATGAAATATGGAAGATAGATGTTAGATTTAAATGTTTTATAATGTGATTTTTAGTAAAAATGCATATTAGGGATTTAATTGTGAAATTTAAAAATTTAGGGGTTGAAATGTGAAATAAATGTGAAATATGGGCTGCTAGGAGTACTATGGTAATTTTTCCAAGCATGGGTATATTGAAATTTTGTATAATTTATGTTTTTATGAAATAGGGACTAAATTGAGAAAATGTGAAATTATAGGGGCTAATGTGTAAAATGCCTCATTTGTGTTATTTGGGTGAAATTGAATGAGCAAGTAATTAAATTAGTTAAATTTGAATTTATATAGATCAAGTAAGAAAGAAATCAGATTTAAATCGAGGGAAATCGAAAGTTATCGAGTAGTCGATTCGATCCGTCCATCACGATTAAGAAGTAAGTTCACATGCAAATAAATGTCCTTATATTGAGTTTTATATTCAATTATCATTTGAATTGTATCAATTGTTGAATGGATGGAAATGAGCAAGAATCGACAAAGTTACAACGTCCGAAAGCCCCGTACAAACCTTAGGAATAGTATAGGATACAAATGTCATGACATGAGGATTACCGATACGTGTTTACGTGTAAGACTATGTTTGGGACATTGGCATCGTTCTGTGGTTTCGTATAAGACCATAGCTAGGATAATGGCATCGATATTTGATAACATGTAAGACTATATTTGGGATATGGCATTTTATAAACTATATGTGATTTTCGAGTATCCTTAACGATTCCGAATGGTTCAATGGGCAAAGTCTAGATGAGAAAGAATGTGTAAATGAGTTAAACGATACAGATACGTATAAAGTTATATGAGTATTTAAATGAAAGGTAAGTGATGAAATTAGATGTGGATATGTGAATTACATGAGAAAGGTTGGCAATTATGTATGTGTTAGCTATGCTTTTCATATTTGAATTCATATGTTATTATTCATATGGTAAATTTTTTTGTATATCGCTTACTAAGCTTTTAAAGCTTACTTGTGTGCTCTTTCCTTGTTTTATAGAGTATCGAAGCTAGCTTGGGCTCGGGTATCGTTAGGAACCGTCACCACACTATTGATCATCTTGTTGGTGCTTTTGGATGCTTGTAAATATGGTATATAGCATGTATAGGTTAGTGTAATTTTGGTATGTTTTGAGTTGTGAATTTTAGCCACGTGATTTAGCTTGTAAATTGTAATGTTTTAGACGTGAATTTGGCTTATAGTATGTGTTCATATATACTATGTGATTTATATGTTATGACTTATGAATTTGGCCAAGTTTGTGTGGTTGTTATGATGGTGTATAACGGTTGTGTATTGGTATAATTTGTTATGAAATTAAGGTGTTAAGTTAGTGTCATTTTGAGATTTAAGTTTGTCATTTAGATGTTGAATATATGCATATTGGAACTAGGGGGAATGGATGATTTGGGTGTGCGAATTTGGTATGTTTTGGAGTAGTAAATGTATATTGAATTAGTTAATGTATTTGAGATATGAAGTGTGTATATTTTGGACCTATTTTGGCTATTCTTTGTGTATGAATTGGTGCTTGGTTTGAACTTGTTGGGTAGACCCTTAAAGGTGGATAGATTTAGCTTGTAAATGGGCTACTTTTGTCCGGGAAGAGACACGGACATGTGTCTTAGCCGTGTCCCTCGATGGTTCAATTCGAATTGAGCCAGGATGCCCTACACGGCGTCTAACACGGGCATGTGACTGGCCGTGTGGTACAAGTCAGTATACCTTACAGGTTAGGCACACGGGCTAGACACATGGGCGTGTGACTGGCCGTGTGACCTAAGTCAGTATACCTCCCAGTTTTCACACGGCAAGGTACACGGGCGTGCAGTCGGCCGTGTGGTACAAGTCAGTATGTATGCCCTATTTTCACATGGCTTGAGACTCGGGTGTGTATAAAGCCGTGTGATTCACACGGCCTATTCACACTGGCGTGTGACATCTGTATGTTAGAAAGTTGTCTATGTTTCTGAAATTTTTATTTGTGATCGGTTTAGTCCCGAACCTTCTTTAAAGCATGTTTAAGGTCTCGTAGACCTTCATAAGGGACATTGTGGTTATTTGTTTATGAATGATTAATTTATGCGAAATGTTTGGATAATGATGTGAATGGTTCGGTAATGCCTCTTAACCCTGGTCCGGCGATGGATACGGGTTAGGGGTGTTACAAATACTAAGCGGTATTACGTGGTTGAATTGTAATACAAAAATATAACTTGTATTAATAGACAAACCTAAACATGTCCTTGGTCTAATCGAAAATGAATAAATCAATTGAAAAACTAATATGTGGTCTATCAAGTCGAATTGGGGAAATGCCTTGTCTTGGGCATCTGAACAGATGACTCACGTAAGATAGAGACGTATATGTGACTGACTGGATTGGTAGTACGTTGGACAGGACCCAAGCAAAATAGATTTTGAATCTATTTATGGTTATGGGCAAAATAGATTTTGAATCTATTTATGGTTATGGTTTTCTCCGAAATAGAGAAATGAAATCATTTGGAAATTAATGTAGGTTTCGTAAAATGGAAATGAAAGAAATATGAAAACTTGCAATCCTATATAAGATTACTTAAAAATGATGAAAGAATGAATTTATGTTTTTGGACTGTTTTAAAGCTAAGAAATGAAAATAAACCATTTGGTTATAGTGAACATATTGAGTTGTGACATATTGAAAGAACTTTTATTGAAATTTTATTAGGGGTAAAATCGTTAAAATTTTATTCGAGTGAAATTGGGATACAAAATTTTTGTTATATGTAAATATTAAAGTTTATTTTGGGTAATAGAAAAACTAAATTGAGTTGGATCACATTACAGAGTATTAGGTAAAAAAGGCACAAGAATTACTCATAATTTGACCCGATGTGAGAGATGTCTGAAAGCCCTTCTATAACATAAAATGGGCGATAACCTTAGTAGAAATACAATGGTGAATTTTTCACCCCTCTGCTACTCTAAGTAAGATGTTGCTTTTCTATTTAAAATAAATCTCTACAACTCCACAAGGGTTCTACCTTTTTTTCCTATAAATAGATAGCACCGATAGAGTTTTTAACACAACTTTTGAGAGATTGTTATTATGCCAAAAAATAGAGATAATTAAATAGTTAAGGGATTTATGTTGCAATTAGTCCATTGATAATATGAGTGGACATTAATGGACATTATTTAAATGATTTTAATGTTTTAACTTAAGGTTAAATGGGTAATTTGGTTATTTGAGGTATAATAAATAAAACAAAAACCACATTTTATGTTTATCATCTTCCCTAGCCGAATTTAATAAGGAAGAAATAGCCATTGTTAAGCTTTGAGCATTTGGTCATCATCTTCTCTAGCATGTAAGTATGTTTTTGTTTTGTTTTTAATAATTTCTATATTTTTGAGTTCGTTGTAGATTAGTCTTGCTAGCCCAGGGACTGATTTGAGAAAGTGTTAAAGTTTGTGAATATTGCCATTAATGAATGTATGAGTGTTTTGATGATTGATGATAGAAAATGCATCCTTGTTGTTAATTAAACAACTTTTGTTAAGTAATTTTTAGTGAAAATGTCAATTAGGGATTGAATTGTGAAATATGAAAATTTGATGGTTAAATGTGTGAATAAATGAAAGATATGGGCTACTAGGGACCTATATGGAATTCAACTAAGCTTGGGTAGGATGAAATTGTATGAATTTGTAATTTTAAGTGATAAGGACTAAATCGTAAAGAAGATTAAAGTTTAGGGGTAAAAGTGTAAATTTACTAAAATATGAATTGTGGGCTAAATTGAATAGAATGGATATTAAAAGATGAATTCGTTGTGTTAGTTGGTCGAGCTTGCAAGGTCAAAGAGCTTAGTAAAGAAAAGAGAAAAGCCGGTTCTGAGGCTAGAGATTCAAGAAAGAGATTTACATGAAAGTCACATTAGTCAGCATTGAGGAAATCTAAAGAATATCATCATCGTCCTACTGTTACTACGAGACTATCGATCAGAGATAGAGATGCAAAACCTCAGACTACGTCTGTAGCCAGTATGGGTTGCAATAAACAATATTATGGTGAGTGCCGAGTAAAGAGTGGAGCATGTTTTAGATGTGGATCTCTTGATCACTATCTAAGAGATTGCCTAGAGAAGTCCGTAAATGAAAATGCTAAAACAGTGAAACCGAGTAATATGGCTACCAGAGGGAGACTACCCCAAAAAACTGGAAATACAAGTGGTAACTGTGGGAGAGATTCTACTGTAAGATCTGAGGCACGAGCATCAGCCAGAGCTTATGCTATTCGCGCACGAGAGGAGGCATCATCGCCAGATGTTATTATCGGTACTTTTTCTCTTTATGACGTTGATATAGTTGTGTTGATAGATTCTGGATCGACTCATTCATATGTTTGTATGAATTTAGTGTTTAAAAAGAGTTTGCCTGTTGAGTCTACTGAGTTTATAATTAAAGTATCAAACCCCTTAGGCAAGTCTGTTCTAGTCGATAAAGTTTGCAAGAACTGTACTTTAATGACTCGAGGTTAATGTTTTTCTGCTGACTTGATGCTTCTACCGTTTGATGAGTTCGATGTAATTCTACGTATAGATTGGTTGACTATGCATGATGCGGTGTTGAATTGTAGATGAAAGATCATTGAATTTAAATGTTAGAATGGTGAAATTCTTCAGATTGAATCTGATGATGCGAGTAAATTACCTAATGTGATATCATCTATGCTAGCTCATAAATATGTGAGAAAGGGTTGCGACGCATATCTTGCGTATGTACTAGATACAAAAGTGTCTGAATCAAAGATTGAGTCAGTATTTGTGGTTTGTGAGTTTCTGGATGTATTTCCAGAAGAATTACTTGGATTGCCACCGATCAGAGAGGTCGAATTTGCTATTGAGTTAGTACCGGGAACTTCACCTATATTGATAGCTCCATACAGAATGGCTCCGACAGAGTTGAAAGAGTTGAAAGCTCAGTTGCAAGAGTTAACAGATAAAGGTTTTACACAACTTAATTTATCGCCTTGGGGTGCACCAGTGTTATTTGTAAAGAAGAAAGATGGCACGATAAGAATGTGTATTGATTACCGACAGCTTAATAAAGTGACAATCAAGAACAAGTATCCTCTGCCGCGGATGGATGATTTATGTGATCAATTAAAAAGAGCAACAGTGTTTTCAAAGACTGATCTGAGATTAGGTTATTATCAGTTGCAAGTTTAAAAGTCGGATATACTAAAAACTGCTTTCAGAACTAGGTACGGGCATTATGAATTTCTAGTCATGCATTTTGGATTAACTAATGCTCCTGCAGTCTTTATGGATTTAATGAACAGAATCTTCTGACCATATTTAGATCAATTTGTTGTTGTATTCATTGATGACATTCTGATATATTCTCAAGATGAGATAGAACATGCCGAGTATTTGAGGATTGTACTACAGACTTGAGAGATAAGCAACTATTTGCTAAATTCAGCAAATGTGAATTTTGGCTACGAAAGGTTTGATTTTTGGGGCATATTGTCTCAGCAGAAGGCATTAGAGTTGATTCGAGAAATATTTCAGCAATTATTGACTGGAAACCACCGAGAAACATATCCGAGATCAAAAGTTTTCTTGGTTTAGCGGGCTATTACTGGAGATTTGTAAAAGGGTTCTCAATGATTGCTACACCGATGACTCGACTGCTACAGAAAGATGTGAAGTTCGAGTGGTCTGAAAAATGTCAATAGAGTTTTTGGTTAAATCGGAATAGTGGTTTCAGAACCAAAAATCCCAAGTCAAAATAATTATTTTATTATTTTATTAATGTTTACAGCATGATAGAATAATTTTGTGAATATGTCGTTAAGAAATTTTACTGTTTGAATGCTCAATTCGGTAAAAAGGACTAAATTGCATAAAGCATAAAAGTTGAATTCTATAAGTTAAAGGTATTAAATGCCTATGAAATTAAATAGTTAAGGGATTAATGTTTCAATTAGTCCATTGATAATATGAGTGGACATTAATAGACATCATTGAAATGATTTTAATGTTTTAACTAAAGGTTAAATGGGTAATTTGGTTATTTGAAGTATAATAAATAAAACAAAAACCATATTTTATGTTTACCATCTTCCTTAGCCGAATTTAACAAGGAAGAAATAGCCATTGTTAAGCTTTGAGCATTCGGTTATCATCTTCTCTAGCATGTAAGTCCGTTTTTATTACATTTTTAATAATTTTTATGTTTTTGAGTTCGTTGCAGCTTAGTCTAGCTAGCCCAGAGACTAATTTGAGAAACTATTAAAGTTTGTGAATATTTTCATTGACGAATGTATGAGTGTTTTGATGATTGATGATAGAAAATGCATACTTGTTGTTAATTAAACAACTTTTGTTAAGTAATATTTAGTGAAAATGTCAATTAGGGATTAAATTGTGAAATCTAAAAATTTGATGGCTAAAAATGTGAATAAGTGGAAGATATGGACTGCTAGGGACCTATATGGAATTTGATTAAGCTTGGCTAGTATGAAATTGTATGAATTTGTAATTTTATGTCAAAAGGACTAAATTGTAAAGAAGATGAAAGTTTAGGGGCAAAACTATAAATTTGCTAAAATATGAATTGTGGGTTAAATTGAATAGAATGGATTTTGAATAAGCTAAATTTGATATTATATAGATCAAGAAAAGCAAAGATCAGAACTAGATCAGGGAAAAAGAAAAGTTGACGAATAATCGATAGTTTTGTCCGAGCGATACGAGGTAAGTTCGTATAACTGGAATCGAACATTTTAATACTAGTATTTATTTGAAAGTAATATAAGTAAATTGAATAAATAACTACTTGAATATTGAATGCCTAATTGGTAAAGACTGTTGAATACCGAGCCCTGTTTGAACCGTAGGAATTCGTAAGATACGAGCGACATGTCACTAAGGTTACCGTTTTGGTGGAAATCCTGCATGTGTTGCAGACTCACTGTAGCTCGTATGAGCTTATCGATATTTCAGCTCGTAAGAGCTTACTGTTATTAAGCTCATTAAAGCTTACTGTTACCCTAGCTTGTAACAGCCCGGTTTTGACCCTAATCGAAACGGTGGTTTTGGGACCACGAATCGGAGTTAGAAAAATATTTTAATATTATTTTTTGTGTTTATTATGTGTGAATTTATATTTGTGAAATTTTCATGATTTAATTTTGTTGTTGGAGCGCCTGATTAGGAAAAAGGGCTTAATCGCATAAAATGAAAATTTGATGGTTTAATTACTAAGGACTGAATTGATTGTGTCTTTATAATTTGAAGTGTTTATGTTGATATTAAACCATTAACAAAGCATGGGACGGCATTAACCTTATTATAATATAGTTTTGTATTATTTGATAAAGGTTAAATTTGTAAATTAGTGATATTATATGTTAATTAAAACATAAAAACAAATTTAAAAGCATGCATGTTCATCTTTAGAAAGCCAAATTCGGCTAAGGAAGAAAGAAATAACCTTCGCCCCTTGTAATCTTCAATCAAGATATGTAAATAGCTCAGTTTTTGATAATTTTTACGTTTTTGTAATCGTTGCTTTGTAATCTTTAAAGCCCATGTTTCAATTTCTAATTTTAATGAACATTTCATGAGATGCCATTGTTGATATCATGAGTTTTGTGATGTTTTTGGATGAATTATGAAAGATAGGTATTTGATAAATTTGTTTTATCTTTGAATTTTTAATGAATTTGAGCTATTGGGCTAAATTGTGAAAATGAAAATTTTAAAGGATTAATTTGTGAAATAAATGAAATATGTTGGCTTGAATAAGCTATAGGAATATTCGGCCAAGCATAGGATTAGTTGAATTTTGTGTATTTAGTGTTTTTATAAATTAGGGACTAAATTGTCGAATTGTGAAAACTGTGAGGTTTAATTTGCAAAATGCCCTAAATATGTGTTCATGGATTAATTTGAATGAAATGAATGATTGAATGGCTGAATTTGAATTGATTTAGATCAAGAACAAAGGAAAACAGAAATTGATCGGGGGAAATTGAAAATAGTCGAGTAATCATTCTCGTCCGTCCGAATCCGTCCGATGTATGTTTTTAAGCTAATAGATGTACTTAATTTCAATTTTATGCAAGTATATATACTGATTTTGAGCATTATGCATTATAAATGGGATGAACAAATGGAGTTATGCCCTAAAATTATATGTTCTAATGTAATTAGATTGAGTATTGATATTTGGAAGTTGGTGTGATCTTTAAGAAACAATTTGATCTTTTGAAATTTGAAATATGAGTATGAATCAACTTTGCATTAGTGATTCTCGGGCTCTGTGCCTAGCAGGCCTTGTGCTAGTGGGTTACATTAGGCTATAAGCCTAGCAGGCCTTGTGCCAGTGGGTTACATTAGGCAATAAGCCTAGCAGGCCTTGTGCCGGTCGGTTTATCAGGCTTGTGCCTAGTAGGTTTTATGCCGGTGCATCATTACAAGCTTTATGCATATGAGGCTTTATGCTAGTGTGATATCGAATGTGTAAAACGAACTAAACGGTTCAGGTAAGTGTTAAGACTAATGTCAATGAAAATAAGGTAAGTTTGTTATTTGAAATGGTGATCTAAGATGTACATGATATAAAATGAAATTACATGTAAATATGAATGCTCATAATCGGCCAAATGAGGTATGGGTGATGTTGAAAGTGAAAATTTTATATATATGACTATGAGTAATTTTGCATTCGGCTATATGATGTTAAAATGCTAATGTATATGTGATGATGAACGAATTTATGAGTGTGATATGTGTGTAACTAGTTAAAGTTTGGATTGATTTAATTAAATTGATTAAAATGTTAATGTTCTTTAGCATATTATTTGCTCAAAACTTACTAAGCTATGAAATGCTTGCTCTGTGCGTTACTTAACTCTGTTTTATAGATTTTTGAATCAAGTTACAAGCTCGGGGATCGTCAGCAAAGTTCATCACACTATCTACTGCTTCAGTATTTAAATATATTATCTTGAACTATGGCATGTATAGGCTGGAACATATTTTTGAATGTTAAATATTGGGTTATGTATTTAGCTATGCGAGAATGGCTTAATCATATTATTAATGTTTTTGTGTAATCGGTCTTGACATAAGCTTATTATGGAAGTATATCTTATAATGTATATGTGTGGTATATGGCTTCATGGTTTGGTTTGACTAATGAATTATTCGACAGTAGCATACATGTGGTGCTATTTATGTGTATTTGTTTAGGTTTAGTATTTGGACCTGTGTGTGTTTAGTGAGAATATGTAATAGTTAGTTCATGATGGAATTATGTTATATATATTATAATTTGAGTAGTGGTTGTATAATGGTTAGTTAGGTTTGGTTGAATTACAACGTTTCGATTTTTGATTAAATTTATGCATTGATTCATGCACATACTTTGTTTAGATAAATAAAGTGGTCTTAATAATAAGTTTGTGTAATATGTATATGGAAATTGATTAATGCTTTGCTAAATGACCAAATGGGTTAGTAAGTATTATTTACATATATGAATCTGGTCCTTGGTTAATTAAAGTGTTAGTTAACATGCTTGCTATGTGTAATGTGTATATGTGTGTTTGAGATATATTAGTAAATATAATGCCTTATATGATATTTGGTTCTCTCTCTTTGACATGTTTAGACTTGTGAAATGATTGAGTTAGGGAAATGTGAACATCTGTTAAGAAGAAAATGCTAGATATTTATGCATTCGGCTATGCTTGAAAAATGATACCAATTGAATAGTGATTTTGTTTTATGTTTGTATCTTTGGTCTAAATGGCTAGTTGGGTTACACTTGATGAAATGCAAAAGCCGAATAGGTTACGGGTGATATATTATGTGCTCTTCAATATGTATACTTCATAAATTCCATATATGAAATCTTTGATTTGATTGGTTACAATATATATATTAAATATGGGTTTATATTATGTGTAATTCGTTTTTGGCTAAACTATTGTTTATAACTTTATAATTAGTCATGATTTGGAAGGGTCTTCTGACATGGTTAATATATTGCTTATGAATTATGCCGTTTTGCATATGTCTATTTTATGATAAGAAATACAATGAAATGAATTAGGTTAGCTTTTTGTTTTAAATTGTGATTGGTTTAAGAGGTTGAACATGTATTTATATCTATGAATGAGCTATTGATGTGACTTGACTAGTAATGCCTTGTAACCCCTCCAGCGACGGATACGAGTTAAGGATGTTACACAGCTTAGGAGGAGCTTACTGTTTTAGCTCGAAAGAGCACATATGTCATGAATTGACGGATTACCGATTAGTACACTTTGTGTGTATCACCCATGTATCTATCGATATGAATGAAAATGATTTGTTGCAAATGTTATGTAAGTTACATGAAAATTGATGTTATGTGATGAATTGATGTATGAAATGAAAGTTATAAGTACATGAGCTTGAATGCTAAATGGTTTCATCTATTATAATATGAATAATTATATGTTCAATGTGGTTCTAACCTATTTATGGTTTCATATGCTTAGGCATTTGGCTAATTGGTTGAACTATGTTTTAGTTACTTGTTTAAATTTGAATAAATGGTAAGTTTAAATTCTATATTATATGAGCTTACTAAGCTATGTAGCTTATTCTGTTTTCTTTTCAGTGTTTTATAGTGTTTCAAAAGCTCGCTCGATTCGGAAGTAGTTGGAGATGTGCTTCACACTATCCAGTTGACGATTTGGTACTTTTGAACTTAAAGAAATGTGGTAATATGGCATGTATAGGCTAGTTAATGAAATGATGTGTTTAAGCCATGTGATTTGGCTTAACTTAGTACATGTTTTGGTTATGTATATGTAATGTAATGTGGTTTGCTTAGACAAATTTGAAGATGTGTGAATATTGAGTAAATGGTCATTTTTTATGTGTGGTTGGAATTCTCTAAATACATGCTTGATATGATTTGGTAAATGAAGTATCAAACGGTTAAAAAATGTGGTAGTTATGCTTATGGCTATAGGTCAAATAATGCATGTTTGAAAGTGACTATTTTGAAGAATTGATAAAGTGCTTTTGGGTATGAAATTGAATGGTTTGTTATGTAGCTTATCTGCTTTGTGAAAGTTGGCATGATTAATAATTGTTTGACTGAATTGATTGCCTATTTATGTTTTGGATACATGTCTCTTGTATTTGTGTAGGTGAAAGCAAGTTGGGTGAGAAATGTGGCTTGTAAACTAGCCTATTTCGTCCACACGGGCAGAGACACGGGCGTGTGTCTCAACCGTGTGTGACACATGGTCATGATACACGACCATGTTTCCCTTAGTGTTAAAGTTGAAAAAAGTTAGTATGCTCCATACGGCCTCATACACTGGCATGTGACTTGGCCGTGTGGCATAAGTCAATATAACCTACAGGTGTGGCACGACCTAACACACGGCCTGGCACACGGGCGTGTATTGTCATTTCGAAGGGCACACGGGCTAGACGAACGGGCGTGTGGTCGGCCATGTGGCCCAAGTCAGGGAGTTACATGGGGTCAAACACAGGCTTGGACACTGCCATGTGATCCCATTTCGATTATCCACACGGCCTGTGACACGGGTGTGTCTTATGGCCGTGTGAGACACACGGGTGTGTGTCCTCTGTTTTGAGAATATTTTATAAGTTTCTAAAAGTTCTTTCGAGTTATCAGTTTAGTCCCGAACCACTCTTAAAGCATGAATTGAGCTTCATAGGCTCGTAATAGGGACGATATGAATGTATATAAACAATGTATGTTTGAAATTGATAAATGTATGTTAAGTGTATGTGTATATGTGTTATAAGTCTAGTAATACTCCATAATCCTATTTTAGCGATAGATACGGGATAGGGGTGTTACATTTAGCTTGATTAAAGAGTAAAAGTGTAATAGTTCGATTTTCAGTGGTGCAAGAAAAGGCAGTCTCGAAACCCCATTTTCGTAAATCGGATCTATAAATATTAAATTAAAATATTTACAGAATTGGTATAGTAGAATATTAAAGTTTGTTCTATTTTCCTATTAATTTCCTAATTAAGGTATATAGACTAAATTGTAAAAAATTTATCTCTATAAGTTTTTAATTGACCAAAGACTCAGGTCATGATGAAATTAATGTTTTAAAGCCCTTTGCTTGTAATATTTATATTTTTTTAGGTCATGAGAGCTTGATTTAGCTAACTCATGTATCAACTGCAAAACTATTAAAGTTTTTGAAAGTTGTCATTGTTAATTTCTTGAAGATTTTGGTGTTAAATTAATACATTTTAAGCTTAGATATGAAAAAGGACTAAATTGTAATTATTTGTTATTAGTTTTTTTATATAAGAACTAAAGTGAGTAAATTGTGAAATTGATGTGAAATTTTTGTAATAATATAGTTGAGGGTCTATAATGGATGTGATTGAGATTGGTTTTGAAACCGAAGCTGAAGTTTAAAAGATATTGTTATTTTAGTTTTAGGGACTAAATTGAATACAATGTAAAAATTTAAGGACATTGAAAAATGAAAATTCATAAGTTCATTCATGTCATAATATACTATATAAATGTTTAATATTGATGATGTAACACCCCTAACCTGGTCCGATCACTGGACCTGAGCTATGGAATGTTACAATCAAGTTGGAACAGAACGTATTCAATTCACATTGATTAATTCAAATAAACATAGAATTACTTCATAAATACATAATTAACATTCAATTTAAACATGAATCATACAATCATAATCAATATACAAGCTTACATAAGCTCTTATATCAACCAAGAATTTATTTAGGACTAAATTGCAATATTTTCAAAATGTAACACCCCAAAAATCTTTTATATCTATTTTCATATGTTGTTACACAACTATTTGTCTGCATCAGTGGTTAAGTGTTCTGGGAGTGTATGAGAGGTCTTCGGTTCAAGCCTTAGCTTGGGCAAATTTTTGTTTTTAAATGATTAAACCCTTATCTCTAACCAGTAGGCTTATAAATAAATATTGGGAAAACATATTAGAATGAGCCTGTTGGTCTGGTGGTCAAGTAGAGTGGCAAAGTGCTAGTGGTTTTAAGTTCGAGTCCTAGTATGCACAAGGGAGTGTTTTATTTTGCTTGGTGCCGTGTAAGTGTTTGTGTGCCAGTGGAATTCTGGTACTAGTGGGCGGTTGGAGTGGTTGAAGGGTGGGGGTATTGTGGCAGAATTCTAGGAGGAGATTACGGGATTTTGGTGAGAAAATTAAGGAGTGAGGAGTTTGAGCTCATTCAAACCTATATTTGCAAGTCTGGTTATCCCTCTCCCTCTTTCTTTTCTAACGTTACTCCCTCCTCTACCATCTTTCATTTCTTTGTATTTTTTGCTCTTTTCCTCCATAGCCGAATTCTATGCCTCTTTCCCCCACTCCTTTTCATTTTTTCGTTGACTTCAATCTCCCTGTGTTGCTGCTAAATTTTCGTGTGCTTTCCCCTCTGCCTGCTGATTTGTTCCCTTTCCATCCTTTTCTTTTCTTTTTGTTTTGGCCAAAATTCCCCATTGCTGCTGTCATTCTATCCTATTTTTTCTCGTAGTGCCTAAACTTCAGGTGTTCCCCTTACCTTTCGTTTTTGGCTATCCTGCTCTTTGCCAAATTAGTGTACCATTTCTATTCTACAAGTTTGCGCTTTCAGTAAGTGGGACTCGTTCTGGCTTAGACTGTTCTTGTAAATATTCTTTTAATAGAGGTTTTGACTGGAATTGCAGGAATTAATTGAGGAGCTTGTGATCCTTCTTTTCCAACAGTTTAAGTGAATAGGGCTTAGGCTGTTCAAACAAGGTAAGTGGTTGTTGATCAAGTACATAAGTGGTGGAATAGGGATTGTTTTAAATTTGTTGAGGTATGATTAATTGTGTGTGATCATGGTTGAACATAGGTTTCGGAGTGCTCGAGAATGGTGTGCGCATCCTTCATAATTAGGTTTGTGAACACGACTCTGAAAATAAAAGTCGACGAAAAGCCAGAACATACGAATGTCAATGCCACACGGGCGTGCGACCGTCCATGTGGTAGGCCGTGTAACCAAACACATACGTGTGATCGACGAGGTTGGCCATGTGCGATTCATGTGCTGAGTCGAATTGGGTTGTGTGGGCTATATGGGTGTGTGGGAATATTGGGCCAGGCTGTGTGATCTACACGGCCAAGCCCATTTTGGGCCTGTGGGCTACACGGGCGTGATGGCCCACATGGGCACCCAACATGGGCCTGTGGACCCATTTTCACTATTTTGCATGGGTAGCCCGAGTCGACTGTGGACCTATTGTAGAGTCGATAAACTTTACCTAGATCCCTAACTGACTGTATGACATTAGATTATGTATGACTGTAAACTGAGCATGATATTTATACTGTTTTGATTATATACATGTTTCCATGAGATGGAATGTCACGACTGTAAGATGCATTGCATGGGGTTGGGATAATATGATTGGAGGAAGTGCACTGTATTGGCATCTCTGGTGCAAATCACTGATGGCTTTAAGCCTATTATACTGGTAGCTCCGCTGCAAATACTATTTAGTGCCGTAATCGGTGCTAATTTGTAAGTGTAGGGATGAGTGGGTGATTTATTCCCCACAAGAGTGCAGGGTTGGATAGGAGATGGTGTATAACGGTTGGTTGGGTAAGATATGCATTCTGATACTGTCACTGTTACTGATACTGTAATAGGCTAAAGCCCTACTGATTACTGATAAAGTGATGGGCTAAGGCCTAAATTGATACTGCTATTGTGAAGGGCTTAGGCCCAGTCTGTTACTGCTTACATTTTGACTGTATAATTGCATGGGGATTACATACTTAGTTTTCATAAACTCACCCCTTTTGTTTTACTGTACAGGTAAACCCCAGTCATAGGTGGATCAGTGCAGCGAGGGACTTAAGGTGGCCACACGATCACGTATAATTTCGTAAATAATTATGTTTTTAAGTACTTTTATTTGGGATATTTTTACTATAATATGGCCTTTTTGGATTTTTCTGGTTAATTTGGGATTTTTTATTGTTTTTTTACAACTGTTAGTAATAGGATTAATTGAGTTTTCCAAACAAACCAAATGTTTTAACAAAATACACTCAAATATGCAAACTGATTTAAAAAGCTTCCGCAATAAGAGACATTTTAAAAATTAACAACGTTTTGAAAAAGAATAATATTGTGGTAATGGAAAACGTTTTGGAAATGAATGACGTATCCTAGAATTAACACAAGTTTTAGTAACGAGGTTAAATAGGAAAGAGGTATTTACGACAACTTATGTACTTTGAAAACACTACCATGTGACAGCGCCAGATTCGGCCATAACGTCTGGGCCGATTTGGGGTGTCACTTATGGGGGCCAGTTTGTGGATGCTCGGAGGAGAGAGTTTTTGAATCTGACCTAGGGGGATAGATCTGTGGCCAAATATGAGGCCGAATTCTTGCGACTGAGCCGCTATTTGCCAGGGATGGTGGCGACTAAGTACGAGTGATGCGTTTGCTTTGAGGATGGCTTTAAGGATAGCTTAAGAGTTCTGATAGCTCCATAAAGGATAGCTTAAGGGTTCTGATAGCTCCATAGAGGGAGCGAGACTTTGCTGCATTAGTTGATAAGGTGAAGATCATCGAAGAAATTAAGCGTGCTAAGCACCAGAACCAAGAGAAAGAGAGTGGTAGGAACAAGAGGGATTCAGAGCTCTCTAGTTCTGTTCAGATGTCTAAGAAAAAGGCCTTAGTTGATAGGCCGATCAGAGTTGGAGCTCCTGTTGCTAGTACTAGACAGCAGCCTTGTACTGATTGTGAGAGACGCCATCTGGGTGAGTCTTGGAAAAGAACAGATGCATGTTTGAGGTACGGTTCATTGGAGCACCGTATCAGAGAGTGTCCATGGAGGCCCGATCAGTTGCAAGCTCCAGGTTTGTGTACTGCACAGTCACTGAAGGGTGTTCAGTAGCCATTGAGAGTCTGCGGTTAGGCTCGAGGTGGTAATGGGTTGGGCAATAGGCAAAGAGCACCGGGCAGAGGTGCTAATCATACTATGGCGAGGCAGCTAGCTCTAGTTTATGCTGCACGTCGTCGAGAAAAGGGTGATGCTCTGGACGTCATTACGGGTACGTTCTTTATATATAATGTACCTTATACTGCACTGATAAATATAGGATCCACTCACTCGTATATAGCTTGTACCGTATCTAAAAACTTGGGTTTATTGGTCGAAAGCACAATGAGTGAGGTCACTATACTTAGTCCACTGGGACAATCCGTGAGGGTTAACAAACTGTTTAGAGATGTCTCTCTTGAGGTTCAAGGAGCTATCTTTTTGGCTGATCTACTGGAACTTCCTTTTAGAGAATTCAATCTGATACTGGCATGGATTGGCTAGTTAAACACAGAGTAAGCTTGGATTGTGCCACCAAATGGGTTGTAATTGGGGAGAGTCGGAACTACTTGTCGAATGTAATTTTTGCATTGAGGGCCAAAAAGTTAGTTCTTAAGGGATGTGAGGCGTATTTGGCCTACATTAGTATTTTAGATTCTAAGGATTCTTCGGTTAAGGATATCAAGATGGTTATGGATTTTCCAGATGTGTTTCCTGAAGAGCTACCTGGGTTACCTCGAAATCGTGAAGTGGAGTTTGGGATTGAGCTCCTTTCTGATACAGCTCCGGTGTCTATTGCCACTTATAGAATGGCACCGAAAGAGCTGTCGGAGCTGAAGGCTTAGATTCAAGAATTAGTAGATTGTGGGTTCATCCGCCCTAGCGTGTCTCCGTGGGGAGCAGTAGTTTTGTTTGTGAAAAAGAAGGATGGATCCATGTGCATGTGTAATAACTACCGGCAACTGAATAAGTTAACCAGTTCCTAGGATAGACGATCTGTTTGACCAGTTTCGAGGGGCTCCGATTTTGTCCAAGATTGATCTCCAATGAGAGTATCACCAGTTGAGAGTTAAGGAGACTGATGTGCACAAGACAACATTTAGGACTCAATACAGTCATTACTAGTTCCTAGTAATGCCATTTGGACTGACGAATGCACCATTAGCTTTTATGGACCTGATGAATCGAGTGTTCTAGCCCTGTCTGTACCGATTTGTAGTGGTATTTATTGATGGCATACTGGTGTATTCGAAGACTGAGGATGAGCACGATGAACATCTCAGAGTGGTTTTACAGCTTTTGTAAGAGAAGTATCTTTATGCCAAGTTTAGTAAATGTGAGTTCTGGTTATGTGAAGTAACGTTTCTGGGACATAGGGTTTCTACTGAGGGGATTAGAGTTGATCCTCAAAAGATTGAGGCTGTTCTGGATTGGAAGTAGCCTAAGACTGTATCGGAGATTCGTAGCTTTCTAAGACTGGCTAGGTATTATTAACGATTTGTAGAGGGCTTTTTTGTAATTGCCATACCGTTGACTAAGCTGCTATGTAAAGGTGTACCGTTTAACTGAACTGATACGCAGCAAGAGAGCTTTCAGAAGCTCAAAACTGTATTAACTGAGGCCCTTGTTTTAGCATGGCCAGAGTCTAGAAAGGAGTTTACTGTCGACAGTGATGTATCACATGTCAGTTTAGGATGTGTGTTGATGCACGAGGGTAAGGTAGTAGCATATGCGTTTCGACAGTTTAAGACTCATGTGGTAAATTATCCGATGTATGACTTAGAGTTGGCCGTCATGGTTTTTGCACTAAAAATTTAGAGGCATTACTTGTATGGTGAGAAGTGTATCGTTTACACTGATCACAATAGCCTCAAATACCTCCTCACTCAGAAGGAGCTAGATCTTAGCCACCGTAGATGGATTGAGCTACTAAAGGATTACGACTGTTTGATTGAATACCACCCTAGTAAAGCCAATGTGGTGGCCGACGCATTGAGCAGTAGGGCTATGACTGATCAGAGTGCGATGTTTGCTCACCTCAGTTTATTTGATGATGGTAGTTTGTGGGTTGAACTTTAGGTTAAACCGATGTGGATTGACCAGATTAAGGGTAAATAGTTGGAGGATGAGTCATTGGGTCTTCGATTCCAATAGATTGAGAGTGGTAACATATCAGATTTTGGATTGAATAGCAAAGGGGTACTTTATTTCCGTAGAAGAATCTGTGTACCAAAATATAGTGATTTGAGGCGGCCGATATTAAGAAAGGCGTATAGTAGCACTTATGCTATGCATCTTGGTGGAAACAAGATGTATTGAAACCTTCGTGAGCTATACTGGTGGCTAGGTCGTAAGTGTGAAGTTACCGACTTTATGAATAAATATCTGACATCCCAGCAGGTTACGGCTGAGCATCAGCTACCCTCAGGTTTACTGTAGCCAGTTAAGATTCCGCTTTGGAATTGAGAGAGGGTGACTATGGACTTCGTTAGTGGGTTGCCTTTAACACCCACTGAGAAGGATTCTGTATGGGTCATCGTGGATTGATTGACCAAGTCTGCCCATTTCATACCGGTTCGTACTGATTACTCCTTACAGAAGCTGGCTAAACTGTATGTGCCTGAGATAGTAAGATTGCATGGGGTACCGGTTTCGATAATATCTGATAGGAATCCTCATTTTACGTCTTGGTTCTAGAAGAAGCTACATGAAGCTCTGGGTACAAGGTTGGGTTTCAGTACTGCGTTCCATCCTCAAATAGATGGTCAATCTAAGAGGGTGATTCAAATACTAGAGAACATGTTGAGGAGTTGTGTGATTAACTTTCGAGGCAGTTGGGAGTATTACTTGCCGCTCGCAGAGTTCACTTATAACAAAAGTTACTAGTCTAGCATATAGATGGCTCCTTACGAGGCATTATATGGTCGTAAGTGTCGTACACCCTTATATTGGACTGAGTTAGGCGAGCGATGTGTTCTGAGCGCTGAACTGGTTTCTGATACCGATTATAAGGTTAGATTAATTAGAGATTAACTAAAAGAGGCATCTGATAGAAAAAAGTCGTATGCCAATCTTAAGCATCGAGAGATTGAATATTCTATGGAGGGCTTCGTGTTTCTCAAGGTCTTACTATGAAAGAAGATACTGAGATTTGGTCGCAAGGACAAGTTTAGCTCTAGATTCATTGGGCCTTATCGCATATGAGACAAGTGAGACCAGTTGCCTACCAGCTAAAGCTACCTCCAGAGTTAGAGCAAATTCACGATGTTTTCCATGTCTCGATGTTGAGGCGCTACCACTCTGCTCCCACACATATTATTCCAGTTGAGGAGATCAAGGTTAGGCCAAACCTGACCTTTGAGAAGGAGCTAGTCAAGATATTGGACAGCGATGTGAAAGTCCTAAGAAGAAAGTCTATCCCACTGGTTAAAGTTCTTTGGCGTAATCATAGTTCTAAGGAGGCCACGTGGGAGCCTGAGGAGGCGATGCGACAACAATATCCATATCTATTCCAATCAGGTAAAATTTCGAGGCCGAAATTTTCTTTGAGGAGGTAGAGTTGTAACACCCCAAAAATCTTTTATATTTATTTTTATATGTTGTGACATAACTATCTGTCTGCATCAGTGGTTAAGTGTTCTAGAAGTGTCTGAGAGGTCTTTGGTTCAAGCCTTAGCTTGGGAAAATTTTTGGTTTTAAATGATTAAACCCCTATCTCCAATCAGTAGGCTTATAAATAAATATTGGAAAAACATGTCAGAATGAGCCTGCTAGTCTGGTGGTTAAGTAGAGTGGCAAAGTGTTAGGGGTCATGAGTTCGAGTCCTAGTGTGCGCAAGGGAGTGTTTTATTTTGCTTGTTGTCGTGTAAGTGTTTGTGTGCCAAAGGAATTCTAGTACTAGTGGGCGATTGGAGTGGTTGAAGGGTGGGGGTATTGTGGCGGAATTCTAGGAGGAGATTAAGGGATTTTGGTGAGGAAATTAAGGAGTGAGGAGTTTGAGCTTATTCAAACCTGTACTGCAAGTTCGATTATACCTCTCCCTCTTTCTTTTCTGACGTTACTCCCTCCTCTACCATCTTTCATTTCTTTGTTTTTTTTTACTCTCTACCTCTGTTACCGAATTCTATCCCTCTTTCCTCCACTCCTTTTGATTTTTTCGTTGACTTCAATCTCACTGTGTTGTTGCTGAATTTTCGAGTGCTTTCCCCTCTACCTTCTGGTTTGTTCCCTCTCCATCCTTTTCTTTTCTTTTTGTTTTAATCGAAATTCCCCATTGCTGCTGTCTTTCTCTCCAATTCTTTCTTGTAGTGTCGAAACTTCAGGTGTTCCCCTTACCTTTCGTTTTTGGTCTATTCTGCTCTTTGTCGAATTAGTATACCATTTCTACTCTACGGGTTTGCGCTTTTGGTAAGTGGTACTTGTTTTGGCTCAGACTGTTCTTGTAAATATTCTTTTAATAGGGGTCTCGACTGGAATTGTAGGAATTAATCGGGGTGCTTGTGATCGTTCTCTTCCAATAGTTTAAGTGAGTAGGGCTTAGGCTGTTCAAACAAGGTAAATGGTTGTTGATCAAGTACACAAGTGTTGGAATAGGGATCGTTTTAAATTTGTTGAGGTGCGATTAATTGTTTGTGATCATAGTTGAACATAGGTTTCAGAGTGCTTAAGGATTGTGTGCACTTCTTTTGTAATCAGGTGTGTAAACATGGCTCTGAAATTGAAAGTTGGCAAAAATCCAGAAAATGTGAATGTCAACCCCACACGGGCGTGCGGCCGACTGTGTAGTAGGTCGTGTAACGAAACACAAGCGTGTGATCGACCAGGTTGGCTGATATGCGTGATATGAAGTAATAAAATTTATAATAATGATCGGACAAAAACTAACTATTACCACGACTTTAAGGCAAGCGCACCTATCGAACAGTAGTATAGATTAGTGGCAAGACCGAGATATTGTACCCAATGGAACCAAAAGTTCTAGTACTAACTTCCTTTCTATTATTTAACCTAGAAATAAAAGGGGTTTTTATGAAACTAAACTAATTCTAAAACTAAACTATGAATGCACAAAAAGTAAATTGGGGAAAAACTCTTTAGGAAAAATTGATTGATTTGGGCAATACTCAAGGGGGAATCCACCTAGACTTCACTTGTTATCAATTCTTGAGCTAGACGATTTATTCACTTGACTTGATCTGTAGAGATCCCTAACTTATGTTAATACCTCCGTCGAGGATAAGAACAACTAATCCTAGGTTGATTAACTGAAATCTCTTTCTAGTTAAAACCCCTAGTCTTGCATTATCTCGATCTATGGATCCCCTTATTAGGTTTGACCCTAATTCGGCAGATTTATGTCGCCCTATGTCTAGGGTTGCATGCAACTCTGCTTAATTATGCTAGATCTACTCTTAAACAGGGACTTTTTCTCCTCTGAATAAGCACATCAATACTTGAATTAATACCTAGGATTATTAAAATAAGAATTAAGAATACATAATTAAGAACAACTCAAGTATTTATCATATAACTCAAGATAAAATAATAACAAGATCTGTCTTAGATTTCATCCCCCTCAAGTATTTGGGGGGTTTAGTTCATAATTAATAAAGAAAATATCTCAAAAGAATTAAAATAGCAAAACATAAAGAACCCAAAAACCCCTGAAGGATTGAAGGGATATCCTCTGTCTTGATGTAGAATTCAGCTTCTAAGATGAATCAATCGGCTTCCCTTCGAGTAATTCCTTGCCTTTAACTCTCCATCTTGGCGGGAAAATAATGTGTCCTTTGAGGTTGCCTCCTAGGGTCTTTATATAGAGTTTAGAATGGCTTTCTTAGCCCTTAAGCAACCTTTTCCGAGTGAAATTAAACTTTCTCACAACAGGGACATGCCCGTGTGCCATGCCTGTGTGGATCGAAGCCTAGGCCGTGCTCGGGTCTGTTAAGGTGGCATGGCTGTGTGGTCTGGCCGTGTTAGTCGGGGTTGTTTATGCTCAAAGTGGCACAGCTATGTCACACAGCCATGTGATGAATCCTTGGGCCGTGTTGTTTTTACAGTTTGGCCCATTTTCTCCGTTTTCGGCCCATTTTTCATTCCTTTCTCTTCCCTATGCTCTCCTGGGTATAAAACATGAAATAGAAGGATTAAGAGCACCAATTTCCACAAATTCAATGATAATTCATCCAAAAATTAAGCTAAGCATGGGGTAAAAATATGTATAATTTATCGTTTATCAAATACCCCCGCACTTAAGCCTTTGCTCGTCCTCAAGCAAAATCTCAACTCATAATTAAGAACCATTCTTCTCAACTTATAACCCTTATAAATAATGTTTCAAACTAATTAACAAGTAGTCATACAATGAAAATTCAATCAGAAGAACATTAAAGATTTAATCACTCTAAGTTGAGATTTTATCACAGAAACATAGGTTTTCTCCCTTCTCCTAAGTAATTATCTCTCAATCAAAATCAATAAGAATTGAAATACTCACTAAAGATTCACTCTATCCACTCAAAGTGTTTAGGTTTCAAGAATTAAGCACTCTCTAGTCAACCTGAAAAGTTATTACCATAGGCTTGCAAGAAAACCTAATCTCCACCACTATAGATTGATATGACACATAAATAAAAAGGTTTTTCAATGGTTGTAATGGGGTTTTGGTTAAGGGTGTTATCACAAACTGAAAAAGAAAGGGTTAAAATCGAGATTTAACTGAAAAATTATCTAGCTAAAAAAAATCTCTACCACTGGAACATATTCCTAGAGCTAAGCCTTATGATGACATCGTTCTGGATTTGGAAGCTTGTAAAAATATGCAAAAATTATTAAACTATTACAGATTACAACTGAATTATCTGTATATACATTTTTTTATTTTTTTGTTTTTTTATTTTTTAGAATAAATTAACTACAATACTTTGAATGTTTATAAACTGAACAAGAGAACAAAGCTAGATAATAATTTCAACTCAAATCTCGACAAAAATAGGGATCAAAATAATTGAATGGAATTCAACAAAAAATGGGTTATAGGTTAATATTAGAGGTAAGTCAAAGAATGAGTTGTTAGGCTTAATGGGGTTCACTAGGGGTCAATTTATGGAGGGAGGCTTTTATGGAGTAAGTGGGTTAAATCCTATGTGCCTTTATCATCTCAGTGTATCAAATCAATGATATGGTCTCGACATGTATAATCGAAGCAAGTTCTAGAATAACAAATCAGTATTGACTCACTCAAAGCAACAATAAAAGTGAGCACGAAAGGATGTATGCTCAAAAGGCTCAAAAATCTCACTAGTATTATAGCTTTTGATGTCAATCCAGCGAATTTCAAATCTCAAGATAATACTTAAAATTAGGGAAAATAACCTAGAAAAAATTTAAATTCTCAAAAATTTCATCTTATGATGCTTGATTCCCTAATGTCTTAAAGTTTGAATAATCAAAGCATAAATACTTATGTCTTAATTCTAAGCATATCAACAAAAATCATAAATAAATTAGAATTCATTCCTAATAGGAGATTGAGATTAATGCAAGAATTCAAAATTTGAAAGCAATTTTTAGGGATTTCAAAGATAATATAAAGAATGAAAGTGAGTTCCCCCCCCACACTTAAGATGTACATTGCCCTCAATGTACAAAGATAACATTAATAGCAATAGAAGCAACGATCATAAGTTAGGGAGAGAAGTAAAACTCCTTGAATATTGGATGGAACCCTTGAATTGTGAAAGCTTTCTTGGAGGAAGGAATACTTGAAGTTCATGATTTTGGGTGACTGGAGAAATTAATCATAACTGTGTAAAGTTCAAGTATTATTCGATAGGAATTTAATTGTAAAATAAAAGGAATAAGAGAAATAAAAAGTAAAGAAAATGAAAATTAAAAAAAAATTAAGTAACAGTGATTTGGCCCCACGGCCGTGTAAGGGATCACATGCTCGTGTCTGAATTGGCAGATTCGACCACGGCCTTGGGGCACGGGCGTGTTGCACGCCCGTGTTGTATTAACAGGTTTGGCCACGACCACATCGCACGGCCGTGGTAAGTTATCGAGGCCCGTGTGTTAGGGACATCTTACCCTGCTCATACACGGCCATATCACCCGACCATGTCTTTGCTTGTGGTGTCTACACAGCCTAAGGCACACCCGTGGGCATGGTCGTGTGGCTCGAAAAACCTGTATTCAAAGGGTTAGGTGATGTATTAAAGAGCCTAAATAAAATAATTTACTAAGTCAGTGAGCGGGTTGCTTCCCGAGGAGCGCTTATTTATAGTCTAAGCTCGACTTTGCTCGAGTTTGTACATTTACGGTGGTTTGAAGAGTTGGAACTCTTTTAACCTATTTTCAGTTTCATTGTCAAAATGAAGTTTGAGTCGAGTTTGATTTACCTTGAAAATGCCGAGTGACTCATGATTTATCTTAACTGTACCATATGGAAAGATTTTCATTACCGTGAAGTAGGGTATGTCACTTGTATGTTCTTTTGAATTCAAGATTCGATAATCGTCTTCCCCTAATATTACCTTATCTCCTACCTTGATTTGATTCGTTTTCACCTGAGGGTCGTCTTAGTGATGCTCTGGGTTGGTATGGCATACTTTGGGCTTTTCATGATAGTTCAGCCATTCATCTAGTTCCTCAATCTAAAGCATTTACTTTTCAGGTGCATCACCTGTGGATGGACTTGTCTGTGATTGGGTTGCCTTTATGTGAAGTGTATCTGCACAGAAGGTTAGGTGGTGAGTTCAATATTTTTACAAGGACTCGTGACTATATTATTATTAACAGTCTTAATCAAGTTTCGAGCTTGTAAAGTAACTTTGTTATCACCTACACGTAGTGTAAGTACACCTGTTCCTAACTCAATTATTGTTCTGGCAGTTGCTAAAAAGGGTCGCCCTAGAATTTAGGGTACATTGCTATCCTCATCAATGTCTAAAACAACAAAGTCAACTAGGAATATAAATTTATCAATTTTGACAAGCACATTTTCAATTATTCCTTTAGGAAACCTAATAGTTTTATCAGCCAGTTGAATGCTCATATTGGTTTGCTTAGGTTTTTCAAGACCTAGTTGTTTAAACAGTTTATAAGGTATGAAATTTATACTTACCCCTAGATCAGCTAAAGCATTTTTGGTGTCTAGGCTACCAAGTAAACAAGGAATAGTAAAACTCCCTTGATCTTTTAGTTTGGTTGGCAGTTTATTTTAGAGAATAGCTGAGCATTCCTCGTTGAGTTCCACTATGGACAGTTCTTCCAACTTCCTTTTATTTGTGAGAAGTTCCTCTAAAAATTTTGTGTACTTCGGCATCTGCGAAATTGCTTTAATAAACGGTAAGTTGATGTGTAATTTCTTTAAGAGTTTAAGAAACTTACCAAATTGCTCATCTGTGCGGTCTTTCTTTAGCGCGTTTGGGTATGGGATACGAGGTTTATATTCCTTGATGACTGGCCCGTTATTACTTACCTCGACCTTGCCTTAACTCACCTCATTCTTCTTACATGGCTCTGGTTTGGTTTTGGTTAATCCTTCCTCATCTATTGTATTCACGGAATTGAGTTGCTCCTTAGGGTTAATTTCAGTGTTGCTTGGTAACCCACATTGCGGTCTTTCAGAAATTAACTTAGCGAGCTGGCCAATTTGTGTTTCGAGTCCTTGAATGGATGCTTGTTGGTTCTTCAGTGCCATTTCAGTGTTTTGAAAATGGGTTTCTGACACGGCAATAAATTTTGTGAGCATCTCTTCAAGGTTCGGCTTTTTCTCTTGTTAGAATGGTGGCTGTTGAAATCCCGGAGGAGGTGGTTGTCTTTGGTTTCTGATATCGGCGTGATATAAAGTAATAAAATTTATAAAGAACTTGATCAAACCTACACTAACTAATATCACGACGTTTTTAAGGCAAGCGCACCTGTCGACAGTAGTATAGTCTAGTGATAAGATCAAGTATCGTACCCAAGGGAACCGAAAGTACTATTACTCACTTTCTTTCTATTATTTAACCTAAAAATTAAGTGAGGGTTTATTTAAAATTAACTCTAAAACTAACTAAGAAAAGCAGGAAAAATAAATTGGGAAGAACTTTTAGGGAAAAGCTAATTGATATGATTAATACTTAAGGGAGAATCCATCTAGACTTCACTTGTTATTATTTTCTTGAATTATACGAGTTATTTACTTGACTTGATCTGTAGAGATCCCTAATCTATGCTAAACCCTCCGTCGAGGTGAAGAGCAACTAGGCCTAAGTTGTTAATTAAAGTTCCTTTATTAATTAACTCCCTAGGTTGCATTAATTCGATCTATGGTTCCTCATATTAGGTTTGACCTTAATCCGGCAGATTTATGTCACCCTATGTCTAGGGTTGCATGCAACTCCGCTTAATTATGGTAGATCTACTCTTATCACAGGGACTTTTGCTCCTCTGCTCTAAGCACATCCAATTCTTGAATCAATATCTAGGAATATTAAATCAAGGATTAAAAACACATAATTAAGAACAATTCAAGTAATTCTCATAATAATCAAGAATAAATAACAAGATCTGTCTTAGGTTTCATTCCCCTCAAGTATTTGAGGGGTTTATTTCATAATAATAAAAGAAAACATCTCAGAAGTTATAAAATAACAAATCATAAAAGAAACCAAAAACCCCTGAAGGAATTTAGGAGAATCCTCTATGTTGATGCAGAACTTCGGCTTCTGAGATGAATCGATTGGCTTCTCCCTTCGAGTAATCCCTTGCTTCTACCTGTGGTGTGGCAGAAAGACGAGAGGAAAAGAATATAGAGGGTGTATAAAAGATGAAAGAAGGCTCCCCTCTAAGTTGCCTCATGGGGTCTTTATATAGAGAGGTTTTGGGGATTCTTTCTTAGCCCCTAAGCATCCCAATTCGAGTGAAATTTGTCTTTCTCGCGACTAGAACACGCCCGTGTGCCACGCTCGTGTGGGTTCGATAGAGGCCGTGTGATTTAGCACGCCCGTGTATAGTGGCCGTGCTTGTTGGGGCTTTGTCCGTGTGATCTTCGTGAGGCACGCCCATGTGGCACGACCGTGTGGCATCCCCTGGCCCGTGTGATTTGTGATTTTTGGTTCATTTTTCACCGTTTTGGGCCCATTTTCTGTTCTTTCATCTCCCCTATGCTCTCCTGAGTATAAGATATGCAAAAGAAAGATTAAGAGCATCAATTCTTACTAAATTGATAATAATTCATCCAAAATATAGGCTAAACATGAGGTAAAAAATATGTATAAATTAGCGCTTATCAAATACCCCCACACTTAAACCTTTGCTTGTCCTCAAGCAAAATCTCAATCCTTAAAGGAAACCATTCTTCTTGATCTATAACCCTTATCAATAATGTTTCGAATTAATCCACAGGTAGTTATACAATGAAAATTCAATCTCAAGAACATTTAAAGACTCAATCACTCTAAGTTGAGAATTTTATCATTGAAAACATAAGTTTCTTCCTTCCTTCTAAGTAGTTATCTCTCCATCTTAATTAACAGGAGTTGACATCCTCACTAAAGGTTCACTCTATCCACTCGAAGTGTTTAGGGTTCAACATTTAAGCACTTCTTTAGTCAACCTGAAAAGTTATTACCATAAGCTTGCAAGAAAATCAAATCTCCACCACTAAATTTTGATATGATACATTGATCAAAAGGTCTTTTAATGGTTGTAACAGGGCTTGGTTAGGGGTGTTGTCACAGGCTGCAAAAAGAAGGTTAGAATCGAGATTGAACTGAAAAATTATCTAGCTAGAAAAATCTCTATCACTGGAACATATTTCTCAGCTAATTCTTGTGAAACTATCATTTCTGCCTTGGTAGCCTTAAAATAGAAATATGCAAAAACTTGTTCGACTATTACAAGTTACAATTGAATTTGACAGTATGTACTCATCCATTCATCATTTTTTTTTAAGAACAATTCAAGTATTTACAATAAATTGAACAAAACTTTACAATTTAGAAAAGAGAATAAAGCTAGATGAAAAATTCAACTCAAATCTCAACAAAAAATAGGGATCAAAATAATTGAATGAAATTCAACAAAAAATGGGTTATTGGTTAATAATTAGAGGGTGAGTCAATAGAAAAGGTTGTTAGGCTCAACGGGGTTTATTAAGGGTTAGATTTATGGAGGTAGGCTTTTTGTGGAGTGAGTGGGTTAAATCCTATGTGCCTTTATCATTTCAGTATATCAAATCAATGATGTGGTCTTGACATGTATAATCAGAGCAAGTTCTAGAATCACGATTCAGTATTGACTCACTCAAGGCAATAATAAAAGTGAGCACTAAGAAAATGTATGCTCAAAAAGGCTCAAAAGTCTCACCAGAATTATGGCTTTTGATGTCAATCCTGCGAATTTCAAATCTCAAGATAGTGCTTAAAATTAGGGAAAATAACTTATGCAAAAATTGGGGATTCTCGAAAATTTCAACTTATCATGCTTGATTCCCTAATGTTTTAAAGTTTGAATAATCAAAGTACAAGCGCCTATATCTTAATTCTCAATATATCGATAGAAATCATAAATTAATCAGGATAAATTCCTAATAGGAGACTGAAGATATTGCTATTAGGAAAAGTTCAGGGGTTTCAAAGATAGTATAAAAAGTGAAAGTAAGTTAACCCCCCCACACTTAAGATGTACATTGCCCTCAATGTACAAGGAGAATATTAATAGCAATTAAAAGCATAGCATCATAAGATAGGGAAGGGTATGAAACTCCCTGCTTTGGATGGATTAGTGGAAGAGCTGGTAGGTTTGGCACTGTGTTCCCTTTTTCGTAGAGATTTGAGCTGTAGAGCTCCTTTGAAACTGCGAAAGGATTTAGTAGTCGTAGGAGTTTAAGATGAAGAGGGATTATTTCGTTAGGAGATAACCGTTATGGTAATAAAATAGAAAATTTACTAAAATTCAAAATAAAGAAAAATATAAGAAAATTAAAAGCTGCAAAAGGAAAAAGAAGAATTAACATTTAGAGGTTAAGATTAGTGTGTACTAGGTAGAAAAAGAAAGCTAGAAGATAAAATAAAATAAAATAAAACAAAAACAAAAGTAAAAATAAAATAAATTAAAATAAAAATAAAAATAATAAAAGAGGATCTAATCCTCTGGTGGGTTTCGTGGTGGTGGGACGATGCCAAGGTGTTGACATATGTGCGATAAGGTGGCATCGATGTAATCGAGGCGCTGCTCAAAGTGGTCCAGGCGCTCGGATATGTCAACACTAGATGCTACCGTCTGCGGTGGTCGTCTAGGGCGTGGTGGCTCAGCTGGTGCATCCTCTGCTGGTGGTGGCGGTGGGACATCATCAGGAATGTCCTCTGGATCCTCGCCTTCTTGGACAAGGTGGAAGTGGAAGTAGTCGTCACCGAGACGTCGCTCGACCATCCTCATCGAAAGCATGCTCTGGATGCCCTGAGAGGACATTTGGCCAAGTAAGGTGTAGGAGGAGGTCTGGGCTGTAGTGTTAAATAGGCCGAAGTAACGGCCTAGTCGAGTGATGTACGGGCCCATGGATACGACTCCCTTGTGGTGCCTCTCGGTCTGATGTTGCATGGCGAGTGCGATGAAATATGCAAGGTCAATGGGGTGGCCATTTGCCATGCACCATAAGAAGTAGACGTCGTGTGTGTTGACGACGCCTGTGCTCTCTCGGCGACCTGTAATAGTATGAGCTAGGAGTGCGTGGATATACTTGAGAGAGGGAGGGAGAGCGGAGGCTTTGCTGACGCTGGGGTTGTATAGTTGTCTTCTTGGGGCAATCTCTTTCCAGCAATCAAGGGGTCGGATATGGATGCGCCTAGAAAGGGTAAGGAAACTCTCCTCAGCCATAAACTGCTCGGTGTAAAGGCTGAGTGCCACACCGAATTCTGGGACGCTGAGTTGTCGAACGAGCCCTCCCAACTGAAATTGGACTGTCCCAGGATCATCGAATCGTGTCATCACCGTCTGAAGGTGGAATGTGGCACAAAACTCGAGAGTGAGTTCAAGGTATGTGGGCTCCACGATCTGAAAGAACTGGTCCCATGGGTCAGTGGCGAGCAGGGCCCGGACATCATCTACCAGGCGTACTTGTTTGAGGGCCCTCCAGTCGATGCATCGGCCCATCGTGATATTGCGCGCACGCAGCAGCTGGTAGCGTTCTTCCTGGGAGTCTTGTGAAAAAGTAAGAAATGGGTGGCGCACCTCGGAAGTGGGCCTAGTCGAAAAACTCCCTGGCCCCTTTCGTTTCTTAGAGGCGGGGACGGCAGCTTTCCTGGCTCAGGAAGATGACATGGGATCTACAAAAAAAACAGTAATTGATATTAAAATATAAGAAAAATAAGAAATGCAAATAATTAAAAATAAAGAGGCTGAGTAATAAAATAAAATAATTCCTAATATGAATGAGAATTAACCTTGGTAGTAGAATCTAATCATTTTTAAAATTTGCATAGGGATTTCTTTTATGAATGAATGTATATATACTAAACTAAGTAACAAATGGCATATTCATGTTTGTTTAAGTGGCATATTTACAATGTGTATTAGGTGGCAACTAACTATGGTGTTAAATAGCATAAAATTGGCAAATGGAATCTAAAATGGCAAGCAGAATTTTAGACTATTCTAGATTATTCTCTATTTCCTGATTCTCTAATAGCCTAAATCAATAATAACATTGATAAAAAATGCAGTAAAAATAAAATAAATGAGAAAAAGGGAGAAAATAGAACCAAATTTGGTGTCACACGGTCGTGGGTACTGTTGCACGGGCGTGTGGATCGAGAAAACCTAGAATGGTAGCGTTTTAGAGGGCTGTGGTGGTGTTTTTGGAGGTTTGGGGAGGTTTTGAGGGAAAAAAGCTTAGGGTTTAGATGAAATGGGAAGGGAGAAATGGCCCTGTATATATACATTTTGGGTCACACGGGCATATCGCACGCCCGTGTGAGACGTGTTGAGCCCGTGCTTTTCGAAAATTGGAGGTTTTTAACGTGCCACGTTCGATGAGCACGCCCGTGTTTCCTTTGAGCACGGCCGTGGAGATTAGTCCTTCGTTAAACGCACGGGCGTGGTAAGGTATACACGGCCGTGGAGATCAGTCCTTCGTTAAACGCACGGGCGTGTAATAGAGTACACGGGCGTGTTTGAATTGACAGTAGCTTCCACGGGCTTGTGGCACGGGCGTGTGGCTCTATGTTTGCCCGTGTGGAAGTTGCAGGGTTGCCACGGCCATATCGCACGGCCGTGTGTTTTTCTGTCTTACCCTTGTAGATGTCGAAGAGTCGCCACGGCCATTTCGCACGGCCGTGGGATTTTATCGGAAGCCCGTGTTTTGGGGAAACGGTACTCTGTTTGCACACGGTCTGCCCACACGACCATGTCTCTGCTTTTCGGTATGCGCACGGCCTTAGACACGCCTGTGTGCCTGGCCGTGTGGTCTATATTTTCTGCAGGAAAAGTGTTAGTTTATGCAATAAAATCATGAAAAAATTTAAAAAAAAAAGGAGGTTACTATGTTAGTGCTCGGGTTGCCTCCCGATAAGCGCTTATTTAGAGTCTAAGCTCGACTCTTCCTAGAGATGTCAGGAAGAAATGGGATGGAGCCTAAGCTCCTCCTTGTTTTCTGCAAAATTCTCAATTTTATAATGTTTTAGCCTATGGCCATTTACCTTGAAAGTACCGTGGTTGGGGTGTGTTACCTCGACAGTGCCGTATGGAAAGACTTTGAGAATGGTAAACGGACCTGACCACCTTGAGTTGAGTTTTCCAGGGAATAGTTCCAATCTTGAGTTGTAAAGTAGAACGAGATCACCTATTTCGAACTGCTTAGGTTGTTTTAGCCTTTTGTCGTGACGTCGCTTCACGGCTTCCTTATATAATCGTGAATTTTCGTACGCGTTGTAGCGCCATTCATCTAGCTCATTTAGCTGCAGAAGTCTCTTTTCACCTGCACTTTTAAGATCAAGGTTTAGAAATTTTATAGCCCAGAATGCTTTATGCTCGAGTTCAAATGGTAGATGACAATTTTTTCCATAAACGAGTTTATAAGGAGATGTTCCTATGGGTGTTTTAAACGCAATTCTGTAAGCCCATAGTGCATCATCTAATTTTCTAGACCAGTCCTTCCTATTTGATTCTATGGTTTTTTCTAGGATGCACTTTAGTTCTCTGTTTGTCACTTCGACTTGGCCACAATTTTATGGGTGGTAGGGGGTGGCTGTTCTGTGGTGTACTCCATACCTTCTTAAAATTTTTTCAAATTGGGTATTGCAAAAATGTGTGCCCCTATCACTTATGATTATCCTAGGTGTTCCAAATCGAGAAAAAATCTTCTTCAAAAATCGTACTACCATTCTAGCATCATTTGTAGGTAAGGCTTGAGCTTCTACCCATTTTGACATGTAATCTACTGCTACTAGTATGTACTTATTTCCGAATGCATTAGGGAAGGGTCCCATGAAGTCTATACCCCATACATCAAATATTTCACATGAAAGTATATAGTTTTGAGGCATTTCATTAAGTTGGGAGATATTACCTGTTCGTTGGCATTTATCACAAGAAGTCACATACCTGTTGGCATCTCTGAAAAGTGTAGGCCAGTAAAAACCTGATTCGAGAACTTTATGGGCGGTTCTGGTTCCATTGTGGTGTCCTCCTGTGGGTCCTGAGTGGCAGTGTTCCAAAATTTGATATGCCTCTATGTCATCAACGCATTTCTGTATGACCTGATCTGCGCAAATTCGAAAAAGAAAAGGATCTTCCCAAAAGTAGTTTTTCACATTAGCAAAGAATCGCTTCTTTTGCTGATGGGTTAGCCCTTTTGGGGTTATATTGGCTGCTAAATAATTTGCAAAATCGGCAAACTAAGGAAGTGTAGTACCTGCTAAAGTTAGGAGTTGTTCTTCAGGGAACATATTGTTTATCTTTTTGAGGTACCTGGGTTGTGTATTTTCTAGTCTCGAGAGGTGATCTGCTGCTAAATTTTTGGCTCCTTTCTTGTCTTTAATTTCCAAGTCGAATTCCTGTAGAAGTAAAATCCATCTTATTAACCGAGGTTTTGCATCAGGTTTGGCTAAGAGATAACGAAGAGCTGAATGGTCAGTAAAAACAATGACTTTTGACAAGATTAAATAAGATCTGAATTTATCAAAAGCAAAGATAACAGCTAGTAATTCTTTCTCCATGGTGGTGTAGTTGGCTTGAGCAGCTGTCAATGTTCTGCTGGCATAGTAGATCGATTGGAAGTGCTTGTCCCTTCGCTGTCCTAAAACTGCACCTACGGCAAAATCACTTGCATCGCACATTAGTTCAAAAGGCAGATTCCAATCAGGTGAAATCATAATTGGAGCGCTGACGAACTTGTCTCTAAGGGTGCTAAAGGACTCTAAACATTCTTGGTCGAAGTTAAAAGGTATGTCTTTTTCTAGCAATTTAGTTAAAGGCTTAGTTATTTTAGAAAAGTCCTAATAATTCTACGATAAAAACCGGCATGTCCTAAAAAACTTCTTATAACCTTAACTGAACTGGGAGGGGGTAATTTCTCAATAGTTTCAACTTTAGCTTTATCTACCTCTATTCCTCTATTAGAGATTTTATGTCCTAGTACAATACCTTCCTGAACCATGAAATGACATTTTTCCCAATTTAGCACTAGATTTGTTTCTTTACATCTTATCAAAACAAGTTTCAAATTATTTAGACAGTGTTGGAAAGAGTTACCGAAAACGGAGAAATCGTCCATGAATACCTCCATGATATCTTCCACAAATTCGTTAAAAATAGCTAGCATGCATCGCTGAAAAGTAGCGGGAGCGTTACATAAACCAAAAGGCATTCTACGATATGCAAACGTACCGTATGGGCATGTGAACGTCATTTTTTCCTGATCTTCTGGAGCTATCGAAATTTGGAAGTAACCGGAGAGGCCATCTAGGAAGCAATAATACATGTGACCGGCTAATCTTTCTAACATTTGATCGATAAAGGGCAAAGGAAAATGATCTTTTCGAGTGGCGTCATTCAGCTTTCGGTAATCTATGCATACTCTCCATCCTGTGACTGTTCGTGTTGGCACGAGTTCTTCTTTGTCATTGGATACCACGGTTAGCCCACCTTTCTTAGGAACAACCTGCACGGGGCTTACCCAAGAACTATCAGAAATAGGATAAATGATACCTGCATCAAGAAGTTTTATTACCTCAGCCTTTACGACTTCCTTCATGTTAGGATTTAATCGTCTCTGAGCATGCACTGCTGGTTTATATTCATCTTCCATTAAAATCTTGTGAGTACAGAAAGAGGGATTAATTCCTTTGATATCTGAAATTTTCCAGGCTATGGCTTGCCTATGTTTTCTTAATACTTGGAGCAGTTTTTCCTTTTCTCTAGAGCTTAAATTTGATGCAATGATGACTGGCAAAGTTGAGTTCTCTATTAAGAAGGCATATTCTAAGTGTTCTGGCAGTTGTTTTAATTCTAATTTAGGGGGTTCCTCAATGGAAGGTTTCTGTCTTAGCTTATCATGCATCTTTAAATTGTCATAGCTTATGTGTCTAGTGATAGTTTCGCTAGAGTCTAATTCTTTTCTTACTTTCTCCACTTCTAAGGAGGTTCCACCCTCTCCCTGAATAAGACACAATTCCAGAGTGTCGGTGATAGAGATTTCCTGCAAATTATCTTGAACAAAGTAATCAACCATATCAACAAAATAACAAGAATCATCTTGTTCTTTGGAAAATTTCATGGCATCATAGATTTTAAAAATGACTTCCTCTTCACCAACTCTAAGAACTAATTTACCATCTCCTACATCAATGATAGCTCTAGCAGTGGCTGAAAATGGGCGTCCTAAAATTAAAGGTACGTCAATGTCTTCATCCATGTCAAGCACAACAAAATCTACAAGGAATATAAATTTACCGACTTTTACTAGCACATCTTCAATAATTCCCCTAGGATACTTAACAGATCTATCAGCTAATTGGATGCTCATCCTAGTGGGTTTAGGTTCCCCTAGACCTAGTTGTTTGAACATTTTATAGGGCATGAGATTAATACTTGCACCTAAATCAGCCAATGCTTTATTAATAATTAAGCTACCAATTAAACAAGGGATAGTAAAACTCCCTGGGTCCTTTAGCTTTGTTGGCATTTTATTTTGGAAAATGGCTAAACATTCCTCGTTGAGTTCCACTGTGGCTAATTCTTCCAATTTTCTTTTGTTCGTCAGGAGTTCTTTTAGGAATTTTGCATATTTCGGCATCTGTGAAATTGCTTCAACAAAGGGTAAGTTAATATGTAATTGTTTGAAAAGTTCAAGAAACTTACCGAATTGGGCGTCTGTTTGGTCCTTCTTTAACCTTGCTGGGTATAGGATGCGCGGTTTGTACTCCCTGAGTGTTGGAGTGGTGTCATCCTTAGATTCCTCTACTTTATCCTTCGGCAGTTCGTGAGCATGCTTCTTTTCTGGTTCTGCTAGCACTTTACCATCTCTTAGAGTGATTGCTTTCACGTGTTCTCTAGGATTTGGTTCAGTGTTGCTTGGAAGCCCGCCATGAGGTCTTTCTGAGATTAATTTTGCAAGCTGACCGATTTGGTTCTCGAGTCCTTGGATAAAGGCCTGTTGATTCTTTAATGCTGTTTCAGTGTTTTGGAAATGAGTTTCTGAGGCGGCCATGAATTTAGTGAACATGTCCTCAAGGTTCGGCTTCTTTTCTTGTTGAGGTGGTGGCTGCTGGAATACCGGAGGCTGTTGTCTTTGATTTCCTTGTCCTCCCCATGAAAAATTCGGGTGATTTCTCCAACCTGCATTATAAGTATTACTATAAGGATTATTTTGAGGTCGAGAATTATTACCCATATAATTGGCTTGTTCGGCTTCCATGTTGTGTAGATGGTCTGAATTAAACATATTTCCTGAGGCTGCATCACATTGCATCACTGATTGAGCCTGCGTGGAACCAACAAAATTATCAAATTTTTTATTTAAAAGTTCTACTTGGTTAGTGAGCATAGCAACAGCATCAATATTATAGACTCCTGCGGCTTTCGTCGGCTTTGTCCTCATGACTTGCCATTGATAGTTATTCAATGACATTTCCTCAATAAATTCGTAAGCTTCGTCAGGTGTTTTATTATTGATAATTCCGCCTGCGGCTGCATCGATCATCTGCCTAGTTGATGGGTTTAACCCATTGTGGAAAGTTTGAACCTGTAGCCATAAAGGTAATCCGTGGTGAGGGCATCTTCTTAAAAGATCTTTGTACCTTTCCCAGGCATCATAAAGTGTTTCTAAATCCATCTGCACAAAAAAAGAAATATCGTTCCGTAATTTAGCAGTTTTAGCAGGGGGAAAATATTTAGGCAAAAATTTTTCAGACATTTGGTCCCATGTAGTAATTGAGCCTCGTGGTAGAGAGTTTAACCACTGTTTTTCCTTATTTCTTAGGGAAAATGGAAATAGCCTTAGGCAAATGGCGTCATCAGTAACGCCATTGATTTTAAAAGTGTCGCATAGTTCCAAAAAATTGGCTAGATGTGAGTTGGGATCTTCATCCTGTAAACCATCAAACTGCACAAGTTGCTGAATCATCTAAATAGTACTAGGTTTTAATTCAAAATTATTAGCAGTGATAGCAGGTCTAACAATACTAGTTTGAATACCAATCACACTAGGTTTAGCATAATTATACATAGTACGCGGAACTTCTTCTGGTTCAGCGGGTAGTGCTGGAGGTTGGTGAATATTTTGATTTGCGGCCATCTCTTCAGTAGGTTCTGGCTCTTGCTCAAGTTCCTGCTCTGGATAATGTAAACTTCGTCTAATTTCTCTACGATTTATGCGGACTGTAGCTTCCAAATCTTTGTCAAAAAGTAGTGGTCCTGACGGGTTGCTTCTAGTCATAAACTAGAAAAACCTAAAAAGGAAATAAAATAAAATAAAATAATTAAAAGAAAAAAAATAACAATAAAAATAAAAATAAATAAATAAATAAATAATGGCTAAAGTAATAGAAATCGAGCTTCGTAATATTTCAGTTATCTCCCCGGCAACGGCGCCAAAAACTTGATATTAGCGTGATATGAAGTAATAAAATTTATAAAGAACTTGATCAAACCTAAACTGACTAATATCACGACGTTTTTAAGGCAAGCACACCTGTCGACAGTAGTATAGTCTAGTAATAAGATCGAGTATTGTACCCAAGGGAACCGAAAGTACTATTACTCACTTTCTTTCTATTATTTAACCTAAAAATTAAGTGAGGGTTTATTTAAAACTAACTCTAAAACTAACTAAGAAAAGTAGGAAAAATAAATTGGGAAGAACTTTTAGGGAAAAGCTAATTGATATGATTAAGACTTAAGGGAGAATCCACCTAGACTTCACTTGTTATTATTTTCTTGAATTATACGAGTTATTTACTTGACTTGATCCGTAGAGATCCCTAATCTATGCTAAACCCTCCGTCGAGGTGAAGAGCAACTAGGCCTAAGTTGTTAATTAAAGTTCCTTTATTAATTAACTCCCTAGGTTGCATTAATTTGATCTATGGTTCCCCATATTAGGTTTGACCCTAATCCGGCAGATTTATGTCGCCCTATGTCTAGGGTTGCATGCAACTCCGCTTAATTATGGTAGATCTACTCTTATCACAGGGACTTTTGCTCCTCTGCTCTAAGCACATCCAATTCTTGAATTAATACCTAGGAATATTAAATCAAGGATTAAAAACACATAATTAAGAACAATTCAAGTAATTCTCATAATAATCAAGAATAAATAACAAGATCTGTCTTAGGTTTCATCCCCCTCAAGTATTTGAGGGGTTTAGTTCATAATAATAAAAGAAAACATCTCAGAAGTTATAAAATAACACATCATAAAAGAAACCAAAAACCCCTGAAGGAATTTAGGAGAATCCTCTATGTTGATGCAGAACTTCGGCTTCTGAGATGAATCGATTGGCTTCTCCCTTCGAGTAATCCCTTGCTTCTACCTGTGGTGTGGCAGAAAGACGAGAGGAAAAGAATATAGAGGGTGTATAAAAGATGGAAGAAGGCTCCCTTCTATGTTGCCTCATGGGGTCTTTATATAGAGAGGTTTTGGGGATTCTTTCTTAGCCCCTAAGCATCCCAATTCGAGTGAAATTCGTCTTTCCCGTGACTAGAACACGCCCGTGTGCCACGCCCGTGTGGGTTCGATAGAGGCCGTGTGATTTAGCACGCCCGTGTATAGTGGCCGTGCTTGTCGGGGCTTTGTCCGTGTGATCTTCGTGAGGCATGCCCGTGTGGCACAACCGTGTGGCATCCCCTGGCCCGTGTGATTCGTGGTTTTTGGTCCATTTTTCACCGTTTTGGGCCCATTTTCTATTCTTTCATCTCCCCTATGCTCTCCTGAGTATAAGATATGTAAAAGAAAGATTAAGAGCACCAATTCTTACTAAATTGATAATAATTCATCCAAAATATAGGCTAAACATGAGGTAAAAAATATGTATAAATTAGCGCTTATCAGTTTCCTTGTCCTCCCCATGAAAAATTGGGGTGGTTCTGCAAACCTGCGTTGTAAGTATTACTGTAAGGGTTATTCTGAGGTCTAAAATTGTTACCCATATCGTTGGCTTGCTCGATTTTCATGCCATGTCCATGACAGGAGTAATCTGGATTGTACATGTTTCCTTGGATTGCGTCATACTGCATCACTAGTGTGCCTACGTAGAACTGATAAAACCATCAATCTTTTTATTTAAAAAGTTCTACCTGATTGGAAAGCATAATTACGGCATCAATATTAAAAACTCCTGCAGCTTTTGTCAACTTTGTCCTCATGACTTGCCACTGATAGTTATTCAGTGACATTTCTTCTATAAACTCGTAGGCTGCTTCGGGTGTTTTGTTGTTGATTGTTCCTCCGGCCGCTGCATCGATCATCTGCCTTGTCGAGGGATTCAAACTGTTGTGAAAGGTTTGAACTTGTAACCATAGAGGTAACCCATGGTGAAGGCACCTTCTCAAGAGATCTTTGTATCTCTCCCAAGCATCGTAAAGCATCTCTAAATCCATCTGCACAAAAGAAGAAATATCATTCCGCAATTTAGCTGTTTTGGCTGGAGGAAAATAGTTACGTAAAAATTTTTCGGTTATTTGTTCCCATGTAGTGATAGACCCTCGTAGTAAAGAATTTAACCACTATTTAGCTTTGTTTCTCAAGGAGAACCGGAATAGCCTAAGACAAATGGCATCATCAGAAATGCCATTAATTTTAAAAGTATCACAAAGTTCCAAAAAGTTGGCTATGTGTGAATTTGGATCTTCATCTTGTAAACCATCAAACTGCAGAAATTGCTGTATCATCTGAATAGTGTTAGGTTTTAACTCAAAATTATTAGTAGCAATAGCAGGTCTAATAATACTAGATTGAGTACCAGCCAAATTAGGTTTAGCATAATCATACATAGTACGAGGAGCATCATCTTGGTTCACTGGTTACGTCGCTATCGCGGGAGGTGGTAGATTGTCCTAATTTGCTTCCATCTCTTCCGTAGGTTCTGGCTCTTGTTCTTATCCTTGTTCTGGATAATGTAGGCTTCTTCTGATCTCCCTACGATTTTTGCGAACTGTAGCTTCTAAATCCTTGTTAAAAAGCAACGGTCCTACTGGGTTCTTTCTAGTCATAAACTAGAGATACCTAGAGGAAAAGAAAATTTCAGTAAAATAAAAAAATAAAAAATAAAAATAAAAATAAGCTGAAAATAAATAAAAATAAATATGGCTAAAGTAATAGAAATCAAGTGTTCTTAATATTTCAGTTCCCCGGTAACGGCGCCAAAAACTTGATATGCGTGATATGAAGTAATAAAATTTATAATAATGATAGCACAAAAACTAACTATTATCACGACTTTAAGGCAAGCGCACCTATCGAACAGTAGTATAGATTAGTGGCAAGACCGAGATATCGTGCCCAAGGGAACCAAAAGTACAAGTACTAACTTCCTTTCTATTATTTAACCTAGAAATAAAAGGGGTTTTTATGAAACTAAACTAATTCTAAAACTAAACTATGAATGCACAAAAAGTAACTTGGGGAAAAACTCTTTAGGAAAAACTGATTGATTTGGGCAATACTCAAGGGAGAATACACCTAGACTTCACTTGTTATCAATTCTTGAGCTAGACGATTTATTCACTTGACTTGATCCGTAGAGATCCCTAACTTATGTTAATACCTCCATCGAGGATAAGAACAACTAATCCTAGGTTGATTAACTGAAATCTCTTTCTAGTTAAAACCCCTAGTCTTGCATTAACTCGATCTATGGATCCCCTTATTAGGTTTGACCTTAATCTGGCAGATTTATGTCGCCCTATGTCTAGGGTTACATGCAACTCCGCTTAATTATGCTAGATCTACTCTTAAACAGAGACTTTTGCTCATTTGAATAAGCACATCAATACTTGAATTAATACCTAGGATTATTAAAACAAGAATTAAGAACACATAATTAAGAACAATTTAAGTATTTATCATATAACTCAAGATAAAATAATAACAAGATCTGTCTTAGGTTTCATCCCCCTCAAGTATTTGGGGGGTTTAGTTCATAATTAATAAAGAAAGTATCTCAGAAGAATTAAAATAGCAAAACATAAAGAACCCAAAAACCCCTGAAGGATTGAAGGGAGATCCTCTGTCTTGATGTAGAATTCGGCTTCTGAGATGAATCAATCGGCTTCCCTTTGAGTAATTCCCTGCCTTTAACTCCCCATCTTGGCGGGAAAATAATATGTCCTTTGAGGTTGCCTCCTAGGGTCTTTATATAGAGTTTAGAATGGCTTTATTAGCCCCTAAGCAATCTTTTCCAAGTGAAATTGAACTTCCTCACGACAGGGACATGCCGGTGTGCCATGCCCGTGTGGATCGAAGCGCAGGCCATGCTCGGGCCTGTTAAGGTGGCACGACCGTGTGATGAATCCTTGGGCCGTGTTGTTTTTACACTTTGGCCTATTTTCTCCGTTTTCGACCCGTTTTTCGTTCCTTTCTCTTCCCTATGCTCTCCTGAGTATAAAACATGAAATAGAGGATTAAGAGCACAAATTTCTACAAATTCAATGATAATTCATCCAGAAATTAAGCTAAGCATTGGGTAAAAATATGTATAATTTATCGTTTATCACTGGCCATGTGTGATTCATGGGCTAGGCTAAGTTGGGCCGCGTGGGGCATATGGGCGTGTGGGCCCCACACAGGTGAACTATACAGGCGTGTGAGAATATTCAGCCAGGCTGTGTGATCCATACGGCTGAGGCCGTTTTAGGCCATATGGGCCACACGGGCGTGTGGGCCCACATGGGCACGCAACATGGGCCTTTGTGCCCTTTTTTACTGTTTGGCTGCTAAGGTTGCACAGGTTGCCCAAGGCAACTGTGGACGTACTGTAGGGTCGGTAACCTTTACCTAGAACCCTAACTGACTATATGATATTAGATTATGTATGATTGTAAATTGAGCATGATGTTTATACTGTTCTGGTTATATGCATATTTCCATGAGATGGCATGTCACGACGGTATGATGCATTGCATGGGGTTGGGATAATATGATTGGAGGAAGTGCATTGTACTGGCAGCCTTGCTGTAAATCACTGATGGCTTTAAACCTATTATATTGGCAGCTCCGCTACAAATACTGTTTAGTACTGCAACCGGTGCTAATTTGTAAGTCTACGAATGGGTGGGTGATTTATTCCCCACATGAGTGCAGGTTGGACAAGAGATGATGTATAACGGTTTGTTGGGTAGGACATGTATTCTTATACTGTCACTGTTACTGATACTGTAATGGGCTAAGGCCCTACTGATTACTGATAAAGTGATGGGCTAAGGCCCAAATTGATACCGCTACTGTGGAGGGCTTAGGCCTAGCCTGTTACTTCTTACATTTTGACTATATATTTTCGTACTTGATTATGTTTTTAAGTATTTTTATTTGGGGTATTTTTACTGTAATATGGCCTTTTTGGATTTTCATGGTTAATTTTGGATTTTTTATTTTTTTTAGAACTGCTAGTAGTAGGATTAATCTAGTTTTCAAAACGAATCAAATGCTTTAACAAAATACACTCAAATATGCAAACTGATTTAAAAAGCTTCTGCAATAAGAGACATTTTGAAAATTAACAACGTTTCAAAAAAGAATAATTTTATGGTAATGACAATGTTTTGGAAATGAACGACGTATCCTAGAATTAACACAAGTTTTAGTAAAGATGTGACAGCCTTAAAACGACCCTAGTCGGAATGTGGTTTCGGGACCATAAAACCGAGGCACAAAAATAATTTAATAATTATTTTGATGCATATTGCATGTGCCAATTTATGTGTGATACCTTTGGTGTTTTAATTTAGTCTTATAATTTTGAATTTGCACTTAAAAGGGCTTAATAGAAAACTTTGAAAGAATGATGGGTAAATGTGTGATGACCTATTAATGCATGCATGAGAAATAATGGACTTGCATGTCAATTTTGCCACCCTTGGTTAGTGGACGATAATGATGCCTTGTTTTGGCATTTTGTGCCTTGTATTTTTGCTAAAAAGAAATTATATTAATAATGTGTAAGTAAAGTTATCATAAAATAAAAGTTATTATAGTCTCATGAAATAAAAGATGAATTAAATAATAAGAGTGGTGGTAAAAACAAAGTTATTTATTTGTTCTTCCTCCATTGCCGAAACTAAGACAAAGAAAGGAGAGGATTCAAGCTAAGCATTCGATCATTTTAGGCTTGATTAAGGTATGTTTCCATGTGAATTTTGTTGTAATTTTGGTGAAATTAAGTTCCTCATAAAGCTATTGATTGAACCCACACATGAATTTTTTATTTTCTTTATGAAATATACATTCGGTCATGGCCTTAAATTGTCAATTTGATTGAGTTTTGTTGTTCATGAGTTTCATGTAATTCTATCTTAAATTTCCAAATGCATTCCTTGATTTGGTGGTGGTTTCATGCTCGGTTTTGGAGGAGAGGTCATAAATTTGGAAATTTTGATAGAAAAAAATAATGAATTTCGAAATGTGATGTTATAACTTGATAAATAAGAGTAGGAGCTAGTTAAATTTGCTATAAGTGGCAAAAATGAGTGAAACTTCATTAGGCTATTATGGTGTAAGGTGAGGTTGTGATTAATTTTGGGAAATTATATTTGTAAATGTTAGTATGTGTTAGAATGAATGCCGAATGAGGACTTGAATTAAGAGATGAATAAATTATTGCTTATTGAGACACATGAAGCATTCGGTCAAGGTAGTAATGAAATGAAGTTTGAAGTTGGTGTTTGAAATTGAGGAATGAGTGTTAGATAAATATTTAGATGTTAAAATCAACGAAATTGTGAGTTGTAAGTTTAATTGTGAAAAATTATGCTTTGTATGATTTAAATTAACTAAGAGGAGTATTAGTCCATTCAGCAATTATAGATAAATTGTGAAGTAGTGCACAACATTTGTAGTACTTGCTTAATTGGTTAAATTGAACTTTGAATAGATGGAATTAGATGGAAATTGAATGAATTTGGTTGTGATTGTATAAATCCTTGAATTGGATGAATGATTTTGTTCATATGGGGACTTTCGGCCTTGTAGTTAGCCTAAGTGAAATGAGGTCAAATGCTGTAAATTATGTTTATACATCGTTATTATATTGAGTTAAGGGTGTTAATTTGTTCTGTGCCAATTTTCGAACCCAAGTACTAGCTTGGAAAGATATATGTACTTTTAAATTTGTTAATCTATAATTTTAAGAAAACGAATGGCCCTTTTTGTTAATGGAATTATTATGTGCTTATAAATAGAAGTACATGATATTAAGGTATGCATTCTATATGCATGTGTATGTGCGGTTGTGCATAAATTTGGGTAACGGGTGATTTGGTGACATAGTTTGGGTTGTACTTTAAAATAGTTGAGATAAGGATTGTAAATTGTGTCTATTGAGCATTCGGCCATTGAGGAGCAATGTAAAGCTTTGATAGATTTGAAAAGCTTAAATTACATGTTATATTGAAAAGAAAGAAAAAAAATGAATTGATTAGATTAATGAACATTGTAGTAACAAGGTGAACTAATTAAACCTTGATAAAAGTGGCCTAAATAAGTATTGAAATTCGGCTAAGTGGGTAAGTGTAAGCTTAATGAAATGAAAATTCTATGTATGCATTTATAGAAGAATACATTCGGCCAAATTGGACCTTTATGATGTGGAAATGATGGTTAAACATGCTTAGGACCAAGGATGTATTCGATTAAGAATATTAATATGTATTTAGGTAAACATGTTTGATTGATGCTTGTTAAGATGATTGATGAGTGAGTATTCGGTCTTAAGGGTGTGTACAAAGGAAAAATGATTGAATGTTTGTATTAGAGACAGAATGTGCTAATGTTAAAGAAAGAGCTAGTTAAATGTATTTGAGATGAAATTACTGAATATGTGAATGTGATTTAATGATTAAGTTGTGAAAGATATATATATATATGCCTAATGTATGTGTCTTGTGTTATAGAGACATTCGGCTACATGGTTAATTCATGCATAAGGAAGATGGATGAGTTATGTGAATCTTTGCTTGTGTGTACAAACTAGACAAAGATCAAATAAGCATGAAATTGAATTATGGTATATTGTATAATGTATATTGAAATTATATGTGACTGCCAAATGTGTTTATTAAGGAAATATTATCGAGTAAGTGATTAAACAAAATCTATTTGTTTTATAATTAAGCTCAAGAGCATAGAGGGGCAACACCAGATAAGGGGAAAGCCAAAGTTATGGATTAGTCAACCCAAAATCTGTCCGGAAGGATACGATGTAAGTTTTGAGTAATTAAATTTAGTGTTTAATTTAAAATGACATGATATACATGTATGATAGATGAATGATGTCCTATTGTCCTTTCCATAATAAGGTTATTTGAGAAAGAAACCTTATACATGTTATGTAGCCAAATGGCTATTAGAGAATTAAACAAAGAAAGAGAGTGGGGATATATGTTTATGTATGTTTGTTTATTGAGCCGAAAGTTTAGTAAAAAGAGTATACATGTATTAGATTTGAATGATATTTACGACATAAAGTCAAGGAGCATATTATATGTCTATATGCGAATGAGTTGATTGAATTACAAATGTGATTTGTGCTATGTGAAATATGGTAACATGTGAATAAATATGCATGACACTCAGTGATGTGAATCCGGGCTTAAAGACCCGATGACTATATGTGGAGATTATGTCCGGGTTAGGACCTGATGGCTATATGTGGAGATTATGTCCGGGTAAAGACCCGATGGCTATATGCGGAGATTATGTCTGGATTAAAATCCGCTGGCTTTGTGTGGAGATTTCATCTGAGCTAAGATCTCGCAGATGATCCGAGTAAAGTCTAAGACTAAAAGACTTCACAGTAAGAATTGCTAATAAATGCGCTCAATGCTATAAGTTAAACAGGTATGTACTCTGAGCTTATATGTAAGCTTGATTTGGACTAAATTATAAGTTGTTATGTGATGCATACGTGAATAAACAATAAGACTGTTTCAATGATTATATAGCATCAGGTCAATGTGAAAGGTTATGTGAAATTATGCAATATGTCTATGTTTACATGAGCTCACTATCAAGTGAAAGTTATCTGCCTATTGTATATGATGAGAATGTGTATATTCAGCTAAGGGGTGATATACCCAAAAGAAGAGGGAAACAAAAATGCGAACAACTATGTTATAATTTGATTTTTATCCGTTGTCATTGCTTAAAACTTACTAAGCAGAGTAATGCTTACTCCGTTTACTTTGTTTCCTCTGTTTTATAGATCTCATTTTGAAGCTATGGACTCGGGGATTGAAGCTTTAATCACCTACACTATCGTCGTTATTTTGGTACATTCGATAGTTATTTTGAGAACAATGGGATGTATAGGCTAATCTCCCTTCTTTTGAATCGAATTTCATTTTGAGTTGTAAATATTCTAGCCATGCGAAAATGGCTTGCTTAATCTTAAAGTTTAAGTATATGTTTTGATGAAATTTTGTGGCATGTTACTTTGACGCATAAGTAAATGATGAAGTAAGTATAAGAAATATAGTAACTATGTTCAATTGAATGAGCTAACATGAGTTTTCAATAGTAGTGAATGTATTATGTGAAATGAATAGGATTTGCTTACTATCTAAGAAATTCGATTATACTTATTAGTAAGTAGTCACTTTGAAGTTTGATAGTACTTCCATAGTAAATAAATGTGATATGGTTGCATTAGTCGAATCTATGTCTTGTATGTTTCTATGAACCTCAGTAAATTGTATTTAGTTATGTAAACCTTAATACCCTATTCCGGTGACAGACAGGGGTATAGGGTGTTACAAAAGAGGTTAAATAGGAAAGAGGTTTTTACGACAACTCATTTTCTACCCAATTCCCATTTTTTAAGTAAATTACATGCAATATAGGAGTGTGTAGATCCAATGCAATTAAAGTAAAGTAAGGTAGAAAAAGGATAGTGGAGGTACCTACTATGACATCGACTGTATCTCTGTCCTCTTAGTGCCTCATAGCATAAACTAGTGCAGACTGCCTATCATGTGTTCTGTTTGCACCCTAAACTGTTGCTTATTGACCCTGCTCATTATTACCATTCCTATTCGGACCATATCCCTTCTAAGATATCAGCGTAACCATTTGTCTTTGTACCCTATTTTGTACTAAAGCTTGTATTTGATTAACCCAATGATGACAGTCCTTAACTCGATGCTCAGTCGATCCACAACCCAGACAAGCACCTAATTTTTTCCAACATTCGCCTAGATGGTGCTTATCACATAACCCACATAAGGAAATCCCACTAACCCCAGCACCAACTGTTGCATTGCACTACTGTAGTTTAACTTTTGTAGCCTGCTTCATAGGTCACAGATTTGGGCCAGTGGGACTAGATTCCTTCTTATTCTAAACCCGTACCTTATCCTTCTTTTTGTGTTCCAAGCACTTAACCTCTTCAATGATTTTATCCTTCTCAACCAAGTTCTTAAAGATGCTTTCTTGATGTAGGGCCACTTGAATTTTTAGATCATACCTAAGGCCATCCTCAAATAATAGAATCTTATCCTATTTAGTCGCCACCATACTAAGAGCATAGTGGCTCAACCTTAGAAACTCTACCTTATATTCTGACATAGACATGACTCCTTGCTTAAGTGAAATAATTCCAACTGGCAGGCTTCTACATATATGGTACCTACATATTTCTTCTAAAAGGCCTCTTGGAAATAAGTTTGGGTAATGTGCTTAGCAAAATACCCCTAATTATTGGCTTTCACCAACGATAACCTTTGCCCATTAGCAAGGGCACAAGACCCTTAAGCTTCTATTCTAGAGTGCAATCCATATCCGTCAAAATTCTCTCAATGGTCTTTATCTAGTATTTTGCCATTATAGGAGTTGTTCCAGCAACACCCCTAAACAACTCTGCCCCATTAGATCGAAGCCTCTTAGCAAAAAGCCCACGATTTCTTGTACCATTTTGGGCCCCAATGACCCTTCGTAATACCCTTAACATTGCTTGGGACACAACATAATCCCCAATTCCCTAACTATCACCATCAGTGACAGGCATTTCAACAGTCTCACTAATCTCAAGGTTAGGCATGTTTCCCAGAGAGGATGACTTAGCTTGAGCCACTCGATAGTGCCCTCCACAGCCTCTGGACCAAGGGCTTGTGTTCCGTGAGTACTGATTTTACTATCTCAGTTTAAGCTTTTTAGATATTATCTATAGTTTCACAAAGACATAAACACTAGTTATTTTTAGTTTCTAAAGTCGTAAAATTTTATGTAATTCAGTCCTAGCATTTTTCTGTAGTTTGATAGTAACGATACTAATGAAGACGACATCAGAGTCTTCGAGTTAAAATAAATTGTTTTGAAAACTTTTCAAATAACACACCGTGGCAGGTTTTTTAAAAAAACCCATTTAAAAAACATATATGCAAACTTAAAATTTTTTGTTCTTTCAGGCCGAGTTTTTGAATTAGATTCTGATTCCACCAACTGTAACCTCTCAAACCCTACCTAGACGTTATGACTGAATCCCGAAAGTTACACTAGCCACCAAAATGACTAAGTAAAAATTACCGGTTGAAAAATCAATATTTTGTTCAATTTTTGAAAACCTTAGCGTGGTTGCATTAGGTTTGATAAAATCACTGGTTTTTAAATTGACTGCAATTTAAATACAGTTTCATTTAAAAGACACATTGTTTGAAAATAAAACTCAATTGGTTTTGTCAGGAAACCTTTTTAACAACCTTTATTTACTATTATATGGAGAAAAAGAATTGCATTTGATATTCGTAGAAAGATCCATTTTTTTAAGTCATATGAGGTCGATTTTTAACTTTGTTCAGTTTTCATCAAGAACTTATGTGTGCAAAAACCCAGTTTAGAAATATCTCATTCCACATTCTATATTTGAATAAAAATTACAGTCCCAAAATAATAATACCAAAATAAATAAAGTAATTAAAATACTTTATTGCCAGAAAATCCGAAATGAGACCTCCGTATGCTGAGCTCTACCCTAATCCTAAGGGTTATTTGTAAGGAGTAAACTAGGGGGTGAGCTTTAAAAGCCCAATGTGAGTTTAAGCAATATAAGCATTAGGCACAAAATTATTAGAACAGCTCAAACAATTTATCATGACATTACAACATATGAATATGGCATGCTTAATAATACAATGCAATGGTCTTACTCATCCATCCGCTACACATCTCGAGTTCTCTAGAACCTATCATCCAAACTCCAAAAAAGTGACAGCCAAAGCTCGACGTGGTTAAAACCACCAGTAATAGTTTGCAGATAAAACTACCAGTAAAATGCGATAAATTGCCCAATCTCCTCAATACTTCAGTGCAGTGAACTGATAATAATATTACAGACTTTATATGCCTTCGATACTCCACAGAGCTCCTCCATCAACTTTAAATACCCAAACCCGTGCAATTCAATATGACATATCAATCATGTTGCATATCATGCTTTCAGTAATTGTTTCGGTATAATGACATGTTTAGCAGGCATGCCAATATTAGGCATCAATGTATGCTTTACATGTTTTTCATTTAACGGTAACAATGGCATGCTTACATGGTTTCATACAATCAATATCAATCATGGCATAAAAATGCACCTTAATCAGTGTTTGAAAATCTAGCATGCTATACATGCATTCAATACACAATTTCATTACCCAAACAGGACCTTTAATGAATAGTCTTTCTAATTGATTACGTACCTTGCTCGACACCTCACTTATTTCCACTTAAGCCATTCGACCAAAACAAAACCAACAAGAAAATTTATCATTTAAGTATACATTATATGATTTTCAAGTTAATTAGACATTGGGGAAGACCCACACTTGTTAATGCTAATCCGAACTTTATTGCTCTCCCACAACTCTTGCGCTTGAAATCTAGATAGCTCGAACTTGGATCTGTACCAAATAAAGTTTTAATCATTTATAATCAGCCCCCAACGCCCCTATTGGGTTCGACTGACCAACAAATGTTAACCGAAAACTTCTGATCTAAAGTTGAAAATTAATGCTTACCTTAACTAACTTATGACGGCTTTGCAAAGGGACTTCCTAATGCTATGACTGATCAGTATGGTTTGGATCTAGATCTTGAACGTTCAAACACCAAAGAAAAGGTAACTTGTATGATTCAACCATAACAGAATATGAAAAGAAAAGAAAAATTTAGATTTGATAGAATTAAAGTAAAAATTTTACACTTACTCTACTTGTTCAGATCCGTGACGAAAAAAAAATAATGAAGAGTAGAGGAAGAGAATCAAAAGGGCATCGACGAAAAAGATGGTGGCTCACAGGGACGGCAACAATGGAGAAAAAAAAGGATTACAGAGATGCAACAATGGTAGTAAAAAAACAACAGCAAAATAAAATAGAAGGCAAGGGGAGTTGGTGTTTAATGGGGCAGCACAAAGAGGAAGAAAAGGAAAACATTCAGAGAAACAATGAGGGAATAGGGAAGGGCCGGCAAGGGGAAATGAAAAGTGGGAAAATTTTGACAAGTGGGAGCTAAAAATAATATTTAAAACTAAGGGGCGACACCTAGGATTTTCCGGGCAAAAATTTGGTAAATAAAAATTATACAAGTAAGGGGAATTGAACTCAAGTCTCAAGGATAATTTTACTAATTCTTTACCATTAGGCTAACTACTCAATCTTGTTATAATTTTACAACATTTTCAATTAGAAATTCGAGATATGACACTATTTTCTAAGAATTACGAGCTTTATCGATCTTTATAGGGAGAACTTACTTTCCTACTAAAAGTAAGTAAATCGTTTCTTTTGTTTGTTTTTTATTCTTGTTGCTCGAGTCCACACTCAACATGATTTCTGGAACGATAATAATAGAGAAGGTCATTTGCTAAAATCCAGGATCGACTAAATTCGTCTCACAAAAGCACAAGTACTATTCCGGTGTAGGATTTATTAATATAAATATAACAAAAAGACTTGAGTTTGAAAATTTTTAAAACTTTCACTATAACTATAAAAATTATTTCCTTAACCGATTTTTCCAATGATCCAAAAACACTACCCCTATCTTTATACACCCAAGAGCCATATAAAATATGAAGAATTCCTAAATTTCAGAAAATGCTACTATGATGAAATTATTCCAACTAAAAGGGCACCCTCCATAAATAATGAATGCAAATGATCTAAATGCCAAAACCCAACAAGAAATTTGGAATCTTAAATGCTTTATGTAGTTTTTATTTGTTTTGAAAATCAAATTGGGTTGTTTGTTGAGAAATATTGCTTTATAATGACTTCAAATGATAATATGTAATGAGTCAAAGGTTTAGATCTTAATGAAAAATTGCAATGCTGTCTTTTATTAATCTAGTGATTTTGTCATGAATCTTTTATGTTTTAGGAGTGTTTGACGTATTTATATATGTACCAATTTAGGAGTGTCCTGAAATTTTGGTAAATAAAATTAGTTATTACAAATTAATTTTTATTGATATCTTTAAACGTAATTGTTTTATAGGTATAAAATTACACAAATTCTTTATTAGTTGTATTTCTTAACAAGATAGCTTATCATATTGGAAGTTAGTCTTAAGATACATGTGAGAGAATTTAAATAATAGAATTCATCCAAACTATTATTTTCACAAGTTATATAATTTTGGTCCACTAATATTTTAATTATATATTGAGTAATAAATTTTGGTCCACTAATATTATAAATTTGGACCAATTATAAATGCAAAACCCACTAGAAAAAAGGCAAAGGTGAACAACTTGATATCATTTTATTCCATGTGGTAAAAAGAGGCGAAGCGAGAAAATTTTTTTAGGTGGATCGAAATTTTTATAATATTAAAAATGTAATTTTATCATTTTAATAGCTTATATTTTTATAATTTCTAAATGATTAAATTAAAATTTTATCATTTTTAAAAAGACTAAAATATAATTTTACCTTTTTAAAAGAGGTCAGGGCTCTTGCCAACCCTCTTATCTACGCCCCTGGTGGTAAGAATGCCAACCTTTTAAAAGTGAAGTAACAAATTGTGTTGAACAACTTGCACGTCATCGAGCTATTAGTTGAAAGTTTCTTTTCTACAAATGAGATCAAGACAATGTGGATGTTCTTAAAGATATGATTTTACATATTCAAGATTTTCTTATTGTTATAAATACAAAATTTGGTGAGCATTGGTCGAATTTTTATTTGATTAGCTTGATCAAGTTTAGTAATATAATATTCTATATTTTTTATTTCATTTTAAGATAAGTTTAATTTCACAAACAACGAATATCTTTATGTGATAAAATAAGTGCAAACTCAGTATAAAAATTCATATTACCATTTATACCAAAACTATGACAAGAATAATGTGGATCAAAATGATTAGTAATAATTTACTATCAATAAATCAACTACATATAAATTTAAAGAAATTTACTTATTTAATAAAATTTATTTTTTAGTCTACTACCGGGGGCTCTAATGGTAATAGTTTAAATATCTTGTGAATGTATGGTAGCTTGGAGGATTCTAGTGCCTTTGACATTTTGTAAGGTAGCAATAATAATGTACTTCAGGGAAAAATTTTATATATTAATTTTTTTGAAAAATAATTTGGAGGAAAAATGACAATTTCTTTCAATGGTGTAATTGAGAATGCTTTGAGTGCTGATGGCGATTAGAACACCAAAAAAGTACGATTTAAAGATACTGCTTCAAGCTCGGATTTAGAGATGGCCATGGATGTGAATCCTTTACCGTCCTATTCCTAGAAAAATATGCTCTTGGGTAAAGGATTAAATAATAAAAAAGGGGAGAAAAATACGCTTCTTGAAGCGAATGATGATTTTGTTTTACTCGATGTTGACATTAAAAATTGTCTCTTAATGGAGTCTCGTCAATTGAATTTTCAAGTCATATTAATCAGTTTTTAATCAAAGAAATGTCTACATCGGTGTTCCTTAAGTTATTGGAGGTGAAACATTGGCTTTGCAACATTACAAAATCGGATTTATGATTTCTGGAAGCCTTCCGTGCCATTCCAGTTGATGGATATCGAAAATAAATAATTTTTGGTGAAATTCTAGAATTCAGAGGACTATGAAAAATTTTTAACTCAAGGACCATGGATCATTTACGATCAGTATTTGACCTTTCAGCCTTGGGCTCCAGAGTTTAATCCAGTATAACCTTACCCAAATATGATAATGACCTGGATTAAATTCCTCAGGCTTCTAGGACATCTGTACAAAAAGAGAATTTTATGGGAGATTGGTGGAATGGTTGGCAAGGTTGCAAAATCGGACTTCAACACGGATAGCAAAGCGAGAGGAAGATACGCTCGTATGGTCCTGTATATTAATCTAGGAAAACCTTTGTTGTCACAGGTCCTAATTAGTGGAAATACCCAGCACATTGAATATGAGTCGTTACCTATAATATGCCTCTCTTGTGGGCGACACAACCATCTAAAGGAAACTTGCTTGCAAATGAAATGGGTTGTGGCTATATCAATCGAAATTGATATAACGAAAAACATGGCATTGGCAGATTCTAGGAAAGTGGTAGGGGAAGCGTAGGTTGGTCCTTGAATGATAGTGGAGAGGAAATTCAGGAGACAACCAAGGGAATCTTGAAAAACTAGAAAGAATATTTCAATAGAAGATTTTTCTGGATCTAGATTCAATGCTTTGATTCAGCTTGATGAGGATGATGATGCTTTGACCATGAAAAAGAAAAGGGAATCGGTTCCTAAAAATAAGGGAAAAGAAATTATGGAGAATTTACCCAATGAAAATTAAATTATAAAGGATAGGCTGAGTGATAATTTGTATCGGGCCAGACATTGAAATTCAAATGGTTCAGGCCACTGTAGGCCCAACACTTTAAATAATGGTTCAGATCATGAATGTAGCTCTCTTAACAAGGCTTGGGTTGGTAAACATGAGGCAACCCATGTTTGCGAGTTTGTCACAAAATGCTTGATTTGTCAGCAAGTAAAAGCAGAACATCAAGTATCGATGGGTTTGTTACAACCTGTTATGATTCCTGAATAGAAATGGGAGCATGTTACAATGGATTTTGTACTTGGATTGCCTGTGACTCTGAAAAAGAAAGATTCGATTTGGGTGATTGTGGATAGATTGACTAAGTTAGCGCATTTCATTCCGGTCAGAATAGACTTTTCACTTGAGAAGTTAGCGGAGTTATATATGTCTAAAATTGTAAGGCTACACGGGGTCTCAACATCTATTATCTCGAATCAGGATCCAAGGTTTACATCGAGGTTTTGGAGTAAACTTAGTACAAAGCTAAATTCCAGCACTGCATTTCATCCTCGGACTGTTGGGCAATCAAAACAAGTGATTCAGATTCTGAAAGATATGTTAAGATACTGTATACTTGAGTTTGGTGGTAGCTGGGAAAGGTTTTTAACTTTGGCTGAATTTGCATATAATAATAGTTATCAATCTATCATCAAAATGGCACCGTTTGAAGCTCTATATGGAAGAAATTGTAAGACTCCATCATATTGGTCTGAATTGAGTGAATCTAAGTTAGTAGGAGTTGATTTGATTCGAGAAACTGAAGAAAAACTTTGAATTATTCGAGATAGTTTGAAAGCTATTTCCCACCATCAGAAATCATATGCAGACTTGAAGAGAAGGGATATAGAGTTTAATGTGGGTGATTGTATGTTTCTAAAAGTTTCATCGTGGAAGAAAGTAGTACAGTTTGGTAGAAAAGGGAAATTGAGTCCAAGATTTATTAGACCGTATGAAATTGTAGAAAGAATTGGCCCTGTAGCTTACCGGTTAGCTCTGCCTCTAGAACTTGAAAAGATTCATGATGTGTTCCATATGTCTACGTTGCGACGGTACAAATCAGATCCCTCACACGTGATTCCACACACAGAAATTGAGCTTCAACCAGATATGACTTATTCAGAAGAACTAGTGAAGATTTTAGCTCGGGAAGTTAAAGAATTATGGAATAAAAGGGTACCGTTAGTTAAAATGTTGTGACATCGTCATGGTTCAGAGGAGGCAACCTGAGAAATAGAAGAGTTAATGAGATTACAGTATCCGACCTTATTCCCAGGTAACAAATTTCGATGACGAAATTTCCAAAAGTGGGGAGAGTTGTAACAACCCAATTTTTAGTGATGTCAGAAATAGTGATTCAAGATCACTAAATCCAACGAGCGAGTTTAGAAAATTAAATGAATTAATATTTATAAGTCAAGTGTGATTTTAGAAATATTCTTAAATTAGTGAATTTTGTGATTTAAAAGGAATTATTAAGTAAATTGGGTTGAAAATGAGGTACTGAGACCTCGATTTCATAGATCGAGTCATAAATATTTTTATAAATATTAACGGATTGCTAGTGAGTTAGTATTAAAGTTTCGTTAGAAAATTTTAACATTTTGATAGTTAATTAATTAAAAAGGACTAAATTGAAAAAGGTGCAAAACTTGTTAAAATGATTAAACAACGCAAGAAATAAATAAAGGAGGACTAAAAGGGCAATTGAGCCTATTTTAATTGGTTGAGATGGCAATGGCATAAAAAAATCTGAAAATTTGGTGTGTTAGGGGTAAAATTAGAAATTTTGTAAATTAAATAAATAAAACAAAGACTAAATTGAAAAATCTAAAGATATCATCATCATTATCCAGCCAAAAACAACCATTAAAGAGTCTTTCTAAGCAGGTTTTTCATATTTTTGCTACAAGTAAGTTCAATTCTTGGTTATTTCTTGTAATTTTTGTGATTTTAGTACTTTTACAACTAGGTCCAACCATATGCTTCATTTGTTTTTCATTCTATAAGTGATTTTCAAAGTTCCATGGATAACTGCTGGAAGTTTATGATGAATTACCATGGATTTGAAGTTCTAATTTCATTATATAATGATTTTATCAAGTGATTTTAATAGAAAATAGATTTTAGGACCTAATTGTGAAAAAGTTTAGAGTTAGGGTTTAATTTTGAAATTTTGAATATCAAAGGCTGTATGGTAGTCTGAAATAGCTGGATAAAGTGTTAATTGAGAAAAATAAGCTCAATTGAGGGGTTAATTGAACATGTACTAAATTGTAAAAACTGTAAAACTTGCGGTAAATGTGTAATTTCAAAAATAGAAGGGCATAAAATGTGAAATGAATTAGAAGTGAATTAGGCACTAATAAATGAATAATTTTACATTATAGATCAAGAATTCGAAGATAAACGTGGAAAAGAGAAAGTACTCGATTAGTCCCTAAACTTTCACAACTTCTACAAACTACCCAAGTAAGTTCATACGACTGAATTCTTATGCTTATTTCTTAAATTAGAAATGATATAATGTATTAATTCAAATGTGTGTTATTGAAACATGCTTATTATAAAAATATGAGTTGAATTTATGAGTTCAAATTAGATAGAACGCAGAATTGAGTACGACCGTCTAGTGATAAGTGATGAATTGACGGATAAGACCATTGTTGGACCATGGCATAGTGAAGATGTAAGACCATAGCTAGGATATGACATTCTAGTGAAAAAACTATAGCTGGGCTATGGTATCAATGGACCTTAGCGAATATCAGTGAATGTAAGACCATGGATGGACTATAGTAGTAACGTGAATAGGTATAAGACCATAGTTGGACTATGGCATCCTAATGATAAGAGCATAACTGGGTTATGGCAATACGAGTGTAAGACCATGACAAGGCCATGGAAACATAAGTGCAAGACCATAGTTGCACTATGGCACCAATGAAAAACAACGTACTCAATTTTGTAAAGCGTTCACTAATTTGATAAAAAGTGATAATTGATGTGTGAATTAAATTGATAGAACTTAAATAGTTAATGATACGGAGCTCACTCACATGAATTTGTCATTGGGAAAGTGATTGGCAGGAAGTGTTAATGAAATACTTGTTTTATGTATCGTGGTAAAATATTTGGTAAGATATAATTTAATGCCTATGAACTTACTAAGCTTCCATAAGCTTACTTGTATGGTTTAAATGTTTCTTGTAGATAACCGTGAAATTGGAGGATCGAATCAACACATCAAGCTATACTATCTAGATTTCTTCGATAGATTTTGCTAAACATCTTTTGGTTTATATGGCATGTATAGTGTTAGTTTGATAATGAAATAGGTTGAATTGGGAATGTAAGACTTAAATGATTCTGTATGTTTTAGAAATTGATGTGTATGTGATGATATATCATACTAAATGCATGTTTTGGCTTGAATTAGGTTGTTTGGTTAAACTATATTGGTATGTTGAAATGTTGAGTGCAGGTTGACTATATAAAGGGTGAGAAAAGTGGCCTTAAAATGGCCTATTTTCGTCCACACGGGTAGACACACTGGCGTGTGTCATGACCGTGTGTGACACATGGCCCGGTACATAGGCGTGTGGCTTGGTCATGTGTCCCTTGCATCTTATAATTTTGAAATAGAGTGCTCAGTATTGAGTACACGGGCAGAGACACGGACGTGTGCCTTAGCCATGTGAAGTACACGGCCTAGAACACGAATGTGTCACTTGGCCGTGTGAAACCTGCACCTAATTTTCAAAAATGAAAATTTACCACATGGCCTAGCAGACGGATGTGTGACTTGGCTGTGTGACTTCAATTTCTTCATGGGTTACAAGTCAGAGAGTTACATGGGTTGGGAACACAGACGTGTGTTGCCACACGTTCTAGGACATGCGCATGTCACACTCACACGGCCTGACCACACGGGCGTGTGACTCCTTATTTAAAGAAAATTTTGAAATGTTGCGAAAAATTTCTTGAGATTCTGATATAGTCTCAATTTGATTTTAATGCATGTTTTGGGCCTCGAGGGCCTATGTAAGGGACGTTATGATTAATTTTGGTAAAATGAATAGTAATTGTTTTAAATTATCTGGTAATGCTCTGTAACCTTGTTTTAGCGAAGGATACAAGTTAGGGGTGTTACAAGATATGCTCATGTAACGCCCCAAAAATCCAAGTGTTTAATTTTATTTGTTTTTGCCACAATTGTATGCCTGCTTCAGTGGTTTAGTAACTTGGAAAGGGTTTGGGAAGGCAAGAGTTCAAACCTTGGCTTGTACTAAATTTTTTGTTTTTGTTTGAGTAACCCTTGACTTTGGTTTGTAGGCTTCTTAAGTAATTATGGTTAAAATATGACATAAAAAGGTTTGTTGGTCTAGTGGTAAGTGGCGTGTGGAGTGTTTCTGGGGTCTGAGGTTCGAGTTGTGGCAATGCAAGGGGAGTATTTATTTTGCTTCTCTTGCCATGTGAGAAGCAGAAGTGGACTAAAATATTGCTGAATGGAGTTTGAATTGGTCATGGAGAAAATGTAGAAGGAAATCAAGGAGAGAATAAGGGGATTTGGGGAAGCGTGTTGTGGAGAGATAACAGGAGAAAATTAAGGGATATAGAGTTAGTGGAGAGTGTATAAGTGAATGGTAGGGAAGATTTTAGGAATTTTGGTGTTGGTGCCGTATAGGGAGTCTAGGAACTAAAGAAATAGGCTTTGGGGTTCCTTTCTCTGGTCATTTTCTTATTTGTTTTGTTTTGTGCAAGTGCTGATTTCCTTACCACAGTTTCGGTTTTTACCTCAATTGTCTTTCTTTTGAGCCTTGGGTTTGTGACTTTCTTTTCTGCTCTCTCCCTCAATTCGCATTTTATTTCAGTTTTCATACTTTTCCCTCAATCTCCTCATTTTCTTTTGGTTGGCCGAATTCAGCTTCTCTCCTCCCTCACCATATTTTTCCTTTTCGGTTTTCTTTTCTAGCCCTTTCTCTCTTCTCTTTTCTCTATTTTCTTTTCTCTTTCCCTTTCTTTCTCAAATCTGACCAAATATACATTCCTTTCGGCTTTTATCCTTGGCCGAATGTTTCTTCTTCATTCTTCATTTTTGGTGTCGATCTTGACATCTATTCTCGGGCTTTTGGAATCTGGTGTGTTTGGCCGAATATTTCTTCTCTCATATTATTTCTTTTTGTCATATGTATAGCTATTTCTCTTTTTCTACTTTCCGACACTTCCTGTTTGCTACCGACCATTATTAGGGTAGTGGGTGGATACTTAGAGTTAGGTCGTCGATTGTTCTCTGCTCTACTCTCAGTTTTTATTTGCGGTAAGTGGTTGTACGCTTGGTTCAATCTATGTGCGTAAACCATGTTTGATATTAAGTGCGTTTGGAATGCAGGTTATCTCTAAAGTAGTTCGTAATCAATTTTAGCCAGCGATTTAAGAGGAATAAGCCATATTCTTTCGTTCAAATCAAGGTAGGTAATGATTATCGATTTGGGATTAAGTGCTTATAAACTCTAGTGATTGGAAGACTGACTAAATGCCTTGAATGAATGTAGGCTCGATTTCGTAAACAAGTGTGCACTCACACTGTTTTAACCGTAGGTTGGCAAAAGCTAAAAAGTCAGAAAATAGGGCATTTGATGCCACACAGGCGTGCGATCGTACGGGTGATAATCCGAGCCCATGAAACATGGGCGTATGACTGTAAAGGCCACCATGAGCGATCTCATGGACTTAGGCCATTTTGGGCCATGTTGGGCCGAAATGGGCCGTGTGGGCCTAATGGGCTAGTGGGCCCCACACTGGTAAATCTTACAGGCATGTGAAAAATATTAGACCTGACTATGTCGTTCACATGGCTAAGGTCATTTCTGGGCTTAGTGGGCCACACGGGCCTACTTAATGGGCTTTGGTCCTATTTTTCTCTATATGACTGTTAAGGTTGCACAGGTCGCCCGAGACGACTATGGACCTACTGATGGGTCGATAAGTATACCTAGACCCTAAACTGATAAAATGACTATTTTGCCCCTATGAGGTAAAATGACCGATATGCCCTTATATGTTGTATGATCTACTAAGCATGCCATTATATATATATATATGTTTTGCATACATGCATGATATTATGATATGCTGCATTGAGGATGGGTTATTGTAATTGGAGGAAGTGTACTAATTTGTTAAGGTCACACAGGTCGTCCAAGACGACTGTGGACCTACCGACGGCTTAAAGCCGCTTATATTACTGACAGCTTTGCAGCGATTCTGTTTAGTGCCGCAACCGGTGCTAAATCCATAAGTATAGGGATGGGTGGGTGATTTATTCCCCCACAGGAGTGCAGGGTTGGACAGAGATGGTGTGCAGGGTTGGTTGGGTGAACATGCAGCATGCATACTGATTGTTGATACTGCTATGGGCTAAGGCCCAACTGATACTGTTGTAGGCTAAGGCCCAACTAATACTGTTACTATGAAGGGCTTAGGCCTAGTTTGTTCTATTGCATATTCTTTGTATATTTGGGGATTTATGTAACACCCCTTACCTGAAACTGTCACCGGAGTCGGGTACTGAGCGTTACCAAATACAGATCGACCTTTACAGGACTCACTCAAAAACATTCACAGATTCGCATGCAATTCCATTTGGGAATTTCCCTTATCGAGGGGTTTTCAAACACATTACAGACATTACAGACGATTATGACTCGAATCCTATCATATCAGACACTCAGAAAATTTTTACTTTTAAAACACCGTCACACGTCTGTGTGACTAATAGTCCCAAAACCGTGGACGAAACTGTCCATTATGCCATGGCTACTCCATACGATCGTTTGGAGGCCGTGTACCCCACACGGTTGAGACACACGGTCGTGTCTCCTGCCCATATGGTACATAAAAAAATTAAATCAAGATGCAGAGGAGGCACGGTCTAGGGATACGCCCGTAGGGTCAGGCCATGTGTCGCCCACGGCCTAGGCACGCCCATGCCTTTTACCCGTGGAGCATTTTGCCAAATTTCACACGGCCATGGCACACGCCCGTGTGCCTTGTCATGTAGGCCGTGTCAGGCTATATACGAAGCCTTGGCCTTCCTAAAACACAATCAAGCACAAGTATAACCAAAACCAGCCAATTCAATAGTAATTTTACTTAAAAGGACTTAATTTATAATCAATACTTACAAAATAGCATATGAGTAGTATAGCTTAGGCATACAAAATAGCCATTTACAACCACAAACATCTTATACATGTCATAAATTTACACTTGGAAACATAAAATATACCAAAAGAAGTTTGATAGTGTGTCGCGTGGCTCTGACTTTACAATCCTAATCTAACAAGCTCAATATCTACAGAAGAAGGGAAAAGAAAGGGGTAAGTTACAATAGCTTAGTAAGTCATATGAAATTCAAGCAAGAGAACAATTTCTTATATCATTTGCTTTAACATCATAAATGTTATCATATATCAATCTACAATCAACTTACTCTTTGTGCACATTCTACATACCCATCATGAATATACTTAGCAATAACATTCTTAGTATACCATGCCATTTCCAGTTCACCTGTACAATCACTTCATCACAATACAGTTAATCTAATCCCATTGAGCGATTTCGGAATATGAACAGATATACAGAGGTTAGCACATAGTGCCGTACAGACATGGCAGAGCCATGAGGTAGTGGAAGCTACTTACAGTAGGGTAGTTGAAACTACAATCAGTGCGGTAGCCAAAGCTACAAAACAGTGAGGTAGCCGAAGCTACAATCAGTAACAGCATAGAAGTTAACCACAGGCCTGCTCACATAAGCTGATAGGTGTCTGCAACACATGCAAGACTACCTAGCACCCGGGTAACTATAACAGTCAGAACAGAGGGCCTTAAGTGACATGTCACCTATATCTATGTCTATTCCTACTTGCTCAATCGGGATTTATAGACAATACATAAATCGGTAGTTTCAGAAGCATATACAATAATCAATCGAAATTTACAGTCAATACAACTTTCCATATATTCAGTGGTAGTATCCAATATTCAATCACCTCACAGAACAATTATCAATGTATCATCATAGAAGCAAATATTTAAACCGAACTAATCGAATTTGCTAGAATTAAATATAACTTACCTGAATTGCCCAAAAGGACTAATTTTCGAAATTAGTCGAGGACTTTCTCTTTTCCCCGATCTCGGGCCTTATCAGACTGTTCTTGATCTAAATTAACACATATAACACAGATATCAATTATCTATTTCAATACAGTCACAGTTCATATTTGGGGCAAATTTCCAAATTTACCCCTCACTTTTCAATAATTACAATTTAGTCCCATAGCACAAAAATCTCAATTTCTTTATTCCAAGGACTTATAAAGCCTATTTTCACAATTATGACACTCAAATATTCATTATTTCACACATAGGAACAATTTGTAACCTTTTACAAATTAACCCCTTTCATACACTTTCATTCAATTTCATCCATTAAAACATATAAATAACACTTAAAACTTTCATCATCTACCATTAATCAACCAAGCACACCCTTATCAAAAATGGGTAATTTTCAAACTCTTATTTCTCTTCAAATAAAGGGTAGAATCATGAAATCCAAGTTCAAATAAACTCAAAAATACAAAAATAATTGAAAATTGGACTAGATTGCACTTACAAGGAAGCTTGGAAAGTCAAAGAACCCTTGGCCTTGGAGTTCTACAATTTCGTTAGCACATGAGGGTTCATGGCGAAGATGAAGGCTTTATTTTAATGAGTTTTGTCATTATTCACTAATGACTATTTTACCCTTCTAGCCATTACTTAGATATTTTTCCATGCAAGGCTATTTTGGTCCAAAACACCAATAAATGGGTTAATTGCAACATAAACACTTTCAATTTCACATATTATTCCAATTAAGTTATTTAATCAGACACAATGTACATTTTTCACTTATTGCAATTTAGTCTCTAACTCACAATTAATCACCAAAACAGTAAAATTTCCAAACAGTATTTTCACACCAGTATGCAATCAAACATATATCATCAAAAATTCACATAATTAAAAATTTTCACTTTGGATTTGTGGTTACGAAACCACTATTCCGACTAACCCCTAATTCGGGTTGTCACAATTTACACATTGAGTTTTCGTAAACTCACCCCTCTATTTTAACTGTAGAGGTAATCCCCAATGTTAGACGGTTCGATGCATCGAAGGACTCAGAGGTGGCCACACTACCCGATAATTAAAATTTTTAGCACTTTATAATATTTCTGTTTTCAAGTATTTGGGTTTTTGTTTGCAATAAGGCATCTCTACATTTTATTTTTAATTTTGAGATTTTAATTGGCTTTGGTTATAACTACTAGTATTAGAACTCGGGTTTTAAAAAGGAATAACGTTTTTACAAAACAAACATAAATACACAACTGTTTTAAAAGAAAAGCTTTCGCTATAAACAAGATTTTGAAATTGATAACGTTTTAAAGGAGGTACTTTTGATAACAACGCAAGGTTGTAAATCATCTTTTAATGCACACAAAGAGGTTAAACCAATGTCAGGTTTTTCAAACGAAATCACATTTTAAAAGCGAATAACTCTTCAACGAGGCACGTTTTCTAAATGAACAAGCTGTTTTAGAGTCACCATTTAATCACAAATTAATTAACTGATTGTGAGGTTTCCATCGGGAAGGAGTTTTACGTTTCACACTTCAATGTGACACCGCCAGATTTGACCATAACGTCTAGGCCGGGTTTGGGGTATTACAACTCAATTATCATTAGAACAAAATTGCTGAACTTCTATGTTACGTTTCGTCTCAAGATCATGAGTGAAGAATAATTTTTGTAAAATATGTTTCATTCTGTCAACTTTGATGCAACCACCCTTCAATTGAGCTATACATGCTGCATTATCTTCATATAAGATAGTTGGCATCTTTTCCTGTAAAGGTAAATTACATATCTTCTGAATATGTTGGGTTAATAACCTTAGCCAAAAACACTCCTGGCTTGCCTCATGCATTGCAATTATTTTTTGCATGATTTGAAGAGGCAACAACTAATGTTTGCTTTGTTGAATGCCATGATATGGTAGTACCTCCACATGTAAATAAATATCTTATTTGAGATCAACCTTTATGTGGAACCAATAAATACCTAGCATAAGCATAGCCGGCTAATAGGGATTTTGAATACATGTTTAATTCCATTCCAATGTCTACGTGTTGGAGAAGAACTAAATCTTACTAATAAGTTTAAAGTGAAAGCTATATCAAGTCTTATGTTGTTTGCAAGATACATCAATGCCCCTCTGACACTTTAGGACCAAGAAACTCTTCATCATTCTTACAAGGATGAAATTGATCTTTATTCACATCTAACAATTGTACAACCATCGGGATACTCAATGGATGTGCTTTATCCATGTAAAATTTCTTTAAGATCATTTTCGTATAAGTTGATTGATGGACATGAATTCCATATTTTAAATGCTCGATCTACAGGCCAAGACAAAACTTTGTTTTTTCCAAGGATGTTTCATCTCAAATTCTTTCTTTAAATAATTTACTACATTTTGAAGCTCTTTATGAGTTCTGATAAACGATAAATTATACATATTTTTACCTCATGTTTAGCCTATATTTTGGATGGATTATCATTAATTTTGTGAGAATTGGTGCTCTTATCTTTCTTTTTCATATCTTATATTCAGGAGAGCATAGGGAAGAGAAAAGAACGAAAAACGGGCTAAAAACTATGAAAATGGGCCAAATAATCGACACGGCCCAAGGAGTCACCACACGGCCATGGCACACGGCCGTGCCACATGAAGATCACACAGTCCAGCCCCCGACAAGCACAGCCAGGCCGTACGGCCATGCCTCCATCGACAAAATCTCACACGGCCTCTTGTCGTGGCACACGGGCGTGTCCCTGTCATGAAGAAGAGGAATTTCACTCGGATTTGGATACTTAGGGGCTAAGAAAGCCATTCTAAACTCTATATAAAGACCGCAAGAGGCAACTCTAAGGGAATACTCTTTTCTCACAAGAAAGAGCGCCATAATCTGCCAACACAAGGAGTGAAAGCAAGGGATTACTCCAAGGGAAGCCGATTGATTTATCCCAGAAGCCAGAGTTCTACATCAAGACTGAGGATCTCCCTAAATTTCTTCAGGGGTTTTTGGGTTCTTTATGTTTTGTTATCTTATTTCTTCTAAGATGTTTTCTTTCTTTATTATGAACTAAACCCCTCAAACACTTGAGGGGGACGAAACCTAAGACAAATCTTGTTATTATTTATTCTTGAATTATTTGATAAATACTTGACTTGTTCTTAATTATATGTTCTTCATTCTTGATTTAATAATCCTAGGTATTACTTTAAGAACTTGATATGCTTAGGTAGAGGAGCAAAAGTCCCTATTTTAAGAGTAGATCTACCATAATTAAGTGGAGTTACATGCAACCCTAGACATAGGGCGACATAAATATGTCGGATTAGGGTCAAACCTAATAGGGGGATCCATAGATCGAATTAATGCAACCTAGGGTGTTAATTAATAAAGAAACTTTAGTTAACAGCCTAGGCCTAGTTGTTCTTATCCTCGAAAGAGGTATTAACATAAGTTAGGGATCTCTACGGATCAAGTCAAGTAAAGAAATCATCTAGTTCAAGAAATTAATAACAAGTGAAGTCTAGGTGGATTCTCCCTTAAGTATTGCTCATATCAATCAGCTTTTCCCTAAAATTTTCCCCAATTTACTTTTTGTGCACTTTTAGTTAGTTTTAGAATTAGTTTCAACCAATCCTCTTTTATTTTTAGGCTAGATAGTAGAAAGGAAGTAAGTATTAGTACTTTTAGTTCCCTTGGGTACGATAACTCGATCTTGTCGCTAAACTATACTACTGTTCGATAGGTGCGCTTGCCTTTAATATCGTGATATTAGTTAGTTTTGGTGTGATCAGTTTTTATAAATTTTATTACTTAATATCGCGAGCATATCAAGTTTTTGGCACCGTTGCCGAGAAACTAAAATATTAAGAAAACTCGATTTCTATTACTTTAGCCATTACTATATTTATTTATTTCAATTTTTATTTATTTTTATTTTTCTTTATTTTTCTTATTATTTTTTTATTTTTTATTTTTTTATTTTATTTTTTTTATTTTTTCCTTCTAGGTATTTCTAGTTTATGACTAGAAACAACCCAGCAGGACCATTAGTTTTTAACGAAGATTTAGAAGCGACAGTTCGCAGAAATCACAAGAGATCAGACGAAGCCTACAGTATCCAGAACAAGATCAAGAACAAAGGCCATAACCTATAGAAGAGATGGAAGCAAATCAAAACATTCCATCACCTCCCGCAATAGCCGCGCCACCAACAAATCAGGAACAAGCTCCTCGCACTATGTATGATTATGCTAAGCCTAGTTTGGTTGGTACCCAAACTAGCATTCTTAGACCTACTATTGCTGCTAATAATTTTGAATTAAAGCCTAACACTATTCAGATGATACTGCAATTGGTGCAGTTTGATGGTTTACAGGATGAAGATCCAAGTTCACACATAGCCAATTTTTTGGAACTTTGTGATACTTTTAAAATTAATGGCATTTCTGATAATGCCATTCGTTTAAGTCTATTTCCATTCTCATTGAGAAACAAAGCCAAACAGTGGTTAAACACTTTACCACGAGGCTCAATCACCATATGGGAACAGATGACCGAAAATTTTTTACTTAAATATTTTCCTCCAGCAAAAATAGCTAAATTATGAAACGATATCTCTTCTTTTGTGCAGATGGATTTAGAAACACTTTACGATGCCTGGGAGAGATACAAAGATCTTTTGAGAAAATGCCCTCATCATGGCCTACCTTTATGGCTCCAAGTTCAAACCTTTCACAACGATTTGAATCCATCAACAAGGCAAATGATCGACGCAGCCGCCGGAGGAATGATCAATAACAAAACACCCGAAGCAGCTTATGAATTTATTGAAGAGATGTCACTGAATAACTATCAGTGGCAAGTCATGAGGACAAAGCCGACAAAAGTTGCAGGAGTTTATAATATTGATGCTGTCGCTATACTTACTAACCAAGTAGAACTGTTAAATAAAAAGTTTGATCATTTTGTTGGTTCTACGTAGGCACAGCCAGTGATGCAGTGTGACGCAACCCCAGGAAGTATGTTCAATCCAGACTACTCATCCTCAGGACACAACATGGAAACTGAGCAAGCCAACTATATGGGTAACAATTTTAGACCTCAAAATAACCCTTATAGTAATACTTACAATGCAGGTTGGAGAAATCACCCCAATTTTTCATGGGGTGGACAAGGAAATCAAAGACAACAACCTCCTTCGGGATTCCAGCGGCCACTACCACAATAAGAGAAAAAGCCGAATCTTGAAGAAATGTTCACCAAATTTATGGCTGCATCAGAAACCCGTTTTCAAAACACTAAAACAGCATTAAAAAACCAGCAAGCATCAATTCAAGGGCTTGAAAATCAAATCGGTCAGCTTGCAAAATTAATTTCAAAAAGACCACAAGGTGGGCTACTAAGTAATACTGAGCCAAACCCCAGAGAACATGTCAAAGCAATTACTCTGAGAGATGGGAATGTCCTAGCTGAACCAGAAAAGAAATCTGCTCCAGAATCTTTGGGAGACAAGGCAGAGGAATCCAAGGAAAACACTCAACCAACACTCAAGGAATACCAACCGCCCATTCCATATCCGGCAAAGTTGAAGAAAGACCGTACAGATGCCCAATTCTGTAAATTTCTTGAACTTTTTAAACAATTACACATTAACTTACCTTTTGTTGAAGTAATTTCACAGATGTCGAAGTACACAAAGTTCCTTAAGGAACTTCTGACAAATAAAAGAAAGTTGGAAGAAATAGCCACAGTGGAACTCAACGAAGAATGCTCAACTATTCTCATGAATAAACTGCTGACAAAACTAAAAGATCCAGGGAGTTTTACTATTCCTTGTTTAATTGGTAGTTTACTTATTGATAAAGCCTTAGCCGATTTAGGTGCTAGCATTAATCTCATGCCTTACAAAATGTTCAAGCAACTAGGTCTAGGGGAACCAAAGCCCACTAGGATGAGTATTCAACTAGCTGATAGATCTGTTAAATATCCTAGGGAAATCATAGAAGATGTGCTAGTAAAGGTAGATAAATTTATATTCCTTGTTGATTTTGTTGTGCTTGCTATGGTAAGGACATTGAGGTACCTTTAATTTTGGGACGTCCATTCTTAGCCACTGCTAGAGCTATTATTGATGTAGGGGATGGTAAATTAGTACTTAAAGTTGGTGAGGAAGAAGTCGTTTTTAAAATCTATGATGCTATGAAATTTTCTAAAGAACAAGATAATTCCTGTTATTTTGTTGATATTATTGATTACTTTGTTCAAGATAAGTTTCAGGAACTTTCTATCGCAGACACGTTCAAACTGTGTCTTGTTCAAAGTAGGGGAGAAGATGAAGTCACCACTGAAATTGAAGAAGTAAGAAAGGAGTTAAGTTCTAATGAAATCATCACAAGACACATAAGTTATGAAAGTATAAAGATGAATGATAAGTTGAGACAGAAACCTTCCATTGATGAACCCCCCAAATTAGAGTTGAAGCAATTACCAGATCATCTAAAATATGCCTTTTTAAGGGAAGATTCAACTCTACCAGTCATTATCGCATCAGATTTGAGCATTGCAGAAAAAGAGGAACTACTCTATGTGTTAAGGGAACACAAGCAGGCTATAGCCTGGAAAATTTCAGATATTAAGGGAATTAATCCTTCTTTTGCACCCACAAAATTTTAATGGAAGATGAATATAAACCATCGATGCAAGCTCAGAGACGATTGAATCCCAACATGAAGGAAGTTGTAAAAGCCGAGGTAATTAAACTTCTAGATGCAGGCATTATTTATCCTATTTTTGACAGTTCTTGGGTAAGTCCTGTGCAAGTTGTTCCTAAAAAGGGAGGCATGACTATAGTGTCTAATGATAAAAAAGAGTCAATACCTACAAGAACAGTCACTGGATGGAGAGTTTGCATTGATTTTAGGAAGCTGAATGACGCCACTCGAAAAGATCATTTTCCCTTACCTTTTATTGATTAGATGTTGGAAAGATTATCAGGTCACATGTATTATTGTTTCCTAGATGGCCTCTCTGGTTACTTCCAAATCCCGATAGCTCCAGAAGATCAGGAGAAAACAACATTCACATGCCCATACGGTACGTTTGCTTATCGTAGAATGCATTTTGGTTTATGTAACGCTCCTGCTACTTTTCAGCGATGCATGATAGCTATCTTCAATGAATTCGTGGAAGACATCATGGAGGTAGTTATGGATGATTTTTCAGTTTTTGGTAATTCTTTCCAACGTTGTCTTAATGATCTAAAACATGTTTTGATAAGATGTGAAGAGACAAATTTAGTGCTAAACTGGGAAAAATGCCACTTTATGGTTCAAGAGGGTATTGTATTAGGACATAAAATTTCTAGTAAAGGGATAGAGGTAAATAAAGCAAAAATTGAATCAATTGAAAAATTACCTCCCCCTAACTCAATTAAGGCTATAAGAAGCTTTTTATGACATGCCGGTTTTTATCACAGATTTATTAAAGATTTTTCTAAAATAGCTAAGCCTTTAACAAAGTTGCTAGAAAAAGACGTGCTTTTCAACTTTGACCAAGAATGTTTAGACTCTTTTAACGCTCTTAAGGAAAAGTTAGTCAATGCCCCGATTATGATTTCACCTGATTGGAATCTACCTTTTGAACTAATGTGAGATGCAAGTGATTTTGTAGTAGGTGCAGTTTTGGGACAACGAAGAGACAAGCACTTTCAACCGATCTACTATGCTAGCAGAACTTTGACAACCGCTCAAGCAAATTATACTACCACAGAAAAAGAATTGCTAGCCGTTATTTTCGCATTTGATAAATTCAGATCCTATTTGATTTTGTCGAAAGTTATTGTTTATACTGACCATTCTGCTCTTCACTACCTTTTAACTCAAACTGATGCAAAACCTCGATTAATAAGATGGATTCTATTGTTACAGGAGTTCGATTAACTAAAACTTGGCGGCAGATCACCTCTCAAGATTAGAAAACATGCAACCCAAGTACCTCGACAAAATAAACGATTTGTTTCCTGAAGAACAACTCCTATCCTTAGCAGATGCAACAGATCCTTGGTGTGCTGATTTTGCAAATTATTTAGCAGCTAACATAACCCCAAAAGGGTTGACCCATCAGCAAAAGAAGCGATTCTTCGCTGATGTGAAAAACTACTTTTGGAAGGATCCTTTTCTTTTCCGAATTTGTGCAGATCAGGTTATTCAAAGATGCGTTACTGAAACAGACGCATACCAAATTTTAAATCACTGCCATTCAGGACCCACAGGAGGACATCATAGTGGACATAGAACTGCTCATAAGGTACTCGAATCAGGCTTTTACTGGCCTACACTTTTCAGGGATGCCAACAGGTATGTGACCTCTTGTGATAAATGTCAGCGAACAGGTAATATTTCTCAACATAATGAAATGCCTCAGAACTATATACTTTCATGCGAAATATTTTATGTATGGGGTATTGATTTCATAGGTCCATTCCCTACTTCATTTGGAAATAAGTACATCCTAGTAGCGGTAGCTTATATGTCAAAAAAGGTAGAAGCCCAAGCCTTACCTACTAATGATGCTAGAATGGTAGTACGCTTTTTGAAGAAACTTTTCTCTCGATTTGGAACACCTAGGATAATTATTAGTGATAGGGGCACACATTTTTACAATGCCCAGTTTGAAAAAGTATTAAAAAGGTATGGAGTACACCATAGAACAGCTACCCCTTATCACCCACAAACCAGTGGTCAAGTCGAATTGACAAATAGGGAACTAAAACGCATCCTAGAGAAAACAATAGAAACAAATAAAAAGGATTGGCCAAGGAAAATAAACGATGCTTTATGGGCTTATAGAACTGCTTTTAAAACACCCATAGGTACATCTCCTTATAAGCTTGTCTATGGAAAAAGTTGTCATTTGCCATTTGAACTTGAACATAAAGCATTTTGGGCTATCAAATTTTTAAACCTTGATTTCAAGCTTGCAGGTGAGAAGAGAATAATGCAGTTAAATGAACTCAATGAATGGCGTTGCAATGCATACGAGAGCTCACGACTATATAAGGAAGCCATGAAGTGACGTCATGACAAACAACTGAAACAACCTAAGCAGTTCAAAACAGGTGATCTTGTCTTACTCTACAACTCAAGGCTGAAACTATTTCCTAGAAAACTCAAGTCAAGGTGGTCAGGTCCATTCACTGTTCAAACTGTCTTCCCATAAGGCACAATTGAGGTAACTCACCCCAACTACGGTACGTTCAAAGTAAACGGCCATAGGCTTAAACACTACAAATGTGAGAATTTTAAAGATTACAGGGAGGAGCTTCAGCTCCACGAAATCCCTTCGTGATACTTTCAGGAAGAGTCGAGCTTAGACTCTAAATAAGCGCTTCTCGGGAGGCAACCCGAGTACTAACTTAGTAATTTTTCATCTATTTTGATTTTAGTATTTTTTATGCATCAACTAACCCTTTTTAATGCAGAGATTTAGGACCACACGGCCAGTCCCAAGGGCGTGCCCCAGGCCATGCGAACACTTTAAACAGAGACACGGTCAAGTACCAAGGCTGTGTATAAACAGAGCACAAATTTTCCCAAAATACGGGCCACCGATAAATAGCCACGGCCGTGCGACATGGCTGTGGCGACCTTTCAACTTCAGCACGGGCCACCGATAAATAGCCACGGCTATGCGACATGACCGTGGCAACCCTACAGTATCAACACGGGCCTGCACAAATCCCCACGCCCGTGTCCCCAAACCATGGAAGACACTGTCAAATTTCACACAGCCGTAGAACTTATCACACGACCGTGTGAAACACGAACACGATCGCATACGGCCGTGTATACCATCACACGACCATGTGAGTGACGAATAACCAATCTCCCATGGTCGTGTAAAAAATTCCCATGGGCGTGTACTTTGAACCAGGCGCGCCAAAACCACTAGATTTTGAAAGACACGGGTAAAACACGACTCACACGGGCGTGTGACATGCCCATGTGACCCAAAAACTATAAAAAGGAAGCCACTATTCATTTTCTTTTTCACTCAAACCCTAAAATCCTCCCTCCCTAACCACTATACGCTCCGCCATAGCCCTCAAAACATCACCACCCTCGAAATCAGCCATCCCACGCCCGTGTAAACCCACCCCACAACCGTTCACCCTCAACCCACGACCGTGCAACATCATTTTTGGTTCTATTCTCTCATTTTTCTCATTTATTTATTTATATTTCATTTCTTTATTATCTAATTATTTAATTTTACTTTATTTTAGATGTTAAATCAAGCATGGAATTAGGGAAAATTAGGATGAATAATCTAGAATAGTATAGAACACATTAGGACTGCATGCCACTTAATTTTATTTTTGTTTGCCACTTAAACTCATATTTGCCTGCCATTTATCTCATAAATTTAATATAAATACATAACCATATTTCTTAGTTTTGTTACAAGTTTCAAAATGATTAATTTTTACTATTCAGGTTAATCCTCATTTTATGTTTTCTTAGGAACATTGTCATCGTAATTTTAATTACTATCTATCTAGTTTAATTTTAATATTAAGACTAATGCTTGTTATTTTATTTCAGATACTATGTCGTCATCACGCGGTAGGAAAACTGCGGTCTTCATCTCCAAGAAATGAAAGGGCCTAGGAAGTTCATCATCGAGGCCCACCTCCGAGGCTCGACACCCGTTCATCACTTTTTCCCAAGCCTAGCAGGAGGAACATTATCAACTACTCTGAGCCCGCCCTATATCCACGGGCCGCTGCATAGATTGGGGCGACCTCGAGTCGATACATCTAGTGGATGACGTCTGGGCCCTATTGATGACCGAGCCATGGGAGCAGTTCTTCCAGATTATCGAGCCCAACTACTTGGAACTCACTTTAGAGTTCTGCTCCACCTTCTACCTCCAGACTGTGATGACCAGATTCGACGACCTAGGGACAGTCCAGTTTCGTCTAAGAGGACTCGTGCGACGCCTCAGCGTGCCAAAGTTCAGCTCAGCACTCGGGGTCTACACAAAGCAATTTATGGCGGACGAGGACTTCCCCACCCTTTCGCGTCGCATCCACATTCGGCCCATCGATTGCTGGCACGAGATCGCCCCAGGACGACAAATCTATAACTCCAGTGTCAGCAAGGCGACAGCTCTCGTTCCATCTCTGAGGTACATTCATGCTCTTCTTGCTCACACTCTGACAGGTCGACGAGAGAGCATAGGAGTCGTCAACACTCACGACGTCTACTTCCTGTGGTGCATGGTGAACGGACAAGTCATCGACTTAGCATACTTCATCGCGCACGCCATGCAGCATCAGACATTGAGGCACCGTAGAGGTGTCTTATCCATGGGGCCCTACATTGCACGCTTGGCCCAGTATTTTGGGCTCCTCAACAATTCCGCCCAGACATCCTCCTACACCCTGATCGGTCAAATGTCCCCCCAAGGCATCGCGACTATGTTACATATGAGGATGATAGAGCGGAGGCCAGTAGGCATCCCCCTTCAGTTCCGACTTGTTCAGGAGGGCGAGGAGCCAAAGGACATTCCTGATCATGTCCCACCACCAGAGGAGGATGCGCCGGTCGAGCCACCACGATCCCGACGACCAACCCATGCGACAGATGCCCACTCTGACCTATCTGAGCGCTTTTCACAATTTAAGCAGCAATGCTTTCGGTGCCTTGATTATATCGATGCCACCTTAGAGCAGATATGGCAGCACCTCCGCATCACTCCAACGCCGCATGATCCATCTGAGGATTAGAGCTTTCTATTCCTCTTAACTCTATTTTTATTTTAATTTTTATTCTAACACTGATCTTTATTTTTACCTTTTCTTCTAACTTTATTTTCCTTTTTACGTTTATTTTTTTATTTATTTCATCTTTTTCATTATTAATATTTTTACTATTTTGCTTTATTTTATTTTCTTTTTTTTCATAACAGCCAACCCCTAACGAGTAATTTCAATTGATCCAAATTCCCACGACTAATAAATACTTTTGCAGTTTCAAAGGAGCTTTACAGCTCAAATCTCTACGAAAAAGAGAACACCTTGCCACAACTGCCAACTCTTCCAATCTCCGTCTCACTAATCCATCCAAAGCAGGGAGTTTCATACCTCTCCCTATCTTATGATCTTGTGCTTTTATTGCTACTAATGCTATCTTTGTACATTGAGGGCAATGTACATCTTAAGTGTGGGGGGGAAATCTATTTTCAGTCTTTACACTCTCTTTGAAATCCCTGAACTTTTCTAACTTTTTGCATTGTTCTCAAATCTGCATTATCTTCAATCTCCTATTAGGAATTAATTCTGATTGATTTATGATTTTTATTGATATGTTAAGAATTAAGACATAGGTGCTTGTACTTTGATTATTCAAACTCTAAAACATTAGGGAATCAAGCATGATAAGTTGAAATTTTTGAGAACTCCAATTTTTGCATAAGTTCTTTTCCCTAATTCTAAGTGTTATCTTGAGATTTGAAATTTGTAAAATTAACATCAAAAGCCATAATTCTGGTGAGATTTTTGAGCCTTTTGAGCATACATTCTTTCGTGCTCACTTTTATTATTGCTTTGAGTGAGTCAATACTGATTTGTTATTCTAGAACTTGGTTTGATTATACATGTGGAGACCACATCATTGATTTGATACACTGAAATGATAAAGGCACCTAGGATTTAACCCACTTACTCCACAAAAGCCTACCTCCATAAATTAACCCTTAGTGAACCCCATTGAGCCTAACAACCTTTTCTTTGACTTACCTCTAATATTAACCTATAACCCATTTTTGTTGAATTCCATTTAATTACTTTGATCCCTATTTTTGTCGAGATTTGAGTTGAACTTATTATCTAGCTTTATTCTCTTTTCCATATTGTAAAGTTGTAAATATTCAACTTAATGTATTTTATTTGAATTGTTCTTAAAAAAAATGCATGTATTAATTCAGTTGTAATCAGTAATAGTTTAAATAGTTTTTGCATATTTCTATTTTAAGGCTACCAAGGTGGAAATGATGTATCATAAAATTTAGCTCGAGAAATATGTTCCAATGATAGAAATTTTTCTAGCTAGATGATTTTTTTTTAATTTAATCTCGATTCTAACCCTCTTTTGTAGCCTGTGACAACACCCCTAACCAAGCTCCATTACAACAATTGAAAGACCTTTTGATCGATGTATCATATCAATCTACAGTGGTGGAGATCTGATTTTCTAGCAAGCCTATGGTAATAACTTTTCAAGTTGACTAGAGAGTGCTTAATTTTTGAACCCTAAACACTTCGAGTGGATAGAGTGAATCCTTAGTGAGGATGTCAACTTCTGTTAATTAAGATGGAGAGATAACTACTTAGGCAATAGGAAGAAAACTTATGTTTCAATGATAAAATTCTCAACTTAAAGTAATTGAATCTTTAATGTTCTTTTGATTGAATTTTCATTATATGATTACCTGTGGATTAGTTTGAAACATTATTAATAAAAATTGTAAATTGAGAGGAATGATTCTTGATTAGGGATTGAGATTTTGCTTAAGGACAAGCAAAGGCTTAAGTGTGGGGGTATTTGATAAATGATAAATTATACATATTTTTACCGCATGTTTAGCCTATATTTGGATGGATTATCATTAATTTTGTGAGAATTGGTGCTCTTAATCTTTCTTTTTCATATCTTATACTCAGGAGAGCATAGGGAAGAGAAAAGAACGGAAAACGGGCCAAAAACTATGAAAATTTTGGCCAAAATATGAAATCGACACGGCCCAAAGAGTCACGGCCGTGCTGCATGAAGATCACACAGTCCAGCCCCCGACAAGCACGGCCAGGCCACACGGTCATGCCTCTATCGACAGAATCTCACACGGCCTCTTGTCGTGGGTTTTTGGGTTCTTTATTTTTTGTTATCTTATTTCTTCTCAGATGTTTTCTTTCTTTATTTTGAACTAAACCCCTCAAATACTTGAGGGGGATGAAACCTAAGACAGATCTTGTTATTATTTATTCTTGAATTATTTGATAAATACTTGAATTGTTCTTAATTATGTATTCTTCATTCTTGATTTAATAATCCTAGGTATTACTTCAAGAACTTGATATGCTTAGGCAGAGGAGCAAAAGTCCTTGTTTTAAGAGTAGATCTACCATAATTAAGCGGAGTTGCATGCAACCCTAGACATAGGGCGACATAAATCTGCCGGATTAAGGTCAAACCTAATAAGGGGATCCATAGATCGAATTAATGCAACCTAGGGTGTTAATTAATAAAGAAACTTTAGTTAACAGCCTAGGCCTAGTTGTTCTTATCCTCGAAAGAGGTATTAACCTAAGTTAGGGATCTCTATGGATCAAGTCAAGTAAAAAAATCATCTAGCTCAAGAAATTAATAACAAGTAAAGTCTAGGTGGATTCTCCCTTAAGTATTGCTCATATCAATCAGCTTTTCCCTAAAGTTTTCCCCAATTTACTTTTTGTGCACTTATAGTTAGTTTTAGAATTAGTTTCAACCAATCCTCTTTTATTTTTAGGCTAGATAATAGAAAGGAAGTAAGCATTAGTACTTTTGGTTCCCTTGGGTACGATAACTCGATCTTGCCGCTAAACTATACTACTGTTCAATAGGTGCGCTTGCCTTTAATATCGTGATATTAGTTAGTTTTGGTGTGATCAGTTTTTATAAATTTTATACTTAATATCGCGAGCATATCAAGTTCTAATAATATTTAGATCATCAACATAAATAGAAATTATCGCAAAGTCTTATTCAGACCTTTTTATGAAAACACATGCACAGATTGGATCGTTTTTATATGATTCTTTTAAAAAATATTCACTAAGACAATTGTACCATATACGTCCAAATTTTTTTAATCCATATAAACTTTTCTTTAATTTGATTGAGCAATTTTCTCGAGAAACTCTATATCCTTCAGGGATTTTAAATCCTTTATGAGATTTTAAATCCTTTAGGGATTTTAAATCCTTCAGGGATATATTTCATTATCAAGTGTACCATACAAATAGGCTGTAACAGCATCCATTAGACGCATGTCAATTTTTTCACGTATTGCCAGACTAATAAGGTATCTAAACATGATTACATCCACCACAGGGGAATATGTCTCTTCGTAATCAATGCCAAGCCTTTGCGAAAATCCTTGTGCTACAAGTCATGCTTTATATGTTACGACTTCATTTTTTTCATTATTTTTTTAGCACAAATATCCATTTATATCCTATTGGTTTTACATATTTAGGTGTTTGGACTATAGGTCCAAAAACCTCACATTTAAAAAGTGAATTTAATTCTGCTTGAATTGCATCTTTCCATTTTGGCAAATCTTTTCTATTTCTACATTCATCAATTGATTTAGGCTCAAGATCCTCAATTTCTTTTGCTATTTCAATAGAAACATTATAAGCAAAATTGTTGTCAACAACTATATTTTTTCAGTTCTATCTTTTTCCTAAAGTAACATAACTTATTGAGTTATCTTCATTATCACCATTTTTAGGTACATGAACCTCTAATGGAGTTTTTTTATTAGTTATATATTTGGTCTCTTTTTGGCACTTGCCTCCACAGAGGATTTTATCTCTAGAACTGACTAGTCTTCCATGTTTTAGGTATGGATTACTTTCTTTTGCACTAACAGTTTGCCCTATTAGGACATCAATTTGTATTGGAACATTTTCAACTGGTATGTGAAATTTTGTAATTCTCTTTAGGTTATTAAATGAATTTGGCAGTTGATTGGAGATGTTTTACAAATGTATGATCCTTTGAACTTTTTGTTCACATTGACTTGTACGAGAATCTTGTCAAAACCTTTTTTTTTAAAGGTCGACTTTTATTTAAAAAACAAAAAAAGAGTCGCCACCAATCTTTTTATGAGGTGTGATCCGGTCACCTTGTGATTGATCGTTTTAATAAACAATTTTTATTTACTAAAACAATGATTTTGGTCCACAAAATTTAAGAAATGGGGTCTGGGAGTCGACGAGGAAGGATTAGCACCCTCGTAACGCCCAAAAATTGGTAACTAATTGATTAATTAATGTCCCAATGTCGAAATTTGAAAACTTGGAATGAAATTAAAATACGATCCCTCTTTTATTAATGTTAATTTTACTTAAAATTGTTTGAATAAACCGAAACATATGTTAAAGACCCTCTCATCTTGAGGTAATGAAATGTCACATCCAGTAAGTTAGGACACAACACCTCGAATCCTTGAGAATAAGCCTGCCTTTTATTTAAAAACTCATGTATTTTAATTTTATAAGGATATTCGGTTATTTAGGTTCAACGAGAAAAATCGATACCTAACTTTCTCGAATTTCTAAATACGGAATATTGCCTTTATTTTCAAAATTTTCCCCTTTTACGAATTTGTGTAAAAATTAATGTAACATTTAAAATGATATGTGTTTAATTGATTATGTTAAAAAAACGGTTAAAACGTAAAAAGGGTCATACTTGGCGAATAATGATGCAACATAAATTTGGAGTAACAATGACATAATATGCATAATAAAATATAACATATAGCATTGATATTAATGAATCATAATGTTAATATGCATAAACAATAATAATGATGATGAAAATGATAATGTAAGTAACAATAGTAATAATATCAATAATAATAACAGTAGTAATAATAATAATAATAGATAATCTAAATTTTGAAAGTACACAAAAAGTAATAAATAAACAAATAATGGAATAAAATGACAATGATAAGGGCAAAAATAAAATAAAAAAGCAAATTTAAAAATGAAATAATAAGTAAATGAATAAATAAAAACTAATATAAATCTGATTAAAAATTGAAATTAAATAAATAAATAAAATATTAAACAGAATATCAAATAAAACAATTTTTTTAAAAAAAATTAAATTAAACAGACTAAGGATGAAATTAAAATCGAAATGAAATTTGGGTTCAAATTTTAAATAATAAAAATAGGCTAACAAGGATCAAAATAAAACGCGCTAAAACTAGCGAGGACCAAATTGGCAAATAACCCAATCCCCTAGACACGGTCCTTTCTCCAGGAGATCAGCGAGCCAGGGACTAAATTGAAATGCGTAAAAAATTCAATAGCCAAATTTATAAAATAAAAAAACAAAAGGACTAAACTGAAGCGCGCCGTAAAAGTGGAAGGACCATTCGCGCAAATAGACTAAAAATTGAAAACACACGGATCCCCTTGAGTGGGTTAGGTCGCGCACGAGTTGGCCTTAAACGGCGCCACTTTGGCGGTAATAGGCCTAAGTGAAACGATGTCATTTCACTTTTGATCTCCAGGCATTGAGGTTACCAGACTTCGCCATGACAGCTGCCAGTCGCCGGCAACGGCGACGCTATTCACGGCGGCCGGCAAAATAAAAAGGCACCATTTTAATCGCCTTTTTGTCCTCAGGCCTATTTCGAAGCCAAAACCCCCAAAAACCCAGCCAAACTCGGCGAAGAAATAAAGAAACATTTTGTTTCTTCTTGTTTTCTAGCGTGGCCTTCGACGGCGAGGATTTCGACCGACTTAGGCGAGTTTTCTTTCCTTTTCTTTTATTTTCGCATGTAAAATAAAAACAAAAACTTAAGACTAAAATAAATAGAAATAAAAAGGAAATCACCTTTAGAAAATTTCTATATTCGATCTCTTTTTGTTTTTGTGTTCAATCTATTGCTTTTTTATTACTATCTCATCCGGAAAAAATTGCAAAGATGATGTTGGGGCTTTTATAGCTAATGTTACAAGATCCATTTTTTGCTTTCTTTTTATCTGCTGCCATTTAATTTGCTCCATTTAATCTGTCACTCATATCATTGATATTTGGAGACCTGTTATGGGGACGAAAGAGGATCCAAAGAAATAAATATTTGTAGGGTATGATTATGAGTGAAATGGAAGAAATAAAAGAACATTTGCTTGAAGTGAGACACAAAGATACATTTTATTTGAAATAAAGATGTTGGACGTAAACCTATTTTACAAAAGGCTTCTTATTGCTCCTAGGCTTAGAGCAATAAGCGTGTTTTGAACATTACTCTAAATTAGCTCTAAAAAAAAACAAGAATCTCTTCCACAGTCCAATTTGTTTAGAACATTTCCAAGCTCATAAGGGCAAATGCCTAACATGCTTTCCCTAATTCTTTCTTCAGCTATAGCGTTGATGCTCCAATTTCCCAACATTCCTTTCAGGCCTTTGACTTCTTCAAATAATTCCAACTCTTTTGATTAATTAGGGTCTTTTTTTGAAACTTAATGCATATGATGAAATGCAGTGCAGATGAATGAAATGAATGCGAAAAAGAGGCGTTGATTCTGATTCAATTCTATTAGAACAACTTTACTAGAAGACAAATCTCTTTACATAAAACGGATACATATACAGCCTTGTCCTCATACTCCAGATGAAGACACCGATCCTTTTCTTCATATCTGGATGTTGAGATCAAATCTTGCAAATTTTCTAATAGATGCCTCTAGTATCTCCTTTTTGCTTGATCTGGGCCGCGACCCATTGCTCACTCATCCCCATGATGCTCGTTAGCTTCTTTTAAAAAGAAAGTTGGGATGTTAACGACTTCTTGAATAAGCTTTGTCGGCTTGAATCCTCGAGTAACGAAGCAAAGTCGTGTATTCCTCCACGGTAGGCGTGAAATCTACCTTCCCAAAAGTAAAACAACTCTTTTAACTCTTGGAGATTATTCTGAGTCTCACTGATTCACGTGAAATCCCACAATTCTAACGCGTATTTTTCTGTCAAACTATCACCTTTCTCTCATTGCATCTTCTTGGACCATATTCGGACGGCCGTAGTGTCTTCCACTTTATCAAGAAATCCATTTTCCATGACAAGCTCTCTATTTAGCAACTGAACGTGAATCAACACCTCCTTTCTATGATGAAAATGCAATACAATCATAACCAAAACAAAATGAAATAGGTTAGTACAAAGCAAAAGTAACCAAGAAATAGTAAATAGAGCACCTATTCGGGTCACTGCTAGGGTTTTGTCTGGCTCTACTTATGGTATGTTTTCTAGGGCTCATTATATGCTGTTTGGTTCTAAAGTAAAGGTACTTGAACTAGCAGATTCCTCGATCTTCAACCATTATAGGCTCATACGGACTGAGTTCAGTTCAAGGAAATACATTTCCCTATGGCTACACGGAGATGAAAATCTCAGGAAGACATAGGTACGAATGTATCTTGAAAGCGGTCTACTATCCTACATGGAGGTGAATACCTCACGAAGGAATAGTTTCTCACTCCCACTTAAAAGAGTATAATCGAACGGTCGTGCAATGCAATATGCAAAAATATATCAAAAGACTTGAGCCAATAAAGTAAATACGAACAAAATGATGAAAACTATAACAAAGACGAATGAAATGCAATAAAAAGATCGTAAAGTTAAACCAAATTTTCAATTTTTGACAAAAAGACAAAAAGTAATAACTTGTGACTTGACTCTCTTTTTTATGTCCCCAGTAGAGTCGCCAAGCTTTCGAAACAATTTTTTTTGAAAGGTCGACTTTTATTTAAAAAACGAAAATGGAGTTATCACCAATCTTTTTTATAAGGTGTGATTGGGTCACCTTGTGATTGATCATTTTAATAAACAATTTTGATATCCGGGCATTAAGGTCACTGGACTGCACCGTGACGGTCGCCGATCGCCGTCGCTGGCGACGCTGTTCACGACGACCGGTGAAATAAAAAGGCACCTTTTCAATCGCCTTTTCGTCCTCAGGCCTATTTTGAAGCCAAAACCCCCAAAAACCCGACCAAATTCGACGAAGAAAAAAAGAAACATTTTGTTTGTTCTCCTTTTCCAACGTGGCCTTTAACGGCGAGGATGTCGACCGACTCAGGTGAGCTTTCTTTCCTTTTTTTTTTAATTTTCGCATGTAAAATAAAAAAAACTTAAGACTAAAATAAATAGAAACAAAAAGGAAATCACCTTTATAAAATTTCTATATTTGATCTCTTTTTGTTTTTGTGTTCAATCTATTGCTTTTTGATTACTATCTCATCCGGAAAAAATTGCAAAGATGATGTAGGGGCTTTTATAGCCAATGTTACAAGATCTATTTTTTTTATCTGCTACCATTTAATCTGCTCCACTGCATCTTCAAGGGTATAGGATTTGTATCTTGTTCAATCCATCCTACTACAACTCAGGGGTGTAGGATTTGTGGATTTATTGATCTGTTACACCGTTCTTTGGGTAACATGACTTGTAAAATCCAATTCGTGGGTCTCTATTTATGCTGAATGATTAGGATGTTATGATTAGAATATATCAAATGCTCCTAACTGGATGTGTATGAATGATGCTTGCATGAATGCAAAATGTTATTTTTTTCGAGAATGATCCTCTTTTAATGCTTAGGTTGACATTGCTTGTCGTCCATCAAGGTTTTATCGTTGACGTATTACGCTGCCTTTTTGGTCAATTGGTATCTTTGACAGGAAACTTAAAGAAATAATTACAATTTGGGCTATTCTTTTCCAAATGTTTCCAACTCTTAAATTTGAGTAGTTCTAACTAATGGTCCTGTTTCAGGTCCTTGTACTATTTAGAAAACCTTTCAGAGTAATATGCAGAACTCCTTTTACTTGAATATTATTAGTCCATTAATTGTTATTTCAATGAAAATTTCTTGAAAAAGATCATGGTGGACAATGTTGAAATTTATTGGGAGCAAAGCTTGAAATGAATAGATTAATCAAAATAGCAAATTTGCTAAAATACAAAATGAATAAGATAAGAACAGGTGCCCCAGATATCGTAGCATGAGCTTTTCTGCACAAACTCCTCGAGGACCTTTTGAACTTGATACTTGTTTAGAAGACATAGAATACTTTGTTGATGCCCCAAAATGTAGCATCCCTCATTCTTGTTAGTTCAGAGAAGACAAGACTACTACATGCCCCATCTTCAATCAAAATTTGAATGGCCCTTTCCTAGGTTTTCAATTCAAAACCCCTTTGGTCTCAAAACTCCTTTTGTGGGTTTTTACCTTGGCCTCTCCTTATTCTTTTTTCTTTCTTTTTTATTTTTTTCTTTTTGTTAGAGTGAAGTATTTCTTGATTGAATCAGAATTCACAAGATTAGGCAGGTTCTTGCCATTCATCTTGGTTAGTATCGACGCTCCTCTAGAGAATGCCTTCTTTACCACACAAGGTCGCTCTCAGTTTGGCATCCACTGTCCTTTGATGTCCTTTTGTATGAGAAGGATCTTTTTCAATACTAGGTCTCCCTTGTGGAATTCTTTGGGGTGAACCTTTTTGTTGTAAGCTCACATCATTCGTTTTTTGTACATCTAACTATGACAAATGGCCTTCAACCTTTTCCCTTCAATCAAGTTTAGTTGATCATGAAGGGATTGGATCCATTCTGTTTCATCCATTCAACTCTGACACCCAGAGAGAAGAAATCTCGACTTCAATGGATAAAACCGCCTCTATTCCAAAAACCAATGAGAAAGGCATTGCCCCGGTGAAAGTCTTGATAGACGTTCGATAAACGTAGATGGTAATTCCTCATGCCAATCTTTGTAAGTTCGTGTCATCTTTCCCATTATCTTCTTAATTTTCTTATTGATTGTTTCTACTACACCGTTCATTTTCGGGTGATGTAGTGCTTAATCTTGAATTGACCGCAAATCTCTAATTTAGTGCATTGTCAGATATGACCTTTTCTGGCATTCTATATGGACATATAATCTTTTTTTTAAGAACTTGCTGACTACCGACTTTTGTGACATTGGCATATGAAGTAGTTTCCATCCACTTAGTGAAGTAATCGACGTCCACAAAGATGAACCGATACCCGTTAAAAGCTTTTGGTAATTGATGGAGAAGTCATAGAGAAGTTATGACATGAAGGAGGCACATAAATCTTGTCTCCATAAATTTGGCACTTATGGCATTTCTTGGCATAACTGATGCAATCCCCTTCCATGGTAGACTAACAGTACCCAAATCTCATGATTTTCCTGGCAATTATAAACCATTAGCATGTGTTCCTCAAACTCCCTTATGGATATTTTTCAAGATTTTCTTTACCTCAATAGTGTCCACACATTTTAGTAGCACAAGCATATCTTGATACGACTATGCAAAGACATCTTTGAATTTTTTAAGTAACTTAATGAGGCCTCGCTTTGTCTCTGCAGTGATACAGGCGTCGATCTTCACCTCTTTCTCTTCTGCTAATCTCACAATTTCCACTAATTCTTTGTAAGGTAGGATCTGTTTCTCATCTTTTTCTACCATCCTTAACAAATCAGGAGATAAGCTACAGTCTCAATCATTTTCAAAATCCTGAGGTTCTTCTGGACAAATATCTTCTCAAAAGGAGGTCCTGAGTTAGTAGTAGTGTCGCTCATATCATTAATATTTGGAGACATGTTATGGGGACGAATGAGGATCCAAAGAAATAAATATTTGTGGGGTATGATTATAAGTGAAATAGAAGAAATAAAAGAACAGTTGCTTGAAGTGAGACACAAAGATACATTTTATCTGAAATAAAGATGTTGGACATAAGCCTATTTTACAAAAGGCTTCTTATTACTCCTAGGCTTAGAGCAATGAGCGTGTTTTGAACATTACTCTGAATTAGCTCTAGAAAAAATAGGAATCTCTTCCACAGTCCAATTGTTTAGAACACTTCCAAGTTCATAAGGGCAAATGCCTAACATGCTTTCCCCAATTCTTTCTTCAGATATAGCGTTGATGCTCCAATTTCCCAACATTCCTTCCGGGCCTTTGACCTCTTCAAATAATTCTAACTCTTTTGATTAATTAGGGTCTTTTTGTGAAACTTAATGCATATGATAAAATGTAGTGCAGATGAATGAAATGAATGCAAAAAAGATGTGTTGATTCTGATTTAATTCTATTAGAACAACTTTACTAGAAGACAAATCTCTTTACATAAAACGGATACATATACAGCATTGCCCTTATACTCCAGACGAAGACACCGATCCTTTTCTTCATATCTGGATATTGAGATCAAATCTTGCAAATTTTCCAATAGATGCCTCTATTATCTCTTTTTTGCTTGATCCAGGTCGCGACCCATTGCTCACTCATCCCTATGATGCTCGTTAGCTTCTTTAAAAAAGAAAGTCGAGATATTGACAACTTCTTGAATAAGCTTTGTCCGCTTGAATCCTTGGGTAACGAAGCAAAGTCGTGTATTCCTCCACGGTAGGCACCAAATCTACCTTCTCGAAAGTAAAGCAGCTCTTTTAACTCTTGAAGATTATTCTAAGTCAGACTGATTCACATGAAATTCCACAATTTTGATGCGTACTCTTCCGTCAAACTATCACATTTCTCTCATTGCATCTTCTTGGACCATATTTGGATGGTCGTATTGTCTTCCACTTTATCAAGAAATTTATTTTCCATGACAAGCTCTCTATTTAGAAACTGAACATGAATCTACACCTCCTTTTTATGATGAAAATGCAATGCAATCATAACCAAAACAAAATGAAACACATTAGTACAAAGACAAAGTAACCAAGAAATAGTAAATAGAGCACCTATTCGAGTGATCGCTAGGGTTTTGTATAGCTCTACCTAGGGTATGTTTTCTGGGGCTCATTATATGCGGTGTGGTTCTAAAGTAAATGAACTTGAAAATCTCAATCCCACTTAAAAGGGTATAATCGAACGGTCGTGCAATGTAATATGCGGAAATATACCAAAAGACTCGAACCAATAAAGTAAATATGAACAAAATGATGAAAATTGTAACAAAGACGAATGAAATGCAATAAAAAGATCGTAAATTTAAACCAAATTTTCAATTTTCGACAAAAGAAAAAAGTAATAACTTGCGACTTGACTCTCCTTTTTATGTACCCAGGGGAGTCGCCAAGCTGTCGAAACCATTTTTTTGAAAGGTCGACTTTTATTTAGAAAACGAAAATGGAGATGCATAACCAACATATATTCCCAACCTCCTTTGAGGACCCATCTTTGTATGTTGTGGAGGAGCAATTGGAATATATATTGTTCATCCAAAAATTCTAAGAGAGGAAATATTTGGCTCTTGACCAAAATCCAATTGTAATGGAAGGTATTTATTATAACTTGTTGGCCTGAAACGCATAAATGTTGTTGCATGCAAAATAGTATATCCTCAAGCTATAAAATGAAGTTTTGTTCTCATAAGCAATGGCCTAGCTATTAGTTGGAAACATTTGATAAAAGATTCATTTTGTGTGTGAATATGAGCTACAAGATGTTCAACTTTTATCTTAATTGACATACAATAATCATTAAAAGCTTGGGACGTAAGCTCACCAGCATTATCAAGATGAATAGTTTTGATTGCATAATTTGGAACTTGTGCTCTTAATCAAATTATTTGAGCAAGTAATCGCGCAAATGCCAAGTTGCAAGTAGATAATAAAGCACATGTGACCACCTACTAGATGCATCTATAAATACCATACAAGATTTGAATGGTCCACATGGTGGATGAATGGGCCCCCATATATCACCTTGAATACGTTTCAGAAATGTGGGAGATTCTATCCCAATTTAGCTGGTGATGGTCTAATAATCAAGTTTCCTTAAGAACAAGAAACACAAGATAAATCTTTCAATTCAAGAATCTTCTGGTTCTTTAATGGGTGTCCAATTAAATTCTCGATTATTCTTCGCATCATAATAGATCCGAGATGGCCTAATCAGTCATGTCAAAAAGTAAAAGTATGCGATTCTACAAACTTTTAGTTTGTAGTAACATGTGTCTCAATTGCACTAATATGTGTATAATATAAACCTGATGAAAAAGCATGTAGCCTTTCCAAAACATATTTCTTTCCACATTTAACATGGGTAATATATAAATATCCAATATTTTTCTCATTCATAGTCTCAATATGATATCCATTAAGACGAATATCTTTAAAACTCAATAAATTTCTTTGAGACTTAGTGGAATATAAAGCATCATCAATGAAAAATTTTGTTCCTTTAGGTAATAATATAAATAGCTCTTCCAGAGCCTTCAATAAGTTTTGAACTACCTGATATTGTATTAACATGGGCATCACTTATTGTTAAATGAGGAAAATATTTTTTATCTTTGAGTATTATATGTGTTATAATACAATCTGCAAGACACATGTCTCCATTGATTTTGGGTCCAACGAAATTTTGTTGAATATCCATATTCTTTATAAAAATAAACAAAATATGATATGAGAAACGTTGCAAATATTTATTAAATATATAAATTATTTTTTATGCAAGAAAATAAACCATACTTAAAACAACATAAAAATATCAAAATAGCATCAACTTTTCTAACGATTCTCAAAGAAATCTGCCACATCTAGGTGAGTTATATTATTAAGGTCATTAAATTTATCTTCCTCGTAGGCATGGTCAGTTTTAGTATCATAGTGAATATCTTCATCTTTTGCCTCCATTTCATCATTTTGGGATATAAAATTTGTCTCCATCTCCTTTCCTTTCTTTTTAATGGATCCTTGATAAAGTTTCACTAAATACTCAGACGTACAACAGGTACGTGACCAATGCCCCTTCATACCACATCAGTACCATGAATTCTCAACAATCTTTGAAGGATTATTTTGACCACCTCTTTCTTATCCTTCATTGTTATTCTTTTTTTGTTGGCTAGAAGTACCAGTGTTATGACCACCATGATAACAATTCCTAGTACGTCCTTGACCACTTCCCCCACTACGTCCAGGACCACAGCTGTGACTACGACCTCTATATTTTCTATTTTCATAATTATTGTGTACTGCTACATTCATTGCAGGGAATGGTGCAGAACTAGTGAGACAAATTCCGTGATTTTTCATCAATAACTCATTATTTTGTTTAGCCACCAAAATGCATGAAATTAATTCAAAATATTTTTTAAAATCTTTTCACGGTATTGGTGCTGCAGGAGTACATTAGTAGCATGAAAGGTTGAAAATGTTTTCTTTAACAAGTCCTCATCAGTTATGTTTTCTCCACATAATTTTAGTTGAAAACTAATTTTAAAAAGTTCTGAATTGTATTCACTTACAGTCTTAAAATCTTGCTACCGTATGTGCATCCAATCATAACCGAGTTTTAGGGAGTATCACCTTTTTTTATGGTCAAACCGTTCTTTCAAATTATTTTATAACTCAAGAGGGTTTTTCACAGTGAGATATTCCACTTTTAATCCTTCATGTAGATGATGACGGATGAAAATCATTACTTTTGCCTTGTCTTGAATAAATGCTTCTTTATCTACTAATATAGTATTTTCTAGATCTTTAGCATTTAGATGAATTTCAGCATCTAACACCCATGACAAACAATTCTTGCCTGAGATGTCTAAGGCTGTAAATCCAAATTTAGCAAGATTTGATATTATAATCATTTGAATCAAAATAAAAAACTAGTAAAATAATAAGCATTCTCAATCGTAAAATAATTCAACAATATATACCAAATTTGCTAAATAATAATATGTATGTCAAATATTGGCATAGAGAGGAATAGTCATAATAATAACTTAATACAAATTACATTAATTGAAATTTCTTTTAGTAAAAAAATGCATATATAATTATCATTATAACATTTGAGTTGTAAAAGTAAATGTGCAAATATTACCTAAAGTAAATATTTCATCTAGAAAATAAAAAATATATGAAAATACGTATACCGTATGTAGTTTAACGGGAGTTACATGGGCAAATTATATAAAGTCGAAATGACATGAACTTTACTATGAACTTGTATGAACTTATAAAAACTCGTGCTGATAACGTGTTATAAAATAATCAAATAAAATGACACTTAAAGTAAACAATAGATCAAATCAACAAGAATTTTCTCGTATCTCATTTCACTCGTACAAGGGTTCTATTTATAATTCATTGTCATTTAATGCAACACATATAAATGAAGCTTACTTAAGTGCTTCATTAGCATAGCTTGCATATTTACTTTCATAATGAATGAGGGGATTTTATCTCATAAATGAAGAGGTTAGAATATGGACATCCACATTTGTTTGTAACAATATGTAAATAGTTAAAAATAATAATTTCTCGTATTAATATTATAATAAAAATTATAAAATTACTTTTTTTTATATTACTTATGATTTATCTTGTTATTATTGTTTATTTTGTAGGAAAATATCATAGAGTGAACTTCGTTGGAGTAGTCTGTGTGTTCAATTTTTCACTTAAATACTTTTTTAGCTTTTTGGTAAACAAATATTACTATGATTTTAATTTATACAAATATTACTATGATTTTAATTTATAAGTTTATATTGTATATTAAATTTTAAGGTTTTAATATGTAATATTCTTTAGCCATTTTATTTGCTTTGATTAATGTAGTTTTATTATTTTCATATAGAAATTGACGAAGTGACTACAATTATATTTTTATTTACTAATAAAAAAAAGTATTTGAATTTTTTTTGGTATAATGATTTATTTAGTTCTTTAACCTTTCAAAAAAAATGTTATTTTAATCTTCCATTTAATTTTTCACCTATTTAACTTTTGAACTTGTATATTTTGTCAAATCACCTCAAAATGGTTGTGAAAGTTAACAAACGTTAATTTTGTTAACGTGGATTAACACACAGATATTACATCAACAATTAATTAATTTTTTTAAAAATCCCAAAAATAGAAAGTTATTAAAGTTATTAAAAAATTTTGTAAAAATAAAAAAATTACAAAATATTAAAAATTAATTAACTGTTGATGTGACATCCACATGTCTATGTCAGGAAAGTTAATGTTTGTTAACTTTTTTTCATCATTTTTAGGTGATTTGATAAAAAAAAACCACAAATTTAAGGGTTAAAAAAATTAAATGAATGGATAAATTAACTTTTTTTTTTATAAAGTTAGAGAATTAAATAAGTTATATAATCTATTTTTATTCACAATAACTAGTTAAGGACATCTGTAAACTAATAAAATAATATAGTGACAATTGTACAATTTTAGTGCTGAAAATTCAATACTTATTATTTAATTTTCTCACAATTGCATACAGTTTTAGTGACAGAAATTTAGTCACAAAAGTTACAATATTTATTACTGCTTAATTTTGTCATAATTGCTTACAAATTTAGTATAAAAAAATTATTTTCAAAAAATACAACATTTGTTACCATTTAAGTTTATTATGATTGCTAATAATTTTAGTGTCAAAATTATCATCACAAAATAATAATTGTAACATTTTCTTAACAATTATCATAAATACAATGGTGACGAAGGTATTTATGGCAACAAATAACTATTTTAATTTTAATTACTCTAAACTATAGTGGTTAAATTTCATAATCTTTATCACTAAAAATATATATTTTTTGTGATGATAACTCATGCCCTCGTAGTAAGTCTTTGTTAACTTCACTTGTTCAGAAGCTAATGTGTATAAATATTATTAGATAGTATTTGATGTTTTTTTATGTTATGATTTTCATAAAAAGTAATTTTTTGGAATGTGATCGTTAGGAATGTAATTATCGAGAAACTTACTTTACAATGTTTGGTATATATAAGAAAGTATTGATTAAAATCTCATGAAAGTTACATTATTACATTTGGTTCATTAAGTACTTTCTAAAAAATGTAATGATAATTTACGAATTTACTCTTATTAAATAATATATAATATTCATGTATTTAATTTTTATAATAAATTTTATTCTTAACAAATATTTGGATTAAACATTTAATAATAAAATTTAATTGATAATTTTTAAATTATTTTTAATTTATAATTTTAATTAAAAGTAAAATTCTTTTAAATTTGACTTTATTATATTTTCTAAATATAATAATGCAATATATAAATTCATGAATATATAAAACTTACTTTGGAAATTTAAAAAAAAAAAAACTTGAAGTCACTTTTTGTTTAAACTAATTGCTAACACATAGGAACATAAAAAAAATAGTTGATTTCAAATATTACTTTGAGTAGAACTACAAATAAGTAAATTATAGGAATGTAAAACGATGGGCGATCTATCCCACAATTCCTATACAACTTAAATGGAACAATTCTAGCCATATTCTATAAAAAATAATAAGTATTTCATACAAATACAAGTGCTAGAATTAGGAAAAAAACGTACTTAATCCATTAAGTAATAGAGAAAATCAAGTACTAGGAATCGAATTGGTGGTTAAATCAATTAGACTATCAATTTTTGGTTTGACTAATTTATTTAATTAAACAAATTATTAAAAAAGTAAAAATTTTAAAAACTATTAAAAATTATAAACCCAATTCACTCGATTTTTAATACTGTTTATTCCAATTCACAAGTCAATTAAATTTTTACCTTGCTCTAGACAAATATATTAACCGATTTTTAATCTAATTGACCAATCCGATTCAATTTCAACAACCTTTACGAAAAAACTTAAGAGGCATAAAACTTTTTTTTTAAATGGAAAATGCAAATTTCACTTAAAAAGAAAACATTACAAAGGTCTCACCAAATTTGATATGCATTTTCATCGTTACCATATTTATTCCTTCAACATGATAATAATATAATGTTATAGGTAGGGATAAATCGATAGATTTGACATTAAAACTTGAATAAAATCTCACCACATTTCTAAATTTTTGCTTGGTGACCCCATGTTAGCATTAAAAAATTCCATAACCCACTATTACACAATTTGAAAAGAAAAAAAAAAGGAGTGGATGATTTCATTTAAGATTAGTGTTGGGTTTTGGATGGAGAGGTTTCATTCAATAGATTTCACATTAAAATTAAATCCCCACACTGTGATTATTCATTCATTCCACCATTTATTTTTATTCTGTTTTTCCAGTATTTCAACCTTTGCCTTCACCACTACTATTTGGTTACAAAAATTGACAAATTTAATGCCCAAATTGGAGAAAGAAAATTTGACAACTTTAATGAGCATTGAGGAATGTACCTTGCTAAGTTTACTTCTACAACAATATATCAATTTATCTGAATAAATATTAGTTCAATTAATAAGATAAACTATACAAATAGTCATCTAATTATAAAATAATTTATTTTAGGTATTTCAAATAAGAAATTTGCAATTTAAGCACTCATGTTACATAGTTTCATCATTTTGATCACTGCCGTTAAATCACAAAACGATAAGTTGACGTGGCAGTTACAAAATCGGTATAATAATAAATTTATCCCTCAACTTTTATAATTATATTAATTTAATCATAATTTTAAAAAATAACCCTCAAAATTTACAAATAATCTCAATTTGATCCTAATTTTTAAAAAAATTAAAAAAATATACAAATACATAAATATTTTCAAAAAGTTACGATAAGACATTTAAAAATATATAAAAATAAACAAATGTTTTTTTAAATATAGTAATAAATTTCATATTAATATTGAATAAATATAATTATATTAATATTACATAAAATAAAATCCTCCCACTCCCGTCTCTCTCCTTTCCCCACCACCACTTTCCCTTGTTTAGTATTAAATAAATATAATTATATTAATATATTCAAGAAGTATTTTTGAAAAGTTTAGTTTAGGATTTAAATTTTTAATATTGTTGTCAAAAAGTACTTTTGAGAAATAAAATGCCCATTTTAAACATAATGTTATAAAGTAACGAATAAGCATTTAAATAATGTTCAAATTAGTTAACATTATGATATTTTAATAAGAATATAGAAAATAATTTACTATAATTTTTTGTTAATATTTTAATATATAAAAAAATAAGTTTTAAATATTTTGTAAGTAATTAACCAGAGAAAGAAATGTACCATTTATTGGAGGAGTGAAAATGTTAAAAATATTTTTGGGAGAGAAAATCTAAAAGTTTTAACTTCTCCGTTAAGCTAAAAATACTTTTGAAAAGCAAAAATATCCATAAAAAAATTTGCTTGTTTAACATTCTTTTTACTTTAAAAGTATTCCTAAAAAACATTACTAAACACAGTTAAAGTCAGGGTGTTAGCTACTCTATTGATCTAGAAGTTGGAAGGAATACTGAATAGAAATGAATATTATTGAAAAACTGGAATTGTATTTTATGATTAATTCTCTGTTTCTTGACTGTACAAGATAGAGCTTATATACTATCACTTACTTCCACATGTAACATCCCAGTAATTCTTTTAATTTATTTTTATATGTTAGTGACAAACAAATAATTGACTGCTTGAGTGGTTATGTGTTCTGGAAGTGTTTGTGAAGTCTTGGGTTCAAGCTTTAACTTGAGTAAAATTTTATTTTTAATTGAATAAACCCCTATCCTTAGCTAGTAGGTTTATAATTAATTGTTGGGAAAATTTGTTAGAATGGGCCTGCTGGTCTGGTGGTTAAGGTGCGTGTTGGTGTGAGTGAAGTCATGGGTTCAAATCCTAGCATGTGCAATAAAAGGGTTATTTTTGTTGCTTGGTACGGCTAGTGTTTGAGATGGATTCAAATTCTGAGAGTGAGGGAGTGGGGGAGTGTTGTTAGGAGTAAATCATGGACGAAATAGTGGGTTTGGGATAAGTGGGATGCAGTTGAAGGTTTTTAGGGGAAATTCAGTTAACCTCTGTTATTTTCGAAATTTTTTTGAGAGCTTCAGTGTTTTCTGTTCATAGTTTTCCCTTTGTTTTCATCTTTTATTTTTCTGGTTCCTTTGATTTTTGTTGCCTTTCAGTTCTTCTCAACTTTCATCTATTGCCGAATTTAATAATTAGAGTGTTCTTCTTTTTCTTTTCTTCCCAAGCTGAAAGTAAATTGGTTCTTTCCCTAAATTTCGGGTGATGCTACCCTATTGACGTTTGGTTTGTCTCATTGCCACCGGAAGTTCTTCTCTCTCCATCTTTTCTTTTCCATTGCTGATGAACTCTAGTTCATGGTGCGTCACCCTCTTTTTCATTCTTCTTAATCGCATATTTCTTGGCTTAGTTTTGAGTTTGGTATCTCGAGGTAAGTTCAATTTTGGGTAATCTATAGTTGTATGTTGATCAAGAATTAAAGGAGGGGTTATTTTGTTGATAGGTTCTAATCCAGAGGTTGAGCAGTAGTCTTTGACTATTTGAGGGTGTAGGCTTCCTATTGTCCGATGGTAAGTAAAAGAATATGTTGTGATTAAGGATTATTTATCACCAAGTTATGGTTGGTTTTTGTCAAAGGTGACTAATTGAGGACTTAATTTCGATGGGTGTTTAGGATCTGTTCGAGGGATGGAAGGTTGATAATTGGCATTAGGGAGTGAAACCTTCTTCTTTACTTGGTCGAAGGTAACATTGTTAATTAATGCTTGGACAAGTTATGTACGTTTTCACTTGGGTAATTATTTATGTGAATAATTATTATTGTTCAACCTAATGTAGGTTTCTAGGGCTCGAGGCTGTTTCCACAACAAGTAGAATAGAGGTGTGTAAATACAACCCTGTAAACTGAGATCAGTAAAAAGCCGAAAATTGTGTGTGTAAACACAACTCTACAAACTGGAATAGGTTGAAAGCCGAAAAGTGAGAATAGTCGACACTACATGGGCGTGCAGCTACTCGTGTGGTAGTCCGTGTTACTAAACATGGGTGTATGATCGATGAGGCTGGCCATGTGCGATTTCATGGGCTGGGCCGTATTGGGCCGTGTGAGCCCATGGGCATGTGGGCCCTACACGGGAAAACTACACGGACGTGTGGAAATATTGGGTCAAGCCGTATAATCTACACGGCCAAGGCCATTTTAGGCCGTATGGGCCACACAGGCGTGTAGGCCCACATGGGCTCGCAATATGGGCCATGGGCCCATTTTTACTGTTTAACTGTTAAGGCTGCACGGGTTGCCCGAGACGAATTTACACCTTTCGTAGGGTCGGTAAGCTTACCTAGACCCCTAATTGACTGAATGACTGTTATGCCCCTGTGTGATGTATGTATGTATGTATATTCATGTATGACTATATTTGGCATATTATTTTTAACTGTATTAAGTACTTGTATAATATTATGATATGACATGACATGGTTGCATAATGCATTACATGGGGATGAGTATATTATGATTAGAGGAAGTGTACTGTACTGGCAGCTCTGCTGCACCTCACTGATGGCTTTAAGCCGATTATATTATTGGCAGCTCTACTGCAAATACTATTTAGTGCCGCAACCTATGCTAACTTGTAAGTGTAGGGATGGGTGGGTTGATTTATTCCCCACAGGAGTGCAAGGTTGGACAAGATATGGAGTATAAGGGTTGGTTGGGAAGACCATGCACACTATACACTGCATATTGATTTATGATACTGTAATGGGCTAAGGCCTTACTATTACTGCCATTGTCATTATATGGTACTGTAATGGGCTAATGTTCTACTGCATACTGATTCTGTGATGGGCTAAGCCCTACTGCAACTGTTACTGGTACTACTATTGTAATGGGCCAAGGCCCAACTGATTACTATTACTGAGAAGGGTTCAGGCCCAGATTGTTATTGGTTTGCATTTTGTCTGTTTGACTGTTTGGGGCTTATACATTAAGTTTTTGTAAACTCACCCTATTGGTTTATTGTACAGGTAATCCCCAGGCTTAGGCGGATCGGTGCAGCGAGGGACTCAGAGGTGGCTTCACAACCATGTAATTATACGAATCATATCTATTTATGTTTTTAATTTTATTTACGTATTGTTATTTGGGGTTTTACTTCTGTAATATGGCCTCTTCAGATTTTACTTTAATTTGAGGATTTTGATTGTTTTGATTCATAACTGCTAGCAATAGGAAAAGACGCGAGTTTTCTAAAATAATAAATGTTTTCATGAAAATTCTACGAATTTGCAAACTTTTTAAAAGCTTTCGCAACAAATGACGTTTTGAATTTGATAACATTTTAAATGTGAAAAACTTATTTTTGATAATGGCTCACATTTTGCAAATGAATAGCTTAAGAACATCATAAGATAACACAAAGATGTTAAATGAAAAAGGGGTTTTTCATCAACATCGTACTTTTCGAAAAACACTTTCTTGTGACATCGCCAGATTCGGCCATAACGTTTGGGCTGGGTTTGGGGTGATACACAACAACTACTACTAATTAAACTGCTAATAGATTACCAGCTATATGCTAACAACCTAACAACCTGTACTCTATCATTCACCTAGCTTCTTACTGGGTAAAACCTGAAGTGAAGAATGAAACCGAGTAAATAACAAGACGGACAATGGTTTTGTAAAAATGTCAGCAACTTGGTCACAAGCTGGAACCTCACAACAACAAGCGAACCATCAGCGACTTTTTCACGGACAAAAAACAAATCAAGCTCAACATGTTTGAACGTGGAGTGTAACACCAAATTGGCAACAACAGCAACCGCACTTGAACTATCACACCAAACTGTAGTAGAATCAACAGACTGAATTTGTAACTCCGTCAATAGAGACACTAACCACATAATCTCACTGGTAGTTACTGCAAGACTTCAATATTCAACTTCTGCAGTAGAACGAGATACAACCTGCTACTTCTTCGAACACCATGATATGAATGTAGATCCAAAATACACGCAAAACCGCATTGTAGATCTACGATCATCAAAATCCAAACCCCAGTTGGCATCAAGATAGCCAACAAGAGCCAATCTAGTGGACAGACGAACAACCAAACCATAATCAAGAGTCCCACACAAATATCGCAAGATTCTGGTGCATGCATGAACTGACATACTCTATTTACGGCATAAGTAATATCTGGTCGAGTTAACACTATATACTGAAGAGCACAAGCAAGACTACGATACTCTGTAGGATTAGCAAGTCTCTTACCTTCATCTTTAGATAATGTGGAGGAACTGACCATTGGAGTATGCACAATTTTTGCGTTAATCAAAGAACTCTTGTCAAGAAGATCTCTAATGTACGCTGGCACAAATGTAAACTACCATTAACTGATCTGGTGACTTTCATACCCAAAAAGTAATATAGATTCCCCATGTCCTTCAGGAAAAATTCACTGTGTACCAGTTTAATAAAACCATTTATACCGTCAGGCACACTCCCCATAAAAATGATATCATCGACGTAAACCAGAACATAAATGATAAAATCTGACTTTATACGTACAAACAAAGACGCATCAAACTTGGACACAAGAAACCCGTTGGAAATGAGAAACTCTTTCAACTTCATGAACCAAGCCCGTAAAGCTTGACGTAACCCGTACAGAGCTTTTGTCAAACGACACACCAACTATTCCCTCTTTGGACCAACTTGAACATACCTTGGGGGTTGTTGTATGAAAACTTCATCAGAGAGATCACCATTCAAGAAGGCATTATTATCGTCGACTTGACGAAGTGGCCATCCTTGAGAAACAACAATCGTCAAAATGATTCAAATCGTTGCAGGTTTGACAACCAGGCTGAATATTTCCTTAAAGTCACACCCAGGAACCTGTGAACACCCTTTCGCAACAAGTCTAGCCTTCTGGCAAGCAATCATACCGTCAGTATTTTTCTTAACCCTGAATATCCACTTACATCCTATCACTTTCCGCCCATGGGGTAAAGGGGCAAGTTCTCAAGTAGAATTTGCCATAAGAGCATCAAACTCCACTTGAACAGCATATTTCTAATTAGGATCGGCTAAAGCCTTATCGATCGTGCATGGTTCATGGTCAAGAACTTCTACCGTCAGAATCTTAGTTTAAAAATCTCGACTTTGGACCTATTGATCATATTATGTGTATTGCTAATCGAAACAGATGGAGAAGCTGAGGGAGATATTCCTGAGTCATGCCCTTGAGCAGGGTGAAAACCTTCAGCTGTAAGCTCTGGAGGACTGAGACTCCCACGAGTAGTGTCAAACACAGGTGAGTAAGCACGATTATTGGAAGTAGATGAGATGGATATCGAGTCAGGCTGATACGACATTTCTGTGGTAGCGCTTACCCTTGCGACAGTAGTACATGGAATATTAGGCTTAACCAAAAGAACATATGTGGAGACTATTGGGTTAACATTGGCTGGAGCTATTGAAGAAAATAAAAATCGTCGTTCATCAAAAACATGTTGAGAAACAACAATCTTTCCCTCTGAAGTGAGACAGTAATACCCTTTATGTTGAGAGCTATACCCCAGGAACGTATACCCAAACACCCATAAATGATCAAGCGAAGGCTCATAACCATGGAGCATCTGATAAGGAAACTGCCCTTTCAAGACCTTAGTAGGTAAACGATTTATTAGATGAGCGGTACTACAAAAGGCATACCCCCAATAATCTGTAGGCAGATTGGCTTGGGCCAAGAGTGTCAAACCAGTTTCGACAACTTGTCTATGTTTTCGCTCTACCACTCCATTTTGTTCTGACGTATGTGGACAGGACAACCGATGAATTATCCCAAGATCAGCCAGAACCTTTGTAAATACACAGTACTCTCCACCCCAATCACTCTGAAAATATTTAATTCCTTTCCTGAACTGAGTTCGAACCATTTTCTAAAATTGAAGAAAACACTCTACAGCTTGTGACATACGCTGAATAAGATAGAGCCAAGTGAATCGACTACACATGTTAACAAACGAAATGTAATACAAATTATTGCCACAAGAAACTGATGTCGGGCCCCACAAGTCAGAAACAACCAAATTAAACAATTCTTTATATTCCATAGTAGAATGAGAGAAAGGGAGTTTATGAGACTTTTCCTTTTGACATACAATATAGATATTATCAAGGCACCACTTATTAGACTCAATTTTACATTTATTAAGAGCATTTTTAACAACTGAAGAAAACGGGTGACCAAGTTTGCGGTGCCATAACATAAACACATCATCACCATTACCTGAGGGTTGAAGACTAGTGTTGAGGACAGATGGATCACTAGCAGAGCAGTCAGAGGCTGGTGAAAAATAGTAGAGCCCGTCACGTGTGTGGCCCCTTAGTAAAACTTCCTGGGTCATGATGTCCTTAACAACACAATACAATGGATGAAACTCAAAAAAGACATTATTATCCTTAGCAAACTTTGACACTGACAGTAAATTTTTTTCATATATGTAGGACACACAGAATGTTAGACAAATGCAGTACTTTACTTGTCGTAAGAAAATTAAAACTCCTAACACATGATATTGTTGTAGGTGTTCCATCACCGATAAAAAGACGAGATGTACCTAAGTATGGTGTGGACTCGTGCAAAGCCTTGTCGTCTCAACAAACATGGTGTGTCGCCCCTGAATCAGGGCACCAATCTCCAGTCTCGACAGGTAGGGGAACATAGGAATCTTAATTATTGAAATTAGAACCGTACTGAGTCACGTTGACATTGGTCCCAGAAGTAGTAACAAAATCAGAGACACTAACATTAGGAATCCGAGGTAAACCAACGTAAGGTGAAGCATCAACATCATGAACCTATGCTCTCGATTTTGTTTACCACGGCACACAACATCAAATAAGATTATTACCATTGGCCTCAAGCCCAACAAGTTTGCACTTGGTCCATTATTTTGGCCAACAACAGAGCCCACATTATTTGGTCTACTATAAGGCCCAAATCATGACTTAAATTGTTTGTCCTAGCCTCACCATAGGTCCCAAAATCATCTAGCCCAACAGAAGGAGTTATTATAGGCGACATGAATAGGACAAAATTAGCACAATGGGCTGGTCCACCAGTGGGCCCAGACAAGTGACCTGCATTATTAGAATTAGAATGGAAAAGGTTAGACACCCTAACAGAAGGTTGAAACGGTGCATACCACCCATATTGAGAATTCTCCCACGCATAACCAGGCGGGCACACCGTTAGGGCCACCACCGAAGGAGGAAAGGACTGCTGACCACCAAAACTACCACGACCACCAAATGATGCCTGAGCGCCGCAAGCCGACCACATACCAGGCTCACCCACTGTATTAACGCATAGATTGAAAACCATATTTTCATATGGTACCATGGCCGGAGCCGTATTTGAAGCAGACATGTTACCATAATTATAATCAAAATGATAATAACACTGTTGGGCGAAATGCCCAAATCAGCAGTAAATTTGACATTGAGTGCGGTGCCACAATCCTCTACCATGACCGCCAAAAGTTGACTGTCCGCCACGTCCAAGATCCATCAATAAGGCCGAAACTGATTCAACAAGATTCGCTTGAAGTGAAAGTTCTTGAACTGAACAACTTTGACGCATCTCAAACTCCAGCAACACATCTACTAGGCGTTGAAATGGCAAAGCTTCGGTTGAGAAGGACGCTAAAGTAAGAACCGCATCAAACTCTACAGGTAAGCCTGCAAGAACAACCTTAACCTTTTCCGCCTCCGAGATCTGAGGTCTAGAGGCGTCGATCAATGCACAAATGTTTCGCTCCTAAAGCAGCAGCAAATAGCCGAGTGGCTGTGGTCTAGACGTCACAAACTATGCGAGCATCCATGAATGAAGGCAACAGAGAGGGAGAAATGGTAGAGAGGAGCCATGAAGCAAAAAGCTAATCTTGCTAAGTAAAAGTTGAAGCCTCCGGATTAGGGACGAGAGACCCCTCTGGTGACGTCACAAGTGGAGGTGGAGTAGACAAAGTGCCGTCCAAAAATCCAGTTAGTTCATAACCGTCAACGATGAGACGAACTTGCTGCTGCCGCTAAATAAATGTTCCAGCAACGAGCTTGACAATGTCATGGCGTGGGAAGGAGTGTACAAGTCGAGCTCCAGTGTGAATGAAACCTCCAAGTTCGATAGAAGCAGAGTCAGGGAAAGCGTGTGTGGCCATACAAGCAACCAGAAGTCAGATCTCCAGAATCAGGGTGACTAAAACCATGTAAGCTACTCTATTAATCTAGAAGCTGGAAGGAATACTGAATAGAAATGAATATTATTGAAAAACTGAATTTGTATTTTATGAATAATTCTATGTTTCTTGACTGTACAAGATAGAGCTTATATACTATCACTTACTTCAACAACTGCTACTAACTAAACTGCTAACAGATTACCAGCTATATGCTAACAACCTAACAACCTGTACTCTATCACAGGGACGGTGAATCTGCAGGCACAACTTGCTTGTCTAAAGAACAAGCAGCTTCTACTTTTATTGACAATTGCTTTGTTACTGAAAGCCTTAATAATGTTCTTCAAAGCTGGTTTCATAGTAACTCAACCATGGCGGCATTGAATGTGAGGCCGAATCTCTTAAATACGAATGGGTTTTTAGATCTGAATTTGCTAGTGAATTATGAAAGTTCATTGGTGATCTCATCATCATCAGGTGAGGATTGATCTTCGTTTAATGCTTTTCAGGAAGTTGTTCCTTGTTCCATGGCTTATTTTGAAGAACAATGGAGCAAATTCTAGGATGTTGATGACCTTCAATGGACCAAAATTCACAACCTTATTTAGATGTGTATATCAAAGTCTTGTATAGCCACTACAACCAAGGGACGATGGTGGGGATAGGGGAGTGGGAGAAGGAGAAGGACGGGGTGGAAAGGATTTTTATTTTATTTTATTTTATTTTAATATAATTATATTTATAAAATTAAAATTTATTATATATTTTTTGAAAATATTTATGTATTTTTGTATATTTCATTGATTTCTTTTAGAATTATGATCAAATCGAGATTATTTTGTAAATTTGAGGGTTAATTTTTTAAATTATGACTAAATTGATATGATATGTAAAAGCTGAGGGCTAATTTTTTTTATTACACTGATTTTTTAACTGTCTCGTCAGGTTGCTGTTTTTTATTTTAATGGGAGTAACCAAAATGACCGAACTATATAACATGGGTGCTTAAATCGCAAAGTTTTTATTTTAGGTGCCTAAAATATTTTTTTTATAATTGGATGACTTTCTGTGTAGTTTACCCTTATTATTATGGTAATTTAGAGATAGTTTCATTGGGTAATAAAATAATTTACACTAATCATGCTCTTGTTTAATTCTGATTAAATAGTTAAAATTTTATGTATTTATTTATTTTTAAAAAATATTATTATTAATAGAAATCATGAATAATAAGAATACAAAGACATGACACGATGTACAAATAATAAATAAATCATTGCATTGCACAAATGTCATGTCTACAAAATAATATCAAGAGAGAGAAAGACAAATTGACAATAACTGCAACATTGAAATAATTTAGAAACAAACCAGGAATGCATAAGCTTGATCAAATTGTTTAAATTTACATTCTAGTCGTGCCATCTTCAAATCAACCTAACAATGAACATTAATCAACCGAGAAACAACTGCCAAAAGCCTTAAAAGACTCATCACATCAGTCATACACAAAAAGTCAAGTCTTAGATGACCATCCTACTCTTTGTCATCTCAAATCTACGGTCATCACTATATTCAATCATGATAAGACCTTTCGAAAAAGGTTCCTAATAGATTTATCAGTATTTTTACATTGACAAATTTCTTATAAATATATATATATATATGTTAGAATGTGACTATAAACTAAAAATTAAAAATAAAATTATATATACTTTCAAAAGAAACAGTGTGAACAAAACAAAAACCACAAAAAAATTGAATAAAATAAAACCATAAAATTATGGATAAAATTATAATAATATGGACTGAAATTAAAAGCAAATAAAAAAATAATGTTGGAGAAGCTGCAACCAACATCTGGTCCAAAAGCTAATGTGGCTGCGGACAAACTAATAATTTAGTTTGAAAAATTGAACGAGTAAAGGTTTTCAATGAGAAAAGAAATATTTTTTAATTTTTAAAATTAATTAATTAGTCAAATGAACAGTTAATCATGAATAAGGAAGTTATTTTATTTTACATAAATACATAGAAACTTGGTTAACTTGGCAAAGAAAAAGAAAATTGTGGGGGTGAGTTTTCAAGATAGTAAAAGACCTAATTTCTTCATGCATGCATGCTTTTGCAGGCTCATCAATGTCCTTCTGCACCACATGTGGGAACATATAAAGGTAAAACATAATTATGAGATCAAGATCAATTAAATGTGTGATGTTCCTTTCCATGACCAACCCATAATTTTCATGTACCCAAATATATTTATTATTTCATTTTCACCTTTTTCAGATTACTATAACAAAAAGTAAAAGAAAATGTTTGTACTATGTACTCTAATAAGGCAATGTATTCAAATCACTATAATTGTTTGGAAAATGTTTTCCAATTCCTTGAGACTTAATTGTATTTTGTTTTGCAATAAATAAATTATATTTTATTTTACCATTCAAATTACATGGAATTTTTAAGTTATAATCAAAATCAATTATGTAAATCGAATAATACCCAATAAATTAATTCAACTAAAATAAACTTATTTAGGTATATTTTAATTAAGTGAAATTATTTTTTTATTTTTTTATTTCAATCAAAATTTTATTCACAGGATTACGTATAAATTTTAAAACAATTATAATATGTGCACCAAAATCACCGGTCTTTTACCAAATGGAAATAAAATTTCAAAGAATATAGTGCAAAATATAGAAGGATTGAAGTTGAGTCACCTTTGGTTGGACTTTGAAAACTTTGCTCGCTATCACGGACACAAAAACGTATTAATACTTCTTTTTAATAATCTCATCACAGGTTCTAATTATATGTGGTTTTTTACACAATGTCTAGAATTACTTATAGTCCATCTTCAAGTCATAAATAAGAGAATAATACGTTTTAGCACACTTAAACTCACCTTTTTTTACATTATCAACAATACTTATATCAATCAAATAAAAACTCAATCGATAAAAGTATTTTAAATATATGCAGAAATAAATGGATATTTGTTATAAATAATCCCATGGTTGTCAAAATTTAAAAAATCTAATTAAGACGCAAATCAAGTTGAAAGCTCGTGAAGAAGGTTGCGAAAATCTAATTAATTAATTCAAGAAAAAGGTATAAATAATCCATCAAAATTATTGAAGAATAAAATTATGCATTTCTAGCGTTTTTGGCCATCCATTATTTGGAATAATAATAAACAAATAAAAAGTAAGATTTTCATGCATTTGTTTCCATTCCAATTTCTTATTTCTCATGAAGAACAAAACTACAAAAAGCTAATAGCAAACTATTGTCATGTGAACTTATCTTTTTATCTCTTGTCCAAGTCCAAACAAAATCATACCTTATAGTTTATATATGCTAATATTTTTCAAACAAAAAATAAAATTGAAAATAGATAAATAATTCAATTTGTGTCCCTTTTTTTTTTTGTGGTTCATGATAATTGTAAAGCATATTTACAAAATAAATATGATATATTCTACTCCACAAAGTTTTATTTTAAATTTTACACTCCAATGTATTAATATATTCTAAATTATGGCATTCACATAATTTATTAAAAACTATAATAAAAAATAAATTTTTAGTTAAAATGATAAAGTTGTGATGTTGAGAATCATGTTGTCTTAAGTTCATATCTCATTATTTGTATTTTTTTTGGTAATTTTATAATTAAGTTGAGACTCAATTGATAGGTGACATCAACTTAGCCACACACTTAAATAATAGTATAGATAATTCTATAATAAAATTCTTGATGGAATTGGGAACAATGAGTTAGTGAACATAGTTGGCAAAAACGAAAGCCTTGGGTCTCAAGTACTTAAGTTTGAGACTCATCATACACAATTTGTGTGTCTTCAAATTCTACCATGAATTATTGAAATGTATGGGCTTTAGTTCGATTAGTGAATTCATAGTCAAGATTATTCCAATTCATAATTTATTTGTTGATATAATTTCATTCTTTACTCTATTTCTTAATCTATTTGTGCTATAATAATTTGATTTACTATTCATGATTATTAATATATATATATATATATATATTTGTATTTATATTTTAATTGTATTTTCGCTCTCCTGAAAACTACCCTTAAAAAAACTTTTTTAATATAAAAAACTACTTTTGCAACATATGATTATCTTAAAAATATTTCTGTGGTTAAAAATGTTAATCATAAAACATAAATTATATATGTATATCCAAATGAGTCCAATGACAAAGTTCCATGGTTTGTTTTAAGGTGGGGTTTTGTTTATTTCACACACAAACACAATCCTTGATTCTTTTGTTGTTTAGTTTCCAACAAAGACGTGCATTCCCCCAAAAACCTGTGTTCATCAAATTTTGTCCATCTTTGTTTTTAGCCCTTGCTTTCCTATAACAATACAAAAACAAACCCAACTCCCCATTTCATATCCTACTTCAAAAAAAAAAAAAATTTGGGTTCATGAACTTAAATACCAACTCACATGCCTTTTTAATAAAAAAAATCGTTTTTGTTATGAATATCTTATTAAGTGGATGTCTATTAAGATTAAGGTAAGTTTGAATGTACTTTAAATTCTAATAGTCATTAGAATTAGATCTCTACTTCATTTATACCTCTTATGCCTATAAATAAAGACTTTGGAGAAGCTTTGTAAGTATTCTTATTGATCGATAAAATGCGCTCTCTTTTTTGCTCTCCCATTCTCTTTGTTCTTTATTCTCTATTTTTTATTTTATAATACCTTATCAGCACAATTTTCTTTTAATTATTTTTCTCATAAGTCACAAAAAATTTTCCCTTTCACCAAGCCTTACTCCTTTCAAGCAACAACCAATGAAATAGTCGGTCACTCAAATTTGCTATTCAAGCTGTTGTCGGTTGCCTTCTAAAGCTACTGTTATTTCAGTTTTCAATTGAGGCATGCACATTATGGGTAATCATTATGTAAAGAAATTTATATAATCCTTACATGGTATGTTTTTCTCCTTTGTTGATTGATTTTTGGTAAAATTATTTTATGCAAAATATTACTACTTTAAGGCTTTTTTTTTAAATTAAGATTTTTTTATTAAATTATAATATGTATGATATTTGGATGATTAATTTTTTTTATGATTAAATTATTGTTATTAAATATGCTTCAAATGATTGTATTATATCTTTTAAATTGAATTTATAAATATTTGATTAGAGTATCATAAGATTTTATAACAAATATGTGGTATTGAAATTTGGTATAATGTGTATCGGATAACTTTCAAGCATCGTACATGAAAATTTTGATTTTTTTTTACTATTAGATTATAAATGTTATAACGAAAACAAAATTGTTTTACTACTTGTATGGTGCTCGTGATAATAGCCAAGGTGGTAACAATGATGTTAAAGAATCTCAAGTATATTTTACTATGATTTATAACAAAACAAAAAATAATAAAAGTCCATTTACAAAAAAATAGGACCCAATACATTACCCAAATTACAAGCCCAATAGCACAAAAACCCTAAGGCCCACTATCTAAATTTTTTTTGGAAACACTAGGGTTATCCGCGCCGCAACCTCTGCCTTCGCCTCCACCTCGTTAGCAAGTTCTTCGCCCAAGGTCTGACTTTTTCACCAAAATGGCAAAGTGTGACTCCCATCGTCACCATTGACCATGGACGCCTGCAAAAAGAAAGAAACAAGGACAAAAACAACAGCAGAAACAAAAAAAAAAAAAAGAGGAAAATAAAAATGAATATTTTGTAATACGTTTGGCTATAAAAGCCATAACAACATGTATTTCAAGGACAACCAATCAAAATACAAGAAAATCAAATACAAAAAAGGTGATTCCCTTTTTTTTTCGAAATAAATATAGGAAATAACAAAAGGAGCCTTTTTTTTACCTATTTCGGTCGTCGGTGAGACCCATCTCCAACTCAAGAAGTCTCGGAGTCATTCTAGGGCCTCGTTGAAGGCCTCGTCGAAGGGGGAGAAACTAAAAGGTTTCTTTACCTTTGGCTCAACTTTACCAAGCTTTGGGCGATTTTAACCATTCCTAAAAAAAAGATCAAAAGGGGGTTTTGAAAATTTTCTAGCCACCAGAGATAGCAGTTGCCATTGCCAACGACTGGTGGCCGCGGTGGAGCTACAACGGCTTCCGTGGCCGGCCTGAGAAAAAACTTCAAAGAAAAAAGGAAGAAAGGAGATTTTTTTAAAAAAAAAACAAAGGGAAAATAATTTTTTTTGAAAAATTTTAACTTAAATAGTGCATTGTAACGACTTCGTTTTGGCTAGTTCGACAAACCCCAAAACGGCGTTGTTTTGGGCATGATTCACCAACCTAACCCGACCCCCCAAGATCCGCATATTTTTTAAAGGGGGTCTAATTACTGTTTTGGACCTTCCGCATTTTTGCTACATTTCAATTTTGTCCTACTATTTATTATTTTTGCTTTTATTTTTGTCCTTTTATTTTGTTTTTGTACAATTTAGTCCCTCGACCACTGTGGACCCATTAAGGGAAGGAAACATGTAATTTGGGTGGAATAATTGCCTTTTGACCCCCTGTATATTTTATCCTATTTTAATTTGATCATTTTATGTCATTTTTTTTATGATTTAGACTTTTAATTTTGTGATATTTTCGATTTAACCTTTTACTTCCTTTTTCTTTATTTACCCAGTTATTTCTTTCTTTCTTTTGCAATACATATCTTAAATGTCATTTAAGTTTCGATTTAATCCCTCATTTATTTAATGTTGCCTATTTATTTACTATATCTTCTATTTTAACATTTAAAATCCTTGATTTATTCTTTATTATTATGCATTTTTATTTTATTCCTTTTGTTAATATTTTATTATTATTATTATTATTATTATTATTATTATTATTATTATTATTATTATTATTATTATTATCATTCATATTAATATTATGGTAGTAATCATGACGCAATATCGTTGTTATTACCATAAATTGGTGTTTTACTTTCATTATATTTGCATTATCATTATTAATTAGTATGACATATGACATTTTTCTTTTTTCTTTTTTTTTAAGTATTCATTTATTTATTCATCTATCATGTTAATATCATCACTTTTTACTCGCCACCATGTTATTTCATTTTGCCAATCGCCATACCATCTTGTCAAAATATATCTATCTATTTTTACACTATGCTCAAATAAACTAAATAAATATCATTTTACAACTTACATTCAATTTATCTAACATTTAAAATAGAGAAAATGTTTGTTATTTTTGGATTAAGGAAGTTGTGCTCCTAACTTACGGAGTATGGCATCTTCCTAGAACTGAAGTAATTGAATAACCTATTTAAAATAACAAAAAACAAGATTTATGTAACAATTAAATGGCGATTATTCTGATTTTTAAGGATTTGAGGGATTGTATCCTAACTTACGGGGTATGATTTTTCCTTCTCGATTAACTCGAAATAAGACCCTTTTTCATAAAATTTAATTTAGTTGAGTGATATCTTAATCAAACAACATTATGCAAAGAGGGATCATGTTTTAAATTCTCTTCAAATTTTTAATTCTCGACACCAAGACATCCATTAATCAACTAGGTAGCAATTTTAGGCGTTGCGAGGGCACTAATTCTTCCTTGTGCATAATTGACTCCCGAACCCATTTTCTGGATTTTGCAGACCAAAAATCTAAAAATCATCATTTTAGTAAATCAAAACTTTTATTAAAATGATCAAATTACGACGTGATCCAATCACGCCTAATAAAAAGGATTGGTGGCGACTCTATTTTCGTTTTGAAAAAAAATAAAAAGTTAATTGCCAAAAAAAAGGGTTTCGACAGCTTGGCGACTCCACGAGGGACAAAATAAGAGAGTCAAGCCATGAATTGATTACTTTTTAGTCTTTTTGTCGAAAGTTGATAATTTGATTTAAATTAATGATCCTTTCATTGCATTTCATTCTTTATGTTTTGTCTTTGATATCTCGAGTTACATAGCGATCTAGTATATCTATTTTATTTGTTCAAGAGTTTCTCTTTGTATGTTTTCACTTATATTGCATTGCATAATCATTTCATTTTACCCTCTTTAAGTGGGAATAGAAAGCTATTCTTTCGTGAGGTATTCACCTCCGTATAGGATAGTAGATCGCTTTCGGGATACATCCGTACCTATGTCTTTATGAGGTCTTCACCTCTATATAGCCATAGGGAAATGTATTCCCTTAAACCAAACTCGGTCCATATGAGCCTATAATGGGTGAAGATTGAAGAATCTACTGGTTCAGGTACCCTTACTTTAGAACCGAACCACATATAATGAGCTCTAAGAACCTACCCTAGGTAGAACCATATCAGACCTCTAGTAATCACCCGAATAGATGTTTTATTTATTATTTCTTGCTATGTATTCTAGCTCTGTATGAAATGTACTAACTTGTTTCGTTTTGTTTTGGCTATGATTGCATTGCATTTTTATCATAGAAAAGAGTGTTGATTCACGTTCAATTGCTAAAGAGAGAGCTTGTCATGGAAAAGAGATTTCTTGATAAAGTAGAAGACAATGCGACTTTACTAATGTGGTCTAAGAAAACACAACAAGAGAAGGGTGCAACCTGACGAAGGGATATATGTCAGAACTATGAGTTTCACTCGCATCAGTGTAACTTAAAATAATCTCCAAGAGTTGAAAGAAATATAAGACCAATGGGATGACAAAACCAAGTAGTTATTCTACCGTGACTATGGTGATTTGCCTTATTTACTCAATGTGAAAGTGGATAAGCACTTATTCCGAACCCTTGCCCAGTATTGGAATCCCGCCTATAGCTGTTTCACTTTTGGTAAGGTAGACTTGGTCCACCATAGAAGATTACACAACTCTACTCTATTGCCCGAGGATCCAAGCCAATAAAGCTTATTCTAAAGCCGCCAACGTCTCGACTTTCTTAAAGAGGTTAATGAGCATAACTAGGATGAGAGAGCAATGGGTCGCGGCCCAAATTAAACAAAAGGGAAATAGTAAATGCATCCCTTGGAAAAGTTTGCTGGATTTGATTTTGGCACATCCAGATACGAAAAAAAGAGTCGATGTCTTCGCCTTGAGTATTTACGAGTTGGTCATCTTCCCCAAAGCACTGGGGCACATAGATGATGTAGTTTCAGATCTATTTGACCAACTTGACAAACGGATCATGCCTGTCTCGATAATTTTGGCTGAAACTTTCAGATCCTTGAGTGCATGCCGAAAAGTGGGTGAAGGAATATTTATCGGATGTGCACAACTCTTGCTAACCTAGTTCCACAACCACTTTTGGAAGGTAGAAAAGGTATCTTATCAAATGTTCTCCGATGACTACTCTCCGTTGAAAGAATTTGTGGCTACCCAAAAACGAGACAATATTTCTGAAGAAAAGTGGATGGCAATTCTCTAGAGTCTCCAAGACGAAGACGTTGACTGGAAAGCCCCTTGGATGATCCCTGATGAAATTTTGTACAGATGTGGAAACTTTGACTGGGTCCCTCTACTCAGGATATGGGGAGCTGTTGGATATGCTCATCTATTTGTCTTTAGAAAAAATAGGTCGAGGCAGTTTATACCGGTAATGCAAAGTTTGGCTCAATGTGAGTTTGTGTGCAAAGGTGACAATTACAAAAAGAAGGTTCATGAAATATCAAACGCTTGGAACAAAACTCACAAAATTAAGAGATTTTCTGCAAATCTCATGATGACCCCCGAATATGATTGGTGGTGGGGTAAACAAATCAATGACAATGTCCTTTCATCAAGTTAAAAAAATACCCGGCCAATAGAAGAACACTTGTAAGTGATCCCATCTGAGCTAGAGATTCTAAAGCAAGACTTTGAAAAAAAGAGTTTGGAGTTAAGGAAAAGGATAGACAAGTTGGAAGAGGAAAAGGTTTAGCTAGGATTAGATGTCGACTGTAATGCCCCCAGTTTTAAATGTTTTGATAAATTGTGATACAAATATCTATCTGCTTCAATGGTTAAGTGTTCTAGGTGTATGTGTGAGGTCTCAAGTTCAAGCAGCAACTTGGGTAAATTTTGGTATTTTAATGAGTAAAGCCTAAACTTGGTCCATTAGGCTTATATTTAATTGTGTATAAGTTAATGTCAGAATGGGCCTGCTGGTCCGGTGGTTGAGAGGAGTGTTGGAGTAAGGGAGGTCTTGGGTTTGAGTCTATACTGAGACATTATTTTTGCTGCTAATGTCGTGTGGGTGTTTGAGTTGGACTGGAATACTGAAGTCGTTGAGTTGTTGGTGGATTAGTGGGAGCAAAATAGGGAATTTAGAGTTTCCCAGTTGCTCTTTCTCTCCTGCCAAAAATCTCTACAAACTTCTCATCTCCCTTGTTTTTTCTTCCTTTTTTCTTCTTTTTTGTTTCCTGCCGAAAATCTCACCTCTTGTGCTACCGATTTTCCCCTTACTTTTTTCTCTTTTGTTTTTGGTTTCGTAATAGCGGGCTTTGTAATTCTTAGACGTGTTAATCATTGGTAAGTTTTTGGTTACCAATCTTGACCGTTGTTTCGATTAAGTGTTTAAGAGGTGTTTTATTGCTATTTAGGAGTCATTCAGGAGGTTGGAATCAACGATTCGTAGAGTTGTTTCGAAGTGATCGTCTGGTTGTGGTAAGTTAATTTTTTGTTTCAAGATTGGTTGTTAAGGGTCGTTTTTTAGTTTTTAAAAGGTTGAATATTCTGATTATAGGTACTGGTAGTCTCAAGATAGCGTATCCAGTGAAAATGAATAAGGTATGTACTTCGATTACACAGAAAACGAGTCTGTCGATGCTACACAGACGTGTGGATTGCCCGTGTGGTAAGTCGTGTAGCCATACACAGCCGTGTGAATGATGAACCAGGCCGTGCACACATGACATGGGTGCACGACACAGCCATGTGAAGGCCAGCGAGGCCATGTACGAGACACGTGCTCGGCCAATTAAGCTATTGTGACATCCCTAATTTGACCCTAGTCGGAAGGTGGTTTCGGGACCACAAAATTGAGTCACAAAAATAATTGAGTGTTAAATTTCATGACTATTATATGTGAAATTTCATGTGTGAAATTTTGATTTATTGAATTTTGTCAATTAGATGTGAAATTAACAAAAAGGGACTTATGTGAAAAATCTTGAAAATGTCATAGGTTAATTGGTAGTGGCCAAAAAATTTTATGGTTTGAAGCATGAGGGACATGCATGTCAAACATTCCTTTTTCTTGGTAGTGGACGGCAATGATGAGCATGATTGACACATTTTGGCATTTTGTATGTTGTATTTTAGTTAAATAATATCAAATAGTTTTATAATAAATAAAGTTATTATATGTCATAAATTATAAGATGAATTAAATAATTAAAAAGGTGAGAAAAACAAAGTTGGGTCTTTTCTTCTTCTCCATTGCCGTGAGTAGAAAAGAGAAAGAAGGGAAAAAGCTCAAGACACATTCGGCCATTAGCATAGATTGATTCTAAGGTATGAGTTTATATCATTTTTGTTGAAAACTTGTGAAATTGAGTTTGTATCTTAGTTCTATCTTAAACCATGAGTTATTCTCTTAGATTTTTGATGGAAGCATGTACGGTTTTGTATAGAAAATCCTATGTTTGAAATTTGTTGTTAGAAAAGGGATTAAGAGTACTTAATAGACTCCATGAGGTTAAATTTCATATGAATAGAAATTTGTAAGCTTAATTTATGAACTAGATGCAATCCCTTATAAACCCCACGTTGAATTTCGATTTCGGTCAAAGAATGTGTATTCGGCCAAGTTCTTGATGAGTTAAATTTGATTACTTGAAGCTTTAATTTGTAATTAGTCATTAGGTGAGTTTTAAACTTGTCAAAGTTGATAAATTGGGGGTTTAAATGGCTTGTTTATATTGTTAAGTTGGTTATGGTGATTTCATCAAATGATGGTTATTAATGATTTTGATAAATTGACCAAGGTGTAGTGATAAGTGTGAATTATATTTGACATGTTGCTCATGATTTTGTTGATTTGGTTATGTCATGTATTTGATGGTGGTGGTATAATGTTTGTGCATTATATGCTAAAATGACTTTAGGCTAAAGGTGTAATGTATTAGTAAATTCGGCTAATGAGGCTTTGTATGTCATGCACCATGTGAGTTGTGAGTAGTTCTTAAGAGAGAGCATTCGGCTTAGGTTTAAGGATTATGATTGCCATTGAATTTCAGAATAACCTTCTAATTGATGAGTTAAATGATTGAATGTAATTAAGAGTAATGAAAATTTGAATGTGATGATATATATATGTATTCAGCAATGGGATAAAATGTGTATTAAGGTAAGTTTCATGGTAATTATGCTTGTGATGTTAGGCTAATATTCGGCACTGAGTAATGTGGGGTAAGGTGATTAATCGGCTATGAAATTAGCTAAATTGAATAGGTATGTTTAATGATATGCTTAGTGTAATGTATAATCTTATAACTCGGTTTGGTATTGAGATAAAGGTTAGATGTATGTATGGATTTTTGGTATGTGTTAAATTGGTTAATCAAAGATTTAATATGACGAAATGTTAATGAATAACATAATTGGTTTGCACCTTAAATAGTTGAAATAAAGCTTGCCGGTTATGATTAAATGTTTAAATTGTAATGGTCATATATATATGCCTTATGTATGTACCATGTACACATAAGGACATTCGGCAATATGATTAAATTCATGTATAAGAAAGCATGATAAATTAAGTGACTCTTTGCTTGTGAATGTGAATTAGATATAGATTAAATAAGTATGAAATCGAGTCCTGATATATTTTATTAAATATGATACATATTGAAAATGATATGTGATTGCCAAATGTGATTGTTAAGTGAATAATATTAATTAAGTACTTAAGCAAATCTATTGTTTTACTTAAGCTTAAGAGCAAAGAGGATCAAAGTCGGATAGGGGAAAAGAGAAAGTAAACGAATAGCCGTGGATATCTAGTCGTTGACCACTTTCGAGGTAAGTTTTAATTATTTAAATGGAATGAATATGAATTATGTATATACGTTAAGGTCAATGACTTTTCTAAACGATGGCATATATGATGTTATGTTTAAATATGTGAATGAGAACTTTAAAGAGTAAATTTGTATAAATCTGCTTGGGATAGCAGCAGTAATGTATATTGGAAAAATCACCATAAATTGTGGGAGTTGAGTTAAAGGTTAAATAGATTATGTAATTAAAGCTTGATACGTCTAGTTTCTTAAAAAAGAAACCATGTAAGTAAAGGAGTTGCTGATAATGAGATATTTAAAGTTGTGTGAGACAGAGTCAGAATGACTCCGAAATCCCCTGTTCTGTATTTAGAAAATCATTATAAATTGTAAAAAAATGATTATAAGATAAGATTTATATGCTTAGACTCCTTAATGAGTCTAGTTTCAAACGAAATAAACGAAAATATATTTTGAATTCTGTACAATGAGAAATTTGATTCGTAGTGAAGAGTGGACAGAATAGTCAAACAGTAAAATAGGGGAAACTTTAAGAAAAATCTGGTATTGATTGGCCAAAACAAAAATTCTGAAAATTTTTTGGATAGAAGGTATATGAGTCTATTTTTAGGGAAAATTAACGGCACTTTCGTAGCTCCAGTTACAAATAAATTAATGACTGTTGCTCAGGAAGATAGCTTGTAGTGAATCTGTGATTTTGTTGTAAACATTGATAAAACTGTTTGAGTTGCTTACAAGCTATTGCTGAAATTGATGTACAAGATATGTATATGTGGTGAGGCCAAAATGGCTAATATTAAATGTGTGCAAGTTATCTGAATGGCTATCTTATAAACGTAAGCGATGTAATTGTAATATGTGTTGATAGTTTTATAAATTGAAGGTGAAGTGACATATATGTTGTTTAGCCGAATGGTTGTTATGAGAAGAACGTAAGTTATGTGTGTACTTTCTTATTTAGTTGGAAGTTTATTGAAAGGGATATATATATATATATAAATATGTTTTAAAGTTGAATGACGTTTATGACATATATAAATATGTTTTAAAGTTGAATGATGTTTATGACATATATAAATATGTTTTACAGTTGAATGATGTTTATGACATGAAGTTAAGGTGTATACTATATGTTTGTATTCGAATGAAGCAAATGAATTATGAATGAGATATTCTATGAGATTTTGTCCGGGTTAAATCCCGCAGGCTTAGTGCTGGTACTATATCCGGGCTAGAAGTCCCGTAGGCTTTGCGTTGGTGACTGGATTCGGGTTTTAAACCTAACCGGTATGGCTAACTACTGTTGAATTATGTTAAATGATAATTGTAGAAATTGTAAGTGTACAAAGGTTAAGTATGGTACGTGATACTTACTTGCTATGTGAATTCGACTTCGGTTGAATTATGAATGTGCTTCGGGAATCAATTATGAAATGGATACATGTTAAGTTAAATGAGTTTTGACTCTATGAAATTGTTCATGAAAGATTATAACAAATCGAATGTAATTATAATGTTATATTTTAGTTCGTCTGATTAAATTAGAAGCAGAAATGAAGCTTTTTAGGGGCGAAAGTGTATATGCTCTTAAGTTTGGATGAAAAGATAAATTATATGTGCATACATGGGGGTTGATCTATTTAACCGAATGGTGATATCTCTTGATATTAATAAATGTGATTTGTGCAAGGTTTAAGATTATGTGATTTAGTAGTAAATCAACAATTAAAGACGTCCAGTACATTAAGTGGGCCAGGTATGTATCATGAACTTACATGTAAGCTTATTTTGAATTAAACTAAAAGTGTTTAATGTGATGTTTATGTGAGTAAGTTGCATGATTGTATATATGTGGTTAATAATGGTACGTTCAGATAATGTGTGGTGTTATGTGAAGATATCCGATTTACCTATGTTTAAATGAGTTTAGATTCAGGTAAAATCAATCTATTATATGTACATTGTGTAGTTGTGTATATTCGGCCAAAGAGGCAGTATACCTATAAAGAGGTTATATGAGAATTCGTAAGATCAACTTGTATTTGGGTTGGTCAGGTATGTGTTAAATACTTGTACATTTTAGACCTATCGCAATTAAATCATGTTTGTAAAGTGAAAATCAAATATGAAAATGCCATATGAATATGTGGGTATTCGAGTATGGAGAAATATTATAGGATATTGGGAGATATACCTTTTGATTTGATCGATGAGGGTGACTATAGATATAAAATGATACATTGATTGAATTGAAGTTGACATTGAGGTATATAAATGCTCATGGCTATATGATTGTGAAATTTAAAAGAGATAATAAAACTATATGAGCTTATAAGTGAATATGCATGTTCAGCCAAGAAGGTATTAAACTGTGAAGGAAATGAAATGTTATATGTGAATCAAATAAACAAATTGGTTATATTTGAATTCAATGGTTTTAAATTGCTTAAGACTTACAAAGCTTACAAAAGCTTACTCTGTTGTTATGCTTCTCTGTTTTATAGATTGTTGAATTTGGCCTTTTGCTCGGGGATCGTCAGCAACTCGTCACACTATCACTATCCACTGTTTGGTACTGCTATGTTTTGGATTATCTTATGGCATGTATAGAATAGACTAGTAGCGGAAGAATATTTTGGTTAATGTATATAAGCCATGCGAAAATGGCATCTTTTGAATGTGTACTTATAGAAGTTTAAATTTTATCCCTGGCTGTGTTTAGTATTTATCTAAATGAATGATCTTTATTTCAAGAAAAAGTTCAAAATTTTACTGTTCTGACATGAGTTACAAGTCCGGTAATGCCCCTTACCTATTCCGGCAATGGTTACAGAATAGGGGTGTTATAGCTATGTGGGCCACACGGACATGTGGGCCCACAAGGGCAGGCCATATAGGCATGTGAGCTCATTTTTCTACAATGTATTGTAAGGTTGCACGGGTCGCCCAAGTCGACTTGACCTGACGTAGGATCGATAAGCATTACTTAGACCCCTGATTCAATGATTTGATATTGTGATGTATGTGTTAGCATGTTACTATAAGCATGTGTATCTGTCTAATTGTATGATCTGTTAACTTGCATTATAGCATGCCATATTTGTATGATGCATTGTATCGGGGTGGGACTAATGAAGATGAAGGAAGTATTCTGAAAGGCTTTTAAAGCCTGTTATCTGGCAGCTAAGCTGCATATTTTTTATATGTGCCGCATTTTGGTACTGTGTGGTGTGTAGGGATGGAGCGGTTGATTTTATCCCCCTATTTGGTGTGTTGGGCTGGGGGGTCGATTTTATCCTTACATGGTGTGTTGGGTTGGACGAAGTTGGTGTGTATGGTTGGTGGGCATGATTATGTTATTCTGATCTGTTATGCATGCTATATCTATGATGGGCTAAGGCCCTAAGTCTGTATCTAATATTGTTTTTGAGTGGGTTGAGGCCCACACCGATTCTGTAAAGGGCTCTAGCCGGAAATATCTGTTATTTGTTATATATATGTATACATGCTTTCTGTGAAGTATTACACATTGACTTACTTTTTTCTGTTTAAATTGTTCAGGTAATCCCCAGCCGTAAACGGATCGGTACAGCGGAGGACTCGACAGTGACCATTGCCACATATACATTGATTTTACGGTCTTTAATCTTTTACTGTTTTATTTATTATTTTGGGAACTTTTGTTGTAATTTTGGACTTTGGGACTTTCCTTTTGGTTTAATTTGGGATTTTGAACCGCTTATTATGGTTTTACAACTGAAACGAAACTAAGTATCATTTTCTTAAAATAAGCTACGATTTTTATAAGTAAACACGAATGCGAAAAGTATTTTCAAAGCTTCCGAGAAAAATAAACATTTTAGAGCCAAACAATCAAAAAAAACAGTTTTCTTGGCTTTAGTAAAGGATAATAATTGGATCGATTTCAATTTATTATTACGTTTTCATAAACACTCTCATGTAACATCGCCCGATTCGGCCATAACATCTAGGCTGGGCTTGGAGTATTACATCGACGTCCAAAAGTTAAAAGCTAAGAAAATGAGAAAAGGATAGAACAAGGCTGCAGAAGACTTGGACAGTCTAAAAACAGATTATAAGCAGCTGCGTTTGCTGATGAGGACTACTGGGTTGGGTAAAACATCTGAACAATGGCGGGAAGAAATCCTAAAAGAAAAGATTAGAGCTGATCAGTAGGAAAAGAAATTTCAAGATGCTCGAGCTCGAGAAGATGCTCTAGAAAGGGATTTGTTAGAAAGCCAAAATGAAAAGGTTAGGCTGAGAGCTGGGGTAGCAGAATTAGAAAGGTCACTGCATCAATATCATAGTCAAAACTCTATGATTGAGTTGAAAGCAAGCCTGAATAAGATTGAAGAGTTGAAGGGAAAGATAGAAGAGCTCGAGGCTGCACTGTAAAATTGTGAACTTCAAATTAAGCTTCTTGAAACGAACGATGAACATTGGAAAGAGCAACTCCAACGCTCTTAAGGTCAGATCAAAGATAGAGATCACATCGTTGGCGAAGTTCTGACTCAAGTACGGCAAGTAGCCGAACATTTGCAAACCCTAGCAGTTCAACTTGACATGCTAAGCTTGAGATACGAATCAAAATCAGATTGGGGCCAAGAATTGGCTTGGCTTCTTAAGAAAGTCAAGGCTTTGAGTGTTAGGGCAAGTCCGTATATATAAAATATATCTGTTTTGTGTAAAGAGATTTGTTTTTTAGTAAAGTTGTTTTAATATAATTGAATCAGAATCAATGACTCATTTTGCATTCATTTTTTATTCATCGACATTACATTTCATCGTATGCATTAAATTTCATAAAAAGACCCTAATCAATCGAAATTATGATAGTTTACCTTCAAAACCAACAAGAATCTGCCAACAGAATATCATTACGATACCCGCGGTAAAACCAAAGCCATGGATCAAAGGTTAGAAAGACTAAAACAAATTCAGAAAGACATACAAGATCAGTTGCAAGTGTAGCTGCAAGACCAATTAGCTAAGGTACAACAAGATATGAGGGATCAAATACAAAAGTCCCAACGAAGCATGATAAGCCAGTTGACCTAGTTATTGGCCAGAGGGATTAAAAAAGGGAAGAGTACTGCGATTAACTCCGGGGATGATAATGAAGACCCTACATACCCCCAGGCTTTACCCTAGAAAAAATTTCCAAACCCAACCAGATATATATCCACGAAGGGTACCCATTACCATAAGACCACAACAATATCAAGTCGGCACCTCAGCATCAGTGAATTACCCAATGAGTTCAGGTTTCAATCCCAGAGATAATCCGACCAACCTTGTTGTTCCCGATTTGGACGGCATGGTGGAAATGGAGAAAGCAAGAGTAGAATTACCAAAATAGCTAAAAGATCGGTGCAATTTGTTGGAGGAGAAATTCAGAGCTATGGAGAGTGTTTACTACCTTTGCAAGGTCGATGCTAAGGAGTTGAGCTTAGCCATATCTAGTGCTCCCACTAAAATTAAAAACTCCAGAATTCAAAAAATACAATGGGATTAGTTGTCCTGAAGCCCATATCACAATGTTCTGTTGAAGAATGACGGGATACGTCAATAACTACCAATTGTTAATCCATTGCTTCCAAGATAGTCAGCTGCCAAATGGTACAATCAGCTAAGCCATACCAAAATCAACTCATGGAAAGACTTGGCATAGTCTTTCATGAAACAATACAGCCATGTATCTAACATGACACCCAATAGAATTACGCTGCAAAACATGGAGAAAAAGCAAAGTGAAAGCTTTAGGTAATATGCTCAGAGATGAAGAGAGGTGGTGTAACACCCCAAACCTGGCCTAGAAGTTAGGCCCGAATCTAGCGTGTCACATTGAAATGTTTTTTCGAAAAACCTTGTTTTTCATTGAAAACCCTTCTTAAAGAAATTTAAGTAAAATTCCAATTTAAAGTTGTTTTTCAAATGGCTTGTATTTAAAAATCAATCAGTCTTTCTATAAGTTAAAAATTATTTTTTTAACTTTTTAGGAAAAATATTTTTAAATGCGGAAGCTTAATTTTGAATAAATCTGTTGTTTCAAAATAAGGCGTGAGATAACTTAGAGGAAATAAAGTAAAGCATTCAATGTAACAAATAGCAGAGGTAAAGCCTTATTACAATCCGAAATCAAAATACTTTGGAACTATAAAGAAAACAAATAAAATAAAGCGTCTCGCTAGCTGGCCACCTCCGAGTCCCTCCGTTCATCAAACCGCCTACTAAGGAATTCCTGAGAAAATAAAAGAGGGAGTGAGTTTCGAAACTCAGTGTGTACAACCCTCAACAATCACTAACATGCAAGCAATCAATTAGGCCCTAATCACAGTATCATCGTAATATATCACATATGCAATGCAGTAAAAACCCTCCCCAATAATCCATCCGCTACACAACATTTCCCGACCAACCTTATACATCTGTGGGGATTTCTAAATCAACCTACCCATCCGCTACACAGCAATGGTAGCCCGATTGCAGTACTACCTAACGTTGCAGCAAGGCTGCTATTCACAAATTGGGCTTTAAAAGCCAACGGTGGATCCACGATCGTCAAGTAACCATGCAATCCTCAAATTCTTCCTCCGTACCATAATTCCCACCCATATGCAACCTAAACAGAATATCATATGAATGCTGCTGATAAACGATAAATTATACATATTTTTACCTCATGGTTAACCTATATTTTGGATGAATTATCATTAGATTTGTGAGAATTGGTGCTCTTAATCCTTCTATTTCATGTCTTATACTCAGGAGAGCATAGGGAAGAGAAAAGAACGAGAAACGGGCCAAAAACGGAGAAAATGGGCCAAAATGAGAAAACGACATGGCCCAGGGATTCACCACACGGCCGTGGCACATGGCTGTGCCACATAAAGTCTAACACGGCCCAACCCCAACAAGCACGGCCAGACCACACGGTCGTGCCACCATCAACAGGCCTGCACACGGCCTCTTATCGATCCACACGAACGTGGCACACGGGCGTGTCCCTATCGTGAGGAAGTTCAATTCTACTCGAAAAATGATACTTAGGGGCTAAGAAAGCCATTCTAAAACTCTATATAAAGACCCTAGGAGGCAACTTCAAGGGTGTGCTTATTTCCCGCTAAGGGAACACTCTTTTCTCCCAAAAGGGATCGTCATATTTCTGCCAACACAAGGAGTGAAAGCAAGGAATTACTCCAAGGGAAGCCGATTGATTCATCCCAGAAGCCAGAATTCTACATCAAGACAGAGGATCTCCCTAAATTCCTTCAGGGGTTTTTGGGTTCTTTATGTTTTGTTATCTTATTTCTTCTGAGATGTTTTCTTTATTAATTATGAACTAAACCTCTCAAATACTTGAGGGGGATGAAACCTAAGACAGATCTTGTTATTATTTATTATTGAACTATATGATAAATACTTGAATTGTTCTGAATTATATGTTCTTCATTCTTGATTTAATAGTCCTAGGTATTACTTCAAGAAACTGATATGCTTAGGCAGAGGAGCAAAAGTCCCTGTTTTAAGCGTAGATCTACCATAATTAAGCGGAGTTGCATGCAACCCTAGACATAGGGCGACATAAATCTGTCAGATTAGGGTCAAACCTAATAAGGGGATCCATAAATTGAATTAATGCAACCTAGGGGTGTTAATTGATAAAGAAACTTTAATTAACCACCTAAGATTAGTTGTTCTTATCCTCGACGGAGGTATTAACATAGGTTAGGGATCTCTACGGATCAAGTCAAGTGAAGAAATCATCTAGTTTAAGAAGTTAATAACAAGTGAAGTCTAGGTGGATTCTCCCTTAAGTATTGTTCATATCAACCAGCTTTTCCCTAAAGTTTTCCCTAATTTACTTTTTGTGCACTTTTAGTTAGTTTTGGAATTAGTTTTAACAAATCCTCTTTTATTTTCAGGCTAGATAATAGAAAGGAAGTAAGTATTAGTACTTTGGTTCCCTTGGGTACGATAACTCGGTCTTGCCACTAAACTATACTACTGTTTGATAGGTGCGCTTGCCTTTAAAATCGTGATATTAGTTAGTTTTTGGTGTGATCAGTTTTTATAAATTTTATTACTTAATATCGCGAGTATCAAGTTTTTGGCGCTGTTGCCAGGGACTAAAATATTACAAAAACTTTATTTCTATTACTTTAGCCATTACTCTATATATATATATTTACTTTCTTTTCTTTTTTCTTTTACTAGGTATCTCTAGTTTATGGCTAGAAAAAACCATGCAGGACCACTACTTTTTTACGAAGACTTAGAAGCTACAGTCCACAGAACTCGCAGAGAAATCAGAAAAAGCTTACATTATCCAGAGCAAGATCAAAACCAAGAATCAGAACAGAAACAAGAACCTACTGAAGAGATGGACGCAAATCAAGACATTCCACCACCTTCAGCATTACCCGTAGAACCAGATGAAGCGCCTCGTACTATGTATGATTATGCTAAACCTAGTTTGGCTGGTACTCAAACTAGCATTATTAGACCTGCTATTGCTGCTAATAATTTTGAACTAAAACCTAACACTATTCAGATGATTCAGCAATTTGTGCAGTTTGATGGTTTACAGGATGAAGATCCAAATTCACACATAGCTAACTTTTTGGAACTTTGTGATACTTTTAAAATTAATGGTGTTTCTAATGATGCCATTTGTCTAAGGCTATTTCCATTCTCTTTGAGAAATAAAGCCAAACAGTGGTTAAAGTCTTTACCACGAGGCTCAATCACTACATGGGAACAGATGACAGAAAAATTTTTACTTAAATATTTTCCTCCAGTTAAAACAGCTAAATTACGAAACGATATCTCTTCTTTTGTGCAAATGGATCTAGAAACACTTTACGATGCCTGGGAGAGATACAAAGATCTTTTGAGAAGGTGCCCTCACTATGGGTTGCCTTTGTGGTTACAAGTTCAAACCTTTCACAGCGGTTTGAATCCATCAACAAGGCAGATGATCGATGCGACCGCCGGAGGAATAATCAACAACAAAACACCAGAAGCAGCTTATGAATTTATTGAAGAGATGTCACTGAATAACTATCAGTGGCAGGTCATGAGGACAAAACCGATGAAAGCTGCTGGAGTTTATAATATTGATGCTGTCACCATGCTTACTAACCAAGTAGAACTTTTGAATAAAAAGTTTGATAATTTTGTTAGTTCTACGCAGGCACAGCCAGTGATGCAGTGTGACACAAACTAGGGAAATATGTTCAATCTAGATTACTCCTCTTATGGACATGACATGGAAACTGAGCAAGCCAACTATATGGGTAACAATTCTAGACTTCAAAATAACCCTTATAGTAATCCTTATAATGTAGGTTGGCAGAGTCATCCCAATTTTTCATGGGAAGGACAAGGAAATCAAAGACAACCGTCTCCTCTAAGATTTCAACAGCCACCATTCCAACAAGAGAAAAAGTCGAACCTTGAAGAGATGCTCACAAAATTTATTGCCGTATCAGAAACACGTTTCCAAAACACCGAAACGGCACTGAGCACCAGCAAGCATCCATTCAAGGACTTGAAACTCAAATAGGCCAGCTCACCAAGCTAATCTTTGAAAGACCGCAAGATGGGTTACCAAGGAACACTGAAACTAACCCTAAGGAGCAACTCAATACCGTGGATACGATAGATGATGGGGGGTTAACCAAAACCAACCCAAAGTCATGCAAGGAGCAGTGGTAAGTAAAGGAAAGGATGAGGTAAGTTCCACAGATAAAATTGTCAAAGAATATAAACCTCGTATCCCATACCCAACCGCGCTAAAGAGAGACCACACAGATGAGCAATTCGGTAAGTTTCTTAAACTCTTAAAGAAATTACATATCAACTTACCGTTTGTTGAAGCAATTTCGTAGATGCCAAAGTATGAAAAAATTTTAGAAGAACTTCTCACAAATAAAAGGAAGTTGGAAGAACTGTCTACAGTGGAACTCAACGAGGAATGCTCAGCTATTCTCCAAAATAAATTGCCAACCAAACTGAAAGATCCAGGGAGTTTTACTATTCCTTGTTTATTTGGTAGCCTAGACGCTGATTTAGGGGCTAATATAAATGTCATGCCTTATAAATTGTTTAAACAACTAGGTCTTAGAAAACCTAAGCAAACTAAGATGAGCATTCAACTGGCTGATAAAACTATTAGGTCTCCTAAGGGAATAATTGAAGATGTGCTCGTCAAAATTGATAAATTTATATTCCTAGTTGACTTTGTTGTTTCAGACATTGAGGAGGATAGCAATGTACCCTTAATTCTAGGGCGACCCTTTTTAGCAACTGCTAAAACAATAATTGATTTAGGAACAGGTGAACTTACACTACGTGTTGGTGATGACAAAGTTACTCTACAAGCTCGAAACTCGAATAAGACTGTTGATAATAATATAGTCACGAGTCCTTATAAAAAGAATAATTTCACCATCCAACCTTCTGTGCAAGATACACTCCACATAAAGGCAACTCAATCACGGACAAGTCCATCCAAGGGAGACGCACCGGGAAAGCGAATGCTTCAGATTGAGGAACTGATGAGTGGCTGAACTATCACGAAAAGCCCAAAATATGCCACACCAACCCAGAGCATCACCAAGACGACCCTCAGGTACAAACGAATCAACTCAAGGTAGGGGATAAGGTAATCTAAGGGGAAGACAATCCTCGAATCTTGAATTCAAAAGACCATAAAAGTGATACACCTTACTTCACTGTAATGAAAATCTTCCCCTATGGTATAGTAGAGATAAAACATGAGTCACTCGACACTTTCAAGGTAAACTACACTCGACTCAAATCTTACATTGAAAATAAAGTTTTAAACATGATAGAGGAGTATCAACTCTTCAAACCGCTGTGACCGACCAAGCTTGGGCATAGTCGAGCTTAGACTCTAAACAAGCGCTTCTCGGGAGGCAACCCGAGAATTAACTTAGTAACTTTTCTTTTATTTTTTATTTTAGTTTTTTTTAATAACTAACCCTTTTTTGTAGAAATTTAGAACCACGCGGCCATACCCACGGGCATGTCCAAGGCCGTGTGAACATTTAAAGCAGAGACACGGTCATGCACCTAGGCCGTGTACAAACAGAGGAAAAATTTTCCCAAAGTACGGGCCACCAACAAATCCCCACGGCCGTGCGACATGGCCGTGGCAACCCTTCAGTTTAGACACGGGCTTGCACAACGCCACATGCCCATGTCCCCAAACCGTGGCCAACACTGTCAATTTAGACACGGCCATGTGACTTCCTACACGACCGTGTACATAGTGAAACCTCATCGCACACAGCTGTGTGACTTCCTATCTTTATTTTCACCTTCTAACTTCTTCTCCTTTATTTTCCTTTTTACATTTCTTTTTATTTTTAGTTCATTTTATCTTGTTTTTCATCAGTTGATTATTAGTATTTTAGAACTTTATTTATTTTAGTTTACTTATTTTATTTTTCTACTATTTAATTTTCCTATCTTTCATATCGGCCAATCCCTAACGAGTAATCTCTATTAATCCAAAATTCCCACGACTAATTAATATTTTCGCAAAGGAGCTCTACAGCTCATATTCAAATGGAAATGGGAACACCCCGCCACAACTGTCGACTCTTCCAATTTCTGTCTCACAAATTCATCCTAAATTCAGGGAGTTTCAACTCTCTCCCTATCTTATGATATTATACTTCTCTTGCTATTTATGTATCTTTGTACATTGAGGGTAATGTACATCTTAAGTGTGGGGGGGAACTTACTTTAAATCTTTATATAATCTGTGAAATCCCTGAAATTTTCTTTAACTTTATGCATTGTTCTCAAATCTACATTATCTTCAGTTTCCTAATAGGAATTAATTCTGATTGATTTATAATTTCTATTGATAAGCTGAGAATTAAGACATAGGTGCTTGTACTTTGATTATTCAAACTTTAAAACATTAGGGAATCAAGCATGATAAGTTGAAATTTTTTAGAATCCTATTTTTTGCATAAGTAATTTTCCTTTATTTTAAGTATTATCTTGAAATTTGAAATTCACAGGATTGACATCAAAAGCCATAATCCTGGTGAGATTTTTGAGCCTTTTGAGCTTACATTCTTTCGTGCTCACTTTTATTATTGCTTTGAGTGAGTCAATACTGATTTGTTATTCTAGAACTTGCTTCGATTATACATGTCAAGACCACATCATTGATTTGATAGACCGAAATGATAAAGGCACCTAGGTTTAACCCACCTACTCCATAAAAAGCCTACCTTCATAAATTAACCCCTAGTAAACCCCATTGAGCCTAACAACCCATTCTTTGACTTACCTCTAATATTAACCCATAACCCATTTTTGTTGAATTCCATTCAATTATTTTGATCCCTTTTTTTGTCAAGATTTGAGTTAAATTATTATCTAGCTTTGTTCTCTTTTTCAGTTGTAAAGTTTGTCAATATTCAAAGTATTGTATTTTAATTGTTCTTAAAAAAAACAAAAAAAAATGTGCATATACAGTTAATTCAGTTGTAATCTATAATAGTTCAATAGTTTTTGTATATTTCTACAAACTTCCAAATCCAGAACGATGTCATCATAAGGCTTAGCTTTAGGAATATGTTCCAATGATAGAGATTTCTCTAGCTAGATGATTTTTCAATTCAATCTCGATTCTAACCCTCTTTTTCAGCTTGTGACAACACCCCTAACCAAAGCCCTATTACAACCATTGAAAGACCTTTTGATCGATGTGTCGTATCAATCTATAGTGGTGGAGATTTAATTTTCTTGCAAGCCTATGGTAATAACTTTTCAGATTGACTAGAGAGTGCTTAATTCTTGAACCCTAAACACTTTGAGTGGATAGAGTGAACCCTTAGTGAGGATGTCAATTCTCGTTGATTTTGATTGAAAGATAATTACTTAAGAGAAGGGAGAAAACTTATGTTTTCGTGATAAAATTCTCAACTTAGAGTGACCGAATCTCTAATGTTCTTTTGGTTGAAATTTCATTGTATGATTACCTATGGATTAGTTTGAAACATTATTGATAAAGATTGTAAGTTGAGAAGAATGATTCTCGATTAAGGATTGAGATTTTGCTTGAGGACAAGCAAAGGCTTAAGTGTGGGGGTATTTGATAAACGATAAATTATACATATTTTTATCTCATGTTTAGCCTATATTTTGGATGAATTATCATTAGATTTGTGAGAATTGGTGCTCTTAATCCTTCTATTTCATGTCTTATACTCAGGAGAGCATAGGGAAGAGAAAAAAAGAGAAACGGGCTAAAAATGAAAAAAATGGGCCAAAATGAGAAAACGACACGGCCTAGGGATTCACCACACGGCTGTGGCACACGACCGTGCCACATAAAGTCCAACACGGCCCAACCCCGACAAGCACGGCCAGATCACACGGCCGTGCCACCATTAACAGACCCGCACACGACCTCTTATCGATCCACATGGGCGTGGCACACGGGCGTGTCCCTATCGTGAGAAAGTTCAATTCTACTCGAAAAAGGATACTTAGGGGCTAAGAAAGCCATTCTAAAACTCTATATAAAGACCCTAGGAGGCAACTTCAAGGGTGTGCTTATTTCCCGCTAAGGGAACACTCTTTTCCCCCAAAAGGGAGCGCGATATTTCTGCATATACAATGAGTGAAAGCAATGAATTACTCCAAGGGAAGCCGATTGATTCATCCCAGAAGCCAGAATTCTACATCAAGACAGAGGATCTCCCTAAATTCCTTCAGGGGTTTTTGGGTTCTTTATGTTTTGTTATCTTATTTCTTCTGAGATGTTTTCTTTATTAATTATGAACTAAACCTCTCAAATATTTGAGGGGGATGAAACCTAAGACAGATCTTGTTATTATTTATTATTGAATTATATGATAAATATTTGAATTGTTCTTAATTATGTGTTCTTCATTCTTGATTTAATAGTCCTAGGTATTACTTCAAGAAACTGATGTGCTTAGGCAGAGGAGCAAAAGTCCCTGTTTTAAGAGTAGATCTACCATAATTAAGCGAAGTTGCATGCAACCCTAGACATAGGGCGACATAAATCTGCCCGATTAGGGTCAAACCTAATAAGGGGATCCATAGATCAAATTAATGCAACCTAGGGGTGTTAATTGATAAAGAAACTTTAATTAACCACCTAGGATTAGTTGTTCTTATCCTCGACGGAGGTATTAACATAGGTTAGGGATCTCTACAGATCAAGTCAAGTGAAGAAATCATCTAGTTCAAGAAGTTAATAACAAGTGAAGTCTAGGTGGATTCTCCCTTAAGTATTGCTCATATCAATCATCTTTTCCCTAAAGTTTTCCCCAATTTACTTTTTGTGCACTTTTAGTTAGTTTTAGAATTAGTTTCAACCAATCCTCTTTTATTTTCAGGCTAGATAATAGAAAGGAAGTAAGTATTAATGCTTTTGGTTCCCTTGGGTACGATAACTCGGTCTTGCCATTAAACTATGCTACTGTTCAATAGGTGCGCTTGCCTTTAAAATCATGATATTAGTTAGTTTTTGGTGTGATCAGTTTTTATAAATTTTCTTACTTAATATCGCGAGTATCAGCTGTAATCATACATATAATATAAATTCTACATTTAACACATAGGGATATTTTAGTCATTTTTGCTATTAGGGCATTTCGGTCATTTTTTTAAGTTTTATGGATTCAGTACCTACCTGGCCTGTTAACAAGTCCTCGTTGGCCAAAGTGAACAAGCACTATGCACCAGGTAGGATTCCAAAGAAGAGGAGGTGGGTCATTGAGACCGCTTAAGTACCAAGCTCTCCCTAGATCCAATCCTAGACATGCATATACCCATTACCACACTTCAACCTTATGACTTGTCCATGGTTGCATCTGTGTTTTTAAGTTTTATGAATGTTTGGTAGTTAATAAATACTAAGCCCAAACCCATATACAAATCCATTCTCAATCATATGGCCCATTAGGCCTAAATCACAATCGTATGACCCATTAAGCCCAAATCTTAGTTAAGTGGCCCATTAAGCCCGAATCCAATTCAAATCATGTAATATGCATGACTAACCCAACCAAATCAATAAATTTCACAAAACTTAGCCTTAGGGCCCACCTAGCCCATTTAGCCACTTTCGGCTTTTCGGCATTGCCGATGTCGTGTGTGTAGTGTTTGTACACACCTGATTGACGACCCGCACTACACTATCTTCAGCCTTGACCTACAATCAAAACCACTTTCGAATCAATTCCAAACCCTACTATAACTTTATCAAATCCCGAAGCCTTACCGTAGCCTTACCGTGTACCTTTGGCTTTTCTAGCCTTTCCCTTAGCAATTAATCCCGAATAGTCTTAGATATACATCAACACACATATTCTATCAACATTAGATGACTCGTCTTCCACACGAGTCACTGTTATAGGCTACACATATATTCGGCCACCCCTTTAAGAAGCCAAAATTGAGAATGAGACACTTACCGAAACTCACCTTGAATCTTGCGGCCTAAATATCCACTGAATATGCAATCGACTCCTAACCCCCTTGATTGAGGGTAGCAAAATAGATTGTAATGGAGAACAAGAGAAATCGGTAAAGAGTATGGTTCTTCGGCTTTTAAGAGAGAAAAGAATAATGGGACCACTAGGGGTTTCGGCAAAACAATGGATGGCTTAATTGGCAAGAGAAAGATTCGGCTATGGATGAAACAAAAGGGAGAGGAAGAATTCGGCAAGAAAAAGAAGAAAGAAGAGAAGAAGAAAGAAAAAAAATACAAATTGGCACTTGAGGAAATGATGAAAAATTTGGCATTAGCCTAGGATCCCAAATTCGGCACATATTTATAGCCCATAACTTCAATTCCCAATTCAGCTCCATCACTTCCCTCTTCTCATCTCCTCGTTTTTCTCCCTGATAACTTCCTAATCTTTTTCCTAAATTTTCTCTTCTGATTACCTCTCTGAGAGTCCAACTTCACGCCACTACTAATCTTCTAGAAGCCTAAAATTAAACTCTAAAATAAATTTAATATTTTCCCTTTTAAACTTGGTCCCAAACTTTACTATGGGCCTTCTAACACCCAAATAATATTTGCCTCAGACTGCTAAGCACATATTCACATAAAAAACCACACAAAAAGAAGTTTGGGATTTTTGGGGCGTTACAGGTGGCAACGCAAGTTCAACTACCCCTTCTAAAAAAAAAGACAACAATGCTTTTCATCAACACTATGAAAACCCCGTTCATTAACCATATACTGGGTAGTGCTATCAAGAGCTTCTCAGATATAGTAATCTGCGGAGAAGTGATTTAGAATGCAGTAAGGAGTAGGAAAATAGACATGGGGGAAAATGCTAAAAGGTCTGCCCCAAGAAAGAAAGAAAATGAAGTAAACACTGCAAATATGTATTATAAAAGCTATTCAAAACTGGTCACTGTAGGCTAAACAAGGACCATGGCAACTAGCCATCAAGGCCCTTTGAGGCAAGAATCTAACTTAAGGCCAAACACAGAAAAACTCTAATTCACACATATCCCGATGACCTATAAAGAGTTATATCAAAATCTATTTGATGCAAATGTGGGGACATAGTAGTAAATAAGAGAACAATGAGAGTTCTCAAGATAACTCTTCAAAAGGTAAAGATAACATATCTTATCAATGTGATATGAATGATTATTGGCCACATATATGGCGTATGCTCAAATATTTCGTTTTTGTTAATTTTTTTGAAGAAGGAGATGAGAATGTAGTCATGAATTCTATCATTACAAATAGAAAATATTTATCTTATTTGGTACTAAAACAAACAAATATTATTCCAATATTTGATAGTATAAAATTAGTTGAAAGCTCTAGAAGAGCTAATATATCAATATCTAAAAAGTACAAAATTTGTGATGGTTACTGCATTATTTTAAAAGATATTAATTATAATGGATATTATACTAGATTGTGAATGAAGAAAAGATTATATTTCAAATGAATCAAAAGAGGATTGGGTTATTGATTTATATTTATTACTATTATTATAAATTGGATTGATCGTGACTATCTTTGTGATCTTCTTTTATCATCAACCTATTAAGGGGATGAAAGTGAAATATTTGACTACGAAAGATCTACTTATGAGCAATAGAATATGGTAAATCTATCTAAAGCACGTTATGATTAGATGCACTTGAATTTGTAAGCTTTTTAAAACTGTAAGTATAACTCTATAGTATACAAAATAAGTTCTCAATTAAAATTATGTGAAAAAATATTACTGATGAGAACCTTGTAAGAGAGAACTTATTCAATTTTCATGATTCAAATGTGCTCTTACGATAGCAATATTATGAAAAAAAAATTTACTTATGATTGAACAAAAGTTTTTAACCACGAAACCAAACTATTCCCTGAAGAGAATGTACAATATGCAATAAATTCGAAAGACATAATCTTTAATTTGGATGTAGTAAATTGAACTATAATAATAGTCATGGGGTATTGTTGTAATAAATTTTTCACCACCAGAAGTGAAAAAATGAAGAAAGTAAGAAAAGAACAAGAATTTCTAAGAACTTTTTAAGAAGAGAGACAATTTATTTATAAAGAGTTATCGGTTATGTACCTATTATACACTTGAAAAATAAGATCCACTCTCAAAGTTTGCTATTAATTAATTTTGATTGGATTCAGAGTTTACTACTGAAGTTTAATTTGCTTACTTCTTATTGTCAAGACTCAACATAGAACAAAGAAAGGTACGTATTTAAATATTAAATCAACTTGATATTTGATGGTCTTCTTTTTAAGTTTTGATTACATGTGTTACATATTATTTTAAGCATCTCATTTATTCATGAAAATGAATATTAACTGATTTATTTATATCTCTATAGTAGGTTTTATAATTAAATAATATATTTGATTAAAACATATCTAGTATGCAAATTTATGTTAACAAACCAATAATTTTATGGTTATTCTGATTTGATTTAGTTCAAAGAATTGTTAAAAGTAGTAGTTCATACATTTTATATTATTCCATTTGTTAATTATTTAGAGAAATGACATGAGCAATTGTAAATGAAAAGTTCTATAAGCTTGAATGGTTGAATTTTGAATTAAATTTCATGCATGTTTATGATGATGGTTATGAAAAAATTGCTAGTTTTTCATTATGTTATATTTTTATGTTTGAGATGTGACGTTTATTGATATATTTAGTATAGGCTTGTTTCTATACATGACCTAGGTAGTTATTCTTGGTAGTTAACTGGTTATGCAAAACTCTTGTTAAAAGGGTTTTAAAAGTATATTGAATCGAACTCGGGACTTCTCGCATCCAAAGCGATAATCATACCACTAGACCAAATGCTCTAGATTTAAAGATTTTGGCATATTCCCTAAGGCAAATATTGCATATAATTATTTGAAAATTATATTTATTGACTTAGTGACATTATAGACTTCACATTAATTTAGATATTTCCAGTAGTAAATGTCACAATGGTACTTATATGTGAATACAAAGTAAAAGGAATGATAGTAAAATTATCAATTTGCTATAATTTAGTACAATTGAAACGCATGTTAAAGTAAACCAAAATTTTATTGATATAAATGCATTTACTACTTAGTGTTACTAGTTAGACCATTCTAGATCTTATATGATGCGAAATTTAATTGAGAATTCATATAAACATTCCTTAAAGAACCAGAAGATTCTTTAATTTAAAGAATTCTCATTTGTTTCTTGTTCTCAATGAAAATTGATTGTTAGAAAGTCACTAGCTAAAGTTGAGATTTAATGTCTTGCATTTCTAAAATGATTATGGGCCCATTCATCTACCAGGTAGAAGGTTTTGATATTATATGATTTTGGTAAATGCATATACAAAATAATCATGTATGTGTTATCAACTTGCAACATGTCGTTTGTAAGATTGTTTATTTAAATAATTAATTTCAGATCATGCAATTAAGACAATTCATATTTCTAATACCAATGAGTTTATATCTCAGTATTCTATTAATTAAGTTTGAAATTTTTTTGTAAAAGTTTGTTATTTATGTGCATAATGATTTAGAGAAATTATTTATTGAACGCCTCTAATTAATGTCTAAACCATTACTTTTGATAACTAAACTTCCTATTTCAACATGAGATTATGTTAATTTACCTGTTGTACGCATCAAGCCAATAAGTTATAAATACTCCACATTATAATTGGTTTTTAATCAAGAGCTAAATATTTCTCATCTTTAAATTTTTGTATGTGCGTATATGTTCCAATTGCTCCACCACAACGCATAAAAATGAGTAAATCCTCAAAGAAAGTTGGGAATATATATTAATTACAAGTTTCTTTGTATTATTAAATGTTTTGAATGTATTGGAGATTCAATTATAACATGATTTGTGATTATAATTTTGATTCGATAGTTTCCCCGACATTAGGGGGAGAGAAATAATAACTTGTAACAAGTTGGGGGAGAGTAATTTGAACCAAAAGTTCAACAAGGATAACTCATTACAAGTTAACTGTCAAATGTATTTACAAACTTAATGAGAATAGCCAAGTGTTATGTAACACCTCAAACTCGGCCTAGACGTTATGATCAAATCTAGCGATGTCACATGAGAATATTTTTGAAAATGCATCGATACATTAAAAATCGTTCCAGTTATTATCTTTACTTAAGTCAGAAAAACGTGAACTAATTGATTTGCTTAAAACCATCTCTTTTACGCGGAAGATTTAAAAATCAAATACTTTTTGCAACTGTTTGTACTTATGAAAATCTTAGTTTATTTTAGGAAAATGATACTTCATTGCGTGGTAGTTTATAAACCCATAAACATCAGTCAAAAAACCCAAATAAAACCAAAAAGTCCAAGTCCACAAGTTACATAAAAAATCCTCAAAAATAATAATCGAGGTAATAAAAGTATAAAAATTGTAAAACCAGAATGAAAGTGGCAGTGGTCACCGTCAAGTCCTCCGTTGCACCGATCCATCTACTACTAGAGATTACCTAAACAGATAAAACAGAAAAGGGGTGAGTTTTTGCAAACTCAGAGTGTAATCCCCCGTAGACAACATGCATATAGACATTTATCAGAATACAATCAATTATTTTATGTATAGATCGAGCCTAAGCTCTTTACAGAATTGGTGTGAACCTTAACCCACTCAGATACAGAATCAAATAGATCATGCATATCATAACAGAATAACAGAAAAACCCAACCCAACAACCCTACGCACCAACTCCGTCCAACCCAACACATCATGTTGGGATATATCGACCCACCCATCTCTGCACACCAAATAGGGTATATAGTACCCATCCATCCCTACACACCATGGTGTACCGTAATGCGACACTTATCAAATAACGCAACTGGGCTACCAGAATACAAGCTTATAAGGCCTTTCAGATACTTCCTTCAGCTTCATCAAACCAACCCCAATACAATGCAACATATATATGACACGCTGTAATGCACTTTATCATATTAAACAGTCAAATCAAATTTACATGCTAAGTATCACATGCTTTAATCATACATCACAAAAACAGATCACAGAACTAGGGGTCTAAGTAATGCTTATCGACCCTATGATAGGTCACAGTCGACTTCGGCGACCCGTGCAACCTTACAAATCATTTCAAAAAATGGGCTCACACGCCAATGTGGCCTATCCATGTGGGCCCACATGCCCATATGGCCCACACGACCTAAATTAGCCTTGGCAGTGTGGATCACACGGCCTGGCTTAAATTTCCACACCCGTGTGGGCCCACACGCCCGTGTGGCCCACACGGCCTAATTGATCAAGCCCGTGTCTCACACACATGGCCTGGCCTAAATTTCCACACACCCGTGTGACCCACACGACCCAATTGATCAAGCCTGTGTCTCGCACACGGCCTCTCCAACCATCACAAGGCCATTTCTTGCGCCCGCGTCATGTATGCACGGCCTGCTTCGTCAACCACACAGCCATGTATTGCCACACGGCCTACCACACAGGTGACCACACACCCGTGTGGCATCAATAATTTGGTTTTTTGGCTTTCACCGAATCTCTATTTTCGTGATTCTAGGTACACACCTGGTTTGATTTTTGCAACAAACGTAACTCCAAAGTCACCAACACCTAAGAACGCGTAAATTAACACCAATTTAGTCACTTAATCAATTCTTAAACGCAACACGAAGAGATGACCCACTACCATCTACTAAAAATCATTACCTTCTTATCGACGATAATTCTTCCAGTACAAGTAAGATACCAGATCTCGTGCTCTTCTTAAATACCAGTAATCACTCGTTAAAAAAGAAACCATTACTCAACCTAAAATTGCAAGAATCCACACTTACCAGCAACGCCCGAAAGAAAAAAATCGGAGTGAATAAGACAAAAAGGTAATAGCAAAAGAAAATGATGAAAACAAGGATAGAATGGCAGCCAAGAGGAGGACGGTGTGAGAGAAAGGGAGAGGAAACAAGGGAACGGTAGGAGAAAATTAGGGAAACAGAGAAAAACAAATCAAAATTCTGATTGGCCTCCTATCTTTACTCCCACTTACCCCACTATGCTCCACTACTCAAAATCCAAATTAATTCAAACTCTTACCCAACTAAAAGCAAAAAAATAACATCCCTTGTCAATACAAAGAATCGAACTCAAGACCTCATGCATAACAATTCTCCCATTAACCACTAGACTAGTAGGCCCATTCTGTCATCACCTTACAAACTTTTAATTTTAAGCCTACTGACTAGAGATAGGGCTTTATTCATAAGAATGCTAAAATTTACCCAAGTTGTGGCTTGAACTTTGGACCTTCCAAACACACCCAAAACACTTAACCACTAAAGCAGACAGATATTCGTGTCAAATTAATTTCAGAAACACATACAGATGAATTTGTGCTCCAAATTCACAAAAGCCGAAATTAAGAAAATTTGGGGCGTTATATGTTATATACCATATAATATTTTAATTTGAATCAAAGTCTCAGTAGGACAATCAGTTAGAATAAATAATAGATTGATCGGTTCCAATTCTTTTATATGGTCATATAGTGGAGGAGGGTGCTCCAAAAGAGTCCCAATATGTAACTAATAAGTAAAACGCCAAAAGAGATTCAGGTACCTGAAACTAAAAATTAAAATAATAAAAATAAGAGATCTTGATAAGCTATGTCAATTCGAGAAAATGTGGAACCGAATAATAAAACTGGTCAACAATGATTTTGCATGCAATATTATTATTGAAATAATGAAATAAAAAGGGGATCTTGAATAAATCTATTGAGAAATATAGATACGGAATAAATTGATCAAAATAGAAAGACACAACTCAAGTATAATTAAATTCGTGGAGTTTTTGGACTAGTAGTCCAAATATCTAAAGGTATAAAGCCAAGGAGAGTGCAAATGAAGTCGTTTTGTAAAAGTGGAACAAAATTATGAAGTTTTTCGCTAAGTCCTGGCATTGATTATGAAAAGATATAATATTCTTTTGTTGTGGATGCAATAACTTTTAGATATATTATTTTGGCAATTCATAAAAGATTTAACTTGCATCTAATGGTTGTTGTTACAACCTTTTATGAACCAATATATAGTAAATTTTTATATTTAAATCCTTAAAGGATTTAGGATGCTAAAAGCATATTGAAATTCTAGAGAAATTGTTCATTTATATGAATTGAAATAATTTGAACATATGTTGTAAATAGTAGTTGAAGGAGGATTATAAAATGATCCAAAATTCCTGTTTATGTTTTTATAGAAGAATCATGATTAAAATTTGCTATGATTATTGTTGAAACTCCTAAAGAGATCATAATATATTTCCTCTAAATTTTCCCTCACTCATGACTTTCAAAAGAATGGTGATCAAAATGCTTAGCAAATACGTTCAAATAGTCATTTGAAAAACTAGAATTCAAGATTGAATACGTAGAATATGAGAAAGTATGTAATATTTTCATAAGGGGGAGTAAATACGCGTTGTATTCCTTTTTCCTTAATCGAGGTTTTGTCCCATTGGGTTTTCCTAGTAAGGTTTTTAATGAGACAACATATTATGTATATTATAGATATGTGTACTCTTTTTCCTTCACTAGGATTTTTTTTCCATAGGGTTTTTATCTTAGTAGGGTTTTAACGAGGCACATTATCTACCAATGGACATCCAAGAGGGAGTGTTATGAATATCTTATTAAGTGGATGTCCATCAAGATCAAGATAAGTTTTGATGTACTTTAAATTCTAATAGTCATTAGAATTAGATCTCTATTTCATTTATTCTTCTTATGGCTATAAATAAAGATTTTGGAGAAACTTTGTAAATATTCTCATTGATCAATAAAATAAGCTCTTTCTTTTGCTCTCTCATTCTCTTTGTTCTTTATTCTCTGCCATTTATTTTTATAACAGTTTTCCTTTTTTATATAAGAAAAGACTTCATTACAACAACAACAAAAACTATGTGTAACCTCTCCAACCTGACTTAAACATTATACTCGAATTCGGGAGATTATATCGGCTCCTGAAATGGCTCAATAGGCTAGCAGAGTTTTTAAAATGGTCATATTAAAACATTTGTTTATTTTAGAAGAAAACTTAGTCCATTTTCAAAAAAAATTACGACTTGACAATTTGATTAAGTTTAACATTTTTCTTATAATGGTGTTTACCTTTTGAGAACTTAGTTATTAATCGATTTGTTTATTACTCAAAATTTATATATAATTTGGCAATGGAAAAATGATATCTATTTAGGTTTTTAATAAAAATCGAGTTCCTGCATAACAAATTAATATTCATATTTTGATATCCTAAAATCAATTTTAATGTCATGCAAACCATATATAAATATAAAAATAAATCCTAAGTCTCATGCCATAGTCCCAAATAAAATAATGCAGCCTCTAAATAATAAAAGTATCAAATAATGAACCTAAAAAATTTAAATAAACAAAACAGAGATGAAACCCTCCGGATGTTGTGTCTGCATCCTAACTTGGGTGTTACCTGTAAGGATGGAGATTAAGGGGGAGTGAGCTATAAAGCTCAGTGTGAGTTCTATCACAATTGAATTAGTGCAAAATAATCAACCAACCATACATAATTACAGTTTTTAGTACAATAATAATCATATAGTATAGCAGAAATTTGACAGTTCATTCAAGCATACTTTTGAGTGCCAATGCAATGCAATTTCAGTTTAATAGAAAAGAAAGTTCCTACCCCACCACTACACTCTACAATAAGAGTTTCCCAGAACTCTTATATCTCGGACACTCCAGTTTTTGGATGAATTACCAATGTTGCATGTTAATACATTGTTAGTAGTTGTGAGCACATAATGGGTTTGCAAATAAAAGCTGCCAGTAAGTTTGTAGATGTGCCACCAATGTTTACAGATAAACTGCCAATACTTCCTCTTTCATAGCGTCCCGTCTCATGCAATGCAATATGACATGTTAGTAACAGTACAATACAGAAATAGTAGACATGCTTAGCATGTAATCAGACTAACAGTAGCAATAGACATGTATAACATGTACTTAGTTTTTTGGTAATAGTAGTCATCTTGATCATGCAATCGAGAATACAGTGGTACGAGTAACAATAACAGTATATCAGTAAACCAATGATAATAAACATGTACTAATCACATATCATGCATATATGGTAACAATTTAGTCAATCAGATCATGGATTCCAACATTATTCATATATTACGGACTCAATTGAATAAGATAAAATACTAAAAATATTTTAGGGACTATTCAGGGACTAAATTGAACAACTCACAAAATTTTGGTCAAAACTATAAACAAGGGGCATATGGCTGTGTGGCTAGACCATGTCTGATGCCTTAATCCGCGTTGAGAGGTTACACAACCATGTGGCCAGGCCGTGTAACAGAATGTGGCCATGTGGAACATGCAAATTTAAGCTACAGGGGAGACACGACCGTGTGGCAGACCGTGTGGAAGGATCATGGCCATGTGAGATTCGAACTAGCCTAGGGTTTTAGAGGCACATAGCTATGTAGGGTTATGCGGTCCACACGCCAGCGTGAGAGCCCGTGTAGCTCTAATCCTAGACACGGTTTAAACTGATTCACTTGTAAAAGAGCATACATCTTTCACTAGAAGCCTGAACGATGTCCCTCATGTTCAAATCTGATCCGAGGTACCTAAAACAGGTCCTTCAAACGATAATTTCACACAAGTTAACGTTTGATTTCTAAGATATATCTAAATTCTTAGAAGATTTCGGCAAGAACTTCAAGGGATCAAAATTGAATTGAAAGATTAGCATAGATCGATGCTATTCCAGAATTTACGAATTCTACTAATTGAAATGAAAGTACTTACTGAATTTTTGTCGAAAACAAGAAGGCTGTAAATGATGAATTTTAACAACCGGTAGAAAGATAATCAAACAGAGATTGATTTTGATTTAAGGAAAACAAAAATAATTCTTAGCAATGGAATGAAAATTTGATGCAAAGAAAGGGATGAAAAAGAAAATGGAGAAGAAATAAAAAAGATAAAAGAGAAATCTATTTAGGATTTGGAAAAGAAAGAAAACCTAATTCAATTGGAAAAATATTGATTAAATAGTTAGGATTTGAAACCCTAGGGGTAGCATGGGTAAATAATCCAACATTTTGGGCCAAAAATAAGAAGGAAAAAAAATAATAATGAAGATAGGGTGACTCAAACCTAAGCAAATAAAAGAGAAAAAACTAACTTTAACCATTAGACCTAAGCCTATTACTTGTTAAGTTTTTACTCCTAAAAATATTTATTTTAGTATGATTTTTATCCTAGTTTGCTGAAAGTAAAAAGAAAAAAATGGGAAAAAAATGACTTGAACCTAAGACCTTTAAGGTGTGCACTAACTACTTAGCCATTAAGCCTAATTCAATTTTTGATTAATTATTTCAATTAACCCCAATATTTTGGGGCGTGACACCATGGCTTTAAGCTAATTAAAATTGCAAGCTAATTGTCTCTTATATTATTTTTCTTTTTTATCAAAATCCTACACATGTTAAAAAATCAAGTTATTTATTTAAATTTGAATATGAGTCAAGCTTAGACGCATACTCATTTTTCAATTTTATAATATCTTAGTTTTCTTTCCCTTTATATATTATGTAATTTATATCATATGGAAGATAATAAATAGTACTTTAATGTAAATATTAAAAATATGTTATTAAGTTTGTTGATATTATGATATAACAAAGAATGAGATAGGAGGAAAATGTGGTGGCAACTAGGAGGCTGATTCACCTATGATAGGAGGAAAACCAGAATTACTAAGGATGAGTATAAAATAAGAGGAGGGAGATGAGGAAAATGATATGTGCTGCTGCAATCTAGGTTTGTTGAGGAGGAAAGAGATCTTCCTATAATGTACCTTGGGATATTTGTAGGTGGAGAGTCTCCTGCCAAGTTATGTCATCTCATTAACAATCTCGAGATAAGGTTCCTTAACATGTACAACTTTATACTCCCTTTGCTAAGGTAGTATAAGATTGTTAGACTTCAGCGATCCTTAGGTAGTCCCCTCTTTGGGAGGGCACACCTCGCTAATAGTAGGTAGCCTATCGGAGGGCTCGACTAGGTGGCTAAGGATGAATGATCATCTCGCAGATGGTATAAAAAATGCAGGTATTAGTTATTGAGTGACCATCCGAACAGCAAGGCACCCACAAACGGCTATCCACCTTATACCGTCCAGATGGTTACTCAATAACCAACCACTCACATCCTCCATACTACTCGCAAGAAGATCATTCATCCTTAGCCACCCGATTGAGCCCTCTGATAGGCCACTCACTACTAGCGGGTGTGCCCTCCCTAAAAAAGAACCACTATGGTCCAGCAACCTCGTACTACCTCAGCTAAGGGAGTATCAAAGTTATACATGATAGGGAACCTTATCCTGAGATTGTCGGTAACATGACATAACTAGGTTGGAGACTTCTCGTCTATAAATATCCCAAGGCATGACATTGGGGTTTTTTTCCTCCTCGATAAACCTAGATTGCAACAACAGACAACCTTCTCATTCTTCTCATCTCCCTCCTCTTGTTTTCTACTCCTCCTCCTTAAGAATTCCGACTCTCCGCCAATCACAGGTGAATCAACCTCCTTTTTGTCACCACTTTCTCTTCCCTTGTTGTATCATTGTATCAACAAAGTTGTTTATATTTAAAATTTTAGTAAAATAAAAAAATAAAATTACTAAATGTTAAATAAAATAGCATATATTTAAAAAAATAAGATAATATAGGTGAGCCTAAATGAACTTGGATTAACTATTTACAAATATAAACATGCTTGGACAAATTTATGATGATAATGTTATATATGGTCCAGTTTTGTTTAGGGTATGAGAATTATTTTTTTTTTTTTTTTTTGTATAACCATATTTGTTCTCATTCATTTTACAATTTGAGATTAATTATGTTTGGACCAAAGTTGTATTAAGGTAAGTTCTTTGAATCCAACACAATTCAAATACTTTGTAAAAAGTTGATTAATAATTCTTCCAACTACTTATGGGTTACTTTTTACTTAAAAAAGAAAAGGAAAGGGAGGTGAGTGGATCCAAAGAAACGCTTGTATTCAATCTTTTTTCCACCACCCAGATTTTCCCCTTTAAATATTTCCAATTTGGGATGTATATATATATATATATATATATATATTTGGTCTCCTATTAGTGAAATTAACAAATCCGACAAGTATGGTACTGTCACATATGTTTAAATAATATTGAAAAAATTAAAAGTAATCAAATCAGACACATGTAATTCATTTAATTTTATTTTACAAATAAAATTAAAAGAAGCGCATTAACACCGAAACAGAATATATGTTTATATAAAATCATGGGTATGGCATGACTTTGAATTGGTGAAATGTGAGCTTCTGTTTTGGAACTCCCTTTCGAAGTCTTAAAGACAACAGTGGACCACGTTTTATGTCGTAAACCATGTCTGTGGAACATGACATACATGGGTAGTTAAATACAGTAGTGTTGATAAGTTTCAAACCAGACCCACCCACCCACCCACCCACAAATGTATATATATATATATATGGGTGTTCAAATAATTAATCGAATTTTTTAAACTTTTAATTGTTAATTGAATTAATTTTTTTTTTTAAATTTAACCAAACTGAAATATTTTATTTAATTCAATTGGTTAACTAAATTAATCAAAATTTATATTTTTTTTGTTTTTATTTTTGCTAAAACAAGTATAAAACATATAAAAATAAATAAATTGATCATATTTATTTGATCGAATTAAAACTACATATAATTTGTACTATTAATTAGTAAGTTCGGTTAATTATCCGATTTTAAATTGAGTTAACCTATAATCGAACTTTTAAAAAATCATTAGTCGACCTCCGATCGAATTAGATCGATTTAGTTGGTTAATTCAGTTTTAACCGAAATTTGAATACTCCTATAAGTACCCTTAAGTGTGGATTTAAGATATTCGGTCCGGAGATTAATTTTTTATTTGTAATATAGTCCTCCAAATTTGTACGCTTGTTTTTAGGGTTTGGGCAATTTGTTTGATTCTCCACAACTTGAAAGGTGGCCCAAGGGTTTGAAAACAGTGCATAGCCCATAGTTAATATATGGAAATTTCATTATAGTTGACCAAAGCATTATAAAAACTGGTATTAAAATAAACAAAGTAACAGCAAACATTCTGTCAATATTCCATATATTGGCTTCTTAAATCTTGATTGCCTCACATGCAATCCCATTGTTTGACAATCTTAAAAAACAAAAAATTCATTCTCTTTCTACGCATCAATTTATTAACCTGATTGTTCAATCAATATATATATATGCGTATCTTAATTCTTGGATGGGTTGAACATTTTGAAGACATTATTCACTCCATAACATCATCTATATAAATAAATTGCATTCACAATCTCTTCTTTTGAGATTATATTTATACATGGGACTGCTTTTAATACATTTTCGTCGTTGAAATTGTTGCATGCATGATATGTGTACAATTCTTAGTTTTGGATGACAATGTACGTCCATTGGTCAAAATCTTTGGATGCGTTTGAGGTAAGTAACTATTGAGGAAGGGTTTAACAACGTACGTCCTCCAAATTATGGCTATATTTATATAGTCACCAATAAAATTAATACCATTGTATTTGATTGTGATAATTCAACATATAACCTTACATTATAATCGTTATTTTGATGATTGATCCGTATATTTATGTCAACATTATACATATATAGTGAAAATGCATGATCATAAATGCAACAAACAGGAGGCATACGATTAATATCTTATCCAAGATTAAAAATCTAATTGTACTCGGATTATAAGTAAAATTTTGAATTAATAATGAGTTTACTTTTTTTTTTTCTATATATAATTATACAACAGAAAGTTGTTGTCTTTTTTCATCAAACAAATATTTGTTTTTTTAATTTACTAAAATCTCAACTTTCATCTACATGACTAAAACATGAATACAATGAAGAAATTAAGCAATTATGACTAATATAAAATGTCATCAGTAAATGCTGGAAAAACTAATTGAATTTGACGTCTCAGCCTATTTGGTGCCATGTTAGACACTGTTTTTCTCTCTCTTTCAATTTATACATCATGGATGGACATCGGGCATGTGAGCGATTGTCTCATTATGGTTTGCCCAGGGAAACGTCATATTCATAATCATATATTTAACCCTCTAATTTTATCAAAATAGTCATTTTAACTTTTAATTTAATTTTTATCTTTTTTAGTTCTTAAACTTATTTTTATATCAAATCACTCTAAAATAGATAGAAAAATTAACGATTTTTAACTTTGTTCAAGTGATATACACTAGATTGCCACGTATATGATACGTCAGCATTTTATTAATTTTTTAAAATTTTATATATATATAAAAATTATTTTTAAAAATTTAAAATCACTAAAATTATTTAATAAGCATAAAAATTATGAAAACAAATATTTTTAATATTATTAAAATTTTAAAATATTAATTAAATGTTTATATGTCATCTACATGACAATCCACGTGTATGCCATGTCAGCAAAGTTAACAAAAGTTAACTTTTTCATCCATATTGAGGCGATTTAAAAAAAAAAAAAACAAATTCAAAAGTTAAAAGAGAAAATTAAGTAAAGGGCTAAAATGATTTTTTTGTAAAGTTAGAATACAAAAAGATCATTATGCCCAAATGTTAAAAAGGACAATGGATGGGCTGCAGTGTCGCATATAGTTTATGCGCAGAAAAAGGTGATGGGGATACCGTTAGGTCCCTACCCTCTTTTTTATTATTGTTATTTGCAAAGAGGAAATCCATCAAACAATATGAATATGATGGAACTTTGTTTTTGTTCAGAATTAGCATATTGGAGATGTATTATAAGTATAAGCGTCGTTGCCTTTAATCTACCAACTTTTTCATGTTCATTATATAAAGTGAATCAGTACTTCATAAGAAAATAGCACAATCTTATCAACCTCCACGCATTTCTATTTGGGAGTCCGTATGAAAATATAATTTTTGCAATTAAAAACAATACATAAACTTACTCCACTCCCAATACTCAAGTTCTTCAGATATAGTTGATTGACTCTGAGCAAAAAACAATGTACTGCCACTTTATTAAAGAAAAAAGCTTAATGACTTTAAAATTTTATTTTAACTCTCTATTCTATTTAGTTAATCATCCCAAAATATATGGCATTTTGCCTTAAAAATTTATAATTTCCAACCACGGTAAAAAGGGACACTGGGGGCAGCTTTTGCCCCGTGTTTAAAGACGTAACCTTTTCATCCTATACATTTTGCCATGATATCAGATTATTGAGATTAAAATGTATCTCTACATGTCCTTAATCCTTCATTAAAAAAAATTAAAAAGTAGTTTAATTAGTTTAAACAAAAAAGAAGTCCTGAAATTCCAACCTCAACAAGATCCTAAACAGAACAGTCATCCAGGCTCTTAAGTTTCCAAACGATGTTAAAAAAGAACATTAAAAAGAAACAAGAACAGTCATGAAGCATGCCATCGGAGTATGAAGTAAAAGAATGTTGCACTTTATATTAGGCTAAATCATACCTGCATGTATTCCGCATCTCGAAAAGTCGGGTTTGACTACACTTCTTGAATCAAAGATGAAGAACGGAAAGCATGGAAAGATTACACAAGCAAGGGATAATTAAGTCATATGTAGGCATACATTTTATAATGTTAAAACTTCTTAAGCATAATCTAAAAGCAAAGAACAAAACAAGTTCGCTGCCGGGAAACACGAGAAACTAAACAAAAGAAAGCAAGTTCTAAAAGCTAGCTGTTTTTAACTCTAAAATTTACAGCCACCACCATCTGTTTGGAGGTGCAACCAAAAGGTTCTGCTGGATTTGCTGCAAGGCAAGAAGCAACTTTTGAGTACTACACACTAGCTTCCAGATTTCTTCTTCCTAAAAGCGAACTTCACAAGCCTTTTGAAGACGAGATGTTGCGTAGATCAGAATAACACATTTACTGGAGTCGATTTTATTCTTGGGACACAATACAGAAATAAAGCAAACGCCGTCCCAAAAGGTTACTCTTCAACGACATTAACCAGTTCATACTCGATCAGTGACAGATTGTTGTCTTCCTTCACATTGAAATTAGCAGGTTCAGCAACCTCAACACGACCCCACTTGTCCACAGCAAGCCTCATCGATCCTTTAAACATGTCAATTTTCGCATTGCGGAGAGTTATGGTAGTACCCTCTTTCATTAAGTCCACTACCAAAATAAAAAGTTGGGCGTTAGTCGAAATTAAAACTGTGATCTTCCAATAAAGAAACCATGTTTGTTGATCTCCTATCTGATTGAAGGCATAATATCAAATCAAGGGATATTGAAATGATCAAGGAAACATTCATAATCACTATTATGTAAATTATCATAAATGAAATTTAACTCCCCAGTTTAGTTAATTTGGTTACTTATGCATGTGCAAAGGTTCTATTTGATATTGGACAATTTGAGAAGACTTTCCAGAATTAAGGCTTGATGTATACCACTGAAATTCTGTACTTATTTGTATTCTTTGTAATGAATACAAGTGCAAGCATTTTTTTTCTTTCCATTGTTGTTTCCAAGACAGTTAGGCAAAGCATTTTACAGACCTCTAACATTGCAATAGCACCTAGTAGCCGGTCAGATGAAATTAGTTAGGTGATCAACAATTCCAGAGGGATATCACCTATCTTACCTAGGTTTGCTTGAACTGCATATATGTTCAGAATGAATGCAACTCTAGAAGACAACCTGGAAAACCAAAGTCCCCAGGAGCTATAGTCCTACATGTTGTGGTTAGCTATTAGATCTATTGTTAGTTCTTCTCTTATATTCCCTTAAGACGTGTAGAGAAACTAGGTTACATTCATAGCAGATGTGCTTTCATTGGATATTGGAATAAAATTCAAGTCCCAAAAACAAAATACCACAATATACCAACGATGCATGAATTCTATCACAAGTATAAGCAGCAGAATGCACTAGAACACCTAAAGCATCATCTCTCTGAACTAAACAATATACCACAATGAAGTTCGACATCACAATAAATGCAACGTAATATTTGCAATGATTAGATGTAAATGGAACTTTAGCACTAAAACTTAACATGTGCTGCAAAAATATGAACAGCCTAGAACCCATAGCCAAGCGAAAATACTCAAAATTGTAGGTAAATAAGGACCAAAGCCAATCAAATTGGATATGGCATATTCTGTTAATAAAGCAACACAATCAATAACTCAAGTGATCAAGGTTTTCCTTCATGTTAGTGGCATTATCGATTGTCATGTGATACTAATCCAATGAAGCGCATGAGAACATGCCTTCACAAATATTGTATTGGGTTAAAATTATGGAACCCTTATGCATTAAAGTTGTTCCTGAAAACATTCATAGTTATCATATTATCGATCGAGACAGCATACACAATGCTCAAAGCAAGCATATGGTAAATCTTTTATGCATATGATGCAACTTATCTAAGTTGAAGTATGGAGATACTTGGGGATGACATATAGGCGCTTATTAAAGAAGTTCACGAAACACCTTGTTATGTGAACTCCATTTGGTGTGAACAACCACTCAAGGGTCTATAAATAGATATCATTGTTATTGCAAAAGCAGTTTAACTATGAAACCGATGTTGCATTACTTGTCTAAAAGAGAAAGAGAATAGAATACAAAATTTGACCAGTGAAGGCTAAATTACATGAGCAGGGGAAAAACAAACTAATTAAATGCAACATTGTAAGATGCGTGACTAGTGAAAACTCAAGCAAGAACAAAAGTAACACGATTACCCAAATTAAACCTACATCAGGAGACGACTCTAAGAAAGTACCTTGTTCATTTCTAGCAGTAAAGATAATCGTTCCAGTTTCATCTCCTACCAAGCATTCAGCAATTCGCATTTGACGCACCTGAGGACCATCAGCCCGGCCCTTCTGCAATACCATCTTTTTATTGACAACCTTGACAGTAAGAGTGTGACCAATAGTGCCAGGGCGGAGTTGGTCCACCTTGGTAAAAACAGGTTTCCTCAATGACTTTGATTCCGCCATTTCAATATCTTCAAAAAGAAAGCACAGATATATCAATCATCAGCAAATGTACAAGATAAACCAGCTTTGAAAAGGAAATATCACACCAAAAAACACATGCCTTCTTAACATAGGAAGAGTGGTGAGGAAAGCACAGCATATGATTTACTACATTCCAAATTTAATTTTTTTTTCAACAATAAATAAATAAAGTAGCTAAACAAAATGATTTGAAACTCTAATTGATTTTTAACAAAATTCAAGATCCAAGCAGTTCGTTCCAAAAAAAAGAGCGGTCAAGTTTTGCATCCAAAGGCAATACTTGGATCTAATAATAGAATATAAGTCCAAACATATTTAATAAGTTTAGATAGAGCAGTCAAATCCCCAAATTTACCCTAAAGTGCAGATTCCGATAGAAAAAAAAAACACAGACAGATCAGGTAATAGAATTGATCGACCCTAACGAATTAGAGTACTGTGGTTCTCGTTTCTAATAATTTAACGGAAGCTTAACGAATGATATATTGAGGAAAGAAAAAAGATATTAGGGTTTGGGAGTTACCGAGTGGGAGAGCGAAAGAAATTGAAGATTAGAGAGAGATTAAAGAGATCTGTTCAAGAAACGGCAGGCACTCACTCAGCAGTTAGCAGAGGCAAAGTCAGCTAAATGGTTTGCATCAATATCCACCCTTCATTTTATCTCACTTCGGATTCCATATCCTGACCGTACACATATTCTTCTTTTCTTTTTGGTAAAATCTTCTTCAATAATTTTTTTTAATTTAATATAATAATATAATTGATAAAATTATAAAATCGAAATACTTTTTATCATATTACTGAATTGACATTTAAATATAATTATAATTTAATTTAAAATAATTTATTAAAATTTAGATAATTTTTAAATATAATTATATAATTAATAAAAGTCTAGGTAATCACATTAAGTATAATATATGTATAGATAGTATTACTTAAGTATAGATAATCACTTGTACATAATCCTTATAGGGACTCTTTCATATACCTACTTCATAATTATATTAATAATATAATATATTTATAATTTTTAAACTTGGAGCCATAAAGGTAGTTCATGGTAAGGACACCTTCTTAACAAATCTTTAATTTCTCCCATGTATCATAAAGATTTTCAATATTAAACTAAATAAAAAAGAAATGTCATTTCTCAACTTAGTTGCTTTAGCCGGTGGAAAATATTTTAACAAAAAATTTCTCAATCATTTAAGCCTAAGTTGTGACAGAACCTCGTAGCAATGAATTTAACCATTGTTTTGCATTGCTCCTCAAAGAGAATGAGAACAACCCTAAGCATATGGCGTCATCAGTAGCGTCATTGATCTTAAATGTGTCACAAATCTCTAGAAAGTTAGCCAAATGAATATTCGGATTTTTATCTTACAAGCCATCAAACTGAACATATTATTGTACCTTCTGAATTGTGTTCGGCTTCAGCTTGAAATTGTTTACAACAATAGTCGGTATCACGATACTCGATTCAGCCCCAGTCAGAGTGGGCTTAGATTAATCAAACATAGTATGAGGAACAAGAGCTATATGAAGCTGCTGATTATTTTGATTATCACCTATATCCATAATGATATCATTTTCCTCTAGATCGTCTACTATATTCTTTTGATTCTGCACTGCTTCTCTAACCTCTCTATGATTTCTGCGAGTAGTCTTTTCAACTTCACTATAAAATATTAACGGTTTCGACGGTTTTCCTTTAGTCATAAACAAAAAAAAAAAAAACTGTCAAAATCAAACAAAAGAAAAATTAGAATGTAAAAAATAAATTAAAAAATAAAAATGGCTAAATTAATAAAAATAAAGTTTTCCTAATATTTTAGTCCTCGACAACAGTGCCAAAAATTTGATGCCATCGTAACCATCTAAAAATCTGACTAAGGCAAATGCACCTATCAATTAATAGTATAGCTACGATGAGCAGAGATATTATTCCCACGAAGACTAAAAGTACTAGTAATTACCGTATTTCTACTATTTAACCTATAAATTGGAGTAATTGGTTAAAACTAAAATAAATTAAATAAATTAACTAAAGAACACGGCAAATAACAAATCAGGAAAATAAACGATTAATAACTAAGAAACGAGACAATACCCAAGAAAGAATCCACCTGGACTTTATCTGTCATTATCAATCTATATAATGCAATTTCTTCACTTCGTATCTTGCTCTGTAGAAATCCTTAAATTATGCTAATATCTCTCATCAAGACTAACAATAATTGACTCTAGGTTGATTAATTCAAATTTATTTCTAATTAAAACCCTTATTATTATATTAACTCGTTTTATAGATTCTCCTATTAGATTTGACTCTAATCCGGTAGATTAGTTGTAACGCCCTAAAATTTTAATTTTTGTTTTGTTAAAATATGACATAAATATCTGTCTGCTTTAGTGGTTAAGTGTTCTAAGTGTGTGTGTGAGGTCCCAAGTTCAAACCATGCCTTTGGTAAAATTTTAAATTTTTTCTAAATAAAGCCTCACTCTTGTTCAGTAGGCTTTTATTTGATTGCTTGTAAAAGTATATCAGAATGGGCTTGCTAGTCTGACGGTTAAGCGGAGTGTTGGTGTGATGGAGGTCTTATGTTCGAATCTCTACGTGGGCAAGGGGTAATATTTTTGCTTCAAAAATTTGGATAGAGTTTGTGTTATACTAAAAATCTAAGTAGTGAGGAGTTTGGTAGAGAGAATTAAGGGGAATTGAATAGGGGGTTATCAAATTTTCTGTCATTATCAGTTTCTTTTTGGCAATTATGGCTCTCCCTTTCTCTTTTCTCCCTATTATCTATTGTTTCCCCCTTTTACTTTGTTGCAATTTTATTTTCGTGTCCCCCACTATTTTCAAGTTTCTACAATTCGTTAATTGATGCTTTGAGGTGTTAATGGTAAGTTCAGTAAAGTGAGTTTTCTTTTCAATTTATCAACGAATCTTTGTTTAATGGGGGTCGTATTCTTTTAGGAGCAAATCGATAGGCTAGAGGTTCCCAATCAATACTTTGATTGTGCAGAATCGTTGTTACTCGTGCGAGGTAAGGGTTTTGTCAGGTCTTTAAGAGTGTTCATTCCGAATTTGGTTGATCAAAATCAAATTAAGTGATTAATACGGTGACATATTGATCGAATATAGGTTTTGGAAAGCTCATGATACTTTTTGCAACAAATCAATACCAGGTGTATAGTCGAAAATACAGAAAACAAGGTTTCGACAAAAGCTAAAAATCCCATTGTCGATGCCACACGGGTGTGTGGCTACCCGTATGGTAGGCCGTGTGCTAGGACACGAGCATATCATCGATAAGGCCAGGCCGTGCATGCAAGACACGACCGTGTGATGGCTAGGTAGGTCATGTGCAACACACAGGCTAGACTGATTTGGACCGTGTGGGCCACATAGGCCTATGAGTCCACAAGGATGTGTGAGATTCTGGGCCAGGCCATGTGATCCATATGGCAAGGGCCAAATTGAGCCATGTGGGCCACACGGGCGAGCCACATGAGCGTATGAGCCCATTTAACTGAAATATTTTCGAGGGTTGCACAGGTCACCCAAGTCGACTATGAACCTACTGTAGGGTCGGTAAGCATTACTTAGACCCCAAAATGTATGATCAGACTGTATGTAATGCATGGATTGAGCATGATAAGTTATACGTGTTTACTGACTGATATATATATATGACTTATAGTGGATTAAAACATGATATACTGTATGTTGCATTGCATTAGGTTGGGATGATGATTATTGGAGAAAGTGTATTGAAAGGCTCTTAATCCTATTATCTGGCAGCTCAGCTGTATTATACTGTTACGTGCCGCATTCGGTGCAACTTAGAGTGCAGGGATGGGTGGGTGTTTGAAACCCCACATGGAGTGTAGGGATGGACGAAGATGGAGTGTAGAGGCTGGTAAGTAGGACTCTGTTTACTGATTACTATATGCATGACTGTTACTGAAATGGGCTAATGCCCGAACTGAATCTGTGATAGGCTCAGGCTCTAGACTCTATATATGATTGATTTCCGACATTAGTCTCTGTGCATGTTTTCTATGGGGATTACACACTGTGTTTGAAAAAACTCACCCTTTTCTGTTTAATCTGTACAGATAATCCCCAGACTTGACGTGTCGATGCAACGAAGGACTCGATAGTGGCCACACGTGAATTTTAGATTGTTTCCTGTTAGTTTTCAGAATTATTACTTATTTGGGGATTTTTATGTAATTCAGACTTTAAGGATTGTTTGTTTTTAAATTTTGGGATTTTAATTACTTTTATGGTTTTACAACGTTGATCACAATAAAATACGTTTTTTTTTAAATAAGTAAAGTAAGATTTCATCAAATGAGAACGGTTTTAAACTCAACATCTTGCTTTCAAATTCCATTCCATGTAACATCGCCAGATTCAGCCATAATGTCTAGGCCGGGTTTGGGGCGTTACATGGAAAATCTAAGTGATTTTTTGAATAATTAATTTTGATCAAGTAAAATTAAATTAATCAAATCAAGTTAATTTTCAAGTTAGGCAATTGGTCCAATGGGCAATTGAACTTGAAAATTGGACCTGAGATTGTAAATAGGGCTCAGGAGACCAAAATCGAGACCAAGACCCAAAAATTAGGTTGATTCGAGCTCGATATGTGAAACCGGGTCGCGGACCAACCAGTGGCTAGATCAAACCGGTCGAATCATCATTGACCCTGACTGAATCCGCTCAGGGTGTTGTAAGGTTTTCGCACCTACATCACCGAACACAGCGGTGTCGGTGGCTGCAATAGCGGTGTCCTAGTGGCCAACGGTGTTGGTCGTCAGTGGTTGAGCAGTGGAAGGGTTACACTCCTACTCGAATTGTAACAGCCCGATTTTTAATGGTGTCAGAAACAGTAGTTCGAGACCACTAAAATCTGACAAGTGAGCTCATAAATTTTATTAATTAGTGTTTATGAGCTAATTGAGAATTTAGGGAAGCTAAGAATTAGTGACTTGTGCTTTAGAAATAATTATTAGATTAATTGATTTTGAAAACTAGGAATCGATACCTCAATTTTATAAACTGAGCCTTAAATATTTTTATAAATATTTACAGAGTGTCAATAAGTTAGTATAAAATTTTTATTAGAAAATTTTAATGTTTTGATAGTTAATTAAATAAAAGAACTAGATTGAAAAAGGTGCAAAACTTGCTAAAATGACTAAATAGCTTAAATAGTAGATAGGGAGGACTTAAAGAGGAAAATAGCCAAAGAGGATAGTTGAGGTGGCATAAACAAAGAAAAATCAAAGAAATTGAGTAAAACAAGGGCAAAATTAGAAATTTTGCAAATTAACTAAATAAAACAATGACCAAATTGAATTTCTAGACATTTCTTCATCAATCTTCAGCCGAAAATAGCCATGAAGAGCTCTTAGAGCTGGTTTTTCATATTTTTATTTCAGGTGAGTTCAATTCTTGCTCTTTTCTTGAAATTTTTATGTTTTTGAGACTGCTACAACTAGGTCCAACTATCTATTTCATTAGCTTTTGATTTCATGGGTGATTTTGAAAGTTACCATTGATGAGTACTGGAAATTTATGATGAATTAATATGGATTTGAAGCTTTAATTTTGTTATATGATGATTTTATCAAGTAATTTCAATAGAAATTTCTTATTAGTACTAAATTGTGAAGAATAAAAGAATTAGAGTTTGTTGTTAGATTTCTATGAATCAAAGGCTGTAAATAGCTTAGAATAATGGAATAAATTATTAATTGACAAAAAAATAGCCTATTTGATGGGCTAATTGGTGAAGGACTAAATTCTAAAAACTATGATAGTTGGGGTAATTGTGTAATTTCAAAATTTGAGGGGTATGAATTGTGAAGTGAATTAGAATTGAAATATATGCTAATTAATGAATAATTTTTTATTTTAGATCAAGAGCCAGTAGATCAACGAGAAAAAGAGAAATTAGCATAATAGTCCCTAACTGTTACAAACTTACAAAATTAACTCAGGTAAGTTCATATAGTTAATTTTTTTAATGTTAATTATTAAATTGATGAATAGTAATATGTATTTATTCATACTGCTTGTTGAAAATAAAATTATTGTAAAAAAATTATAAAATTTAATCAAATAATTGAAGTGAACGGAACGTCGGATTGAGTACTATCGTTCATTGCGAAAGAAGAATTGATGGCAAATTACTCAAGTAAACTGAGGTTCAGCATTCGTTGCGAACTCTCGTGTTTGCTTTTTGTTTAGCTCGCATGAGCTTCAGTTAACTCAAATGAGTTTCAATTTAACCCTTCTGGGTTTCAGTTCAACTCTTTTGAGCTTCAGTTTAGCTCTAATAGGTTTCATTATAGCTTTTTTGAGCTTCAAATTAACCCTTATGGGTTTCCGTTCAGCTCTTATGAGCTTCTGTTTTACCATTACGGGTTTCTGTTTAGCACATATGTGCTTCAATGTAACTTTTAGGCTTTTGATTATGATGTACTAAAATCCGTAAGGCGTTCTTTGTTTTGACAAGGATTGGTAAGTGCCATAAGAAATTAATGTGGAAGAAATTTAAGTTACTATTGATATTAAGCTCAAATAAGTGAATTCATCAATTGACACTACAGCAAAATAGACTTTTAGCGGCCTTTTTTTGGCTTTTAGCGGCGTTTATAAGCGCCGCAAAAAGTATTAGCGGCGCTTTGAGAAGCGCCGCAAAAAATGCCGCTAAAAGCAACGCCGCAAAAATTTGCGGCGTTTATGAGTAAAAAACGCCGCAAAAAGTACTGACTTTTAGCGGCGTTTTTATCTCAAACGCCGCTAAAGGTATTGACTTTTAGCGGCGTTTTTCTCTCAAACGCCGCTAAAGGTATTGACCTTTAGCGACATTTTCCCCAAAAACGCCGCTAAAAGTGTTGAGTTTTAGCGGCGTTTTTCCCTAAAACGCCGCTATAGAATGGACCTTTAGCGGCGCTTTTCTCAACAAACGCCGCTAAAAAATGACCTTCAAAAAAATATATTTTAGTTAAATATTATTTATTTTATGATAAATATTATATTATGTTTTATTTTTGAAATTTGAACTACTTTTTAAGGTTAAATAAAAAAATATTAATTAAATTAAATTTTCTATTAAAATTTTAACTTCAAAACTAAATACAAAAATTTATAAATTTAATACATAAATATTGATTCAATATGTAATTTAATACATAAAAACAACACAGAGACACACTCACAAAGTATTATTATTTCTAAAACAAAATTCATCCTGCTGAGAAAAGAATGCCAAATCATTATTATCTCTCGTTTATCAAAGGAAAAATATCAGAAAGAAGAAGAAACAATATACAACAGACGGATGGTTCAAGCTTAGATGAAGCCAACATATTGCAATGCCTGCATATAACTTAGAGACACTGATGAGGACACCAGGTTGCAAATAGAACCAATTTGTTGGGCAAGTTCTACTTGATAGTTGTTAACCACTGCTCTATTATCAGCATTCAGCTTGTCTTCCCTTCCTATAAGGTAAAACATCATACTCAGGTTCATGTTTCTGTTTATTGATAAACACAATATGTTTACTGAAAACTAAATTGAACATACCAATTTTTAGGAACAACAAAGCATTATCCTTGACAGCTTTCTCTAAGTCAGACCTCAAAGCACAAGCTTGATGTGCTAAAGCATTTTCTATTTTTGGCCATCCAAAAATAATGTCAACAAAAAATAAATATGAATATAAGCTAAAATTCAAGTAAGTACGTATTAATCTTTACCTGCTTGTTTCTGCTGAGATATGCTAAATTCTTTCTCCTTCAGCACATAACGACACTTCTTCAATTCTTCTTCGAAGTTGGTAAGCAATTTGCTGGTTTCATCCAAGTTTTTCTGTATATTCAGCAAATTACTTAGCATCAATCTATAATATAAAAGAATTAGATGAAAATTTTGACATAGCTCACCTCTATCTTCTCAAGTTTGCCATTCAAATCTGAGCACTGTCGAACTTGAGCAACATATTTGTCTTGCAATTCCTCAAATTGCTGATTTGTAACATACCATATTATTATCTAAACAAAGAAATGCAAAGAAATAGTAATGTCAAATAACAATATTAATTGATTTGGAATAATAACTAAATAAAAGGTTTAATGTCAAACAACTGGGTTGAAATAACTCACAATATATGCAGGTTTCATTAACATTTTTACTAGCAATAATAGAAACGGCAAGTTTTTATTGTTACAGGCTAGGAAAACACACACACAAAACACAAAATTCTGAATTGAACTACCTTTAAGAGAATATCCAACTCCTCATTATGTTCCTCTTGCCATTCATCTAAAGACCAAACTTCAGGTTATTTACATGGATATGAACTTGTTTCTATATTACAGAATTCAGACCAAGAATCCTCCAAAACCAGAAAGTGTAACATAATGCTGAAGAATGCATTTTCTACAACTCAGAGCCTATCCAGACCAGTCTTAACAAATAGCACTAGCTTACATGCATACATCAAGGACAAATAGTTGCACTCGTAAGAACACTGATGATAGTAGAACAAATATCACTAAACAGAAGAACAAGAGAAATCTATATTTGTTCCATTGAAGTTCCTGCGAAACCTCATTCAACAGATAGTAGTACAACTGGATTCAATAAATTAAATTTGAACTTTGTCAACAATAATTGAATTAAATTTGATTTTTTTAATCGAATAGTTTAATAATAATTTGCTTACAAGATGAGACCCTAAACCATTAATACTTTCTTTTTGTTGTTTCAATCAAGGTCTCAGTAAAAAAAAGTCAATTCTGTACCAACACTGCTGATATGACCAAAATGTCTTATTCTGATAATAAATCAAAACATCAAATTTTAATTTTTATTTCAGTGTAAATTTCTATAAGTTGCAATCATTTCATTGCGTTTTAATTCGCTTTGATCTAGACCAATGCTTACTGACTCATTTTCACTGTTGGAAGCATCTTGTTGATTGTCTTGCAAAAAGTGAAAGAGATTTGGAGTTGCCACAACAGTTTCATATAAACTAACAGTTCAAAATTACCATTGAAACAAATAGAAAAAGAGAAAAAAGTTCAGAAACAACCTAAATTGTCAAAATAAATAGTTGAATCACCTAAAAGAAAAAACTACCCCATAAAAAAAAAAACCAGAGATGCAAATAGTTCAAACATATCAGCACCAACCATACATCTGCAACATGTTTTTTTTTCTTTTTTTTCCTTATAATAGTTTTCTTATTTCATACAAATGGAACCAGCAGAATCGGGATGGTATTACACAAGTAGTCATGACCTGCATCATACTCAATTATAATACTGCATTTTTTTCTTTTTTTATTATTAGCTATTACTCATTCCCATTATCTGCATCTCCATTACTTCAAGTGAAAATAATTAACTTTCTAAAGCAGATAAAACAAATCTTAAAACAAGATTTATGAGAAACTATAGCAAATCTATATAAAGAAAAAACAACCAATACTGATCCTTTTGCTAATTAACCTAGTTTCCCAGTAAAAGAACATTAAAGATGATAGAAAAGAAAGCAGTAGGAGTTAAATAAAAGAACATACGGATAGAAGAACCGGAATAGCCTGTCGTTGAATTGGTGTTGGCTCTTCAAATCCAAGTTTAGCAAGATTGTGCAATAAATAAGACTCACACCCATATATGTAGAGAAACCAAATTTAAGAAAAGGGATAAAGACGTACACTTCAGTGGAACACATACATTGAGCTTAAGTCCGCGAAACTCTTCAGTGGAGACGCAACATTATTCCCAGAGACATGAATATTATATTGTTTTTGCAAAATCGAATCTGCCTAATCTCATCAATAAAATAAGAAAACTACAACAAATATAGTGCACAAAATAAGCAAATTATGCATGAATTTTCAGAAGCAAACCTCCAATTTTAGGTTTATTTTCTTCTTTTCAGAAGTAAATATAGTGCACAAAATCAAATTGCTTCTACGAACTGGGACCAATACAGAGCAGTAATATAAATAACGTTGCCATCATCCAATGCTACTTCATTTACCCAAAAAAAATAAAAATTTATATAACACAATGAACAGAAACTGTTTGTAATAAAAAACCAAAGAACTTGGAAGCATTTCTGGTACTTATGTTCTGTTAAAGGTTTCATTTAGAACTGACATCCAAGAATTAAAGTTGAAATGAACTTTTGATTAGAAAATTTACTCTAATCACTCAGAATAAAAACACGCATAGATCAGTCCATTTAACATCTCGGAGCTTATCACATTCACATACGAAATAAAACACATATCACAATAGAAAATTAAAAATAATAGATTAAACATAAAAATAAAATGCATTTGAGCAGGCATTAATTCGAACAGAGGAAATATGATCTAATTTCATATATCACACACGAAACAAATAAGACTTGCATAACAGGCTTCAAATTTGTAAAAAAAAAACAAATCGATTTCAAGTATATACCTACGGATGGCGAGACCTCCGAGAAGCTTATAGCGAAGGGACTCGGCCTGAGCAATGGCACAAAGGCCTCTGTTATTAACCTTCTCAGCGTAAAGCTCCACGCTGTTTTCAGGGAACTTGAATCGCTTTTGAACAACAGAGGTCAGTTCCCTAATCCTCCTCCCTTTCTCACCCATAATACACAATCAATCACAAATTTAGAAAAAAAGAACTAAAATTTAAAAATCAAAACCCATCATCAAAAAGTAATTTTTTTACGAAGAAATACCCAGAACATTTTGGGTACGAGTGGCTCTAATAATGATCTCAGTACGCATGGGAGTAACTCTGACTTCAACACCAGAGTATCCATCTTCGGCCAGTTCCCTAGTCAAGACCTCATTGAGTTCTGCGAAGAAGACTCAGTCAGCGACGAACTGAAATTAAAAAAAAAAAGTAATCAGTTAAAGAAAGATTAAAGAAATGGAAGAAGAAACGGAAGGCGGAAAGGAAATACCTTTCGCTGAGGATGAACAGCGGGTCGATTAAGCTTCCTGAACTTCGTCATTTAGGGGAGAAAGAGGGAGAAATCGAGATAGAATGAGGACGGAAGTACCAAAGTAGGAAAAAAGAAAAACCCTTGTTGAATTTAAGTTAGTTGTCAGGGGGGAAAATTTGGGAATAAAAAGAGGCGGGTTTTGAAAGTAAATTTTTTGCGGCGTTTTTATAAAAAAACGCCACTATTACTTAAATTATTTCATTTATCCTAAAAACTTTTTATTTTGTCTTCTAAAAATTATTAATAAAGTGATTTTATAAAACATTTATTATTAATATTTTTTATAAATTGGATTTTTATAAAAAAAACTAAGTACTCTTAAAATAAATATAGTATATTTTATTAGATGTTCAATGTGGAATGATTTTAGTTTTTATCTTTCATTTTTATTTGTTATAATTTGGTCCTATCCAAAAAAATAGATAGTTACCTATCCATATCAATTTGTTAATTTTATTTATTTATTTAGTTATCAATGGTTTTTTTAAATCTAATATTTAAATATATAAAATGGTTTAGATTAAATATTTTTAAATACATTGTATAAAATTTCATCATTTAAAAAAATCTCAAGTAAAACGACGTCGTTTTACTTAACTTTTTTATTTAATATATAAATTAAAAATAATATAAAATTAAAAAACAATCATTCATGTACCCAAAAATTTTTAAAATTATTTTAAATAATAGTATTTTAATTTTTTATTTAAATAAATATTTTTTTAAATTTTAAGTAATATTTAAAAGAATTAGATAAAATTTGAAATCTTAAAAATTATATAAAATTTGAAATTATTTAATATATAATTAAAAAACAATCAGTCATATATAATTAAATTTGAAATATTTAAAATTTGAAATTATTTAATATATAATTAAAAAACAATCAGTAATATATAATTAAAATTTGAAATTTGGAAGTTCATGTATACAATTGCACACTAAACCATTGTTAGAAAAAGAAACATTTATAGGGGATTTTGGATTTCGAATTGGGGAAAAAGGGGTGATTATTTTAAGGATTCGGATTAGGAAAAAGGGGGAAATTATCTCTTACATATAAACCATAATCCCTTGAATATGATTAAATATCGATAACAATAATTAATCATAGGGTTTAGGATTTAATTATTGACTATGATTCACTTGATATTAACATACTATATATTTATGGCCATAGTACAAAATGGCACATGAATCTCACTAAATTCCAAATGTTGTCAACAGTATATATCCTTTCCTTGAACCTTAAATAATTTCACCCAACCCTTAAACCTCAAAACCTCCGAATCCTAAACCCTAAAATCATAAACGTAGTTTAAACCTTAAACCTTAAACCCTTGTCATAAATACAGAAGTTAACACCGAAAACTAATTATATAGTTAAACTTACATCGCATTTTAACCTTAAAGTTAAAATTATTTAAAATAATAGTATTTTAACCTTAAGGTACAAAGGTGATTAAAAAATAATATTATTAATGATTGCTTAAATCCTAAAATCTCTAACCCTAAACCCTAAACCATAAACCATAATCCTAAACCCTAAACCCTAAAATAGTAAACCCCAAATAACAAATTAACTTTAAAGTAATAATATTTATAACTAACCCTAAATTAACCCTCACTATAAAATAAAAAACCCTAAACCACAAACTATAAATCACAAACAGTACTAAACCCCTAACCCTCAACCCCTATCCCATAAACCACAAAACATAAATTATAAACCCTTAACCCTTAAATCCCCTAACCCCTAAACTTTAAACCCTAATATCACTAAACATTAGATCATAAAACTCTAAACTCCAATTAAACCCAAAATAACAAACCCTAAACCATAAAATTAACATGCTGAATATTAAACCCTAAATCATAAAACCTTAAACCATAGACATCAAAATAACCTTAAATATTATTAAATCTTAAACCCAAAAATAAGAACTATGAAAATATAATTCAAAACAAGAAAAAGAACAAGAATAAGAACTATGAAAATTAAATCAACACAAATCGAAACGAGTTCCTAAACAAAAATGGCTATTTAACTTTTAGCGGCGTTTTTCCAAAAATGCCGCTAATGCCCTGTTCTTTAGCGGCGTTTTCCAAAAAACGCCGCTAATGCCCTATTCTTTAGCGGCGTTTTCCAAAAAGCACCGCAATGCCCTGTTCTTTAGCGGCGTTTTCCAAAAAACGCCGCTAATTCCCTGTTCTTTAGCGTCGTTTTCCAAAAAACGCCGCTAATTCCCTGTTCTTTAGCGTCGTTTTCCAAAAAACGCTCTAATTCCCTGTTCTTTAGCGGCGTTTTCCAAAAAACGCCGCTAATTCCCTGTTCTTTAGCGGCGTTTCTCCAAAAACGCCGCTAATTCCCTGTTATTTAGCGGCGTTTCTCCATAAATGCCGCCAATGCCATGTTCTTTAGCGGCGTTTTTCCAAAAACGCCTCTAATTCCCTGTTATTTAGCGGCGTTTCTCCAAAAACGCCGCCAATGCCCTGTTCTTTAGCGGCGTTTCTCCAAAGACGCCGCTAATGCCCTGTTCTTTAGCGGCTTTTTCTTACAAACGCCGCTAATGTATAATATTTGCGGCGTTTTTTATCCGAACGCCGCTAAAAACGCCGCTAAAAGTCTGTTTTGGTGTAGTGTGAAGTTGTGATTGGCAGGAAATGTGTAATGATTGATTTAGTTAAATGCATCATTACAGTATGTTCGATAAGATTTAAATTTAAAGCCAACGAACTTACTAAGCCACATTTAGCTTATTCGTGTTATTTAATGTTTTTTTGTAGATTAACGTGATATTGGAGGATCGGATCAACACATTAGACTACACTATCCAGATTACTCAGGTAGATTTTGTTAAATATCCAATGGCTTATATGTCATGTATAGGGTTAGTTTGGAAAAGAGTTAAACTTAAAACATGGTTGTGATTGATACACATGTATATGTTTGTGTGCATGTATAAAGTAGTAGTTTTTAGTAATCAATGAATGGAATTATATTGGTAAGTTTACGTAATTGAGTCTTATATTACATATTATATTTAAAACATGATTTTTGGCTTGTATTGGTTGCTTGGTTGAGATATATTGGTGTATCAATGTTGTTTGCAGGTTAATATTAAAAAGGGTGAGAAAAATGGCCTTAAAGTGGCTTTTTTTTCCACAAGGATAGACACATGGGCATGTGTCTTGACCGTGTGTAACACACGACCTAACCATGGGCATGACACACGGCCTATTTTTGTCCCTTGCATTTTAAAATTTAGAAACAGAATGCTCAGAATTAGGCACACGGGCAGAGACACGGGTGTGTATCTCAACCGTGTGTGATATACGGCCTAGAATACGGGCAAATATCTTGGCCGTGTGACCTTTGCACTTAATTAAGATCAGAGAGTTGCATGGGTTAGAGACACGGGCGTGTGCCTTATTTCATATGCCACACAGCCTGACACATAGGCATGTCGCATGGTTGTGTCAGCCACACGGCCTGACCACACGGGCGTGTGACCCTGGCACCCAGGATAAATTTTAAAATTTTGTGAAAAATTCTTTGAGATTCTAATTTAGTCCCGACTTGTTTCTAATGCTTAAATTGGGCCTCGAGGGTCTAATCAAGGGATGATATGATTAGTTTCAAATTAGAATAGTAAATAATATGAATTATCTGTATTTGTTCTGTAAACTCTGGTAATACTTTATAACCCTATTTCGGCGACAGATACATATTAGGAGTGTTACATTTATTGGTATCAGAGCTTCAGTTTAGTCGTTTCTCAAAATGAGTGTAACGTGTAAAGTGTTTATAAATACATGCCATATAAATCTGTGATAGTGTGATGTATATGATCTGATCTAACCGTTGTTTTTCTTATAGATTGTAAAGATGTCAGATAGATCCAAACATGTTGAACATGATGAGGCTAATAGTAGAGTACAGACATCTGAACACGGGATAAGTAGTAACATCCCAATTCCTCCGACTGAAGAACAAGAGCTCAAAAATATGTTCTATAGGTTTATGAATCAATGGTTTAATGACTTTATGCAAGGAAGAAATTAGGCTCAGCAACCTCCTCCCCCTATTGCACCCTCGGTTGTACCTCTACCTCTACCGGTAACTGAATCAAGTAAGCGTACTTTGGTAGAAAAACTCAAAAAATTTAGGGTCGAAGAATTTCGGGGTAGGTCAGATGATGACCCCGTCAAATTTGAGTATTGGCTTCAAAATACAGTAAGAGTTTTTGAAGAAATGGCTTACCCTCCAGATGATTATTTGAGGTGTGTTGTTTCCTTACTAAAAGAGGACGCATATAATTGGTGAATGACCATTGTAGCTGTAGTGCTGAAAGAGAAAATTACTTGGGAGTTCTTCTAGAGTGAATTTAATAAGAAATATGTTGGCAAGAGATATCTGGATAAAAAGAAGAGGGAATTTCTTGACTTACTACAGGGAAACTAGTTAGTAGCCAAATATGAGATGGAATTTGTATACCTTAACAGATATGCTCAGGAAATTGTACTCATCGAGGAAGAGATGTGTATTTAATTTGAGGAAGGGCTAAATGATGATTAGGGGCACTGAAATACGAGAATTTGTCGTTTTGTCATATCGTGCTCAAAAAATAGAAGAGGTATATAACAGAAAAATGCAGAGAGACAGAAGGAATAAAGAATCTTACAAAAGAAGTTTCTCCAAATCATTTTCAGCATTTCCAGCTAAAAAGCCTAGAGAGGAATTCAATTGAGCTACTTCAATGCCTGAACGGTCAAATAAGAATAGGGTAACTCAACCTGATTTTGGGGTATCCATTAGACCTACTGCTAGTGTGGGCAGTGTACAAAATACTCCTTGGCCTAAATGCAAATATTGTGGAAAATATCATCGAGTGAATGCAGAGGTAAAGCAGAGGCTTGCTATAAATGTGGAGCCACTGACCAGTTTATTCAAAATTATCATCTGCTGCAAAAAAAGAAGAAGAATAGAAAGAGAAACCGATGGCCACTTTTCAAAGAAGTAAACGTTCAGGACAAAATAGTTTCGCTAGAACTGCTCCTTCAAGTATGAGAGATTCGGCTCCCCGGTCAGAAGTTAGGGCACCTGTACGTACTTATGTTATTCGAGCGAGAGAGGAGGCAACAACTCCAGACGTAATTGTCGGTACTTTCTATCTTTTCGATGTTATTGTGTATGCATTAATTAACCCTGGATCTACACATTCTTATGTTTGTACTGCATTAGCATCAAAAAAGAAATTGTCTGTTGAACCTACTGATTATGATGTTCAAGTCACTAATCCATTAGGTCAAAGTGTAATAGTTAATTTAGTATGTCTTGACTGTCTATTGAAAATAAAAGGCTGTGAATTCCTAGCTGATTTAATGTTATTACCTTTTCAGAAATTTGATGTTATATTGGGAATGGATTGGTTGATGAAGCATGATGCTGTAATGAATTGTCAAGAGAAACGGATTAATTTGAAATGTCAAATAGGAGAAGTAATTTCAGCTGAGTCTGAAAATTCGAATGATACTGTTAAAATTATTTCAACTCTTTCTACTCAGAGATTGTTGTGCAAAGGTAATGAGGCCTATTTAGCCTATATTTTTTATACTCAGAATTTTGAAAAAAAGTTAGAATAGTTACCAGTTGTTGGTGAGTTTGTTGATGTATTTCCTGAAGAATTGTCAGGTTTACCACCTGATCGTGAAGTTGAGTTTATGGCTGATGTGGTTCTGGAAATAGCTCCAATATTGATAATACTATATCGTATGGCACCAGCTAAGTTAAAAAAGTTAAAGACACAGTTGCAAGAGTTATTAGAGAAAGGGTTCATCAGACCGAATATGTCTTATTGGGGTGCACCTATTCTATTTGTGAAAAAGAAAGATGGTTCTTTGAGACTGTGTATAGACTATAGACAATTAAATAAGGTAAAAATTAAAAATAAATACTCTTTGCCACGTATTGATTATTTGTTTTATCAACTGAAAGATGCTACAATATTTTCAAAGATAGACCTTAAAATCAGTTGAAAGTTAAAGAATGTGATGTGCCGAAAACTGCCTTCAAAACTCGATATGGCCATTACGAGTTTCTGGTAATGCCATTTGGTTTGGTTAATGCTCCTACTGTTTTTATGAATTTAATGAATTGGATTTTTCAACCATATTTGGATAAATTTGTGGTTGTGTTTATTGATGATATACTGATCTATTCTAAGACCAAATCCGAGCATGCACAACATTTGATAATTGTGTTACAAACTTTGAGGGAGAAACGGTTGTATGCAAAGTTCAGTAAATGTGAATTCTGGCTTCATTAGGTCAGATTTTTGGGTCATATTGTGTTAGCTGAAGGGATTTGAGTAGACCCGAGCAAAGAATCTGCAGTGGTGAATTGGAAAATTTTGAAAAATTTAATAGAAGTGCGAAGTTTTCTGGGTTTTGCAGGATATTACCGCTGTTTGTCAAGAACTTTTCGATGATTGCTTTGCCAATGACTCAAATACTATAGAAAAATGTTGAATTTGTTTGGTCTGATGAATGTTAGCAGAGTTTTGATCAGTTGAAGAAAACGTTAACAGAAGCTCTGATTTTGACTCAGCCAGAATCTGGTGTGCCATATGTTGTATATAGTGGCACATCTCTAAATGGATTGGGTTGTGTCTTAATGCAGTCAGGAAAAGTCGTAACCTATGCTTCTCGGTAATTAAAACCGCATGAGAGGAATTATCCTACACATGACCTTGAATTGGCTGCAATCATTTTTTCTTTGAAAATTTGGAGACACTACTTATACGGTGAGAAGTGTTATTTGTATACAAATCATAAGAGTTTGAAGTATTTGATGACCCAGAAAGAGCTGAATTTGAGACAGAGACGGTGGGTAGAGCTACTGAAAGATTATGACTTGGTTATTGATTACCACTCAGGAAAGGTTAATGTGGTTGCAGATACACTTAGTCGAAAGTCATCTTTGTTTGCACTTCAGACGATGAACACTCATTTATCTCTTAATGAAGATGGTTCTGTAATAACAGAATTGAGAGCGAAACTTTTGTTCCTTCAACGAATTCGGGAGTTGTAAGATGATGATCCAAAATTGGTGTTGAAAAGACAGATGGTTCGGGACTAATTGAGTTCAGATTATACCATTGATGATAATGGTATGTTACATTATCGTAACAAAATTTATGTTTCGAATAATTTAGATCTGGAAAATGATTTTTTATCTGAAGCTCACAGTAGCATGTATTCTATTCATCTGGGTAGCATGAAGATGTGTTGTGATCTAAAAAGAATGTATTGGTGGCCGGGTATGAAATGGGAAATCTATGAATTTATGGCAAAGTGTCTGATTTGTCAGCAGGTGAAAGTAGAACATTAGGTACCAACGGGTTTGTTACAACCTGTTATGATTCCTGAGTGGAAATGGGAGCATGTCATGATGGATTTTGTATCCAGATTACCTCTGAATCTGAGAAAGAAAGATTCAATCTGGGTGATTGTTGATAGATTGACTAAGTCGACACATTTCATTCTGGTCAGAACAAACTTTTCGTGTAACAAGCCGATTTTAGGGTTAGTCAGAACAGATGCATTGGGACCATAATCTAAATTCAAAATATTTAGTTTATTACTTTATTAAGGTTTACAGAATGATAGAATGATTGTGTGAAAATTTCGTAAAGAAATTTTACCGTTTGAGTGGTTAATTTGGTAAAAAGGACTAAATCGCGTAAAGCGTAAAACTTATGTTCTATTAGTTAAAAGTATCTAATGGCTATGAAATTAAATAGTTAAGGGCTTTATGCTGCAAATAGCCCTTTTATAATGCAAGTGGACGGTTTTATGCATGAAATAGTGAAATTTTAATGTTTTAATCAAAGGGTATTTTGGTAAATTAGTTAATAAGTTAAGTTAAATAAAACAAAATAACACATGCATTTTTATTTCTCTTGTTTCTTCAACCGAAAATGGAAGAACAGAAAGCCATAAAAGCTTGAAGCATTCGAACATGGAGAATTGAATGCATGTAAGCTCAATTTTGTCCCCTTTTTAATAATTTCTATATTTTTGAGATCGTTACAACTAGGTCTAGCTAGCCCGTATCTTCGATTTCAAAACTGTTAAAGTATTTGAATGTTGCCATTGTTAAATTCATGAGTATTTTGATAGTTGATGATGGAAAATAAATAATTGTTGTTAGATATACAATTTCTGTTAAAGAACTTTTTATAAAAATATCAATTTTGGATTAAATTATGAAATGTGAAAACTTTGTGGTTAAATGTGTAAATTAATAAAAAATGGGCTGATATGAATATAAGGAAAATTCGGATAGCATGGGCTCGTATTGAATTGTATGAATTTGTAATTTTATGCGATTTGGACTAAATTATAAAAATGTTAAACATTAGGGGCAAAAGCATAATTTTGCCAAAATGTTTGTAATGTATAATATTGAATAGAAAGGAAAGTTAATAATCTGATCTTGATATATTATTTAGATCAAGATAAGCCGAGATCGAGCTTAGGTCGAGGAAAAAAAATGGACGAATAACCGATATTTACCATCTAAGCGACTCGAGGTAACTTCGTGTAGCTAGAACCAAATTATTAAATACTCGTAATTGTTTAAAATGAATGTGTATCAGTTGAATGAATAACCCACTTGAAATTCGAATTAACGGTTATATGATTAAATTACTGTTTACATGAATGAAAGTGAAATGTTACAAATGTTATATAGGTTACATGGATTCGGTATGATAATATGCATTGAGTATGAAAATTGAGTATTTAAAAGTATGTATTTAATTGAATTGGAAGTATATGAATTGAGAAATTGAGATATTGATTATTGAATGCCTAATTGGATTATTGATAATTGCCGTGCCCCGATTGAACCATCGGAAGTCGTAGCATACGAGTGACATGTCACTAGGGTTACTGTTTTGGTCGAGATCCTGCATGTGTTGTGGACTCACCATAACTCGTATGAGCTTAAGGGTATTTCAGCTCGTAAGAGCTTACCGTTCTCAGCTCGTTAGAGCTTACTGTTTCAGCTCGATAGAGCTTACTGTTCATTAGCTCAGGAGGAGCTTACCGATCATGGCTCGAAATAGCATAAATGATAATGAATTGATAAATTACTGATTAATACACTTATAGTGTATCACCCAAGTATCCCTCGATGTTCTAATAGGTTCAACGGGCATAATTACTGTTACCGATCATATGAATAAGCTATGTTGAAATGGATGAATTACTGTTAAAATGATGAATTACTGTTTATATTGATGAATTACTGTTTATACTGATAAATTACTATTTATACTGATGAATTACTATTCATACTGAAGAATTATTGTTTATACTGATGAATTACTAGTTATACGAATGAATTACTGGTTATACAGATGAATTACTGATTATATGAATGAATTACAGTTTATACGTATAGAAATGAATTTCAATAATGTTATGTGAATTATATGGTATTGATTTTATTTGATGAATTAAAGTATGAAATGAAAGTTATATGTACTTAAGATTGAATGTTTATCATTTTTTCCTATGGTGACTTGATGATTACATTGATATAATAATACTAATCTATTGATGATTTTATATGCTTATGCATTGGATAAATTTGGTTGGATTGTATTGAAATGGTAATATAGGTCATAATGACGTACGAACAAATGTTATAAATGTGAAATGAGATATAGATGGTCTAACCACATATATGTGTAGTGTGTAAGATAATGGTACGAGAATAAAAATTATGATACGACTCAGTTTAGGTATATGTGACACGCTCAACAAGTAAGTGGAATTTAATAATTTCATATGTTACATAAAGGAAAACCGATGAATACATACAAGAAATTCCATGTTATTATTGTAATACGTGTCTGTTGAATTGAGCTGATTTATATATTCTCATGGTTCTCTAAATTTGAATTAATTGTTAAATTGTATATAGTACATACTAGTCATACGAGCTTACTAAGCTTATTAACTTACTCTGTTTATTTTCCATATTTTACCGTGATTTGAAAGCTCGCTCGGGTTGGAAGTCATCAAAGATTTCATCACACTATCCAGGAGTTGAATTGGTATTTTTCAACTCTTTGAAATTGGTAATATGGCATGTATAGGCTAGTTGATGATATGAGATGTATGAGTTATTTTAGCTATTGAAGCTTATATGTATTGATGTGTTTAAGCCATGTGATTTGGCTTAACTTGGTTAATTATTGGTTATGTATATGTGTACTAAATATGGTATGTTTTGTGCAAGTAGTTGATGAGATGAAGATATGAAAATGGTCTGAATATGTGATAGTATTATGTGGATTGAAAATGTTTGGTTAAGTATGGCATTTTGAATTATTATAAGGTTGAATTATAGACATGTTAGATATATGTGTTTATTTGCTCATAAAGCATGTCAAATTGGTGATACATTTAGATGTACAAATGATGATAATTGAATACTGAAATGATTGATTGTGAAATAGTATAAAATGTGCCTTGAATTATATTGGTTAGTTGCTTATATGTACATAGAAATGTTACCATTTGGACACTTGTAGGTACATGTGATTTGGGTGAGAAAAGTGGCTTAAAACAAGCCTATATTCATCCACATGACTTGAGCACACGGGCGTGTGGCTCGACCGTGTGTGACACATGGCCTTGGTACACAGCCATGTGTCCCTTGAATTGTATTTCGAAACAAGTCAGTATGCTCCACACGACCTCACACACTGGCGTGTGATCGGCCGTGTGGCCAAGTCAGTATACCCTCCAAATTTCACACGGCCTGGCACACGGGCGTGCCGTCGACCATGTGATACAAGTTAGTATGTATACCCTATTTTCACATGGCCATGTCTATGGCTGTGTGAGGTACACCGCCTATTCACATGGGCGTGTGTCCTTTGAATTGAAAAATTTTCTAAGTTATCTCAAAACATTTGAATGTTATCAGTTTAGCCCCGAATGTATGTTTTAAGGCCCGTATAATTGTTTTAAAGATGTTACGAATGAAAATGTATGATGTTGGTTAATTTTGATAAATGTTTAAAAATTATTGTACTGGAATGTGTTATATGTTCAGTAATACCTCTTAACCTATTCCGGCGACGGTTACGGGTTAAGGGTTAAGGGTGTTACATTTCACTTGAGAAGTTAGCAGAATTGTATATATCAAATATTGTAAGATTACACGAGGTTCCAACATCTATTATTTCGGATCGAGATCCAAGGTTTACATCGAGGTTTTAGAGTAAACTACAAGAAGCCCTAGGAACTAAGCTAAATTTCAGCACATCATTTCATCCTCAGACAGATGGGCAATCGTAACGAGTGATTCAGATTCTGAAAGATATGTTGAGATATTGTATACTCGACTTTGGTGGTAGCTGGGAAAGGTATCTACCCTTAGCTAAATTTGCTTATAATAATAGTTATTAGTCCAGCATAAATATGGCACCATTTGAAGCTTTTTATGGAAGAAAATGTAAGACTCCATTGTATTGGTTCGAATTGATTGAATCCAAGTTAGTGGGAGTTTATTTGATCTGAGAAACTAAAGAAAATGTTCGAATCATCCAGAATAGTTTGAAAGCTACTTCAGATCGTCAAAAATCATATGCATATTTAAAAAGAAGAGATATAGAATTTGCGATTGGCGATCGACTGTTCTTAAAAGTTTCACCATGGAAGAAAGTATTACGATTTGGCAGAAAATAAAAACTGAGTCCAAGATTTATTGGACCGTATGAGATAATTGAAAAAACTATCCCTGTGCCTTATAGGTTAGCTCTACCTCCGGAACTTGAGAAGATTCATAAGGTGTTTCATGTGTCTATGCTAAGACGGTACAGATCAGATACTTCACACGTGATTCCTTATAGTGAAATTGAAATACGACTAGATATGACGTATTCAGAAGAACCAGTAAAGATTTTGGCTCGAGAGGTTTAAGAATTATAGAATAAACGAGTACTGTTAGTTAAAGTGTTATGGCATCATGGTTCGGAGGAGGAAACCTGGGAAACAGAGGAATCAATGAGATCACAATATTCGAATCTATTCTCAGGTAACAAATTTCGAAGACGAAATTTCTTAAAGGGGAGGAGAGTTGTAACAGCCCGATTTTCAGTGGTGTTGAAAATAGTGGTTCGAGACCACTAAAATCCAACAAGTGAACTCGTAAATTTTATTAGTTAGTCTTGATGAGCTAATTGAAAATTTAGGGAAGCTAAGAATTAGTAATTTGTGTTTTAGAAATAATTATTAAATTAATTACTTTTGAAAATGTGGAATCCAGACCTCGTTAAATATTTTTATAAATATTTATGGAGTGTCAATAAGTTAGTATAAAAGTTTCGTTAGAAAATTTTAACTTTTTAATAGTTAATTAAATAAAAAGAACTAGATTGGAAAAGGTGCAAACCCTGCTAAAATGACTAAATAGTTTAAATAGTATAGAGGGAGGACTTAAAGAGCAAAATAGCCCAAAGAGGATAGTTGAGGCGGTATAAACAAAGAAAAATCAAAGAAATTGAGTGAAACAAGGGCAAAATTGGAAATTTTGCAAATTAACTAAATAAAACAATGACCAAATTGAATTTCTAGACATTTCTTCATCAAGCTTCAGCCAAAAATAGCCATGAAGAGCTCTTAGAGCTGGTTTTTCATATTTTTACTTCAGGTGAGTTCAATTCTTGCTCTTTTCTTGAAATTTTTATGTTTTTGAGACTGCTACAACTAGGTCCAACTATCTATTTCATTAGCTTTTGATTTCATGGGTGAGTTTGAAAGTTACCATTGATGAGTGCTGGAAATTTATGATGAATTAATATGGATTTGAAGCTTTAATTTTGTTATATGATGATTTTATCAAGTAATTTCAATAGAAATTTCTTATTAGTACTAAATTGTGAAGAATAAAAGAATTAGAGTTTAGAATAATGGAATAAATTGTTAATTGAGAAAAAAAATAGCCTATTTGATGGGCTAATTGGTGAAGGACTAAATTGTAAATACTATAAAAGTTGGGGTAATTGTGTAAATTCAAAAATTGAGGGGTATGAATTGTGAAGTGAATTAGAATTGAAATATATGCTAATGAATGAATAATTTTATATTTTAGATCAAAAGCCCGTAGATCAATGAGAAAAAGGAAAATTAGCAGAATACTCTCTAACTGCTACAAACTAACAAAATTAGCTGAGGTAAGTTCGTATGGTTAATTTTTTAATGTTAATTATTAAATTGATGAATAGTAATATGTATTTATTCATACTTCTTGTTGAAAATAAAATTATTGTAAAAAAATATGAAATTTAATCAAATAATTGAAGTGAACGGAACGTCGGATTGAGTACTATCGTTCAGTGCGAAAGAAGAATTGACGACAAGTTACCCAAGTAAACCGAGGTTCAGCATTTGTTGTGAACTCTCGTGTTTTCTTTCCATTTAGCTCTCATGAGCTTCAGTTAACTCATATGAGTTTTAGTTTAACCCTTCTGGGTTTCGGTTTAGCTCTTTTGAGCTTCAGTTTAACCTTAATGGGTTTCAGTATAGCTCTTTTGAGCTTGAGATTAACCCTTATGGGTTTTCGTTTAGCTCTTTTAAGCTTCCGTTTAACCCTTACGGGTTTCCGTTTAGCACTTATGTGCTTCAGTGCAGCTTTTAGGCTTTTGATTACGATATACTAAAATTCGTAAGACGTTCTTTGTTTTGACAAGGATAGGTAAGTGCCGTAAGGAATTAATGTGGAAGAATTTTAAGTTATTATTGATATTGAGCTCAAATAAGTAAATTCATCAATCGAAATTGTGATTGGCAGGAAATGTGTAATGATTGATTTAGTTAAATGCATCTTTATAGTATGTTCGGTAAGATTTATGTTTAAACCCAATGAACTTACTCGTGTTATTTAATATTTCTTGTAGATTAACGTGAGATTGAAGGATCGAATCAACACATCAGACTACACTATCCAAATTACTCCGGTAGATTTTGTTAAATATCCTATGGTTTATATGGCATGTATAGGGTTAGTTTGGAAAAGAGTTAAACTTAAAACATGGTTGTGATTAATACATATGTATATGTTTGTATGCATGTAGAAAGTAGTAGTTTTTAGTAATCAATGAATGGAATTATAATGGTAAGTTTATGCAATTGAGTCTTGTATTACATATTATATTTAAAACATGATTTTTTCTTGTATTGGTTGCTTAGTTGGGATATATTGGTGTGTATCAATGTTGTGTGTAGGTTAATATTAAAAAGGGTGAGAAAAATGGCCTTAAATTGGCCTATTTTTGTCCACACGGGTAGACACACGGGTTGTAATATCCGGAAAATTTCTATATTGATACAGTAAAATAAAGAAATAAAGAAATAAAAAGAGAAATTTTGAGCTCTATCAACAAAATCTATGTAGGAAGTGATTATGATGTATTAATCCAAGAAAGGACTAAATCGTAAAAGTGAGAAAAGTTTTGTGGCCAAGAGTAAATACTTAAAATTTAAGGGGTTAAAGTGTAAATATGGAAAAGTTGAAGGACCAATAGTGCAAATATTTTAAGGATGGAATAATCTAGAAACTAAGGAAAATGGATGAATTAGGACTAAATTGAATAGGAGAAAGAATTATGAGGGACTAAATCGCAATTTTACCAAATTAGGTGATGACTCAAGGATGGAATTTTAAAAGATCATGAAGGGCAAAATGGTCAATTAGAAGGAGAGAGAAATCTAGAAGGTAATGATGGTGTGATGATATTTTATAATTATTTAATAAGATAAATATTACTTTATTAATATTTTAATAAGATATTTTATTATTTTATTGTTTTATTTAGTATATATATGTGTGTGTGTGTGGAAAAAAAAAAAAAGAGGAGAAGAAACCCACCATTTCCATGCACCAACGTGAGAGGAAGAGAGAAAGAAAGAAAGTTTTACTTTCTTTACAATTTGGTCCTTCCACCAAAAATTCATCATTTTCACCTAGAAATCAAAAGAATTTCTATAGCTACCGAAGGAGAAAAATGTTAAGGAGACTATGAGGAGCTAGAATATCAAGTTGGATTCAAGAAATAGAAGCTGGAGGAGAGAGAAAATGAAGTTAAAGTTTGGAAACATTAAAACAAGGTAAGAACATCAAGATTTCCATGTATTTTTAAGTTTAATATTATTGAAAAAGCATGTAAATGATGTTAATGTAGAGTTTTCTTATATATGATTCTATGTTCTTGATATGGTAGTGAAGAGAAAATAAGATAAAGTGATGGGAAATGGTGTAGAGAAAGAAAATACGGGTGATATAAACTTAGTAATTAATATCTTGCACTAAAACAGTTTTGGACAGCAGCAGTAAGCTAAATTTGAAAAATCACCAAAAATGGTAGAAACTGAATTAGAAGTTGAGTAAGATATGGAATTAAAGCTTGTTGAGTCTATTTTCATATAAAAGAAACAAAACAAGTAAATGAATTCTGTATTCTGAGATATTTATATTTTTGTGAGACTGGTTCAGAATGATTTCGGGATCCTCTGTTTTGACTTTGGAAAATCACCAAAAATTGTATAAAAATAATTAGGGACTTAAATTTATGTGTTTGAAATCCTTAATGAGTATATTTTCAATATAAATAAGCAGGAACATCATCCGAGTCCCGTACGAGGAAATAATTAAATTTTAATGAAGAAAGGTCGGAACAGTTATACAGCAGAACAGGGGTAACTTCAAAGAATAAACTGTACTTATTGGCTAAGCCAAAAATTCTAAAAATTTTATGGTAAGAATATATGTGAGTCTAGTTTCAGGGAAAATTAACGGATCTTAATTTTGATTTCTGTAGCTCAAGATATAAACAATTTAGTGACTATGACGCAGGTGGACAGCTTGAATGTTCACATATAAGTAAATAGTAAAATTATTGATAATGTTACTTATAAGCATATTATATAAATTAAGGATGTGGAATGGAGAGGAGGAGGAGGAAAATATGTATGAATAATCAGTTAGCATGACTAATTTGTATGTTTTAAGCCCAAGGACTAAATCGAATAAAAGTAAAACTTTATGGGTAATTTTGTAAAAATGTTAGAAATGATCAAATTACATGAAATGGATTATTTTATTATTTAAATTGAAAATTTTAAATGAAAATTGTTAATTTAGTTCAAGATCGGGGGAAAACATGTTTTAAGGATTAAATTGAAAAGTGTTGAAATTATGGAAAATTTTGATATTTTATAGAATTTATGGAATGTTATTAATATGTATGATGATAACAGCTGGAAATAAGGATTAAATTGCAAGAATTTATTTTTCTGAGCCTAAGGGTAAAATCATCATTAATTAAAAGTTTGGGGGCCAAATGGTAATTTTGCCTAGAGCATTAATTGAATGTATTAGAATATGGAATGAATGAAAACAATGGTCAAATTTATTTATAAAGATCCCAACGGCTCAAATGCGAGACTTGAACGTGAAAAAGAAAAGATATTGGATTAATGAATTTATAAACACGGACAAGCAACGAGGTAAGTTCGTGTAACTTAAATTGTATTTTTAAATACTTGAAATATGTGGTTATGTGATGAAAAAAATGATTTATCAATGCATAATAATTGATGAAATATTGATAATACCCAATATAAAAAGAAAGTAAATCCCGGTTGAATGGAATGGATTTCGATGGATCTCTGAAAAGGAATTGACGGTAAAAGGGGATCTAGCCCGGACGGGTGATCCTATCCTGATATAGCCCTCCCGAAGAATACAGGAAAAAGGATTAAGCCCGAAAGGGTAATCCTAATATCAGCTCTCCTGAAGAATATATGGGAAATGATGTTCGCGGGAGTGTGCTGGTGGCTCTCCCGAAGAATACATGTGTATAGGCCCTTCCGAAGAATACATGGGAGCTAAGGTTCGCGGAAGTGTGCCAAGAATTGAGGTTCGCGGGAGAGTGAGGTTCGCGGGAGTGTGCTTACTGAAATGAAATGTGTAAGACCATGGTTGAAAGATAGCATGGCAACAAATTGAGAAAATGAATAAGACCATGGTTGAAAGATACCATGGCAATGAATAAGACCATGGTTGAAAGATACCATGGCAACAAATTGAGAAAATGAATAAGACCATGGTTGAAAGATACCATGGCAATGAATAAGACCATGGTTGAAAGATACCATGGCAACAAATTGAGAAAATGAATAAGACCATGGTTGAAAGATACCATGGCAATGAATAAGACCATGGTTGAAAGATACCATGGCAACACATGCATATGAATTGACGGACCCGGAATTGTACACTAAAAGTGTACTCCTGTATGAATTGACGGTTAATGAGATTGCACACCAGGAGTGTACTATCGAAAATCCATCGAAATTCTGAGAAATTCAACGGGATAAATATAGAAGATGGTAAACACATAGTTAAAAAGGGTAAATGTGAGTTGATTGATTACGGACTTGCATATTTTAAGTATATTATATGATTTTAACTATCGATATTCTGATAAATTCAGTAAGTAAGAATCCTGACCAGAAAAAAAAGAAATATGTATATAAAAAAATTTGAACATATATTCCCGAAATACATGAAAAAAAAAAATGACAGTGACACTGGATATATGGAAATATAAGATGATGATATTTGTACATGGAATTTATTGATGAATATATGCATGCATGATTATAGATTCGTATACTTTAATAATATTAATTGTATGACGATGAAATTTCGAATGACTTAATGAATAAAGCCCTGACATGGAAATAATTTGAGCACAAAACGAGAATCACGAAATTGAACTTGAAATACACGAAAACGATAGTTATTCGATATTTTAAAAATATGACATGGAAAATACATGTATATGAAACTTACCTGATAATTATGCATGTTCAAGATTATAAATTGTCCTGGAATAAATATATACAAAATCCATGAAAACAATGATACATGAAATTTTGGTATAATGAATGATTTATGTTTTTGAAGAAATGGCAAGAGAATAATATGTATCATATTATATGAATATGTGGCTATCTTTAATATGCTGATACATGGAAATTGGGTAAGCCGTAATAAGTAATAATCTCAAGTCTGATATGTTGATACAATGAGTTTATCGATTCTAAAATTATATGAAATATATTCAAGTATACCAATGACTGTTGTTGTTGACGCTTAGACAAGTGCCAAGCTATTGGTTAAATGGTAATATGTTTATTATTTGATACATCAAAAGGGTAAATGATCAAATGAAAATATACATGTGTTTATGGAAGAGTGGTAAAATTTAAGTTGTACAATTTCTTATAAAATAAGTTATCATGTGATAAAAAAAAGTTCTATAAACTCCGGTAATACCTCATGACCCTATTCCAATGATGGATACGGGTTGGGGTGTTACACGGGTGTTTTTCTTGACCGTGTGTGACACATGACCTGACACATGGGCATGTGGTTTGGCCGTGTGTGTAACGACCTGAATTTTGGGCCTAGAAGTATTGGGGCTTGGGTATGGATCAGTAAGGAGGTTGTACATAAGTATTTAATTGTGTAAGAAAATGACACAATTAAATGTCTGCTTCAGTGGTTAAGGGTCCTGAGAGGTGTTGGGGAAGTCCTGGGTTCAATCTAGGATCTAGGAAAATTTTTAGTTTTTCCTCTTAAGTAAGCCTTGCCTTTAGCATGTTGGCCTTATAAATTATTATGCTTAATATATGACACAAAGAGAGCTTGTAGTCAAGTGGCAAGGTGGCGTGATGTGTAACTGTAAGGTCTAAGGTTCAAGTCTTGGTGTGTGCAGAATTTTTGGTTTTTCCTTAAATAAACCTTGACATTAACATGTAGGCTTTATAAAATATTGAGGATAAGTTATGACATAAGGAGCCTATTGGCTTGATGGCAAGTGCCGTGGTAGAGATTCAAGGGAGCTGGTGTTCGAGTTATGCCTTGAGCAAAAAGGTATTTATTTTGCTGCTCTGGCCAAGGGAAAAGCAAAGGTGGATTGAAACTCTACAAGGTGAGGTTTGAATGGGTCTTAGGTGGAGGAAATCAATGAGGAGTTTATGGAGAGATTTTAAGAGAAAAAGGGGAGATTGAGGGTGTGTGGGTTTGTGCCGATTTTTGTTAAGGGGGAAACTCATAGTTCAGTTTTAGGGAGGGGTGTGTTATTATTTTGGCAATTGAGAGTATTTTAGGGTTTTCGAGATCTGTTGTGTTTTCTTTTCTTTACATTTTCTCTGATTGTTATGTCACTTTAGTCTTCTTATTATTTTGTACCGGTTTTTGACAAAAGGCTTCGAGGACCTCTCGGGTTTGTTTCATTTTTGGTTCTGCGTTATTGTTAGTTCTTTTTTTTTTTTTTGGCTGAGTAGTGTTGATTTTTCCCTCTACCAATTCTTCTCTTCTTTCCCCTCTTCTCTTCGCTAGTCGTTTATCTGTTTTTTCCTTTTCCAATAGTGGTCGAATACACCCTACCCTTTTCTCTTATTCCATTGTGGTCGAATCTCTAGACTGGACTGAATACTTCTTTCTTTCTTTCATCTTGATATTCTCATTGCATCTTGACTGATTCTCTCCTCTTCATCTCTTCTTCTGGTTTCAGTCGGTGGCTATTCTCTGGTAATCGTAAGTGCAATCGATTCTCTCTCGTGTTTCTTTGATTCTTTTTTTTCCATACAACCTCTGCTTGGAGCCAATTGTTCCTCTTCTATTTCTTCCGGTCGTACACTTTCGGTAAGTAGCAGTGCTTTGATTCAATTTCCTGTACGTATACGGTGTTAGTTATTTAGTGTGATTAGAATGCAAGAAATTTAAAAAAGGGATCAAAAGTGATTTCGAGTAAGCGGTTCAAGTGGGGGACCTCTATTCGGTCAAGCAAGGTAAGTGGTGGTAGGTTTTGTAGGATAAGGCTAGATGGAGGCGGAAATTTTGAGGGTCAATTGATTAATGGAGGAGTGTTGATTGAATGTAGGTTTTGGGAGCTCTTGGATTTCTCGTGCGGTTTCAACCACAGGTGTGTAGCACTACCCTGTATCTTATAATTGGCTGAAGAGCCTAAAGAGTTTGTACGCACACACTGTTTTTAACAGTAGATCGGCAAAAAGCCGAAAAGCCGAAAGATTGGACTTTGAAGCCACATGGGCGTGCAAATGCACATGTGATTCACCAAGCCCACGAAATATGGGTGTACGACGATTAAGGCTATAGTGGGCCACGATAGGCCGTAATGGGCTGTATGGGCCCAATGGGCTTGTAAGGCCACACGGTTAAATCTCACGACATGTGATAAATATTGGACTGGGCTGTGTAGTTTGCATGGCCATGGTTAATTCTGGGCCAGATGGGCCACACGAGCGTGTGGGCCCACTTGGGCCGCATAGTGGGCCTTGGGCCCAATTGCACTTGTCGAAACCATTTTTAAGATTTGGAAAAACAGGGATCAACTTTAAAAAATATGGAGTCGCCACCAATCCTTTTTGTTTAGGTGTGATCGGATCACCTTATAAAACATTTTGGTCTACGGAATTCAAAGAAACGGGTTCGGGAGTCGGTTACGTACGAGGAAGGATTAACACCCTCGCAACGCCCAAAATTGGTACATTGTTGATTAATTGGCGTCCTAAGGTCGAAAATTTGAAAAGTTTTGAAAATGCAATTTCTTTGAAAAATGTTGGAATAACTCAAGTTTGAATGTGAGATTCACTCGTTCCAAAGGAATAAAATACTACACCCAGTATGTTAGGGTGCAATACCTTAAACCCTCAAAGTCGAGATCATCTTATCACTTCCAAAACATGCAATTGAAAAGGGTATTAAGTTATTTAGTCAAACAAAAAATCGTGACCCAATACGTTAGGGCACAATTTCTCAGATTTTCAAATACCAAAATATTGCCTTATTTTGAAAAGCTTTCGAAAAAGTGAGTATGAAACCGGCTGAAGATATACTTAGTTAGTTCGCTTTAGGACAAAAAACAATTGGTATTGGGCAAAAAAATTGAAATTAGAATCATGATACAATAACAAGAAATAAATGCATAACTACAAGCATGAAATAAGGATATATGGCAAAATGAATAAACAATATAAAAAATAAAATGTAACGAAAAATAATATATTAAATAGTAATATGTGAAGGAATTTAAAATAAATATTATGTATGTAGAAAATAAAAAAATGGTAATATACAAAATAATCTATATCAACCTAAGTAGATACTATACATGAAATGAAAGACTTATTATAAAAATAATAATATATGAAAGTGTTTGAAATAAGTAAAAATATATAATAAAATAAGGTCTTTAAAAGAAATAAATTATATATAATAGATTTAAAAGAAAATATATATATATACACAAAAATAATATGAAATCAACAATATATACGTAAAATAAAAATAATTTAATATAAATTATGTGTATACATGTAAAAGATAATGTACAAGAATATTTAAATTTAATAGCATACAAATCTCTAAAACATAAAAATATATAAAAGAGAATTTAAAATTATATAATAAAACAATAAGAAAATAATGAAAGGATATTAAAAAAAAAACTAAAACAATGTAAAATTCACCAAAGTAGCTAAAAATATTATGTTAAAAACAATTTCTAAAAAAGAATAATAAATAAATTACAAAGAATAAAAAAGTATAAATTGAAATTTAAAAAGAACTCAATTGAAATAAAAAACAAAATTAAAATAATAATCTATAGATCAACAAAATCATTAAAACAACATTAAGGACAAAAATACAGAGTGCACAAAAGAATAAGGACCAAATGCGCAATTATCCAAGTCTCCTAAACGCAGCGTTTCAGCGTGGACCAAAATAAAACAAACATAAAATTATTGGGCGCAATTTAAGAAATAATAGAGAGCTAAAAAGAACTGATTGAAAGTAGACTCAAAAGCGGAGGGACTTAGGGCGCAAATAGACCCTTAGTCCAAAACACGCGGATCCTTGGTATTTCATAGGTCAGATCTCGAGTCAAGAGCACCATACGGCGCTGTTTCGTGTAAGGGAACTTGAACCTAAACACTGCCGTTTTGATTAATTAACTTAAAACCAAAATATCAATCAAAAATTCATTTCGTGCTGCTATTTCAAAAGAACTAAAGGATTTTTTTATTTTTTCCTTTTAAAACTTCCCTATTCGGTTGGTGCCTATTTCCGTCGGAGATTCGCCGTAGACGATGGCTTGAGCATCACAAAATGAGGTATTTAGCGTCTTTTTGAAAAGAATCTGAAAGTTTAGCCTTCTTGGCTCAGAAAGCAAAAGGAAAAAGAAGATTCCCGACCTCTTTAGGCCCGATTTCGACGCCGGTGATGGATTTCCAACAACGAGGCCTTGAGACCATTCAGGTACCTCTTCTTTCCTTCCTCTTTTACTTTCACATTCAATAGTAGAGCGAAAGAAAACTAAAAACAATCAACACAAAAAAGAAAAAAATGAAATCCGAAATCGAAAAGAGAAAGAAAAAGATCTGTAATCACCTTTGAAAAAAAAATTTTGATTTCTCAGTGGAATTTCTATTTGCCCAATGTGCGTACAAAGAAAAATGGGATCAGATCCCTTTACAGTCGAATTTGGCCTCTTTTTATAGCCAAATAAAATATAAAAGAAAAAAAAGAACTATTTTTTATTTTCTAACTATATTGCTACTGTTATTTTTGCTGCTTGTTATCCTCGCTGTATTGCTGTTACGATTGCAGTTATTTGCCATAGTTTTCATTTTGTTTTGCAGGTTCGGCAATGGCGGTGATGAGGCCTACGTGAAAGCTGCGGATCAGGGAAGCCTAGGGTTTCAACTTCCATTCACTCGGGCTATTTGGACAATATAATTTATTTGGTTATTATTATTTTTTGGTTTTTAATTTAATTTTTGGTTTCTGAATGGGTCGGGCGAAATGGGCCTATTACAGTACTGTTATGACTGTTTCAGGTGCACGGGATGATCGTAGACCTTCTGATGGGTCGGTAGGTGAGTTTAGACCCATTCTGTTGAAAAATACCGAATTACCCCTAGAGGGTAAAATGACCGAATTACCTGGAGGGTAAAATGACCGTAATACCCCTTTAGGGTAGATTGACCGTAATAACCCTGTAGTGTAAAATGACTGTAATACCCCTAACTGTAATACCCCTGTGGGGTAAAGTGACTGTAATACCCTTGTAGGGTAAAATGACTATAATAGACCTGTAGGGTAAAATGACTATAATAGCCCTGTAGGGTAAAATGACTATAATACCCATGTAAGGTAAAATGACTGTTATACCCCTATAAAGTAAAATAACTATAATACCCCTTTAGGGTAAAATGACCGTAATATCCTGTAGGGTAAAATGACCGTAATACCCTTGTAGGGTAAAATGACCGTAATACCCTGTAGGGTAGAGTGATTGTTATGCCTGATACGATGTTTGATTGATTGAGTATGTTATGTGATATTTTTGTGTTTTGCATACATGCACGACATGCTGCATGGGTTGGGTTATTGTTATGGAAGAAGTACTGATCTGTTAGGGTCACACGGGTCGCACGAGACGACTGTGGACCTATCGAAGGCTTTAAGCCATATATTCGTACTGATCTGTTAGGGTTGCACGATTCGCACGAGACGACTATAGAACCATCAAAGGTTTTAAGTCGTATATTTGTACTGATCTGTTAGGGTCGCACGGGTCGCACGAGACGACTGTGAACCCACCGAAGGCTTTAAGCCGTATATTCGTACTGATTTGTTAAGGTCGTACGGGTCGCAGGAGATGACTGTGGACCGACTGATGGCTTTGTGTCGTTCATACTATCGATGGTTTAGTGCTGTTCATTTTATCGATAGCTTGGAGCCATGCATATTATCGATGGCTTAGAGTTGTCCATTCTACCGAGGGCTATGTGCCACGCATATTATCGATGGCTTAGTACTGTCCATTTTACCGATGGCTTTGTGCCACGCTTATTATTGATGGCTTAGTGCTGTCTATTTTACCGATGGCTTTTTGCCACGCATATTATTGATGGCTTAGTGCCGTTTATTTTACCGAAAGTAGGTTGTATTGATGGCTTAAAGCCACTTATTTGTCTGGCAGCTATGCTGCAATTCTGATTACGGGTAGCTAAGCTGCGATTCTGTTGTCTAGCAGCCTTGCTGCGATATTGGTGTGCTAGCTAGGTAGGTTGATTTTATCCCCACATAGTGTGTTGGTGGTACGGAATGGTGTGTTGGCTAGATTGGGGTGGGTTGCACTATTGCATTATTGTTCTGAACTGATACTGTATTGGGCTTAGGCCCACATATGTTCTGCTTCTAATTCTGCTACTATAATGGTCTAAGGGTTTAGGGTTTAGAGTTTAGGCTATTATACTGTCTGCTATGTTTTCAAATTTTTAAGTGTTGTAACAATTTCGAAAGTTTTCGGTTTAGTCCCTAACCACTTCCAATGTAGGTATAAGACCTCGTAAGCCCGTAATAGGAACGTTATGAGTATGTATGAAAGGTTTTGAATTAAATGAAATTTTATGGTCCGATTTTGTATGATTAGTTATGTTTAAGTCTGGTAATGCCTCATACCCTATCCCAGCATTGAACTCGGATAAGGGGTGTTACATATTTGGGGTAATAAATTCCCCGTATTGAAGGATGTATAAACATGAAAAGTGCATCCGCTTGCATTTGAGATGTTTCCAGATAGGTCACTACGTAGGAAATTTAAAGGTTGACCGAAAATGATGAGGATTCGACATGACATGGACATCAGAGAAGAGCTTGATCCAAAGTGTTGCACCATATGTAAAACAGCTGGCCACAATTGGAGCAAGTGTCCTCATGGAAACGTCTATACTGGCCAATCTTCACAGTCTGGAGGAAATTAAATGTGGTACCCGATGTTTGCATTTTATGGTGTTATGGAAATGAAGTTTGTTTTGTTTAGTGTTAAGTTTTTATTTAAAATTAACTTATACGACTTTTAATACTTTAAAAGATATTATAAGTTATATAAAAATGAATAATACATAAGTTTTGGAATTATAAACCAATACAACAAATATGACATAACACTTGAAATTTACATGTATCAAAATTAGAATGAACCAAGAGTGGTATCGTCGTTCGGGGTATAGCGATTTACAGGCCTCCGTTAACGGGGTGGACGTTGGGTTGAACTGCATATATCAGGAGGATTAGGCATCAGGTTGAACATGGCTTGAGGTAGGGTGGAGTACATGGTATCACCAAACATATCAAATATTATCAGTGGTTACAGTTGCATGTAAGTTGAACTGGAGCTGCCCATTTCCGGATGATATATATTGCTCTGGGACCCCTCACAAAAAGTGTCAACCCATTGGTCCGGTGAAATGCGTGTGTTAAGAGGATGGTTCTCCGGGTCGGGCTCTGCCACATGTTGGCCATATGGGTCAGACTCTACCATATGCTGACTTCCACGTCTATAGTCGTGATCCGGTACTATCATAAGTTGCCTACCATATAAATAAATGAGCCATCGGGCCATGTATCATTGTATGTATTCAATCGAGGGACTGAAGTCAAACATATAAGAGTGCATCTCAGACCGTTTGTCTTACTGGACGTTCCATAGTGCTATATAATGTTGATGTTCCATTCTCCAATCCTCTCCGTCTTTTCCCTTTAAGGTCTTACCGTGGACATTAGCAAATTATTGTGGATTGACCAGCATAAATTGTCTGTGCCCAAACTATCACGTAACTCGATCGGCATTGTACCACTCAACAGTTGAGAAGTTGAGCACCAACATGTTAATGTGCCACACATGAGCTTCGTCATGAACCCACTATGGAATAAGGGTCACAACGTTCGGCTCAAAATATGGCATCTATAGGAATTGCACAAAATAACATAATGGGTCAAGTCACATACTGCAAGTGGATAAGTTAAATCAATGTATATTACTCTTTTCGGCGGATGCCTCTATCATCTGGCAAAAAATGATTAATGTATTGCTCGTGCCAATTCGTGAAAATGTGGCCCATTTAAAATCGGAACAAATACATTAGCACTTAAACTTGGGAAAATATTATCCACACTTTTGAATCGTTAAATGTTAAGTATAATTTTGCCTTTACCTATTTACAAGTGACCAAATATATGGTTGGTGCTTAACAGCTGTTAAAAATGACATCCTATATAGAGCTCAGGACTGCAGCAGCCCCACACAACCGACCATGTTACTTACCACGTGTTTTGTTGCTCGACAAAGCTTATAGTACAATATGGCCAACATTGCTGATCCCTAACTGTAAGTACCGGCACGATGGAAATGCCTTAGTTTATTTTTTTACAAATAAACCCTTTCTCATTTTTTCCAGTCAATTCAATCCCCCACTTTCTTTCTTTTTTCTCCTTTTTTCTAAACTTTCTTTATTTTTTGGTCCTCTATTTCTTGATTTCTATTAAAAATATCCCATATCAATCTTTTTCTTAAAATGTCCCTTTAATTTTCTTGATTTCACATTACATAAATGATTTACATGAAAATTATATTTTTGATTTACATGAAAATTATATTTTACAAAATAACTATCAATTTACATAATTCAAGTTTTACATTTCAAATATTCTAAAATAGTTTCACTTAACTTGCAAAATATAATTTTACAACACGAGTAACTTTCTCAATACTAAAAAAAATTTAAAGGATTTTGTTCAAGACTGACATCATTATTTCTTTCAAATTGAAAAATAAATTATTTAACCGCAAAAGGAACGACTTTCTTGGTACTATTATCTTGTAGCTCGGATGCTGCCGATATTGATAATCTCACCCGTGCAGTTCAATTTGGGATTCATTGAAACCTTCAAACATTTTGTTGACCTAGGGAATCTCAAACAATCCACCTATTGCCTGCATAACCAATTTGAACTCATTATCGTCCTACCACATCCAATGGAAAAACTTACATAACCAATTTGAACCCCTCACTGAACAAATTACTGGCAAACGAAAATAACCATTAAATTTACCGGTGTCAGAGCTCCACCGGATTATCGTTAAACAAAACATACCTTCAAATTAAAAAATTTACTAAATAAACAAAAACACAAATACATAAAAAAAACGCTCATCATCTCTCTCCCATTCATTTTCTAATAAAATATAAGCAAAAGAATTTTTCCTTCAAAACTCAGATTGATCTGCCATTGGAGGTTATATATATCAATTTGGTCACGTTAAAGATAATAGCTCCACCAAATAAAATATTATTTTTTATATTTAATTTTAAATAAAATATTTAAAAATTAAAAAAAAAGGTACAATGCACTGATGGCTCCATTAAAAATGGCTCAACCAATAAGAAAACATTATAAAAAAAAAAAGAGACACTAACGCATTGAAAATTGGTGGTGCCAAACTCTTTTGCTTCACCAAAAAAAGTATTATTTTTTAAAGCCTCCCCAATTTATTAGAAATAGTAGTATTTCCGTGCTATTTATACAGGTAATGCCATTCTACATGGCTCCACCAAAAAATAAATTTTTTACCCTGTTTACTGATGTGGCTGTTGGTGGCGACAAATTCTTTGGCTCCACCAAATTTTATTGGAGCTTTCAGGTCATTTTCGTGTGTAATTGTATCACCCCAATCCCGGCCTAAACGTTATGACCAGATTTGACAATGCCACATGAAAGAGTAGTGAAAACCGATTCAATTATAAAAACTTATTCAGATTATTATCTTTACCTTGTTAGATAATATGATCAATTGGTTGAAAATATTTCTTTATCACGGAAGCTATAAAACCTAGTAACTTTTGGAACCATCTTAATTACGAAAAATTTTAGCTTTAGTTTTGGAAAATGATGTTTTGAGATGATACAGTTTAAAAATCAATAAATAACAATTTAGAAACCCAAATAAAATCAAAAGCCCAAGTCCATATTACAAAAATAATCCCAAAATAATAAATAAAATAGTAAAGGTATTAAAGTCATAAACTAGAATAAATATAGCAGTGGTCACCGTCGAGCCCTCCACTGCATCGATCCATCTACTACTGGAGATTACCTGACAGACAAACAAATAAAGGGGTGAGTTTTCGCAAACTCAGTGTGTACATCCTCACAGTATAGCATGCATACAAACAGATATCAGAATACAGTCGTACTTCGGGCCTGAGCCCTTAACAGAAACGGTGTGGGCCTTGGCCCACTTAGAATAGAATTAGGTATAATCGAGCCATAGTACTTATAGATAACGCATGCATATCATATCAGAAATAAAAACATGCCCACCAACCTTGCACACCATCTTCGTCCAACCCTACACACCATGTGGGGATAAAATCTACCCACCCAGCCCTACACACTAAGTACGGGGATAAAATCAACCCATCCAACCCTACACACCATAAGGTACCGTAAATGGCACATAACAAACATATGCAGCATAGCTGCCAGATAACAAGCTAAAAGTCTTTCAGATACTTCCTTCACTTCATCAACAATCCCACCCCAATGCAATGCAACATGATATCATGGCATGCTACAATGCAGATAACAGATAATAGATCATATAATCAGATAGATACACATGCTTATAGTAACATGCTTACACATATATCACTATATCAAAACACCGAATGAGGTCCAAGATATCCTTACTGACCCTATAACAGGTCACAGTCGACTAGGGCGACCCATGCAACCTTACAAAACATTCCAGAAAAATGGGCACACAGGCTCATGTGGTTTGCCCGTGTGGGCCTACACGCCCGTGTGGACCACACGGCCCAACTTGGCCTTGGCCGTATGGATGACACAGCCTGGCCCAAAATTCTACATGCCCACGTGGTTCACCCGTGTGGACCCACACACCCGTGTGGAATCGACAGTAAGCTAATCAGCCAAAATCGTGTCTCACACACGGCCTCGCCAGCCTCACACGGCCATATCTATCGTATCCGTGTCGCATACACATGGCCTGGTTTGTCGACCACACAGACGGGTTTTGCCACATGGCCTCCACACGAGCAGTCCACACGTCGATGTGGCGTCGACAGTAGGCTTTTCGGCTTTCGCTGAAACACGATTTCTATGCAATCGGAGTACACACCTAATTCGTTTTCGACGCCTAAGCACTCCTGAGCACTTCCAATCCAAAAATCATGACATCCCTCATTAGTTCAACAGATTTATTAACGAATTCAATTAACGAGATTGAACAGAGACTCGACTTACCGCTACCAAACAGTCCCCATGTAACACCACTAACCCGAATCCGTCGCCGGAAAGGTTGAGGCATTACTGGAAATACTCACATATTCATATCAATCATAAGTAATCATTTTCTTAAACTCTTAAATCAATCAAAGATCTCATTAATGAATCTTATAAAAACATACATAATAGAATATGCATCATCTTTATCTAACCCTACTCGGTACATGAACATTACTACTTGAAATATTCTAAACATCAAAACCACAACAACATATCAAGCATAGTCCAGACTTATAATATACTTTGGTTGATTCCTCAACATGTGTAACCATCATTTAATCAAAGTACTAAACTAATTTGACATAATAAACAAGCCATTTTTGCATGGCTTATATGTCTACAAATCAAAATGAATCGTATCGAAACTAGCCTATACATGGCACATAACCAAATCTCAAAACACTTATTACCGAAACAAAAACTGGATAGTGTGAAGACATCTCTCAGACTTCCAACCCGAGCAAATCTCCAAAGCTCTATAGACATAGAAAAAAATACACAGAGTAAGCTTTGAAAGCTTAGTAAGCCATAAGCAAATAAATCATTTCAATGATAATTATAATTCCATAACACTAAACTGAATTTAAACAATCTCAATCACATGTACATCCATTGTACTCTTAAATTCACATAACCTCATTAAATAGCTTCACTTATTTTATTTCAATAGCATATAACTATGCTTTTAAATTCGAATAATAACCGTTAGCTCAATTATATAAATCAAACTTACACATATTCATTACATAACCAACCAAACCATGTCATTGCTTCACTAACCAATTTATAGATATAAAAACCATGCATCATAATATCACCATCTTAATATCCATTTCATATCCATTTACAGTTTAAAACAGCGTATCTTAAAACTATTTTTCTTATTTCATATTTCTCATGTTCAAATCATGGGACCACAAGGCCATATAACAAACACATATATCATATATTCATATGTGTACCTTTCTTTCATTCATGGTAACATGTTTCACAAATCATTATTCAATACATAACCACTTTATATTTCTGAGTTTCAAAGATAATTCACATGTACCAGAATCATATATATACGAACACCGTTACCATATCACATTTCCTATATAATTTATTTGATCATAGTCACTTGCCATTAATCATATCTCATTTTCACATAGACCATATATTATCGGATCATAATCATATCCGCTTCCAATCCAAATAATCATAAACATCGTACATACATTTATTCATATAAACAAACCAAAAATTCATAGTATAATATCACTCATATGTATATATAGCCTACATGGCCGATAATACCAAATCATGTAAATGTCATTATACATTCAACTATAATTCCACTTATTTATGCAAGCTCGCAAGACAAGATTTAACTTCATATACAAGCATCACTTAATTGGCCTAAAAATACCATTGGGAACATACTTTATCTTAGCTAAGTGAACTTGGCCGAATCTACTTAGTTAATTTCGACATCATATGATTACTTACTCATAAGATCAAATGTATAAAACTCACTACATTGTTTATATCCCGAAAATGATGAATAGGTATACATATACAAATTCAATATATCATCACATGACATTTAATAATTCACTTCAATAGATTATTTCACAAGGCCGAATATACAAACCCTGTATAATCTCATATATATATATATATATATAAATACAATCGAATATGTCAATTCATTATAAGTTCATACCAAATCACATATGCCAAATCACTTTAAAATCGCATATAACCAATTATACCATATGTTCATCGACAATCAGATTCGTATACATACTTATTTCACAAATATACACATTTTGACAATAGATATCGAAACACATACATACCTTATTTCAGATAATTAATAATCCAATTTCTCCAAACCTTTAGGGCTCGTTTACCATATTTGATCTCACATCGGTGTATAGCCTTCTAAACTTATAGCTTAATACAATTCACCGGCTCAAGGCTTGCTAGGCACGAAACCCGATTTTATTCACTGGCACGAAGCCTACTAGGATTATAACCTGAAATCTTACACCGGCACTAGGCTTGCTAGACTCAAGGTCTGATATTTAATCACCAGCAATAGGCCTGCTAGGCATAAAGCCCGAATAAACTTAACAACACAAGACTTGCTAGGCTTTTAGCCTGAATGAATTCACCGGCACTAGGCCTACTAGGCTCAGAGCCTGAATATCTCAATCACATGTCTTACACTACCGATCATTAACAAAACACTATCAAAGTCTTTGAATTATCATTTCCAACTCAAAATCACATCGGGCCATCACATTTAACTCATCACAATATTTTTCACCCTTATAAATCACATTCGACATTCACATTGAAACATAACAAATATCCTTCATATCATAAGACACATTCGACTTTCACATTGAAACATAGCATATATATAATATTCACATTATAAATCATATTTGACTACCTCAATATATATCCATTAAAACCATTCATCACTTTAGATCACCTTAGGCATTTACTTTTACACCATAATAATATCATTCACCTTACAATCACATTCGGCAGTGGTATAACAATTTCTAACAATTCAATTTGGCACTTATATTTAACATTTATTAAAATTTAGTACATAATATAGCTTAAGGACTTACCTCGATGTTTTCGTCTGATCGTATCAACTACTCGGCTAACTTTTCTTTTCCCCGATCCAGTTCTGATATTCGTTTATCTCGATCTATACGAATTTAAAATAAATTTACATGCTAAACTTTACTTTCATTTATGCGGCATAAAAGAATTGATTAAAATGTACTTACATATTTCATACATTAATACCAATTAATGCATCCAGTCGAATATATATATACATATATATAGGCATTTAATCACATTCAAATAAAAACTTTATGGCAAATCACATTATGATTATTATACAACCATCACATCGAAGATGTAACCATGTTTCACCAAATTCAAATACATTTCACATTTCACCATATTATCAATTATTCGACTAGCAACTTGGCCTTTTAATACCAAATCATAAACATCACGTCATAGTATATATATATATTTCATTCTTTATCAGCCGAATATTAAGGCACATCCCTACTATTTTCAAGCTAACTCACAAGATAAAATACACATCCAGTAAAAGTCAATATGATAAATACCCATGTATATCTATGATTACCAACCACTTCCAGCATATACTACTTACCAAAATTACCATTCATTCATCATAAACATGTATTTTCACCTATTTACAAAATAATCCATTGTACTATCACATTTTAGCATTTTAATCCATAATGCACAAATATGCAAAATAACCAGAATTTCATCACACATGTACTTAGTCAAATTTTCATACATCCCAAACAAACCCGTTTTTTATTTATTTTTTTATTTTTTTCATATAAAATCCTATTTCACATTTTTGTCAAAAAAATCACTTAATAAAACACCTATATCCATTACCCATTAATAATCTAACATGAAACCTTAAATTTAACATGTGTTCAACAATGGAAATTTCCAAAAACATCATCAATTTCATAAATTGAAGTTTGACACAAAATAACGATCTCATAAACTTATAATTCATAAAAATCCAATTGAAAATCACTTACAATTTAAAGTCTCAAGTGCCGAAATGAGAAAGCTTCAAACCCTTGTATTTCTTTTTCAATTTCGGTGGAGGATGAAAGATGATAGTGGCATCCCATGTTTCTTTAATTAAACATATATTTAATAAATAAATAAATAAAACAACTTTAACTTTAATATTATAACACATAAAACCATTTAAAGCAACCCACTACCGTCCATGCATTATAAAATGGTATAATTACCATGCAAATACCTCTACTTAATAAGCCAAAGTCAATTAAGCCATTTATGTAATAGAACTCATATTTATCGCTTTACGCGATTTAGTCATTTTTACCGAATTAACTATCTAAACGGTAAAATTTCTTTACGAAATTTCCACATGGTAATTCTATCATGCTTTAAGACTTATTAAAATAATAAAATAACTATATTAATTCGGTTAAGTGGTCCCGAAACCACTCGTCCTGATCAGGCTCAAAATTGGGCTGTTATACCCCACAACGAAATCAACTAACGTATCGTTGATTCCGGCCTCTTGAATGATTCCTGAACAACGATAAAACACTCTTTAATCGTCGATTTAATTACCCAAAAATAATAGCGTAACAAAAGCACTTACCCACGAAACCACGCCAAAGTATCGCACTTGTTTGCTAATACGAGGAAACTGAATCAAAAATCAAAAAGAGAGCAAGGGAAAAACAAAAATTGGCAACAGGGTGAAGGATTTTCTGTTGGAGGCAAAAAGGGAAAAGAAGAGGTGAAGAGGAAAATTTGGCAAAGGCTTTTTGGCAGAAGAATTGTTTTCGAAAAAGGGAGTAACCAAAATTTGGGAAGATCAAAGAGATTTTACCCAATCCCTTATTTTCCTCCACGAAACACTCCCAATCTCCACCACCACTACTCAATTTCAGTCAAATTCAAACTCTAGCCGATTACTGTAGCAAAAATAATAACTCTTGCCAACACAGTGATTCGAACACAGGACCTCCAACAATTCAACACTCCACTTAACATTAGACCAGCAGGCCTATTCTGTTATACTCTTACAAGTAAGTACTTTTAAACCTATTAGTTCAGGGTTAAGCTTTCTCAAATAAAAACCAAAATTTAGCTAAAGTCTTGACTTGAACTTGGGACCTCCCCAACACACCCAAAGCACATAACCACTAAAGCAGACATATAATTGTGTCGAAATAATGCAAAACATATTCAGAAATTTTTCCATGCTACAAAATCACAAAAGCCGAAATTAAGGAAATTTTCGAGGTGTTACAACTCTATCCCCTAAAAGAAAATTTCGTGCTCGAAATTTTCCCTGATCAGAAAAGGTAAGGATACTACTATCGCATCGAATGTTATGGCTCCCAAATAGCCTCCTCAATGCTATGATTCTACCACAGCACCTTCACTAAGGGGATAGACTTTCTTCGTCGAACCTTAACATCGCGATCTAGAATCTGCACGGGCTCCTCCTCGAACGTTAGATCTAGTCTAATCACAATCTCCTCTACAGGCATAATGTGCGTGGGATCAGAGCGGTAACGTCCCAGCATCGAAACATGGAACACATCGTGAATGCGATCTAACTCTAGAGGTAGTTCCAACTGATATTCGACTGGCTCCACTCGCTTCATAATCCGATACAGCCTAATAAACCGAGGACTTAACTTGCCCTTGCGACCAAACCCTAGAACCTTCTTCCATGGTGAGACCTTAAGAAAAACTAAATCCCTCACAGAATACTCGATGTCCTTTCTCTTCAGATTAGCATAAGACTTCTGTCTATCAGAAGCCGCTTTCAGTCGCTCTCGAATCAGACGGACCTTGTCTTCAGTCTGTGATACCAACTCTGGACCCATAATACGTCGCTTACCCAACTCAGTCCAGCATAAGGGAATGGAACACTTACGACTATATAGTGTCTCGTAAGGTGCCATTTGTATACTAGACTAGTAGCTGTTGTTGTAGGTGAACTCTGCTAAGGGAAGTACTCCTCCTAACTGCCTCAAAAATCAATCACACAGCTCCTTAACATGTCCTCCAATATCTGAATCACCCTACCCGACTGACCATCTAAATGAGGATGAAAAGCAGTACTGAAGTTAAGCTTCGAACCCAAAGCCTCATGAAGCTTCTGCCAGAATCGAAATGTAAAACAAGGATTCTTATTGGAGATGATCGATACAGGAACTCCATGTAACCTCACAACCTCTGAGATGTAAAGTTTGGTCAACTTCTGTAGGGGGAAGTCTGTCCTGAGAGGAATAAAGTGAGCAGACTTGATCAACTAATCCACGATGACCCATACAGAATCCTTCTTAGTAGGTGTTAGAGGCAACCCACTAACGAAGTCCATCGTCACTCGCTCCTATTTTTACACTAGTATCAGTACTGGCTGTAGCAACCTTGAAGGCAACTGATGCTCAGCCTTTACCTGCTAACAAGTCAGACAGCAAGCCACGAAATCGGTCACCTCACGCTTCAACCTTGGCCACCAGTACAACTCTTGAAGATCTCTGTACATTTTGTTCCCACCATGATGCATAGCATAAGGGCTACTATGTGTTTCCTTCAGAATCGTCTACATCAAGCCCTCGTCATTCGATACACAAATTTGACTTTAAAAGTACAAAACCCCATCATCATTAAACCCAAAATCTGAAGTAGTCCCAGTCTCAACCTGATGGAATCGCAACTCAAGGGACTTATCCCCCTTCTGTTTATCCCTGATCTGATCAACCCACGTTGGTTTCACTTAAAGTTCTACCAGCAGACTCCCATTGTTATATAGACTTAGTTGAGCGAACAACTCTCTTAGATCGGTCACAGCCCTACGGCTCAACGTATCAGCCACCATATTAGCCTTACCAGAATGGTACTCGAAGCTGCAGTCATAATTCTTAAGCAACTCGACCCACTGACGCTGCCTAAGATTTAACTCCTTCTGAGTGAGGAAATACTTAAGGCTCTTGTGTTCAACGTAGATAGTACACTTCACACCATATATATAAATGCCTCCAAATCTTTAGAGCATAGACCATTGCAGCTAACTCTAAGTCGTGTGTCGGATAATTAACCTCATGAGTCTTGAGCCATCGAGATGCATAAGTAACCACTTTACCCGTCTTACATCAGAACACAACCCAAACCCACATGTGACGCATCATTGTAAACCACGAGGTCCTTCCTAGGCTCAGGCTGTATCAGAATTGGAGCCTATGTTAAAACGGTTTTGAGCTTCTCGAAGCTCTCCTGTTGTGCATCAGTTCAAACGAAAGGAACTCCCTTATGCAATAGTTTAGTCAACGGAGCTGCGATCAAGGAGAACGCTTCCACAAAACGATGATAATACCTTGCCAGCCCTAGAAAGTTGCAGATTTTTGACACAGTCTTCGACTATTTCTAATCTAAAATAGCCTCAATCTTACGAGGATCCACACGAATCCCCTCAGCAGATACCACATGGCCTAAAAAGGTAACCTCTCGAAGCCAAAACTCACACTTAGAGAACTTCGCATACAGTTATTTCTCGCGCAGAGTTTGTAGAATAACCCTTAGATACTCATCATGCTCATCATCTGTCTTAGAATACATAAAAATATCGTTGATAAACACGACCATAAACTGATCCAAGTAGGGCTAGAACACACGATTCATCAAGTCTATAAATGCCACTGGTGTGTTAGTTAACCCAAAGGGTATAACTAGGAACTTGTAATGTCCATAACGAGTATTAAATGTCGTCTTATGGACATCGGCATCCTTAACTCTCAACCGATGATACCCTCATCACAGATCAATCTTAAAGAACACAGAAGCCTCTCTGAACTGGTCAAACAAGTCACCTATCATCGGAAGTGGATACTTGTTCTTGATCATCAGCTTATTCAGCTGGCACATTCTCATTGTCTCATCTTTCTTCTTAAAAAATAGAACAGGTGCTTTCTGCGGAAATACACTAGGACGAATAAATTCACGATCCAATAGCTTCTAAATTTGAGCCTTAAGTTCAGTAAGCTCCTTCGGTGCCATTCGATAAAGGGCAATAGACACTGAAGCTGTATCCAGAATCAACTTAATCCTAAACTCTACCTTTCGACTCTAAGGTAAACCCGGTAGTTCTTCTGGAAAAACATTTAGAAAATCCCTCATAGTTTGAATATCCTTAACCGAAGAGTACTTAGAATCCAAACCATTGATGTAGGCCAAGAACGCCTCACATCCCTTTCTTACCAACTTTTCTGCCACCAATGCAGATATCACATCAGTCAGATAATTTTGTCATTCCCCAATCACGACTATCTTATTATCCTCCTCGGTTCTTAAAACAACCCTCTTTTCAACACAATCCAGACTCACTCGATGTTTCACTAACCAATCCATGCCTAGAATTAAGTCAAACTCCTCAAACGAAAGCCCCATCATATCAGCCAGAAAAATAGTCCTTTGGACCTCCAACGGCATGTCTCTAAATAGTTCACTGACTCTAACAGACTGCGCCAATGGACTCACCACTGATATATCACTAGAAGTGCTTTCATACGGAATCCCCAAAGTCTTACACATAGTGCTAGCTACGTCAGAGTGTGTAGAGCCTATGTCTATCAATGCAAAGTAAGGTACATTAAAGATTAGAAACATACCCGTAATGACATCTAGAGTATCTCAATCCTCACGGTGACGTGTCGTATAAACTAGCGCAGGCTGCCTCGCCTTAGTTGGCCTAACACCTCTGCCCCGTACTCTTTGCCCTCGGCTCATACCATTACCACCGTTAGCCTGTCATCGGCCCTTAGGTGGCTACTGAACTACCCTCGACAGCTGTGCAGTCTATTAATCGGAGCTTACATTTGATTAGATCTCAGCGGATAATCCTTAACACGATGCTCAGTGGACCTACATCTAAGATAAGCCCTAGTGGCGCTCCAACACTCGCCTAAATGGTGTTTACCACAGTGTCCACATAAAGCAACCACAATAGGTGTAATAGTAGGCCCAACTCTCACGGGCCCATCAGTCCTGGCCTTCTTCTTAGGCCTTATCCCAGCATTAGAAGGCTTAGAATCCCTCTTAGCCTTTTCTTTTTCTCGGTTTTAGCACTCTGAGCGCTTCACATCTTCAATGATCTTTGCCTTTTTCACAAGGGCTAAGAAATCACGCTCCTACTGAGGAGCTATCAGAACCCACAAACTGTCTTGGAGACTATCTTCAAACTGAACACAGTGCTCATACTCTATCGCCATCATGTCTCTCGCATAACGGCTCAATCTCAGAAATTCGGCCTCATACTCGGCCACAAAACGATCCCCTTAGTGAGATTCAGGAACTCATGTCGCATCTTATCAATATAGCTAGCTTCCACATACTTTCCCTGGAAAGCCGTCTTAAACAAATCCCATGACAGACGATCAGGCTGAGTGCCCTCCTTAACCGTGAGCCACCACTGATATACCTCATCGCGAAGTAGCGATACAGCCCCTTTAAGCTTCTGTTCATTAGTGAAATCCAAGTCGTCCACTATTCTCTTCGTGGCCACCATCCAGTACTCGGCTACATTAGGAGCAACTCCAGTGATGCCCTTGAATAACTCAGTCCCATTGGATCGGAGTTGTTCCGTAACCAACCCACGGCCCCCAGATCCAGTGTTGGGCACAGCGACCCTCTCCAATACCCATAACATGGCTCAGGACAGTGCGTCATCCCTAGCCACACAATCATAACACCCGGAGCCAGTCTCTGTAACAAGTGACATCGGTGTCTCGCTAGTGTTCAGATTTAGAATCGTGTCTGATGCGAAGGACTTAGCTCGAGCCCTTCTACGGCCTCTACCTCGGCCTTTAGTACCCCGTCTATGAGTACCGCGTGTGCTCATCGTAAATATTAAAAATTATCTATATTAACAGTTTTATGCAAATTAGTTTACAATTCTGATATATTATTAGTAAGTATTTTATGCAGTACAGTATCAGAAGTTTAAAGTTCGTTATCGCGAGAAAATAGCCTCACTACTATTTTCAATCTACACTACCTAGAGTGTTTCAAAAATGTATACTATCTATAGTAATCTCATAGCATACAAACAGTGTTTTCAGACAAGCTAAACAAAATTTTAGAATATTCTAAGCATGCTTTCAGACAATACATATCATAAATTCAAAAACTTACAGGACCGGTGCCAGAGGCTCGGTGTACCACTTGCTCATTCCCAAAACATAATTCAAATCATTTACAAATCTTTTCTCAAAACCAAATTTAAAACCCAAAACCACAGCTAAGTTTTGTAACCTAGCTCTGATACCACTAAAAGTAACACCCCAATCTCGGCCTAGACGTTATGACCGGATCTGGCGACTCCACATGAAAGTGTATTGAAAATCGATTAAATTATAAAAACTTATTCAGATTATTATCTTTATCTTAGTTGGATAATATGATCGATTGGTTGAAAATATTTTTTTGATCACAAAAGCTATAAAATAAAAAAAATTTGGAACCATCTTAGTTACGAAAAACCTTAGCTTTAGTTTTGAAAAACGATGTTTTGAAACGATGCAATTTAAAAATCTATAAATAACAATTTAGAAACCCAAATAAAATCAAAAGTCCAAGTCCATATTAAAAAAGTAATCCCAAAATAATAAATAAAACAATAAAGGTATTAAAGTCTTAAACCGGAATAAATATAGCAGTGGTCACCATCGAGCCCTCTGCTGTATCAATCCATCTACAACTGGGGATTACCTGACAGGAAAACAAATAAAAGGGGTGAGTTTTCGCAAACTCAGTGTGTACATCCCTACAGTATAGCATGCATACAAATAGATATCAGAATACAGTCGTACTTCGGGCCTGAGCCCTTAATAGAAACGGTGTGGACCTTGGCCCACTTAGAACAGAATCAGGTATCATCGGGCCTTAACCTTTACAAATAACGCATGCATATCAGTTCAGAAACATAAACATGTTCACCAACCCTGCACACCATCTCCGTCCAACCTTACACACCATGTGGGGATAAAATCAACCCACTCAGCCCTACATACCAAGTATGAGGATAAAATCAACCAATCCAATCCTACACACCATAAGGTACCGTAAACGACACATAACAGATATATGCAGCATAGTTGCCAGATAATAGGCTAGAAGCCTTTTAGATACTTCCTTCACTTCATCAACAATCGCACCCCAACGTAATGCAACATTATATCATGGAATGTTATAATGCAGAAAACAGATAACAGATTATATAATCAGACAGATACACATGCTTATAGTAACATGCTTACACATATATCACTATACCAGAACACCAAACGGGGTCCAAGATATCCTTACCGACCCTACAACAGGTTACATTCGACTAGGATGAACCGTGCAACCTTACAGAACATTCTAGAAAACTGGGCGTGTGGCCCAACAGCCCAATTTAGCCTTGGCCGTGTGGATGACACGGCCTAGCCCAAAACTTGACACGCCTGTGTGGTTCACCAGTGTGGGCTCACATGCCAGCGTGGCCCGTACGGCCCAATTGGCTGAGCTCGTGTCCTGCACATGGCCTCATCGACCTCATACGGTCATGTCCGTCGCACCCGTGTCGTATGCGCATGGCTTCGTTCGTTGATCACACAGCCGTGTCTCACCACATTGCCTCTACACGAGCAGTCCACACGCCCGTGTGGCGTCGATAGTAGGCTTTTTAGCTTTCGCTGAAACACGATTTCTCTGTAATCGGACAGTCCCCACTACGAAATCAACTCGACGTATCGTTGATTCTGGCCTTTTGAATGACTCCTGAATAGCGATAAAACACTCCTTAATCATCAATTTAACAACCCAAAAATAATAGCTTAACAACGGCACTTACCCACGAAACCACGCCTAAGTATCACACCTGTTTGCTAATAAGAGAAAACAGAATCAAAAATCAAAAAGAGAGCAAGGGAAAAATAAAAAAAGGTAGCAGGGTGGAAGATTTTCAGTTAGAGGCAAAAAGGGAAAAGAAGAGGTAAAAAAGAGAATTTCGCAGAAGTTTTTCGGTAGAAGAATTGTTTTCGAAAAAGGGAGTAACCGAAATTTGGAAAGATCAAAGAGATTTTACCCAATCTCTTATTTTCCTCCATGAAACACTCTCACTTTCCACCACCACTCCACCACTACTTAGTTTCAGTCGAATTCAAGCTCTAGCCTATTACTGCAGCAAAAATACTAACTCTTGCTAACACAACAATTCAAACACAGGACCTCCAACAATTCAACACTCCACTTAACCACCAGACCAGTAAACCCATTCTGTTATGCTCTTACAAATAAATACTTTTAAACCTGTTAGCCCAGGGTCAAGCTTTGCTCAAATAAAAACCAAAATTTAGCCCAAGTCTTGACTTGAACTTGGGACCTCCCCAACACACCCAAAGCAGATAACCACTAAAGTAGACTTATAATTGTGTTGAAATAATGCAAAACATATTCAGAAATTTTTCCATACTACAAAATCACAAAAGCTGAAATTAAGGGAATTTTCGGGGCGTTACAATAATAAAAAAGTGAGTCAATTTCATAATTAATCAAAATTTTAGGGTCATTTTTTTTAAAAAAAGCCTAGCCTCCAATCCACACGTCATTTAAATCTTTTCTGCAAAAAAGTTAATTTTTAAACTTTTTAAAACATATCCAAAAGAAAACTATTGATTAAATTCTGCTATTAAACTTTGTATTTTGTGTAAGTGGTAGATTTAGTATTTATATTTTAATTTAGTGAATATTATCCATATACTCTAATTTGATTATTCTCAGTCGCTATATTTTTTTGAATTTTGAAACTTTAATATCAATGCAAACGACTATTCTTAAATCTATTAATTGATTTTTTGTGAGTAATATATGAAAATAATAAATTGATATAGCGTTACATATGTGATAATATATTTGACGTGTCAAATTTTGAAAAAAAAAGTACTTAATGAATTTAATTGTTATCATTTGACCATAACTAAAAATTTCAAATTCTAAAATTACAGAGACTGAAAATGACCAAATAAAAATACAGATGCTGAATTCATAATTTACACAAAAATAAAAAAGTTTAATAATAGAATTTGACTCTAAAATGAATTATAAAAAGATTTCACCCTTCATTTTTAAATTATAAAATATTAAAACCGGTGATTTTTTTTAAATACGATTTTTAAATACATATGAATAATGTAAAATTTAATTACGAATGATAATTAGTTTTTTTTTGAATAAAATTGACTAGCTATTTTATTAATATAAACTTGAAAAAACAGAAATTGGGTTTAAACATGAAAATGGGCCTGTTGGGATTGTTTCTAGCCAAGCCATTAAAGAAATATAAAGAAAAACAAAAGAAACTAGGGAAAGACAAACAATTAAAGCTACAAAAACAGGAAACCTAGTGAAATAATTGCTAGTCAATTCAGAGTGCAGCTGGACACCAATTTCCAATCGTCATTTCACATCCATTGTCCCATCTGCTTCTTTTGATAGCCGTTTCATTTCGTCCATAATAGCTATCTGCTCCCTTTCTTCTTTCACAAAGCGATTCTTCAATCTGGGGATCTTCTCCATCTTTCCTCCGGACCCAAACGACAACAATGCAACACTTCTCATTCCAGGTGCGTTTCCTCCTCTCTTTTTAAAGCTTCTTCTGCAATTTTATGGGCCAAAACGTTCTCAGTTTTATTTTTTTAATTAAAACCTTATTTCTTGAAAATACTCCTTTCTTTGAATATCACTGATGATAGCCTCTATGACTGACTTATCTTGTGTCATTGTTTGGCATTTCTTTATGACTGTGCGTGAATCCCCCTTTATCGTAATTGAGCGTAAACCCATAGAGATTCCGAGCTTGACCGCATGAAGTCCGGCATACGTTTCTGCTGCAAAAGACGTTGAAACATTTGAGTTCAAAATAGTCTTTGTTCCTAGGAGTACCCTCATCTGATCCCAAACCGTCAGACCCGCCATCGATTTGAACTATCTGCTATTGAAACCTGCATCAACATGGATCATCGCCCTAGAGCTAGCCTCTTGCTGATTGACACTTCTAACTGTATTCAAGGTATTCCTTCTTTCTTTCAGTCTATCATGTTTGACGAAGTACCCTTTAACTTTTAGTGATAGTTCTCTTCCTGACTCTAATTTTCTTTCATCTATGAACTTGTTTATCGACCCCCACATGAACCATATTCCGTAACAAAATAGTCGGCATTGTTTGTGAATGCTCCTTCTAAAAATCCAGGTAAAACAATCCCAAAAAATTTGAATCATAAGGTTATTAATCCAAGAAAGCTTTAACATTTGCCAAACTTCTACTGCTACAGGATAGTGCCGAAAGACGTGGGATATATCCTCTTCCCCAGATCTGCAGCGAGGACATACAGTATTATTGGCAACTTGTTTAGATCTCAAATTTGCTAAAGTAGGCATATAGTTCCATGATGCTCTCTAAACTGTAATTGTAATCTTTAAGGGCAGCTGTAAATTCCATAGCTATTTGTAGAAAATTTTCAAATCGGCCTATATTAATAGATTGTTAGGATCCGAGCTAGCGATTTGTAATAGTTTATAGGTGCTTCTAACCAAGAATTCACCAGAAAGCTCTCCTTTCTACACCTGAAAGTCAGCACTTGAGGTTTCTGCCAGAGGGATTTGCAAAATCTTTTGAGCAATATCTGCTGGAAAGTTACAATTCACTAAATCTGTCTTCCACATATTATTTGTAGTATCAATTAAATCAGATACCAACTTAACTTCATTGTCATTTCTATGGCTCCACTTATTCGTATCCTTTCCTGGAATCCAATGATCATCCCACACTAAAATTCCAATTCCTCGTCCTATTCTCCAACTCATCCTACTTTGTAGCAAGCCTTTTGTAGCCCAGATACTTTTCCAGGTAAGTGAAGGTAAATTAGCTAATTGCGCATTAAAAAATCTAAACTTGGGTAATACTTGGCTTTAAGAACTCTTGCTAATAAAGAATTCAGACAAGTAATGAGGCTCCAACCTTGCTTGGCTAATAAAGCGATGTTAAACTGGCTAATATTTTGAAACTTGAGACCTCCATTTTCCTTCAAAAAACAAAGGTTCCTCCACATACACCAGTGTATACCACTTTTTCCATGTCCCCTTTGCCACCAAAACTTCGCAATAATATTCTCAATCTCAACACATAACGTCTTAGGTAAAAGGAAACAAGCCATTGTGTACGTTGGGATGGCTTGTAAAATAGACTTAATAAATACTTCCTTTCCTCCTTGCGGTAGATGTCTCATACTCCAGTTATCAATTCGTTACTTAATTCAGTCTTTTAAAATCTGGAACGACTCCCTTTTCTTTCTACCTACCATATTAGGCAACCTTAAATAACGTTCTAGGTCATTCGAACTTCGCACTCCCAGTATGTTGACCATCGCTCTTCTTTCAACTTTAGAAATATTTTTGCTATAAAAGACAGTCGATTTATCGAAATTGACGCACTACCTCAAACATATTTTTTACTTTCTGAGAATTTCTTTAATTACGTTAGCTCATCATTTCGTCACTTTACTAAATAGAATGCAGTCATATGCAAATAATAAGTGCGATACTTGCGGACCACTTATGCTGGCTTTTACTCCTCTCAACGACCCTTCTCTCATTGTAAGTCACATTAGGCAAGATAAACCTTCCCCACATATAAGAAACATAAAAGGGATAAGTGGATCACCTTGACGTAGTCCCCTTGTCGGTTGGAAGTTCTCCCCTGTAAATCTATTCACTATTACCAAATAAGACACAGAAGTTACGCACTTCATAAAAGTATCAATCTAGTTTAAGGCAAAACCCATTCGAGTCATTATTTCTTTTATAAATTTCCACTCAACTCTGTCGTAAGCTTTACTCATGTCAAGTTTCACTGCCATAAAACCTTTTTGTCCCACTCTCTTCTGTTTTAATGCGTGAAGAATTTCTTAAACAAGAAGAACATTATCTGAAATCAATCTTTCTGGAACAAAAGCACTCTGAGCCATATCAATATATTTCTCAATAACACCTCGAAGCCTATTAGCAATAGCTTTTTCCATAATTTTATAAATTACATTGCATAGGCTAATTGGTCTGAACTACTTCATAATAATAGGGTTAGCAACTTTTGGAATGAGTACTATGTGTATAGAGTTAACTCGTTTGAAGTCCTTTTCCTCATTCAGAATGCGTAAGTAGAAATTAATTACATCATCTCCAACAATGTGCCAACACTTCTAATAAAATAAAGCCGGTAAACCATCTTCTCTTGGAGCTTTTGTAGACCCCATCTCAAAAATTGCTTCTTTAATCTCTTCCTTTATGTAAAGTGCTGTAAGAAATTGATTATCCTCCTCAGATATGGATCTAGCAATTCCAGAAAGCAAATACTTACAACTTCCTCTTCCTTCTGACATAAATAAACTTTGGAAATAGGCTCTCGCAATGCCTTCCATATCTTGGAAGATCTCTACTTCTCTTCCTTCATCATCTTGTAACTTGTGGATTAAATTTCTCCTTTGCCGATTCGTGGCTTGACTATGAAAGAAAGCAGTATTCCTATCGCTATATTTCAACATGTTTATAGGCACACTTTGTTCCCAGTAGCGTTCGTCCTTATCTATTTTCAGGTTCAGTTGAATTTTTGTGTCAATCAATTTAGCCAAATTAAAATAATCTCTTTCAGGTGCTAAGAATTCTGATATCTTGTCTATAAGAAAAGACTTTCGCTTCCCCCAGTCAGCTTGGACCTGAACAGCCCATCTCTTTAACCCGTGCTTTAGCTTATCTAATTTCTGCAGCAAATTACCTGATGAAGTCCCCCAAATTCTTTTAACTTCCTCATCAAATGACTCATCCATTGTCCACCAGGCTTTAAATCTGAAAGTTTTCTCCTTTACCCCTTGTTCTACCTTTTTTGTATTAACTAAAAAAAAGCAGTGATCAGAAAAAGAGTGAGTAAGATGTTGAATAGTTACCTCTGGAAACATGACCATCCATTCTTCATATGCGACACCCCTATCAAACCTTTTTCATATATTCGTCTTAGGTAAATTGCCTCTCTCCCATGTAAACCATTTCCCAGAAAACCCCACATTCACTAGACTGCAATCTGTTAGAATACTGCGAAATAACTTCATTCTTCTTTTGTCTCTAGGTAACCCTCCCTTCTTATCAAACCCGTACATTATTTCATTGAAATCCCCACAGACAAACCATGGAAACCTCTCCCCAGTGTATAAGTTCCTCAACGCATCCCAAGAATTACTTCTATTATGTGCAAATGGGGACCCATAAAAGCCTGTGAACCTCCATTTACCTCTTCCATCACTATCATCCACCACCACCTCAATGTGTCTCTTCAAACAGTGCCGAAGCGTGACACACACCTCCTCTTTCTACGCCAAACATAACCCTCCTCTAGTACCTTCTATTCAATCCCATTAACATACCCACAACTGTAGCGAATCCGTTCCATTTGACTTCTGCATATCTTTGTCTCCATAAAGAAGACCATTTGGGGATTCTGTAACTTCACCATATACCGAAGTCTTCGAATTGTCCGTAGACTCCCCAATCCACGAATATTCCAGCTTAACAGTTTCATTGCGCCCAGTCAGCTTGCCTTTTGGCAGCTGTCGATACAAAGTAATTTACCTTACACGAACTCTTATTTCTACCCCCAGAGAATTCTTTTTTTCCAATACTGTCGCACCCTTCATCTCCCCTCTAGCCCGCTTCTTCCCTTCGTTACCAATCAGAATATCATCCTCCAAATCATGCTCCATATCAGTTAAAGCTTGCTCTACCATTGAGATTCCTGTAATTTCCTAAGTTCTTTTGGCCTTCCAAACTGAATCCTAAAACCGGATCAAAGAACTGTCGATAACCTGCTGTTTTGTTTTCACCAGTCCACAAATTACTCTCTTCCATAGAAGGACCATCACCTTCACCTTTCTTGTTCCCATCCCATTCTCCTCTTAACCATACACTATTCATTACTGCAGCCCTTCGTGATTGAGCTCGCAATGATAGGTCCCAGCCACATCCACCCCTAGCACCATTTTTACTTCACAAAATGAATCATTATACCCCAATCGGCCACAATAGAAACAAAAGAGGGATAATCGTTCATACCTAAATCTCACATAAGTGCACTTCCTACAGAACAGAATCTGCTTCCTCCTTTTTAACGGTTTTCGTACATCAATCCTAGCCCTTAACCGCATATAATTCCTGTTTTCCTTTCCTAGATTCGAACCATCATACTGAATAAATTCTCCTATAAAGTTGCCCAACTGAACTGCCAAATTTTCTAAAAAAAGACCAATGGGGACGTCATGTATCTGAACCCAAAAAGGCGCCATGAATAATAGGACTTCTAGTGGATCCTCTCATCACTGTAACTTGTGTAATACCAGCAAATGATTATTAAATGTCCAATGGGATCCCTTCAGCACCCTATCCAGATCCATGACATGATAAAATTGGAACAAAAATCTTTTTTTACCCAAATCTCAAATATGAACACCCCTAACAGGGTACCAAAGATTCGTCATAGTATTTTTCATTGCAGGAAAGTGAATAATGCTAGCAATTAAAAAGCACCCTACTAACCAGAAAACCTCCTCTTATCTTTCTATATTCGGATCTAATTGGACTTGTAAAACTGCATCTTCTTCTTCATTGAGTGATAATCCTGCTAATCCAGCTTCCATTGATTTTAGACGAAAAACCCGATCTAAAGTACCACTGTGCTAGACAAAAGATCCAAGATTCTAGATTGCCATCGAAACCACTACACTTCCAACAAGAAAAAAAATCACGAAAACCAAAGACGTGCCAGAAAGGGCAGACTAGAGATGTGCCAGAGAGGGCAGACAGAATGATAATTAGTTTTAAAAAAAGTTGGATCACACAAAAATATTTAAAATATTTAAATATCAAGGGAATGATAAAAAGGGATCACACTTTCATTTTTACAATTAATAACTGTCACGATAATAGTAACTTTTTATAATTAATTTTTTTTAAATCTTTATAACCTTTGGAGTCAGACTAATTGGTGATAAAACTCTAGCAATTATTGTAGTTCAGATTTTCAAGGTTACCAACATTTTAATTCTTTTAAGATGAAAGAAAACATAGAAATAGAGAATTCAACCCATGCGAATTACATTAGCAAAATTTTAAATTTTTCATTCTATTAAAGTTTGTGTCACAAATAAAATTGACACCAATTCAAGATTGATGACAAACGCATTCATTTGATATTTTTAATCTGATGTGTTTTTGTGTTTAAATTTCGTTTTACCCACAATTTAGTTTTTTTTTTCATTTTAATATCATACATATTTCATATGTTATTATCAATTAATTCCAAATCATATTTTCATTATTTTTTTATGTTATTTTTAAACACACTTCTATATTCTAAATATATAATTTCCACACGCATACATGTGTGATAAAATTTCTATTTTTTTAAATGTATTGTAAAATAGTAATTTCAGTGTGTAAATAATATTCTACATATGAAAATTTTATACAAGAATAACTCTTATAAATTAATAAAAAATTCATAATTGATTTAACTTAAATTATAATAAAAATATATAAATTTTGGTTTAATGTACAATTATATATATATGAACTTTGATTTTGTGCAATTTTATACAAGATTTTTTTTATTTGATCCAATTCTCACAAATTATTAACAAAATTGTTGATTTTGCATCATTTTTATTTGTTGATTGCATATAAAAATATTTATATTTATCCCATATAAAAATAAATTGATATATTTCTTTCTTTAAATGTGTTTGATTGAATTACAATTAAAGTTTCATGTACATGTTTAAACTACAATCAAAGTTTCATATGTATAAATGCACCAAATTAAAACTCATGTATCAAATTGCATATTGAATTGCATATTATTATATAAGAAACATAAATTATAAATATTTTAAAGTAATTAAAATAATTTTTATTATATATAATTTAATTTTAATTAATAGAAATAAGGAGAAAATTTGAAAAGGCTAAAGCTTAATTTACTAGCTTGTTGGTTTGATTTTTAAAATTAGTTTAAACCCAAGCTTATTATCGATTTTAAGAAAATCAGCGCGATTTTGGGGGAAATTTCAGCAAAACGCATCCCTAGTGTAGCGTTTTTACCATGTTAGCACAAATCGAGCCCTCGTGGACGCGCTTTGCTGATGTGGCAAAAAGGCTTCCCTAGGGACGCGTTTTAGCCTATGTTTTTCTAGGGTTAGGGTTTTCTACATGTTTAGTCTCTAGGTTTTTTGGTTTGGGGTTTTTGGTAGGTTTAGGGTTTAGGATTTTTTTAAAAAAATCAATTAAATTAGGTTTAAGGGGCTTTAAAAAAATTAATTAAATTAGAGTTTAGGGTTTTGAAGAAAATTAATTAAATTATGGATTAGTTTTTTTAAATAATTTTGTGTTTAGGGTTTAGGGAAAATTATATTAACAATATAAAAACTTTTGTTTTTTTTTTTTACAGTAATTTCTGAAAAATAATTTTGAGAAGACGGTTCTGAACAAATAATCTGAAAAAAGTTTCAAGCAGGATGCACTGTCAGCAAAATTATTGAAAAAAGCTCTTACGTGGACGCTCTTTTTCTACAGTAGTTATTGAAAAAATAATTTTGAGAAGACGGTTCTGAACAAATAGTGTCAAAAACGCATCAAGCTGGATGAAAGTATGATTTGGAACTCTGGTAAAGTCAAAACTGGCGCCTCTGATAGCATTTGCTTCAACATCTCAAAACTTTTTTGACATTGATCATCCCAAATAAAAGAAACATTCTTCTGTAACAGCTTAGTCATTGGCAAAGCTATTTTTTAAAATCCATTTACAAATCTTCTATAATATCCAGCCAAACGAAGGAAACTACGTACCTCAGATACATTCTTCGGACCTTTCCACATGTCCCAGATATACGACCTCTGACAACCAGAATTCACATTTACTCAATTTCCCATACAATTGTTTTTCCTGCAAGATCTGTAACACTATTCTGAGATGTTGATCATGTTCTACCTCTGTCTTCGAATAAACCACTATGTCATCAATAAAAACCACAACAAATTGATCCAAATATGGCTCAAATATACGGTTCATTAGATCAATGAAAGAAGCTGGGGCATTAGTCAACCCAAATAGCATTACTAAAAATTCATAATGGCTATACCTGGTACGAAAAACTGTCTTTGGTACATCACTTTCTTTCACCTTCAATTGATAATACCCGGATCTTAAGTCAATCTTTGAAAATACCGAAGCCCCTTTCAACTGATCAAATAAATCATTAATGCGAGGAAGTGGATACTTGTTCTTGATTGTCACTTTATTCAACTGTCTATAGTCAATACAAGTCGCATCGAGCCGTCTTTCTTTTTAACAAATAGTACTGGAACTCCCCACGATGAAATACTCGGCCGAGTAAAACCACGGCCTAACAAATCTTGCAACTATACCTTTAACTCCTTTAGTTCAGTAGGCGACATACGGTATGGAGGTATAGAAATTGGAGTCGTACCCGGATAAACCTTTATAGCAAATTCAACTTCTCTGTCTGGCGGCAAACCTGGTAATTCTTCAAGGAATACATCAGAAAACTCGCAAACTGTCTGAATTTTACTACATTGACTACCAACTATATCTGAGTTGATAACATAAGCCAATATGCTGTACAACCCTGCTATAACAACTTATTAGCCTTCATTCTGAAATAACACGTGTTGGCCCACTGCTTAGAATCCCCTTTATCTCAATACTGTCTCCATCAATAGTCTGAATACTGAGCTTCTTTTTGCAACAATCCAAAATTACTCCATGTTTAGATAACCAATCCATACCCAATATTACATCAAAATCTCCAAATGGCATAATCAATAAATCAACAGGAAAAGTTCTATTCTGAATTTTCAACGGACATCTCTGACATACTTGATTTACTATCATTGTTTGTCCTAAAAGACTTGACACTTCTATTGTTACACTAGACATTTCAGATTCTAATTTTCCCAATTCAACCAACTTCGAATTTATATACGAATGTGAAGACCCAGGGTCAATTAAAGCATAAACAGGTTCAGAATGTAATAAGAATATACCTATTACAACATCATGTGCCTCGCCTTCATCCCGAGTCCTAACTACATAAGCTCTGGCCGGTACTCTAGCTTCAGACTGCTGGGTCACTATGTCACTCCTTCTTCACATACCTCCTCCTCTAGATACTGATCCACCTCTGCCTGATCCTCTACCTCTAGTAGTAGATGTTGTTCTTTGTGATGTTGCAGGTGCAGTATTATCAGGTTTTGGGAAATCTTTAATAAAATGATCTGTAAACCCACATCTGAAACACCCTTTAGTCAATCGCCAACATTCACCTCTGTACTTTTTCCCCGTCATGTTCACAATCTGGAATAGCAATTTCTTGGGATGGACCTCTTACACTACTGATGGACACTGTAGTTTCTTTTCCTTGACTCTTTCCTCCTTTATCTAATTTAAAACTAGATCTCCATCCACTTCGAGAATCTCTGAATCTTTTCAGTAAAGGATTCGAGCTTGTAGTTCCCACACGTTTCCCAACTGATTTAGAAGGTTTAGACTTTTTATCATGTCTCAAGACTTGTTCTACCATCTAGGCCCGCTCTATTAAATCAACAAATTCAGTGATTCGCTGAGATACTAATAGCAGTTTTATTTCATCTCTTAATCCTCGTAAGAATCTTTTAGAGCTATCAGCTTCTACCAAGTCTTGAGAACTCTCGTTCATAGTCTACTACTATCATTTCACCTTGTTTCAGAGTTAAAAATTCTTGTTTCTTGTCTTCTATATACATATCCCCAATATACTTCTTTCGAAATTCTTTTTGGAATAGATCCCATGTTACCTGATCAGTCGGTAAATGTCGGATCACTGATTCCCACCATAAGTATGCTTCACCCTGTAACAACGATACAGCACATAACAGACTTTCTCATGGAATACACTCTAATTGCTGTAAAATTCTTTTTGTTGCCTCCAACCAGTTTTCAGCTATGGACAGATCAACTCCTTTCAGACCCAAAAATTCCATAGCACCATATTTTCTTATTTCCTTAATAGGGGCCCGTCTAGGAACAGGTACAGTCCTGGTAGCAGGTACAGTCCCCGCTACTCGTTGGAGAGCATCAACTAAAACCCTTAATAATTCAGAATCATTTCTACCTTTTTCATCACTCTCTCTAATATTTTCTCTTTCTACATTAGGAGGCTAATTTCTAATCGGATTCACACTGGGTGTAGCTGATTCGGTTTCATCTAAATCATATGATTCTTCATCCCTAGTGAACATTTCTTCATTTATATCATCAAGGTGTTCATCAGACATCTCTAATCTATAAAATAAAAACAATTAAATAGGTCAGCATCTAAAAATCCCGACTCAGTTTTGACTTGACTGTGGCATGTACTTTTAGACTCATTTACGAGCTCGATTTAGTTCAAGAATCGGCTAAACCTGATAGCTTTGATACCAATAAATGTAACACCCTCTAACCCTAAACCATCACCGAAATAGGGTTACAAGGCATTACCAGACTTTTACACTAATAAACGAACAAAATTGAATCATAAATTTGAGTTTTAACCTAAAACTTTCCAAATTCCATCAAAAAGTCCTTAATATGGGCCTACGAGGCCTAAAATATGCTTAGGAAGTGATTTGGGACTAAACCGGGAACTTTGGAAACTTTTCTTTGAAAATAGGGGCACATACCCATGTGGCCTGGGACATGCCGCGTGGCTTGCCTGTGGAGCTCCTATGGTTGGGGCCAGGCCGTTGGCAGATCTGACTTGTTACACAAGGCCATGGAACTAGCCCGTGGGCAAGTCTGACTTTACCACACAGCCTGGGCACACGCCCATGTGTCTTGGCCATGTGAAAACATGATTTTTCATCATTTTTAAGCTACTTTCACCCACTAAATATACCTATTTCATGCCCAACTCATTTACTTATAAATCTTGATCAAATAACATCATCATACTTTTCAAATTTAACAAATATTCATTCATTCATACCAAAAACTTCTTAAAGGTTATAACCCACATTTACATTCAAAACATAAAGCATTTACAAATGACTAAAACCAAACCTAGTACATGCCACACTTTCAAAATATAGATTCATCACCAAAATTGAGCTGAAGCCAGGATTGATTCGGATGCTGAGACAAACTTTAACTTGACCTAACCTGCGCACGAAAACAATCGTACCCTAAGTATTGGAAATATTCAGTGGTATTACCATAATTCAATTTATAACAATAACAACATATCATATCATAAACAAATAATAACAAATCATAAATATAATTTTCATACTAATCTATCATGTTTCCATTGCATCATTTCCAATATTTGATTCAATATCTCATCAATACAATTACCAACAATTTATAAATCTTTGGTTTATTTCTCAATCACATATAATATTTCAAATCACATTTCAACTTTGAACATTTCATGAATCCTTGGTTCATGCCTTCAATCACATATCACCAATCTCATTTCATACTTAATTTCACAAATTCACTTTCTCATCTCTTCCAATAACTCAATCACATTTATTCAAAATTTATCATTTCACTTATTTTCCCCTATTAACTCGACTCGGACCTTGGCGGATACACGGATCCAACCAAACACTCCAGAATAGCGACCAACGCCTCATCGGGATAGCAGAAGTAAAGTGCCGACCAACGCCTCATCGGATAGTTCGAAGCAAATAAATGACGACCAACATCTCATCGGCATAGCCGAAGTAAAGTGGTAACCAACGCCTCATTGAATCTATCCGAAGCATTATGACACACCAAGTGTCTCATCGACTCGAGGTCGATAAATCCCTGAACTCTTCCAATCCTATGGCATGCCAACTATATCCACCCTAGCCCAACTAGTTAATAGGGTATCGAAATCACATAGTAATTTCACTTTCAATATCAAATTCACTTCCACTTCAAAATTTACTTATCAATTGCTCACGATCATTCAAATTCACATCAATTAACACTTTGGTCACATTTCTTACATCTTTCCCATTTCAAACACAAATTTTTTCCAATTCACATCGCCATACATTTTCACTTTGATACACATATAATTCATAAAAAAATTTCACATATATATAAATGTACATATTTATCAATCATATCCAATTACATTCAAATTAAATATCACTACTTGTCTCAATTTCAATTCCATGCATATATATAAAATAAAATTAAACATATAACAATAAATAACATGAATTATGATAATACAAATCGATATTTCTCGAGCTACTCCTCGATCACTTTTTCTTTCCCCTTCATATTAGACGTCTCGATTTCCTTGTTTGCTAAAAAAATTAACATAATTATAATTAATTAATAACATACATATTTTATATAAAATAATAACTTTCCATGCAACTTTTACCATAATACCAAATTTGTCCTAACCACATTCATCTTCTTCCTTTTTACAATTCACATCATTTTCTTATTCAAATTCCATCAAAACTTCAATTCAACTATCAAATTTCCATCATTTTCCCATAATTTCAAATTTCTTTCAATTTAACCCCTACAACACAAAACTTATTACTTAGTTTACAAATTAATCCTTAAATCAATTTTAATCAATAATTCTATCAATTTGATCCCTAATTTCATCATTTGTTCAACATAAACTCTACTCAAAAGTCTATCAACTTTCAATATTTCCACAAAAATCCAAGAGTTCCTTACTCTAAAACTCCAAAACATCAAAATAACAAAGAAAGGACTTAATTGATTTACCAATTTAACTCCAAGCTTTCAAACCCTAAATTTTCCTTTCTTCTTTCTTTCTTTCTTTTCTTTCCCAATTTCGTTTGTTTCTCTATAACTTTTTCTTTCTTTTGTTTCTTTATTTTATTACAATTTCATTTACTTATTTTAATTTCTTAATAATAATAAAATATCTATTTTATAACTAATTATATACATACATTTGTATACATACATGTTATTACACATGTAATTCATCATTGCCATACACTTGTCGTTATCACAATTAATTAATAAAACATAATATTACATAATTATTAATAATAATTATAATAAATAAATAAATATTTTTTACTTAATAAATAAGTAAATGTGTATATATTATACATTTGTACTAATAATTTAAATACACATGTATTTATTCTGTATCTTACACATGTCACTAATTTGGTTTAATTAATAATTTAATCATTTAACCTTTCTCTATTCTATACTTAAACTTTCATGCTCTATTCAATTTAGTCCTTTCTACTAATTATTTCTAATTAAACTAAATTCACTTATCAAAAATCTAATTCAACTCATAATTAACTTCATAAATATTTTTAATAAATATTTATAAACTCGTTTTCCTAAGACGAAGGCCCTAAACTCACTTTTCCGGTGCCCGTGAAATTTTGGGTCGTTACAAAAGTGCCCGTTTTGGTAGCAGTATGGAATACACAACCCCTATACGACACTCTGTTAGTGGATGGGACATGCACCTCGGTGGGTCGATGTTTGATGCTGGAAATACATACTGGGGAATGACATCAACTTCTAGTGGTTGTCAATCCTCATCTGATTGGGGACGTTATGAAACATTCACAAGAATGGATGATGTACGCCCTACAACGTCCATCGGCGAGGGGACCTCGTACTTTGCAGATGATGGTGGGTTAGATGATGAGTTCGATGTGGATCCACCTCGAGAGCTCAGCCTCGATGGTGCAAAAGTTACATTATTTTCTTAACCAGAGCCTGTTCCAACCGAACCTGAAGATGTTGAAGAGGGTTCAAATAAAGAAAAAAAAGATTCGCGATTCAGAGCGTACTCGCCTCCAGCCCATATACATAATGTCGATCTATCTGCAGATGATACGTTAGAGTTTCCAAATCTACAACACAGAAGGTGTAACTGTACAAGTTCGTCATTGGGTTCGGGTGAATTGTAAGTTGCTAAGGAGTTTTCCAATAAGGATTGTTTTCTTGGTACATTGAAACAACATAGCATCATGAACAGGGTTAACTACAACATGGTTAAATTCAAATCCGATAAGTTCGAGGCCAAGTGTGTAGTGCAAGACGGTACATGTTCATGGAAAATCATGGCTTCGGTTAGGAAAAAGAAAGGCTTGTGGGAGATAAAAAAAGTACAAAGGTCCACATACATGTGTTGGTGGTACAGTATCACTGGGTGTTTAGGGTTTTTAAATAATACTGTTATTACGTAATATTGCATTATTTAACGTACTTCGTTGACAGGAGTTTCACAATATCATCCCAAGATAGATTTAGATATGTTAGCTAGCTTAATACTACCGACGGTGAAGGCGGATCCCAAGACTTCAGTGCCAATCTTAATTGCCAATATTCGTAGCTAATTGAGGTACACGCCCTCTTACCACAAGGCTTGGATAGCTAAGCAGAAGGCGTTGAAAAATATGCATAGTGGGTGGGATGCTTCATATAATGAATGTGGCGTGGTGTCAGGTGCTGAAGAGATACGTCCCAAGTTGTATAATAGACCTTAAAACGACACTTGTGTACTACAACGATCAATTGCTCTGTAGGTGCCAAGTGTTCAAGCGTCTATTCTGGAGCTTTAAATAATGTTAAGACGCATTTGTGTACTGCAAGCCATTGGTACAAATTAACGGTACCTTTATTATGGTAGATATACCCATCAGTTATTGCTAGCTGTAGCACAGGATGACGGTGGGAGAATCCTTCCAATTGCGTTTGTAATATCATCGGAGAAGTTAGGTAATGGCTGTGATTTCTTTCTTTCTAGGTTAAGGTGGCATATCTGCCCCCAACCTGGTATCTACATTACATCGGATCAGGGCAATAGAATACTAGCCGCAATTGAGAGACAGGGAAGCCTATGAGATCTCACACACTATCGGTATTGTCTAAGGTATGTTGCGTCCAACTACTACGGACAATATCGGTCTACAACTGAACGACGATAAGTGATCAACATGGGTATTTAATCTCTATTAATATAATTTCATTTGTAATATTCAATTTATTCTGAATGAAAGAGTGATATGTAATTTTCGCTATCAACTTATATTGGCAGAGTATGAGATAAGTAAGGATTATTCTCATGAGATGTTGGCGGATTTATGTTTAGTTAACAAACAAGGCGCAGACTACCTCTGTAACATACCTTTCAAAAAGTGGACACAGGCATACGATGGTGGCCTACGATATGGTCATATGACCTCAAACCTGACTGAATGCATAAATTCTGTTCTAAAAGGAACACGTTATTTATCGATAACCTAAGTTGTGTGATAGACATATTTTCGTTTCGCAACACTATTTCCAAAGTGAGTAGCGAGTTATAAAGACCAAATACAGGGAGGCCATGTATGGTGCCATAAGGTATTGCAAGAAATTAACAAGGCAAAGGCGCGGGCTAACACTATGCACACAGTGTGACACGATTACGACAAACTATGGTTTCATGTGACGGAGTTTAACTGACCGAACTAAATTATTATTTGCGGGCAATATCGTGTACACTTGAGAAATATAACTTGCAACTGTGGGAGGTTTGACGTACTTCGTTATTCATGCGCTCATGTAATTGCAGCTTGTTAGAATCTTCATTTATATCCTATGAGTTATGTTGACGAAGTGTACAAAATAGAATACATGTACAACGTATGAAGACACGTATTCCCACCAGTCTCAAATGAACGTAAGTGGTCGTTTGTATCGCTTGCTCTGTTTAAGTTGTTACCAGATAGAGAATTACGTCGCAAACCAAAAGGTAAACCTTACTCAAGTAGAATACGTAACAATATAGATATCTGAGAAAAAACGAACTAACAGAAGTTGTGCGGATGGTGTAGGAACCCAGGTCATACAACTCGATCATGTCCAAATCGAAATAGTTGATAGTTTTTGTAATAAAACTATGTTACATTTTTCTATTTTATTAAAAATATAAAATATTAAAAATTTTGCCTTATTCAAAAGAACTTCTATTTTATTAAAAATATAAAAGTAAATTACTATTAAAATATTAAAAATAACTTTTATTTTATTAAATGAAACAATATAAAAATAGTTTGTACAAATATATTAAAAAAATCAATATTAGTGCCGGTCGGAATCAGTGTCCCATGGGGGTGGTTGACGATTACGTGCTGGATTCCTTCTTAGTTGTGCTTCCGGTAAAGGTTGTGGTCGCTCCAGCGAGGGTTGTGGTTAATCCGGTTATGGGTGTTAGGAGGATGACTCACCTTGGTAGAATAAAGAATCTAGAGGTGTTTGCATCACCCACGGCGGAGGTGTTTGAATCCCATTAGACGATGGGGTTTGGTAATGAGATGAGCTCACTAACGGTGCCTCGTGCGATCCCTTCGGAAACAATGGCCTATATATTATCGGTTGAGTAGGAGTCATCGAGAAAGGCGATGCATCGGGCCATGCATTCTAACCTGACATAGGACTAGGAAAAGGAAACATATAGGGGTTAGGATACATATAAGGGCTAGGATACGCACCTGGCATAATCTAAAAAGGCTGTGATGTATGTGTCGTCGATTAAGGCATTGGGCCCAGTGATTGTGTGGGCGTTGTTGATGGGCCTGTGCCATCATCCCTTCATCTTGGATTTAAATGACCCTATCGTTCCCTTTTTACAAGAATTTCTCATTGCCTCTGCTCTTTCGACAGTAAATATAGCTTGTCATGGATCCTAAACCATGTCATGTAATCCAGTGCACACGCTAACTTTGGAACGATGATCGATTCCTGAGTAGGTATATGATCATACCGATTTTCCCATATTTCGATATATTTCGACCAGAATATCAACCAATTCATATTTAATTTTCGTAAGTCAATTTTGTGCTCCTCATCGACAGGAATCGGTTGTCAGAATCCAAATTGCCACAATACTCTATCCGTCTGGTGCATCTCCATAGTAGCATAATTGACCAATAGGACCTTCACATGCCAAATGTTTGGATTTTGAAAGAATTCATCCGGAATTACTGCCCGAATTGCTGGATCTTCGTATGGTGTCCATTAAAACTATATGAACATGATAAAAATATTAGTTATATACATAATACTAAATACTAAATATGAAACGACTATTTTATATATATAAATTATTTAATACTTACTTGTGCTTCCGACCGTTGGTCTAATAGAAGCTGTATATCTTCAAGAGCGGTAGGTATTCCAACATAACTCGATGAATGGTTCTACCTAATTAAACAAATTTTTAGCATACAATTATATTTTAAATCTATGTAATAATTGTAAAATCTAATATAAAATTTATCTCGTTATGGGTGGTTCACTCGAGGACGTAAAAATGGAAAGCAAAATCGAGCCTATGATTGTAGTAGTGATAGACAATCTCCGATTTTGGCTTTATTTGTCGTGTTGCCCCGCACATCTCCTGGTACAATATTGCCAACACGGGAAGCCTCCAACTAAATTCGCCAGCTGCTCTAAAATCAACGAATTTTAGTAGCCACCTCAGATGTACGAGGTTTCGTGATAAGTCCGGCATCAGATAACCTCCAATCATCTCAAGGATGCATCCCCGAGCATATCGTATTCTATCTACTTCAGTCGAATCATTCCACTGCTCCGAGAATGTATTTGGTAACCAGCCCATCCGACTTCTGTAAATATTATCAGGAATAGCACCCAAAAGATCGTAGCATACGGCTCTCCACCCAGCAGATGGAGCGGACCCAATGACTGCGGACCCATCTACTGGCAATCCCAATTGTAACTGCACGTCCTCCAAAGTGATGATACACTCTCTGCATAAAAGATGGAATATGTGCATCTTGGGTCTCCACCTCTCTATCAACGCACTGATGAGTTTCGGGTCCAACTTGCACCCCCAGCCTATCGTGGCCACGTGCCAAAAACCACTTCCCACAAGTAATTCTCTATCAATGGGGATAGAGGACCAGAAATATTACGAATATAGCATTGTAACACCTGATCTACAGACTGTTATAAAAAAAATTATAAAATAAAAATTAATTAAAATTGCATAAATGAAAACAATATTAAATATTATTGAAAAATTAAAATTAACCCTTACCATTTTTATTTGTTCAATAGAGATACGTTTATTTTTTATACGAATTAATTCTCCGGCCATTGCTAACACGATCAAATATTTTTGAAATTATAAAAAAATACTAATTCAAAAAAAATTAAAGAGAGCTTTTTTGCAAAAACTAAAGAAAGCTTTAAGAAATTTAAAGAGAAAATTGAGAGAAAATTAAGAGAAAATTGAAGAAATAATGTGTGAAAAATAGGAGGGAGTGAGGTTTTATAGTTTTTTTTTTTTTTTACTGTTGGACCCCCAACAGTCAAAAAATAAAATAGCCGTTGGGGAAAAAAATACGGGCTATAACGCGTCTCTGGGGGAGCGTTTTTGCCACATTAACAAAGCTCGTCCACGAGGAAAATCTGTTTTTATATCAATAGAATTTACGAGAATTTTTTTTTAAATAAACGATTAATTGTGAAATTTGTCTCATTTTTATAAGTCGATCTCATAATTAATGAATGAAGTGAGTAAGCATATAATATCTTATGATTTTTTTCACTAATTTAAATTCACCATAATAATAATTAAAAAATTAATTACATAAAAAAATAACAATGGTTTGTCAAAGTAGTGACGACTTAAAAGAAAAAAATAAGAGTTATAAAGAAGCGAAATAAAGGGCAGTGGAAGGTTGACTTATTCTTTAAACTGCTTCATTTTCAGATTTTATTTTTTCTTCTAAAAAACTTTTCCCTTTAAAATTCAATGGTTTTCTTTCTCTGACATCAATCTAAATGAGACGATTACGCTTGCTGGTAGCCTCCAGTCCACACGTCACTTAAATCTTTTCCAGAAAAAGTTTATTTTTAATCTCTGGAGTTAGATTAATTGGTGATAAAACTCTATCACTTTTTTTTTTAATAAAAAATTATTATGGTTCAGATTTTCAAGGCTACCAACATTTTATTTCTTTTAAGATGAAAAAAAACATAGAAATAGGAAAAAGAGATAAGGCGTTGGCTCTGCCTGTTGGAGAGGCTTTGGAACAAAAAGAAAAATGAAAGCCACACTTCCCACACCCCATCTCCGGTCTTTCCCTTCTCCAACCCCACTTTCTTTCAAACTCTCCTTCGCATTCCCTGAAACCAGAAGGAAATCACTAAGCATCAGCTCTAGTACTCCGAAGGGAACACCATCTCCTTCTTTGGCTTACGTGCCACTGAGGGTGAGTGCCAGTTCTCAAGCCGCTTCTGCACCTGCTGTCAATTTGATGGCAATTCCCACCGAAATGAAGGCTTAGGTGTACGGGGAATATGGAGGTGTTGATGTGTTGATGTTGGATGAGAAAGTGAGTGTTCCAGAAGTGAAGGAAGATGAGGTTTTGATAAAAGTGGCTGCTGCTGCCCTTAACCCCGTTGATGCCAAGCGAAGGCAGGGAAAGTTTAAGGCTAACGATTTTCTTCTTCCGGTATTTTTCTCCCTTTTGAGCTTGCATGCAACTTATGTCTTGATATGATTAAAAATTGATGCTGTTCTGTAGCTTTCATAGCTCAGTTGGTTAGAGCACCCGTTTAGTAAGCGGGAGGTCTTGAGTTCGACTCTCAATGAAAGCATTTTTTGAGTCCTGGTGTGCTCCTAACTATGAACCAAATATTTCTTTTATATGTAAATATTTTGCTGCTCTAACTTGTTTTTATTAACATGTAAAATGTGGAATCATCATTGAACTTGCTTGCATATTTTAACTATGAACCAAATATTTCTTTTACATGTAAAATGTGGAATCATCATTCAATTTGCCTGCATATTCTAACTATGAACCAAATATTTCTTTTACACGTAAAAAAATTGCTATTTTGCTGGTCTAACTTGTTTTTATTAACATGTAAAATGTGGAATTATCATTGAACTTGGTTCCCCCTGTAGACTGTTCCAGGCTATAATGTAGCTGCTGTGGTGGTGAAAGTTGGAAGTCATGTAAAGGAGCTAAAGGAAGGAGATGAAGTGTATGGAAACATAAATGAGAAAGCATTAGAAGGGCCGAGACAGTTCGGTTCCCTTGCTCAGGACACTGCTGTTGAAGAGAATCTGTTGGCTTTAAAGCCCAAGAATCTAGATTTTGCCCAAGCTGCTGGTCTCCCTCTTGATATCGAAACCGCCTACGAGGGTCTTGAGCGGACCGGTTTTTCATCCGGGAAATCCATCCTTGTTTTGAATGGTGCTGGTGGTGTTGAAAGCTTAGTTATTCAGGTACGGAATCTTATTAACTTTTATAGTTGTGCCAAATTTGAGCACTTTAAAAGAAATTGAGCTTTCCAAAGCAAATATTAAAAGTGAAATTGAAAGTAATGAACTCAACATAAACAAATTCATCATGTGAATATCATATATGAATTTTATCTCTTGTACTTAGTTCAAATATGTATTAATACTTACATATGCATTCAATTTGTAACAATATATTTTTCTAAAAATATTCTTATATAAGTATATAATTATTTTAAATTAAATAATATAGGTTCCATTTTTTCACTGAAAATGTAACGCCCCATCTTTTTTATCTCTGCTTCTGTAAAAATTTGACACAAATATTTGTTTGCTTCAGTGGTTAAGTGTTCTGGGTGTGTGTAAAATGTTTTAAGTTCAAGTTTTACTTTTAGTAAATTTTGGTATTTTTTGAACTAAGTCTCACACTTGAAGAGCGGCATACATTTAATTGTCTGTAAATTCATATTAGAATGGACTTGCTAGTCTGGTGGTTGAGTGTTGATTTGCGGAAGGTGTTGTGTTCAAATCCCTATATTGGCAAGGGTATTAGTTTTGCTCGGGTTGCGGTTAGAGTTATGCTGGAGATGGATTCTGAGTAGTGGGTTGTTAATGGGTTAGTGAAGAGATAATTAAGGGATTTGGAAAGTTATCAATTTTTTTATTTGTTTATTCTTTTTCAAAAATTTCAGCTTTTTTTCCCAAATTCTGACGTTCTTCTACAAAATTTCCTCTTCTCCTCTGTCGTTTTCTTCCCTTATCCTTGTCAATGAAATATTTTCTTCCCCTTTTGGCATTTTTCCCTCGTGCCTTATTTGGTGGACATCCTCGTGTTGGTAAGTGAGGTGTCGATTAATGTGTGTAAACTTTCGATTGGAAAGCGTTTGTAGAGGTTATGTTGGAATGTTAGTGTAGTGTAGACCCTGATTCTTGTTTCTGCAATTGTTGGTGTAGAGGAAGGCTGCGAATAGTAAGTTCCGCTTTAATTGTCTGGACGGAGGTTTTTCATCGGCGGTAAGTCGAGTTTCTATTGGATTATTATTGTCAAACTTGTTAATAAACATTCTAAATCGGTATTGGGTATTCCAATTTTATGTTTCAGAAGGCTCGGGATTGCTGTAGCATCGGATAAATACCAGGTATATACCTGAAACGTAAAAAAATAAAAATCAACGAAAGCAAAAAAAGGCCACTGTCGACGTCACATGGGGGTGTGGTAAGTCGTATGCTAGACACGGTCGTGTGATCGTATGCTAGACACGGTCGTGTGATCGACGAAGGTGAGGCCATGCGCAAGACATGGCCATGTAGTGGCCGGGGTGTGACTGTGTGAGCCACATGGGCTAGACCAAATTGGGCGTGTGGGCCTCAAGGGAGTGTGGGCCCATACGGACAATCCACACGGGCGTGTGAGTTTCTGAGTCAGGCCATATGATCCACACGGGCTAGGCCAATCTGTGCATGTGGGCTATACGGGCGTGTGGGCCCACATTGGTATGTGGGCCCAAAATTTTAAATTTTTTCTCTAGGGCTGCACAGGTCATCCTAAATGACCGTGGGCCTACTGTAATATCAGTAAGAGCTAAATAAACCTTAAACTGTATGATCTGATTGACTGATATACTGATCTGAATGCAATAGCTGTATGCATGATTGATTATCCTGTTATCTGTAATTATGCATGATGAGCATGTTTAATCTGTAATATCTGCATCTGTATTTCTATATCTGTTATTTGGGGTGGGATGTTATATACCGAGGAAGTGTTCTAAAAGGCGACTTTCGCCTATATTCTGGTAGAAAGGATGCATTATATCTGTTATGTGCCGCATCGGTACAATATGGTGTGTAAGGCTAGGTGGGTGTTTTTAACCTCATATGGTGTGTTGGGAAAGTCAGAGATGGTGTATAGATGATGGAGGTAGGATTCTGATTTCTGATTCCTAGTTTGCATATCTGTATCTGTATCTAAAACAGGTTTAGGCCCGAATCTGTATCTACATCTGAAATAGGCTTAGGCCTGAATCTGTATTTGTCTGATGATTGATTATCAGGATGTTTACATGCTTAATTCTGCTGGGTTACACACTGAGTTTACCTATACTCGCCCTCATTTTCTGTTTGTTCTGTACAGGTAATCCACGAAGTTAGGCGGATCGATACAGCAGGGGACTCAACGGTGACCACTTATCTAGATACTGTTTTATTTTGATTTATGGTTTTATTTAATTTTGTTTTTAATTTTTGAGAGTTTGTAATTTCTGGGACTTTCTAGACTTTTAAAATTGTTTACTTTGGTTTGAATTTGATTATTACTTTTGCGATGTCTTTAATTAAAACATGGTTTTTTTTAAATATTGTGACCGTTTTTCTAAACTTCCGCTAAAAGAAATGATTTAAGGCAAATCGGCTGTTTGAATGAACGTTTTGAAATAAATTAAAACAATTAAGAGATTGATAAATCAGAAATAGTTTTATCGTGATAACTTCATTTTCAAACCCTATTCCATGTGACAACGTCAGATTTAGCTATAACGTCTAGGTCAAGTTTGGGGTGTTACATTTAGTGGTACCATAACCAGATTACAGAACTTGATTGTGAATTTTGGGTTCCAAAATTTTATTTTAAGTATTGATTTTAAACATTTTTGAAAAATTTGTGAAATAATACGGTACACTAAGTCTTCGGCGCCGATCCTGTAAGTATTTTGAAACTTAATTTAATCTGAAAATACTGCAAATAGCATAATCTGAAAACACTGTAGATAGTACTTTCTGAAACTGTAGTGAAGCGGATAAAGACTGAAACATTCGAAAACATTTTTGATAATACTCTAGAACGACATATTTTTATGTGTTAATTGTATATTTATTTTGAGTATGATCCTACTAATTTGAGCTATTTATGGTATTTTATCTTGTAGGGACGAAATTGAAGGCAAAAGTAAATTTAAGGACAAAAAACATGAATTTGGAGATAAAGTGAGCCAACATGCAACAGAGAAAAAAATGTGGTGCCTAAAATGCAAGCATGAAAGACATAAGGACAAAAATGTAAAGAAAAAATTTTATAAATACAAGACTCTATTTAATTTTTAATTATATTAGGGTAATTGTTAAAGAGTTTTATTTAGATTTAATTTTATCTTTTATTTTATTTATTTTTAATTATCTTTATTTATTTGTATTTATCTTTCAGAATTTAAGTAGGACTAGACTAGGTTTCTTAATACTATAAATAGGGGATTGAGTAATTGATATCATCTTTTTTGAAAATACTCCCTCCCCCAAAAAACTTAGCCTTTCTTCCTTTCTTTCTTCAATAAAATTTCCATTCCCATTACATTTATTTCTTTTTCTCAAAAAAACATTAGCCACTAAATTTATCTAGCCAAATGTTGTCGAAATTTCTCAAAAAGGGTTCATGAGGTTTAGAATCCGCATTTAGCATTCTCAACGAGTATTTATCACTTCTCCGCATTACGGGGCTGACGCTTTCGTCCATGTCCCTTCAAAAGTGATCTTTTCATCTTGTGCAAAGGCGGCCGCTCTGTATGTTTTGGGAAGATTGCACAGTCGATTCATTAACTTACTGCGTCAGTGGTTGTCGAGCCCAAGAGACAAAATGGCGTGGGATTTGCCATTGGGAAGTGATGATCTAGTGTGAGACAGTCCCAGATGAGCGACGGTTGGCTAGAGTCAGGTTCCTTTAAATCATAAGTCTAAACCCTAAGTGGAGCTGGTGGTCGTAGGCGTCCTCTTCCACTATAACTGGCTTATTCAGTTCGAGAAGAATCACTTAAAAGTCGAGGATTGAACCCAAGAAGGATCGAGACAACCGAAGGCTGGAATCTCGCTATATAAAAAAACTCTTCCTTTTCTCAAACTATGTCTTTCATTTTAATTTTAATTTTAATTTTCGTATTTCAATTTAATCAAACTCTAAATTCAGTTTTTTTTTATTTTTTTTAGGAACGCAGGTTTTCTTGGGCACAATTCTGTCCGGGATTTCATGAAACAAAACATTGTGCAAATCTAGTCCCTGAGGGTTTGACCCTACTTCCCTTATACTAATCTTTTTTATTATATTTATAGGGATAGGATATATTTGGTTCTTCAACGACGCATCAAATTTTGGCGCCGTTACCGGGGACTGGTAACGTACTAATCTTGTTTCTTGTTTCTTATGACCAGATCTGCTCCAGGTACTCTTGCGTTTGATTTAGAAATAGAGAAGACTGCGAGAGCTAATCGCAAGGAAACAAAGCTAAGGAAAAAGTAGTTAAAGGTTGTTGGGACTCAAAGTAACCCATCACAAGAAATTGAAGTCGACGACGAAGTTGAGTCTAGGGTTAACGAAAACCCTACTCTTGAAAGCAAAAAAAATAGAAGTCGACTCACTAGAAGAAGTAATTAACGCCGGGGTTAAAGAAAACCCAAATCTAGCACATCAACCAATGGCTCAAACAATTAGCAACTAGTTGAAGCTTCAGCAGAACAACTGCCATTATGCATTACGTATCGTAGTATGGATACTGATTTTGAACTGAAGTCAAGTTTAATCCAGTTACTACCAACTTTTCGTGGGTTGCAAAATGAAATCCCCACAAATATCTGAAAGAGTTTCATATGGTTTGTCTTAGCATGAAACCTCATGAGTTAATTGAGAATCAAATCAAATTGTGTGCTTTCCCTTTTTCCCTAGCAGATTCAGCTAGGGAATGGTTATTTTATCTACCCCCTAGATCTATTACAACCTGGGCTGATCTATCTTGTTTATTTCTCAATAGGTTTTTTCCAACATCGCGTGCAGCTGAGTCAAGAAGGGAGATCGTAGGGATAAGGAAAAAACAAGCAGAGTCTCTTTACGACTATTGGGAGCGGTTTAAGAAATTATGCGCAAGTTGCCCATAACATGGTATAATGGACCAGTTTCTGCTTCAATACTTTTATGAAGGCTTAAAGCCCTTAGAGATGAATATGGTAGATGCCGCCAGTGGAGGAGTATTGGTCAACATGACTCCTCAACAAGCAAGGGACTTCATATCCACGATGGCTGCGAATACTCAACAATTTCAAGACAATTCTAAACCCCCTAGAAGGGTTCACCAGCTAAGTAATTCAACCTTAGAATATAAAGTTGATAGACTTACTAATATTTTGAATTCTCTTGTTGCAGAAAAAATAAAATTAGCCCGATTATACGGAATATGTGCTACACCTGAACATAAAACTGATACATGTCCCAGTTTGTATGATAATACTATAGCTCATTTGGATGCTGTGTGAAACTTTCCTAGGCGTCTACAAAGGCGATACAACCCCTACGCTAACACTTACAATCTTGGATGGAGAGACTATCCTAACTTGAGTTATGGGGCCAACCCACGATATAACTAGTCATACCAAAATCGGTTTTCACAACCACGAGATTCAAGTAATTCTCTAGAAACAATGGTCAATAAATTAGCAGCTAATGTCCTTGATTTCTAGCAGCAAATCCAACAGCAAACTCTTAATTTCCAAAAACAAACGAAGGATTTTCAACAGAAAACAGAGGCATCTATAAGATAATTAACCATATCAATTGAGAAATTGAACTCTCAAATGAAGTTACCATCACAAACAGAATCGAACCTAAGACAAAATACAAATACAGTAATGTTGTGAAGTGGAAAAGTACTAGAATCGATTCTTGGCAGAAATCTTGATCAAGATTCTACCCAAGAAAAGCCCGAGAACGATGAACAGGTCCGAACGAAGCCCCTACTGCCTAAAATTCAACCTCCATTTCTAGGGAGGTTATACCAATGTCGAAAAGGTAAAGAGGACAAGGAGATCCTCGAAACATTCAGAAATATAGAGATCAACATACCACTGTTGGATGCCATCAAACAGATTCTGCGATATGCTAAGTTTCCTAAAGAACTCTGCACCAACAAGTGAAAATTAACAGGCAATGAACAGGTAAGCGTTGGTGAGACCATATCCGCGGTATTACAATGGAAGATGCCGGTGAAATGCAAAGATAGGGGCATGTTTGCAATACCATACACAATAGGCCACTTAGGAATACAAAATGCTATATGTGATTTAGGGGCCTCCATAAATGTAATGCCCTTTTCTATTTATGAATCACTTAACGCGGGTTTTTTGACGAAAACAAGTGTTATCATATAGTTGGCAGACAGGCCTGTGGTGCATCCCGAAAGAGTCTTTGAAGACGTATTAGTAAAAGTTAATGAGCTTATTTTCCCTACAGATTTTTATGTAATAAAAATGGAGAAGGATAAGGCTCTTGGGTCTTCAGATGTCCTACTGGGTCGACCTTTCCTTAGCACCGTTAACACTAAGATTGACGTACGAAGCAGAACTCTCACAATGGAGTTTGATAGGGAGATCGTGAAGTTTAATGTCTATAACGCTATTAGTCATCCAAGTGAAATCTTGAGTGTAAACCGTGTCGACATAATTGACTCATTGGTGTAAAAAAATTTTGAGCCAATTTTTGAAGATAAATATGAATTTATATTTGATGATTATGAATTTTTTTAATAAATTATTGTCTCCAACGAATACTAAACTTTTACCTTCTGTTGTGCAGGCACCAGATTTGGAGTTGAAACCGCTTCCCGAGCATCTTAAATATTCGTTTTTGGGAAAAGATAATACTCTAACGGTCATAGTCTCAAATAGACTCTCCAAGCACGAAGAGGAAAGTTTGGTTCATGTACTAAAAAGTCATAAGGAGGCGATTGGCTAGACTATTGTCGACTTAAAAGGGATAAGTCATTTGACATGCACACACAGGATTTACTTAGAGAAAAACACGAAATAAGGCGAGAGGCGCAAAGACGATTGAATTCGAATATGATGGAGGTGGTAAAAAAGAAAATAATTAAGCTACTGGATGCTACGTAATCTACCCCATTTCTGACAGTAGATGAGTAAGTCCGGTGCAAGTCGTGCCCAAGAAAACGGGCGTGACAGTAAAGAAAAATGCTGAAGGTGACTTGGTACCAACCAGAGTGTAACGCTCCTAACCCGAATTTGTCACTGGAATAGAGTTACCGAGCATTACCGGAGTTACAAATTTATTTATCAGACATTTTATTTCATCTAGCGTTCATATTTAGAACCAATCAAAATCAAACATATTGTCTCTTAAACATACTTATTTTCCTTGTAACGCTCCTAACCCAAATATGTCACTGGAATAGAGTTACCGAGCATTACCGGAGTTACAAATTTATTTATCAGACATTTTATTTCATCTAGCATTCATATTTAGAACCAATCAAAATCAAACATATTGTCTCTTAAACATACTTATTTTCCTTGTTTCAACGTATCAAAGATAATCACATATTTACATGTCATGATAAATATCATTCTCTTGCCATTTCTTCATAAACATAAATCAGTTAATTCATTATATCAATATTTCATGTACCATCAACTCGTTTTCCTTATATCACATAATTAAGTTACACGAACTTATCTGGCTAAATTACAAAAATACCAAGATTCAAGGGCATTTTGGTAATTTTTTATTTTTCTCGATTTTTCAACAAATTTTTATCTAAATGAATAAATTCATTCAATTCATTTAGACAATAAAATAATTCATTTCACTCAATTTGGTCTTTTTGATATTTTTACAAAATTGCCCCTAAAGTTTTACTTTTATTCAATTTAGTCTCTGAGACTAAAACATGCAAATTAGCCACTTTAATGTAACCCATGCTAACTAAATATTCATATATATTCCTCCTCCTTCCCTCCTTTCCACATCCTCAATGTATATCTAATTCCACTATTTTCTCATATGTTCATATCAAGCTGTCCACTTGAGTCATAGTCACTAAATTCTTTATATCTTGAGCTACAAAATTCTAAATTAAAAATCGCTTGATGTTTCTGAAACTAGACTCAAACATATTTCTACCATAAAAATTTCAGAATTTATAATTTATCCAATAAGTACAGTAAATTCTTCAAACTTACCCTTATTCTGTTGTTTAACAGCTTCGACCTTTCCTTACTAAAAATTAATTATATTTTGGTACAGAATTTGGACTATGTTTTTGTTTGTCTATCTTGAAAATATACTAATTAAGGATTTAAAAATATAAATTTAAGCCCCTGATTATTTTTCTTAAATTTTTGATGATTTTCCAAAATCAAAACAGAGGAACCCAAAATCATTCTGACCATGTCTCATAAAATTTATTATATCTCACAATTTACAATTCCATTGCTTAAATTGTTTCTTCTATGAAAAACTAGACTCAATAACCTTTAATTTAATATTTTATTCAACCTCTAATTCGATTTCCACAATTTTTGGTGATTTTTCAAATTTTGACTACTATTACTGTTCAAAACTGTTTTAGTGCAACATATTGATTACCAAGTTTATAACACCCTTATTTCCATTCTCTACAATACTTCCCATCATTTTCTCTTATTTTCCTTCACTAATATATCAAGAACATAGAACTTTATATAAGAAAACTGTCCCTTAACATCATTTTCATGCTTTTGATATTACCTTACATGAGAAACTCTACTTAAAATATATTGAAATCTTAAAGTTCTTACCTTGTCCTATTGATTTTAATATTTAACTTGATTTTTCTCTCTCCTCCAGCTTCTATTTCTTGAATACAACTTGACATTCTAACTCCCCTTAGTCTCCTTAACATTTTTCTCTCTTGGTAGCTATGGAAATTATTTTGATTTCTAGGTGAAAATGGTGAATTTTTGGTGGAATGACTAAATTGTAAAGAAAGCAAAACTTTCTTTCTTCTCTTCTCTTCTAACGTGAAATTCATGGCAAGATGATGGATGGTGTGTGTGTGTGTTTTTCTTTCCACACACGCATATATATACTAAATAAAATAATAAAATAATCATCAATATCTTATTAAAATATTAATAAAACAATATTTATCTAATTAATTAATTTAAAATATCATCAACATAATCATTACATTCTAGAATTCTCTCTCTTACTAATTGACCATTTTGCCCTTCATGATCTTTTAAAATTCCATCATTGAGTCATCACTTAATTGGGAAAATTACGATTTAGTCCCTCATAATTCTTCACCTATTCGATTTGGTCCTAATTCATCCATTTTCCTTAGTTTCTAGATTATTCCACCCCTAAAATATTTGCACTATTAGTCCTTCTTTCATATTTACACTTTAACCCCTCAAATTTTAAGTATTTACTCTTGGGCAACAAAACTTTTCTCACTTTTACAATTTAGTCCTTTCTTAAATTAATAATGTAATATACAATAATATACTTCCCAATGTTGACATAATCCAAAATTTCCCTTTTTGTCACTTTATTTCCTTACTAAACTATATCAAGGATAATATCTTACTTTCTTACTGTAGTAATTTTCGGAGTATTACACCGAGTGCAAAATGAGTGGCGCATCTGCATTGATTACAGGAAGTTGAATTCTTACACTAGAAAAGACCATTTCCCTCTTCCTTTTATAGATCAAATGCTTGAACGTTTAGCTGGAAAAACTCACTTTTGTTGTCTTGATGGATACTCAGGTTTCTTTCAAATTCCAGTCGCACCAGAAGACCAAGAGAAGACCACTTTTACATGTCTATTTGACACATTTACGTACAGAAGGATGCCATTCGGTATTTGTAATGCTCCGGCCACCTTCTAGAGATGCATGATGAGTATATTTTCTAAATATATGCAAAAAATTATCGAAGTTTTTATGGATGATTTTACTGTGTATGGAAATTGTTTTGATGAATGTCTTAAAAACCTGACGATAATTTTAAATAGATGCATAGAATTTAATCTTGTCTTGAATTATGAAAAGTGTCATTTTATGGTAGACAAAGGTTTAATTCTAGGTCATGTATTTTTAACTAAGGGAATTGAGGTCGATAAGGCCAAGACTGACATTATAAATTCTTTGTCGTATCCCTCTACTGTAAGGGAGATACGTTCTTTCCTTGGCCATGCAGGATTTTACAGGCGTTTTATAAAGAACTTCTCGAAAGTAGCTGAACCATTGTGTGAATTATTGCAGAAGGATAAGAAATTTGAGTTTGACCCAAAACGTAAGGAGGCTTTTGACACACTCAAGCAGAAGTTGGTTTTCGCTCCTATAGTGAAACCACCAGATTAGAACTATCCCTTTGAAATTATGTGCGATGCAAGCGAATGAAGTGTGGGGGCCGTGTTAAGGAAAAAGATAGACAGAGCCTCATGTCATTTGCTATGCCTCAAAAATCGTAGATGCTGCACAAAGCAACTACACCACCACAAAAAAAGAACTCTTAACTGTTGTATTTGCTTTGGATAAATTTCGGCCTTATTTATTGGGATCTAAAGTGATTATTTTTTCTAATCATGCAGCTCTCAGGTACTTGATCGCGAAGAAGGAAGCAAAACTAAGGCTCGTCAGGTGGATTTTACTATTCCAAGAATTTAACATCGAGATTCGAGACAAGAAGAGATGCGAAAACTTGGTGGCTGACCACTTGAGTAGGTTAAAAATACATTTTGATGACATCCCTATTAAGGAAGTGTAATATACCGAAAATTTCTATCGTTGATACAGTAAAATAAAGAAATAAAGAAATAAAAAGAGAAATTTTGAGATCTATCAACAAAATCTATGTAGGAAGTGATTATGATGTATTAATCCAAGAAAGGACTAAATCGTAAAAGTGAGAAAAGTTTTGTGGCCCAAGAGTAAATACTTAAAATTTAAGGGGTTAAAGTGTAAATATGGAAAAGTTGAAGGACCAATAGTGAAAATATTTTAAGGATGGAATAATCTAGAAACTAAGAAAAATGGATGAATTAGGACCAAATTGAATAGGAGAAAGAATTATGAGGGACTAAATCGTAATTTTACCAAATTAGGTGATGACTCAATGATGGAATTTTAAAAGATCATGAAGGGCAAAATGGTCAATTAGAAGGAGAGAGAAATCTAGAAGGTAATGATGGTGTGATGATATTTTATAATTATTTAATAAGATAAATATTACTTTATTAATATTTTAATAAGATATTTTATTATTTTATTATTTTATTTAGTATATATATGTGTGTGTGTGTGTGGAAAAAAAAGGAACAACATACCATCCACCTTCCATGCACCCAATGTATGGAGAGAAAAGAAAAGGAAGAAAGAAACTTTCATTTCTTTACAATTTGGTCCTTCCACCAAAAATTCACCATTTTCACCTAGAAATCAAAAGAATTTCCATAGCTACCGAAGGAGAAAAATGCTAAGGAGGCTATGAGGAGTTAGAATATCAAGTTGGATTCAAGAAATAGAAGCTGGAGGAGAGAGAAAGTGAAGTTAAAGTTTGGAAACAATAAAACAAGGTAAGAACATCAAGATTTCCATGTATTTTTAAGTTTAATATTATTGAAAAAGCATGTAAATGATGTTAATGTAGAGTTTCCTTATATATGATTCCATGTTCTTGATATGGTAGTGAAGAGAAAATGAGATAAAGTGATGGGAAATGGTGTAGAGAAAGAAAATAAGGGTGATATAAGCTTAATAATTAATATCTTGCACTAAAATAGTTTTGGACAGCAGCAGTAAGCTAAATTTGAAAAATCACCAAAAATGGTAGAAACTGAATTAGAAGTTGAGTAAGATATGGAATTAAAGCTTGTTGAGTCTATTTTCATATAAAAGAAACAGAACAAGTAAATAAATTCTGTATTCTGAGATATTTATATTTTTGTAAGACTGGTTCAGAATGATTTTGGGATCCCCTGTTTTGATTTTGGAAAATCACCAAAAATTGTATAAAAATAATTAGGGACTTAAATTTATTTGTTTGAAATCCTTAATGAGTCTATTTTCAAGAGAAATAATCGGGAACATCATCTGAGTCCCGTACGAGGAGATAATTAAATTTTAATGAAGAAAGTTCGGAACAGTTATACAGCAGAATAGGGGTAAATTTAAAGAATAAACTGTACTTATTAGCTAAACCAAAAATTCTGAAAATTTTATGGTAAGAAGATATGTGAGTCTAGTTTCAGGGAAAATTAACGAATCTTAATTTGGATTTCTGTAGCTCAAGATATAAATAATTTAGTGAATATGACGCAGGTGGACAGCTTGACTGTTCACATATAAGTAAATAGTGAAATTATTGATAATGTTACTTATAAGCATAATATATAAATTAAAGATGTGGAATGGAGAGGAGGAGGAGGAAAATATGTATGAATATTCAGTTAGCATGGCTAATTTGTATGTTTTAGGCTCAGGGACTAAATTGAATAAAAGTAAAACTTTATGGGTAATTTTGTAAAAATGTTAGAAATGATTAAATTACACGAAATGGATTATTATATTATTTAAATTGAAATTTTTAAATGAAAACTGTTAATTTAGTTCGAGATCGAGGGAAAACATGTTTTAAGGATTAAATTGAAAAGTGTTGAAATTATGGAAAATTTTGATATTTTACAGAATTTATGGGCTCTCATTAATATGTATGATGACAACGGCTGGAAATAAGGATTAAATCGCAAGAATTTATTTTTCTGAGTCTAAGGGTAAAATCGTCATTAATTAAAAGTTTGGGGGCCAAATGGTAATTTTGCCTAGACCATTAATTGAATGTATTAGAATATGGAATGAATGAAAACAATGGTCAAATTTATTTATAAAGATCCCAACGACTCAAATGCGAGACTCGAACGTGAAAAAGAAAAGATATCGGATTAATGAATTTATAAACACGAACAAGCAACGAGGTAAGTTCGTGTAACTTGAATTGTATTTTTAAACACTTGAAATATGTGGTTATGTGATGAAAATATGATTTGAATGATCAATGCATAATAATTGATGAAATATTGATAATACTCGATATAAAAAGAAAGTAAATCCTGGTTGAATGGAATGGATTTCGATGGATCATTGGAAAAGGAATTGACGGTGAAAAGGATCTAGCCCGGACGGGTGATCCTATCCTAATGTAGCCCTCCCGAAGAATACAGGAAAAAGGATTAAGCCCGAAAGGGTAATCCCAATATCAGCCCTCCCGAAGAATATATGGGGAATGAGATTCGCGGGAGTGTGCTGGTGGCTCTCCCGAAGAATATATGTGTATAGGCCCTTCCGAAGAATACATGGGAGCTGAGGTTCGCGGAAGTGTGCCAAGAATTGAGGTTCGCGGGAGAGTGAGGTTCGCGGGAGTGTGCTCACTGAAATGTAATGTGTAAGACCATGGTTGAAAGATACCATGGCAACAAATTGAGAAAATGAATAAGACCATGGTTGAAAGATACCATGGCAATGAATAAGACCATGGTTGAAAGATACCATGGCAACACATGCATATGAATTGACGGACCCAGAATTGTACACTAAAAGTGTACTCCTGTATGAATTGACGGTTAATGAGATTGTACACCAGGAGTGTACTATTGGATATCCATCGAAATTCCGAGAAATTCAACGGGATAAATATAGAAGATGGTAAACACATAGCTAAAAAGGGTAAATGTGAGTTGATGGATTACGGATTTGCATATTTTAAATATACTATATGATTTTAACTATCGATATTCCGATAAATTCAGTAGATAAGAATCTTGACCAGAAAAGGAAATATGTATATAAAAAGATTTGTACATATATTCCTGAAGTACATGAAAAAAAAATGAAAAAAAAAAGTTCTATAAACTCCGGTAATACCTCGTAACCCTATTCCAATGATGGATACGGGTTGGGGTGTTACAGGAAGAGTTCCCTGATAAGAGCCTATTTTCAACCGAGGCACATCTCTTGTGGTATGCGAATATAGTAAACTTTCTAGCCACAGGCTCATTACCCACGGGGTTAGCACATTCCTTAAAGGATAAGCTTAGACGAGAAGCTCGATATTACACTTGGGATGACCCATACTTATGGAAACACTGTTCAGACCAGATAATAAGATGATGTGTTCTGGAAATTGAGGTAACTTCTATCCTTAATTTTTGTCATACTGAAGCTTGCGAAGGTTACTTTAACCCTAAACGGATTGCTCATAAGGTATTGGTGTGTAGGCTATATTGGCCCACAATTTTTCGAGACACATATAACTTCTGTAAGTCTTGCGATAAATGCCAATAGACAGGTAACATCACTAAACGAAATCAACTGCCCCTCACCCCTATTCATGTAAGCGAAATTTTTGAATGGGGGATTAATTTCATGGGTCCATTTATTTTTTCTTTCGAAATATATATATAATTCTTGCAGTAGACTATGTTTCTAAGTGGATAAAAGCAAATCCTACTCGCAATGATAATGCTAAAACTGTCGTAGAATTTCTAAAACGAACTAATTTTTCTAGGTTTGGCACACCTCAAGCTTTGATCAGTGATCATGGGACACATTTTTGCAATAAAATCATGGAGAAGCTTATGCAGAAGTACGGAGTCCACCACCGTATAGCGTCAGTCTATCGTCTCCAAATGAACGGCCAAGCGGAAATCTTGAATAGAGAAATCAAAACTATTTTAGAGAAAACAGTTTGGCCTAACCGGAAGGATTGGAGTCTTCGGCTGAATGATGTACTTTGGGCTTATCGAAAGACGTATAAGGGTCCAATTGGTATAACCCCATATCGGCTTATTTTTGGCAAGGCTTGCCATCCTCCAGTATAATTGAAGCATAAGGCTTACTGGGCCATACGACAATACAACATGGAGTTAGAGCCCGCAAGAAGGGCAAGGAAATTAGACATCCAAAAATTAGAAGAGATTCGTAATGATGCCTATGGGAATGCTCGTTTTTATAAAGACAAGACAAAACTGTTCCATGACAAAAAAATATCTCGGAAGCATTTTTCGATAGGGCAAAAAATTTTACTTTACAACTCCGTTTTAAAATTAGTCCTAAGCAAGCTTCGGTCTCGATGGCAAGAACCTTTTATCGTGACACAAATATTAGCACATGACACGGTTGAAATAAAAAATGAAGAGTCAGGAAAGCGATTTGTAGTCAACGGCCAACGGTTGAAGCCTTTTTACGAGAATTTTCAAGCCCACACGGTTGAAAAAATTCTACTAGAGCTACCATAGAACCATTTGGGGCGTCGAGCTAACAACATAAAACAAACGTTTGTTGGCAGGTAACCCAAATTTTTTTTATTTTTTTATTTTTATTTTTGTTTTTATTTTCATTATTTATTAATTTGTTTGAATATTAATAAATTTCTCTTTTTCCTACAAACACCCACCAAGCCGTCGCACACTCTCCCCTTCCATCGTCGATTTTTCGTATACCATGGTTCATACCAGGAGTCGTGCCGCTGTTGAGCCATCCTTTACCGTCAACCATCGCTGGTGTCGATTTTTGGCACCTCAACAAGTTGACTTGGCCAACAAAACTTCTTCCTCCTCCTCTTTTTCCTCTTCGTTGTATGCCTCTGCTACATCGTCGCCATCCCTCATCGCTTCGCCCTCTTCTTCCCTTCCTCACGAAAACACCACGGCGTCCCAATCTCTTCTGCTGCATGCTAACTTCTCCTTTGCTCGGAATCGGCGATCCATTCCCCTCCCCTCTGCCTTTGCCACCGCAGTTAGAGTTCCACGCACCATTGCTGCCACCATGTTCGGCTCTCGGACCCTCACAACACTGGCCCCGTCATCAGCCACCACACCATTCAACCCAACCACTAGAGGTGTTCACAAGTTCTTCCTTCGACTCTGGTGCCAGCACTCCCAAACAGCCTATACGCTCTAGCATCTCCGAGAGTCGCTACGACTAGTGACTCCTGCCCACTCGGTGCCGAACCTACCGATCTCAAGTAAATGTTTTACCACTCGAGTGCCATTTACACGGTAACTTAGCGTTTGATACTACTATCAACCGAAACAGGTATGATCGCTTATGCCATAAACAACTCATGCCTTGCAAACGTTTATCATTACCTGTTTTGAATGCTTTGCGTATTGAAACTACTGTTACTAATTATTTTCGCAATATTGATTGGGTTGGAAATTTTGATATTACTCATTGTGCTTACTACAAACTAGTTTTGGAGTTCTATTCTACCTTTCATTTCCAACAGCACGGACACATTTCATTAGACACACCGAGTATTATAAAATTTCGGTTGCTTGGTACCACACATAGTTTATCCATCACGAATCTTAATATTGCCTTAGCTTTTGTGTCAAAGGAGCATGCTATGTCCACAGATTATACGAACAGCCTATGTACTTTTCATGTAGATTTTAAGGCTGTCGGGGCCTTTGCTTTATTAACAGATAATGTCGAGACCATGTACAGCCCTAAAACATTGAAGGATTTATGGTTTCGTAACCCTGCCTTGTGTTACATACATCGTTATTTAGCTTATAATTTTTCAGGCCGACGAGATGTTCCGACTACCGTCTCAAAGACAGAATTATTCTTATTATGGTGTATGTACACCGGTAGTCTAGTAAATTTAGGCTATTGGTATGCGCTTCAATTTGAACATGTTATAAATGCAAAATGTCCTCTAATTTTATGCTCTTTTATTACACAATTGTTATTTTCTTTACATGGTTCTAATGCTCCTATTTCAGATTTACATATTGCTTGTCAGGCCGATCCTTTGGATGCTCAATACCTCGACTGGATGGGACAACTTTTTGGCATTCCGTCGTCCTTCCATTTTGTCCCTCCAAGTGTTTGCTCTACACCGGCTGAACGAATCTTTCGCCAGCAAAATCAAAACGAAGTACCCACTTAAACACAACCTTCGATGACCGTTGAGCAATGCTTAGAATACATCGAGGCTCGACTTGACACTTTTGGCCAGCAATTAACCGAGCTCATTGCCATCATATGCAAACGATAGTAATTATACGTAGAGTTCTTTTGAACTTTTTCCACCTATTTGTTTATTTACTTCCACATCGAGGACAACGTGTTTTAAGCAGGGGGAGGTATTCCTCGTTATTACTATCATTTCATCTGTTGCTTTTGCTATTATATGGTTCTTGTAACACCCCTAACCCGTATTCGTTGCCAGAACATGGTTAAGAGGCATTACCGGAGTTTACAGAACAAGTTTCATTAGTCCGAGTCATTTACTATTCATATTCCAAAATTAATTATAACGTCCCCTAATTGGGCCCTCGAAGCCCAAATCTTGTATTCGAAATGATCTGGGACTAAATCGGAATCGTAGGGATTTTTTCACAAAATCTCAAAATTTTTATCATCTACAAGGGTCACACGCCCGTGTAGTTCAGGAACACGCCTGTGTGGTCAGGCCGTGTGGCTTCACACGCCCATGTGACTTACCTCGCTCCAAGCCATGTGGCTTCACACGCCCGTGTCCCTAGGCCGTGTAACTCTCTGACTTGCATTCATGAACAAATTGACCTCACACGGCCAAAGCACACGCCCGTGTTTCTAGGCTGTGTGGTTAATTATTATTTTCAAATTTAGGTGCAGGGTTCATACGGCCGTATCACACGCCTGTGTATCCAAGCCGTGTACCTCACACGGGCAAGGCACAAGCCCATATCCGAGCCCATGTACTCAATCATGGGCATTTTGTTACTCAAATTTTGGATGCAGGGTACAAACTACCTTAACACACGCCCATATGGTAAACCGTGTGTCACACACAGCCTAGACACACGGTCGTGTGTCTACCCGTGTGGACGAAAATAGGCCACTTTTAAGGTCACTTTTCTCACTCAGATTCATCTTGTACCTACACCAAATCATACCAATACTAGCTAAGCAATTTCATTATATTTTCAAGTCATTTTAACCATATTTTCAAGATAGATTCATGCATATCCATAATCTAATCTTATCATATACCAAAACATTGACTTATTAGCCATACTAATGGCTAACATTACATAATCATATATTTCCATAATAAACATTTGGTATTTAGCCTATACATGCCATTTTCACCAAAATAAACATATTTATATACCCAAGATGTAGTGGTTGATAGTGTGATAAATCTCCAATTGATTTTCTGACCATCAAACTCCCGAGCACTATAAAACAGGGAAAAGAAACAAGGTAAGCACTAGGTGCTTAGTAAGTTCATGCAACTCGAATTATACTTACCATATTTATTTATCCATCAATTAACATTACAAGTACACACATCCATTTCAAATAGACATTTACCTATCACACACAAAACTCAACTCATGCATTAGTCAAGTATCATCATATAATTTCAATACCAAGATAAATTATTGATGAGCTTATCAATTCCATAATTTCCATGTTTTAACCTTTCATATTTATCTGTTTGAATTTCTCGAAATTTCGATGGATTTTCAGTAGTACACTTTTAGTGTACAAATCCGGGTCCGTTTATTCATACACATTTGGATATACCCTTTTCGGAGAGCACACTTCCACGAACCTCATTTCTTACAACTGGATTACCAGTCTAAGCTAAATCCCCTGCAACGACAATTACTCTAATGAGCTTAGTCTGGATTACCCATCCAGGTTAAATCCATTTCACACATATTCTTCGGGAGGGCTAATACTTGGATCACCCGTCCGGGTTAGATCCTTATTACCGTCAATTCCTTTTCAATGATCCATCAAAATCCATTTCATTCAACCGGGTTTTATTTTTTCTTTTTTTTATTTATCGAAAATTAGCATTATTTCATCAATTATCATACAATGCACATCCAAATCATATTCACATTAATAAACATATATTTCAAGCATTTAATAATATAGTTCAAGTTACATGAACTTACCTGTAACAATTTATAATAGTTGTAGAGATATCAGAGACTATTCGACAACTTTTTCCTTTCCTCGTTTATCTTCAATTTATTAATCTATAATATAAATTTTTTCCATTTATCAGCATCTAATTTTAATCTAATTCATTTTACAATTTATACCTCTCAATTTTCAAATTTACATATTTACCTCAAATTTTACAATTTTTACAATTTAGTCCCTACACAATTAACCCCCCCAAATGAGTTAATTTTTCTCAATTAACACCTTATTCTATCATTTTAAACTACTTCACAACCTTTGAAAATCAGAATTTTAGCATTAAACGTTAATTCCAAACTTTTTCACAATTAGGTCCTAAAAATCAATTTCTAATAAAATCATTTAGTAAATCCATCATTTAATAAAATTAAAACTTAAAATCCATGTTTATTCATTATAAACATCCAGCACCCAACCATGGTAACTTTCAATTTCATCCATAAAATGAAAAAACTAATGAATTTAATAGTAGGACCTAGTTGTAAAAGTCTTAAAAACACAAAACTTACAAGAAAAATGCAAGAATCAACTCACTTGATGCAAAAATTATGAAATACTAGCTTAAAGAACCCCTCCTATGGCGTTTTGGCTGATGAGAATGAAGAAAAATCAAAAGAAATCTAGATATTTTCACTTTAGTCCAATCTTTATTTAGTTAATTATGCAATATTCCAAATTTACCCTTAAATCATCAATTTTCTTGCTGATTCATGCCCCTGCCATCCAACCCAAATAATTTTAGGTCTAATTGCCTTTTAAATCCTTTCTCATTAAACACTTAAGCTATTTAATCATTCTAACAACTTTTACATCTTTTTTAATTTAGTCCTTTTCATTTAAATGATTACCCAATCATTAAAATTTTCTAACGAAATTTTAATACCACATTACTAACATTTCATAAATATTTATAAAAATATTTTCAACTCAATTTTTACGAGATCAAGGTCTCGATACCTGTTTTTACCCAATTTCTTCAACAATTTCTTTTTCTAATTAACCACTAAATCGGTAAAATTTTTTTATTGATATTTTCATACGAATTTTCTTATCATATCAATACTCACGCAATAATATTAAAATAAATTTTCTTTTTAAATCAAATTTATGGTTACGAAACCACTGTTTCGATAACCTTGAATTTAGGTATTTACAGTTGTTGTTGCTGCTTGATGCTCAATCTTGCCCATATTTATTTTTTTAAAATATTCTACATATTTTCATTCCCAAGATTTTTACCAGGATTTGCCCACTGTTTGACTTGCGAGCATGATTCTTGTCTACTGAGTAAATTATGATTTTGCTAGTTTGATTTCATCTCCACTATTTTATTTTTATTAGGGTAAAAATAATTGTGATTAATAGAGTTAACTCTATCTTACTTTTCGTAAAATCGACCAAGTTTAATTCAAAGCAGACACTTAATTGCGTGCTAAAATTATGTTTATGACTATTAGGTGGTTACTAAAACGTATTTTTGACACTTGATTGTTTTTCCTAAGTCCTCTAAAATTAAATTTCAATTTAATGATAATAATGTTCTTGTGGTTATGAGGGCAGCTTAAAAATGTGACTGACAGAGTAATCGAGTTAGGGTGCTTGGGTTGTCATTTTATTTCGTGTCAAAAGATTGTGTGACGTGTTAGGTAAAACTCCACTAACCGAAATTTAATTTATTTTTTGAAGAATATGTAGGGTTGAGTAACCGGGGTGAAGTGTTTGGTTATCATCTCTCTTTGCGTCAAAAGGTTCGATATGTTCTTAAGAAAATAATATAATAAATTAGGAGTATGTTGGGCCAAGTAACCGGGGTGGGGTGCTTGGCTGTCATCTCTCTTTGCGTCAAAAGGTTCAATATATTCTTAAGTAAATAATAATAATAATAATAATAATAAAATTAAAAGTTAAAAAAAAAAAGATAATGTGCTAATGATAAAATTCAAGGACTAAAGGTAGAAACAAATAGGGTGTCTTGGTAAGTTTGGTAATTTACCTAATTTTCACGAAATAATTCAAGTCGATTTTAATTTTTGTTTGTATTAATTGGAATACTTTTTTAGTTTTACTTAAAGCAAGCTTAGGGTTCTCTTTATTTTTCATATGCATTTTTTACTGATTTTTATAAAATTTTGAAGTGGTATTTCTTTCATGGCAAATTCTAAATTTCACAGTGGATAGGAACCATACTTGAGGGCAAGCATGGGCTAAGTAGGGGGAATTTGATAATTCTCTAGAACGACATTTTTATGTGTTAATTGCATATTTATTTTGAGTATGATCCTACTAATTTGAGCTATTTATGGTCTTTTATATTGTAGGGACTAAATTGGAGGCAAAAGTAAGTTTAAGGGCAAAAAGCATGAATTTGGAGATAAAGTAGGCCAACATGCAACATAGGAAAAAATGTGGTGTCAAAAATGCAAGCATGGAAAACATAAGGACAAAAATGCAAAGAAGAAATTTTATAAATATAAGACTCTATTTAATTTTTAATTATATTAGGATAATTGTTAAAGAGTTTTATTTAGATTTATTTTTAGCTTTTATCTCTATTTATTTTTAATTATCTTTATTTATTTGTATTTATCTTTTAGAATTTAAGTAGGATTAGACTAGGTTTCCTAGTACTATTAATAGGGGATGGAGTGACTCAAATTTAATATCATTTTTTTTGAAACACTCCATCCCCTAAAAAGCTTAGCCTTTGTTCCTTTCTTTATTTAATAAAATTTCCATTCCTATTACATTTATTTCTTTTTCCCAAAAAAATGAGCAACTAAATTTATCTAGCCAAAGGTTGTCGAAATTCCCTAAAAAGGGTTCATGAGGCTTAGAATCCGCACTTAGCCTTCTCAACGAGTATTCATCACTTCTCTACATTACGGGGCTGGTGCTTACGTCTATGTCCTTTCAAAAGTGATCTTTTCATCTTGTGTAAAGGCGGCCGCTTTTTATTTTTGGGAACATTGTACAATCGGTTCTTTAGCTTACTACGTCAGTGGTTGTCGAGCCCAAGAAACAAAATGGCGTGAGATTTTCCATTGAGAAGTGATGATCTAGTGTAAGACAGTCCTACAGGAGCGATGGTTGGCTAGAATCAGGTTCCTCTAAATCATAAGTCAAAACCCTAAGTGGAGCTGGTGGTCGTAGGCGTCCTCTTCCATTATAACTGGCTTATTCAGTTTGAGAAGGATCACCTAAAAGCCGAGGATTGAACCAAAGGAGGATCGAGACAACCAAAGGCTAGAATCTCGCTATATAAAAAAACTTTCTTTTCTCAAACTCTGTCTTTCATTTCAATTTTAATTTTAATTTTTGCATTTCAATTTAATCAAACTCTAAATTCTATTTTTTTATTTTTTTAGGAACGCATGTTTTCTTGGGTACTATTATGTCTGGATCTCACGACACAAGGCATTGTGCAAATCCAGTCCCTAAGGATTTGACCCTACTTCCCTTATACTAATATTTTTTATTATTTTTATAGAGATATGATATATATGGTGCTTCAACGACATATCAATTTCTAAACTTCAGACACTTTATGCATAAAACATCTGTTAATAAATACTAAAACTGATTCATAAAATTTGTAATGTAGATAAACTCAAACTAGACAATGAGCACTCGTAGAATTCGCAGAAGTGGTATTCGGGGCAGTGGTAGAGGCCGTAGAGGGGCTTCAGCTGAGCCTTCATCTTTAGGCAGTATGTTGAATCTAGATACGAGTGAGATGCCGGTTTCGCCTGTTACTGAGACTCAGTCTCAGGACCGTACGATTGAGGATGATGCATTGTCTCAAGCCATGCTGAGGATATTGGAGAGAGTCGTTGGACCCAATCCTAGATTTGGGGGCCAAGGGTCGGTACTTGAACGACTCCGGTCTAATGGTGCTGAGTTATTTAGGAGTGTTATTGGAGTCGCCCCTAATGTGGTCGAGTATTGGTTGGAGGCCACTGAAAGGATTATGAATGATATGGATTGTACCCCCAAGTAGAAACTGAATGGTGCAGTCTCTTTGTTTCGCGATGAGGCATATCAGTAGTGTTAACAGTTGAAGAGGGTACTCGGCTAGAGTGTCTCAATTGGGATTTTTTTAAAACCACATTCTAGAGTAAATATGTGGGAACGAGCTATGTAGATGCTTGTAGGCGTGAGTTCATGAACCTCACGCAGGGCGATAGATCTGTAGCCAAATACGAGGCCAAATTTATGAGGCTAAGCCATTACGCTCGAGGCATGGTGGCGTCTGATTATGAGAGGTGTGTCAAATTTGAGGATGGGTTAAGAGACAGTCTAAGGGTATTGATTGCTCCGCAGAGGGAGCTTGAGTTTTCTGTTCTGGTTAAGAAGGCGAAGATCGCCGAAAAAGTTAAGCACATGGAATGCCAAAATAGGGATAGAGAGAGGTAAGAATAAGAGGGATTCGGAGCCCTCAAGTTCTGCTCAGAGGCCTAAAAAAAATGCCAGATCTGATGGGCTAATTAGAATGGGAGCTCATGTTGTTTCTACTGGGATACTGCCTTGTGGGGACTATGGAAGACGCCATCCGGGCGAGTGCTAAAGAAGGACTGGGGCTTGTTTGAGGTCTGGGTCTTTAGAGCACCGCATTCGAGAGTGTCTACTGAGGGCTGATCAGGTGCAAGCTTCGGAACCAGGTTATGCATTTTCTATTGGGATACTGCTTTGTGGGGACTATGGAAGACGCTATCTGGGCGAGTGTTAGAAGAGGACTGTGGCTTGTTTGAGTTCTGAGTCTTTAGAGCACCGCATTCGAGAGTGTCCACTGAGGGCTGATCAGGTACAAGCTTTGGAACCAGGTTCTGCGCAGTTTCAAAGGGTAGCCATCTAGGGGCCATGGACAGGCTAGGGGTGGTAATGGTATATGCCGAGGATAGAGAGCAACGGACAGAAGTGTTGGTCAAACAAAGGCGAGGTAGCCGAGTTTTGTTTATGTTACTTGATATCGTGAGGATAGTGATGCTCCTTATGTCATCTCCGGTACGTTCTTTATATTTAATGTACCTTACATTGCTCTGATAGATATAGGGTCTACTAATTCCTATATAGCATGTTTAGTTTCTAAAAACTTGGGGATTTCCATTGAGAGTACTTCTAGTGAGGTTACTATATTGAGTTCGCTGGGACAATCCGTTCAGGTTAGCAAATTATATAGGAATGTTCCTCTAGTGGTGCAAGAGGCCGTTTTTCTGGCAGATTTGATGTAACTTCCGTTTGGGGAGTTCAACTTAATTATGGGAATAGACTAGTTGGTTAAGCACCAAGTTAGTTTAAATTGTGTGACTAAGAGGGTCATTCTAAAAACTGAGGATGATAATGAGGTGGTTATAATCGGAGAGCGTCGGTATTATATCTCTAATGTGATCTTCGCTCTTGTGACCAAGAAACTAGTACGGAAAAGATGTGAGACATTTCTAGCCTATATCAGTGTTTCTGAAGATATTAGAACTGTAAGGGATTTTTTGGACATCTTTCCTTAGGAGTTACCAGGATTACCTCTAAATCAAGAAGTTGAGTTTGGGATTTAACTTCTTTCGAGTACAACTCTGGTGTCCATTGCTCCCTATCGAATAGCATCGAAGGAGCTTACAGAACTTAAGTCTCAACTTCAGGAGTTGTTGTATCGTGATTTCATCTGTCCCAGTGTACCTCCTTCAGGAGCACCAGTGCTGTTTATTAAGAAGAAAGATGGGACCACTAGGATGTGCATTAACTATCGGCAGTTGAACAAGCTGACCATTAAGAATAAGTATCCACTTCCAAGGATCGACGACTTATTTAATCAATTCTAAGGGACTTCTGTGTTTTTGAAGATTGACCTCCGATCTGGGTATCATCGTTGAGGGTTAAGAAAGCTGATGTGCATAAGACTGCATTTAAGACTCGTTATGGACATTACAAGTTCCTAGTTATGCCTTTTGAACTGACAAATGCTTCAGTGGTGTTTATGAATCTGATGAACCGAGTGTTTCAGCCGTTTCTGAATCAGTTCGTCGTGGTATTTATAGATGATCAAGATTCAGATTGAGAATGATCATGATGAGCTTCTGGGAGTAGTGCTTCAGACTCTCCATGAAAAGTAGCTCTACTCTAAATTCAGCAAATGTGAATTCTGGTTGCGAATGTGACTTTTCTAGGGCATGTAGTCTTTGCTGAGGGGATTCGAGTTGGTCCTAGAAAGGTTGAGACTGTGCTGGATTCGAAACTGCCTAAGAATGCATCTGAAATTTATAGTTTTCTGATCTGACTTATTATTATCGGTGTTTTGTGGAAGGATTCTTCTTAATCACAACTCCGTTGACTAAGCTTCTGCGTAAGAGGGTTCCTTTTGTCTAGACTGATGCGCAACAATTGAACTTTTAGAAGCTCAAATCTATTCTGACTCAGGCTCCTATTCTAATACAGCCTGAACCGGTAAATAGTTTGTGGTATATAGTGATGCATCACACATCGGTTTGGGATGTGTACTGATGCAAGATGGAAAAGCTGTGGCTTATGCGTCCCATCAGCTTAAGATACACGAGGCAAACTATCTGACGTATGATCTCGAGTTGGCTGCAGTAGTCTTTGCATTGCAGATCTGGAGGCATTATCTATATAGTAAGAGGTGTATTTTCTATATGGATCATAAGAGCCTCAAGTATCTCCTTACTTAGAAGGAGCTAAACCTTAGGCAACATCGCTGGATTTAGCTACTCAAAGACTATACTATATAATCAAGTATTATCCTAGTAAGGCCACTGTGGTGGTCAGTGCTCTAAGTCGTAAGGCGATGACTGATCTGAAAGTAATTTTCCCTCGACTTAATCTATTTGATGATGGGAGTCTGCTGGCTGAGTTACAAGTTAAGTAGACTTGGATTGGTCAGGTTCAAGATAAACAGTTGGGGATGAGTCTCTGGGTTTAAGGTTTCGTCAGGTTGAAAGTGGCAACACTTTAAATTTTGGGCTGAATAGTGATGAGGTACTTTATTTTCGAGGTCGGATTTGTGTGCCGAATGATATAGATTTGAGATAGTCGATTCTGAGCTAGACAAATAGTAGCTATGCATTCTGGCGGTAATAAGATGTATTGTGACCTTCGTGAGTTATACTGGTGACCGAGTTTGAAGCGTGAGGTTACAGATTTCGTTGCTCATTGAGGTTACGAATTTCGTTGCTCATTGCTTGACGTACCAGCAAGTTAAGGCTGAGCATCAGTTATTTTCGGATTTGTTACAGCCAGTTAAGATTCTCCCTTATGAAAATGGGAACGAGTGACGATGGATTTTTTTAGTGGGTTACTCTTGACACCCACAAAGAATAATTCTGTTTGGGTAATCGTGGATCGATTGACCAAGTCTGCTCACTTCATTCTGGTTCAGACAGACTATTCTCTACAGAAGTTAGTGAAGTTGTATATTTTTGAGATTTTAAAACTGCATTGGGTTCCTGTCTCGATTATTTCAGATAGGAATCCTCACTTTACTTCTCGATTTTGGAAGAAATTGTATGAGGCTCTGAGTTCGAGGTTGGACTTCAGTACTACGTTCCATCCTTAGAACGATGGTCAATCTGATAGGGTGATTTAGATACTGGGGGATATGCTTTGGAGTTGTGCGATTGATTTTTAAGGTAATTGGAAGGACTATCTGCCGCTAGCTGAGTTCGCTTACAATAACAATTTCAAGCTAGTATTCAGTTGGCACCTTACGAGGCTCTTATGGTCGTAAGTGTCGTACTCCACTATGTTAGACTGACTTGGGTGAACGTCGAGTTTTGGGTCTTGATTTGGTTTCTGAGACCGATGACAATGTTAGATTGATTTGGGATCGTCTGAAAGTGGCTTCTGATAGGTAAAAATCTTATGCAGATTTGAAGAGACGTGAGATTTAATATTCTGTGGGGGAATTTGTGTTTCTTAAGGTTTCTCTATAAAAGAATGTTTTGAGGTTCGATCGTAAGGGGAAGCTGAGCCCTAGGTTTATTGGGCCGTATCGGATTCTAAAATGAGTGGAACCAATTGATTATCAGTTGGAGCTACCTCTAGAGTTGAACCATATCCACGATGTGTTCCACGTTTCAATGTTGAGACACTATCGGTCTGATCCATCTTATGTTGTCTCAGTTGAGGAGATCGAGGTTAGACCAAATCTGACTTTTGAGGAGGAGCCAGTTCAGATTCTGGATAGCGATGTTAAGGTTTTAAGGAGGAAGTCTATACTGTTAGTAAAGGTTTTGTGGCGGAATCATGACACTAAAGAAGCCACGTGGGAACCTGAGGACGTGATGCATCAACAGTATCCTCATCTATTTTGATTAGGTAATTTTTGAGGTCTAAATTTCTTTTAAGGGGTAGAGTTGTAATGCCCCATCCTTTTTATCTCTGCTTCTGTAAAAGTTTGACACAAATATATATCTGGTTCAGTAGTTAAGTATTTTGGGTGTGTGTGTGAGGTCTCAAGTTTAAGTCTTACTTTTAGCAAATTTTGGTATTTTTCTGATCTAAGCCTTACACTTGAGGAGCGGCTTACATTTAATTGTCTGTAAGTTCATATCAAAATGTGACTGCTGGTCTGGTGGTTAAGTTGAATGTTAGTTTGCGGAAGGTCTTGTATTCGAATCCTTGTATTGGCGAGGGTATTATTTTTGCTCGGGTTGTGGTTAGAGTTATACTAGAGATAGATTCTGAGTAGTGGGTTGTTAGTGGGTTAGTAGAGAGATAATTAAGGGATTTGGGAAGTTATTAAATTTTATTTTTTATTTGTTTTTCAAAAATTTTGATTTTTTTCCCAAATTTTGACTTTCTTCTTCAAAATTTCCTCTTCTCCTCTGTCGTTTTCTTCCCTTATCCTTGTCAACGAAATATTTTTTCCCATTTTCTCGTTTTTCCCTCGTGCCTTATTTGGTGGACGTCCTCGTGTTGGTAAGTGTAGTGTCAATTGGTATGTGTTAACTTTAAGTTGGAAAGCATTTGTAGAGGTTATGTTGGAATGTTAGTGTAGCGTAGTTTCTGATTCTTGTTTCTACAATTGTTGGTGTAGGGTAAGGCTGCGAATGGTAAGTTTTACTTCAATTGTCTGGACGGCGGTTTTTCGTCAGTAATAAGTCGAGTTTCTGTTGGATTGTTGTTGTCAAAGTAGTTAATAAACCCTCTAAATCGGTATTGGGTATTCTGGTTTTAAGTTTTAGAAGGCTTGGAATTACTTTAGCATCGAATCGATACTAGGTGTGTATCCGAAATACAGAAAAATAGAAATCGATGAAAGCCAAGAAAGGCTACTGTCGATGTTATACGGGTGTGTGGCAGGCCGTGTGGTATGCCGTGTATGAGACAAGGTCGTGTGATTGATGAAGGTGAGGTGTGTGCAAGACACGATCGTGTAATGGCCTGAGTGTGGCCATCTGAGCCACACGGGCTAGACCAAATTGGGCGTATGGGCCACACAAGCTTGTAAGTTCACATTGGCAGTCCACTCTGGCGTGTGGGTTTCTAGGCCAGGCCGTGTGATCCACACAAGTCAGGCTAATCTGGGCATGTGGGCCCAAAATTCTAAATTTTTTCCCTAGGGTTACACGGGTCGTCCCAAACTACTGTTGGCCTACTGTAGGGTCGGTAAGGGCTAAATAAACCCTAAACTGTATGATCTAATTGACTGATATACTGATCCGAATGCAATAGCTGTATGCATGATTGATTATTCTGTTATCCGTAATTACGCATGATGAGCATGTTTAATGTGTAATATATGCATATGTATTTCTATATCTGTTATTTGGGTCAGGATGTTATATACGGAGGAAGTGTTCTGAAAGGCGACTTTTGCCTATATTCTGGTAGCAAAGCTACATTGTATATGTTATGTGTCGCATCGGTACTATATGGTGTATAGGGCTGGGTGGGTGTTTTTAACCCCACATAGTGTGTTGAAATGGTTGGAGATGGTATGTAAAGGATGGGGGTAGGATTCTGATTTTTGATTTCTGATTTCTGATTTTTGGTTTGCATATCTGTATCTGTATCTGTATCTGTATCTGGAATGGGCTAAGGCTCGAATCTATATCTGCATCTAAAATGGGCTTAGGCCCGAATATGTCTCTGTCTGATGATTGATTATCTGAATATTTGCATGCTTAATTCTGCTGGGTTACACACTGAGTTTACGTAAACTCACTCCATTTTTTGTCTGTTCTGTATAGGTAATCCAAATAGTTAGGCGAATCGGTGCAACAGGGGACTCGACGGTGACCACTCATTTAGATACTATTTTATTTTGATTTATGGTTTTATTTAAGTTTGATTTTAATTTTTAAGAATTTGTAATTTCTGAAACTCTCTGGACTTTTATAATTGTCTGCTTTGGTTTGAATTTGATTATTAGTTTTGCAACGACTTTACTTAAAACATAGTTTTTTTTCTAAATATTATGAACCGTTTTCCTAAACTTTCGCTAAAACGTTTTGAAATTAATTAAAGTAATTAAGAGATTGATAAATTGGAAATGGTTTTATCGTGATAACCTCGTTTTCAAACCCCATTTCATGTGATAATGCCAGATTCGGTCATAATGTCTAAGCCGGGTTTGGAGTGTTATAGAAAATAATTTTTAGAAAATGTTTTCTGCATTTTCCTATATTTATTCTATAGATAACAGCTTGATCAACGAAAAATAACTTATAAGTCAACGAAAAATAAATCATTTTTCCTATAAAAAGGACTTACCCTTTTGAAAAGTGTGATTTTTATTTTTATATAAAAATAAACCTAAGCCAAGCTTAATATTATTATATTAATAATAAATTTTTATTATTTTTTAAAAAATATTTAAAATTAATAAAATATTAATATAAAAAATTAATTTTTAATATTATTAAACATACATATTTAATTATCTATATTTAATCATATAATAAATATTATTGATATTTCAATTTTATTTTAATAATAAAATTTTAAAAATAATAATTTTAAATAATATTCTTCATATCTTATTGAAAAATATTCAATGTTAATATTTTGATAATAAATATTCATTAAAGTTATAAATATATTAATAATAAATGTTTTGCAATATAAATGTTAAAGTATGTCATAAGTCTATGTATTCTTCACAAAACCTTTTATTTTCTAGAATTTAGTCTCTCTACTTTTTAGATCTAAAAATGAAGTCCAATTGTTAATATTGTTAAATTTTTTTGTCAATTTTGTTGATGTCAAATTTTTAAATAAAAAATACTAAGTATTTATGTAACTAAAAAAATGACATTATAATGAACATGAATCCAATTGTTAAATTTTTTTTGTCAATTTTAATATTTAAAAAGTAAGACTAACCTATAAATAAAAGTATATGGACTAAATTTTAAATTTACGAAGAGTACAATGACTTATAACATATTTTAACTTAGAATAAAAATATAAATATTTTAATTATATTAATTTGAGTTTTTATTTAAATAATGATTAACTACATTTATTCCTTACAACGATAACGTGTTAATATGTATTATTATACGTGGAAAACATGTAATTTAAAAAAGACAGAGCAGTGACGTACTCAAATTTTTCTTTCTTGAAGTGAAGGAAACCGGTCTCGAGCCGCTTGACCGGGTCGAGCTGAGTGGAATCGGCAGCTGCCTCTAACTCGGCTGTTATCTGCTTGATTTTTGCGGCAGCGACACACCCGAGATCAGCTTTGTCACTGCAACCGAGGACGAAGCCATTATCATCAAATAAAAACCGTTACGGGGTTTTACAGTTCAGCTGGGCCCCAATTGGGGACAAGGCAAATGAAAAACACGGTTTACTATGAGTCAAAACAAACGGATAGAACGGCAATTGAATTATTGGTGAAAATGAAATTATCGCTTTCCGGTTTTTGAGGTTCGGAGATCGGAGAGAGAAATGTTAAACGTACAGCACTGTTAAAAATTACCTGAGAAGCTTCGACAAAGCTGCAATGGCTTCCTCGTATGACTCGCTTCCCATATCTTCTTCCTTCTGTTAACTCAAAATGAAAAAAAAAAAAAAAAAACCTCCAAATTAAAACAATTACGAATATTAACCAACATGATCTACCGAAAGAAAACGTTTAAAAAGAGAGTAAAAGAAAAGCAAATCGAAAGGTGATCTGAATCGGGATCAACGCAAGAACAAAGATTAAAAAGCTATGAACAGTTTCAAAAGAAAAAAAAAAAAGAAATTCAAACTTATGATGAGATTCTTGTTTCTGGTTCTGAATTTGATAACAAAGACTAAAAAAAGCAGAGAATATTTCAACAACCTGACAAGTTGATTATCACTTTTTTTTTCTCCAAGTAGACATCAACTATTTTCATAGCTTCTGCTACAGATAGGCTGTCTATATTTATACTGGTTTTAGTAATTACCACGGTAATTGAAATTAACCTAAGGTTAAATCAAAGTGCAATGATTTAGGTTTTGAAGAAATGGAAGTGTTCCATTACATCGGACACAGCGGTGGACGCGCTTGTCTTGGTTTTGCTTATTGTAAGCAAAATTTGGCAGCCTACGAGGAGGAAAAGTTCCTGTGTTGCCTGCTGTATGAATGATTTAGTGTTGTCCGTTTGATTAGGTTTTCGTTGGTTGATCTGACGGTGCTTGACTTGTTATAGAAAGAGAGGGAACAGAACATCCTTATCGAATTAAGAGCTACTGCTACCGGATGATAAAACTCTAGCACTTTTTTTTTTAATAAAAAATTATTGTGGTTCAGATTTTCAAGGCTACCAATTTAATTCTTTTAAGATGAAAAAAAACATAGAAATAGGAAAAAGAGATAAGGCATTGGCTCCGCCTGTTGGAGAGGCTTTGGAACAAAAAGAAAAATGAAAGCCACACTTCCCACACCCCATCTCTGGTCTTTCCCTTCTCCAACGTCATTTTCTTTTAAACTTTCCTTCGCATTCCCTGAAACCAGAAGGAAATCGCTACGCATCAGCTCTACTCCGAAGGGAACACCATCTCCTTCTTTGGCTTACGTGCCACTGAGGGTGAGTGCTAATTCTCAAGTCGCTTCTGCACCTGCTGTCAATTTGACGGCAATTCCCACCGAAATGAAGGCTTGGGTATACGGGGAATATGGAGGTGTTGATGTGTTGATGTTGGATGAGAAAGTGAGCGTTCCAGAAGTGAAGGAAGATGAGGTTTTGATAAAAGTGGCTGCTGCTGCCCTTAACCCCGTTGATGCCAAGCGAAGGCAGGGCAAGTTTAAGGCTACCGATTCTCCTCTTCCGGTATTTTTCTCCCTTTTGAGCTTGCATGCAACTTATGTCTTGATATGATTAAAATTTTTAAATTCTAAAAATATAAAAATTAAAAATAACCAAATTAAAATATAAATATTAAATTAGTTGACTAATGTAAAATATAAAATCTAATAATGACGAAAATTATTTGACTCTAGAATGAATTATAAAAAAAAAAAACTAAAAGCGGTGATTGTATTTTTATATATGAATGAATGATGTAAAATTTAATTAATAATTAGTTTTTAAAAAAGTTGGGTCACACAAAAATATTTAAATAATAATTTGGATCAAGGGAATTAATTATGTCTAGTCGGTTTCATTCGCCCTAGGCATTAATTTCGATTTTTTATTTTCAAGAACGTGGGGATTTTATTTTTAAAATCTAAATTTTAAGATAAATTGTTATTTTTTATTAAATTAGTTGATTTTAATATTTTAAAATTAAAAAATATTTCATTTATAGTAATAAAATTTAAAATTAAATTTAAAATTTATGAGATATTTCAACCTCGAGATTATTACAAAGTTGTGTACATTATTGTATTAATAGCTTGAGTTACAACTCTCGGACGCCCACTACATACAAGTGGGAGTAAGGGAGGAATATAATTAATGAACACAATTCTGAGCCATACACCTACTCACCTTCAATTAAATCACAACTCTACCATCCCCACTGCATCTATGTTTCTCTTCTACCCCCATTTGGTGGCCTAAAATTTTCAAGTCTTTTTCGGTTCAATATTTTAATTTTGACCATTTCTTGTGTACCTCATTACCCTTTCAGAACCAGTGAAGCCCACAAACTTTGGGTTTGGAACATTGGGATAATTAAGGGTTTCGATTTTAATAAATATATATATATATATATTTGAATTCACTTGGCAGTCATCGACTTTATTATAATTGTATGCAAATTTAGATTTTCTTAATTAAAAAAATTGAAATAATTGAAAAAAGGATATATAAAGAAAGGCTAGATGAGCTGTATAAGGTTTCTACATATAAAATTATAAATAGTTTTATTGTCCAAAAAAAAATTATAAATAGTTTTTTTATATGTTTGCCAGCTTGTACAGTTGTACTTAAAATGTTTTTAAGTCTTAACCTTCTTGCTTATTAAGACATTGGTATCGTAATTAATTTACATTATTATATTGCACCCAAAATGGAATGAAAAGTAGCACCAAATTGAACTTTATTTTATTTTATTTTATTTTTGCAATTGGTTAAAAAACAAAAACAAAAAGGACTATACTCTAAATTATCTTAACGAGACCTTTGCCGAACAACATAACATCATGCACTTTTTAAATTCAATACTTAAATCTCTTAGGTAAGTTGATTTCATTCTTAAAATTTTGATTAACACAAAAATTGATAAATCACTACTCTATTAAGTTTAATTAAACAATGAAAAAATAAGAGAGTCTCAAATCTATTTTTTTTTTATTGGAAACAACTTTTATGAAACATTTTTCAAAAAATTTGCTAAACAACAAAAAATATTTTACACATATTCATCCAAACACAAAAATATTAATTTTTTAAAATCATTTTCTAAAAATAATTTTTCAAAAATCATTTTTTAGGTAAGTTAATTTCATTCTTAAAATTTTGATTAACACAAAAATCGATAAAACACTACTCCATTAAGCTCAAGATTTTCTTTCTAGAGTACAAATTAAACAACACTTCCTTTTAAATACTTTTTCTTTTTTCACACAGAAAATTATATTAAAATGAACCAAGATAGGAACACCAGCACTATTTTTAATTTGTATGGTATGAACACCACTGCTCAATCAATGCGGATATTAGGTTTGCTCTGAGGTCAAATTTCTAAATCAATACGATATCCTTAAATCCTGCTAAACTTAAGTATGGTATGATTTGCTCGTCTGGATCGTATTTGAAAAAATGAAACCACGACCTCAAAACTCGGTACCCATCTTGTATGGTAAATTTTTTATAAAAAAATGATAAATTAGGTATCTATATAATTTAAACATAAAATTGTCAATGTTTTCAAGTAATTCTCATATCTGTTTGCTTCTTTGTATCTACTATATACTATATATCTGTTTGTTTAACTCATTAAAGAATTTGAATTTTGCTAATAAAAAAAATAAATAATTCAAATAAGATCCCAGGAAAAAAAAATAAAGAAATTATATATTGTATTTATTTTTAACATAAAATTAATTTAAAAATTAATTATATATAATATATAATTAAATATTTTTTATTTAAATTAAATGAGTAATTTATATTTAAATTAAATTAAATAAAAATATAATTACGCCAGGGGCGCAATTTTAATGTCTTATTATATTATATATATGATTAGTTAAGGATTTGTACTATCCTGCTAGAAAAAAATGATTAATAAAATGTTATTAAAAGGAAAAAAAAAACTTGTTTCTAACGTTGCTATAAAAAATATAAGTTGATTTAGTGATAAAAAAATATTTACGTTGATCCTATTGTTTTCAATGCAACAATAAGATTATAATATTAGATTAAATGCATGTTTATATACTTTGGCAAGGCTTGCAAATAAAAAAATAACTCAACAAATATATATACACCGATTTACAAATAAATATATGTAAAAAAGGTTAAAAAAATCAAATAGAGATTAATTTTATGCAACTAGAACACGTAGAGCATAATAGAGCTGAGCATGAAAAATTTAGAAACCAAAATGAAATCTTTTTATTTAATTTTTAATTAATTTTACTATTTCGTTTATTTTAGATGAAGTGTGATTCGTGTTTATTCAAGAATACATTCTGATATCTGCATAATTTTAAAAAAATACATATATTAAATATAATTAGTGGTGCATGTATTATATCAAAATAGCTATAAATACCTTACTTATATTTATCTTGTATTTATTAACTTCAAAATAAATACAACTCTTTTTCTTTTCTCTTCTCTTTTCCTCTTCCTCTTCTACTTCAAAATTTTAAGGGGACCAAAACCCCACCTTTCCTTTTAAATGGGTGTTGATAATCTCTTTTCTTCTCCCTTTCTATTTTTTTAAGTCCAACCAATCATATAAGTGACATCGTTGATGCGGCTGACATGATGTGATCGGTTAAAATATTTATTTTTAACTTTTTTATTTTTTTAAAATGTCCTAGTTGATTTTTTTATAAATAAATCTTTTCTTATTTTTTCCAGTCAATTCAATTCTCCACTTTCTTTCTTTTTTTTCTTTTTTTTTTTCTAAACTTTCTTTATTTTTTGGTCCTTTATTTCTTGATTTCTATTAAAAATATCTCATATCAATCTTTTTTTTAAAATGTCCCTTTAATTTTGTTGATTTCACATTACATAAATGATTTACATAAAAATTATATTTTACAAAATAACTATCAATTTACATAATTTAAATTTTACATTTCAAATATTCTAAAATAGTTTCACTTAACTTACAATATAAAATTTTACAACATTAGCAACTTTCTCAATACTAAAAATAAAATTTAAACGATTTTGTTCAAGACCGACATCATTGTTTCTTACAAATTAAAAAATAAATTGTTTAATCGCAACAGGAGCAACTTTCTTGGTGCTATTATATTATAGCTCGGATGCTGACAATATAGATGATCTCACCCGTGCGGTTCAATTTGGGATTTATTGAAACCTTCAAACAACCCATTAACCTAGGGAATCTCAAATAATTCACCCATTGGTTGCATAACCAATTTGAACCCATTATCATCCTACCACATCTAATTGAAAATCTTACATAACCAATTTGAACTCGTTATTGAATAAATTACTGGCAATCGAAAATAACCATTAAATTTATCGATGTCGGAGCTCCACCGGATTTATCGTTAAATAAAACATTCCTTCAAATTAAAATTTTTACTAAATAAACAAAAACACAAATGCATAAAAAAAAAAGGCTCATCATCTCTCTCCCATTCATTTTCTAACAAAATATAAGCAAAAAAAATTTTCCTTCAAAACTCATATTAATCTGCCATTGGGGGTTATATATATCAATTTGGTTAAGCCAAAGGTAATGACTCCAACAAATAAAATATTATTTTTATATTTAAATTTAAATAAATCATTTAAAAAATTAAAAAAAAAAGGTACAATGCACTGGTGGCACTATTTAAAATGGCTCAACCAATAAGAAAATATTTTAAGAAAAAGAGACACTGACACATTGAAAATTGGTGGCGCCGAACTCTTTGGCTCCACAAAAAAAAAGGATTATTTTTTAAAGCCTCTCCAATTTTTCAAAAATAGTAATATTTCTGTGGTATTTATACAGGTGACGCCATTCTACATGGCTCCATCAAAAAATAAATTTTTCACCCCTTGTGCTGATGTGGCATGTTGGTGGCAATAAACTCTTTGGCTCCACTAAATTTTATTGTAGCTTTCAAGTTATTTTTGTGTATAATAAAAAAAAAAAGAATCATTTTTATAATTAATCAAAATCTTAGGGTCATTTTTATAAAGAAAAAACTTAGCCTCCAGTCTACACGTCATTTAAATCTTTTTTAGAAAAAGTTAATTTTTAAACTTTCTAAAACATATCCAAAAGAAAACTATTGGTTAAATTCTGCTATTAAACTTTGCATTTTGTGTAAGTGGTAGATTTAGTATTTATATTTTAATTTAGTCAATATTATCCATATACTCTAATTTGATTATTTTTAGTCACTATATTTTTTTGAATTTCAAAACTTTAATATCAATGCAAACGACCGTCGTTAAATTTATTAACTGATTTTTTATGAGTAATATACAAAAATAATAAATTGATATAGCGTTACATATGTGATAATATATTTGACGTGTTAAAGTTTGAAAATAACAATACTTAATGAATTTAATAGTTATCATTTGACTATAATTAAAAATTTTCAAAATTTAAAATTACAAAGACTAAAAATGACCAAATTAAAATACAAATGTTAAATTCATAATTTATGCAAAATAAAAAAATTTAAAATAAATTCATAATTTATGCAAAATAAAAAAATTTAAAATTTAATTACGAATGATAATTAGTTTAAAAAAAATATGGATCACACAAAATATTTAAAATATTTAAATATCAAGGGAATGATACAAAGGGATCACACTTTCATTTTTATAATTAATAATTGTCACAATAACAGTAACTTTTTATAATTAATTTTTTTTAAAATCTTTATAATCTTTGGAGTCAGATTAATTGGTGATAAAACTCTAGCAATTATTGTGGTTCAGATTTTCAAGGCTACCAACATTTTAACTCTTTTAAGATGATAGAAAACATAGAAATAGGAAAAAGAGATAAGGCATTGGCTCTGACTGTTGGAGAGGCTTTGGAACAGAAATTAAAATGAAAGCCACACTTCCCACACCCCATCTCCGGTCTTTCCCTTCTCCAACCCCACTTTCTTTTAAACTCTCCTTCGCATTCCCTGAACCCAGAATGAAATCAGTAAGCATCAGCTCTACTCCGAAGGGAACACCTTCTCCTTCTTTGGCTTACGTGCCACTGAGGGTGAGTGCCAGTTCTCAAGCCGTTTCTGCACCTGCTGTCAATTTGACGGCAATTCCCACCGAAATGAAGGCTTGGGTGTACGGGGAATATGGAGGTGTTGATGTGTTGAAGTTGGATGAGAAAGTGAGCGTTCCAGAAGTGAAGGAAGATGAGGTTTTGATAAAAGTGGCTGCTGCTGCCCTTAACCCCGTTGATGCCAAGCGAAGGCAGGGCAAGTTTAAGGCTACCGATTCTCCTCTTCCAGTATTTTTCTCCCTTTTGAGCTTGCATGCAACTTATGTCTTGATATGATTAAAATTTGATGCTATACTGTAGCTTTCATAGCTCAGTTGGTTAGAGCACCCATTTAGGTTGCCTTTGGTTCAGCAGTTATTGCCAATTAGGTGCAGTTGCTACTATCAACCTCGTTGCACTGCTATTTGGTTCAACATGAAAGTCTAGTAAAAATGTATTTCAACCGCACTAAAGGCTGAAAATTAGTTGGAAGTTTCAGCTCCAATGAAAAAAAGCAACCTCAGTCAACATTATTTTTTACAATTTTAACATTTTATCTAATATATGTTTGTATTGCTGATTTTTTTTTAAATAGTAGTTATATATATTACCATTATAAAATTAATATTAATTAATTAAAAATAAACATTTTAATAAACATATTTTATTAAATGAATTTATAAATTTAACTATTTTTAATAATTCCGTAAAAGTAAAATAATTTAAAAAAATTTCTATTATATATTATTTCTAATTTAATGTCCTTATTAGTCATTTTATATTTTCACCTCACTGCTATAGCTGCGTTTGAATCTAAACACACACTCTACCATTGTTTTTAATCTCACTGCTACAGTAATTAATCTCGCCGCCACCGCTATTTTTAACCTCACCGCCCATCTAAACTAAGCCTAGGCGGGAGGTCTTGAGTTCGTCTCTCAATGAAAGTATTTTTTGGGTCCTCGTGTGCTCATATTCTAGCTATGATCCAAATATTTCTTTTATATGTAAAAATGTTGCTGCTTTGCTGCTCTAACTTGTTTTTATTAACATGTAAAATGTGGAATCATCATTGAACTTGCTTGCATATTCTAACAATGAACCAAAATTTTCTTTTACATGTAAAAATATTGAAATATTGCTGCTTCGCTGGTCTAACTTGTTTTTAGTAACATGTAAATTGTGGAATCATCATTCAACTTGCCTGCATAGTCTAACTATGAACCAAATATTTCTTTTACATGCAAAAGTATTGCTGCTCTGCTGGTCTAACTTGTTTTTATTAACATGTAAAATGTGGAATTATCATTGAACTTGGTTCCCCTGTAGACTGTTCCAGGCTATGATGTAGCTGGTGTGGTGGTGAAAGTTGGAAGTCAAGTGAAGGAGCTAAAGGAAGGAGATGAAGTGTATGGAAACATAAATGAGAAAGCATTAGAAGGGCCGAGACAGTTTGGTTCTCTTGCTCAGTACACTGCTGTTGAAGAGAAGCTGCTGGCTTTAAAGCCCAAGAATCTAGATTTTGCCCAAGCTGCTGGTCTCCCTCTTGCTATCGAAACCGCCTACGAGGGTCTTGAGCGGACCGGCTTTTCATACGGGAAATCCATCCTTGTTTTGAATGGTGCTGGTGGTGTCGGAAGCTTAGCTATTCAGGTAAGGCATCCCTTCTTCATTTCAAACTTGGCCTGCCCTGGGATAAAAAAAATTTCAGTTTTGTGATTTATGGCAAATTCCGTTTCGAATATCAAGGATGAATATTTTTACACTATGCCTTGGGATAAAATATAATTCATGCTTCAAGTTACTAGCTTCTTACACTATGCCGCCTGCTTTCGAGTGTTTTTACAGTAATCTTCTTCCCATTTATGCAGTTAGCAAAACAAGTATTCGGTGCTTCAAAAGTTGCAGCCACTTCCAGTACTGGAAAACTGGAGTTACTGAAAAGCTTAGGTGCCGATTTGGCTATTGATTACACGAAGGAGAACTTTGAAGATTTGCCAGAAAAATTCGATGTAGTCTTTGATGCCATTGGTAAGATTGCAATGTTCTTTCTAGATGTGTGTTATCATTACTTTCAGTCGTTGGGGACCCTTTGAAATTATAGTGAGGATATACCTTATTACTTGAGTGCGAAACAAGTGTCCTGAACTTCGCTTTTTGCATTGCCTGCCTAAACCGAACTCGAATTTGTTTCTTGTGTTTCAATTTAGGGCTCTGAGATTTTTAGGTATCAGTTTTCCGTATTTGATTGTTTCCATCTTTGGTTACAGGACAATGTGATAGGGCTGTGAAGGCAGTGAAAGAAGGCGGCAACGTCGTGGCCTTAACCGGTGCTGTCACACCGCCCGGTTTTAGGTTTGTTGTTACCTCTAAGGGAGAGGTTCTCAAGCAGCTAAATCCGTATTTAGAGAGTGGGAAAGTGAAGCCGGTTGTTGATCCCCGGGGACCATTCCCATTTACTCAAGTTGACAAGGCTTTCTCATACATTGAAACAAATCGAGCGACCGGAAAGGTAGTTGTACACCCAATTCCATAACTCAGGTAGAACAGAGAAAGGGAAACAGCCATTTTCCATTGCAAGCTGCAAACCCCTAACTAGTTTTAGAACCAAAACGCCAATGTATATGAATGAATGCGACGTTATTAAGAGAATCATAAGCTACTTTTGTATGTCTTCTTCTGTCAATTTGTTGTTATGATTGAAGAATGAAGTCTAGTAAGGCTTCATTTCTATATCCAAATAAAATGTGACAATGCATGCAAATGGAGGAAGACCTTTGGTTTTGATTTAAAATAAAATGCCTTCTTGAACTTAGCCGGACGGGAAAAATGTACCACCTAGGTTCTTGGGTTAGGTTAATAGTTAAATTGCATTTTATTTTTTTATTTAAAAATAGATAAATTGATCATTATATGTTAGATTAAAAAAAAAAACAAATTGTTTCTTTCTTTTAAAAATTTCATCCATTTCTATTATTAAAAATTGTTGTAGTTGATAGAATAAATAGATAGTTATACATGGTATGTCATATGTACCTTACTTTGACGTATAGGGATTAGTTTTTAAGAGTAGAAATTGATAAAATTTTTAACAAAAATACCAGTTTACTCTTTGATATTAATTTATCAATTTTGTTAGTAGAGAGAATAAAATGGAATTCAATTCTTAGTACAAGTATCTTCATCATATTCTAACTAGTTTTATGCTCAAGCTAAGGAAACAATTTGTTAGAGTTTGTGTGACTTGAATCATGTCATTTGTTGAAAAAAAATACAATAGTAAAATAAGGAGATTTGTGGGTAAGTACCATGCTGCATAAATAGAATTCATATAAAAATATATTTTTTTATTTGATATTGATTAAAATAAAGTATTTAATATAATCGAGACAATTTGTATACCTTGTTATTTTACTATTGTTCTATTGTTATTATCAATTTCTATTATAACTAGATTAAAAAACTAAACAAATGTCTCCATGAATAGAATATCTTCGCATATCAACGGCCCAAAATTTCTAGATAGCCCCATGAATGGCATATATGATAGTTTGATCGTAGAATGAAGGATGAACACGTGTTGAGTAGGGGGTTGGCACCTACCCCTCAGTCACCTTATTGATGTTGGTCAATGAAGGATGATTAAGGTGGTTGTAGAAGATGCCAAATGGCAAGGTTACAACCCCAGAGAGTGAGAAGGAGAATGGTTATGGTTATGGGTTGGGTCACATCCAGAATAAATTTGTGTCTATTCGGCAGTTGGTAGCAATTAGCACGTGTCATTATATATAGGGGGACCTTAGCTTGGTGGTCCAACAAATGTGTGGAAACAAATTCAACAACACAAATGCAAATGTTTTGGGCAAAGTCAGCTATTAGTATTTCTATTTTGTAAAAATTATGGATTTAGTTTTTGTATTTTAATTGAATCAATTTTAGTCTCTATATTTTTTAATTTAGTCACTTTTAGTCCATTTATTTTTCGATTTTTAAAATTTTAATTCTAATCCAAACAAATTTATTTGTTTAAATGCAATTATTAGTCTTGTATTAACATACAATTGCAAATTTAATCCATATTTTTCAATTGGATCATTCTAAGTTGCGAATTTTGAAATTTTAGTCATGAAGCAAATGATATCATTAATCCATTAACTTAATTTATAGTCAATAATATATGTAAATAACAAGCTGACATAGCATTACACAAATGATAATATGTTTGGCGTATTAAATTTTGGAAATAACAAAACTTTACTAAATGAATATAATAATGATCATATTACGAGAACTGAAAATTTAAAATTTAAAAAGAAGAGAAACTAAAAGTGACCAAATTAAAATATAAGGACTAAGTCTACAACTTTGACAAGCACAAAACTTAATAGTAAAATTTAACTCAAATGTTTTTTTCTCTTTTTTGGTGGTGGTGATTTAGGGATCTCCCATACTTTAGGTAACATAAAAGTGTTATTTAAAATATTAAAAATGATTATGTTTGTATATTATATATTAATATAAACTTTAAACCATAAAATAGTACTTCAATTTTTTTAAAGTAATACTTAACTTGTGTGGTTTGAACCTTTATATATAAAATTTTGAAGGAATTTAATATCACAACTTAAATAAGCATTAATTTAATCAATAAATTAAGATTATATAATTACTAAGATATTTTCCTATTTTATTAATTTTCAATTTTTTAATATTTCATTATTGTAAATATAATATACTTACAAATATAATATAATATAAATATAAATATATATTCAAATAAACTACAACAAAAATCTTATCAACTTTTATAGTTGTGCCAAATTTGAGCACATTAATAGAAATTGAGCTTTCCAAAGCAAATATTACAAGTGAAATTGAAAGTAATGAGCCACTCAACATAAACAAATTTATCATCTGAATATCATATATGAATTTTATCTCTTGTTCTTAGTTCACATATGTATTAATACTTATATATGCATTCTATTTGTAGCAATATATTTTTCTTAAAATATTCTTATATAAGTATATAATTATTTTAGATTAAATAATATAGGTTTTCTTTTTTTCACTGAAAATAATTTTCAGAAAATGTTTTCTACATTTTTTTATATTTATTTTATGGATAACAGCTTGATCAACGTAAAATAATTTATAAGTCAACGAAAAATAAATCATTTTCCTATAAAAAGGACTTACCCTTTTGAAAAGTGTGATTTTTATTTTTATATAAAAATTAACCTAAGTCTAAATTTTTATTATTTTTTAAAAATATTTAAAATTAATAAAAAATTAATATAAAAATTTAATTTTCAATATTATTAAACATACATATTTTATTATCTATATTTAATTATATACTAAATATTATTAATATTTTAATTTTATTTTAATAATAAATTTTAAAAATAATAATTTTAAATAATATTCTTCATATCTTATTAAAAATGTTCAATATTAATATTTTAATAATAAATATTCATTAAAGTTATAAATATATTAATAATAAATGTTTTCCAGTATAAAGGTTAAAATATGTCAAAATCTATGTATTCTTCACAAAACCTTTTATTTTTTAGAATTTACTCCCTCTACTTTTTAGATTTAAAAATGAATTCTAACTATTAACATTGTTAAATTTTTTTTTGTCAATTTTGTTGATGTCACATTTTCAAATAAAAAATACTTGGTATTTATGTAACCAAAAAATGACATTATAATGAATATGAATGTAACAAAATATTTTTAATAATGCTAGCAGTTGAATCTGAATTTTGATATTTAAAAAGTAGGACTAACCCATAAATAAAAGTATATAGACTAAATTTCAAATGTACGAAGAGTACAATGACTTATGACATATTTTAACCTAAAAAAAAATATGAATATTTTAATTATATTAGTTTGAATTTTTGTTTAAATAATGCTTAGCTAATTTATTCCTTACAACTTTAATGTGTCAATATGTATTATTATATGTGCGATACATGTAATTTAAATTAAGTATTTTTTATTATTAAATTTATATATGGCATTGATTATTATAAAATAAATACTGATTGTTAAAAGGAAATTGCAATATACAAATATATTTATGTCATGTTTGTTTTATAAAAAAATAATATAAAATATAAATTTATAAATATAAAATAAACTCAATTAAGCAACGAAAAAAAAAGAAAAGTCTTAAATGTACATTTGTTTTATTGAAAACAATTTTTATGAAACATTTTTCAAAAAATCTGTCAAACAACAAAAAATATTTTACACATATTCGTCCAAACACAAAAATATTAATTTTTCTGAAAAAATAAATTATTTTCTAAAAATAATTTTTTCAAAATCATTTTCAATAAAACAAATGTAAATTTTTAAAGTAAGTTGATTTCATTCTTAAAATTTTGATTAACACAAAAATCGATAAAACACTACTCCATTAGGCTCAAGATTTTCTTTCTAGAGTACAAATTAAACAACAATTCCTTTTAAATACTTTTCTTTTTTCACACAGAAAATTATTAAAATGAACCAAGATAGGAACACCAGCACTACTTTTATTCTCTGTGATTAGCAATGACGATGAAGAAACATAAAAGCTGAGGGCAGGCATTTAGTTTGACTAGAAGCAAATAGAAGAGCTTTGATCAGTTGAAAAAAATGCTGCATGCATCCTCATATTGCTAAAGTGGGTGAAATCTTGAAATCCAGATTCCACAGGTCAAACTTCCCATTCACGAAATCGTAATGTGCACCTTTCAGGGCCACTGTTTTCTTCACCACTGCTTCTCTCACAAATGGATACGTCAATAGGTTCCCCAGTGATACATTCACTGCCTCCTGCATTTTTTGTTTAATTTAATTCACAACATTATCACATATTTAACGTTTTATTCTACGCTAAAAGAAAATGTATATACCTTCTCGCAGTTGGTGCATTGCTCCGAGAAACTTAGCTCATTCTGTTCTGATTTCACTTTGGTCTTTGCTGGTGTACAGATGCTAACCCATTGTTCTATGAAATCACTGCATTACATAAATTAATAAGACCCAAAGTTCATCTTAGCCAAATTTGGAATAAGATTTTATATATATAGGATCATATAATTGCTATAAATGAATCCGAATGTCTTTGCATTTTATACCTGATTGGTAAAAAATGATAAGGAATATACATTTACTCTGACATGTTCCAGGATCTAAAAGCTTGAATATTAGAGCTTCAATTTTTACATAACTTTATTCCCTTGCTTTATTCCCCTTTATAGGTGATGTTATATATATATATATATATATATATATATATAGATAGAGAGAGAGAGAGAGAGAGAGAGAACTACTCACTTATCAGCTTATTATATTAGTTATTGATAAGTCACTAAATTATTGAGATTCTGAGAGTGAAACACCAAATAAAACACTGAAATACCTTTTCACTATTTAATCTTAAAAGTAAATGGCGGCACTTGCAACATTTAAACAGAGAGTTGTAAAGTATGGCTATATATATATGGTTTGTATTAATTATATGCCACAATACCTAGCAGTGGTCCCGTCGTCTGGGATTGACATAAGCCCTTTGATACCTCCACAGCAACTGTGTCCAATAACCACTATATTCTCCACCTGTAATTAAAACCAACCACATCCAATTCCAAAAAGCATAAAAGTAAGATGGCAAAAGAGAACTTGACTCCACTAATAAATTACCGTTTCTTTATTACATTTCAAAAGTTGAGCTTTGATGAACTATACAGTATTTCCCATACTTGAAAGTTAATCGTATTTAACATCCATATCCAACACATAAATATCAAAAGGACACTCATGTTGGATATAAAAAGTGGCTTAGAGATCATGTTGCCCCCATCAATGAGTCAACATCCACATCATTAAAAAAAAAATTAGTGAAAATGTACTCATAAGACTAGTGTATTAATTATTTAATTCACCTTCAGATGCAGGACAGCGTATTCGATGGCCGCCCCAGCTCCAGAGTATTTTTTCTGCAGTGAATAAACTAAAGCAAATCAAAACATAAAATTTTGGATGTCATCGTTTGAATAAACTGGGGGAGGTGGCATCAAAGTCCAAACGGCGAGAAGAAATAAATAAAGTGAAATCGGTAATCAGGGTTACCTTGTCATAGGGCGGGACCATGCTGGCAATGTTACGGACGATAAAAGCCTCCCCTGGTTGGAAATTCAGGATGTGGGAGGGGCACACCCGAGAGTCGGAGCATGCAAATACCAAGAACTATACAATTTTTTTCAATAAACAAACAAACGAATTTGTTAGGAATTTTTTTAGTATATTACAATCAAAATAATTACTCCCCACCATTCATTCTGCTCCATAATCATTCATTCTTCTGCTACTCCCCACCATTCAAAAAGTGGTGCAAATAATAGCCATACACGTCCCATTTCGTCAAGCAATGCACGCAATTATAACACAGAAGCGTTTATTTCGTTGAATTATTAAGCATATTCTTCGTTCAAACTTGCATTTTTTTCAAAGTATCTTCGTTCAAACTTAAAAACTTGAAAAATGGACCAATTGCTACGACCCCAAAAAAGACCAATTTCCGATAATAAAAACAAACAACGAATCTCAGGATTTACCATGTGAAATAATACGAATCTTGTCTGAAATTATGTACGAGAAGAAAAAAACAAAGCTGCCCAATTATGATAAGAACAGAACGAACCTTAGGACTTTGCCCTTTGGCAAGTGCACCGTACAGATCAGGATTTTTGCTGGAAAAAATTGGAGGCAAAAGAAAAAAGAAAAGAAAACAAGACAAACAGATTAAAGTTAAGCTAATTATTATGCAAAATAAAAAGGTCCACGGGAATCTGAAGCCAGCCAACATCCAAATTCAACCACATTTTTTTCCCTTTTCAGCAATTAATAATTCATGTGCTGTCACCTTTTCCAAATCCACTTGCTTTATTATATTTAAAAACAAAAATAGTAATAACAATTCTCTTTTTTTTTTTTTCTTTTTTGGAAAGCCATTAAAAACGCTTTGTTAAATTGGGAGGACAATTAGGCACGCGATATGAAAGGGAAAAAAAAAAGAGAGAGAGAGAGCAGTGACGTACTCAAATTTTTCTTTCTTGAAGTGAAGGAAACCGGTCTCGAGCCGCTTGACCGGGTCGAACTGAGTGGAATCGGCAGCTGCCTCTAACTCGGCTGTTATCTGCTTGATTTTTGCGGCGGCGAAACTCCCGAGATCAGCTTTGTCACTGCAACCGAGGACGAAGCATTATCATCAAATAAAAACCGTTACGGGGTTTTACAGTTCAGCTGGGCCCCAATTGGGGACAAGGCAAATGAAAAACACGGTTTACTATGAGTCAAAACAAACGGATAAGAACGGCAATTGAATTATTGGTGAAAATGAAATTATCGCTTTCCGGTTTTTGAGGTTCGGAGATCGGAGAGAGAAATGTTAAACGTGCAGCACTGTTAAAAATTACCTGAGAAGCTTCGACAAAGCTGCAATGGCTTCCTCGTATGACTCGCTTCCCATATCTTCTTCCTTCTGTTAACTCAAAAGGGGAAAAAAAAAACTCCAAATTAAAACAATTATGAATATTAACCAACATGATCCACCGAAAGAAAACGTTTAAAAAGAAAGTAAAAGAAAAGCAAATCGGAAGGTGATCTGAATCGGGATCAACGCAAGAAAAAAGATTAAAAAGCTATGAACAGTTTCAAAAGAAAGAAAAAAAGAAATTCAAACTTATGATGAGATTCTTGTTTCTGGTTCTGAATTTGATGATAAAGACTAAAAAAAGCAGAGAATATTTCAAAAAACCTGACAAGTTGATTATCACTTTTTTTTTCTTCAAGGAGACATCAACTATTTTCATAGCTTCTGCTACAGATAGGCTGTCTATATTTATACTGGTTTTATTAATTACCACGGTAATTGAAATTAACCTAAGGTTAAATCAAAGTGCAATGATTTAGGTTTTGAAGAAATGGAAGTGTTCCATTACATCGGACACAGCGGTGGACGCGCTTGTCTTGGTTTTGCTTATGGTAAGCAAAATTTGGCAGCCTACGAGGAGGAAAAGTTCCTGTGTTGCGTGGTGTATGAATGATTTAGTGTTGTCCGTTTGATTGGGTTTTCGTTAGTTGATCGGACGGTGCTTGACTTGTTATAGAAAAAGAGGGAAGAGAACATCCTTATCGAAATTTAGAGCTACGGCTACCGGATGTTACGGCGGGCCAAGGCCAATTGGACGACGTGGGAGTGCTGCCACGTGGTGGGATTATCGAGTGTGACGAGAACAAAAATTGATTACTTCAAATATAATTGTTTATTCAATCACTGTATAAAAAATTGATATATGTGAGTTTTGAGATTCAGTGTTCATATTTAAAATTTAAAATTTTATTTTTATAAAAATTTATTAAAAATTGATATAAAAATTAAATATGTCTTTAATTAAAATGATAAAATTAAGATAAAGAAGAGTATATATTTTGAGTACAAAAATCTTATATTTCTCACCATGCTATGTATTTTTCTAGATTTATCAAATATAAAAGATATAAATACCCTAAAAATATTTGTTATTTAATTAAAAAATAAGTTTTTGGTAATTTTTTAATTGAACTAACACTTGATCAATGAATAATACCAACTCAAACAACTTATTAATATATAATATAAATTCGATATGACTTATTATATATAATAATTAACATTTATCATCAATCAATTAAATAAAATATCACAAAATATTACATTATTATTTGTAACTTTAAATAATATCTTAAAAATGCATCCTAAGGTCAGATTCTTCTCCCATTTGATGGAAGATCTATAATTTTTTAATTGAATATGAAATTGACAATTAAAATAAATATGTGCAATATTTTAATGGTTAGACATATGTTAACTATTTTTTTTTAATTTCTAGCGTGAAATGTGACTGGGGATGATTTCGCTAATTAATTGAGGTATGATTTTTTTTTATTACTTATATCTATTGTATCTATACTATTTATAAAACCCTTTATTAAGTTGGTGTTATTTATTAACTAAGTCCAAATTATTTCAATATTCCTTCTTATTTAAAATAAAATATCTTATTTAATAATATTTTAATTTTTTTATTTTTAAAAAATCAATAAAAATTATGTATTTGATGGGAATTGAACCTATGCCAATTAGCTTAACAAAATCTTAAAATTTTCATTTTATTAAAGTTTTTGTCACAAATAAATCCGATATCAACTCAAGATTGATGACAAATGTATTCATTTGGTATTTTAATCTGATGTGTTTTTGTGTTTAAACTTCGTTTTACTCACAATTTTTTCATTTTAATATCATATATATTATATATATATATTATTATCAATTAGTTCCAAATCATATTTTTCATTATTTATTATATGCTATTTTTAAACACACTTTTGTATTCTAAATATATAATTTCCACATGCATACATGTGTTATAAAATTTCTAGTTTTTCTTAAATGTATTGTAAAATAGTAATTTTAATGTGTAAATAATATTCTACATATGAAAATTTTATACAAGCATAACTCTTATAAATCAATAAAAAAAATTCATAATTGATTTAACTTAGATTATAATAAAAATATATAAATTAATTTATAGTAACCCATTGTTAATATTAGGGATAAATATCAAAATTATATATCAATTTTGGTTCAATGTACAATTATATACATGAACTTTGATTTTGTGCAATTTTATATATGAATTTTTTATTTGATCCAATTCTCACGAATTATTAACACAATTGTTGATATTGTATCATTTTTGTTTGTATATTGCATACAAAAATATTTATATTTATCCCATATAAAAATAAACTGATGCATTTTTTCTTTAAATGTGCTTGATTGAATCAAAATTAAAGTTTTATGTATATATTTGAACTACAATCAAAGTTTCATGTGTATAATAAATATACCAAAATAAAGTTCATGTATCAAATTGCATATTTAGTAAAAGTTTATGTATAATTTTAATATTTATCTCTTAATATTTTTATATAAAGAAGATAAATTATAAATATTTTTAAGTAATTAAAATAATTTTTACTATATATAATTTAATTTTAATTAATATAAATAAGGACAAAATTTACTATTTCGTTGGTTTGATTTTTAAAATTCGTTTAAATCCAAAAGCTTATTGCTAAACATTACTTATTGATAAGAACTAGTTGACTTGAATAACAAATTTTACAAAACAATAATAAGCAATGCCTTAATAGATTATAAATCGAAGATAATCCACATCAAACATTACTAATGGAATTTTTTTCATCTATCTAATAATATTGTGTTTTCTCACTAATTCAATAAAAATTACAAATACTTTTAAAAAATAAATAAATAATGGTAAAATATGCTTCATTCTTGTGAGTCGACCTCATAATTAATGAATGCAATAAGCAAGTATCACATCATACTTCATAATTCTTTTATTAATTTAAATATCGAATTATATATAACAATTAAAAAATAAATTATTGTCAAACTAGTGAAGACTTACAAGAAAAAAAGAAAAGAAAAGAGTTATAAAAAAGCAAAATAAAGGGAAGTGGAAGGTTGACTTCTTCTTTAAATTGCTTAATTTTCAGATTTTATTTTTTCTTTTAAAAAAACTTTTGCCTTTAAAATTCAATGGTTTTCTTTCTCTTACATCAATCCAAATGAGTCTTGTTTCGCGTGCCCGAAGGTAAAAGAATAAAGAGACGGCTGTCCGCTACTACCACCCACCAGTACGCTTGCTGCTAGTCTCCAGTCCACACATCACTTAAATCTTTTCCGCAAAAAAATTAATTTTTATTTTTAAACTTTTTAAAACATATCCAAAAGAAAATTATTGGTTAAATACTGCTATTAAATTTTTTATATTGTGTAAATATTTTAATTTAATTATTTTTATTTATATACTCTAATTTGAGTATTCTTAATTATTACATTTTTTTTAATTTCAAAATTTCATTATCAATACAAATGATTGTCCTTAAATCTATTTAATTGATTTTTATTAGTAATATATGAGAATAGTAAATTAACATAACATTATAATGTGATAATATATTTGACGTATTAAATTTTAAAAATAACAGTACTTAATGAATTTAATAGTTATCATTTAATTGGGATTTTGAATTAAAATTTTTTAAATTCTAAAAATACAGAAACTAAAAATGGCCAAATTAAAATATAAATATTAAATTCACAACTAATGTAAAATATAAACTCTAATAAAGACCAAAATTATTTGACTCTAGAATGAATTATAAAAAAGATATTAAAAGTGGTGATTGTATTTTTATATATGAATGAATGATGTAAAATTTAATTAATAATTAGTTTTTAAAAAAGTTGGGTCACACAAAAATATTTAAATAATAATTTGGATCAAGGGAATTAATTATGTCTAGTCGGTTTCATTCGCACTAGGCATTAATCTCCATTTTTTATTTTCAAGAACGTAGTGATTTTATTTTTAAAATCTAAATTTTAAAATAAATTGTTATTTTTTTATTAAATTAATTGGTTTTGATATTTTGAAATTAAAAAATATTTTATTTATAATAATAAAATTAAAAATTATATTATAATGAAAATTAAATTTAAAATTTATGGGATATTTCAGCCTCGAGATTATTACAAAGTAGTGTACATTATTGTATTAAGACCTTGATGTTATAACTCTCGGACGCCCACTACATGCAAGTGGGAGTGAGGGAGGAATATAATTAATGAACACAATTCTGAGCCATACACCTACTCAGCTTCAATTAAATCACAACTCCACCATCCCCACTGCATCTATGTTTCTCTTCTACCCCAATTTAGTGGCCTAAAATTTTCAAGTCTTTTTCGGTTCAATATTTTAATTTTGACCATTTCTTGTGTACCTCATTACCCTTTCAGAACCAGTGAAGCCCACAAACTTTGGGTTTGGAACATTGGGATAATTAAGGGTTTCGATTTTAATAAATATATATATATATATATATATCTGAATTCACTTGGCAGTCATCGACTTTATTATAATTGTATGCAAATTTAGATTTTCTTAATTAAAAAAGTCGAAATAATTGAAAAAAGGATATATAAAGAAAGGCTAGATGAGCTGTAATTATGAATAGTTTTTTTATATGTTTGCCAGCTTGTACAGTTGTACTTAAAGTTTTTAGGTCTTAACCTTCTTGCTTATTAAGACATTGGTATCATAATTAATTTACATTAGTATACTGCACCCAAAATGGAATGAAAAGTAGCACCAAATTGAACTTTTTATTTAATTTTTGCAATTTGTAAAAAAACAAAAACAAAAAGGACTGTATTCTAAATTATCTTACCGAGACCTTTGCCGAACAACATAACATCATGCATTTTTTAAATTTTGCAGCCATGCTTCAATTCACCCTGTAAAGCATAACATTAATTATATTTATCCAAAACTAATAGAATTTTTTTTAAAAAAAAAAAGAGAAAATTACAATATTGATATATAGGATAGGGTTAAGCGACAAAACACTGAAATGAAGATTTCAATTCACATTTATTTATTCCATAAAATTTGATGTTCTGTTCACTTTAGTCTATTTATGGAAGTTTGGAAGGAACCTTCAAGTCTAAATACAACTAACCCGACCACCAGTTTTCCAAAACATAGCTATACACTTGCTCTTCAAATTTTAAAAAATAAAATAAACAACACCATTTGATGCAGTCCAAATGACATTAAAAGAGAAGTGAAGAGAGAAAATATTAAAAAAAAAGAAATACTAACTTGTAAGAGTTGACAGTGAGGTGAGGAAGAATGGCGTTTGGTTTCCTGGAAAAAGCAGGTAGAATGGCGTTTGGGTAGTGAAAGTAGGCAGGGTAAGACAAAGCGGTGGAATGTACATTATATAAATCTACATATGGGATGGTTAAGAAATGAATGGGCATTGGATAAAGAAAGTGAAATGTGAGACGACAATGGCTCTATCTATTCTATTGTGTAAAAAATATAAAGGATTAGAAAGGAATGTAGAGGAATGGATGGTAGGAAGTTGATGGTTGGTCAATCTAATCCTGAAAACACAAATCTCAGGTGAATAGGCAGCCACCAATTCCCCTTCTATCCCGCTGAATCACTTTCACCATAACATGCTTCAATATCACTAACGTTGATTCCGCCTATCTTCTGATATATCAAATATTTATGAAATCAAATCAAATCTAGATATATGATGTTTTTAAACGTTTACTTTGGATGAAAAATCACTTTATTTCCTACTCTGTTTGTTTGTTTTTTTAAATTTTGTTAATTAATATATATTTATTTTAAGTTAATTAATCTGAAATAATATTATTCAAAATTGTTCACCATAATAATCGTTATACACCAACTCGAAAACTAGAAAAGATTGAGGTCGCCCATCCGCGACCCGATCAGGCCCCATCAGATGGATGTGTGCGAGACATACAACGAGAGGACAGTTAGGTACTCGTGTTCAACATACTTGAGACCTGATCATAATGTCAATTTTATGAATAGTGGGGTTAAGTTTATAAACAATAAAGTCAAATCATAAACAATGATAATATGTATAAATACCCATGAGGCACACAGAGAATTACTCAACAGTAATAAATTTTAAATCGGAATCAAAATAACAATGAATTTTTTTTTAGTGATATGTTAGTTATTAATCGAACGAAAATTTTAAAATGGAAATCTTAGTTTTAATTGAATAACTTAAATCATAGTAGAAATGTGATTTTATATGAATATAAAATATGATTTTAATATTAATTGAATTGATATCAATACTATTATTAATATAGAAAGATGTAGATTCAAAATAATAATAAAATATATATATTTAATAAATTGGTTGTTTGATGTATCCAAAAGAAGGATTTTGCCACAGTTTACAACTATAATTGTAGCAATTCAGTTTCAAAGTTATTTAATCCACGCTATACAAGCCCTATCATTTACCAAGTCCCATATCTTTTTTTTTCCCCTTAAAAAACCTGAAACAAGGTATTCGGGAAGCAGAAGCCATTGCACGAGAAAAACCCACTCGATGGGAACAAAAGAAATCCAACTGCTCATGGATTAGTTTACCTATCTAGATTCCAAGATGAGAGACTTTAAATTTCAAAAAAATGGGTTTTGATAAATTTTAAGCCCCGTTTTTTATATGGGTTGGGCATTGGGTAATTTTTTTTACCCAAGTCCGTCTCAACCTAGATCGGTTCAAATATATTATATTGTAAAAAATAATTATATTAATTATATATATTTATATTTATATTGATAGTAAATCACTAACCCAATAACAATTAGACTAATTACTCAAAACCTAAAAAAAACTTACCTATGACACTCTCGCTCGACTTGATTGTTGAGCCTGAGCTACAGGATGCTACATTTAATGCTAGAGCAACTATAATCAAATCACGATAAAATAAGCATTAGCACATGCAATTAAGCATCAATCATGTTCAAATCATATTAAATAAGAAATGACGAGTCTTAATCGAGCTTACAAAAACTCTTTTGTCAATCCAAAAATAAAATAGGACCAAATTGTAAAGTTTTAAAAATTTAGAGCCGACGTCATTTTGTCATCTCCTCCAAGTCATGACATCGGAAAAATAGTATGTCACGTCGCGACAAGGAAGGTTTGCTCGTCGAGACGAGGACCCTATATTTAGTAAAAATGAACCATTTGGTATCTATTTCAAGCTTCCAAATAAAACTTACAACATTTGCATCAAGTACCACTCAATTCAAAACATACCTAAAACCATACCAATCAAGTTTAAACACTCAAATTTAATTTCTTAACAAGATATTCAATGCATTTTCACTAATTGAACTTAAGCATTTCAATACCATTAGACATATCAACCAAAACATTAAAAATAAAATTAGGTGTTACGAAGTAACATATCCTCAAGCCTCACTAGATTAGATAGATCACCAACAACCAAGCTAAAGATAGTGAGAAACAAATAAGCTATTAAAAACAAAACATTCTAGCATATGCAATGATCAAGTGAAGAAGTAGTCACACTTTCCACTTTGCTTTCGGTTTATGGCATTAAATTGTCTGTGCACATTGTTACCGTTAGCAACACAAACCTAACATAATAAACAACACTTTTAGACCTGAATTCCCATTCAACCTATTTAAGTAAGAAACCAGCCAGAATTAAGGAGTATAAATAAGAAAATCTAGTAAAGGAATCACTACCTTGAGATCATCCTCAATCTTTTCCACTTGAGTGTAATTAAAATGGATTATCAAAGAATACATCTGTTTTACGGGAGAGTTTTTTTTTTTTTTTTCTTTTTCTAGGTTTTACAAATTTATAGATATGGAATACCTCAATTTTAAAAGTTGAAAGTTTTAATTAGGAAGTTTGAGAATCAAATTGATAGAATTTGTAAATGTGAAGGGTTGAATATATTGAATTATTTAGAATTAGGATCAAATTGATAGAAATTTGAAATACTGAGGATTAAATGTGTTGTTATATCAATCAGAGCATTATCAATCGAACGACATGTGACCAAAATAAAAATAAATTCAAACATTATTGCCTAAGTTGAAAATTTCTAAAATTGGGTGAGTAAAACAGAAATACGAATATAATTAGGTGACTATTTATAAAATTTACCCAAAAATTAAACCCACGGTTATAAAAATTGAAATTTAAACCCAACACCATAGCCGAATATATTAGACAAGCCTGAACCTAAATTAAGCCCAATACATCCAAATAATTATCTAAAATCAAATTCAAATATAAACAATAAACACAACAGCAAAAAATTAAACCTTCTATTTATATAAATTGAAATTTAAACACGATTTGTTTGTATAATAAGTAAGTAATATTAGTAATTTGGTTTAATTCAATATAATTTTTTCAGGAAAAAAAAAGTTTTATATAATTTTTTTTATTAAATCAGTTTTTCAATCCAACTAACCGGTAAAATTCAATTCTATGTAGTTGGTTTTATTCTAAGGTCAGCTTAGAAAATTATAAAGACAATTTTTTTTATATATTTTTAATTGAACCGATGGATTGTTTACCTTTATTTATAATCCATCACTAATTTATCTACTAATAGTCCATCATAATAAATTGGAAAATGTACATTTTTTGTAAACTAATAAGTAAATAAAAGAAAATGTTTAAAAAAAATAAAAGAAAATATGAATGCATTATTATGGTATTGCCTAATTAGCCTAGGTTAAGAGAAGATCATAATTTTTGTAATTTATATATTTAGTGATGATTTCAAAATTAATATATAATTTATTTTTTGATAAATTACAAGAGGTTAACAGAAGCTTGACAGTAATACAATTAACACAACTTAAGAATATCACCACACTTGAAACAGTGAATAATGAAAAGGAATCAGAAAAAGAATAATGATGATCGGGCCAATTAGCAATCTGATTTAAAATTAACAGAAGGAAGGCTCGTCAAAAATTCAGCCCAAGTTCCTCCTCACAACATTGAACAATACAATGCTGTCATATCTGATCAAATCTTTGTCCCTGTTCCGCGTCTATGATCCCTGCTTTCTTCCTTGAAATTTCGCATGTAGAAAAATTAATTCAAGATTTCTGTTTCCCAGAAGGAACGGTAAGAACTTCTCCTAGTTTTTCTTAAACTAATTATCATTACCATTATAGTTCATGTAAATTGTTTTAGAATCATCAGTTCATTATATTCTAAAATGGGTATTCATTTCTTGTTCCCCTTAAATCGTTGGTTCTTGTTTAGATTGAAATTGTGGAGATTTCGATATTAGCCTTTGCTTATGCAATGAAATTATATAAAGAATGATGATTATATTTGACAAAGGCAATTCAGATTAAGTTGGTTATTGGTTTGAGACTTACATGGGAAGCAATGAAAATATAAATTTGCTTTAAGTGATCTAAAGTTCATAAATTTATTTAGGTTGTTAAAATTTCAATCTAGAATCACTGAAGCAATGAGGGAGGAACTAGTGGATATGGCTGTTAAGTTTCTATTGCATCCAACTGTCGGAAGAAGTCCGGTCAGCCAGAGGCGCTTGTTTCTTGAGAAAAGAGGCCTTTCAAGTGAAGAGATAGATGAAGCCTTTCGTCGTGTTTCTGTGAGCACATTGATCTTTTTGCTAATTCTATGTAATTTCTTCTTTCCGCTTTTAGATTGTGATAATTTTTTTTTTCTCTATTTTGCAAATTGGAGGATACAAGTTCAAGTGTAACATTTCGACAGGACATTAACTCAAGTCAAGGTAACAAGTGACATATTTTAAGCCTTTTTTACTAATATTTTCAGTGTCTGTCCTCATTATAAAAGATGGCTTAGCTGTTCTGTTGGCATGTTTCATCCATGAAATAATTATAACTTGTTAACCAAGTTCGGTTAGTGTCGACAATATACATCATAATCATATACCCTAGAGTGCCTGATCAAAAACACATTTTGCTTGATGCCTATCAATTATCAAGAACAGATGTGCAATCAAAGCCTTTACATAGTGTTCAGCTACAAGGCACGGCACAATCATCGCAACCACTGGTGGCATCAATTCTTACAGCATCTCGACCATCCTGGTTTTCCTGGTCATATGCTATTTTTTCTATAGCGCTACTTATTTTTTCTGGTGTTGGGACTTCCATGCTCCTAAAGGTAATCAAAACAAGTTTGCTTTAACAGCTTGCGTAAATAAATTCCCTGAATGTTTATTTTCCGTCCTAGCATGTCAGTGTGGTTCATTTGATGGTCTATCGCCTGTTTAGAATTTCTTTTTGCTCAGGTTGAAGTCTTGGATCTGCAAGGTTGTTTTTGAAGAGGACGATGACAAAGGAAGAAAATCAAAACTATGTTTGTCAAAAGAAGCGATCGAATCTGCAAAGGCAGCCGCAGCTGCTTCCGTCTATGCTGCAAAAGCAAGTCTGGAAATATTGCAGTCAAAGAAAGATGGTATGTTTTATGCAAAAGATACTTTGGTCTTTTTCTTGTTCTTGGCAGTTCCTTTCATCTCGCTCGTCCTCTTTTGATATTATGTTCTACTTTTACGCTATTCATCCTTAAAATGGCACTAATTTTATCCTTTGTTAGAGGGGAGGCACTTCGATGATTTATTGAGACGATTAGGCTCCCATGTAGCGGAACTGAGGTCAATGAGTATAACAGTACAGAGACTGGAGAGTGATAGGAATGCTTCCCACAAAAACCCGGAACAGTACATTCAGCACACATCACAGTATGGTAGGCCATATTGTTTTGTTATGCAACATTTTATTCTCTGTTTATATTTCACTTGTTTTCTTTTTGCTTCATCATCATAAACAAGTTGTAAATGCTTTGATTATCATTTTTGCTGTCTTGTATGTTTCTAACTAATTATTAATCTGTTTTTAACTAATAGTCTTTCCATTTTTACTATTTTTTTCAAAGCTGAAGTAATGAAAATGTCTATCAATTACATTAATACATACCAAATCATTGGAATAATTATAAGTTTAGGTGCAATATAATCTCTTAAGGTATAATCCTTATTTTTTAGGTGGAGTCCCGTAACTAATGTATCATATGGCTCCTCATTAGGAGCTTTGTGACTCCTCTTTGGTATTTGAATCCACTGTCCGTAGGATTTGTTATGAGTTCAATAAATAGCATGTCTTTTTCTCGGAAATCCTCTTGTGTAATAACTGAGCTGTCTGAAATCTTATTGATTACTTGCATTTCATCTCAAGGATTTAAGAATGTATTGCAGACCGTTTCAGTAAACTTTTATTATTGTATTACATTATTGCCAGTTGTTTAACATGGCACTTGGCAGGAATGAAACTAAAGCATGTATTATGCCACTTGAAATTCAATGTAATCGAAAGTTTGTAAGTAGCATGAAAAACATCTAAATGTGGAAAGTAGAGTGGTGGCAGTTGATTTTCAGTACTCATGGGTACCCATCCTGCATTGATAATTTAGACCCGAAGCATGGATCTTAGAATACACATCACTCATCAGATTGAACATCAGCATGTTGGAATTTAGGAAATTGCCTATAATTTTACCACTGATGTTGGCTATTGTTTAAATAACAAATTTTTTGGCTGTGTTTTGTCTTGCACATGTAACAATGTTTCAAATTTGTCTTGATTTACTTTTTCCTCTTTGAAATAATCAGGACGCAATAGCAATCTGTCGAAGATGTCTGTTGTACAAAGGGGTTACCCTGGTCCAACGGTAAACTAACAAGGCTTATCTTTGATTACTGCTTGAAATCCATAACGTTATCATATTTCACTGTGGCATTACTTGAACATCCCCGTTCTGATGACTCTGCTTCTTCCTTTTCCATTCAGAAATTTAAACCAAGTGGTATATCGAATTTTGATAGTTTGGGTACCTTTCAGAGCTCTTCTCTGGACTATGTTGTCTCATTCTATCTATTCCTTCATTTGGGATTTAATATTTTTTCTTCACTTGTTTGTTTGCTTTGATGATTGGAACTTCTACAGTTAGGCCTTCATCTGCACCTCCGAGACCCCCTGCTGGCCAGTACCCGAAGTCCTATATGGAGGTAATTCTTTTTCCTTTTACTTCTCTTTTCTAATGCTTAGGTGGTTCACTGGGGCTAACACTCATAACATTCCTTTTTTTTACCCATATCGTCAAATGTCATCTTAACCGTTTGATGATCGAATTTCCTTTCATTAGTATTACATTGCATAGGTGATTCAATCATTCAATCCAACGTCAAAGATGGTTCACTTTTGTGTCCATTCTGAGATTTCATAGACCAGGAAAGGTTGAGTAAATAAGATTGCTATAATGTGGTGAATGGTTTCTTTGCATGAAGGCCCGTGGAATTGACCGATATGTTGTTCCTTTCAGCTTTCTCATGTTTTCCGCAACTAAAATCAGCAAGTTTTGCAGGTCTTGGCTAAGGTACAAAGAGGGGAGAAACCTCCTGGAATAAAGGTTTGTACCAACTTAGCAACTCCCCCACAAATGTGATCTGTAGATTTGATTTCAATGCTATTTTTCTTGTTTCGGATTTCAGGATACTGATGACTCACTACCAAATCCTAATCAACCATTACCAAATCCTCATATAACTCCAAGACTTAAGGTAATCCATTCTGAAGGAAAATAGACATATTATCTTGCTTACTGCTCTTTATCCATAATATACATGAGTAATCAAAACAACCGCAGGTGAACCTGGATTGAATTCTTACTTAATATGTAATGCATAACCACTGATTCAATCTTGGTTTTTTAGCTATAATTAGTCTTTTCCTTTAGTTTTCCCACTTTCAGTTTGATTTTTTGTGTTTTGAACAGCCTTGGGAGATTGCTCAACCGCAAAACAGCTTTGGTTACTCTCGGGACAGAGGGTTTTCTCAGCCAAACGGAGAGAATGCACTGCCATGGTGGAAACGTAATAATACCAACATAAGAGGAGTAGAAGCTGGAAATAGTCTGAGGACCGACAAATAGCTGCTTTTCAGCAGTCTTGAGGTATCTCCCCTGCTGCAAAGAGTTGGGGGTCTATTCCCGAATCATTGATCAACTTCCGGATGAGAAATTAAGAATCCATGATTCTGAAGATATGCATAAAGAAAACCGTATACTTGTTATGCTTCTCACTTGCTGGTGGAATGGTCACCTTTGGGTTGAAGTTTTGAGAACAAAATCTGTAAAAATGGTTTCTAAAAAGTTATACAAGGGAGATTATGTTTGAATGTTGTGTGCATGCAATTTCCATATATTTTTTTACAAAAAGAAATTAAAAAACATATGCAAATCCGTTAAAAATTATTATTTGATAATAGGTACTATATATATTTTGGGAATTCAAAGTGTAGGCAATGCATGCTAGCTTATGTTATTCTCTCAGCAATTTCAGCACATCCATTTCTTTTAAACTTGACACTTTAGGTGTTCGTGTATTTCTTCTTATGATTATATAAATAATTTGATAAGTTACTAATTTATATTTTATAAAATTTGACATATTTATATATTAATAGTGTTTTTTATTTGTTATTTTTCATATTTTGTGCCATTTTCTTAGGTCTGTTCTAATAGTGATAGTTTGCAGTAGTAAGGTTGTGTTTAATAGTGCTTTTTAGAAGCGGTTTCGATATGAAATACACTTTTGAAGTAAATAGAATACTAAACAACTAACTTTTGAAGTAAATTTTTTAGCTTCTCTTCTAAAAGTATTTTTAACAGTTTAATTACATTTCACTCCTCCAACACATATAATACTTTCCCTTCCTTCGTTAGTTGTTTAAAAAATATTTAAATTTGATTTTTTATATATTAAAATATTAACAACAAAATATAATAAATTATTTTTATATTCTTATTATAATATTATAATATTAACTAATTTGAACACTATTTAAATGATTATTTGTTACTAACTCCATGTTTAAAACGAACATTTTATTTTTTAAAAGCACTTTTTGACAGCAGCATTTAAACCAATATTTTCAAAAATTTCGCAAAATTACGTTTTCAAAATACCTTTTAAAAACAATGCTAAACTATCCCTAAATATATTTACAAGAAGAGTAAACTATTAAAATAGTCACTTTTTTTTCTCTCGCAGGTTACATTTTAATTATTTATGTTTGAAATGTTACGTTTTAGTCATTTACGTTATCATGTTGTAACATTTTAGTCACTGAGCATTAATTTTCGTTAATGATATAACGGTAAACTGATCTGGCATGTAAAATAATCATTTCAAATGAAAATTTTAGGTTAAATTATACAATTGGTCCTTATTTTTTTTTGTTTTCAGTAATTTAATTTTTTTCTTTTACGTTAAAAGAGATGGAGAATGGAAAAAAATAGAGGGAGAAGTAGAAGAGAATAGAAAATAGAAAAAAAAAGAAAAGAAAAGAAAAAAATAAATTACTTAAAACAAAAAAAATATGGGGACCAATTGTATAATTTAACCTAAAATTTTTATTTGAAATGATTATTTAACGTGCCATCTCAGCTTACTGCTACACTTTATTGACAATTAACAGCTACGTGACAAAAATATTACAACATGTTAACGTAGGTGACTAAAATGTAACCTGAGTAAAACAAAAATGACTATTTTAAAAGTTTCCCCTTTAAAAAAATTGAGCCGGTCCGGGTTGCATTACCGCCAACCGGGAATTCATTTGCTAAACCGATGCCCACTTCCGATAAATATAAATAATATTGAAATTAAAAAAAAAAAAAAAAAGAAGAAATTCTTAACTTTCAGTTTCAGCCTTCAGCGGCATGGAACAGTGTGCCTAACACTCTTCAACCTTGATTTCTTTTATTTTTTTTTTCATATTAACCGAAGGCTAAAAGATATTGTTAGATGACATGACAGACGATAGATTTTCTCAGCTGCCAAACAACAGATATTCACAGGTACAAAGATTTCGAAACGAAACCTTTGTTTTTCTGTTTTCTTTTCTTTTGGAAGTTATGGGTTTTCTCTTATAAGGATTTTGCCTGTATCATCTTCCCTTAATAAGATTGAAAATCACTGGATAATCTGCTTTATATTGAAAGCCGGCAATCGAATATTTATTTTGTAGTTCTCAAATTTTGGATTCTTAATTGTTGCATGAGTTCTCAACTTTTTTTTTCCTTCCTCTTTTGGTTGATGGTGATTGTCACTGTATTCCTTTTGAATTTAGCTTTTATCTTTCAAAAAATAAAATTTAAAAAGATAAGGTTTCCGTTTTCAAAATGGATGGCTTAATTTTCTTTGATGGAATTAACAACGAAAGGATCAACTTTTCGTTCTTTAGCTAGTTGCTTTTTGCTTTTCATTTCTTTTGTATGTTTTGCTTTGTACTGTATTATAAAAGTAAAACAAATGGTACAAAGCTGCATTTACTGATTTCTTTTACAACTTAGACACTACTAGCAGAAGCAAATAACTGAACTCAGATTATTTATTTTTGTTTCTACAACCCAAGGCGTGTTGCAAAACAATCAATTTAGTGAAGTAGTTGATGATTTATCTTATTCCTCGATGTTCTGTAACATGGATGTGGTGTTTTTCAATCCAGTTTACAAACAAAGGTCTTCACAGCAGCACGGTAAAGAATCTTATTTGAGGATTGGTGTTTGAATTTCTAATGTTGTCACTTGTTTTAAGACAGGAAAGGAGATAATGGTGGTGTAGATTTAAGATCTGATCAGTATATGAAACCAACAAATTGTGTTTTTCTTTCTTGATATGGAAAATCAATAATGGTGGTTTAGATCGTCTCTCTCATTAAATTGTGTTCAGCAAACTACTGGTTCTATTTAGAACTCTGAATAGTGAAGAAAATGATGTGTATAATTGGGTATGAAGAAGTTAAATCTTATTGTTTTTTACTCTCTCAGATGTACCAGTTTGTTGATGGACGAGAAACTTTGAAATCAATAGTTGTCCAAGATTCAAGCTCTCAAAAGATTTATAGCCCTTTAAACGTAGGTGAGAAGAAGGTAAAACTCTACAAAGTCCACTGCATTAGCTTTTGATGAATGCTGCTTGTATTATCTGACGGCCACACACTTGAGTTTTAAAAATATAATTTGGCAAGGAATAATAATAATGATAGAAAAATGCTTATAACTGGCAGAAATTTCTGAATACTATTAATAAAGTTCTATGAAAGTTCATAGACATTTGTTTTGTTACAACGTTATTTGCATTATCCGCCTTTGTTCTGGAAGGTATCAAGAACTTAATGAACTTTAATTGCTTGAGTCAATTGGAACAAAAGAAACGTTAAACATTATTTTATCACTGAGATTTCTGCAGTTTGAATTCTGAAATGCATTGTAGGATGACTTCCCTTTTAGAGAAAAAGCTTGCTAAGCTTACTCCATCAATAGTGTTAGCAGTCTAATCAATTATTTGTACTTCACAATTAGGATGGAAACTAGAGTATAACAAATTTAGAATTATCAGAAGGAATTGTTCAGAAGGAATTGTTCTTTATCTCAAAATGTAATTAAAACACAAAAGGGTGATTAATTTGTTTTGGTATATAGGAGAGAATCTGTGGCCTACCTCAAACAGAATGTCAAAGGTATAGTTTTTATGAACTTGCTTAAATCTGGTTTCAAAGTTAGCTTCTTAATTCTGAAACATTTTTTGTTGATCAACAATATTGAATTAAGAATTTCCTGCCTTGATTTCAGCTTGAGGATTGTCATTGAGAAAAGAGTTGGACTGGCATCTTGTAATGAACTGGATTTTGTGAGTAGCTACAGAGGACATGGATCACCTTGTCCGATTCCAGATCAGGCAACCACCACATGCAAGCTCTTCAATGTTCATGCTGTCACTCAATCTTCCCCTTCTACAATACTCTCTTTCACTGAGAAAGCATCTCAAACTTCTCATGTTTCACGTGTAATTGATTCAGACCAACAGTCATCCAATGAACCGGAAGCTTCTAGGGTGCTTCAGAATGTTCATATAGTAATCACACTTTAATTATACAATTTTGCCGTCTTTCTTTTATACCCTCCTTTAAAGGTTTTCTAGAACAACCGCCACCCCCCCCCCCAAAAAAAAAAAAGAATATAGTTAACAGGGTATTCAATATCTTTAAGGTTACCTAAAAATATCCATTTAATTTTTTTTCTCAGTCAACACGACTAATGGAGGATTTTCTTGAACTAGCTAAGGAAAACACAAAAAAGGATCTGGAAACCTGTGGTGTTCTTGGTGCTTTTCTTGTAAGACTTACGACTTCTTTCTTTAACATTCACAGTTTGTTGTTTTGTTGATATTTATAGCATCGTTGGCTCAGGAGTATGTTGGTATAATTGGTCCTTTTCTTGTAATGCCCATGCTCTACAAATGCTTCTTTATTTTATTGTTGCCTCGTGTTTATAGAATAAATTTGTCCATACCAATTTCATTAAAAATAATTGCAGTTGGTAGAAGCATATGACATTGTAAACGGTTTTATGAAGATTTTGTTAGGTGGGAATGTCATTTTGGTTGTTTTATTTGCCTGCTGTTATGCTAGCTCAGAGTTCGGGGAATTAGATACTACATTGCTCCAACTCTTTATTTTCTTGAAATACCTTTCTGATACATATTCAGACATGGGTGTAGGGATGTAACAGTCCGAATACATGAAAAAATTTAGAAAAAATTGAACATTCTTGTGTTAGACATATCTGTATCCAACACGCACACTTGAGTCTGAGTAACATAGATTAGATATAGCGTTGTATTCTTTCCTTTTTAGAACTTAAGCTCAGTCTATAACCAACATAAGCCCAGTCTTGAAAGTTTTTGATCGATGAGGCTTACCAAGGATTTCCTTCAACAGTATCATTTAGGTGAAGTGATTCCTACATCTGAACTAATGTCTGCTAATGTTTTAAACATTATAGCTGGTCTTTATTTAGTCTTATTATACTTGTGTTTATTTATATTTGAGTAAGCTAGTCTACCAATCTTTTTGGCTAAAAACTTATCTTCTGTTAAAATTAGCATGCCATTATTAACATTGCAAATTCTACCTCCTTGACCTTCATGAAACAGGAAAAGGGAACTTTCTATGTAACCACTCTGATAATACCTAAACAGGAATCAACTTCAAATTCTGTAAGTGTGAATGGATTTTAACACCTTGATTCACTTTAATATTTTACTTTGTCTTACACTCGGTGCTTTCTGCTGTTAACTTGTCAATAATGAACAATAGTGTCAAGCTATTAATGAGGAGGAAATTTTTGCCATACAAAATGAACGGTCCCTTTTTCCAGTGGGATGGATACATGTAGGTTCATTCCTTTCTTTCATTAGTTTCTTTAATATTTCTGTTTCTTTGGTCTTTAGGTTTTACAAGAAATAGGTAAAATCATCAAATGCAAATATGAGTATACGACTATGCCCTCAAACTGACCTCAGTACTATGTTTCTTGCTTACTTTCAGACACACCCTTCTCAAAGTTGTTTCATGTCATCAATTGATCTCCATACTCAATACTCGTATCAGGTAATGAAGTTAATCACCTATGCACCCAATATTACTCAAAGCTTGGGTATTTAGATCATCCTAGACTCCAATCTATTTATTCCTCTGTGGGCTAACAGTCTATAACATATTTTAACCCATGTATCGTATTCTGATATTTCTTAAAGAAATCTTTTAGGAAACAAAAATAATAATTTCTTAATGGACGTTTGTAAAATGCAGTTGTGATGATAGTTGTTTCACTCATCAGCTATTAAGATTATTGCCACTGTATGATATTTCTCAAATTATTTTCAGGTAATGGTGCCTGAGGCTTTTGCCATCGTTGTGGCTCCTACCGATAATTCAAGGTCTGCCCCTTGTACATAATGATTCAATTGTTGGCAACTTGGATAATGTCACAGATAAACTGATAATGCCTTCATCTGCATATCTAGGTTTACCTTCCATCCACTTTCTTTATTTTGGTCTTCCATCACGCTGGTTAACTATTATGCTTGGCCTCTAACATACATGACTTCCCTTTAGCCTCTTTAATGTATCAATATAACTTCCTACCATAGCCTGATAATCTATTCACTGCCTTTATACGTCAAGTTATGTGTCGTCAATATAAGATGATTTGTACCCCATCTTTTGTTACAAAAGTAGGTTTTGGGCTGACATTAATCTATCGAAAATTCACTTCTCTTTGCATTCTTTAAAATGTAAAATATGAATCTAGCTGGTATAAGCCAGGTATGAAGAATGTTGATTTTGCTTCTACTTAGTTCATCTCTATTGCATTATTGCAGCGCAGCTGCAGCCTTACCGTGTAGCCGTCAAGCTACGCTCTCAAACAAATAAATCCTGTATGTTTTAGATGGCAAAATATTAAGTTTTAGAATCACATGCTTGGTGGGATTGCCTCGATAGACAAGGATTAATAGTAACATCTTTGCATGAAAAACTAGAGTACTCTCATCATTTAAGTGAAAAGGCATAAAGTTTTCTGTGAACAAATCAATACAAAAATATCGTCATAAAGTTTTCTGAATGTGTTTAATCATGATCAAGTTAATAGTATTGAGCTTTCTTATTTGATTTTTTCTCCCAGGAGTTATGGAATATTCCGAGTATCTGAACCCAATGGAATGAGTCTCCTGAAAGAATGCCAAGAGAAAGGATCTCAATTTCATTCTCACGAAGAAACAGTAGATGGGAGCCCCATATATGAACGCTGCACTCATGTCTACAAAAATTCAAATCTAAGGTTTGAAATCTTTGACCTGCGCTGAGATACAAAAATGTACAATGGGTGCAACCTGCATGCCACGCGACAGGATCTAGCTTATTAGAAACGCTGCTTCACAAGTGTGCATATTACTTTGTAGTTGTAATAATGATGAGAATGATCGTATAATGTGTTTTAGTAAATTGCATTTTCATTTGTTATGTATGCATTTCAGTTTGTTTAGAAATCGTTATTTCACACTAATATCATAGTCTTCCAGATGCTGTAATGGGATTTGGAGGACTACAACTTCTCCCTCGACCTCCAAATAATTCGCCTGTAAGAGATAAGAATTATATATCATATAAAACTTCTCTTATAACCTTATATCATTTTACAATCAGCATTATCAATAATGGTAGAGAACTTGTATTTCTGATTCTGATATGACGAACTTCACCTCACTAAAACATTTATCTTTTAATTTTCACATATATATCTTTCTTCTTCTTCTTCTTCTTCTTCTTCTTCCTTTTTTTTTTTTTTTTTTTTACGTATTATCTATTTCTTAATAATCCATATGTATTTAAAGGAACAGCTTTTAGTACTTTTAGTTAGAGCTATCAAACTTAAGTATTGTGATAAAGCATATGAATTGTTAAACGAGAAACAGATTGAACCTTCTTGGAGAGACGGTTTTAGCTATCATCTTGTTTACCATACATTAGCCATCGGTTTTGTATTATTTTGCTCTCCTTGCTGAAAAAAAAATGCTTGGCTCGGCCCTTGGGCAAGGAAAACCTAGTTCATCTTTCTTGGTTCCCTTACCTTGCGCGGCCATTTGCCCATTGCATGCATGAAATAGGGAATCCGTGCCATCTTAAGACTTGAGGGAGTTCCTGACAACGCCACTTTTTTTAATTTGGTCCCCAACTATAGTATTATATTTGCAGATCAATATGCTTGTTTTAACAGAGAAGGGTTTAGCCTAGAGAGAGAAAAAAGATTGCAGATGTCTATTAGATGCTACCTCTTAAAAGTGATTTGATGAACCATTTGAACTAAGCTTCGGTTTGATACATATAAATATGCTCTATTAGATGATTATTGTATGCCTAAACCCCACCTTATTTCATTGTTTAAACCAAACTCCGGTTTAAACTGTGTCTGAAATTCAGACAGCAAATAATGTACACACTGTTGTTTTTTCTTGACATGTTGCTAGGCCCCCACCTAATTTTCTCTCTCTCATAGATCATCCTATTTCATGCATTGTAGATATTCTATATATATCGTAGTAGTTGTTAAATTGTACGTTGCTCTTGAATATGTGTGTATGTATAATAGAGGGTTTTTCACAAATCTGGTACAAAAAAATTTATTATATACGAAAATAGGTTGTCAGATAGATTATTTACGAAAATAGGTTACTTTTTTTAGTCGCGCCTACCTAACAGGCGCGACATATTATTTTAATAATAATTTTTTTAAAATATTTTATTATTATTATTATTATATTTAAAATAAATTTCGGGTCAAAAACAGGTCGTGCCTGACCCGTAGGCGCCACATGTGGCGCCTGCTACAGGGGCGCCACACCCTGTAGCTCCTCGTTAAGCGTGCCGTGAAGAAAGAAAGAAGAAAAAAATTAGTAATTTTTTATAATTATTTTAAAATAAAATTGTTAGTAATTTAGAATTATTTGATAAAATTTTGTATTTGTAATTATTTTAAAATTAATTTATTAGTAATTTAAGATTATATATTCTAAATTATTTTGTTTAGTTTAATAATGTTAAATTTATTTTATTAAATATTTTGTTATAAATAATTTATAACTGTAAAAAAAAATAATTTAGAATTTTTTAGAAGTTTAGAGACTAGAAAATCGAAAGTAAAAAAGATTGAGAATAAAAATTAGAAAAGACGGACGGAATAAAAATACATTATCAAAAAAATCACAATACACTAATACACTACTAAAAAAATACCATTTTAGAAATTAATTTTATTGCACTAACATTTACAAATTTTATTGCCCTCAAACTCTAATACTATATAAACCTTTCACAATATCATCTTTTTCCATTCAATTTCGTCCTGTCTTTTCTAAATTTTATTCTCAATCTCTTTTACTTTCGATTTTCTAGTCTCTAGACTTCTAAAAAATTCTAAATTATTTTTATTACAGTTACAAATTATTTATAACAAAATATTTAACAAAATAAATTTAACATTATTAAACTAAACAAAATAATTTAGAATATATAATCTTAAATTACTAATAAATTAATTTTAAAATAATTACAAACACAAAAATTTATCAAATAATTCTGAATTACTAACAATTTAATTTTAAAATAATTATAAAAATTTACTAATTTTTTTCTTCTTTCTTTCTTCACGGTACGCTTAACGAGGAGCTGCAAGGTGTGGCGCCCCTGCAGCAAGCGCCACATGTGGCGCCTACGGGTCAGGCGCGACCCGTTTTTGACCCGAAATTTATTTTAAATATTGTAATAATAATAATAAAATATTTTTAAAAAATTATTATTAAAATAATATATCGCGCCTGTTAGGTAGGCGGGACTCAAAAAGTAACCTATTTTCGTAAATAATCTATCTGACAACCTGTTTTCGTATATAATAAATTTTTTTATATCATATTTGTAAAAAACCCTATAATAGAAAGCTGAATGTTTGAAGTTCTGACTTCATTAAAGACAGATGCCGACAAGAACTTTATTTATCTTTTTGATGGGATCTTTTAATTTATAGCAAAAGCCTGCAAACTCCATTATTCTATATCTAGGACATGGACTACATGGTGAAACTATTACCATGACCATTGTTTGATTTTGAGATTCCTTGGGAAAAATTCTGATAGGGAATTGCTTGCTTAAAAAGCTATTACTATTATATGCATGTATTAAAGTTGTTGACATTACAGTGTCCATGTTAAATGTCTTATAATTCGTATTTACATAATTACACTTGTAGTACTGTATATTTATTAAACATAACATGATCTGAAAATTTTAGATTTCATATATTACTAAATTTATGACACCTACGATACAATAAATGTATTTATTAAAAATTTACGTGAAAATCATTTTATTACAAAAATAAAGTTGATTGTTTTTTAAATTCAAATTGATTAATTTTTTATTAATTTACCATATAAAAGCATTATCATAAAATATAATTGAATGTGTATATGTGAGGATAATTCAGTAATTTTACGGTTAGGTTGAACAACTCAGAAAAAGACATCAATTTTTAGATTTTATATCACGTATAAAGATTACGTGGTCCAGTCACTGTAAAAAGAACAAAGAAAAAGTGTGGTGAGCGATGGGTGAAAATGGCCGGCGTTGGGTTAGGAGATGGGCACGGGGAAGGCGGGGAACCCCACTTTTGTCTGTGAACCCAAAATAATGGAGTTGAGAGCTGTCAATATCCTAACAGCTCTTTTGCAACTATCAAATCAAACCCCAATGTGGCATTACTTTTTAGCTGTAAAAAAAAAAAAAAACAGTTGTACCCTATGCTATGCGTGTAATATCCAATCCAGTCCAAGCGTATGTAGCTGCAGAAATAATTCCAAATACATAATTTATAAAATAATTTTGTTTTTGCATTTTGATTATTCAAATAAAAATATTTGTAATATAATTATTTTCGTTATAATAATTAAATATTTTAGTCACTCAATGATTAATCCATTAATAGAGTCTGATGTAACGTTTCATTCAATCATTTTTTACTCTCTTTTTTTTTTTTTATCGATTACTATTCATCATCTTCCTTCTCTCCACCCCGCTCCTGCTTCCATCATTCTATCTTCTTTTTCATTTACTTCTTGCTTTCGGCCACCACACCATCTTTTCCTTTACCAGTAAAAAATGATAATGGGAAACATCACATTAGACTTTGTTAGCGAATTAATGGTTGGATAAGTAAAATATTTAATCATTATAATAATTAAATTAAAACGCCCAAAAAATTGAATGACCAATTAGGTATTTTACTCTTGTTTTTAAAGCAAAAGCAAACACAAAAATTACTTTTTATTTTTTTTATTTTTTTATATATGTATACAGATAAATAAGTTGATACAAGAGTTTTGGTTCCTGTTTCAAATAAAACCTTTTTGCTTTTATTCTTCCTCTTTCAAAGTACCTTCTTAATTATTTTAATAAGATCCTTTATAAAAAATTGATAGTTTTATATATTATACGTTACTCAGTGACGAGTGTTTGAACATGATGATGGATAATTTTTTGGCACATCATAAGATGGGTTGTTCAAAATGTTCATACCTTCTGTTCTAACAAAGATTAAACTATGTGGAGAAATGCAATGCTACCAAACCAAAGGTATCAAGTAATAAATTATGTCTTACCATTTTCGAGACATTTGCTGTCTTTTTTGTTGGTTAATTTCTACCACAAATACCTAATATTTTATATTTAAAAAAATATGGATTAACACATCTAAGAACATATAAAAATTATAATTAATAGAAAATTTGAATCTAGAATTGTTGAATATTGATTTTTTAAATAAACGTAGAAACTAAGTCTGTCTCCTTTTGCGTTCTCAATTTGGAAAAATCTTTGAAGTGTGCAACTTTTCTTGTATTTTTAATATCTTTGGTTATGGAGATTAAGTGATAAACATGAGGCGCACTCATACTATTCAGTCAACGCGTTGGAATTCAGATTTATTCCTATTTTATACTACAAACCTTGAATCTTTATACACGTATCTAGATTCTACAATTCTGTTTTTTTTTTTTTTATATATATAAAAAGCAAGGGATAATATACTTTTTGCCCCTTACATTTGACAACAAAGTTCATTTTAGTGTATGAATTTTTTTATCCACTTTGGTATCAAAATTTAGCAATTAGGTTTATTTTAGTCACTAAAACTTGAAAACTATAAAAAGTTTGATGGCATGGTACTCTTAGATTGTGCCATATCATCACTTGAAAATTATAAAAAAGTTATATAAAGTTTCAGGTTATAATGTAGTACAATCTTATAATGTCACATATAGTATTCTAATTAGGGATGTAGCTAGAAGGGCTAGCAAGGCCCTGGCCACCGTAAAATGGAAATTTTTTTATTTAGGCCCTTTAAAATTTTTAAAATTTTAAATTAGTAATGATAAAATTATACTTTGGCTCCTTAAAAATGATATAAAGATATAGATTATTAAAATAGTGAAATTATTTTTTACTATCATAAAAATTACAATTTAATTTCTGCTCCCCTTAAAAAAATCCAGGCTTTGCCCCTGATTCTAATAACCGAACCAATGGTTAAATTGGTCAAACCACTAGTTCTCGATTTAATCAATTTGATTAGTTCAACTACTAGATCAAATCTAATCAAATAAATAATTAAAATTTCATAAAATAAAAAATATTAAATCGGTTCAAACTGTTCAACTACCAATTTTTGTCCCAATTTTCGATTTTTACCGATTTTGAGCAGTTTTCAATTCATCCAATTCAACCATTTTGTTTGAACCAGTACACTGGTCGATTCTCAGTCTAATCAGTTTTGCCAACCAATCCAATCTAGTTTTAAGAACACCGATCACATCATCAAATCTTGACGAAATTATCCAAGTTCAAGTACCAAAATGAACAGAAAAAGTACAATTATCAAAGTGGATCTAATTACCAAGTTTAGGGGCCAAATATTATATTATCCCAAAAATAATAATGCAAATAAAAAAGTGGACGATGAATTATCATAGCCCTTGAATGGTTCGACTATTTCAATAAATTTTTTTATATATAAACAAATTATTAATATTAAAATTTTGTAACTTTAGAACAGGTTTTTTAATAATCTGTTTTTTAAAATTGAGATAATTATAAATTTATCTCTTAATGTTTATATTCCTTTATTAATTTGATTTTTTTTGGCTAAATCTGACCCTCAAATTTTTAAAAAGAATTAAAATTTTGTTTTTAACAAAAATAACAAATGTTACAATTTTAAAGAAAGCAACTAGCATAGTAATTCATGTGTACTTCATATCAACTTTAAAAATTTTTTTTGAACATTTTTATTTATTTATTTTTATTTTTAAAAATATTTTCATAATTTTTAAATTATTTGTTGATGTTGTATTTAAGAAAAATAGTATCATGTCATCATGAAGTACAACATAAATTACCACACCGGTTGGCATGCCAACATCATAAAGAAATTAATATTTTAGTTAGAATTTCTGATAAAAAAAACAATTTGAATATTTTAGAAAAGTTAATGGCCAAATTTAACTAAAAAAATACGGGCCAATTTGACAAAAGTTATAATCGTTGAGAGAAAATTTATCATTATGCCTTTAAAATTTTATTACTAAAATTTAAAGTATAGTGATAAATTTAGCCCTTAATGTTTACTTTTTTGTCATAATTCTTTTTCGTTTTATCATTTTGAGGACCTCAACTTTTAAAGTTCAGTCAATTTGTTTTTCTTTTAGATTGAAAAGTTAACTGGATTGTTAAAATTTTAATGACACTAGCGTAGCAACTCGTGAATCAATCTATATATGTTTCGTAAAAATAAAAAAAATAAAAATTTTAGTAAATTTAAAAAAAGTTTATTAAAACAATTAGAAAAATTATCCATGCCAACGTGAAAAAACACATGGATTATTATACGAACTGCTATGTCAATTCTATTAAAATTTTACTAGTTCAATCAATTTTCTCATTTAAAACAAAACAATTTAACTAAACTTTAAAAATTGAAGGTCAAAGTGATAAAAAGAAATATATTAACTCTAAAATGACAAAATCTAAGGGTTAAATTTATGTTTTATGATAAAATCTAAAATTTTCCCACCTTTGTATTTGGATATACGTAGTTACACTCACTCGTAAATAATTTGTATTACATAAAAATATAAGACAAAAAAAATTTGCATAACAAAAGAATAAGATAACTTTTGTTTTTAAATGTAAACTTTGACTTGTTGGATTAGTTGTAATTATTAGTTTATTATATTTTTTTATCAAATATTATAAATTTTTAAAAATTAATTTTCATATCAATTATATTTTTTAAATTGTAACTTATAAAAAATTAATAAAACAAAAAAAATAAGGTAAATTATATTCATTGTCACTAAAGTATTAGTAAGTTTATATTTTAGTCACTCAACTCATAAAAGTTACAATATGGTTATTGAACTATTCAAAAGTTTTCATTTAAATCATTGAGTTGAAAAATCATTGTTGTATAGCCTTCTCTGTTTACACTGTCTGCATTGTCTGCATCAATCAAAAGCTCTCATTCACATTCTCTACTACACTTCAATTTTTTCTCATGAAAGAATATTGAATGTCACAAATCTACAAACTAAAATCCAAACAACTTTTTTCTCAAATCTTCAACATTGATCATCAAATTGACTTGGATCTAAGGTATGTTCTTCTACTCATCAATGGGTACTGGTCAACCGTACTGATCATCGAATTGTCACTTGGGGTTCACCAGCTGAAGTAAACAAAAGGCTTATAGGTACAAAAGGCCTTTAAGAAAAAATTGAAAAAAATAAATTGAGCCACTATACCAAATATGCACCCAATTGAGCTCTTACACTAAATTTGCACCTAATTGAGCCATTATCATTAATTAAAACAAATTAAGCCCCCATTAACGGTTTTCATCTTTGACTACGTTGACCATTAAAATCAATTGACGAACCAACCAGATGGTGACACGTGACAACTTATATTTAATCTTATTTTTTCTCATAAAAATCATAAAAATAAAAAAATATTATAATAATAACATTAAATTTTTTAAAAATATATTAAAATAAAAATATTAAAATATTATATAAACTTATAAAATAGTAAAAAATTTATAAATATTATAAAAACTTATATAATATTCTAATAAATTAAAAATATTTAAAAAATAAAATCTTTCAAAAATATTTTAAACTTGCTATAAACTTAAAAAATTATTAAAAATCATAAATAAATATAAAACTTCCAAAAAATCATCAAGCTTATAAAAATCCAAAAGAAGTTGTAACAGCTCGATTTTTAGTGGTGCCGGAAAAGACAGTTTCAGAACCCCATTTCCATGAATCGAATTCATAAATTTTAAATTAAAATATTTACCGAGTTGGTATAATAGAATATTAGATTTTGGTCCTTCATTTTTTTCTATTAATTGTTTAATTAAGGTACTGGGATTAAATTGTAAAAGTCTTTTTGTTATAGATTATTAATTAGCTAAAGGTTCAAAATGGTAAATAAACCATTTTGCTACATCAAATAGTGGATGATGATGTCATTTTCCACTCATTTTTTTATTAATGGTGATTAAGGCTTAAATTAATTAAGATTAAATTAGTAAATCAAGGTTAATTAACTAATCAAATTTTAGTTAAAGTATAAATAGCATACATTTGTGGAAAATCTCACCTTTTTCTTTCTTCTCCGTCGAAACAAACTAAAGAAAACCTAATGAAGCCACTTTTGAAGCTTCAAAACTTTCTACCCTTGATTGGTAAGTTCAATTAAAGCATTTTCTTATATATATATATATATATATATATATATATTATGTTTTTAAGGTCATGTGAGCTTGATTTAGCTAGCCCATGTATCAATTTTAAAAAATTTTAAAGGTTTTTAAAGTTTTCATGGTTGATTTCTTGAAAACTTTGATATTATATTGATAGATTTTAAGCTTAAATATGAAAAGGGACTAAATTGTAATGTTTAATTGCTAGTTTTTGTACATAAGGACTAAAGTGAATAAATTGTAAAATTGATGTGAAATTTCAATAATAATATATATTAGAGGGTCCATAATGGATGTGATTGAAATCGATTTTGAAACTGAAGCCCAAATTTGAAAGATATTGTTTTTTTTAAATTTAGGGACTAAATTGAATAAAATGTGAAACTTAATGGGCATTTGAAAAATGAAATTTTATAGGTTCATACATATCATGGAATAATATTAAAATGTTCTGTATTGATGAATTGACTAAAATAATTATTTAGATCAAGAACTGAATCAAATCGAAGATAATCAATGAAAAGCCAAAACTGTCAAATAGTCCTCAAAGATTCAACTTGTTTGTTGGTTTTTTCCAGGTAAATTCATATGGTATTTATAACTTAGATTGTATGTATTTGAATTATGTATATGTATGATTGTACATTGAATTGGTTGTGAATTGGTACAAAAGGTGAGAATTGGGCTAAATTGAAAAGTGGCGATGATATGTGTAATAGATGCCCGTGTGAACTTAGTAAAGGTTAGGATACGATTGGCAAGCCAATAGGGTCTTATGCATGCTTGTACAAGATATGTGTTTATATGGAGGTTGTCAGGTTAAACCGAGATCTAGCATTTATTGCGAATCATTAAGTAATATTCATTTCTATAGGGACCTTGGTGTGGTGGAAGGATGTATTAGCATATGAATATGCATATGATGCCTACAAGCTTTGCACTTCGGTGTCTTGACATGTTGTTGTTACTTGAGTATCTGAGCCCATTTACTAGAGTTCATCAGGCTAAGTGGTTAATGAAAAATGAAAAATTGAAATGAAATGATATGACTTTGATGTTCAAATGGATAAATGTTGAATTGAGCATGAGCATGATATTGAAATGGTGATTTTTTAAAATGAACTGGATTGATTTATGATTGAGATATCTTATAGTTGACTATATGTTAAACTCACTTTATTGATGTTTTGTTTTGCCATGACTAGCCAACTATGTCAAATTATGGTAGCATATTGTATTTGATTATAAAATAAGGCAAGATTTGTTTAATACCTATGAAATTACTAAGTATTGTATATGCTAACCCTATTTTTTTCCCCTTCCCTTGTATATCTTCACTTTGCAAAACGCGTCAAGCCGGGTCGTTCGAAGCTTACACTATCCCATCACTGATTCGATAGATGTTTGATCGTTTTGAACCCCAAGGTTGTGGCATGTATATGGTGTCTTGATATGTATAAGAATTTATGAGTTGATTATGGTATTGAACTTGGTACATATGTGATTTAGATGTCGGTGTTACCTATGGTTTAAAAATGCATGATTTGGGATTTGTGATGCCTACTTTGACTTGTATGTTTAAGATATGTATGGTACATAAATTGGCATGCTCAAAATGGTTTGCCATAGATGATGTTAAGCAATGGAATGAAATTGGTTAGTATGCTCTAATAGTAATGAAATGCTATGCTTAATGTTGTTTGGTTAATGATCCCAAGCTCAAACATGTTACTTTATTATGTAAAGAATGGCAAATAGATGAAATAGTAAGTGAATTAGATGGTGGAATGAATATGATATAGTTTTGACCATATGCATGAAATGCATTGAATGGACAAATATTTGATGTCTTATTACTTTGTTCTAGGTTGTGGATACATGTTATGGAATAGGTAATTGTGAAATATGATGGTGTACATTGGTTGGTTTATTTGGATACTTGAAATAGGTACCAAATGACTCAAAATTTACTAAAAACAAAGTCTTCATCTCAACAATCATTCTTCCTTGTTACCACGCCAATTGATAGTAAGTGACATCGAGATGTCGAGTGGTTTGACATCGGGACGAGACAAACTATTTGACGACGTCATGACTTAAAAGTGATGACATTATAATGTCAACCCATAAATTTTAACACTTTGCAATTTAATCTTATTTCATGCTCGGCTCAAGAAAAGAGCTTTTGTGAGCTCGATTAAAATTTGGTTTTGATTGTTTAACCATAAATGGATATGTTTGGCATTAGATTACATATGTATATGAATATTTTACTGTGATTTGACTATAGTTAATCAGACAATGAATATAGCATCCTGTAACTCGGATTCGAAGGCCGAGTCGAGCAAGGGGTGTTGTAACACCCCTAACCCATATCCATTGCCGGAATAGGGTTTCGTAGTATTACCGAAGTTTACCGATTAAACAGACATAATTTTTAAACATTCATATAACATAACATTCATGTCAGAAACCCATCAAACTCATACATACTATCCTTTATTTGAGCCCTCGAGGCCCAAAATACGCGTTAGAAACAAGTTGGGACTAATTCAAAAACTCAAGAAATTTTTCGAAAAACATTAAAAATTTTCAAAGCTGCAGGGTTGACACGGCCGTGTAGTAAGGCCGTGTGGACTCAAATGTACCTTAAACAACAAGTTTACCATTCCCAGCAAGCATGGACACTAAGTAAATCAAAAATGATTCGTTTAACTAGTTTAAAACATAATCAAACACATTCAAATCATATCAAAACAATCATCTTAGGTGCCTAACCAATGTACCCTTCTTGGTACCACATTTATAACATCAAAGCATTATTCAAGTATAAATTATAAATATACTTAATTTAATCTATTTTGTCTAATTTATGAACACTTAAACATCAATTTAACATGCCATAATAAAGCTTCAAAAACAAACACATGTTTATATGTATATACCAAACCAATATTAAATTGATAACCTTATTTACATTTAATCCACAAGATAACTATTATTTAGACACCCTAGGTACATGCCTACATAAAAGATCAACATCACCACATTTGAGTTCGGGATCATTGTTGGATGCTAAATCGGCGATCAAAAATTAAGTACCTAACCTGCACACGGAAAACAAAATTGTATTGTAACACCCCTAACCCGTATCCGTTGCTGGAACAGAGTTACAAAGCATTATCAAAATTTACAGATCAAGTAAATAGATATTTCATATCATATAGTATTCATATCAGAAGTCAATCATAAAGTCCCTTATATGAGCCCTCGAGGTCCAAAATATACATTAGAATTAAGTCGAGACTGAATTGGGTACTCAGAGAATTTTTCAAAAAATATCAAAAAAAATTTCCAAGGTGTAGGGGACACACGCCCGTGTGGTCAGGCCGTGTGTCTCACACGGTTAAGAGACACGCCCGTGTCTTAGGCTATGTGGGCATACAAAATAGGGGCACACAATTGTGTCCCAGCCCGTGTCTGAACTTGGAAGCTCTCTGACTTGGGTCACACGGTCAAGCCACACGCCTGTGTGCTAGGCTGTGTGAGCATACTTATAACAGCCCGATTTAGGGCCAAGTTGGATCAGTGGTTTCGAGACCATGAATCCAAAGTAAAAAAATTTATTGTGATAAATTTTTAAGATCTATAGTATGACTAAATGCATGTATAAAAGTTTCGTTAAGAAATTTTATCAATAGAGGGTTCAATTTGACTAGTAGGACTAAATTGCAAAAAGTGCAAAATATGTGTTCTAGAAGTTTTGGGTGTTTAATTGAAATGGATTTGAAAATTAGAGGTCCTTATTTAGTAATTAGACCATTATATACCATGATGGACAAAAATGGACATGGAAGGGTAAAATTTCAAAGAAAGGCTAAAAGAGCATTTTGGTCATTTAGTAATTAAATGAATTAAAAAGCCAAAATAAAGCCAAAATCTTGTCCATCTTCTTCTCTCATGGCCGAATATCACTAAGGAAGACATGGCTAGGGTTTGTCAAGCTTTCAAGCTTGATTGTAAGTCTATTTTAGCCCTGTTTTTAATGATTTTTACGTTTTTGAAATCCTCATAACCTAATCTATCCTTTTCAAGGACTAATTTGAAGTATTAGAAAATTTTAAATTTTTACCCATGTTAGACATGCATGTATTTTGATGTTTAATGGTAGAAAATGTATGTTAGTCGTAAGATAAATGACTTTTACTAAGTGATTTTCGGTGAAAATGTCAAAAAGAGACTTATTTGTAAAAGTTGTAAAATATGTGTAGAAAATGTGAATAAATGGAAAATCTGGGCTACTATATGCATGTATGAGGTTAAGCTAGGCTTGGGTATCGAAGAAATTGAGTATATCTCATGTTATGAGCCTAGGGACTAAATAGTAAAAATGTAAAACTTTAGGGGCAAAATGTAATTTTTTCCATAATATGATTTTGGGTTGTTTTGAATAGTATAATGATTTAATAAGTTAAATGTGATGTTATAGATTGAGAAAAATGAGGTTCGAAATTAGAACGGGGGGAAAAATAAAGTTTCGGATTTGTCGACCTAATTCGTCGATACAATAGACGAGGTAAGTTCGCATGTTAATAAACATTATTGAATTTTTATGCATTAATATTATATATTTGAATGAATTGTGAAATTTAAAGTAAAAGTTCCAAATGAGTAAAAATGCAGGATCGATCATGATCGTTTTATAGCGAAAAATGAATTGACGGAAACGACCATGGTTGGACCATGGCAATATATGATTTCATGTAAGACCATATTTGCGATATAGCATTGGTATATGATATGTGATTCCGTGTAAGACCATATCTGGAATATTGCATCGGTATATGATATGTGATTCCGTGTAAGACCATATCTAGGATATGGCATCGGTATATGATATGTGATCACGTGTAAGACCATATCTATGATATGGTGTCGGTATGAGATTTCGTGTAAGACCATAGATGGGTTATGGCATCGATATGTGATTACATGTAAGATCATATGTGGGATATGGCATTGTACTATGCATATGTGATCCAGGTGTTAGTTTTATACGTCCTACCAATGGCTGGGTACTCCGGCATATGTTGCGAATGCCCGACAGCTTGTGTGAGCAGCACTAAGTAGTCACATCCTGACTGTCAGCTTGTGTAAGCAGACTCGTGGTTAGCTCAAGAGTGAACCTATATTTGTTATGAGATATGAGGTAGCTTTGGCTACATATGTGGCACTTATGTGCAAGATTCTGAATAGTTGTTAATATTTCAAGTGTTCTACGGGCAAAGACAAGACGAGAGCATAAGTGAGACTAAATTAAGTAAACCAGGTATGTATCAAATTTGGGTGAAAATTGAATGAAGGTAAAATAGTGAGCTTATAATGTATCGTGTACATGAAACAAGAAAAAAATTTGTGTATGAGTATGTTTTATGCCATAATGTGTATATTCGGTTATATTGAAATATGAATCGAATGATATATAATATATGAGTTATAATTGTTTTTAATTATACGTAAGTATGGCATATAGTGTGCAAAGTACCATTATATGATGTTCAATTATGTATGTATTAATGTGGACAAATTGATATAAGGTATTTGATCCATACGAACATGGAATTGAATAAGCTCGTGAAACCTTTAGTTAATTACGTGATTGGAATTATGGTATAAAGATGAAATCAAATTGAGTTTACACCATAGTAATGAAATTTCTTAATAAGTGCTTATTTGATAAGTTGTGTTTATTTTCATATGAGCTTACTAAGCTTTATAGCTTACTTGTGTTATTGCTCCTATGCTTATAGGATTTCGAAGACTTACTCAGGTTGGAAGCTGACGGAGATCTCATCGCACTATCCAACTATCATATCAGTACTGAAAGACTTGTGAATTTGGTTATATGACATGTATAGGCTAGTTGGTTAGGAAGTGTATAAGTCTTTTTGGTTATAGAAGCCTAAAGGAGTTGATAGGACTAGCCAAGTGTCTTGGATCATTTTAGTGATGTGTTTGACCTTGAAATGGCTTATAAAGGTTGGTATATTTGGCCATTTAAGTTAGCCAACCTTGGTTATATTTATGAGCATGTGATGATGCTTTTCTTATGTGTAAGTTTGTAGGATTTGAGTGGATAAGTATGTGACGTTTATGTATGATAGATGTAGCATGTGAATAGTGTGTTGATGTATTGGCTGTAGAATGTTTGATGGTTTAATCATGTCAAGTTATATGTTGTTGAATTGGTGCAAGTGTGATTATGTTTCAGGGTGACAAATGGCTTGGAAAATAGACTTAAAGTTGTCCACACGGGCGTGTGTCTAGGCCGTGTGTGACACACGGTCAGCCCCATGGGTGTAATATCCTAAATTAGGGCCTAGTCAAAATAGTGGTTTTGAGACCACAAATTTGAAGTAGAAATATTTATTTTATGATTATTATTATGAGGTCCATGACATGTTTGCATGATTGTGTGAAAGTTTCATAAAGAAATTTTGTGAGTAAGTGCCCAATTTAACTTTTAGGACTAAATTGCAAAAGTTTTCAAATATGAGATTCTAGAAGCTTTAGGGTACTTAATTGAAATGCATGTGTAATTTAGAGGTCCTTATTTAGTAAATAGACCATTTTATGTCATAATAGACAAAAATAGACATGGAAGGGAAAAATCTCAAGGAAGGGTCTTAAGGGCATTTTGGTCATTTAATTAATAAATTAATAAAAAGAAAACAAAAATGTGCTCATCTTCTCTAAGTGGCTGTCGAAATTTCTAAGCCCTTCAAAACTAGGGTTTTTCAACTTCCAAACTTCATAGTAAGTACATCCTACCCCGTTTTTAATGCTCTGTACATTTTTTAAACCCTCGTAACCTGATTTACCTATTTCTAGCCATATTTTGAGCTAGGGTTCATGTTCAAAAATTTACCGATATGTGACAGGCATGTGTTTTGATGTTTAATGAAGGAATATGAGAGTTTGATGTGTGATAAACATCTTTTACTAAGTTATTTTTCATGAAAACACCTAAAAGGACCTTTTCTGTAAAACTTGTAAAATAAGTAGTAAAAGTTTGATTTGAAGGAAAATGTGGGTTGTTATGAGCATGTGTTAAGCTCAGCTAGGTTTGAGTAGTAAAGAAAATGAGTCCATGTCATTTTATGAGCCTAAGGACTAATTTGTAAATAAGAAAAAGTTTAGGGTGAAACTTATAATTTTGCCAAAGTATGATTTATGGACTGATTTGAGAAATGTGATGATTAAATAAGTGAAATTTTCTATTATTGATCAAGAAGAACGGAGTCTGAACCTAAACCAAGGAAAGAACATAATTGCGGACTAAATTGAATAATTTGTCATGTTTTGTTACTGAGGTAAGTTTGTGGGTAAATAATACATCATTTCACTTTGTATTTAATGATTTAATTTTGCATGATATGTATAACTGCTTTATGAATTTTGGTTTACAATGACTCGATGACGATGTAACGAGTTTTAAAGTTTCGAGATCCCGGTTGAACCTTAGGAATAGATAGGATACAAATGTCATGACATTAGGGTTCTTTGTGATCTTATGTAAGACCATGTCTGGGACATGGCATTGATATCGATATGTGATCCCATGTAAGACCATGCTTGGGACATGGCTTGGCTTCGATATGTGATCCCATATAAGACCATGTCTGGGACATGGCATTAGCATCGATATGTGATCCCATATAAGACCATGTCTGGGACATGGCGTTGGCATCCTACCATGTATATGAGGTTTCCCGAGTATCCTTTAGTATTCCAAGTGGTTCAACGAGTAATCCAAAGAGTATGCCAAAGAAAAGACAATATAGGTTCATGTTGAAAGGGTAAAGGTATGTACACGAAGTTCATCACTATTGAGTTTATGAATCGATGAGATCTCCGTAAAAGGTGAATGTATAAATCATGACTATGAATTTTATGGTATACTATGAAATTGACATGAGTAAAGATGTATCCATAATATTTAATGACATTTGTGATAAGTTATAAATATGTTATGTGTATGATATTGCATGATTAATGTTGATATTTATTTACATGCAAACTTACTAACCTTTATGCTTACTCTCTTTTCTTTTCCATTTTTCTTTTAGTATCGCCAAGTTAGCTTAGGGACCGAAGGATGTCGGAGTACGATCACACTATCAATTAGAAATTTGGGTATAGCTAGTTTTAACACATTTGAGTATAGCATGTATAGGGACTTGGTCTTTTTGTTATGTGTCATATTGGTTTAGCCAAATATGTTGGCTTATGATGATACTTAATTCATTTTGTGTAAGGCCAATTGATATTGGCTCATGTTGATTACAAGTATTATGGCATGTTGATGTATTTCATGGATGTGGTAATTTGCATGGTTTGAGTTGTTGAGTATGTGGTTAGTTAAGTATGCTAGAAGTGTAGTGAGAATGATGCGATGATGTCTTAGTTGTGGACATGTTGGTTGTTTAAATATGCCATGAATTATACCAATGCCTTGGTGCTTGTGTGTTTATGTTTCAGGGTAGCAATTGGCTTGATAAATTGCCTATATATTGTCCACACGGGCGTGTGTCTAGGCCGTGTGTGACACACGGTCAGCCCGATAGGCATGTGAACAGGACGTGTGTCCCCTGCACCTTAATTTGTAAGAAACAAAATGCCCAGTATGGAGCACACGGGCAGAGACACGAACGTGTGTCTGGGCTATATGAAGGCCACAGCTTGGAATATGGGCGTGTACTAGGCCGTGTGAAAACTATTTTTGCTTCAAAATGAAAAATAATTCAACACGGGCTGAGCACACGGGAGTGTTTCTTAGCTGTGTGGACGGCACGGCCTTAGGCACGGGCGTGTGCCAAAGGCGTGTAAAGTCTGCACCTAATTTACTAGAATTTAATTCGTCATACAGCCTAGCACACGGGTGTGTAGCTTGGCCATGTGGTTTCATTTCGTTGATGACATCATAAATAGAGAGTTACACGGGGTATGGACACAGACATGTGTACGGCCTACCCACATAAGCGTGTCCTATATTCACACGGGTATGTGACCCCTGTTTTGATGAAAAATCTTCTAAGTTTTCCAAAGTTTTCAATTTAGTCCTGAACCACTCCCAAAGTACGTTTTGAGTCTCGTAGGCTCACTTAAGCGACGATGTGCATGTGTTTGAATAATTTTTAAAGATGAATGAAATTTTATGGCTCGATTTTGCATGGATATTAGTGTTTAAGTCTTGTGACGCCTCGAACCTTGTCCCGATGTCAGATACGGGTAAGGGGTGTTACATTTAGCAGTATCAGAGCTAGTGTTTAGTCGATTCTCGGACTAAACTAGCATGTGCACGAGTCTAGTTATACATGCCATATGTATGAAATTATTATGATAGTGTGATGACTCCTGACGATTTTAAAATGTGCTTTCATATAGTAAATGGCATATAGTAAATGGATCCCGATAGACATGTGACTGTGAGTCAGGGAGGAGAGGTTTGGGAAGCCTTCTTCCAAATGATGAATGAGTGGTTCTCAGAGTTCGTTTGAACGAACCCAGTCGCTCAACAATGAGCTCCATCCCCTCTAAACCCTCAATGTATCCCTGTAGCTCCCCTAGTTGTGAAAATGGTAAGAAGGGAAAAGCCTGCGGTTGATAAATTTTGGAAACAAGGAGCCGAAGAATTTCGAGCTAATAAAGATGATGACCCGTAAAGAGCAAAATTCTGGCTTAAAAATACTATCCAGGTATTTGATGAGCTATCTTACACACCAGAAGAGTGTATGAAATGTGTTGTGTCCCTCTTAAGAGACTCAACTTATCAATGGTAGAACACCCTTGTATCAGTTGTACCGAGGGAGAGAGTTAATTGGGAATTTTTCCAAGAATAGTTCCGTAAAAATACATTAGTCAGAGGTTTATTGACTAAAAGTGAAAAGAGAGTGTGAGTTTGTGAGACTTAGAAAATACACTCGAGAGTGTGTATCTATTGAAGCCATTATGTGTAAGAGGTTTAAAGATGGGTTAAACGAGGACATCCGATTATTTGTTGGCATCTTTAAACTGAAAGAATTTGTGGTGCTCGTAGAGAGAGATTGCAAGGCTGAAGAGTTAGCCAAAGAGAAAAGAAAAGCTAAAATTGAGTCTCGTGATTCGAGAAAAAAGATAATTGAGTAAATCATTTCAGTCTATATCCAAGAGATCGAAAGAATTTACTACTCGATCAGATGCTTCAGGTGGCTTTTCAAACAGAGATAGGGGTAAACAACACTTTTTTTTCTAAAGCTCAGACCACTTTGATTGCGAGTGTTGGTAATGCTCGACCAAGTAGGCCGGAATGTCCACAATGTGGCAGACGTCACCTCGGTGAGTGCCGAGTGATGACAAGACTTGTTTCAAGTGTGGTTCACCAGATCATTTTATTCGTGAATATCCTATGATGATTGAGAAAGATAGAAATCAAAGTGTGAGATCGAATAATGCTCCTCTAGAGGTAGACCACAGAGAAATCTGAGAAATAGAGTGAATAGCAGAAGTGCACCTAGAGAGTCGGCTGTGAGGTCCGAGGGTAAAGCACCTGTAAGAACTTACGCCATTTGAGCTCGCGAAGAGGCTTCATCCTCTGATGTGATTACGGGTACTTTTTCTCTCTATGATACTTCTGTTGTTGCTTTGATTGATTCGGGATTTACCTATTCGTATGTTTGTATAAAATTGGTATCTAGTATGAATATGCCTATTAAGTCTGCAAAATTTGTGATAAAAGTGTTGAACCTACTAGGCAAGTATGCGTTAGTTGACAAAGTATGTAAGAATTGCCCTTTGATGATTAGAGGTCACTATTTTCAGGCTAATCTCATGCTATTGCCATTTGATGAATTTGATGTAATTCTTGGTATAGCTTGGTTAACTGCTCATGATGTGATAGTAAATTGTGGGAGAAAATTTATTGAACTGAAATGTAAAAATGGGGATATTCTTCTGGTTGAACCAGGTGAATCAGATAATTTGCCTATAGTGATTTCTTCTATGTCTGCTTAGAAATGTATAAGAAAGGGTTGTGAAGCTTATCTTGCCTTTGTACTGAATACAACAGAATCTAAATTAAAGATTGAATCAGTTCTAGTAGTAAGTGAGTATCTGGATGTGTTTCCGGAAGAGTTGCCTGGATTGCCTCCAATTAGAGAAGTTGAATTTGGTATTGAGTTAGTCCCTGGTACTGTACCTATTTCAATTGCCCCTTACAGAATGGCCCCAACTGAATTAAAGGAGTTGAAAGTTCAGTTGCAAGAGTTAACGGATAAAGGTTTCATGAGACCTAGTTATTCTCTGTGAGGAGCACCGGTACTTTTTGTGAAAAAGAAAGATAGATCTATGAGACTTTGCATCGACTATCGACAGCTTAATAAAGTAACCATAAAGAACAAGTATCTCTTGCCAAGGATCGATGATTTGTTTGATCAATTAAAATGAGCTACTGTGTTTTCAAAGATAGACTTGAGGTCTGGTTACTATCAGTTGAGAGTTAAAGAGTCAGATATTCTGAAGACTGCCTTTAGGATGAGGTATGGTCATTATGAATTCCTTATCAAGCCCTTTGGTTTAATGAATGCTCCTATGGTATTTATAAATTTGATGACCCGTATTTTTCGACCGTACTTGGACAAGTTTGTTGTTGTTTTTATTGATGATATACTGATTTATTCTCGTGACGAGACTGAGCATGCTGAGCACCTGAGAACGGTTTTAAAAACTTTGAGAGGCAAACAATTATATGCCAAGTTTAGTAAGAGTGAATTTTGGCTTAGAGAAGTTGGATTTTTAAGGCACATTGTTTCGAGTGACGGCATTAGAGTGGACCCGAGTAAAATTTTAGCTATTGTTGAATGGAAACCGCAGAAGAATGTGTCAGAGGTTACAAGTTTTCTATGCTTAACCGGTTATTACAGACGGTTTATTAAAGGATTTTCCATGATTGCTACCCCGATGTCGAGGATGTTACAGAAAGGTGTCAAGTTTGAATGGACAGAAAAGTGCCAACAGAGTTTTGAGAAACTAAAGGCATTGTTGACCAAGGCCCCAATTTTAGTACAACCTGAACCGAGAAAAGAATTTGTGGTTTCTAGTGATGCATCCTTTAATGGTTTGGGTTTTGTACTTATGCATGAAAAAATTATCCGACCCACGATTTAGAGTTGGCCGCCATTATGTTTGCATTGAAGATCTGGCGACACCATTTGTATGGTGAGAAATACCGGGTGTAAAAGCCCAAATTTGCCCGGGCTTGAACACATTAAAACAAAAAGCAAAATAAAATATAAGCCCAAATTACACTTGGGCCCAAAATTAAAAAACTCAAAGCCCAAAAATAAAAAACCTAAAGGGCCCAGGTGGCCCAAAACTTTAAACATTTTCGAAACCCTAGGGTTCCCTTCCTTTTGCGCCGCACTGCTCCTCACGTGGTGTCAGCGCGCCCACCGCCCGTGGTGGCCCCCTTTGCACCGAAGTAGTCAAATCCTCTGATAGTTGACCACCCCTAACTTACAGAAGAATGAAAGTAGCAACAAGGTAGCAGAAAACAAACAACAATAGTAGTGAAAAGAATGCAGAAATATTGTATTTGTGAGCTATAAAAAGTCATCAAAAAATCGATATAAAACACAGATTATTCAATACAAAAAGTGAGAGTTCTTTTTTGAAATAGAAAGATGGTTTCTTTCTACTTTTATGTTTTTATTATTTTACATGTGAATAAAAATAAAAATAAACAAAAAAAACTCACCTTGCCGATTGGTCTCCCCTCGGCGACAAGGCTCTGGTGTTTTCACTTTGTTATTTTTTCCTTCTTTGATTTCTGAAACAAAATTCGACTTAAGGCTTTTAAAAAAAATAGAAAGGGGGAGAAGGAAGGTCAGACGGGCTGAAAACGCTCAACTTTCGGGCGGTTTCGAACGCCACCTACAACAAAGCCTATGGCGGCGCCATGGCGGTCCGGTGATCGGAACCTAGCTGGTCTAGAGCTCATTTTCAGAGAAAGAATCTACTTTTTTGTTTTTTTAAAGAGGTGTAAAAATGAATTTTTTTGTTAAAATTTAATATTTACAGTGTATACCATACGGCGTCGTTTTAAGCTTTGTTTTCAGGCGCTAAAACAGTATCGTTTTAATACTGACCCAAAACCCAACCCATGACAGCCTAGGATCTGCTTGTTTTTGGACTAAGGGTCTATTTACGCCCTTAGTCCTTCCACTTGTGAGGCCGTTTTATTGTGGTCCTTTTCTATTTTTTAATTTTGCCACAATTTGTTTACTTTATTTCAATTTGACCCTTGAACCTTTTAACAAATAAACATCTAAACAGTGTCATTTTGGGGGACTGGGAACAATTTCCCAGATAGTCCTTGTGCGTTTGCGCGTGTTTCATTATGGCCCTTCAATCTGCCATTTCCTCTTTTTCATTTTAAGATTGATACCTAAACTTTTTTTTAATTATGATTTAATCCTCGGCTGTTTAATTATATTTTGTATAGTTGTTTATTATTCATTATTTATTTATCTTCTTCTAATATTTAAATTGTTATTATTTTCCTTTTTATTTGCATTTTATATTTTTATTATCGTTTCCTTTCCTTTATTATTGTTACTACTATCGTATTATTTATTCATCTATTTTTTATTATATATCCCTCATATATATTAAGATTTTTAATGCTTATATTCGCTTCATTTAAATATTTGTTGTTCTTATTATTTTCTCACTACTAATATTTATTTATTTGTCCATCTATTTATTTGTATCTCTTTTACTAATATTTACTACTAATGCTTATTTATTACTTGTTTCTTACTGCTAATATTTACTTATTTTATCCATCTATCTATTATTTGTTTCTTTTATATATTCTTTTGTATTTCCTTTTTATTACTTTACCATTTCTCATATTATATTTATATTATTCTTGAGATATCTCGCATTTTACTTCTTTATTTATGTTACTTTACTTATTATTAATATCATGAATTAATATTTTATTGTTATAATTATAATCTGATTATAATGTTCCTTCATTTAGTTATATTATCACATTCTCTCGTATGGTTATTTTATATTATTTCATCATTACTATCACATCCACTAATTGGAATATGTTGGTCGTTTTTATCTTATACTCCAAAATGAAACGAATACACATCGTTTTCAATTTTACCTTTGCTATTATTTCATAAAACGAAAATTTTCAAAATAAGGCAATATTCCGTATTTGGAAATTTGAGAAGTTGTGCCCTAACTTACTGGGTTTCAATTTTTTCTCGTTTAACCTAAATACTGAATATCCTTCTAAAATTAAAATATATAAGTTTTAAAATAAAAATTAAAAGACAAATTTATTCTCGAGAATCCAATGTATCGTGTCTTAACTTACTGGATGTGACATTTTGTTACCTCGAGATGAGATGGTCCATAACATATGATTCGATTTACTCAAGCACTTTTTAAATAAAATTAACATTAATAAAAAAAGGGATCGTATTTTTAATTTCTTTTCTAGTTTTCAACTTTCAACATTAAGACATTAATTAATCAATTAGGTACCAATTTTGGGCGTCACGAGGGTGCTAATCCTTCCTCGTGCGTAACAGACTCCCAAACCCGTTTTTTGGATTTTGGAGACCAAAATCATCGTTTCAGTAAAATCAAAAAAATTTATTAAAACTATCAAATTATGAGGTGATCCGATCACACCTCATAAAAAGGGATGGGTGGTGACTCTTTTTTTTTCTTTTTCATTTTTAAAATAAAAGTCAACCCCGTTTTTCAAAACAATGGTTTTGACACTTGGTATTCACTGACCATAAAAGTTTAGAGTATTTAATGACTCAAAAGAATTTAAACATACGGCAACGAATGTGGCTAGAGTTGATAAAAGATTACGAGCTAGTGATTGACAACCACTCGGGAAAAGCGAACGTGGTTGCCGATGCCTTGAGTAGGAAATCCTTGTTTGCATTGAGGGCTATGAATACTCAGTTAACTGTATCTGATGATGGTTCTATTCTAGCAGAGTTGAGAGCTAGACCAGTGTTTCTCCAAGAGATTTGTAAAGATCAGAAAAGTGACAGTGATTTGCAAGCCATGCAAGTTCATGTTAGTCGGGTATTGAATCAGATTTTCAGATTGATTCCGATGGTTGCTTGATTTTCTGAGATAGAATTTGTGTTCCTAAGAATGCTGAGTTGATTCAGAAGATTTTGACTGAGGCACATAGTGGTTGCTTGTCTGTTCATCCTAATAGTACGAAAATGTACAATGACTTGAAGAAATTATATTGGTGGCCGAGTATGAAGATAGATATTTTCGAGTTTGTATCGAGATGTTTGATTTGTCAGCAAGTAAAAGCTGAACACCAAGTACCTTCTAGTTTACTTTAGCTTATTATGGTTCCCGAGGGGAAATGAGACCGTATTACTATGGATTTTGTGATAGGATTGCCTTTGACGCCGAATAAGAAAGATGTCATATGGGTTGTGGTTGATAAACTTACGAAATCGGCTCTTTTTATACCAGTATGTACTGACTATTCACTTGATAAGTTGGCTGATTTTTATATTTCTGAAATTGTGAGACTTCATGGAGTACCTTTGTCGATTATTTTGGATAGAGATCCGAGGTTTACATTGCAATTTTAGAAAAAAGTTGCAGGCTTTAGGTACAAAGCTAAATTTTAGTATCACTTTTCATCCACAGACCGACGGTTAGTCAAAGAGACTAATTCAAATACTTGAAGACATGCTCCGATGTTGTGTATTGGAATTCCAAGGTAGTTGGGAAAGTATTTACCATTGGTAGAATTTGCCTATAATAACAATTTTCAGTCAAGTTTGAAAATGGCACCTTATGAGGCATTATATGGATGTAAATGCAGTACACCCTTGTATTGAACCGAACTTAGAGAAAATCAAATTCATGGAGTTGACTCAGTTAAGGAAACTGAAGGGAAAGTAAGAGTGATTCGTGATTATTTGAAAGCTGCTTCAGATAGACAAAAGTCCTACGTGAATTTAAAAAGTAAAGAGATTCAGTTTCAAGTTGGTGACAAGATGTTCTTAAAAGTATCTCCGTGGAATAGAGTTTTGAGGTTTCGCCGAAAGGGCGAATTGAGTCCATGTTTTATCGGACCATATGAAGTTACCGAAAGGATAGGACTTGTAGCATATCGGTGGGGCTTTGCAGTCAGAGTTGGAAAGAATTCATGATGTGCTCCATGTGTCTATGTTTTGCCATTACCAATCGGATCCCTCGCATGTGATTTCACCGACAGAGGTTGAGATTTTTCGGGATATGACTTATTGCAAAAAGCCAGTTAAGATTTTAGCTCGGGAGGTCAAACAGTTAAGAAACATGAGTATTTCCCTTGTGAAAGTGTTATGGCAAAGACATGGGGTTGAAGAGGCTACATGGCAGCCCAAGGAGGCCATGAGAAAACAGTACCCAAACCTTTTCACTGGTAAGATTTTTGGGGACGAAAATCCCTAAAGAGGGGAGAGTTATAACATCTAGAATTAGGACCTAATCGGAATAGTGGTTTCGAGACCAACAATCCAAAGTAGAAATATTTGTTTTATGATTATTATTTTGAGGTCCATGACATGTTTGCATGATTGTGTGAAAGTTTCATGAAGAAATTTTGTGAGTAAGTGCCTAATTTAACTTTTAGGACTAAATTGCAAAAGTTGTAAAATATTAGATTCTAGAAGCTTTAGGGTACTTAATTGAAATGCATGTGTATTTTAGAGGTCATTATTTAGTAAATAGACCATTTTATGTCATAATGGATAAAAATGGATATGGAAGGGAAAAATCTCAAAGAATGACATTTTGGTCATTTAGTTAATAAATTAATAAAAAGGGAAAAAGAAAGCAAAAATTTGCTCATCTTCTTCAAGTGGCTGCTGAAATGGGTTTTCAACTTTCAAGCTTCATAGTAAGTACATCTAGCCCCGTTTTTAATGCTTTTTATATTTTTGAAACCCTTGTAACTCGATTTACCTATTTCTAGCAATATTTTGAGCTAGGTTTCATGTTTAAAAATTTACCCATGTGTGACATGCATATATTTTGATGTTCAATAAAGAAATATGAGAGTCTGATGTGTGATAAACATCTTTTACTAAGTGATTTTTCATGAAAACACCTAATAAAGACCTCTTTATAAAACTTGTAAAATGAGTAGTAAAGTTTGATTTGAAGGAAAATGTGGGTTTTCATAAGCATGTGTTAAGCTTGGCTAGGCTTGACTAGCAATGAAAATGAGTCCATGTCATTTTACGAGCCTAGGGACTAATTTGTAAATAAGCAAAAATTTAGGGGAAAAATTATAATTTTGCCAAAGTATGATTTATGGACTGATTTGAACAATGTGATGATTAAATAAGTGAAATTTGCTATTATAGATCAAGAATAATGGAGTCTAAACCTAAACCGAGGAAAGAATAAAGTTGCGGACTAAATTGAGTAATTAGTCATATTTTGTTACCGACGTAAGTTTGTGAGAAAATAATGCAACATTACTTCACTTTGTATTTAATGCTTTAATTTTTGCATGATATGTATAATTGTTTTATAAATTTTGGTTTACAATGACTCGATGACGATGTAACAAGGTTTAAAGTTTCAAAATCCCGGTTGAACCTTAGTAATAGATAGGATACAAATGTCATGACATTAGGGTTATGTGTGATCCCATGTAAGACCAGGTCTGGGACATGGCATGGGCATCAATATGTTATCCCATGTAAGATCATGTCTAAGACTGGCATTGGCATCGATATTTGATCCCATGTAAGACCATGTCTGGAACATGGCATTGGCATCGATATGTGATCCCATGTAAGATCATGTCTGGGACATGGCGTTGGCATCCTACCATGTATATGAGGTTTCCCGAGTATCCTTTAGTATTTCAAGTGGTTCAACGAGTAATCCAAAGAGTATGCCAAAGAAAAGACAATGTATGTTCATGTTGAAAGGGTAAAGGTATGTACACGAAGTTCATCACTATTGAGTTTATGAATCGATGAGATCTCCGTAAGAGGTGAATGTATAAATCATGACTATGAGTTTTATGGTATACTATGAAATTGACATGAGTAAAGATGTATCCATAATATTTAATGACATTTGTGATAAGTTATAAATATGTTATGTGTATGATATTGTATGATTAATGTTGATGTTTATTTACATGCAAACTTACTAACCTTTATGCTTTCTCCCTTTTCTTTTCCATTTTTCTTATAGTATCGCCAAGCTAGCTCGAGGATCAAAGGACGTCAGAGACTCAATCACACTATCAATTGGAAATTTGGGTATAGCTAGTTTTAACACATTTGAGTATGACATGTATAGGGACTTGGTCTTTTTGTTATGTGTCATATTGGTTTAGCCAAATGTGTTGGCTTATGATGATACTTAATTCATTTTGTATAAGGCCAATTGATATTGGCTAATGTTGATTACAAGTATTATGGCATGTTGATGTATTTCATGGATGTGGTAATTTGCATGGTTTGAGTTGTTGAGTATGTGGTTAGTTAAGTATGCTAGAAGTGTAGTGAGAATGATGCGATGATGTCTTAGTTGTAGACATGTTGGTTGCTTAAATACGCCATGAATTATACCAATGCTTTGGTGCTTGTGTGTTTATGTTTCAGGGTGGCAATTGGCTTGATAAATTGCCTATATATTGTCCACACGGGCATGTGTCCAGACCGTATGTGACACATGGTCAGCCCGATAGGCATGTGAACAGGCCGTGTATCCTCTGCACCTTAATTTGTAAGAAACAGAATGCCCAGTATGGAGCACACGGGCAGAGACACGCACGTATGTCTTGACCATGTGAAGGCCACGGCCTGGAATACGGTCGTGTACTAAATCGTGTGAAAACCATTTTAGTTTCGAAATAAAAAATAATTCAACACGAGCTGAGCACATGGAAGTGTTTCTCAACCGTGTGGACAGCACGGCCTTGGGCACAGGCATGTGCCAAGGGCGTGTGAAGTCTGCACCTAATTTACGAGAATTTAATTCGTTATACGGCCTAGCACACGGGCATGTGGCTTGACCATGTGCTTTCATTTAGTTGATAATGTCATAAACAGAGAGTTACACGGGTATGGACAAGGGCGTGTGTGACCACATGGCCTACCAACACGGGTGTGTCCTATATCCATACGGGCGTGTGACCCCTGTTTTGATGAAAAATTTTCTAAGTTTTCCAAAGTATCCAGTTTAGTCTCGAACCACTCCCAAAGTACGTTTTGAGTCTCGTAGGCTTACTTAAGGGACGATGTGCATGTGTTTGAATAATTTTTAAAGATGAATGAAATTTTTTGGCTCGATTTTGCATGGATGTTAGTGTTTAAGTCTAGTGACGCCTCGAACCTTGTCCCGGTGTCGGATACGAGTAAGGGGTGTTACAATGGGCGTGTGAACAAGCTGTGTGTCCCCTGCACCTTAATTTTGAGAACAAAATGCCTAGTATGGAGCACACGGGCAGAGATAAGAGCGTGTGTCTCAGCCGTATGGATGGCACGGCCTTGAATACGGGCGTGTGCCAAGGGCGTGTGAAGTGGGCACCTAATTTTGTGAGAATTTAATTTGTAACACTGCCTAACACACAGACGTGTGGCTTGGCCGTGTGGTTTATTTGACTGATGACATCATAAACAGAGAGTTACACAGGATATGGACACGGGCGTGTGTGACCACACAGCCTACCCACACGGGTATGTCCTATATCCACACGAACATGTGACCCCTGTTTAGGGCAAAATTTTTATAAGTTTGTAAAATTTTCAGAAGTTCTCGGTTTAGTCCAGAACTGCTTCCAAAGTATGTTTTGAGTCTTGTAGGCTCATTTTAGGGACGATGTGAATGAATGTGAAAAGTTTTAAATTTGAATGGTAATTTATGGCTCGTAAATGTATGTGTGTTTGTATTTAAATCTGGCAATGCCTTGTACCCTGTTCCGGTGAGAATACGGGTAAGGGGTGTTACAATACTGACTTGCACTCTTTGAAAGATACAAAGGACACACGACCATGTCACTTGGCCGTGTGTCACACATGGCTGAGACACATGCCCGTGTCTCTGCCCATGTAGACGGAAATAGGCTATTTTATAAGCCATTTTTCTCACCCAAAAAGGCATGTACCTATAGTTATCATCATACATACAAACAAGCCATATTATGGCATCCAAACAAGTGAAAATCAATCCTTAAATATATAATATCTTAACATACAACCAATATTCCTTTAAGCACCTCAGATGACAGATTATAACATGTGTGTTCATGTATTCAATATATTCATATGTACAACTAACATATACGCATAATTGTACCCAAGGTTTACCAAGCTAATTTGCATTATTTCAAACCAAGTTACTTACCAATCAAAACATACCATCTGGTGCCAAAATGTATTTTATATACTAATATATTTAAATATATTTATACCTTATATATTATGGTACCGATTCCTGATCAATTCGTAACATCCCAAAACACATGTATATAATTACACTTTTAGCTAACATTTTACACTTTTACCATACAATCATAAACCAAATCACATATCAATCATATAAGGTAAATATGCACCAAATCAAAATGTGCCAACACACAAGCCAAATAAGTGACTAATTTTAACAAAACACATATAGGCCAACATTAATCAGAATACCTATACACGCCATTATAACCAAAATCAAAACATCTGAAAGTACCGATAGATCCGATGGATAGTGTGATATATCTCCGACAAGCTTCCAACCTGATCGAGCTTCCGATAATCTGGAAAGTAAAGGAAAACAACTATGTAAGCAATGAATGCTTAGTAAGCTTGTCTAAACTTTAATCATATCAATTCGTTTCAAATATGAAATTTATTCATATCAAGAATAATCCAATATTGACACCGCAATACTTGTGAAGTTATATTCAATAACTCACAAGGTGAATAAATCTATAGCATCACTTATACATATTATTCCTAGCATAGTACCATTTTAAACAACTTTAACTCTTCCAAATTTCTTTATTTTCATTTGCATTCCTTTACTTTCCACACTCATTCTATATGCATAACACACCAGTCATAAACATATCATTCAATCATAGCCATAAGGTAGTGCATTTAAACATAGCCTTTTTCGAATTAATCACATGATAAGTTATTTCATAAGAAATTGCAGAACTTAAACATTACCACTCTTTCATGAGCACTAGCATATTTTCATTTGAGTACTTACCCTTTAAATGCATCATATAAATAAACATATTACCATTTAACCAATAGCTTGGCACTTGCCTAAGCATCAAACAACAACACCTGTTAGTGTATTTAAACATATTTCATATAAACTCAACATTGATAATCTTATTTTCTCAACATGTCACACTTGAGTTTATTACTTGTTTCAACTTACATAATTTCCTTGTATCATCGTATAAAAAATATTCATATATGTACATATCATGATACATATCATTCTCTTACCGTTTCTTCATAATCAAATATCATTCATTTCATTATATCAATATATCATGTACCATCATTTCCATATATTTCGTATAAATATCAAGAAACATGTATGAGCTCAATAATAATCAAATTTCCAATTTCATAAGCTTTCCACATCTTGTATTCATATATCTATTCCATATATTCGAGCTATATACTGGTATAGTACATTTTAATTTCGTGTTGTTTCATGTCAAAACTTTGCCTATTGAATCATTTAAAATATCGATGGATACATGTGTAGTATACACGAAGTGTACAAATCTGAAATCCGTCAATTCATATTCGGGAATACTCATATGAGCACATAAACGGGAAACTCTTTCGAGCCATATAATGTGAAGCTCATGTGAGCTGTATAACGGGAAGCTCCGGAGAGCCATTAACGGGAAGCTTATACGAACGAATATTAGAAAGTTCAAGCGAGCCAATATCGGGAAGCTCCAGAGAACCATATTTCAGAAAGCCCGTGAAAGAGCCTTTAATCAGGAAGCTCCGAAGAGCCATATATTGGGACACCAACAAGAGCTACAGTGTGTCCACAGCACATGCAGGATTACAACCAATCAGGATGCTCCGAAGAGCTATTAACGGGAAGCTCGTAAAAACCATATAATGGGAAGCTCATAAGAGCTAATAACGAGATGCTCTTTTGAGCTATGATGTGTCCGCAACACATACAGGACCACAACCAATTCGAGAACCCGATATCCATCGAATTTCAGCTATTCAAATGGGACTTAATACTTGTCAGTCATCGTAAGATATGTGATTAATTTCATATACATGGAAATAATACAATCACATACATACAATTCAATTCAAACATATAAATATACAATTTAGTTACACGAACTTACCTGGCTATATTGCAGAAATAGCAAAGTTTAGGGGCATTTTTGAAATTTTCTATTTTTCTCGATTTTCCACCCGATCGTAATCTACATTAATAATTTCATTCAATAAATTAATTTATATGATAAAACAATTTATTTCATGCAATTTTGTTATTTTTGATATTTTTACAAAAATACCCTTAAAGTTTTACTTTTATTCAATTTAGTCCCTGAACCCAAAACATGTAAATTAACCATTTTTAATGCAAACCCATGCTATCTGAATATTCATGGCATTCAATACAACCCATTTTTTCAATAATTTCACAACAAACCTTGTATTTTTACTAACTTAACAAATGAATCCTTAATCGAAAAATTTATCAAAATCAATTAACAAAATACGTTTAATTAACAAATAATATCTCAAATTCATCATTTAACATCAAAAATCATATACATTCATCAATGGCAACAACCAAAATCTTTAACAAAATAAAAAACAAAGGTAATATTTAGTTGGACCTAATTGTAACAATCTTAAAAACATAAAAATTACAAGAAAAATGGACTAAATTGACTAACCAATTGAACTTGGAACTTTGAAACCCTTAAGGCCTTTGTCCCCTTCTTTCTCCCTTTGTAACACCCCTAACCCGTATCCGTTTCTGGAACAAGGTTACGAAGTATTACCAGAACTTACGGAATGAATACAGATATTTTATATTATTTTATCGTACATGTCAGAAAATTTATCATAAAGTCCCTTATTAGGGTCCTCGAGGCCCAAAACATACATTAGAAACAAGTTAGGACTAACCGGGAACTTAAAGAATTTTTCACGAAATTTTAAAAAATTTTCCTGGGTGCAGAGGTCACACACTCGTGTGGTCAGGTCGTATGGCTCACACAGCCAAGTGACACACCCATGTCCTAGGCCGTGTGGTATATGAAGTAGGTCACACGGTTGTGTCCCCAACCCGTGTAACTCTATGACTTGCAAAACATTAAGGTGCAGGGGTCACACAGCCAAGCCATACACCCGTGTGCTAAGTCGTGTGAAAAATATTAAGCATTCTGTTTTGAAATTTCAAGGTGTAGGGGACACACAGCCAGACGACATGCCTATATGCCAGGCTATGTGTCACACACGGCTGAGACACACGCCCGTGTCTTTTCCTGTGTAGATGAAAATAGGTCATTTTTAAGCCATTTTTCTCACCCTTTTTATTATCAACTTGCACTCAACATTTAATTACACTAAAATATCTCAACCGAGCAACCCAATACGAGCCAAAAATCATATTTTAAACATAATATATCATCATAAAAATCATTTGCATAAACTTACCAAAATAATTTCATTCATTGATTTACTAAAATCAACTTCTACTACATGCATACAAATATATATATCATCTACACCCATATTTCAAGTTTAACTCTTTTTTAATTAAGCTTTATACATGTTATATAAACCATAATATGTATAATAAAGTCTACCAGAGCAATCTAGATAGTGTGGCTCGATATGTTGACTCGACCCTCCAAACTTCTTAAAAATCTACAAAGAACATTCAATGACACAAGTAAGCTTAATGAAGCTTAGTAAGTTCATTGGCTTTAAAATAAATCTTACCGGACATGTTATAACAATAATTCATTAAATAAGCATTTCACTAGCATTTCCTGCTAGTCACAATTTCAATTAATAAAATTCACTTGATTGAGCTCAATATCACTAGCTACTTAAATTCTTCCACATTAATTCCATATAACACTTACTAATTCTTGTCAAATTAGTGAATGACTTACGGATTTGAGTACATCATTTTATTTATGCCATAGTCCAACTATGGTCTTACATATGTATTGCCATGGCCTTGTCATGGTCTTACATTCATAGTACCATAACCCAGTTATGGTCTTATCTTCAGGATGCCATAGCCCAGTTATGGTCTTACACACATGTATATATACTGTCATAGTCCAACCATGGTCTTACATTCACTGTGCCATAACCCAGTTATGCTCTTTTCACTAAAATGCCATATCGCACTATGGTCTTACATTTAAATATTGCCATGGTCCAGCCATGGTCTTATCCACCAATTCATCTTGTCTCACAGAACAATCGTACTTAATCCTGCGTTCCACTTAATTCGAACTTTCAATTCAATTTTCATATATTTACAATAATCATAATTCAATAAAAAATATGAAATAATACATTATAACATTCCTAAATTAACAATTAATCATGAAAGTTTAACCATATGAACTTACCTGGGCCAATTTGAAAAATTTGTTGTAATTTAGGGGCTATTCAACTTTCCCTTTTTCATGATTTTCTTCAAGTTCTTGATCTATAATATAAAATTATTTATTCATTAGCTTCTAATTCAATTCTAATTCACTTCACAATTTATGCCCTTTAATTTTCAAAATTACACATTTACCCCAAATTTTATAGTTTTTACAATTTAGTCCCTTATCAATTTTCCCACCAAATAAGCTAATTTTTCTCAATTAACACTTTATCTAATTATTTCATGCTACTATACAGCCTTTGATAATTAGAATTTCAGCACCAAACCCTAATTCTTAACCTTTTCACAATTTGGTCCCAAAATCAATTTATAGTGAAATTACTTGATAAAATCATCATATAACAAAATTAAAGCTTCAATTTCATGTTAATTCATCATAAACATCCAGAACTCATCAATGATAACTTTCAAAATTACCCATGAAATAAAAAACTAATGAAATAGATAGTTGAACCTAATTGTAAAAGTCTTAAAAACACAAAAATCACAAGAAAAAGCAAGAATTGAACTCACTTGTAGCAAAAAAAAAATGAAAAACCAGATCAAGAGGAGTCTCTTATGGCGTTTTGGCTGAAAATTTGATGAATAAATGTCTAGATATCCTTTTAATTGAGATTTTATTTGTTAATTTTTTTTCAAAATTTCCAATTTTGCCCTTGTTTCACCAATTCCTTGATTTTTTTCTGCTTGTACCACCTCATGCCTTAAATTTAGGCATATTTACTTCTTAAGTCCTCCTTTTTTAATTATTAAGCTATTTAATCACTATTACTTTCCATTAGCAAGTTTTGCACATTTTTCAATTTAGTTCTTTTTACTTAATCAACTATCAAAATGTTAAAATTTTCTAACGAAACTTTAATACTATCTTAATAACACATCGTAAATATTTATTAAAATATTTACAGCTCGATTTATAAAATTGAGGTCTCTATACATCATTTTTTAAACCGATTAATCTATTAATTATTTCTAAAGCACAAATCATTATTTCATAGCTTCCCTAAATTCATATTTAACTCGTAATTACTAAATAGTAAAATTTTCAAACTCACTTGTCAGATTTTAGTGGTCTCAAACCACTGCTTCCGACACCACTGAAAATTAGGCTATTACAACCTTTTCTTTTTCTTTCTTTCTTTCTTTTTCCTTTTGTTTCGTTTTTGCTTTGTTTCTTTTTAATTCTTTTATTTTATTATTTTTTATTATACATTAATATATTATTATATAATATAATATATATACTTAACACTTAAGGTTTATTTTATAATATATATAATAAATTCACAAAAAATCTACTTTATGTCGCCTCATAAAGAAATAATGGCATAATTACTTCGTTAGTCCCTTTAATTTTTCTTTAATTTATAACTCAATTTTCATTATTTATGCAATTTAGTTCTTATACCTAATTACTCTTAATTCACTATTAAAACATTAAATTTTTTTAACAAAACTTTAATACCACTTTAATGGCACTCCGTAAATATTTATAAAAATATTTATAGCTTAATTTATAGAAACAAGGTCCCAATATCTCATTTTCCAAAACCACTTGAACTAGGGTTTTATCACTCGAATCTAATAATTCATTATAAGACATAAATTATTAATTCAAAAATCTTTTTTAAAACCATATTTGACTTGTAAATATTAAATAATAAAATTTACGAGCTTATTCACCGGATTTGGTGGTCTCAAACCACTATTTCCGATACCATTAAAAATCGAGCTATTGCATATACACTAAGTAAAACTCAGTGTTATTTCTATAACCCGAATATTTAAAGACAAACAATATAATAGGCACAATTGAATATTTTAAACCACATTTTATTTATACAATAACATTAACCATTCAATACTCAAAAAATAAATACATCATTTTATACCATATTCAATTTTCATCACTTGCTATAATAGCTTTTCACAAATGATCCTAATATCAATTGAAACAATAACAATATCCAATTCATGAATACATAATTCATGTGTCTTAATCCATATTTCAATTCACAGTCCCATTTTCATTTCACATACAATATCATCTGATATCAATCATAGTGCCATTTCAATTAATTACCCCTATTAACACGACTCAAACTCAGACAGATACATGGATCCAACCAAACACCATCAGTTTGGCACCTAGTGTCTCATCAGATAAATCCGAAGTGATAACTGCGCCTAGCGCTATATAAATTTGACACCCAGTATCTCATCGGTTAAACCGAAGTAAATTGGCACCCAGTGCCTCATCGACTCGAAGTTGAAGAAATCCTTGAACTCTTCCAATCCTATGACATGCCATCTATATCCGACTCAGCCTGATACAGTTAATAGGGTTCCAATTCACTTTTCAAATACAACTAATATTCATTTCAATTCAAATAATCAATATATTAAATATATATATATACCAATTCAATCCATTCAATCAACTTAAATTCAATTCAATGACAAAGTGTCAAATACTTACCTCAACACTTACCATATGCATTAAATAAAAAATACAACAATTAATAACTAAGTTCGAATTATAGAAATACAAATCAGAAATTCCGAACTGTTTCTCGTCAACTTTATATTTCCCTTTTTTAGTTGAGGATTCCAGTACGACTTTAGCTACAAAATTAAAACAATTAAAATTTATCAATACAACACAATTCAATTTCATATTGAATATTTCAATTTTGATTCAATATTTGCCTAATTTTCAATTTAGTCCCTAAACCGGTACTAACTTTATTTCTTTATAATTAATTCTATATTTTCACACAAATTTCACTTTAAACTAAATTTAACTCTCTATTTTCACTTAAATTCCTAAATTTTAAATTTTTCACAATTTAGTCCCTATTACTCAAAATTTACAATTTATTCTACAATTTAATCCTTTTTCACTTCTAGCTAAAAAATCTATTAATTTAGTCCCTAATACTAAAATTATTCAACATTAACAAAATTTAAAAACTCAATAATTGTTAAAATTTTGAATGGATCAAGTAGTACTTAACACCGGGATTCCAAAAACATAAAAATTACAAAAAAAACTAAATTGATTAACCAATTGAACTTAGAAAATTGAAACCCCTAAGGTCGTGGCTTTCTTTCTTCTTTCTCTTTTTCTTTCTTTTTCTTTTATTTGTTTATTTTATTATTACAATATAATATATATACACTTAAATATTAAATAAATCTATTATAATATATATTAACTTTAAATTTTATATTAATATTACCCTTATCCCACTCAGTTGTGGTCATTGGAATAATCGCTTCTTTAATCCCTTTAATTTTTCTTTAATCTATAATTCAGCTTTCATTTTATATGCAATTTAGTCCTTATACCTAATTATTCTTAATTCATGCAAATTCACTTAACAAAACCTAATTAACTATACAACTGACTTTGTAAATATTTTTAATAAATATTTACGAGTCCAATTTATGAAAACGGAGTCCCAAAAATACATTTTCTGACACTCGCAACTATCGTATCGTTACAGATGTTACACAAGTTCTAATAAATTATTAAAAATTTATAATTTTTAAAAACTAATAAAATATTAAAATATATAGAATTATGAAAATTCATTTATTGGCTCCTCATTTTGAAACATGTAACATTAGACCAACTATTGAATAATTGGGATAGTCATCAAAATATTTTATGCTAACATATACTAATATTTGCAGCCATTGGTTAATAAATTTTGGTTTTATAGTATTTAATTGTGCAAAAAATACTCCATACCATACAATACTTAGCAAAAAAAAATTCAACTTTCCAAAGTTCAAGATGCTATAGTGTATTTTAAAAGTTGGAGATAAAAATTATAAAAATAAAATAATAATTTATCAACAAAAAAGGAAAGGGCCCTACGATTATCGATTTATTTGTGAAAATTTAAGATATTTTATTCAACATAAAAATGACCTTAAGGATTTAATGACTATTTTCATTATCCAACGATTTGTCTGATGTCATGTGTTCATTATGATTTTAAAAGTTTAGATTTTTTTATAATTTATAATTTTTTATATTATTTATAAGTTCTTTATACAATTTTAAATATGTTTTATGTATTTTATTTAATTTTATAAATTTTATTAGAATGTTTATAATATTTATAATATTTTATGAATTTTTATAATTTTTGTAAGTTTATATATTTTAAATATTTTATGATTTTTATGAGAAAAATATAAAATTAAATCTAAGTTATAATGCGTTACCATTTATTGGATCCATCAATTAATTTTCAAGATTAATGTGGTTAAAGATTTAATTTATTTTTTAAGTTAATCATAAGAGTTTATTTAATAGCAAATTTAATACTGAGATTCAATTATTATTATTTTCTTAAAGACATTTGTGGCTATAAGAAAATAATATAGTGATTTAAATAAAAATTTAAAATTTTTGAAAAATTTAATCACTAAATATAATATTTTATAACATTAAAATTTTATAAGTAATAAAAAAGATATACTAAAAAGGTAATGAATTGCCATAGCCCTAAAATTGATGGACCGCTTCAATAAGTTTTTTTATATAGACAAATTAGAATACATCAAAATATAATCTTAAAAAAGAACATCAAAATACTGTACTTCCAAAATTTACAAAGCAAATATAATTAATTAAATTTAAGAAGATCTAAAAAAATATAACCTAAAATGGATGGACATTCCTGCTCAGCCCATTGACATTGGTAAAAAACCCGACCTGCCTATACGGCAAATACGACCGACGTTTATCCCCTTCCTTTTGGGCTCTGTTTTTAACGTAAAGCTTTTCGTGAGCTGAGAGCGACGCCGTTTTAATGCTCTTTTGCGTCTTCTTCACCTTCGGTGTCTCTTCGCTTACTTTCACCTTGTCTTTCTTCTCTTCTTTCTCGTTTTTCTTCTCAGTTTTTCCCGACGAAGAAGAAGAGGAAGAAGAAGAGGAGGAATGATGGCTTAAGAAGACGAACGCGTCTTTGCCGTCGCTACTACATCGAAGCTTCAAATCTCTAAACCTCCAAAGCTTCGAAAACCCTGTGGAATTGCTCTTCCGGCAACTTTCCGGCGAGGCTTCCGTTACGGTTCTTCCACCTCTCCACTCGCAGTACGGTCCGGCCGGTTCCGACGACGTCGCGTCCGGTGAATCTTCCACGAAAAGCTTCCTCACCGGAGCCCGTTGAGCCATGTCACCCTCTCCGGACTTCGAAACGAAAGCATCCTCCGCGGCGGCGTAGAGGAGATCTTGGTTAAATAACGGAAAAATCGGACGGATTTGGCCGTCTTGGAACAAGTCGTCCGCAGAAATCGGTGATCCATCGGGATTTAAACAAACAAAAGAAAATTCTTCCTCCTCCTCTTCTTCTTCGTCTTCCTCTTCTTCGTTCTGCTCCTCCACTTCCTCTTCGTCTTCCTTATCATCATCCATTCCCGGCTGACGGTTCAGTTTCTCTTCTTGTTCCATATTCGGCTCCTCGTCGGCTTTGAGCTGTAATTTAACTCCGATATCGTGGCTGAATTTGCCGGTGGGGGAGAAGTCATTAAAGTTGGGAGACAAAGGCAGAGAAGAAGTCATGACTTGCATCGCATAACCAAAAACAAGAACCTCACAATAAGACCTTTCAATAAGTTCGCGGCAGATGTAGAGATAATAAATTTAAGAAGTGGGTTTAGGGAGGTATGTGGCTTTTGTCGGGTTTTAAATAGAGGTGGTTGGTTGTGGGGACTATCGAAACTTCCACTCTTTTTTCAAAAAAAATTATATGAACGCGCAAATATTTTTCTACCGATAATGTAAATGCAAGAAAACACCAAAATACGTTTTATTTTACCTTTTTGGAATAATCAGCCTCTTTTTTTTATTTATTTCTTTTAATTATTTGAATAAGATGCTGCAACTTAATTAATATTAAATATTAAATATTTTAATAATTGATCAAGAAAATTAAATTATTATTGTAGGCAGGCAAAGTAGGTGCTTGATGGAGAAGTAACACGTGTTAATATTAGCTGGCCAAAGGTTAGGCTTTCCACCCGTGAGGGTCTAGAAGGGTGAATTTTGGCTTTGGGGTTGACCTGCTCCTTGGGTCATCCATATTTGAACATTTTTTAATTTTCTTTTAATTACGTCAATTAATTTCATATTGAAAGTCTAGAAGTCAATTAGGTATGTTACATTAAATGTGCCAATCTCTTTTTTGGTACATTAAAATGTGCAAATATTGTTAAACAAAGATTAGTCAATTCCCAAAACTAATGGTTTTGGTGGCGGGATGCATCATGCGTGATGCAATGGGTACTTTGCCTTAAGGAACAAGTGTATTTCTCTCCAAGTCATCACACGTTTATTAACCTTAATTAGCTCTAGAAATATCTTTTAAGTTTATTTTATGTTATACTAACGAGGATATTATTTTAAATTAATCAATAATCATACTAAATGTGATAGTTAATAACTTTATTTATCATGTTTGTATATTGAATCAACATATTATTATATATAATGATTTTAAGAAGCGCCCACTCTCTATTAATAAAATTTTCAATTCAACTTTTTACTCGGATTTAACTCTATTTTATTTTTATTTTTCTTTACTTATATTCAACATATATTTAATCATCATTCGTAAATTAATTTTTACACATGTTTTACACATTTGAATGGAGATAATCATTTTTTTGAATATTAATGGATGAAAAAGTAATGGATCGGAGTCAAGCTTTATTGAGTTTCAATTCAATTGGCATTATTGTTATTATAACAATTAGGAGAAAGCACATTGAAGTATGATTAGACACATTTCATTCCATTTAAGAGTTGGGAGAAATTATAAATAAAAGTAGGCAATATATAAAATAAAATCTTCAATTGTTTTTATTTCCATAAATTTGTCACAATTTGATTATTTTGATTTTTGTGAGCTATTTTTTACCTTATTTTTTAAATTTTCTATTAATAGTTTTTTTTTTAAATATATGTATTTTTACCATATTATTATAAATGTGTGTCCAAGTAATTACAGATATAGAGCAAAACTAATGCAAAGCACAAAAGAATGAAGAATCAAAATATAATCATACAAACTCGCTCATTGTAATCAGACATGTTGACAGGAGATATAAACATGATACACATAGTGAGACTTGAACCTATGTGCTTAAGAACTTAAATGTCTCTGCCTTTGCCAACAATGTTAAGACCTAATTGATATGCAAATAAAATGTTTAAAATGATAAAAATCTTTCTAACCAATATAAAAAGTTATGGATTCATATTTTCTAAAAATACTAGAATTTCAATATTTATTAATTCAAAATGTTAGTAATTGTAATTACATTGTTTGGATAAATAACTGTTTTTAAAAAAAAAAACTATTTATTAAAATTTTATGAGTTAGAAACCCGTATGTTGGCTTGATGGTTAGGGTGTTCATCACTCCAAGTGTGGCCTGGGTTCATGTAACACCCTTAACCCATATCCGTCTCCGGAATAGGGTTTCGAAGTATTACCGAAGTTTATCGATCAAACAGGCAAAATTCTCAAACATTTCATATCATCAAAACAAGTCATCAAAGCATCATTTTAATCCAAATTATAAACATACCAAACCAAATCAATTTGCCTAATCCACGAGCACTTAAACATAGAATTAAATTCACATGCACATATCTAGATTTAGTTCAATTTACCATGCCATAATATGATTTCAAAAACAAACACATATTTATATGTATAAAACCAACCAATATTAAACTTATAATCTCATTTACATTCAATCCACAAAATAACTATTATTTAGACACCCTAGGTACATGCCGACACAAAAGATAGACATCACCATATTTGAGTTCGGGATCGCTGTTGGATGCTGAATCGGCGATCAAAAAGTGAAATACCTAACCTGCACACAGAAAACAAAACCGTACGCTGAGTAAAACTCAGTGGTATTTCTATAATCTGAATATTTAAAGACAAAACAATATAATAGACACAATTAAATATTAAGCACAATTGAATATTTAAAATCTACATTTATTTATATAATAGCATTAACCATTTAATACTCAAATCATAATTACATCATTTTATACCATAATTCTCATCACTTGCTATATAATAGATTTTCACAATTTGATCCACCAATCATTTGAAACAATAATAAAATCCAATTATTTATGCATTCCAGGATATCAATTTTAGCAATTATTGAGCTTTGAACCCTAACAACATGTTTGGTTTGATGGAATAGCTTATGTATTCCAGCTTTATTCAATGGGGCCACATAAACAATTGTTTGGGTTAAAGTAGTAGCCTATTACGCGCTAAATGGAATCAACCTCTATTACAGTACGGCCTGTAATAGCAATTTAGGGGCTTGGGGTCTACTTAGCTATTCAAAGCCACCGGTAATAACACTTTTCCCTATTTGGACCAAAATATCCTATTCTCATCTACATCATTTTTACTTTCACTTCAAACAATTTCTTCCTAGACATTTTTTTCCCAAAGTAAACCTTAGAAATTAGCTCATTAATCGACAACAAATCAAGCATTCATTCACCATCTTCATCTTCTTTCTCATTGAACCTCCTTATTTACGGTAAGTGATGGCCTTTGATTCCTTTTTTTTTCTCTGATGTTGTTAGTTAAAGTTCTTTTTCAGTCCCACTCTGATCCTTCTCAGTTTCTTCATTAGAAGCCTCATAATTTTTGTCTTCTTTTTTCTGGGTTTCTACAGTTTGATTTGGTAGCTAAATTGTTTTGGGTTTTAATGAATCAAAAGCTTCAGCAAATTATTTTAAGTGTTCTTAGTCTGTTTGTGTGAATTTTGTAAATGTTTCATGCTTAATTTTTGTTTCTTAATCTTTGATCTAAACAGGAAACTCAACGTCTCCTCAGTGAACTAGGTAAATGCTCTGCTCTTTTTTTTTTTCTTGTTGAATTTTTTGGGTTTCTTTTCATGGTAAATAAAAGAGTTTATTGTTTTCCCCCTTAAAACAGATTAATCAAGCTGAGATTAAGCTCTTCTTTGAATTAATTTGTGGAGAGGTCTGTAGTTTCTCATGTGACCTGTCTTACTAATCTTGCTTCTCTTTGTCACACTTGATGGTCTCATGTGACTTTCTTGTCTATGTTTGTACAGTAAATGGTCCATTGTTGATTGTTTTTCCACTTTTAGAGACATTCTGTTAAATTACCTAATTTCCAGATCATCCATTGGCTTTTTTCTTTTCTTTTTTTCAGCTTATGTGGTTGTTTTTTTTTTTTTATTGCTACCATTTTGCATTAGTGGGTATAAGGTTTAATTTAGAGTTGTTGTTAGATAAAGGTTGATTTCGAAAAAGTGTAAAAAAAGCCAATGGGGCTTTGGGATCATGAGCTCAGTGGATTAGTTAGTTATTCAGTTTAGTACTTATAATGAATGGTATTCTTGGAATTATTGATGTATTTAATTGTAAATTCAAAAATTAATAGAGAAAAAATTTTGTTTTGAAAATTTATAAAACTGTTTGGCATTGAAAAAAAAGAGATGAAGTTTAGCTATGAGAGAATAATAGATTTGTTTCATTTAAAAGTCAATTTCTAAAAGTCAAAAGCACCATTTTCTTACCATTTTTTTTGGTTTGATTTGTCAAACCATGATTTTAATGTTAGCTTTACATTGTTTTTACAATTGAAAACAATTTCTGACCTCGAAAGTAAACTAAACATATATTGCTGTTTGTTTTTCAAATGTTTCGTTATCTACCATCATTTGTTTTTGCAGATTTTTTAATATTTGGGTATTTTTATTTTATTTGGTTTTCCTTGTGGATTAGACTTCTAAAAAAAAAGTAATGTTTATGTAAGATATATATAGGAATTACTTAAAAGAAATAATTTATTTTTAAATAAAACATAATTACATTATTTAAAAAAATAATGTTATCATACTAAACTTATTAGTATTTTGAGATTATTAAGATTATTTGTTTACATATAATAATAAATAACTTAATTTACAATTTTTAATCTAATTGTATAATAATCTAATTATAGGTCTTGGTTATATTTTTCAATTATTCAGGGGTTAATCTGTATTTTAGGGACTTGAAGTTAGGGGAAGAACCACGCTCATCAAGTAGGAGAGTAGCCGAGTTTGGTACCATTGTGTTGCTTCCACTCCTTTTATTTTTGTGCCTATTATCTTCATTGCATATTATCTCCTTAATTACATGTATGACAAGCTCCTCTTCTATGGTCAAAATAATTGATACTTTTGGATTTCATATGAATTCAAACACTTTTTTGTGTTGGTATTCTTCCTGATTGACCCACTGTATTAATTTTCACCTGTCTTTTAGTTAAATTTAAGGGCCAAGTTTAATGGGTTCATAATTGGATGCCTCTGAAAAAAAAAAGAGAAATTTCTTCGATCCTCTTTCACTTTAAAAAAAAATATAGTAAACCTTTGAATCACAAGACCAAAATCATAATAAAAATAGTAACCAAATTAATCAAAGAAATTATGAGTGGCCACAAAAAGTATATATTCAAAAAGCAAAGTGATTTGTCTTGGGGCTGTGCGACATGCTTTTTAACTTCAATGGCTGATATATGCTAAACAAATGGTAATTTATTATTCACAAAAATGGAGAGTGCCTTTTTTAAGGGTAATTTATTATTCACAAAGGGTGGCTCTTTTTTTCTTTTAATGTTTAAGACATTATTATTTGCTAAACAAAGAGCCAATTTTGTTGAATGAAATTTGATAAATATATATTGTTCATTTTTCTTTGACAGTGTGTTATTGCTTCCTCTTCTTCTTTGGTTTGCTTGATTGCTTTTTCCACCCACAGTTGAGCTTTTTGTATTCACTGAACCACTGTAAGTTCTTTAGAAATTAAATTCTTTGATTTTGTTTAACTGTTATGAAGAAATGTGACCCTTTTACTATGATTTGAAGATATATAACACTTTAATATCTTACAGTAATGGCTCGTCTGCCTTTAATTGTACAAAGTGAGAGGCGTAAAAGAATTGGTATTGCTATTACAATATGGTTGCAAATGTGTACAGTTACGAGTTGGTTCTTAGTTGCATTGGGTGCCATCCATAGCCTACATACTTATAGACCAAGGATTAGATCCTATATTTTAGATTTTTATGCAAAACGAGATTATGTGAAAAGACTTGTATTTGCTAGTGATGATACCTATATTGAACAAGTTAGGATGAATAGAATTTACCTTTTTTAAACTATGTGAGATGTTACAAACTTTATGTAACACCCCAAACCCGGCCCAGACGTTATGGCCGAATCCGACGATGTCACATCAAAGAGGTTATTTCAAAACGAATTTGTTTAGTTAAAATTATGTTTATCGGAAAAGTTGCTTGGTTAAAAACTTAAACTTGTGACTTAAAAAATCAAAATCCTTGTAACTTGTTAAGTTATAATGAAAGCCCATGTTTTAAGAAAACGTTCACATATTAAGGTTACTTAGAAAACCACGGTTAACTTTTAAAAATTTATTTAAGTTTGATGATCCAACAGTTGTAACAATAGTCAACCCAAATGCAAAGTCAAATCGGAGATACAATGCCTTATTACAGCCCATTGAAAAATAAGTAATTAAAATAAAGCAATTCGAAAACTATTTAAAACTTCTAAGTAGCTTGCAGTATGGCCATCTTCGAGTCCTCTCTCACGTCGAGTCGTCTACTGAGGGTCACCTGAAACATTAAATTAAAGGGTATGAGTTTTGCAACTCAGTGTGTATGACCCTTGGCAATCAAATCAATTTAATATACAAATATCACATTGGGCCTAAGCTCTAACAATATCGATGATCTTGGGCCTTAGCCCACATTGACTTCAAATCACATCAATTTCACATAAATGCAATGCACCCATCCCAAATCCAACCCTGCATTTCATTTCTCTTCCAACCCTACACTCCTGTGGGGATATAAATATTAACCCACCCATCCCTAAACTCCAAAGGTAGCACCAACAGGGCACCACTCAAACGTCGCAGCAAAGCTGCTATTCATATAATGGGCCTAAAGCCACCGGTAGATCCACGGTCGTCAAATGACTATGCGATCTTCATATATCTTTCTCCGTTCCATTAAACCCACCCAAGTGCAACATACTTTTCATGAATGCAACATACATATTATCACACATTAAGCACCTAGGGGTATTTTAGTCATTTCACTACCCAATGTTATTTTGGTAATTTCTACATTATAAGGGTGTTTCGGTAATTCTACCCTACGAGGGCATTTTAGTAATTCTACCCTAAAGGGGCATTTTGGTAATTCTACCATAAAAGGGCATTTTAGTAATTTTACCCTAGAGAGGTATTTCCGTAATTCTACCCTAGAGGGGTATTTCCGTAATCCTTATAGTACAGGTTTTAGTTATGAACTTTGGCCCATCAACAAGTCCTCGCAGCTGAAGTGAACGTACACTATGCACCAAGTAGGATTCAAGAGAAGAGGAGGTGGGTCACTCGGACCGCTTAAGTACCAAGCTCTTCCTATATCCAATCCTAGACATGTACACATCCGTTGCCACACCCTAGCCTAGCGACTTGTCCATAGACATGTTTGATTATTTACTTAAGTCTTATGCAATTTGAGAGTTCGTCAGAACTAGGCCTAAAGTCCATTAAAACCCTAGCATGCATTTTTACAATCCCATAAGGCCCACTAAGCCCAGTCATGTTCATAAAGCCCATTAAGCCAAATCATGCTTATGTAACCCATTAGGCCCGATCATAATCAAATCATACAATCATCCATATCAATCCACCATTCAATTTCATATAACAACTGTCGTAACCATTTTTTTTGAAAAAAACGGATGTCGACTTAAAAATGAAAATGGGAGTCGCCACTAATCTTTTTAGGTGTGATTGGGTCACCTTATGAATGTTTTGGTCTACGAAAAATTAGAGAAAATGGGCTCGGGAGTCGATTACGCACGGGGAAGGATTAGCACCCCCGCAACGCCCAAAATTGGTACCAAATTGAGCAATTTTTCTGTCTTAAGTCGAAATTTAGAAAGATGTAAAAATATAATTCTTTTTGAAACTGGAATGGTTTAAGTTGAGGAATCGAGGTTCTTTTGCTCCGGAAGAATATGAACATCACATCCAGCACGATTGGACACGAGGTTCTTAAATTCTCCGAAACTAGAGTTACCTCGCGAGTTGAAAATTTGTTTAGGAGGGTATTTTAGATATCTAGATGAATGAGAAATCGCAACCCAGCACGTTAGGGCACTATTTCCCGTATCTCTAAACACAAAAAATATTGTCTCGTTTTTGGAACATTTCGAATGAAATTGGGATTATTTGGGTTGAAAAGTAGAGATTCCTTCGCTTCGAAAGAATATGAACATCACATCCAGCACAATTGGACACGAAGTTCTTACATTCCTTGAAACTAAAGTTATCTCGCGAGTTGTAAAATTTTGGAGGGTATTTTAGGTATTTAGACGAACGAGAAATCGCAACCCAGCACGTTAGGGCACTATTTCCTGAATCTCTAAACACAAAAATATTGCCTCGTTTGAAAATCTTTTTTGGATTGAATGGAATAATATATTTTGGAGTGGTAGCGCGATTAATAGGACCATCGAAACACGATGTTAGAAAAAAAAGATAACGGTTCACGGTGAAAGAAAAGAGCTTAGTTATAACAAGATATGTACGTAAGATAAAACATTAAAAATACACGTTGTAATGTTAAGGTATATATATATATATGTAGTAATATCGAAATACGACGCGTATATAGTAATGCAAAAACAATTATTAATAATAAACATATAGACCTATACATATGTATATAACATGCAAGTAATAAAATATAAAACGTATAGTGACTATAGTATATTAATGATGATAATATTTTAGTATGGCATGCCTAAGATAGTATGTATATATGAAATATAAAAATAGTATAAAAATACATGTAACATGCAAAAATGTACGTACATAATAATATTACAAATATGTATAATATCGTAAATAATAATATTAAAAATATATATACTAAAACATTAAGACACATATGTATATATTACATAACATATGTATAATACCATAAGTAATAATATTGCAAATATATATACTAAACATTAAAACACATACATATATATAACTATATTATATACGTAATATATAAAATGTTGGGGAAACATAAATATGATAAGTAAAATAATATATGGCTAAAATATTAGAATATATACATATAAATATGTAAAAAAAATATACATAAAACAATAAACATATTAATAAATGATAATATAAATACATATAAAAGATAGATATACACAATTAAAATATAATATTATGTACGTAATGTATAATTTTTAAAGAAAAGCAGTATATAAAAATATATAATATACATACAGTATTTAAAATTAGAAGAAAATAATACGAATAGGATGGAATTAAAATAAGAGGAGGAATTTTAGGGCAAATTCGAGATAAAAAACGAAGGGAAGGGGCCTACATGAGCACGGGGAAAACCTAAGGGGGCTAAAGCAGCAATTTCCCGATCCTTTAAAACGCAGCGTTGCAATGGGGACCGGATTGCAATGCGTAATAGACTATCGGGGCCAATCTAAAACAATTTAGGAACTTAATTGCAAAACTATGAAAAAGCGGAAGGTCCAGGAGCGAAATTAGACCCTTAAGTGAAAACACGCGGATCTTCTGGAGTGGGTCGGGTCCGTACGCGGGTCATCTCAAAACGACGTCGTTTTGTGGTTAAAACGCAACCCCCAAAACGACGTCGTTTTAGGGGGCTACAAATAGGCCTAATTTGTGAGAAAATTCATTTTAACCGGGTGAAAGAAAAAAATGAGGAGAGAGGGGGGCTGAGGGCGATTTCCAGTGGTCGGTCCGACCACCGTCCGGTCACCGGACCGCCGTCCGTCGCCGGTGCCGGCCACCGTACGCGGTGGCCGGAAAAGGTAAAAATTTTTTCCTTTTTTTTATATATATTTTGTGTTTTCTTTTTTTTTTTAATACGTAAGTAGGTTTGTATGTCTAAAAAGAAAAAAACAGTTTAAAAAATAGAAAATCACCTCCGTTCGGTGTTCGAGTTTCCTAGTTTGGTATCCTGGTTCTAGGCTCAACCCCCTCGTTCTGGTAATATGCTATCTCTGAGTTTGCGTTTAGAGAGTAGAATGCACTTTGGTTGTTGAACATTGCTTCTTTTTTTTTAGAAAAATTTTTCCATCGCTTAAAAAGGTTTACAATCGGCTTATATAGCCTTATTTTTACAACTTACTGTTTTTCTTCCTTTCTGTCTTGTCTTCTTTATTGTTTGCAGGTGAAGGCAGTGCTGAGAGGAGCCAAGGGCGGTGCTGGTCAATGGATTTGACCCTGGCAGAGGCGTCAGAGGCAAGTGGCTTGGAGGCGGCGCAAGTGGGGGCATTCGGGTTAGGTTTAGAGGATTAGGGTTTCGATTGGTATTGGGCTAGGTTTGGGTTTAGGGTAGTGGGTCTGTTGGGTTTTGGTTGGGGTCTGCTTCTGTAATGGGTTTGGCTTAGGTGTTTGTAAACGGGTCTGGGTACTGGGTTTAAGTTGTAAAATGGGTCTAATTTTAATTAGGGGTTTTGGGCTAAGTTTGTAAGTGGGCCAAAATTGGCCTACAACACTTTGCCGATTTGGACCCTCGAGTTCGGCAGGCCTATTTAGCCCCATCTGGTCCGGTTGGCCAAATAGTGGCCCGAGACCATGAGATCACTCTCTAGGCCTCGGTAATCATATCGGTATCTCTACACGAGTGTTCGCGCGCTCGTGTGATTGCCGATGCCACATTTTTCTGCTTTTCGGCATTCTAGCATTTCGGCATTTCGAGATTTTAGCTTTTTCCGATTTGTCGTGTGTGTAATGTATGTACACACCTGGTTGATGACCCGCACTACACTATCCTCAACCTCAACCTACAATCAATACCAACCTCGAATCAATTCCATACTTAACTACAACGTTACTAAATCTCGAAGCCTTACGGTAACTTTACTGTGTACCACCAGTTCTAATAGCCCCTCCTTAGCTATTATTCCCGAATATCCTCTAGATCTGCATCAACACACATATACTATCAACATCAAGTGACTCATATTCCACACGAGTCACCCCTATAAACCACACTTATAATCGGCCACCTACGAATCTGAAATTGGGAATGAGTAAACTTACCACTTGCTAGAGATCCTTACCACGCTTGAAATCTTTGAACCCTACCCCTTGTTAATACATGGTTAATGACAAGAAAAAGATTAGATAGCCCTTTGGCTTTTACCACAACGCGCTAAAAGATAGTTAACTAAGTCCGAAACTAGTCTCTAATCTTGCGGCCTATATATCTACTGAGTGTGCAATCAGCTTTTAAAAACTTGATTAAGGGTTGTAAATAACAAAATTAGATTTGTGATGAAGGAAAGCAAAAGAAATCGGCAAAGGGGATATGAGTATTCAGCTTTTAAGGATGGTATTCGGCTTTCAAGGAATCAAGGATGATATTCGACTTTTGAGAGAAAAAGAAACTCAATGGAATTTCAGTAAAAGAATGAAAGGGAGAAGAGAGGTTGGTAATGGAATAAATTTGGCAAAACCAAAGAACCCTCAAGAGAATTCAGCACACTCTTAAATAGACCACAAGTCGATTCTAGCCTCCTCTAAAGTCCCATTTGGCACCATCACCTCCCCTCTCTCAATCTCCTATTTTCTCTCATTTATCCTTACCTTAAATTTCTCTCCTGAACATTCATTTCCAGAGTCCACTCTAGCGCCACTACCTTCCTTCTATGAGCAAAAATAAAGTCCCTAAATTCACCACTCTTAAGCCTCGAACCTTGGACCTTCTTACCTAATAGTAACGTCATCTTATAGCTCCCTAAGTGGCGCCATCTTGCCACTGAGCCATAGGCCCAATTGTGTCCTAATTTCCCCTTAATTTGTTTAAGGGGCCTAATACTTGAGACTAGGGTTTCCCTAAGGCAAAAATTAAAATTTTTGCTAAAGCCCTGGATCGAGCTCAAGACTTTTCCCACACTACCAATCCTTTCTATTTCACTTAAATATTAAACTAAACGTGAAATTTTAAAATTTTCACATGCATCTAAATTATTTAAGCCGCCTCCTGACCAATCTCAAACTCAAGGCCCAATACTTCTAGGCCTAAAATTCGGGGCGTTACACTTTAGGGGGATTGAAGTTGTCAAAGGAACATGCTTGTTGATGAGCAAGTGGCAATGTTTTTACATATAATTTCTCATCACCTTAAAAATAGAGTTATCAGGCATCACTTTAATAGGTCCAGGGAAACCGTTAGCAGATCATTTTACAATATTTAAAAAGATAGAGCCAATTACAACTAATTCTACAGACCCAAGGTGGAAATGGTTCAAGGTATTGGAGTGAGTTCTATATATAGCTCGTACATAATTTAGTCCATTTAGATTTAAATATAGTATCCTAACTCGAGATTTTATACATGTGATGTAGAATTAATTAGGTGCTTTAGATGGAACCCACATCAAGACTAGGGTTCCAACAGTTGATAAACCTAGATATCGAATGTGAAAATGTGACATAGCAACAAATATGTTAGGTGTTTGTACACCTGATATGCATTTTGTTTATGTTCTTCCTGGTTTGGAATGTTCTGTTGTTGATGGACGAGTTCTTCGAGATGCCATTAGTAGGAGACATGGACTAAAAGTTCCTCATGGTAAAGTGTAAAATTAGAAGAATTTGAATTAATTTTTAAGACTATACTTTTTTGGGAAATTAACTATGATAAATAGTTTCTTTTTATAGGTTGTTATTATCTAGTTGATGTTGGATATACAAATTATGAGAGATTTCTTGTGCCTTTTAGAGGACAAAGATATCATTTGAATGAGTAGCGTCAGGGTTACCATCCAAGTACTCTAGAAGAATTTTTCAATATGAAACATGCTTCAGCGCGTAATGTTATTGAAATATGTTTTGGGTTATTAAAACTTAGATGGGGAATATTTAGGAGTCCATCATTCTATCCTGTGAGGGTACACAATAGAATTATTATTGCATGTTGTTTGCTCCATAATTTTATTCGAACTTATATGAGTCTTGATCCTATTGAAGCGGAGTTGGGAGAAGGATTACCTATTAATATGATAGATGATAAGACTTGTTGAATGATAATTTATTTTCTTTTGATTCATCATATATTATAATTTTATAAAATGTTGATCTTTTGATGCATAATATTGAACTTAATTTTAATTTACGTTTTTTTCTTAAGATAGTTATGTCAGGTTTTTCACAATCAAGTGTTTCTTCTCAAAATTCTCGAGGAACCAAAAAGAAATGAGTTCCAGAAGAAGATGCTGCGTTGGTTGCTTGTATGGTCGACTTGCACAATGTTGGAACCTTTAATACAAATACGGGATTCAAAGCCGGTTGTTTAAATGAGTTAGAAAAAATGTTAGAAAAAGTTTTACCCCATACTATGTTGAAGGTTAAATCTAATCTTAAATCGAGGATTAGGACATTGAAAAGGGATTGGTCAATCATTTATGACATGCTTAGTGGAAAAAACAATAGCGGCTTTGGTTGGGATGAGCATAGGCAGCTTGTTGTTGCTGAAGATGCGGTGTGGAACTCATATATAAATGTAAGAATTTTTTTAAGTCTGTATTATCTTATTTTGACCAATCTTATATATAATATAAATTCCTCATTTTTATAGAGTCATAAAGAAGCCGTTCAATTCAAACATCGGAGTTTCCCTTATTATGACCAACTTACTGCCATCTAAGCAAAAGATCGAGCCACTGAGAAAAATGCTCAAACAACAACTGATATTATTGAAGAAATAGATGTTGAGGATGTGGCTACTACAAATACTCATGAAGAAAGAAATGATTTCCATGAATGCGAAGCTGATGTTTCTTTAGATGACATGGATCTTTTAGCTACACAACCGCAACCAGCTAAAAACCAAGGTGATTCCACATTTTCAAAGAAGAGAAAAAAGATTTCTGATGCAAGTGATCTGCCACTTTATTGGTAGAAAATATACGGACCATTGGCCTTGAAATTAGTAAGAGTATTGCCTCCGAAGTGCTAATTCAACAAAAGTCAGAAATGACCATTCAAGAAAGTGCTTTGAAATTGTATCCAACATTATATGAAGTAGAAGGTTTAACTAAGGATGAGCGCTATCGAGTATTGAGCAAAATTTCAAATCATCTAACGCAAATGCTCATTTTTTTTAGTTTACCTTCTGCTGTGCAATTGGAATGGGTCAGAAGATTTCTTGCTGACCATTAAAAATCATGTTTGTGTTGATGATATTTTGATAACTTTTTGTGTTTGTGATATTTGGATGATATAATGACATGATAGAATGTCATTACAATGTTGTAACTTTTTGATGTTGTAAAATTTTAAAACATATGGATTATGACATATAAACTAATGAAATCATGTAACTTTTTGTTAATATATGAATATTATGTTTGGATGTGAAATATAATTCTCAAGTTATTTATTACTTCTAATATTTTAGTAATGAGTTATTACTTCTAATATTTAATTATTTTTTATTGTAGAATAATTAAATTATTTGTTTCAGTAATGATATTTTAGCACATTAAATATGTATTGCAATTTAAAAATAATAAAGTAGATTATATATATTTTTTATAGTATTATATATTTTGATTTTTTTAATTCATATAATAATAATTATATTAAGAATGTTATTAAATTATATTTTTATTAAATTATATTTAAAAATAATTATGTTAAAATATGGTTAAATTATTTATTATTTTTATTAAATCATTTTCAATAATAATCTTATTAAAATTTAATAACAATAACAATAATCATCTACCTAAAAAAAATTTTTGCTAAGGGTATTCTGATCATTTTAGTTTTTTCCTTATCATATTACAATATCATTCCATTCAACCAAACACAATAATACTATCACAGTTCTATTCCACTCCATTCAACCAAACAGTTGAATTACTTATTACAGCTCTGTTCAATTACAGCCCTATTCCATTACAGTAAACTAAACGTACCCTAAAAGTCCCTAAGCCTTACGTCTTTCTACTTTTTTTTTTTTCTTTCTTTCCTTTTTGTTTTCGTTTGGCTTTAGCTTTCTATTCTTTTTTTTATTCATTTACTTATTTTATTACTTAAGTAAACTTACTTTATTATAATATATATATTAAATTTATAAATATTGCCTCATTAAAGAAAAATAGTATAATTCTTTCTTTAGTCCCTTTAATTTTTCTTTAATCTATAATTCAACTTTCACCGTATATGTAATTTAATTTTTATATTTAATTACTCTTAATTCATGCAATTTCACTTAACCAAAACTTAATTAACTACACAACTAGCTTCGTAAATATTTTTAATAAATATTTACGAGTTTGATTTACGGGAACGGAATTTCAAAAATGCACTTTCCGAGACTCCTGACTATCAGATCGTTACAGTTTAAGTCGCGCTAGTCACGTTAAAAAATAATATATTAAAAATAAATGATATAAAAATTTGCAACATGGATATCATTAGGTTTGTAATAATTATAAATATTTTTTAAATATTTTTTCTTTTATAATTATTTTTTAACAATTTTTTCATTTTTAAGAATTTTCAATTTTTTTGGAGAAGTACAATAGCGCTTTTTTTTTTTTTTTTTTGTCTTGGCTTTAATATATTGAACATGATATTTATACATTATTGTTACATAAATAATATATTAATTATTCTTGAATAATATTTTAAAAACACTCATTAACATATTTTGTACATTTATATGCTCATAAGTTAAAATTTTTTTGTTGGGACATTTCAAGAAAAATATGAAATTAATTATTATATATATTTTTTAAAGCTAAAACTTATATTTATATCAATAATTACTAATATGATTTTTTTTATTACAAGGCTCAACCTACAATTAATTTGTCCAAACGTTGTTTATTTAAATATGAGAGCAAAATTTTTTTGAAACTTCAATTTACCATTAAATCAAAACGTAATTGTTCATTAACTAGAATCGGAACTTCAACTTCGACTTCTAGTGATCGTGAGACGAGGTATTTAAATTCTAATACTCTCTTTTTAATATTGTTAGAGATAATAAAAATGTTATAATATCAGCTTTGCTTAGCTATTACCGTGCCATTGTTTTTGTTGCTTAAAATAGCCCATTCATAAAATACTTAAATATATCTTAATAATTGAATTTAAGATATAAATATTTGACCAAATATATGTTACTAGCAACAATAGGTACCACTTCAAAGTATAGTGGAGAAAATGGTTCCCCACTAGCGTTCAATTCATATGTTCTTAAGGATAAGCAAGGGAGTTAAAATCTGCTGAATTTTATATTGTAATTAAAATTGTTGGATGTTAAATTTTTTAATAAAATTTAATTTTGGGGGTTGTTTGACAACTTGGGTCCAACCCATCTAGATGAAGCAATAATATCATATTTGATGATGCTGTTCTGGATAACCTTTTTGTTTTTTAAAAATGGGACATTAAGGAGAAGAAAATAGGTTGACCAGGTCCATTCGTTGTTCGGAACTTTTGATGCGGGAATTCGGCTGCTTCTTTTGAAAGTCAAGGTGGGACACCCAATGTGTTGTTTCTTTTATCTTAAACCCACACGAATGGTAAACATCCTAATTAGGTTTTCCTTCGCCCTGCCATAGTTATATCCATTTATTAAGAACAAGTATACTTGTTGACTAGGGAAAAAAAGTAGCAGATTGTTTTTATTTATAATCGAGGGTTATATCTTGTCACATCTTGCGCCATCATCTTACATTGATTAATCCTACAAGTTATATCAAATCTACTTCGGCTTCTATAATAACACGTCTAAATATACTTACAATAAATTTATTATGGCTCAACTACTTCAATCATTCTGATTCACTTCTACACACCTACAAGTCTCTCGAAGTCATCACCAAGCTTCTATTCCTCTCCCAGACTACCAAAGCAACTTAATATTATTTAAAAGGCTTAATTCCAAGGTTCACCCTCAACATTTTGGGGTTTTTTTCACTTCATCCCTTAACTCTTTTTTTTTTTTTTCAATCTCATCGACAATGTTGCAAAAAGTTTCAAATGAAGCCACAATGCTATGTCATCAATGACGTGTGATGCCATGTCAATCATGTCATCAACAAAGGTATCATGTCATGTGGCACAAAAATGTTTACAGTTAACCGACAATTTCCATTAATTTTGGCCTTATTTAAAAAAAATAATGTTTTGGGTGAGATTGGAAAAAAATTAAGGGTTGAAATGATAAAAGTCCAAAATATTAAGGGTGAATTTTGAAATTAAACCAGTTTAAAATTTTGGATTGTGAGATTGACTGGGGTTTTATTTTTCTTTGGGAAGGAAAATTGAAGGAAATAGTATTAGATAGAGAGGCCTTCATTGACAAAATGCAATGAAATGAAATGAAGGGGGCAAAGAGAAGGATTGATGTAATAATAGAAAAGCGAAGTGAATATTAGCAAATTTGGTTGCAAGTTGAAATAGGAATGGAACATTCCTTTTTAATTTAATCAGTTTTTGGTTTCTCCTGTTATAATTGTTGCTTTGAATTTGACTGAGTAGCGGCTTCCAATTTCAACGACCAATTCTTCATTTATGCCAAGTTGCAACCTAGGCTTCGGCGCCCTATTTTCTTATTAGTTTTTATTCTACGCATAATTTTCTTAAGTCTAAAATTAATCTCAAAATTTAGATATAATTTTAAAAGAGAGTTGTGGTCTCTAAAAATTACTTAAATAAAAAAAAATTCATTCATTTTTCTCTTTGATTAGTTTTGATATAAAAGTTGAATAGATTTGGATCGTTTCAGGCGTGGTTTTAATTTATTTTTGAAATATATTTAGATATTCTTTTTTCAGTTGAAATCGAATGAAAGACAATTTTCTATCGAAATAACTTTTGTCTTCTAAATATGTGTGGTGTTCTTCAGAATTTCTTCAAGTTATAAGACCTTTTCAAAGAATTTTACAAATATTTTTTGAGTTTTTTTATGAATATGGACAATGGCTTGAGGTGACTTTTTTTTTTTTATAGTGCCGATTACTTGAATAAAAGAGAAGTATTGTAGAACTTAATAACTTCATTTGATTGTTCAACAAAGATTTAAACTCATTTATTTATTATTTGTCTCTTATTAATTTAATTAATTACAGATAAAATGATCATTCGATATTTCACTTAATTATTTTATTTTTAATTAGTGATAATATAAATTTTTAATATTTATATTTTAAATTAAATTAAATTAATTAATAATAATAATTACGACATTTCATCATTTTTATTATGCCACAATAATTTTAACTTTACACGTAACGCTTTCTGAAAAATTCTATATGCACTTAAAATTTGGGAATTCACAAAGAAGAGGCCAAACGAGAAGAACAATGAAAAGTCTCAAGGCCGAACAAAAATTCAAGAAAGAACAACATTCCTAAGCAAACCAAATCAAAAGGAGCATGCTGCATTCAGCTTTCAATCAACCTTCTACTCCTATCATGGCGACGAGACGACCCTTCTATCCTCTCGAACAGGGAGACACCCTAAACATCCATTCTCTGGGCCTTGGAAATGGAAACAAGCCACCGTAGGCTTTGATTTGTAAACTCCTTATTTTACCTATATAGGATAAACTATAAATGTGATGATTAAATTCGTTCTATTTTAGCCATGGAATTATTATTATTATTATTATTTATTTAACTATTAAACTTTTCGAAATCAAATATTTTGGTCACTTTTTCATTAGTTGTTGCTAGATGAGTAGCTGGAATTTGATGTGGGTTTTTTTATTGGTCTAATAACAAATTTAGCTCTATAATATTTACACATTCTATCAATTTAATCTTAAATATAAAATATTCGACAAATTTAGCCTTCTATGTTTACAAAATTTATCATTTTAGTTCAAATTCTAAAAAGTTGAATAAATTTAACCCTCAAAACAAAATCTATAAATTTGCATTTTCATTTTAGTTTTAGGTTGAGGAAATATTGGGCCTTCTTTAATCCTTGCATACTTCATGAATATCCAAATTTACAAATTTTTATTAACTTTTGAAAGTTAAATTTATCAAATTTTCATAGTTAGAACTAAAATAATAAATTTAGTAAATATTGAGAGCTAAATTTGTTGAATGCTTTATATTTAGGATTAAATTAATAAAATGTGTAAACATTAGAGGGCTAACTTTGTTCTTAGGCTAATAAAAAAGCCCACATAAGCTTTTTGTTACTCATCTAACAAAAACTAATGGGAGATAGGAAGAGTGACCAAATTATTTGATTTCGAAAATTTTAGTGATTAAATTGAAAAAATTAATAATTAAGTGACTAAAATAAATAAAAACAATAATTTAATAACTATTTTTATAGTTTACCCATGTATATTTGTGATGCACTTGAACAACATATCAACGAACTCCATAATTCAGTTTATTAATTTTTATTATTTTTTCGTTTTGGTTTAAGGAAAACAAATTAAAATCATTAAAAATTATAATAAAATTTTGAGATATAAGATATGAACTTAACATTTTGTTAACAAAATGGAACTAAAAAGGCATTAGCAAACCCAACACAAATTCTGGGCAAAAAGAGCACAACAACAATAAGCCCATCATATAGAAACGAACTCCCTGTGAACACAGTTATAGCCCAGCACTAACTAGCTACACACGAGATAGCCCAAGTTTAGCAACAGCATCTGCAAAACAAATCACCTTCCCTACTACTATGAACAAAGTGATTGTTGATTGATATGAAATTTTTGATACATTTCCCTAAAAAAAATTTACCATATAATAAGAACAATACAAGCAAATACATACATGTGCAATATCGTAAGTTCGTAACTATAAGAAGCCAAGGAATTTCTTCATTTTGAGCCATAAAATATCATGCACCGGCCTTTAGGGCTCCTCCATCAACAGGCTTTGTTTTCACCATTGTGTCCATATCCCGGCATTCTGAATTCCATGGGATCACCATTTCCATGCATTCTAAATCCTGCAGTAATACCATTCTCAGGTATTCTCAACTCCGGATATCCATTTCCAGGCACTCCGAATCCTGCTGGATCCCCATGTTCACTTACTCTGAACTCCCTCACATATCCATTTCCAGGCATTCCAATTCCAATTCCTGCAGGATCCCCGTGTTCACTTAGAGGCATTTTGATATCCAACCCTTTGCTCGGTTCACCATGGTCACCTGGTTTGGCAGTGGCACTTGCATTAATCCTCCCATCGGACCCGAACTCGATGTCGCCTTTTTCAGGTCGACGTAGATCGCGGCTCTGTTTACGCTTGGGGGAAGGTTTCCTTTGATTCATGCGCCGACTACAGAACCTTCCAAGAAAGCAAGATATGGCCGATGCAACAATGATCACTGCCACTACTATGAAAACTGTCGTGAAAGATCCACCAGAGTGAGCCGAAAGAGACGGGGGCGCTTGCATTGACACACTAGTCGGGTAAACAACAACGGGCTGTTGTTGTGTTTGAGTCGACATTCTTTTGACCACTGTTTTGTGATCACCAGGCAGCAGATGTTGACAAAGGAAAGCTTTTGGAGAAAATCAATGGAAACCAAGAACAATATATCTGTGTATGACAAGAGTTTATGTAATAAAATCTTTATTGGTTTTTCGAAAACAGGTATACTGTGTGGTTAGTTTCAATTCAATATAAAAAGGAAGAAGTTTCTTTGTTAAAGAGACAACTAGAGGTATATATTCTCGTTGTTCTTTTACTAACATAATAATGCAGAATTGAGAAGAGGAAATTGCTTTGTTAAAGGGAGAAAGTAAGCTTTTGGCTGCCCTAGAAAAAGGCTATCATGTTTTCACCCAGGTGGTGCTACGTTTGTTTACTCTTCAATCATTGAAATATATACATATGGTCAAATTCTACCTTGTATTAACTTTTTTTTGCCCATTTTCATCTTTGTTAGTGTATATATTTTTTCAAAGTTTAAAATTTTAGTTTTGAATCAAACAATAACCATTAAATACATTATCTGAAATGTTGTGATTTTCTTATTAATATTACGTGGAAATAACAAGTTTACATGCATTATACAAGTGATGATATATTTTCTGCATATTATGAAAATAGTAAAATTTAACTTAATAAATTTAATGACTATTGTTTGGTCAATTTTAATTTTAAAATTTAAAAAATATAGGGACTAAAAATGATCAAATTAAAATATGTGGAGTTACGCATAGTAGAAGGGCTAATAACATAATTGATTGAGTACACATTAGTACCCAAAAATCCCATTTAAGGAATGATATATAAGTGTCACGGTGCTAGAACTTTAGTTCGGCAAACCGCGCGGCCTTAGACGATTCCTTTACTTCAAATTTGACTAGCTTTCGAAAGATGAGAATTTGAAAAGCCATAAGAAAGCAATGCATACCAAGTGTTTAAGTAAATGCTCTCAATATATTCTTTAACTATCAATGAAATGATTACAAATGAAGGGGATGTCTCTATTTATAGTTGAGCTCCCCTAGATCCAACGGTACAGATTGAGTTACATCGACGGTCAAGATTAGAATTTATCTACAATTGAAAGGCCTAATAGATTTAAACTATATACAATCTTATCCCTTTAGGATTTACACTACTTGCCCTGGTAACTCTAGTTTTACTGAAGTATTTCACTAGGCCATTAAGGCTTCAAGTGGATGAGTTTCACGAATCGGACCTGTTCATGCAGGTCAAATGAGCCTCATTTAATTTGTTGTCATCTATGGGACGTTATATGCGCAATGGTCACTGGCTTTAATCTACGGCCTGTGACATTCTCCCCCACCCATTCTTGTGATGCCCTCGTCGCGTCCACAGAATGACATTGGTTTGACTCGTTTTGGAACAGTCTTGATGCCTCAGTTGATCCCTAACTAGTCTCTCTGTCAGGTAGTTCCACTCCTTGAAACATTTAACTCGACTTATGTCTCCATCATCACCTAACTCAAACTGTATTTCTCACTTGTACATCTCGTTTGTAAGAGGTCACCGCTCTTACTTGCCTCTATTATGACTCGCCTCGATTGGGATCCTCTTGATCTACACAAATAGGCTTAGGCATGTCTACATTGAACACCGAGTTCACCTTTAGTCTTAATGCTAATTCTGGTTTATAAGCCCTCAACTTACCTACTTCAGAACTATGAAAGGGGCTCTATGTTTTTGCCAAGCCAACGGTAAGTCATAATGTAAAACATTAGATATGTGTTTGAGATGTATAACATTAGATATTCTTTAACTATCAATAAGATGATTACAAATGAAGGGGAAGACCTCTATTTATGGTTGAGCTCCCCTAAATCCAAAGGTACAAATTAATTACATCGAAAATCAATATTAGAGCCTATCTACAATTGAGAGTTTTAAGAGATTTAAACTTTATATAATCTTATCCCTGGCACAGTGCTTCAAGTAGAGCTCCTCTATGAGTTTCACAAATCGAACTAGTTCATATGGGTCAAATGAACCCCATTTAATCTATTGATATCTATGGGACGTTCTGTGCGCAATGATCACGAGCTTTAATCCGCAACCTGTGACAAAAGTACCAATTTACCTATAATAATTATAAATGAATAATTTGTATTGCATAAATTTAAATGTTTTTTTATTTATGCTGAGGCTGTAACCATATCATGTTTTATCATATTTTTATTACATTAAGTTACTCAGTCTAAATACAACCCTGCGTAAGTATTTGCTTACTTCTTTGCACTTTGCCATAGATATCTCCTGAAGGATGGTTCAATTCCTCTAAGCACTATTTTTTGCATAATAAATCTTATTTTGGGTTTTGAGTGTATAATAAAATATTAAAATTGTGATCTTAAATAAGTAAAGCTATTTAAAAGATATTGCTTTTGAAGGTAAGATCTTCACATCAAATTAATAATTGCATGGTTAAAAAAAAAACAATAATGGTGGGACATATTTACAATCTTTATTCCATTTCTTTAACAAAGTATGGGGTGAGATTCTGCCAGAGTTTGATTTTGGTGGCTTTGGACAATTCATTGGTTTGAGTTTTAGAACAAATTATGTAATTTAATAATTAATAATGCATTTTTAACAGGTTGGTACAATAGCACTATGGAATCCCAAAAGTTGTGTTTAATTAAATATATTCTCGCCACGTTTTCTTTAGAAGGAATCACTTTTACTTATATATGTCTAAGTCAGAACAAATTTTTAGAGGGTCGAATAAAATTTTAATTTTAAATAAATTTTTTATAATTTTAAGAGGGTTAAAATATAATTTTATTTTTATTAATTTAAAATTTTAAAAAAATTTAAAAGACCTAAATAGTAATTTTTCATTTTAAGGGGTCGGGGCCCATGCCAGCCTCCTAAATTCGCCTCTGCATCTATTTTTGTATTTTCAAATGGATTTTAATATATTCTAATTTTTTTAGGAATTGTTATATGTTATCACATAATTTAGTTTTTATCGAATTAATCAATCGAGTCAAGTTATTTTGGTTAATCAGTCGGTCATTGAATTTAATTTTTTTAAAGATTAATTAAAGGTTTTTTAAATTTTTGATTAACGGTTAATTCGTTTTAAAACTAAATAATTAACTGATTAACAAAAACTATTAATAATAAGATATTGTAAGCTCAAAATATAAAAATTAAACAATGGACTTAAAACTAATTGAATTTGTACAAATTATTATAATGGGCTTAAAATCATAATTTACTTATATAATTTTAAACTAAAAAAATAAATAAAAAATAAAAGAAATAAGCCGTAATTTATTTCCTTTCCATTGCCAAACTCAAAACAAAATCTGGGTGGACATTGCTTGAAGCCAGACCATATTCTATTCTTATTAACTTCTTCTTTTTTTTTTTTTCATTTCATCACTCAAGTCTCCAACTTTCTTGTTTTTAATGTAGTGTTTGTTATGATGATTTTAAATTAGTATTGTTATTATGTTATTTGTTGTTTTTGCTTTTTTTTTTTGAATTAAAAGTAAAGAAAAATAACATTTTTATGGTATTTTTTTTCATGTTTTAAAATTTAAATTTATTTGAACAAAAAAAAGGGAAAATTTTCTGTTAATTTAGTTAACTGTTGGAATTAACTGAAATTATTTCGATCGGTTAAAAGACTTAAAAAAGAATGACTTTTATGGCTTTGATTAATGATAATTCGATTTAGATATCAACTGAATTAACCGTTTGAATACCTTTAACTATTGTTAGAATAAATTATTTTAAGAATAGGGAAGAAACAGAATGTTAGTAAAGAAATTTTGGATTAAAAAGTAGTTACATATCGAGAATAAAATGCTGGAGATGTTAAAGGTATATCCAAAGAAGTGTTGCGCATTTGCAACTAAGTTTACTTATCCTCTCCTCTAAATGACAAGGTTTTATGGGTAAATTGCAGTCGAGCAGAACACAGGCAAACATCTTTGAGTACTCTTTCAAAGTCCTCTGCCTTTTAATTGAACCCCAACATAATAAATTTAATATTTAATTTTATTAAAAATATATAAATTTTATTTTATATAAAAAAAGTCTATACTCGTAACTCTAATTCTTAAATTAGAAGAGCCATGCTCGAATATAAGTCTTCTTTATTGTTGTAACAGCCGCTATATTAAATGAGTTAAAGCTTATTCAACAAAAATTATAAATTTTTATGTTGATAAAATAATAAAATTACATTTTAATCTCTTAAAAAATATAATTTAATTCTATTGTAGAAAATACTAAAATTATAATTTAATCTTTTAATAAATTGTAAAATTTTATGTTAATATATTGATAAAATTACATTTAATCTTAAAAAAGAATACTAAAAAAAGGGGTGGTCAAAAGAAGATAGTGGCTATTTTTAGGCTAGGCATGGTTAAATAGGGAATCAACCTTTGATGTTGATTAATTTCTACAGTCTTATGGTTCAAACTTGATGGGATAGACGAGAAATCGAGAGAGAGTTTGAAAGCATGTTTGAGGGTATTTTTAGGCGAGAAAATCAATGTCGAATCTTCCTCCACTTGCAAACTCAAATGGGCGATCCTGCCATTATTTTTTAGCCTACATAATATTTCTTATTGCAAATGATGTTTTGGATTTGTATTTAAATTTGTGTGTTTTCAACATTTAGATAAGAACCATTGCCACCAATAATCTTCCTGTGCATTTAGATTAGAGTTTCTAGTAAGTTGTAGTTTTGTGATGGGAAATGTTGGATGATGTTCTACATTAATTATGGCCATCATTGTCAATTAAGAAATCTTTAAGACGGGGGCTGTTTCAAGACCCCAAACATGTTCCTCGCTGTGTTTCTTTTATAGTTCCGGTCTTTTTTTAAGGTTTTATGCCAAAATGTTTGTTTCCTTTTGTTTTTTTTAATCATCTTGAAATTTGTAAGATTAGTTAGGTCGATGGTTGTTACTTTCGAAATTTTTTATAAAAAAAAAAGAGATTATTCATAAATCAAACTCGAAAATCTTTAAAGTTTGGTCTAATATTTTTGTTATATTTGATTTCTTTTAGGAATATATCATTTATATTATCTTAACTAAGGAAGGAACTTTTGAAGCCAATGTTTTGGATTTTGAGATTGCTTAATTTAGAATTCCCAAGCATTGCTTAGGAAACGTTAACTATGATAGGAGGTTATCCATGGAGATGCCTAACTAGGGTTAGTTGTTTTTAGGGTTAATTGGATCTCTTAATGGCAATTTTTTTTATGAATGTATTTGATTTTATTACACTCCTACTCCTATGATTAATTTTAAAGGAATAGATTAATTTTTAATATAATCATTATTTTAGAATATGTTTCTTAAATTATATTTAAATTGTTTAAGTAATTTGAAAATATATTATGTGCTTAAGTCTAATTTAACTCTTTAACAATATCAGTATTAACTAAATTAATACTCGATTTAAATTTATTCTATAATCACATGACTTCTAATCTTATGAATTATTTTTTTCTTTTATATTTTAGAGTGTATGTATATTGGTTCCTAACACATTATACATGCTTTGTTGAGGTTGGATGCATTTTTAATTTTGCTTCAGTAGCCAGAGCCATTCTTAGTTTTAGGAGTTGGAATGAAGGAAGATAATAGTGTAGCATTCCAGGTTTGTCCTTTGACTTGGAAGGAAGTAGTTTCAGGGCAGTTTTTCACCTTACAATTGCCTTCTTTCACATATCACTTTATTTTTGTATATTCTATTTCTCATGTTTAATCTAATCTTAATTTTTATCTTATCTTAAATTATCCACCACTTGAAAAATTGTTGGTTATAGAATCCCTAAATACTGCTTTTCTGAAATAGCTATATCATTATTTATTTTCTTAATCATGAATTAAAATTTTTTTAAATGATCTCACTAAATTTAATTACCAATACAATGATTTAAAATAAACTAAGCTTAATTAAAAAAATACTTGAGATTTTATCTTAAATAAATTTTTTTTATACGTGATTTCGTATCTTATCGAAATATAAAAGATTATTAATTGGATAAAATATGGAAATAAAATTCCATACTTGAAACACCTAACAAAATATTAAAAATTTAAGCCTTGTTACTTTTAAATTGCAAAATATTTGAAACTAGTTTAACATTACTTTTGAAAATGCTGTGTTTTTTTTTTTTAATTTAGCTTAAAATTTTAATACTCAGGATTGTAATAAAAAACTGCTTTTAAAAAATAAAATCTTCCTTTAAAACTTAATGTTGATAAAGTAAAATATATACGTTTAATATTATTTCATATATAAATTGTAACTTATTATTGGTATTTTGAAAAGTATTTTTCTATCCGAACACAAAAGTTAAAGATTTTTTTTGAATAGCAAAAAAAATTGAGATTTAGATATTTTTATCTTATGCATTCTAAAGTGAAATTATCAAAATATTATTATTTATATTAATTATTTAAAATATTGTATTAATTTATATTTTATGTATTGTAATATCACATTATTTAAATATCACTTATCATTGGGGGTGTTTATGGATTAGGTTGGATTCAAACCATACTTAAGCATAATATTAACATACTTTATGTTTGTTCAGACTCGATCCAACTTGAAATATCTAAGTCCACCTATATATGCAAATAATTAACTCAAGCTCATTTTAAACTTGTTCATATTAGGCTCCATTTGTTTAACTGAAAATGTCTTTCGGAAAATGATTTATTTTTTTGGAAAAACTAATATTTTCTGGTATTTAGATGAATCCGTGTAAAATATTTTCTATTGTTTGGTAGATTTCTTAAAAATATTTCATAAAAGTTGTTTTTAATGAAACAAACATACGTTTGAGATTTTCTTATTTTTTTAATTGTTTAATTGAATTTATTTTTATCTATAATTTTATATTTTACATTGTTTTTTCATATATTAAAAATATTATGTTAAATACAGGTTTATTACAATGTCATTTTTTAATTACATGGCTATCAAGTGAGTATTTTTTATTTAAAAATGTGACATCAACAAAATTGACAAAAAATTTTTTAATGATGTTAACAATTGCACTTGATTTTCAAATTTGAAAAGTAAAGACTAAATTCTTGAAAATAAAAGTACAAAAACTAAATTGCAAATCTATGAAGTGTACATAGACTTATGACATATTTTAACCTTGATACTACAAAATATTTATTATTAATATATGTATAAATGTAATGAATATTTATTATTAAAATATTATTAAAATAAAATTAAAATATTAAATAATTTATTAAAATAATAAATTATATTTATTATATGACTAAAAATAAATAATTAAATATGTATGTTTAATATTATTAAAAATATAATATTTTAATAATTTTAAATATTTTAAAAATAAAAATAAAAATTATTATCAATATAATAATATTAAGCTTGATTTAAGTTAATCTTTATATAAAAATAAAATTATCTATAGAGGAACTCTTTTCTGGAAAATGATTTACGCTTTTCAAAATGATAAGTCATTTTACAGAAAAAATGGCTTATTTTACATTAACTTGTAAGTCATTTTCCGTTGACCAAGCTCTTTTTTATGAAACAAACACAGGAAAATGCAGAAAACATTTTCCGTAAAACCTTTTACATTTAAACAAACGGACCCCTATTTTTTTTGGATTTCTTAAAAAACATTTATATTTTTTAATTTAATATTTAATAATTTTATATATTTTTCTTTTATTAAAACTTTATATTTACATTGTAATATTACATATTATTATAGGTTTCATTTTAATATATTATAAATTACATAATATATAAAAAGAACATAATATAATATAGATATTGAAAATGAGCTGAGTTTTGGTTTTAAATATTCAAAAAGCCCATCCATAATTTAAAAAGTCTAATTTTTTTTGCCAATAGTTCTAAAATTTTTGCTCAAGCCCTTCCAAATTTTGGGCAAGCCTTCGAGCTTGGATGAATAATCCGGTCAATGAACAAGTTTATTTATCATTATATTAAATTATTTAAATATCATTTATCATTATATTTGAAAATTTAAACCATTTCGTGTATCATTAAATTTACAACTAATCTAAACTATTATTTTAAACCCTTGACTGAGTTAGGGCTAGTTTAACATTGCTTTTGAGATGTATTTTTAAAAAATGTTTTGAAAAAATAATTTTGAGAAGTACTTTTGAAAAGTTTGGTTTAATTTTTTTTGAATAAGTTTGATTTAAGATGTAAAATATTTAGTATTGCTGTTAAAAAGAGTTTTTGACAAATAAAATATCCATTTTAGACATGCTATTATAAAATAACAAATTCAAAAAAATGTTCAAATTAGTTAATATTATGATATTTTAATAAAATATAAAAAATAAATTATTATAACTTGTTAATATTTTAATATATAAATTATAAAATTTAAATATTTTTAAGCAATTAATATTAATTATTTATAAATTTAATTAGAATATAAACTATATTTTAAATATTTAAATATAACCATTAAATATTTGTAATTAGATATTAACACATTTGTATTATTTTAAGAAATATTTTTTTATTTTATTTTTATTAATAATTTTATTTTAAAATATAATTTGAATATATAATCCATATTAGATATTAATATAAGATAGAAAACATAAAACTAACAAATTAAAATATTACATATATTTAAATTAAATTTTCAAAAAAGAATAATATTTGAATTAAAACATTACATATATTTGATTTTCATCCTACAATATTAGAGGAGGAAAAAAGAAAATTACCAAAATTATATCAAACGGGGAAAAATGAAAACAAAACTAGTACTGTATTTAAGAAATTTGGAATTTTCCTTAATAACGAATTAACGATGTTATTAACCTGAAAAAATCCCCCAAAATTTTTAATTAGTCACCTCAAAGTGTTAAATCTTCGTCGATCACGATCAGCCAAATAAAGAGCGACACTCGATTCTCTCTGAGTTCTATCTCTGTCTCTGGAGACTACAATGTCTTATTATTAATTAAAACCCTAATTCCAGGTATTACTTCCACTTCTCCTGTTTACGTTGATCCCTCAATTTTCCATATGATTTTGCTCGTCGAATCTATGATTTCTAGTGGTAATCCTTTTTTGAACCCTAATTTATTTTGCTGTTTCGAGAATTTGTAGGTTGAAAACGGATGCGAGACAAAATGAAGGCAGGAAGTGCTGCCAAGTTGATTGTAGATGCGTTGCTACAGCGGTTTCTTCCACTAGCTCGTCGCCGAATCGAAACAGCTCAGGCTCAGGTTTTCTTCGCTCGGTCTCCTATTAAATCATTCAGTGGCATAATGTTTAATTTTCTTGAATGTTTTAGTAATCATGATTTCATGTGTTGGAAAGGTGTGTGCCTTTTTTTCTTGTTTCAACTTCTAAATTATGATGTTTTTCTGTTCTTATTCCGAAAGCCCTTTTATGCTAAAAATGTTAGTGAGGTGGCATTTAGTGTCATACCTTCTATGGATTTGAATATTAAATTAGGTCTAAGAGAAATGCAGTTTGTATATAAATTGAAAATTTGTAAACATCATTAGATTTTGGTTTGTAAATAGTGTACTGGATATCAATGAGTTCTTCATCTGATAGCATACTTTAGTACTTAGAATGAGTTTGATCAGGAGCTGCTCTTTGTTAATGAATAAAATCTGATGCTAATTGGTTTTGCTTAAGCGAGTTTAGACTTGGTGGTTTGATGAAGTTAGTGAATTTGCTGACATGTCAGCAGCCAACTATTTTGCCCCAAGTGGGGGTTGTAAAAAAAATCAGAGAGAGAGAGAGAGAGAGAGAGACTTGGCGAGTGATTCATAACCTTCCAATTTGATAGATGTTCTTCCTGCCTAAACTTTGCTAAGGTTATGACAAACATGGTTTTATAGAAGAGACTGTTCGAGTTTGCTTCTCAGGGTTTTTAGAAATTCTCCTAACGTGTTGACCTTTAACGAGCATTTGGTGATTGAACATCTCACTGTTAGAAACATTGATTATTTCTGAATCACTTTAATCTGGTTTTAAAAGATTAGAGGCTCACATCTTTTTGTTTTTGTATTCATCCCTATTCCTTATTTAATCCATTGATCATTCATCTTTAGTAATGGTTTGTTGCCTTGCCATTCAAGAAAGCAATATTCTATTAGGACTTAGGTTCTTGGTGTAATAAAGATAAGCCAAGGAGATAAGGATGATATAGAAAGGTTATCCTTTTTCCATTTAGAAAGAGTAGCAGTTTGCTTAAACATAGGATTATCAATTGGGCTGGTTTGGTTGGCTTTGGCTTGGGTTACCTCAGGTTCAAGTCGCTTCAGGTCCAAATTGTTTGGTTCTAAAGTCAAACAAGTTCAATTTCAATGTTGGGTTGTTGACTTCTTTGGTCAAATCAGTTTCTACCTGGTTTGGGTTTGAACAGATTTGTTGTTTATTTTCAAGTCAACTTTTGACAGCTCTACTTAAACATATGATGGGGAGCAAGAGTTGGAAAGTTGGTGTGGGAGGCTGCCTCTTGTTTTGTTTGTTTGGCAAATTTAGTAGTAACAGATTACCAAAGTATAAACTTGATTACCTTCTTTTAACTAATGAATGGTGATTTTGTCCTTCTGGATTGATGTCTATCCCATTTGATGTTCTTTCCTGTTGTATGTGCAGGATGGACAGTATCTTCGACCATCTGACCCTGCCTATGAGCAGGTGCTAGATTCCTTGGCTATGGTTGCACGACACACACCTGTTCCTCTTCTTGAAGCTCTTCTAAGATGGCGAGAAAGGTTGTATCATTTGCTTCTTTACCATTTCTTTTCTCTTAATACAAACATTCATATCCAAATGCTCTTTAGTTCTCAATCATGTCTTGAAAATATCTGTCTCCTACATTATTTTAGCCACTTTAGTTTGATGATAATGAAGGGAGAACAGTAGAGATTGAGAAGGTATCTTGATAGCCCTAAAAAGTCCAATAAGATGGAAGTTTCTATTGGTCGTGCTTCTATAATTTCTTTGATGTGCAAAGATGCTACTAATATACACTACCAGTTTTCTAACTCCTCAAACTGTTTCTATCGCATCAAATTTCAAACAACAAACCGGGCTCATTATCAGGGTTATGTCCTGGTTGGTTGTTTGTTATGAAAAACTGTAGTTAAAAATCCTTAATCAATCATCTCTGGTTTTCTCTTAACTGGTGAGAAGTTAATGCCACTCTATAAAGGCACAGAGTCATCGAGTCTAATTGTTTTGCAATTGTAATATTTCATTTTCTTACTTTTGCTTTGGGATCTTGCTTGCAGTGAATCCCCAAAGGGCGCAAATGATGCATCTACATTCCAAAGAAAGGTTTGTAGCGGTAATAGCTTATAGATTTTATTACATTCAATGGCTTGTGAAGATTGTACTCCCTTCCACCCCCTCCCCCTGGAAAAAGGAAATTAGTTAAAAAATGACAATGAAAATAAGTGTTAGACAGAAACCACTCTGAAATAATATTTGCCTTAGTTTTTCTGAATTTGATGATGCTTCCCTTTTTTTTTTTTTTGCTTAATTCACTATGAGTTGAATGGTGTCTTTCCTTGGTGAGCAGCTTGCTGTCGAGTGCATTTTTTGCTCAGCTTGTATTCGCTTTGTTGAGTGCTGTCCACAAGAGGGACTTACTGGTTTGTTCATTTCCCTGTTTTTTACTTTATTCAATTTTACTTGTTTTTCTCTCAACTGAATGACGAGGGATGCTTTCATTTCAGAGAAGCTTTGGTCTGGTCTTGAAAATTTTGTTTTCGATTGGCTAATTAATGCTGACAGGTAAGGCTGCTAAGGATGAGTCTGGACTGGCTCATATCAAGTTTTAATATTATATATAAATACATCAAATATCACTGCTTGGCCCTTGAAAAATGATGGACTGAATTGTGAGTCTTAGCATAGTAGTTGATATATATGATACCAAAGTGGTTGATAGTTTTTTTGCTGAACAATTTACTTATGCTGGATGACTGGGTTGAAGTCAATAAATTCTTATTGCAGGGTTGTTAGCCAGGTCGAGTATCCCTCACTAGTTGATTTGCGGGGTCTTCTCCTCGACTTAGTTGCTCAACTCCTGGGTGCCTTATCTCGGATCAGGTAGCTGTATCGTTATCTGGTGACATTAAAATTTTAACAGAAATGTTGGTGATTTTATACTTGCTATAATGGTTTCTGAATTTTTTACTTTAAGATAGGATATCATATGATGATGTTTCCCCCTTTCCATTGGTTGAAAGCATATGATTTAGATTTTGACAATCTGTAAACCAGAAAATGGTACTGATAATGTTACAACGGGTAATCCTTGTGGCTAAGCCTCGAGAGTTTTTTCCCCTTTTCTGTGAAAGATATTGAAATTTATCTTGGAGGTCTCAAATTTGAGAATTTTGGGTGTGGGTTTTAAGATAATGAGATAGGAGTTAACCACCTTCCATCATGTAGTCCTGGGTCCAATACGTGTTTCATGTACTAAAAGGGAAAGGTAATATTAGTTGATGAAGGGAAGTGTTTCTTGGTGAGCCATTTTAGTTAGCTGTTACTTTTCTTGGGAATCCTATGCATGGAAGTAACATATGGTTTTCACCTAGCTGGGGAATTATGTGGCAAATATACTGAGTTGAACATCTTTTACTTGTTTCTTTGTCATTCTTCTTTTCCTGGATGTTAATCTTTCTCGTATCAACCTATTTTTATTTTGATGTAACCCGTACAACAGTGAATAACTGAGTTGGGCATCATTCATGGTTTCTTAATCTTTCTTATTATTAAATTAATGCCTCAGCTAACTCGTTACTTTCTTTCTCCTCATGCTAATGGTGGAGATGCATCATTTTCCTTCTGTTTATGTCACTGCATTTCATTAAGTGTTGCAACATTGAATCCAGATATCATTCATGCTAGTGGGGGAAATAATATGTATAATATTTTAATGGTTTAGTTTGAGAAATAAAGATATCAACGATTGTGCGCTTATAAACTATTGCTAGATTTTGAAGAATGCTATTGGTATTTTTTATAGTCTTTGAAAGATGGTGTTATTTTCTTTTCCTGGGGCCATATTGATGATATTGTTCTCATTTATTTCCGAAGCACTATGCTAATGATATCATTTGAGAAGTTACGTTGGTATAGTGAAAATCTATAAAGAAATTCATTGCAGACAAAGCACAATAGTAAGGACATTTAATTTTTCATGGTTCTTAGGTGTCCTTTCTCAAACAAATTTGCAATTTCTGAATCATTCCACAAATTCCTTTTGTGCCTCATATCGTTCCCCTTATTTTTAGTGCCTTTCTGCATTCATGTGTGCTATTGTGCTCTCACCCTCTCCTTTCCCTTATGATGGATTTACTACATCTAAAAACCATTTTAAGTATGGGAGATTTAGGGTGTGTGAGTATTAGTTATAAAAAGTTCCACATGATTATTGCTGTATTAGTTTTTGTTTTAGTGAAAGGTGTGTTTTATCTCTGGCAAAAGAAAACAAAAAGAATAAGAGAAAACATTTTAAGTGCTTTCAGTGCCACTAGTCCTTGGTCCCCTCAAAAGAGAATTGTTTTTTTAATAGATTATGGGTTCTAGATGCATGCATTTGTTGGCTTCTTAAAGATCTAAGTTAGGGCTGAAAATTTGCTTATAAGTAGGTATAAATGCTCTTTGACATGTCTCCCAAGTTATGGTTTATTCTAGTCGTATGTATACGCATATTCATTCTCTTTCTTTTTCTTTCACAGATTTAGTTCTGTTACTGAGCGCTTTTTCATGGAATTGAATACTCGTCGGATAGACAGTAGTGTTGCCAGAAGTGAGACCCTTAGTATTATAAATGGGATGCGCTACCTGAAACTAGGGGTATGGAAATGATATGTTTTTATACATTTTTTCCCTTGAAGAAACAGATGTCATGAGGGCCAGTGTATGACACCAGTTTGTTGCCAGGTTAAGACTGAGGGAGGATTGAATGCATCAGCCTCTTTTGTGGCCAAAGCAAACCCTCTTACCCGTGCACCACATAAACGGAAAAGTGAGCTTTACCATGCACTATGCAACATGCTTTCAAGTATCCTAGCACCACTTGCAGATAGTGGGAAGAATCAATGGCCTCCTACTGGTGTAGAGCCAGCACTCACTCTGTGGTATGAAGCTGTTGGGCAAATCAGAGAGAATCTCCTGCATTGGATGGACAAACAGAGCAAACATATTGCTGTAAGAGCATCTTTATCTACTCATAGGAATTTCAAATTTTTTGGGTGTGTTTGAAATGAAAGCATGGAGGTCTGCCAGTAATTTTACTACATGGCAGAGAAAAAGGAACACTTACTACATAATAAATATATATTATTTATTATTGTTCAAAATTCTGAACAGGACAACTGACTAATCTTTAATCAAATGCCTGTAGGGTTTACAATGGCAAAAATGAAATCTGCTCTTGATATAAAATCGAAATTGTGTTATTTAGTAAAAGAGATATTACAGTGTTAAACTTTGTTTTGATTCCACTTTACTATTGATAGATCTTAGGATTTTCTTCTTTATTAGGCAGTAAAAAAGTTCAGAAGGGAACTCGTGAATGAATTTCTAAAGGAAGAGAAAACCTAAGGTTTTTTTCCTGAGTTCCTGATGTAAAGAGCAGTCACATTCTCCTTTTGTCTCAACTAAATTGTCACATTTGACTTTCTGTCAAATATTTTAAACTTTGACCTCTATTATTTTAATATTTTAATGAATTAAGTTTTATAAAAAATATAAGAAAAACTACTTCATTTGAAGTTTGTTAAAAATATTTTTTTTTTCAAATTTTTATCAACACTAATAAATTTGAAATAATAAGTCAAAAGTCAAAATTTGACAAGTTAATTGGGGCGGAGTAGCTTTTATTTCATTTGAAAGATACTCTTACTCCTTTCCCCACAAAGTTCATCGTAGACAATGAAAGTATAAAATTAGTTATTTTTAAATTTCAATGCTTGGCTAAAGTGAAAGAGTAAAGTTCACTAAGCCTCTCAATTGGGTTGACTACACTAAGCCTCTCAATTGGGTTGACTACATGTATATTTCTTTTTATTTCATTCAGCAGAAAGAATTTTACAAGTATGTGAAACAAGTCAATAGATTCTCGCTATCTGTTACTTTTTCAAATGGAAAATGAAAATGATAGAGACCTATAATTTTTTTCTCATTAAGCTTGGTCTCATCTCACGCTTCTTATTGACATTTTTATCTAAGAATTGATTAGATGTTTGATGATACGAGCCATTGGTTAATGTATTTGACTGTTAGAACTGGGGGTTTGAGAGTACGAGTGAAACGAAATCATTCAGGATACATGATTATCCTATCAAATTTTAGCTACTGCATATTGGATCATGACAGTTTCTGTTCTTTAGCATATGCCTAGATGCCATAACAACTTTTCTTCCTTTATTTTTATTTTTTACTTATGATTTATTTTTGTTTTTCATGAACCTGTTTTCAATTCATGCTTGTCCATATTTAGTTTAGAATGTGACATTTCTATTTTAAAAGTACTCTTCCTTATTTTTTTGAATGATTTTTCTTGATCACTGAAGTTTGAACACAGATGGTAGATGATAATATTGCCATCCTGTTCCTAGGATGATAATATCGTTTACTTTTTTCAAGTTTTTAGTGGACATGACAATCAAACACCGTCTTCAGTTTTCTTGCATGTTTCTCTAAATCAAATTTATCTTTTCTCTCACATAAAATTCTCTGTATTAGGTTGGTTATCCTTTGGTGACTCTTCTTCTCTGTCTTGGTGATCCACAAATATTCCAGGGCAACTTAAGCTCTCACATGGAGCAACTCTATAAGCTTCTACGAGTACGTTTCCTTACATATATAGTTGGGGCCCTGGGTAATGGACATATCACACATATGGTCACCTGGTTGACTTTGACAAGTCCTCTTAAGCTTTTACCCCCTGGCTTTTCTGCGGGCCCTGACCTCTGATCACATTTACAAGTTTCCATTTCAACTTATAACAAAGCATCTGGTGCTATTTATGCAGGACAAGAATCATCGTTTCATGGCTTTAGACTGTCTTCATAGAGTTTTGAGATTCTATTTGAGTGTTCATGCAGCTAACCAACCCCCAAATCGTATATGGGATTACCTTGATAGTGTTACTTCCCAACTCTTAACAGTTTTGAGGAAAGGAATGCTAACTCAAGATGTACAGCATGATAAACTGGTGGAATTCTGTGTGACTATAGCAGAACATAACCTTGATTTTGCTATGAACCATATGATCTTAGAATTGCTGAAGCAAGATAGCCCAAGTGAAGCAAAAGTTATTGGTTTGCGTGCTTTGCTTGCCATTGTTATGTCTCCTTCAAGTGAGCATGTTGGCTTGGAAATATTTAAAGGTAATTGATAACTGGTTTAAAATGCAAATAATTCTCATATGTTTCATGCGAATCACTATCCTATTTATTTGTATGAGCAGGTCATGATATTGGTCACTACATACCTAAAGTAAAGGCTGCAATTGAGTCAATATTAAGGTCCTGCAATAGGACATATAGCCTGGCTCTTCTGACTTCTTCAAGGACAACAATAGGTAATTCCGACCCCAAAATTAACTTAGAATTTTGTCTACTTATCAGATGAACAGTAATCTTAAGTTTTTGTATTTTTCTTATTATTTGTTTATGGATCAGTCAAGCACCTGTATTCCAATGTTTTAATGGCCGAGTAACTTTAAGATAAAAATACTTATGTGCATAAAAATTCCTTGCTCTGTTATTGTCATTCTGTGAATTTACTTGTTTAATCTTGGGTTGAAGACGTACAAATCTTGAATTGTGAGAATTGTCTGTGAAAACAGCCTCAGTTTAATGTAGGGCAGTAATTTGATCACATATGAAACTAGATTGAACTAGTTGGATTTTGTTTTCTTCTGGAAAAATTAGGCATGAAGATATGCCCTTAAGTATTTTTTGCTTCTGTTTTTGCTGAAATCAGTTGCCCCAACCAAGCTGATTTAAGGCAGCTTGAATCTATTGTCAAAGGTACTATTTGCTCATCTTCTAGGTCCTCTTTGGGGTTATTTTTCTTCAAACTCTCTAGTAGAGATGGCAAGATAATTCATGAGAAGATATTAGAGATGGCCAATTTTACGTCGTGTTAAGAATGAAATAATCAAAGGCTAATCGATTCAGTTAAGTGACTTCTGTTCTCTGTAGTCTAGAACTTTTACCAGTTATTTGCAATTGGAAGAATTTCTTCTTCTAGATGTTGATGAAATTAGAATGAGAACCAATTGTAAATCTGGCGATGGGACATTTTACTAGAATTAAGATATTCTGTGTTCTAAACGAAAGTGTGAATTCTGTTATTGTACTCATCTGCTGTGAAAGAAATATCTCTATTTTACGTTTTTTACTCGGAGCATCTGTAGAGTGTTTTCTTTATTGAAGATCTATTGCTGCTATGAATGCTAGGTTTCCACTTTTCACATCCATTTACCTCTTATCTGGATGCAAGGGCACTTGACATTTGAATTCTATGCTTTCCAGATGCTGTAACCAAAGAAAAGTCTCAAGGATATTTGTTCCGCTCAGTGCTGAAGTGCATACCTTACCTAATTGAAGAAGTTGGCCGAAGCGATAAGATAACTGAAATAATACCTCAACATGGGATAAGCATTGATCCTGGTGTTCGTGAGGAAGCAGTTCAGGTACTGAACCGGATTGTTAGGTACCTTCCTCATCGTCGCTTTGCAGCTATGAGAGGAATGGCCAACTTCATTCTCCGATTACCTGATGAATTCCCTCTTTTGATTCAAACATCATTGGGGCGACTGTTAGAACTTATGCGTTTTTGGAGAGCTTGTCTTATTGATGATAAACTGGCACAAGATGCTCAAGATCCAAAGCAGATGGTGCAGCAAAACATTGGATTCAAGAAATCTTCTTTCCATCAATCAGGGGATGCTATTGAGTTTCGTGCATCGGAGATAGATGCAGTTGGCCTCATCTTCCTTAGCTCCGTGGATAGCCAAATTCGTCACACAGCATTGGAGTTATTGCGCTGTGTACGAGCCTTAAGGAATGACATACGAGACCTTACACTTTCCAAGCAGCCAGAACATAGCATAAGATATGAAGCCGAACCTATATTTATAATTGATGTGCTGGAAGAACATGGGGTGGGCTATATTTATCTTATGATTTCCTGTATATTAATTATTCTTTTCAACTTTTCTATGAAATGTGATGTATTCTGAATTTAAAACTAAATATTCCAGGAGGACATAGTTCAGAGTTGTTACTGGGACTCTGGTCGTCTGTTTGATTACAGACGAGAATCTGATACAATTCCTCCTGAGGTGACTCTTCAGTCTATAATATTTGAGAGTCCTGATAAGAACAGGTGGGCAAGGTGTCTTAGTGAGCTCGTCAAATATGCAGCTGAACTTTGCCCAAGCTCAGTTCAAGATGCAAAGTACGTGCAATAAGATAATTATGAATAATTGTTACATGTCTTTGCCAAGTAATATTTTTTGTTATAATATCATAATGTTTTGCATATAATTGATTGGGTGTTCTCATTGTTTTATCGTTAAGCATATAAACATGCTGATTCAATGTGGTTAGTTGATGGTAGCTTTATGTTCGTTACATGAGCTAGATACTTGATGGGTAATTTAGCATTTATGCAATTTGCTTTTGAAAATGAGGAAATTTCCAAATAATAAATGGTTAGTGTAGAGTACGGTGAACATGGATTTTGTTGGAAATTGCTTTTACTCTTATTCTTCTTTGATGCCAAATGGAATAAACAGGAAGTTATTAATTACTATTTGCTTTCAAAGAAAATTTTTGTGTTTAATTAGTTTTAAGAGCAAAGAATTCATCAATCCTCTTCTAACCCGTTACGATTTGGCAGGCTGGAGGTTTTGAATCGTCTTGCTCATATTACACCTGCTGAGTTAGGTGGAAAAGCTAATCAGTCTCAAGATGTAGATAATAAATTGGATCAGTGGCTCATGTATGCAATGTTTGTATGTTCATGTCCACCAGATAATAAGGAATCTGGGAGTGTATCTGCAATCAGAGACCTTTACCATCTTATTTTTCCCTCTCTGAGATCTGGATCAGAAGCACACATTGTAAGTATATGCTAATGAGTTCATCCTATTTTATTTGAGTTTAGTGCATATATGATGTTAGTACACTAATCACGAGACACTTTTTCTGCTAGAACATGAGAAATTGGGTTTAGTGCAATCTGTATGCTTTTGCTTGTAATACAGTTCCACTAGCTCCTCTCAATTGTTTAGACTGTTTCACTGGGATTGTGATTCATCAATGTTAGTGGCTACAATGAAAAGAGTTTCTTGGTAGGTTTTTCATATGTAAAAGAATTATTGATGATGCACAGATGAGATAGGGTGATGGTAATTTTGAATTCCATTTAATTCTTTTCTTCCAATTCCAAAAGCTGAGCTGTCAGATCTATCCAAAATTAGGTGTTTTGGATTTACTCTTAACAGAATACAAAGAAATTGAAAGAATCCTAGGAGTTTTTATAATGCCATTTCATGATTGCTCATTGGCTGCCTTGAACATTATTACTTGTGTCATAAATGCTTTCGCTTTTCCTGATTCTTATGGTAGATGACAAATTGCTTAGGGCCGTTTTATTTTTATTCTTAATGGGAGGCAACATGAGAATATTATGATGAACCCTATTATTTGTGATTAAAGAGAATGATGTTTGTGTACTTCCATGTATCCTAATAAAATACTTGATATTATGCACTCATATGCATACATGATGGACGGACTGATATATATGTCCAACTGATTACACCGGTACTTAATGCTAAATAAAATTCTACTTACTTTGTCTATTGGTGGATTGGGTGTATCTTGGGGCTGGCTCCTTGGGGGGTTGGGGGGCATCATGGTTTTAAGAGGTATACCCTGAACCTATAATCCTGCATAACATTAGAACTTTTGAGGATAGAAGTTGGCTGAGTCTCTCAGATAATTATACTGCATCTTTGCTTTAGGGCTCTCATTTCTATCTTGAGTGTAAAATTGATTTGTTATCTTTTGGTGATTTAGCATGCTGCCACCATGGCTCTTGGGCACTCACACCTTGAATCTTGTGAGATTATGTTTAGTGAACTCACATCTTTTGTTGAGGAGCTTTCTTCTGAAACAGAGGGGAAGCCAAAGTGGAAGGTATTTATGTTGTCTACTTGCTTCCATTCATCTTTTTTTTTTTTTTTTTTTTCTTTTTGTTTGGTTCATTTCATGGAGGTCTGTTATTATTTGGACCTCTTTCTTAATATTTTACCTAGAGCATTCTTTTTCCTCTTTGTGGTTTTTTATTTAAGTGATGCTGTTCCAAGGTAAAGAGCCATCCAACTTGGGCTGAAATCTATTTTCATTCAATCCCCAAATAAAAGACATTCTTCTTTTATGAATAGATAGATTGATTCCAAATTTTTGTACTCATCCCTTTGAATGCAGAGTCAAAAACAGACACGCCGTGAGGATCTTCGAGTCCATATTGCTAATATTTATCGCAATGTTGCTGAGAATATTTGGCCGGGATTCTTGGTTCGAAAGCCTGTATTCCGTCGCCATTATCTGAGGTTTATTGAAGACACAACTAAATATATTACAGCAGCATCTGCTGATAGTTTTCAAGAAACACAACCACTACGCTATGCACTTGCTTCTGTTTTACGATCTCTGGCACCTGAATTTGTAGATTCAAAATCAGAGCGATTTGATCTTAGAAACCGGAAGAAACTTTTTGATCTTCTTCTATCTTGGTGTGACGACTTAGGAAGTACATGGGGACAGGATGGTGTTAGTGACTATCGACGTGAAGTTGAACGTTATAAGACTTCGCAACACAGATCAAAGGATTCTGTGGACAAAATTTCATTTGACAAAGAATTGAGTGAACAAGTTGAGGCAATCCAGTGGGCCTCAATGACTGCAATGGCTTCACTATTGTATGGGCCTTGTTTTGATGACAATGCAAGAAAAATGAGTGGCAGGGTTATATTTTGGATTAATAGTTTATTCAATGAGCCTGCTCCTAAGGCCCCATATGGTTACTCGCCAGTTGACCCGAGAACCGTGTCTTATTCCAAATACACAGGAGGGCGTGGAGCTGCTGGTCATGATAGGCATAAAGGTGGGCATCATCGTGTTGCCTTAGCAAAATTAGCTTTGAAAAATCTTCTTCTTACAAATTTGGATCTGTTTCCTGCTTGCATTGATCAGGTATGTTACTTGATATCGTCACCTTTATCCTGACAAACAAGAAATGCATTACAAATATGAAGTGAATGTGTGATTGTTGGATCTGTCAGTATTGCAGTAGTAAAATACCATTTTAAGCTTCTAATACTGTAGTCTGATGATACCTATGCTAGATTTACAGATCTTCTAGGCAAAAAAAAATAAAAAAATGTTGGGAGTTTCGTAAGTTTTTTCTGTTGAATAATTATTTAAACAAAAATTTAAAATCCTTTTCCTATTTCTGCAACTTTCTGTGTAGTGGTCTTTCCTTGCATCCCAGCTTCTGTGGTATACATAAATTTCGGGTTTCTTCTTTTCCTACACATTTCTCTTTTGGTTTGTAGAATGCCGCATTGTCCTTTTTCATTGACTGTATTTTTGTATTTAATCATTGCACTTTTTGAGGAACTAATTAACTTTATGATTTTCAGTGCTATTACTCTGATCCTGCTATAGCTGATGGCTATTTCAGCATACTGGCTGAGGTTTACATGAGACAAGAGATACCAAAATGTGAAATTCAGAGGCTCTTGAGCCTGATCCTCTACAAGGTAGTGGACCCATCTAGACAAATTCGTGATGATGCCCTTCAGATGCTTGAGACGCTCTCTATCCGCGAATGGGCAGAAGATGGCATGGAAGGCTCAGGTAGCTATCGAGCTGCTGTTGTTGGTAATCTCCCTGATTCCTACCAGCAGTTTCAGTATAAGCTCTCATGCAAATTAGCCAAAGATCACCCTGAATTGAGCCAACTGCTCTGTGAAGAGATAATGCAGAGACAACTTGATGCTGTTGATATAATTGCTCAGCATCAGGTATTAACCTGTATGGCTCCATGGATTGAAAACCTGAACTTTTGGAAACTTAAGGACTCTGGTTGGAGTGAAAGATTACTAAAAAGTCTTTATTATGTGACATGGAGGCATGGAGATCAGTTTCCTGATGAAATCGAGAAGCTTTGGAGCACAATTGCCAGCAAGCCCCGGAACATTAGTCCAGTTTTAGATTTCTTGATTACCAAAGGAATTGAGGATTTTGATTCAAATGCATCTGCTGAAATAAGTGGTGCTTTTGCCACATATTTCTCAGTTGCCAAGCGAGTTAGCTTGTATCTAGCACGTATATGTCCACAACGCACCATTGATCACCTAGTTTACCAACTATCTCAGCGGATGCTGGAAGATAGCATTGAACCAATTGGAACAGGTGTAAACAAGGGTGATGCCAATGGAAATTTCATTTTGGAATTTTCTCAGGGGCCGGCAGCAGCCCAGATTGCATCCGTTGCAGACAGCCAACCACATATGTCACCATTACTTGTCCGGGGTTCGCTTGATGGTCCATTGAGAAATACTAGTGGAAGCCTGAGTTGGCGTACTGCTGGTGTTACTGGGCGAAGCGCCTCAGGCCCTCTAAGTCCAATGCCCCCAGAATTAAACATTGTTCCTGTAACTGCAGGCAGGTCAGGTCAGTTGCTTCCAGCTTTGGTAAACATGTCAGGGCCTTTAATGGGGGTTCGAAGTTCCACTGGAAGTTTACGGAGCCGCCATGTTTCCCGAGACAGTGGAGACTACCTGATTGACACACCAAATTCTGGTGAAGATATCTTGCATTCTGCGGTTGGTATGCATGGTGTCAATGCTAAAGAACTTCAGTCAGCTTTGCAAGGGCACCAGCAGCACTCACTTACTCGTGCAGATATAGCATTGATTCTACTGGCAGAAATTGCATACGAGAATGATGAAGACTTTCGAGAGCACTTGCCTCTGCTCTTTCATGTAACATTTGTTTCAATGGACAGCTCTGAGGATATTGTACTGGAGCACTGCCAACATTTACTCGTTAATCTACTATACTCACTTGCAGGTCGGCACTTGGAGCTGTATGAGGTTGAAAGCAGTGATGGAGAGAACAAGCAACAGGTTGTTAGTCTAATCAAGTATGTTCAGTCAAAACGAGGGAGCATGATGTGGGAGAATGAGGACCCTACAGTTACAAGGACTGAGCTTCCTAGTGCTGCACTTCTTTCTGCCCTTGTTCAGAGTATGGTTGATGCAATCTTCTTCCAAGGAGATCTTCGTGAGACCTGGGGTGTTGAGGCACTCAAATGGGCTATGGAGTGCACATCAAGGCACCTTGCTTGTCGTTCTCACCAGATATATCGTGCATTACGGCCTAGTGTTACAAGTGATACATGTGTGCTACTCCTTCGTTGTCTACATAGATGCTTGGGAAATCCAATACCTCCTGTTCTGGGCTTTATCATGGAAATTTTACTGACATTGCAAGTAATGGTTGAGAACATGGAGCCGGAAAAGGTGATACTCTACCCACAACTATTTTGGGGTTGTGTGGCAATGATGCACACAGATTTCGTTCATGTCTACTGCCAGGTTCTGGAGCTTTTCTCACGTGTGATTGACCGTCTATCATTCCGGGACAGAACAATTGAGAATGTCCTCCTTTCCAGCATGCCTCGAGATGAGCTTGATAGTGGTGATATTGGGGACATTCAGCGTATGGAATCTAGGGGCTATGACTTGCCAATAACCAGTGGCAATCTGCCTGCATTTGAAGGAGTGCAGCCTCTTGTGCTTAAAGGACTCATGTCCACTGTTAGTCATGGTGTAGCCATTGAGGTCCTCTCTCGTATCACAGTGCACTCATGTGACTCCATTTTTGGGGATCGTGAGACCAGGCTTCTGATGCACATTACAGGATTACTACCCTGGCTTTGCTTACAGCTCAGCAAAGATCCATTGGTGGGCCCAGCTTCACCACTCCAGCAACAGCACCACAAAGCCTGCTCTGTTGCTGCCAACATCGCGATTTGGTGTCGAGCAGAATCATTGGATGAATTAGCTACTGTGTTCATGGCTTACTCCGGAGGTGAGATCACAAGCATTGATAATCTCCTGGCCTGCGTCTCACCATTGTTGTGCAATGAATGGTTCCCTAAGCACTCAGCTCTGGCTTTTGGACACTTGTTACGGCTACTGGAGAGAGGTCCAGTTGAATATCAACGAGTAATATTGCTCATGCTTAAGGCATTGCTCCAGCACACTCCCATGGATTCGGCTCAGAGCCCACACATGTATGCTATTGTATCCCAGCTAGTGGAGAGCACTTTGTGTTGGGAGGCACTAAGTGTATTAGAAGCTCTATTGCAGAGCTGTAGCTCATTGACTGGTTCACACCCGCACGAGTCTGGGTCATTTGAAAATGGGACAGATGAAAAGATGCTAGCTCCCCAGACCTCATTTAAGGCTCGAAGTGGGCCACTACAGTATGCTTTAGGATCAGGTTTCGGGATAGGTTCAACATCAGCTCCACAAGCAGTTCCCAACGAGTCAGGTACAACACCTAGAGAGGTGGCTTTGCAAAATACTCGTTTGATCCTCGGGCGGGTGCTCGATAGCTGTGCCCTGGGTCGAAGAAGGGAATATAGAAGGCTGGTGCCTTTCGTGACCACAATTGGAAACCCATAACCTACTGGCTTTGCATATGTTTCAACTTTTCTCATTTTCTTTTTTGTTATACCTTCAGCTTTAATTCAAATGCTGTTCATTGTAAAAAAAGGCATCATAAAAAACTGTTAATTGTAGAATATTTTAGGGAAGAAGGGCAAACCATTGCAGATACCTTGAGGTCAATGCCTTGTATCCTCCCATCAGTTTCATGTACAATTTATATGCTATATAATCCCGTCCCATTCTTTTATGCTAGCCACGATGACATTAATAATCATGGTAATGGAAAAATGGGTTAATATGTAAATATATAATTTTGCTAACTTTTGATTAATTATGTGTTCAAAAAAAAATTCCATTAATTTTAATATAATGTTCTTTACCTTTTGTTTCGCACAACTTTTCTCTCCAATTCGTCTGGGCCAAGGGTTTTTTCCTTTTTAATTTAAAAAAAAAAGGTTAAATTTGCAATTCATTGAAATGGTTATCCAATAATTTGATGTAATTACTGCAAGGAAAAAAAGGGTAAACTAATTAATATAAATTCCTTTAAAGAAACTAATTAATATGAATTTAGGTACACTTTTAGTTTGATTTTTTTTTAGAAAAATGGGTGGGTTAGTTGTATTAAATAAGTTATTTTTCACCTTTTTGAAAATAATATAATTAAAAAGTTTAAACAATAAGTTATATGCTCGAATGTTAATGCAATCATCAACACCACCAATAGAAGTGAAAGCAAATATGAAGTTATATACTTGAATGTTTGTCTCTGAAAGCAAATATGAAGTTATATACTCGAATGTTCGCTTTCTTCTTCATGGATATATATGGTTGAAGTAAATGAGTGTGCAATGTAAGTGCATCTGAGAAATTAGCAGGGTGTTGTTATTTTGTGCACTAGAAAAGATAGAGCGAAACTAAAATTTCTTCCCTAATCCTCTGATTTCAAAACTTCCCATGAGAATATGACGATCACATTACAACTTTTAAAATTGACATAATAGTATTTTTAACCATAAAATCTTTTACATTGCGTCAATTTATTCTTAATTCTAATAACTTTAAATCTCATTGCTTACAAATTGTGTAATTTGGTCTCTCTCTTTTCAATTTTGTTTTTCTTTGTGGTCCTTACCTGAAAAGCTAAAGAAGCATGTCTATTAACTAAATGTTTTTGATTGAAAATATACCAAAAACGGAAATACCTGAAAATCTTAGATAATAATTTTCTCTTTTCACATTCTTTTAAAATTAACCTTTAATGACAAAAAAAAAATTGTAAAAAAAGAGAGACCAAATTGCACAATTTATATATGTTGAGGGTTAAAATAGCTATTATGTCAATTTAAAAGCTACCAAGTTATATTTTCTTTAGTAATTTAACGGTTGGTGACAAAAAAGAAAAATTTGAATAGTTGGGTGATTATTTTGGAACTTTTCATTGTTGAGTGACCAAAAAAGAAACGGTAAAGTACAATAATAGTCACCCAACTTTTCAATTCGTTCTATTTTAGTCATCCAACTATTAATTTTTTTGATTTAGTCACTTAACTTTTCGAAATAAAATATTTTAGTAAGAAAAGTCTAATGTGGGCTTCTTTTATTGGCCTAATAACAAATTTATCCGTCCAGTGTTTACACATTCTATTAATTTGATCCTAAATAAAAAAAAATCAACAAATTTAACCATCAATGTTTACAAAATTTGTCATTTTAGTTCTAATTCTAAAAATTATAAAATATATTAAAAATATTTAAAATCTTTATATATTTACTTTCTTTAAAATTTTTAATTTATATTTACTTTTTATATTTTATATTTACTTTTTCTCATCAACCGAACATGTGAAAAACCCAAGAATAAAACTAGTTTTTGATTGAATCTCTTTTGGTTTAGTCCCCTGTTCCTTTTGCTATATAGTTTGCCTCAAATGCCTAATTGAAACCCATAGAAAAGCTCAGAATTAACAAATTTATAGACCCAGAAAAATGGTTGGGTTGACGACACCAACTTCGACGGCCTTACTCTTTGCTACAAAGATAATACTAGTTTCAGGCTTTAGTGTTATCGTGTTTTATCATTTCTAGCTCAAGTATTGAAGAGAGATAACAGGTCAGGGCCATGACATTTGATATTTTCAACTTCCTCAATTGAATTAAAGAAAGAAGAAAGTAAAAGATTATTTTGCAATTATTTTGGGTATAAAAATCTTAAAAATATTTTTATATTTACATTTAAAATTTTTAATTTATATTTACTTTTTTTTTACTTTTTAATTTTTTAAAAAATATTTTTTTATAATAAAGGCTAAAATGACAAATCTTGTAAATATTAAAGGCTAAATTTGTTGAATTTTTTAGATTTAGGATTAAACTGATAAAATGTGTAAATATTGGAGGGCTAATTTTGTTATTAGGTCAATAAAGAAAGCCCATGCTAGACTTCCATTAGTTGCCTAACAAAGAGCGATTAAAATATTTAATTTGAAAAAGTTGAGTGACTAAAATGAAAAAAATTTAATAGTTGGATGATTAAAATAAAGCAAATTGAATAGTTGCGTGTCTATTTATGTACTTTACTCAAAAAGAAATTTACTAATAATTGTATGACTACCGCTGTAGTTTACCCTTAAAATTTTAAGGTTGTAATAAATATTTTTGTTAAAAAACAACAATTGAAATATTTTTGGAAGGTTGATGGTTAAATTTGTTTTTTAAAGGTTAAGGGCCAAATTTAACCAAAAAAAAAAAGAATAAGGGTCAAATTGATAAAATTGTTAAATTTGTAAAAAAAAATCTGAAATAAAACTTAGAACTATAAACCAGGATCCATCATGTTAAAATATCAAGAATAAATCAAGAATAAAACTAGATGCGAAAGCGTACCTGAATCCATGAATTCCTTGAAGTTTTTCTAGATTTCGGGGATTTTATATTCCAAATTAGCACACAAGAAATTCAGAGAATATTTGCTCTCTCTTTCCTAAGGATGAGATATTAGAAAATATATCTTATGTATAATATGGAGACCATAACCCTAATATATATAACTTTGGCACATCAGCCCTAATTCTAAATTAGCCCATCATTAATTAGAAATTGATTAGAACTTAATACTAGAGTATCTACACATATTTGACCCCTACTTTATTTAATAATTAAAGTTCAATAAAACTTTAACCAAATTATATCACTTTTAATTTGGCTAACCTATCATGATAGTAAATATAACATGTAATTGCCTTTATTATATGTGTGATGTCTATATTTTCCAACAATCTCCCACTTGGACCACATATATATATACACTAATTACTCTATAATTACATGTCATTATATAACTTTATGAGCTCAAAAATTTTACTATTATACCAAAAGGTATTTCGAACAATCTCGTCCATTAATTATGCTAACATAGAATCAATGCAACTTTTGTTACATATATCGTAACTAAATCCATCCCTGATCATGTATATTAACACAAACAAATGACATAGATCAAGTATGGATGTGTAGCATGGAAATTACATGCAATATGATCTAAATATGTCTATTTCCAACTGGTCCTCCTTAAACCTTAGTGAGATCAAACCTTACCAAAACCAGAGTGTGAATGAACCAAATAAACTTTATTTCTACAGAAAATAAACATAATATCCGTAAACTGAAATAATTGAAAATGTGTCTATAACATAAAAGTATTTAAAAGTACAAACTCTCACTAAAACTAAATATCTTTAAATGATATTACATCCATATGAGCAATGCGCTCATGAAAAACCTTGGTGTAGTCCCTTAGTAAGCAGATTTGCAGTTATGAAGTTTGTCCAAATATACTTTATAGACACCTAACACTCTGAACTTTTACTTTAACAACCAAAAACTTTAAATCTATGTGCTTTGACTTTGAAGTGCTCCTGTTGTTTTTGGAATAAATGACTACCAATTATTGTCTCAATTTCACCCTAGTGACAAAATCTTGCATCAATATTCCATCAAAATCTGAGTCTGTATACTTGATGATCTCTAACTTATCAAACTTTCGATATGTGAGCATGTAATCTTTTGTTCTCTAAAGATACCTCGTAACCCTCTTACCTGCTAACTAATGGTTCATACCAAGGTTGCTTAAATATCTGCCTAACATCCTAAGAATGTACGTTGTAACACCCTATACCCGAGACCGTCGCCGGAATCAAGTACAGAGCATTACCGGAACTATCGGAACAATTTACAAATAATATACAAGTAAATTCATGTTAATAAAAAATTTTTTTTTTTCATTTTTATTTCATATCATTCATATCAAATATATCATATTAGTTCTCTTTTTATACTTATAACCAATTTAAAACATTATTTTACAACCATAATTACAAGACTCATATACTCAACCTATTCATTACCTAGATACATGCCACCACTACCAAAAGAAGAGTACATTATTTAAAATTTTGTCTGAGGTCGGGATTACTCTGAATGCTGGACCGGACACCAACTTCCAATTAATCCTGCGCACGGAAACAACCGTACGCTGAGTATAAATATACTCAGTAGTATTACCATAATTCAAATTTAAAACCTTAATCAATAAATTATAACATTTAATTTATGCCTACAATTATTCATAAATATCTCATACTTCCAAATAACTTAATCATTAATAACAGTAAACCATATTTCTAACTCTTGTTTTTAATTAAATTTATAACTTATTTCACTATCTTAATTTCATTAAAATTCTCACATCTCATTTCGTTAGCTCGTTTCATATCATATACAATTTACTAAATTTTATCACTTTATTCAATAATAATCCTATTGCAATTTGTACTTACTAACGTTGTATTTCAACAATAACAATTTCAACTAATTAATTTCATATATCACTTACTTTAATCATTTCTTACACCTTTAGTTCATATTTTAAAATCACATATCTCAATTTTATTTTTACATATCAAATTCACATTCAATTTATATAATTCAATTATGTTATTCTTTTCAATTAAATTCTCATATTATTATATGATTTCAAATAATTTGTGAACTTTATTTTCATTTCTCAATCTTACATAATATTTCAATTCACAATCCAACTTTAAACAATTCATGAACCTTTGGTTCTTGCATTCAATCTCTTATTACCAATTTCATATCATAATTTATTTCACAAATTCACTTTCTTATTTCTTTCAATACCTCAATCACATTTATTCAGAATTTATCATTTCACATATTTACCCCTATTAACTTGACTCGGACCTTGGCGGATATACGGATCCAACCAAACACACCAGTACGGCACATTATGCCTAAAACGGTACATAGTACCTGATCAGTATACGACACATAAGTGCCTGAAACGACACACGAGGTGCCTGATACGACACACGAGGTGCCTGAAATACGACACATAAAGTGTCTGATCGGTAAAGCCGGCAAATCCCATACACTTTCAAATCCTATGGCATGCCAACTATATCCACCCTAGCCCGACTAGTTAATAGGGTATCGAAATCACATATTCATATTGCTTTCACTTTCAATTTCAATTGATCATAACCATTTGGATTCAATTCAATCACAATAACAATTCAATCACATTTTCAAATTCACATAATCACATAATTTCACTTCAAGCCACATTTTAACTCGATCTCTTCCTCATACTTTCAATTCATATACATTTCAAATAATCACATTCAATTCAATTTGATTCAAATCCAATCACTTTTCACATTTCCATTCTATACATTTTGATACATTTCATCAATTCAATGCATTTTCCACTTTTCAGTCAATATTTCATCAAATGCTCATACATCTTCAAACTTTATTTCAATTTCATTCAACTCACAATTTAATTCAATTTTATTTAATTCAATATCAATATTAACCTTAATTTGCTTATTTTATATATATATATATATATATATATATTAATTTAGAATTTAACAATAATCAAATTCGAATTATAGTAATACTAACCTGGATTTCTCGTTTTTACTCCTCATTTGTTTTCTCTTTTCTTTCCTCGCCCGATGTCTCGAATACTTGTTTACAATTTTAGCTTCAAGCATCAAACCCCCAATTTTTCCTTTCTTCTTTCTTTCTTTCTTTTTCTTCCCCTTCTCACGTTTGGTTCTCTGTTTCTTTTCTTCTTTTCATTCTTTTATTTCCTTTTTAATTTCTTTTATTACTTATTTAATTAATTATTACAAAATATCTTTTTATCAACCAATTAAATACATACACTTATACCATTAAAATACATACACTTGTTTTAATCCTTGCCACCCACTTGTCATCATCTCAACAATTTAATAAAATAAAATTTACCCAAATAATAATAATTATAACAAATAAATTAATAATATTTACTTAATAATTAAGTAAATATACATAACATACATTTGTACCAATAAAATTGATACACATTTATTTTATCCATAATACACACATGTCAATTTCTATGGTCTAATTACTAATTTAATCCTTTATTATTTCTTTTTCCTAAAATCAAACCTTTGCATTCTATTCAATTTAGTCCTTTCTACTAGTTATTTCTTATTAAACTAAATTTACTTAATTAAACTTTAATTAACCACTCATCTAACTTTATAATTATTTTTAATAATTATTTATGAACCCATTTTTTTTATAAACGAAGACCCGAAAATAAACTTTTCCGATAACCGAAAAATTCGGGTCGTTACATACGTAATGTCCGGACGCATACATACTTGAGCATACATTAGACTCCCACTCTTGAGACGTAGGGAATCTTATGCATTTTCTTAATCATTCTTGGGGTATTGGTTGAGACTTAACTTATTATTGACAAGCAGTATGTTATTAACATATAAAACCAAATATCACTGAACTTGTGGCATATATAATTATCAATCAAATTCATCTCTAAACTGAATGAGGTAATCACTTGGTAAAATTTGTAATACTATTGACAAGAAGTCTGCTTAAGCCCATAGATGAAGTTCTTTAATTTGCAAATCATTAACTTTGCATCATCAGACACAAAGTTTTCTAGTTACACCATATAAATGTATGATCAATGTTAGCATTCAGAAACTATTAACTTAATATTCATCCAATGCATCTTAAGGTCAAAATATTCCACTAAAGCCATTATAATCCTTTCTCTAGTGGACCTTTTTTTAATGACATTCATTCTTGAGGTTGTTGAGTTTGTTTTTCTGGAACAATTACCTCATCTTGAATAGATATTTATTCAACATTGTCTTATTGAGGTTCTGGATTCACTTCTTAATAATTGATAGGTATGAGAACCTAAACATCGTCAAAGTGATAGTAGAAACTGAGTTAGAATTTAATTCATCCTTAAAAGCAATGTCTCTAACCTTATTTCTCCCTCCAAACTCAACATTCTAAAAGAATGTTGCAATTCTCATCTCAAAAGTATTCCTAATTGTGGGATCATAGAACTCATAGCCCTTAGATCGCTTAGAATTTTCTTGACCCTTATACTTTATAGACATCAAAGAAGTCAGAAGTGATGTCATTTCAACCTTATCATTTTTAGCAAAACGCATCTCAATTTTGTTAAGGAAACCTTGACTTGAGTAATCTTTTTAGATTCTTTGCCCCTAAAGGCTTCTGAAATGTTATGCTTCATGTTCATTAGACTCATGCAATTTTAACGATCCTACCTCTCAAAATCCCTTTTAACATAAGGAGTCTTTTCCACAGTGAGAGGTGCGGGTTGTTATTCCCTTAGTGTAATGTCTATGTTCATACAATCAAACACTACAAGTAAGTGCCTTTTCTATTTATTGAAATTAGTCTCATTAAGCATGGGTATAAAATTTATATTAGTAGATATTATGGCAATAGAAGATGAATTAGCTGAATATAGAACAAAAATAAATAAAAATAAACTCACATCAATATTCATAAGTAAATAAATTTAGGATAATGGCTAATCCCACCTCAAGATACCAAACACAACATTAGTATCAAGTCTTTGGGCAGTAATATTAACAGTAAGCGGTACTATTGTTGTAGCAATCAAATATTGACAATAAATTATGTCAAACAATGAATTAATCTTTGGACTAACATATTGCTCACATAAAGTACCTTATAATTGTCACACATTTATCACCATAGATGTCGTTGAAATTTTGCCAAATATTAACTTACCTTTGGGTCAATTAATAAATGCATGAATCACAAAAAACATATAATCATCTTGAAATTTTAAATAAACTAATCTACATAAAAGATGTCACTTTGACGACATTTTGTTTCAACTAATCTATTTAAAATATTAGACATTCTTAACTAAAACCTAAAGCCAAAATCAGAATTTATTTGTTTAAAATATTTCTCTTAATTTCATCTTTCAATCAAAGTAAAAGATAAAAGTATATATATACTTTTATCCCAAAACAACATACAATGATGCTGGCAAATATAATAATAGTTGAATAAATCATAAACCATAAACAACCTCGTATAATACTTCAAATTTAAACCAAAATAATTTGAATAAAGGTAAACCTCATCTCAAGATATCAGACATTCCATTGATATTTTATTTTTGGATTAAATATTAACTTGTTAGTGATATACTGGTATAATAATCAAATATTGATAATAAGAACATGTCGAACCATAAACCTTCCTTTGTGTCAATTTATTGCTTACATGTAAAATCGAATCATTGCCACATGTTTATTACTATAGTTGCACATATAATATTATTAACCTTCATTTGGGCCGATCAATATTAACATAAATTATATGCACACAACCTTTTATATTTTAAAACAAAATAAATTATTAAAAAATCACATTGGTGACTTATTGCTTCAATTAAGTTATTTTAAAAAATATATAAACATACCAATATTCAAATTTAAAATTTACCCAATAGTCAAATGTCAATACTATTTGTTTTTATTACTTTATAGACTCTGAAATAACCCAAAATAAGGTTGTTTTAATAATGCAATAAAAAATTAAAAACCTTAATCTTTAACTAGTTTTTTTTTTTTTGTTCTAAAATCATAATGTAGTGGTTCAAAGCCAAATAATTAACAAGCACATGTATTCATAATTTTGGCATGGATAAAAACACTAATGCAATTCACGCATATACATGTATTCATAATCAAATAGAAAAACTTACATTGAATTTACCACGTAAATCCAAAGTTGTATTTATGATTAAACAGATATTCACGTGAATACTTGAAAAATATTTTCAAGCCAATAAATCTCAAAGAACAAAATCATAATAGTTGGTGTATCCCACAATTCATACAATAAACTATATCATCATAATTTAACCAAATATTTGGAACCATAAGATGCCAAAACCTAAGATTACATAACCAAACTTAAAACCAAAATATTTAAATATGTATATAGTTGACATGAATTTACACCAAAGCACCCATAAACTTGAATATATAACCATAACAAAAAAAAAAAATTAACAACTTCAACGATATCCATCAAAACTTAATTTCACCAATTAAACTACAAAAGATTTCTTATTGAATAATGGTTATAAACACCTATTCACACAAACTATAATCATGCATTAATCCTCAAAATCATTGATATGCATATAATATATATACTGTAACGACCCAAAATCTGACCTAGGAGTTTAAACCAAATTTCAGAGGTCACATTAACCACCAAAGTGATCGTGGAAAATTTAGTCTAACAAACTAAAAAAAGAAAATTCTAGTATTTATAATGGAACTTACACTCAAGAAACATTTACAAAAATTTAGATTTACTGAAAACACTTTGTTAACTAGTTTTAAAAAAAGTGACGCTTCCGAGACCTCCGCATACTGAATCTAGCTTCAAAACACGTAATGTGCCTGAAAGGGAAAAAAACTAAAGGGGGTGAGCTACACGAGCTCAGTGTGAGTTCGATGCATGACTAATAATAGAATTACAGAACTCAATTAAAAAACAAAACAAACTTACAGACATAGACAGAGTTAGAAAGTAAACTTGGAATCAACGTCCCAACAGAACGTAACAACTCCAGCACACTAAGTCACACACAGACACTCAGAACACAAGTGTTATTCAGTCAGACAGAATATAGTCAAATAATCTTACACCTAGAATACTAAAAAAGATGCATATTAATGCATACAAGTGATAAAAATCTCACATATCCAACCAAAACACCTCTTCATCCCTCGATCACACCCCAAAAGAGCTATTTAAGCTCATCCAACCAAACACTCCACATAGGACCTTGAAAGGCCCATCCAACCCTATACACCATGTATGTGGACTAAGCCACTCAGATAAAAAGAAATCTACAGCAGGGTTGTCGTATATGTAGTACAGTGCGATAAACTGCTATACAATAAGTTGCAGTGGAACTGCCAGATCAGATCAGAAATAGTCTTCCTTCTCTTCGCAACTAACCCAAAATTTTACTTTATGCAAGTGTATGTATGCATACAATCTCACAGAAACAATAAGCACCTCCACAGATAGTCAGACAGAAAAAAATATGCACACACACCCAGCTATTCGGATTCAGAATCAGACATCTCATACAACAGTCACAAATAACACATAAGCCGAAGCCCAGATCAGAGTCTTAACTACCCTCCCTAAAGCGTAGCCAATGTTTGAAATACACAGACACATTCACAGATTGAAAACATACACAGAACCAAAATAAGTACCTTGGAACCACACGGCTATGTGGAAAAACCCAGGTCGTGTGGGGGTCAAAACACCCGTGTGGAGGGAGGCACACAACTATGTGGCTGAGGCACACGCCCATGTAAGCAGGGACACAACCGAGTGAATAGGCCGTGTAACTCACTGTTCATTTGTGCTAAAATAAAGTATAGGCAGACACAGTCGCGTGTCCAAAATACAAGCCTGTGTGGAAACACTAAATCCCTAAATTAGCCACACAACCGTGTGACTAAGCCGTGTGGCACCAAATCACTAAATCCCTAATTCTCAAACACACACGCCCGTGTGTCTAGGGGACACGACCGTGTGGAAAATGACAAAAATCCCCAAATCGGCCACACGATCGTGTGGCACCAAACCTTGTCGGACCCTATTTCCTAAAAACACATGGACGTGTGAATCGGCACACACCTGTGTGACCACCCGTGTGGTCACAAAAACACCCATAAACAGCCTGAAAATCAAGTTTCCCGGTCATTGAATCGACCTCTAATCATGACATTTCATAAAGCAACCACAATGCACCAAATTTCAAGAGATTATAACCGACACGAGATTGCTCATTTACCAAAACACATAAAAAGATTGTCAAATTCCATATCAAATCAACAATTTGCACATAAATACTTAAAAAAAAATCCATAACCTTTAAATATAAAAAGAATCCCAAATTGTATAAAAGCCTTTATATGCGCAACTATTTTTGAAAATTCATAGCCACTATATTTAAAAAAAATCCCAAATATTTTAATTTTAGTCTGGTTCCATGAGGACTAAAACTTATATAAAATAATTACAGTAGAAACCAAAATTAATTATTTGTATATATGAATTGAATTCAATGGTGAATGTAATTCATCATGAATAAAGACAAAAGATGATAATTCCATATACATTCAACCACAAATAGAAAATTTAAAACAAATAGTGCGAAAAAAAACATCTTAACAATATTCATTTATTCGATTATCAAGTGAATTAACTTTCAAAACCAATTCTACAACCCAATTGGAATTCTTCAATTACAAAAAGTTGTAAGTTTGTAACTTTAATTTAATAATGACTTTAACCAAAATTTATAAAATAATTTTGTGAAAAGAAGAGAAAGAAATCTCATAAATTAATTTTTGTCAATTGATTATAAATAAATAAATAAATAAATAAATAAACTTTCATCTTTCGAATAGCATATGCAAATATTAAACTAGATTATATTTATAAAACCCAAAAACTTTATTTAAAGAATTAAAACCCAAAAATTTATCAAAATTCTCAAAGATTCAGCATAATATAAAATTAAAATATCAAATCCATAAAATTAAAAAAGAAAAATGAATCAATCCAAAAATAATAAAGAGTCAATGCATTCTCAATGATTCAACATGACAAAACTTTGATACCATTTGTTAGTATTTGCTCTCTCTTTCCTAAAGATGGAATATTAGAAAAGATATCTTGTGTGTATTTTGGAGACCATAACCCTAATATATAAAACATTGGCACATTAGCCCTAATTTCTAATTAGCCCATCATTAATTAGAAATTGATTAGAATTTAATTACTAGAGTATCTATACATATTTGACCCATATTTTATTTAATAATTAAAGCCCAATAAAATTTTAATCAAATTATATCACTTTTAATTTGGGCTAACTTATCATGATAAAAAATAATAACATGTAATTACCCTTATTATATATGTGATGTTCATATTTTTCAACAAAAATATGTATACATTAAGGGCTAAATCGATTATTATTTAATTTTTTTTATAATTCATTTATAGTAATACTTCATGTAATAATTGTTTTAATATAAATTGCTTTTAATTTAATTTAGTTTAATTTAATTAAATTAAATTAGCATTAAATAATAAAATTTATGAAATAACACATATTAACAAAATACAATATAGTAAAAATTGATTCTTTTTATCATTTTAACTTTAATGCGAACATTTTTTAAAAATAATTAATAATAAAATATAATTATTGATGTTTAGATTTTAATTGAATTGAGTCCAATGCATTAACTGATTTTACTATTTTAAAGTATGAGATATAAAAAAAATTATATTAATACATCGAAATTTAAAAAAAAATATTTTTATTTTAAGTTAAGTTATGCTAGTTAGATTTTAAATTCTTTTTATTCGAAACTCAACTTATAACCAAAAAATAAAATTAACATAATCATTTAATAAAAAATCATTTTAGTCTCATTTAAAGTTTCATATTTTTTAATTTTTAAATTTGTTTTTTATTAAATCTCTTTAAAATAGATGTAATTATTAATGTTTTTTAGTTTTATTGATGTGACATATATATGAATTGTCATGTGGATGACAGATATACATTTAATTAATTTTTTTAAAATTTTAAGAATTCAAAAAATATAAAAATTATTTTTAATATTAAAAATCATTAAACTTATTTAAAAAGTATAAAAATTATAAAATATATATTTTTAATGTTTTTAAAATTGAAAAAATTAATTAAATTTTAACATGTCATTCATGTGTATGCCATATCAATAAAGCTAATAAATTAATTTTTCATTCATTTTTGAATAATTTAATAAAAATATAAATTTAAAAATTTAAAAAATAAAATATAAAAAAAACCTAAAATGACATTTTTCTTTTTAATAAAATTGAAAGCCCAAAAAAGTTATTTCTCAGCAGATCATTCGTTATTTTTTTCTATAAATCCGATGAATACAAAACTTTGCAAATTCAAAAATAACATTTAATCTTTACTTTTTACTTAACTTTAGTTGTAAAATATTTAAATATTTTTAATAAAATGAAGTGCTAAATCCATCCAAATCAAGCTTAAATAAAAAAGATATATATATATATATATATATATATAAGTTTTTGTCATTTCTTTTCCATGCTTACTTTAAGCATGATAGGAAACCTCCAAGAAAGGCTACCGCATTAGATAACTACAACACCACATCATCCACCCCACTGACCCACGAGTATTTTGACCAAAAAAATGTGTAAAAAGTAAATTGAAAACTCCAAAAGCCTACAACTACAAACTACTTGTAAATTTATTATATGGTGCTACTTTTTCAATAATTATAATTGAAAATTTATAATTTTATATGGTTATTAGTTAAGAGTTATCTCTATTTATAATAATGAGTTATGTCTCTTATTGTTAAGAATTAATTATTAATAAATAGTCATAATTATTTAAATAGACATTTATTGGATAATTATGTTTATTATTCAAAGATGTGATTATTTATTGAAAATTATATTTTTATGAAGAGACATAAGAAATCCAATAAATATGAGTGGAATTTTATTTGTATGGTACAATAAAAAATATAAAAATAAAGTTCTTTTTTTATTCTCCCATATCTTTTATATTCTTAGATTGTTCTATAAATAATTATTGTAGAAATTTTTTATAGAAATTTATATCGTTGCTATATTCCGTTCAGTGCTCAGTGAATAGTTTTCATCAGTGAAAAATATAGATCGCCATCGAGGTTGATTTACCAATAACTCTTTTACACACAGTAATATAGGTGGGGGAATAGAACCTAAAGAAAGTAATATTAATACACGCATTGACGCCGTCGTTAATTTCTAAAAAATTCATTTTTACTCTCCACACCAACATTATAACCTTTTTAACTAAGTTAAGTATTCAACACCATTAAAACCAATTAAAAGGAAAAAGAAAATGGATAAGAGTAAAACCCATTATAGGATAATTAAGTTGGAATTTCATTGAAGCCATATTTGGATTGGTTTTGGAGAAATGCATCTCTGCGGTGTTCTATAATATTTTGATTAATGTTGGCCTTACAAAACAAATTTAAACCAAGTTGAGGGCTAAGATAAGGTGACTTAATTTCTTCTCATCTGTTCATGTTTTGTCAACAATGCTCCAAAGCAATGGAGAATGAAACAGTTAAGGGCATTAAAATTGCCAATGGCGCTTTGTCAACCAATTACCTACTTTCTTCAAATATTTGTTTCCCCTTTTTTTTTTTTCTAAGGGCTAATATTCACTACTACGTGGAATGATTTATGTGTTAAAAAAATGTGTTATGAAAAATAATTTTAGTTGTAAAGCATAATTCTAATTTTTTTTTATAAAAGTTGATATTGATTATGATATCTACAGTAATAAATTTTATCAAATTTAATGTTAAGGCGAATCTTAGATCTAGCATCAAAATCCTTCTAGATTTCAATCAAATTATATTCTCCACTATTCTCGAACCCTAATCTGCTTAGAGAGGGAGACTCTTTAAAAGTTGAATACAAGATGGAAATTGAGACTTTCCAATAGGAAAAGTCAAACTTCCTCTAGGGGAAATCCAAAATCGAAAAATTCAATCTCACAAATTTAAATTATAATTGTCAAGAATTATGCAATAATAATCTCACATATTTAAAGTACAAATACTCATGAAAAATAGAATTTATTTAAGTTCAAAGAAATAACCCAGATAAAATTTCACCTAAATTCAATAGCGTATATTTTTCTTAATATTTTCAGCAGCCCCTAATCCTTTTATAAAATATCACAATAGTTCTATTATAATTCCAACAAGGGTGAGTAGTGTAACAATCGATTTTTTAGTGGTATTAGAAACAACAATTTCGAAATTCTGTATTCCGATGATCGAGTCAGTAAATATTATTTAATAATATTTACAAGTTTATTATAGTGTTTTATTGAATTTTGATCTAATAATTTTTGCTAATTGGACAATTAGCTAAGTATAAGTGGTTGACCCTAAAGTCAAGTAATTTTAAAAAATGAGGTATCGGGACCTTGTTACCATAAACCGAGCCCATAAATATTTAATAAAAATATTACAAAGTTTTTGTATAAGTTATCTTAAATTCTGGTCCGATAATTTAGTTGGTTGAATAATTAATTAATGTACAAGGATTAAATCATAAAAATTATAAAAATTAATCGTTAAAAGGTTTGTAAGTATAATATTAAGGTTTTAAATGGAAATTATGCCTTAAACTAAGATAGTGGGACGGTTAAAGCATGTTTATTATTAATCAAGTTAAAAATTTAGTTAAATAAATTAAAATATGTTAAATGGAAGAAAACAAAGTAGTCATATTCTTTCTCTCCGCCGTTGCAAACATTTTTGAATGAAGGGAGTTAGTGCAATTTAAGTCGGTTTTTAATAATTTTTATATTTTTGATATCATTATAACTTAATTTAACTATTCTGGATATTAAATTATAAAATTGTCAAATGTTTTAGAATTTTCTTGATGTTTTTTATATTAAATGGTAGAATTTGAAGATTAGAAATAAAATAGGACTAATTTGTAAAATGAAATTTGTTAATTTTGAGTTTAGAGACTAAAATGTAAATATTTCGAAATTAACATAAAATTTCTATAATTATTGAATTTAGAGGGCTGTATAGGGATGAAATTGAAATCAATTTGGGTTGAAAAAGAATTTTAAAATAATTTTTATTGGAAGTAATTTGAGTAAAATTTAAATATTAATTAAATAGGATTTAATTATAAAAAAGGGAAAATTTAGAGTATTTATATGACAAATAAACCTTTAAATTTGGAATTTTGGAGGGAAATGATTAAATGGTAAAGTAAGGGAAATGTGGGAGTGGCCATTAGGTAAATTTTCTAATTTTTAAATTTCTAATGGGTGGTTTCAATTTTAAAACTAACATATCTAGCTCACTTTTCACATATTTTACATCAAATTAGAGAGTTTTAAAATTTATTTTCTTTACATAATTTTAAAGATCTATCATCAGAGAATAGATCCAACCAATTTCCTTCTTAAAATACTCTCTCAATTCACTCGAAATTATTCTCAAAAGTAGTCAAAAATATTCTAAAATTTCACAAGTTTCTTGAATCAAGATTTTCAATCAACGAAATTTAGAGCGAATCAAAGGTAATTTTCAATCCTAAACTTGTTTTTATGATGATTAGAAACATTTTTACATGATTTGTGAGTCAATTAAAGGATTTTTATCAATGACATATTCTTCCAAGAACACATGGTTCTTTAATGGTGGATCTTGAATTTTGAGAGGAAATCCATAAATCAATGGATGTTCCAACTCAAAATGGATCTATTAAAAGGTTTTTGATCTTATTTATCAAGATTTTACATGATTTGTGAGGTAATTTAAAGAAATTCGAATTTTCAAAATTTTGTAAAATTTATTTAAAGATGAAATTGATGCTTAGTATAAGTGTATTTGGTCTAGTATTGATGATGAAAGTGTTTAGGAGGGCTAGAGAGATTGATTTTATGAGGAATTGAGTTTTCAACTTGATATTACAAATCCGGTCAGGTATTTTTGTGAGAGGATTTCGATTAGTATAGTTAATTAAAATTTGTGTTTATTATAGCATTGGAAAGGTGGCAATGTCTACTTTATCTATGTTGAAGCTCCAAATCTTAAAGAGGACCGACCTAACCGGAATTGAAGCTTGGATTTGCTTGGTTGATCACTTGTTTGTGGTAGAATAAATTGCGTGGTGAGTGTTTCTAAGGGCGATTTGGTAAATTGACCCTCATTTATTAATTAGTAGCTTAATTGATGATTTCAATTGATTAATTATGGTTGAATGGCTGATTTTTGCAAGATTGATATTATATGTACAAGAGTTAAATTTTTATTGAATAATGGTAAGTAAGCATTTAAGTGGTTTTTGCAATTTAATTAGGTTAATTATATTGATGATCAAAGCATGTTTATTGGAGTTTTTTTTTATCATGATATATTGGTGTTACAATTGGTAATTGAACATTAGAAAATGGCAAATGAAATGCTTGATTTAATTGGATGTTAAATGGCTATGTTACATGTTACACATAAGCATTTTGTCACATTAAATTAAGCACAATAATGACTTATTTATATGCTATGTTTGATTGAATATATTGGCAACATGCATGGTGGATCCATTGGATATAGTTGGCATGCCATAGGATTTTTGAGTACTCACATTTATTTGTGACATTGTGAGGATATGGCTCTAGGTGGACTAATTTGTTTGGAGTAGATAAATGAGTGTTGAGTATGAGTCTCCACCCATTGGGTTATTTGAGGCATTATAAAGAAGCATGTGCTTCGGCCCGCTCAACTCGGTGGATTGTATTTGATGTTTGTAGGAGTTTGGAGATTTGTTTATTCGATGTGTGATCACCCGGTTAAGCCATGAGAAGTGTATGCTAATATATTTATGTGTGATTATTGTCATAAATTTATGTGTGATTATTGTTGTATCATTCGATGTTTGTAAAGCCATGAATAATTGATTCTTGATATTGATAAAGCATATGGAAATTAAATTGACATGATTCTTTATTATGGCTGATAATTAGTGATTGATTGGATATGATTTAAGCATGATTTGAATGTTGATTTACTAGTCGTTTTTATTAACATTCACTGAGCTTTTTAAAGCTCACACACTCACAATTCATGTAGATAATTGTTGGGCTTGAGGAGTCGAGCAAGAGAGTTCTAAGAGATTTAGGCTTAGTAAAGACTTTATTACACGTTTTAGAGACTATAATCGGGAATTGTGAAACTCTCGAGAATTAGTTTAATTTTGGTTGTAATTGGGCGTTGGACATTTTATTTTGGATGATTTTATAATAATTTTGAGGCATGTTTGAGTTTAATTATTGAATGATTTACGGTGTATTGTTGCTTGATAACATGGTGATTGATAACACGATGTGTGAGGCATGAAATTTATACTAACTATTGTTGAAATGAAGCTTTCATGGAGTGGGTTACTAGCGACTAAGATATTCCACTTGTTTGATTTATTTGGCGTTTGTTACGCATGAAATTGATTGCCTAACTCTATACAATTGAGGCTTAATTGATGTCAATAAATTCAATTGAAGGTGTATGTATACGTATGTTAATTAATCGTAGTTAAATCGGGTTTAATTGACCATTAAATATACAAAATTGGGTTCTAAAACGAGTTTTTTGAAAAAACAGGTGTAGTGGTTTTCACACGGGCATGTGAGGGGTTACACAAAGGTGTGTAGGTAAGTGACATAAGCATGCGAAGATTAAAGTTATCACACACGGGCGGTGCGACCGGCCTAAAAGTTTTTCACGACTCGAGTAGGTTCATTTAATGACACGTGGTCTAGGGACACAGTTGTGTGGGTTTTGGGATTTAAATTTTTATCTTCTTAAATTGGTATTCTAATTTGTTTAAGTTGCAATTTAGTCCTAAAAATTAATTAGTCTAATTAAAGCCTTAGATGATAAGGGAACTTAGTAAAATTTTAGAATTAGTCTTGTAATGGGTAAAATTAAATAGGAACACAGTTAATTTATAATTTAGAATAGGTCCTGATAGTTTATATTTGTTACAATTTAGTCCCTAGTAATAAAACTTAATTTAGATATGGTAACCGAACTCAAATTAAGCTGAAATTTTCAGGCTTGCATAATTTGACTAAAAGAAGGTCGGTAAAAACTTAGATCTAAAATTAGGTTAGTTTTACCATAGGTGGTAAAATGATGAAAATGCCTTTAGGTTAAATTACTTAGGAAAAGTTTAAAATTGGATTATAGTTTGCTTTTGCATTAATAAATAACTAATAATTAGATAAGATTGAGGTGTTATAAGGCCGGGGTGTGTCTTGGGTGGTCGTTAGCCGGAGAGTCACTTAGGTGGCTAAGGTAATGTTTTGAATTCGGGTCAGTCTGTCCCGTCGAGTTTAGGGGTGTTACACTGATCATAATTTCCAAGAGACTTCAAAAAAGCTCTCAATCTGAAGCAAGAATTTTACTTGTGTGTCTTATTTTGAATTATATGCGAGAACAAGGGATTCGACGATGTAGATTAGTGAATAGTGAGAAGAAATGGAGCAACATTATCGATGAAATATCAATAATAAATTGAAAGTTAACCCCAACTTTCAATGACTTGTTAGAAACTATAGAATACAAATTCATGATTATTCATGACCACTTATTAGAAAGTGATGATTTATTCAAAAGTTACATTGATTTCATGAGACATATTTTTCTGAGAAGTATGTCCAATGGAAATTAAACATAAAGGATTGTGACTCTTTAAAATAGTGTCTATTGAGTGTATATAAATAGATGGTCTATGGTGCTCACAAATCAAAATTACAATCAATCCTATTTTTCAGAAATTAAAGTAAGTGTAATGCCCCAAAAATCCCTAATAATTATTTTTGTATGTTTGTGGCACAAATATATATCTGCTTCGGTGGTTAAGTGTTCTGGAGTGTCTAAGAAGCCTTATCTTCAAGCTTTGGCTTAGGCAATTTTGGCTTTTTATTGAATAAACCCCTATCTCTAGCCAATAGGCTTATAAATAAATATTGGAAAAATATGTCAGAATGGCCTGCTTGTCTAGTGGTTAAGTGGAGTATTAATGTGTGAGGGGTCTAGAGTTCAAGTCCCAACGATAGCAAGGGGATTTGTTTTTACTGCTTGGCCATAGAAGAGTTGTAATTTGACTGAAACTGGAGTGTTTGAGGAGTGTGGGGAGTGGTGGCTGAATTTTAAGAGATTGTTGAAGGGAATTTCATTTGTTGGGATTTGAGGAGTGTTTTGGAGAGAAAAAGAAGGGAATTTGAGTTTAGTGGGAGAGTTGTGCAGAATTTTAAGTGTGGTTACTCACAATTCCGGCTGAAGCATTTTGTTTCTATTTGGTTTTCTTTGAAAATGTTGCTGAAAACTATTTTCTCATTTCCTAAAGTGCATTTTGTTTCCCTCTCCATTTTACTATTTTCTTTTTCTCTCTTCTTCTTCTTCTTTGAACTTTCCCTTTGTGCCGAGTTTCTAAGTTGATTCTGTTCTTTTTCTATGGCTGAATCATTACCCAAGTTCGGTGTTAGCTATCAATTTTCCTAAGCTTCAGTCGACCGTCCTGCGCTCGTTGGTATTAGTATTGCTTTTCGTTCTCTTGATCCACTTTTTATTTTGATTTGGTCCTCTATCAAGGCAAACTTACCCTCGGTTCTTGCCGTTTTTCCCTTTTCTTTTACCCTTACTATGTCGAACCTTCTTTACTGCTCTCTTTCTATCGATTTTGTGTCTTATCTCTATTCTACGATTTCGCGATTTCGGTAAGGGTGTTTTTCGTTTAGGGATCAAACTATGTTTTTCTTGGATAGTTGTTAATAGGGGTTTCAATTCGTATGCAGATAATAATCGAGAAGCGGGTACTCACTCATAATAATCGGTTAGAGTGTGTAGGAACTTGGTGGTTCAAATTAAGGTATGTGGAAATTGATCTTTTGGATAAATGTTTTGGAGAGGAATATTGTTAATCCAATTGATTTGATATTAATTGGGTGTGTTAGCCGAACACAAGTTTGGGGTGCTCAAGGACGTGTGCGCATTTCGTAACCAAGTGTGTGTAAACAGGACTTCGATTATAGAAATTGACAAAAGACGAAATAAGTGAATGTCAACGCCACCAAGGCGTGCCCGCGCCCATGTAGGTAGGCCAAGTAACTAAACATTGGCATATGATCGACAAGGTCGACCATGAGCGATTTCATAGGCTAGGCTGAATTGGGCTGTGTGGTCCCCACGGACTATGGGCCTCACACAGGTGAACCACACGGGCGTGTGGAAATTATTGGGCCAGGCCGTGTAGTCCACATGGCCAAGGTCTATTTTGGGCCGTGTGGGCCACACGAGCGTGTGGGCCAACATTGACCCGCAATATGGGCCGTGGGCCCATTTTTACTGTTTGATTGTTAAGGTTTCAAGGGTTGCCCAAGATGATTGTGGACCTACTGTTGGGTCGGTAAGTTTACCTAGACCTCTAATTGACTGAATGACTGTTATGCCCCTATGTGATATATATATATATGTGTATGTACGAGTATGACTATACTTAGCATACTATTTTGACTAAACTGAATACATGTATGATATTCTGATATGACATGACATGATTGCATGAATCATTGCATGGGGTGGGTTTCATATTGATCGGAAGAAGTGTACCAAAGGCCTTCGAGCGTAAATTACTGGCAGCCCAGTTGTATATTATTATATAGTGCCGCAACCGGTACTACTTGGAGTGTAGGGATGGGTGGGTTGATTATATCCCTACATGGAATGTAGGGTTGGATGGAGATGGAGCGTAAAGGCTGGATGGATAGGATCTATATACTGTTTAATTTGTTCCTACATTGATTAATGTTACTGTAATGGGCCAAGGACCAAGCACATGACTGTTCTGTACTGAGATGGGCTAAAGCCTAAACTGAGATTGTCACTGATACTGAATAGGGCTTAGGCCCAGATTATGTTGTTTCTGTCTGTTTGCTATTATGGGATTACACACTGAGTTTTCGTAAACTCACCCATCTGTTTTAACTATACAGGTGATTCTCAGACACAAGCAGATCAGTACAACAGAGGACTCAGTGGTGGCCACATGACCCAGTTAATCTGATTTAGTATTTTATGATTTCAACTTAATTTTTGGGGGTATTTTATTGTAATAATGGCCTTTGGATTTATTTTTTTAATTTGAGATTTTATTGTTGATTTGATTTATAACTGTTAGCAATAGGATAAATTGTAAGTTTTCAAAAGATATATGTTTTTTTCAAAATTACCTCAAATACACAAACGGTTAAAAATCTTCTGCAATAAATAACGTTTTTAAAAAGTAATTAACTTTTTAATGATTCATACTTTGAAAATGAACAGTACGTTTTTAGATTCTTCATTGAGTAACACAAAGTGATTAAATAGAAATGAAGGTTTTTATCGACATCACACTTTACGAAAAACACTTCAATGTAACATCACCAGATTTGGTCATAACGTCTGGGCCGGGTTTGGGGTGTTACATTTAGTGGTATCAGAGCTATGTTACAAAACTCAACTGTGGATTTGTGTTTTTTTTAAAACTTAAATTTCTAAAAGAATTGTTTCAAATGATTTAAAGTATTCTGAAATGTTTTATCGAATGTGTAGTATACCAAGTCTTTGGCGCTGATTCTGTAAGTCTTCTGAAACTGTTGTTTATCTTAAACTGAAATGCTATAGATAGAAAATACTGAGACTACTGGAGGTAATAGACTGTACTGAAACACTTTAGTTAGAGTAAACTGGAAACTATAACAAACTGAAAACTGTAGTAAGATTGCGATCTACGAAAATAAACTCTGAAATACTTTTTTCCATAAAACATCTGCTAACAATTACTGGAACTGTAAACTGATGCATAAAACTGATAATACAGATTAGCGCGAAAAGACAATAAGCACAAGAGGTACTTGCGGTCGGGGTACAAGAGGCCGAAGTAGAGGCAGAATAGGTGCTCAAGCTAGGTCCTCATTGTCAGGTTATAACCTAATTTGGAGACCAGTGAAACACCAGCTTTACCTGTGACTGAGACTGGGTCTCATGATCAAGTGGTTGGGGACGACGCACTGTCCCAAGCCATGTTAAGGATCTTGAAAAGGGTCGCTGGGGCCAATACTAGAGCTGGTGGCCGTGGGTCGGTTACGGAATAATTCCGATCCAATGAAGTTAAGATTTTTAGGGGTATCGCTAGAGTTGCCTCTAACGTGGCTGAGTACTAGATAAAGGCCACAGAGAGAATCATGGATGACTTGGACTGCATCCCCGAGCAAAAATTAAAGTGTGTTGTATCGCTGTTGCGAGATGAGGCCTACTAGTGATGGCTTACGGTTAAGAGGGCAATCAGCCCAATCGACTGACCTTGGAGTTCTTCAAGTCTGCTTTCTAGGGAAAATATTTGGGTACTAGTTATTTGGATACTCAGAGGAGAGAGTATCTGAATTTAACCTAGGGAGACAAATTAGTGGCCGAGTATGAGGCTGGGTTCTTAAGATTGAGCCGCTATGCGAGAGGTATGGTGGCTATTGAGTATAAGCGATGTGTTCGCTTCAAGGATGGCCTTAGGGACAGCCTTAGAGTTCTGATAGCTCCATAGAGGGAGCGAGACTTTGTAGCATTGGTTGATAAGACGAAGATCGCCAAGGAAGTGAAGCGCGCTGAGCGCTAGAATAAAGAGAAAGGTAGGATCAAGAGGGATTTGGAGCCCTCGAGTTCCATTCAGTGGTCTAAGAAAAAGGCCAGAGTTGATGGGCTGATCAGAGTTGGGGCCCCTATTGTTGCTACTAAACAGCCGTCGTGTAATAACTGTGGCAAAAGCCATTAGTGCGAGTGCTGGAAGAGAACTAGGGCATGTTTGAGGTGCGGGTCCTTAGAGCACTGTATTAGAGATTACCTACGGAGGGCTGATCAGATGCAAGCTTCTGGTATGGGTACGACACCATTGAGAGTAGTTCAACAGCCACTAAGAGGCCGTGGCCAGGTCAGGGATGGTAATGGTCAGGGTCATGGTCTGAGAGCACCGGGTAGAGATGCTAATCAGACTGAGGCGAGGCAGTCGACTCTAGTATATGTGGCACGTCACCAAGATGATGGAGATGTTTTGGACATCATCACGGGTACGTTCTTAATTTTTAATGTACCCTATACTGCATTGATAGATATAGGATCTACTCATTTCTATGTTACTTGCTCTGTTACTGAAAACTTAGGGATTCTGGTTGAGAATACTTCGAGTGGAATTACTTTGTTAAGTCCATTGGGGCAATTCGTCCGGGTTAATAAACTATTTAGAGATGTCCCTTTAGAGGTACAAGGGGTTATTTTTCTGACTAATCTAATGAAACTCTCTTTTAGAGAATCTGATCTGATACTAGGCATGGATTGGCTAGTTAAGCATTGGGTGAGCTTGGATTGTGCCACTAAACGGGTTGTACTAAGGATTGAAGAGGACGATGAGGTAGTGGTAATTGGGGAACGATAGAACTACTTGAGTAATATGATATCTGCACTGAGGGCAGAAAAGATGGTTCGTAAAGGATGCGAGGCGTATCTGTCCTACATAAATGTTTCAGATTTTGGGGATTCTTTTGTTAAAGATATTAGAACGGTTAAGGATTTTCTGGATGTGTTTCTTAATGAGCTACCTGGGTTACCTCCAAACTGTGAAGTAGAGTGTGGGATTGAGCTCCTTCCTAGTACATCTTCGGCGTCCATCGCCCCTTATAGAATGGCACCAAAGGAGCTTATGGAGTTTAAGGCTCAGATTTAGGAATTACTGGATTATGGGTTCATCTGCCTTAGTGTGTCTCCATGGGGAGAACCAGTACTATTTATGAAAAAGAAGGATGGATCCATTCGTATGTGCATTGATTATAAACAGCTGAACAAGTTGACCATAAAAAACCTTACCGATGATAGATAATCTGTTCGACCAGTTTCGAGGATCTTTAATTTTCTCTAAGATTGATCTTCGATCTGGGTACCATCAATTGATGGTCAAAGAGACTGATGTGCATAAGAGTGCATTTAGGACTTGCTACGGCCATTATGAGTTCCTGGTGATACCATTTGGACTGACGAATGCACCAATAGCTTTTATGGATCTAATGAACGAGTGTTCCAGCCCTACTTAGATTGGTTCATAGTGGTTTTTATTAATGACATTATGGTGTATTCAAAGCCTAAGGGCGAACATCATGAACATCTTCGAGTGGTTCTGTAGATTCTTAGGGAAAAACAACTGTACGTTAAGTTTAATAAGTATGAGTTCTGGTTACGAGAAGTAACATTTCTAGGCTATGTGGTATCTGCCGAGGGGATTAGGGTCTATTCTTGAAAGATTGAGGCTGTCTTAGATTGGAAGCAGCCTAAGACTGTTTTAGAGATTCACAGTTTTCTGGGACTAGCTAGGTAATACCGACGATTTGTAAAGGGCTTTTTTATAATTACAGCACCCTTGACTAAGCTGCTACGTAAGGATGTACCATTTAACTGGACTGAGGCACAGCAAGAGAGCTTTAAGAAGTTCAAGACTGTACTGACTGAGGCCCCTATTTTGATACAGCCAGAGTCTAGAAAAGAATTTACAGTTTACAGTGATGCATCACATGTCGGCTTAGGATGTGTACTGATGCAAGAGGGTAAGGTAGTTACGTATACGTCTCGACAGCTTAAGACTCATGAGGTAAATTATCCGACACATGACTTGAAGTTGGCTGTAGTGGTATTCGCACTGAAAATCTAGAGACATTACTTGTATGGTGAAAAATGTATCATTTACACTGATCACAAGAGTATCAAATATCTCCTTACTCAGAAGGAGCTGAACCTTAGGCAGCGTAGATGGATTGAGCTACTAAAGGATTACGACTGTACGATTGAATACCATCTAAGTAAAGCCAATGTGGTGGCCGATGCACTGAGCCGTAGGGCTATGACAGATCTGAGGGCGATGTTTGCTTACTTCAGTTTATTTGATGACGGTAGTCTGTTGGCTGAGCTCTAGGTTAAACCGACGTGGATTGAGTAGATTAAGAGTAAACAGTTGGAGGATGAATCACTAGGTCTTCGATTTTGACAGACTGAGGGTGATAAAACATCGGATTTTAGACTTAATAGCGAAGGGGTACTCTGTTTCCGTGAGAGAGTCTGTGTATCGAATGATACTAATTTGAGGTAGTCTATACTGAAAGAGGCACATAGTAGCTCTTATGCTATGTATCTTGGAGGAAGTAAGATGTATCGAGACATTCGTGAGTTGTGCTAGTGGCCAGGTCTTAAGCGTGAGGTTACTGACTTCGTGAGTAAATGTCTGACATGCCAGCAGATTAAAGCTGAGCATTAGCTACCCTCAGGTTTACTGCAGCTAGTTAAAATTTAGCTCTAGAAGTGGGAGAGAGTAACCATGGACTTCTTTAGTGGGTTGCCTTTAACACCTACTAAGAAGGATTCAGTGTGGGTTATCGTGGATCGGTTGACCAAGTCTGCCCACTTCATACCTGTTCGTACTGATTATTCACTGCAGAAGCTAGCTAAGTTGTAGTGTTTGAAATAGTGAGACTGCATGGGGTATCGGTTTCGATAATATCTGCTAGTGATCCTCGCTTCATGTCTCAGTTTTGGAGGAAGCTACATGAGGCTTTGTGTATAAGGTTAGACTTCAGTACGGACTTTAGTACTACGTTCCATCCTCAGACAGATGGTCAGTTTGAGAGGGTGATTCAGATACTGAAGGGTATGTTAAGGGGTTGTGTAATGAACTTCCGTGGCAGTTCAGAGGACTATTTTCTATTACGAAGTTCACTTACAATAACAATTACCAGTCTAGCATACAGATGGTACCTTATAAGGCACTGTATGGGCGTAGGTGTTGCACTCATTTGTGTTGGACTGAGTTGGGCGAGGGTCATGTTCTGGGTCCTAAACTGGTTTCTGATATCGAGGATAAGGTCAGGTTGATTCGAGATCAACTGAAAGAGGCATCTGATAGATAAAAGTCGTATGCAAATCTAAAGCACCGAGAGATAGAGTATTCTGTAGGGGACTTTGTGTTTCTCAAGGTCTTACCATGGAAGAAGATACTAATATTTGGTCGTAAGGAAAAGTTGAGCGCTAGATTCATTTGGCCTTATCGCATACTGAGACGAATTAGACCAGTTGCCTACCAGTTAGAGTTACCTTCAGAGTTGGAACGGATTCACGATGTTTTCCATGTCTCGATGTTGAGGCGTTACCGCTCTGATCCCACACATATTGTTCCTGTTAAAGAGATCGAGGTTAGACTAGATCTGACCTTTGAGCCGGTAGGAATATTAGACCGCTATGTTAAAGTTTTGAGGGAAAAGTCCATCCCACTAGTTAAAGTTCTTTGGCGTAATCATAGTTTTGAGGAGGCTATGTGGGAGCCCGAGGATACAATGCGACATCAATATCCTCATCTGTTTTGATCAGGTAAAATTTTGAGGCCAAAATTTTCTTTAAGGAGGGTAGAGTTGTAACGCCCCAAAAATATTTAATAATTATTTTTGTATGTTTGTGACACAAATATCTATTTGCGTCGGTGGTTAAGTGTTTTGGGAGTGTCTAAGAAGTCTCATGTTCAAGCCTTGGCTTGGGCAATTTTTACTTTTTATTGAATAAACCTCTATCTCTAGCCAGTAGGCTTATAAATAAATATTGAAAAAATATGTCAGAATAGGCCTGCTGTTCTAGTGGTTAAGTGAAGTGTTAATGTGCGAGGGGTCTAGAGTTCAAGTCCCAGCGATAGCAAGGGGATTTAATTTTACTACTTGGCCATAGAAGAGTTGTAGTTTGACCAAAACTAGAGTGTTTGAGGAGTGTGGGGAGTGGTGGCTGAATTTTAAAAGATTATTCGAGGGAATTTCAGTTGTTGGGGATTTGAGGAGTGTTTTTGGGAGAAAAAGAAGGGAATTTGAGTTTAGTGGGAGAGTTGTGCTGAATTTGAAGTGTGGTTACTTAAAATTTCAGCTGTAGTCTTTTGTTTCTGTTTGGTTTTCTTTGAAAATTTTACTGAAAACTGTTCTCTTATTTGCCGAAGTGCTTTTTGTTTCCCTTTCCATTTTGCTATTTTCTTTTTCTTTCATCTTTTTCTTCTTCTTTGAACCTTCCATTTGTGCCGAGTTTGTAAGTTGATTTTATTCTTGTTCTATGGCCAAACTATTACCCAAGTTCAGTGTTAGCTATCGATTTTCCCAAGCTTCAATCAACCGTCCTATGCTTGTTGGTATTTGTATTACTTTTCGTTCTCTTGATCCCCTTTTTATTTCGGTTTGGTCCCCTCTCAAGGCAAACTTACCCTCGACTCTTGCCGTTTTTCCCTTTTTTTTTACCCTTACTATGCCGGACCTTCTTTACTACTCTCTCTATCGATTTTGTGTCTTATCTTTATTCTATGATTTCACGATTTCAGTAAGGGTGTTTTTTGTTTAGGGATCAAATTATGTTTTTTCTATGATAACTATTAATAGGGGTTTTGATTAGTATGCAGATAATAACGGAGGAGCGGGTACTCACTCATAATCATCGGTTAAAGTGTGTAAGAACTTGGTGGTTCAAATTAAAGTATGTGGAAATTGATCTTTTGGATAAATGTTTTGGAGAGGAATAATGTTAATCCAATTGATTTGATATTAATTGGGTGTGTTGGTTGAATACAGGTTTGGAGTGCTCAAGGACGGTGTGCGCATTTCGTAACTAGGTACGTGTAAATACGACTTCGATTATAGAAATCAACAAAAGCTAAAAGAAGTGAACATCGACGCCATCCAGGTGTGCCTGCGCCCGTGTAGGTAGGCTAAGTAACTAAACATGGGCGTATGATCGATGAGGCCAGCCATGAGTAATTTTATGGGCTAGGCCAAATTGAGCAGTGTGGGCCTCACGGGCAAGTGGGCCTCACACGGGTGAACCACACGGGCGTGTCAAAATTATTGGGCCAGGCCCTGTGGAGGTCCATTTTGGACCCTTTGGGCCACACAGGCGTGTGGGTCCACATGGGCCCACAATATGGGTCGTGGGCCCATTTTCATTGTTTGATTGTTAAGGTTGCATAGGTCACCCGAGACGACTGTGGACCTACTATTAGGTCAGTAAGTTTATCTAAACCCTTAATTGACTGAATGACTGTTATGCCCCTGTGTGACATATATATATATATGTACGAGTATGTCTATACTTAGCATGCTATTTTGACTATACTGAATACATGTATGATATTCTGATATGACATGACTTGATTGCATGATACATTGGATGGGGGTGGGTTTCATATTGATCAGAGGAAGTGTACTGAAAGGTTTTGAGCCTAAATTACTGGCAGCCCAGTTGCATATTACTGTATAGTGCAGCAACAGGTATTACTTGGAGTGCAGGGATGGGTGGGTTGATTATATCCCCACATAGAGTGTAGGGTTGGACGGAGATGGAGTGTAGAGGTTGGATGGGTAGGATCTATAAATTGTATAATCTGTTACTACATTGATTAATGTTACTGTAATGGGCCAAGGCCCAAGCACATGACTGTTCTGTATTGAGATGGGCTAAAGCCCAAATTGAGATTGTCACTGATACTAAATAGGGCTTAGGCCCAAACTGTGTTGTTTCTGTCTGTTTGTTATTATGAGATTACACACCGAGTTTTCGTAAACTCACCCATTTGTTTTAACTGTATAAGTGATCCCCAGACATAGGCGGATCGGTGCAACGGAGGACTCAGTGGTGGCCACATGACCCAGGTAATCCGATTTAGTATTTTATGATTTCAACTTAATTTTTGGGGGTATTTTACTATAATAATGGCCTTTGGATTTATTTTTTTAATTTGGGATTTTATTGTTGATTTGATTTATAACTGCTAGCAGTAGGATAAATCATAAGTTTTCAAAATATATATGTTTTTTTCAAAATTACCTCAAATACACAAACGGTTAAAAAGCTTCTGCAATAAATAACATTTTTAAAAAGTAATTAACTTTTCGATGATTCATGCTTTAAAAATGAATGATACGTTTGTAGATTCTTCATTAAGTAACACAAAGTGATTAAATAGAAATGAGGGTTTTTGTCGACATCACACTTTACGAAAAGCACTTTAGTGTAACATCGCCAGATTCAGTCATAACATCTAGGCCGGGTTAGGGGTGTTACTGTAAGAGTTAGGGAATTCCTTGATTTTTCTAATCAAAAGAAATTCAAAAGCTTTGTTGTATCCCTAAAGGACCTTTGTCTTAACCCTCTAGCAACTTTGTGTAGGGATAAATAGTTCTCATTGGAAAGCGTTAGCCGCACCTCACTGTTTATTTCAATATCATCTTCGAATCTATCTTCTATGTTCTATATATCTAATAATTAAACAGAACTAATTTGGAGATGGCGAGAGAGGCTACCATCGCGTTCAAAGTGATGAACTAAGAGTTTGTGAAACTTAACCGATTTGATGGTTCAAACTTCAATCGTTGGAAGGACAAGATGTTGTTCCTTCTTTCTGTCTTAAATGTGGCGTAGGTTTTGGATCCAAACCTACAACCCATAGAGGATCCCACCCCTAATGCAAACCCTAAAAAAATTACGAAAGTGGCTAAACTCAAGAAGAAGCGTGAAGAAGACAATGTCACATGTCGAGGACACATTCTCAACATATTATTTGATCGATTGTATGATCTCTACATGTCGGTGTAATCCCCGGTGGAAATATGGAAAGCTCTTGAAGAGAAATACAAGACCGAGCAACAAGGTACTGATAAAATTTTAGTGATGAAGTATTTCAAATTTAAAATGTTTATTTCAATATCATCTTCGAATCTATCTTCCATGAATTACAAATCCTTGTAAGTAGGCTTCGTGACTTGAAAGTTGTTATTTCGGAATTATTACAAGTTAGGGCTATCATCTAGAAGTTGCCCTCGTCTTGGAATAATTATCCGAAGAAACTTTTGCATATGGCAGAGGGCTTCATTGTGGAGAAAATACTTAGGCATTTGTGTATGGAAGAGAAAACTCGAAAGTGTGATGCGGTATATCTTCCCCAAAGTTCTAAAGTGAACCATGTGAACGAGTCCAAGAACTCTTGAAATGGTAAGTTAAAGGCCACATCCGAGACCAAGGATGTGCAAGACAAGACGAAAAAATCTTGCAATTGTAATACTTGTAATAAGAAATGATACTATATTAAGAATTGCAGACTTCTAAAAAAGAAACAAGATGCCACAACTTCCAAAGCCAATATGGTGAATGACATGGACTTAGTGGCCATGGTTACGGAAGAGATCTCTTGCTAAATATAAAATTGTGGCAAAAATGTAGGTTTGCCATTTTCGTATATTGTGATAGTGAATCTACCATGTCTCAAGCACACAATAAGGTGTACAATAGAAAGTCTAGACATATAAGTTTGAGACATGAGCATGTGAAACAATGATTAGGGACGATGTGATCACTATTACCTATGCTAAGTTAGTGGACAATTTAGTGGATCCATTGACAAAATGTTTGTCAAGAGATTTGGTTAAAAGTACCACCACTAAGATGAGATTAAAACCATTCTAATCACATCATTGACAATGGAAACCCTACCTTATTCTAGCTAAAAGATAGTTTCGAGGTTCAAAAGGTAACAAAAATTTATCGAATGACAATGTGCACTAAGGATCAGGATTTAGTGTTTGATTTTAGGAGGATGAGTTTTACTCTTAATTGATGGACATTAATTGTCATGAAATCCACCTAAATGGACATGAAGTGATATCGTTTCAATAAGATTTTCTTTATGGTTTTCTCTCGTACATGTTCATAAAATAAGATGAGCACATGACTATAACGGTGCTAAAGAAAATTAAACTTTTACTCTAATACTTTACAGTTATGTGTGAAATTTTTTCGATATTAACTTTAAGAGTGATGGTTCAAGCGACTAGCCACCATTTACTTTGTTGATACTTTAAAGAGTTTGCACTAAAGGAAGGTTTAATCTATAGACACCCTTCTTTATGCATAATCGTTGTGTACTTATTTTCTAGAACTAACAATCTAGTGGGTGATTGTTGGAAATTGTATATTGCAAATTCATGATTATTCATGAGCATTTATTAGAAAGTGATGATTTATTCAAAAGATACATTTGATTCCATGAGACACGTTTTTCTAGGAAGTATGTCCAATAGAAATCAAACATAAAAGATTGTGAGTCTTTAAAATAATGTCTATTGAGTGTATATAAATGGAGGGCCTATGGTACTCCCAAATCAAACCTATTTTTCAAAAATTAAAGTAAGAGTTAGGGAATTCCTTGATTTTGCTAATAAAAGAAAATTCAAAAGTTTCGTTGTATCTAGGGAGAACCTTTCTCTTAACACTCTAGTAACTTTGTATGGGAACAAATAATTCTCTTTGGAAAGTGTCACCCGCACTTCGAAATCTACTATTTATTTTAATATCGTCTTCGGATCTGTCTTCTCCCTTCTATATATCCAACATGACTTGTACGTTATTTTGCATGACTTTTTTATGGTTAAAGCAACACAAGAAAATAGACCAACTATAAAAGAGGCAAAAGAATGGGCTAGGAAAGATGTAGGCATGGATATCTCTTTTTGCTGACCCTAATCACTCTTACTTTCTATGTTTTGTTTTTACCTCTCTTCGTTATTGTTTTATGCAAATAAAAAAAACACTAAATTTAGTATTAGTTAAATAACATTTATTCAATTGAAAATTAATTTAAAATTTTTAATAAATTCTTAATTAACAAAAAAATATTTGTGCTTTTTAATTTGTCACATAATATCATCCTTCTTAAAAAAACTACAATTCATTTGAATTATTTATATTTTGCGTAAATTTTTTCTTTCATATGACATAATCTAATTTATTATTAATTTGTTAATTTAACTCTATTCACATGAGTTGAAGATGGATCATTAAAGGCCAAGTCTTGAAAATGATATGTCTTGTTTACTTTAAATTCAAATCAAATAATAAAAAAATATTTAAATTTAAATATATAAATAGCATAAATAATTTTTTTATTTTTAAATCATATAAATAGGATAAATCGAATTAAAATCAAGTTTATATATATTTGAAACTAGTTCGTGACTCAATTAATAAACAAGTCTAAGTTGAAAACTGTATAATTTAGATTCTTTTAATATTAAAACAATTTTTATCTTTCCCATATTGTAAATGAGTATTTGTTAAGACAGAAATCAAATTACTGCAATTCTTAAACATATTATTACATTCGCATAATGCATCCGATCCTCCTTTTTCTTTTCCTTTTTGTCAAACATCCGATCCTCTTTTAAAACTAGGATCAATATGGGACAGGTATGGCTAAAATGAAACCTTTATTTTATTTGAAATTTTCGTCGGTTTATGCCTTTATTAATCGAAGAGAAAAAAAAAATGGAAAAAGGTTATGGGAGTGAGCAGCAAGAAATAGTTGTATTGAAGCTCTATAATTTTGGAATAACAATTTATAATCTCAACCTATTTTGCATTATTAATTCATAATAATAATATTTTATTGAAAAAGAGAATCAATATAAGAAAAAAGAAAGACCTGCTCTCTTAAATAAGTCTCAGAGGAAACCTACAAGAAACATCCACCTCGTATATGACGCGATGTCAGTTGGCGTCATTCTTCCACGTAGGAACATTTCACGAAAAAACATTCCAAAATTTCCAGAATCCTCCAAACTAACTATTATTATTATTATTATTATTATTATTATTGACTCATTATGCTATAAATTACCTACAGAGGGCTTAAGTGATTCACCTGGCATCCAAAAACCAGAAAAGAAAACAAACAAAGGAACAAAAAATTAATTCACAGTTTCAACAATGGCCGAGGCAGCAAACAACGTTGTCGAGACGATCAACGGTGATTGTCACGATTTTAAGTCTCTTCTCTCTTCTTCAGACAGGGATTTCCTCGTACGCAACAACGGTGATCAGGTAATTGGCTCCCTTACAGATATATCTTTCTGCTCTTTTAAAATTTTTTCTTTTGTTATTTTTGTGATTTTATCAATCTTTTACTTTTAGGTTCAAACTTAAAAGGGTTTATATATATTTTTTGTTTAATATATATATGAACTTGCTGTTTATTGGGTATTCCCTTTAATCGATGCAAATTACGGTCTGTCACTGTTTAGGTTTTTTTTTTTTTTTAATGATTAAAGCTTGAAATTTTGATTTTACAGGTTCAAATCGATAGCTTGAAGGGGAAGAAGCTTGGATTGTATTTCTCAGCATCTTGGTGCGGTCCATGCCGTAGATTCACCCCAAATTTAATCGAGGTGTACACCGAGCTCTCAACGAAAGGCGATTTCGAGGTCATTTTTGTCTCGGCAGATGAAGATGAAGAGTCATTCAATGGTTACTTCTCCAAGATGCCATGGCTTGCAATCCCTTTTTCTGATTCAGAGGCACGCAAGCGCTTAGATGAGCCGTTCAGTGTGATGGGAATACCTCACCTCGTGCTCTTGGATGAAAATGGTAAAGTCTTGACCGAAGAGGGGGTTGAGATTATTCGTGAGTATGGAGACGAAGGGTACCCTTTCACCCCCGAGAAGATCCAGGAATTAAAAGATTTAGAAGAAAAGGCCAAGAAGGAACAGTCCATCAAAACAATCTTGGTTTCCCGATCTCGTGACTTTGTAGTTACTTCTGATGGAAGTAAGGTAACTTTCATGATTGGATTTGCTATTTGTAGATTTTCTAGCCTTTTCTAATGAGTTTAAACACATCATCCTTACCATCCTAATCTGTATGCTGTTCTTGATTTGTATTGTAGGTGCCGGTGTCCGAACTTGAGGGGAAGACTGTAGGTATATATTTCTCAGCGTCTTCATTCAAGCCATCTGCTGATTTTACTCAAAAACTTGCTGAAGTTTATAGTAAGTTGAAAGAAAATGGGGAGAAATTCGAGGTTGTTATGATATCGGTTGATGATGATGAGGAATCCTTCAGGCAAAGCTTTGGGGCACCATGGTTGGCATTGCCTTTGAAAGACAAGAGCTGTGAGAAATTGGCTAGATACTTCGAGCTCTCGACCCTTCCCACTGTTGTCATTATCGGGCCAGATGGAAAAACTCTCCACCCTAATGCTGCTGATGCGATTGATGAACACGGGATTGTGGCGTACCCCTTCACCCCCGAAAAATTTGCGGAGCTTAAAGAAATAGAGAAAGCAAGGGAGGCGACACAAACTCTGGAATCAGTTCTGGTTTCAGGGGGTTTGGATTTTGTCCTAGGGAAGGATGGGGCTAAGGTATGATTTTTTGTTTTCCTTTGATGCTGGCAATTCTTACTGTATCAAGTTCACTTGTCTTAACTAAAATGCTGATGTGAGTGAAAATCAATCCACTATTTCAGGTCAAGGTGGCCGACTTGGTGGGGAAGACCATTCTCTTGTACTTCTCAGCCCATTGGTGCCCACCATGCCGTGCTTTCACACCGAGCCTTGTTGAAGTATATAAGAAGATCAAGGAAAAGGATGATGCATTTGAAGTGATTTTTATTTCGAGTGACAGGGACCAAGCCTCCTTTGATGACTATTATTCAGGAATGCCTTGGTTGGCTCTTCCGTTCAATGATGCTCGGAAATCATCATTGAGTCGCAAATTCAGGGTCCAAGGCATCCCTATGCTTATAGCACTCGGACCAACTGGAAAAACTATTACAAAAGAGGCAAGGAGTCTGGTCATGGCTCATGGGGCGGATGCTTATCCTTTCACTGAGGAGAGGTTGAAGGAGATTGAGGTACAGATTGAGGAGATGGCAAAAGGGTGGCCGGAGAAACTGAAAGATGAACGGCATGAGGAGCATGAGCTGGTGCTCACTCGTCGCAGTAATTATGTCTGTGACGCATGCGACGAGAACGGACAAGTCTGGTCATTCTACTGTGAAGAATGTGACTTTGATCTACATCCCAAATGTGCCTTGGAGAAAGAAACCAAAGCTGATGCAAAAGAAGGTTGGGTCTGTGATGGGGAGGTCTGCACTAGAGCTTCGTGAATTGTGTCCATGTACACACCAACACACTAGTTGGTTGTCCTGTTGATGCAGCTGGGATCATGTGTGTGCTATGTAATAAAATCTTGAGATGCAGTGTTGAAAGACTTTGTTATCTATATTGGCCCAATCCTGTTTCCTGGTTTAATTGAACCCACATTTTTATTGTATTACTCACCTAACTATCAAATGCTGGGAGTAATAATATGGTCTACTATGAATATGGTGGGAGATTGGTTTCTTTGATATTTGAAACATAAAACATATATGAACTTCATGCTTAGGTTTATATTATATGTTACAATGGAAGGAAATCCTCTTTAGTATCACTAGTAACTCTTTACAATTCATATACTTTGGTACTTAAATTTAATTTTAATATTAAATTCTTTCCCCTAATTTAACATTTAAATTAAGTTTAATTTTAATATTCAAGTTTTTTAAATTAAGTTTAATTTTAATATTCAATTTTTTTTTTTGAAATTTTAATTAAGTACTTGTGTTTCTTTTACTAGAGCATATGTAATGCTATTTAATTTAAATATCAAATTAAATATTCAAGCGAAATTTAAATATTAAATTAGATAAATAAAAAAATTTAAATATTAAATGATATATTAACCCATTATAAAAAAATATATATATAATTTTTGGATACCTATTTATCTCTGATCTCATAATTGTATTTATAATAGATTATAAAATTATGGGATGCTTTTGAATTTCTAATTATTTTGACAAAAGTAAATTAAATATATAAATGACAAAATTGAACAAAATATGAAATTTAAAACCCACATATCCAATAAAAAAATTCATTGAAAACCAAATGCGTATGGCTCCCATAAAATAGCGTAAAATAAATATCCCTGCTTGAAGGGACTATACATGAAAGTAAACCTGCTCATGAGTCAGGTTATTTGGCCCGGTCCGAAGGCTCGTCCGAAATGTGGGAGGGTTTAAGAAAAAATATAGGCCCGAATAATGGGCTTGGACCAAAAAAAGACCCGTTTAAAAAATAGGTTGGGCCTCAACTAAGGTATTTTTGGCCCAGTCCTGGCCTGGCCCGAATTTACTAAAGGACAAAAAAATCTATTTTTTTTGTTTTTGAATGTTATTTTCTTGTTGTTTTCTCCCTATTTTGCTACCATATTACTATTATGTTGCTACTATTTTGTTGTTATTGTTTGGATATTGTAAAAAACTTAGTTTATTGTTAATTTTGTTATTATTTTAAGGCATTTGTTAATTTTGTTATTATTTTGGAGATATTTACTTGTTAAGTTGCATCTATCTTAGTGTTATTTAAGTCTACGTATCTTTTTTAAAATTTATTTTTAATTTATTGGAAATATTTATTTTGATTTTTTAGTATTTTTGATGTATTATATATATTTAAAAATTATATAAAATAATATAAAAATTAATACAGGCGAGCCGGGCCAGGCCTAGGTTTTAGCATTTTTATACCGGTCGGGCTTGGGCAAAATTTTAGGCCCATTTTTGGGTCCGGCCAGACCCGGACCCGATAAATGGGCCTAAAATTTTAGTTGAGCCCGACCCAAACTTGACTCGGCCTGGCCCATAATCACCTCTACATGAAAGTATTGAATATAATAATGTTATGACTATGCATCGTTTTAAATTCTAATGCCACCTATTTAGACCTGTCTGTTTAGGCATAATTTAGTTTTTAATATTGATATATTTTATCAATAGTTTTTATTTTTGCTAAATTTATATATTAATTTCTTAAAAAAACTTAAATTATTTTTAAGAGAAATATTGATTAAAATATTAATTTTTTAACATGGTATTTTATATGTACTCCATATTAATATGACAATATTTGTCTTATATATCATGTCAACGAATAATTTAAAATTTATAAAAATATTTAATAAATTATAGAAGTTAAACAAAGTATACGAGAAATATTATGTAGGTTGCTCTGTTTAAAATTTTAATATTTTAGTCAATATTAGTCGTGCCTTGTATGACCAATTATGACGATGAATGATATGACCGATACTTGAGATCATTTGTAAATTTAAGAGTTATTTTTTAATTACTAAATTACTAAATTAATATAATTTTATAAAATTTGAGGGTTAAATTTATTATTATACTATTTTTTTTAATTACCACATCACCATCTTGTTAGAATCTTAACCATAATGGACCAAAAAATAATAATTTCATTAATTAAATGATCAATTTAAAAATATATATAATTAAGTGATTAAAATAATATATCCATAATTGAGTAACTTATGATATAATTTATCTTTAAATAAAAGGTAGAAGTTTATCCAAATTTGGTTGATTTACCTCTTTAGTTTTCGCTTTCTACCTAGTTGATACCAACAATGGGGAGGATATTCGACGAGATTCAGGAAAGAAGAACTTGTAGCAAGTATGCTATGCCAAAACACAGACCATTCTCTCTAAGTCATTCAAACAGGCACTGCCTTTTAGCTACAAGTGTTTAATTCAAGAAACTTCTGCAATCCTCAACAATATTGACATCTTTGATCAGAGTTTTAATATTTCTGATGTGCAGGATCTATATGCATATGGCAAGCACAGAGCATACTCTATTTTAACTCTTAGCTAACTCATAATGTCAACCTTATTTAGAAGGAAATCTAGAGAGAAAACAAGAAAATTTAGAAAGCCATAAGAAAATACACACTGATATTTTATTAGATAGAAAACTCGATGATCTTGCAAGATAGAAAACATCTCCTTTTATAGATGAAGGAGATGGGATACAACCAAAATAGTTACAGTGCAAATACTACAAAATAGTACACAAGGAATAGTAGATTCCTATTACATATTCGTGGCTTACATGTAATGTCCCCATACCTGAGACCGTCGCCGGAGTCGAGTTTGAGGTGTTGATAAACTTAATTTATCACTTAAACAATTTCCAAACCATTTATTTCACATTTCGGAATAAGCTATTTATCTGCGTCATAGTCACTAAAAAAATCATATCTTGAGTTACGAAAATTAAAATTCAAATCCGTAAATTTTCCCTAAAACTAGACTCATATATCTATTTACTAATTTTTTTTCTAGAATTTTTGGTTGGGCCAATTAGTACAGTTTATTAGTTAAAGTTTCCCCTGTTTCAGTGTTTGGCTGCTTTGACCTTTGTCCATTACGAATCATTTTTCTCTCCGTAAAGAATTAAAATGACTATGCCGTTTGTTTTCTTTAAAAGTAGCCTCAATAAGGAATCTGTACATATATAGAATGACTCCTAATTATTTTTTTTACAATTTTTAGTGAATTTCTAAAGTCAGAACAGGGGATTCAGAAATCGCTCTGACCCTGTTTCACCAAGACTCAAATATCTTATAAAATACAACTCCTTTACCTGTTTTGTTTCTTCCATATGAAAATAGACACCATAAGCTTGAATTTTATATTTTACTCACCACCTAATTCTATCTTTACTATTTTTAGTGATTTTTCAAACTCACGTCATTGCTGCTGTATGATACTGTTTTATAACAACTTTCACCTTTTTATGCATTATGGATTAGGTATCACATTAAGCATACATAACACCAAATATGTTCATAATTAGCCATTCCAATGGCTAGTCATTACCGAGGATTTCCTTTCCACTCAATAGCCATATCATAAGATCATATACACAAAATGATTATAATGCTATACATGCCATACTCAAAATACACAAGCCACTATACCAAAATGGTTCTTGGATAGTGTGAGCGAGCCTTCGACCTTTCCCGATTCCCAAGCTGGCTTGTCAAAACTACAATGAATGAAAAGGAGGGAGTAAGCATAAATGCTTAGTAAGTTCACATGCAAATAGCAAGTAAAATAATCATGAAATCCAACATGAAACATCAATTGCATAAATTTCACAAAGCCATTCATGTTACAAGGGTGTTTACTATCTTACCCCAACATCATCATACCAAGTTCTCAACCTGAGAGTTTAAGCTCATACCTTTCAAATTTTCTCATTCACCACACTTACCAACATATCTCTTTCGTTTAGGTATTCTCCTTACTCATTTAAAATTCACCCGTTGAACACATCGGAATATAATTCGGATACGCGGATTTCAAGCACATAAGCGCCATACCCGTAGCTAGACAAACTCAATAGCCTACGGAATTTATGTAGCCAAGCTACCATGTAACCCGCCCATAAGCGAACTCGGACTCAACTCAACGAGCTCGGGCGTTCACATCCATAAGTGAACTCGGACTCAACTCAACGAGCTCGGAACTCAACCATCCTAGTGACATGTCACTTGTACCCTAATCTATTCCCAATGTTCAAATGGGATTTTCCTCAATCACACATTATTGTCGCCTTCCTCGGAATGTCGAAACCGATACTTGATAGCATTTCATACTTATCAAATAATAATTCACAAAGCATAATATTTCATGATAATAAACATCATATCATATAAATAACATTGAATTATTTAAAATAACAATTATGTTACCACATTTACACATGAACTTACCTCGGTACAAAATGTTAGGAATCGAGCCTATTCCTCGTAAACTTTATTTTTTCCTCGATCACAACTTGAATCTCATTTCTCTTGATCTAAAATTAGAAAATTTAGCTTATTTAATACCTACATTTATCAAAATAATCCTTAACTCTAACTTTGGAAAAATTATGATTTTGCCCCTAAACTTTTACATATTTACACTTTTGCCCCAAAGCTCGGAAATTAAAATTTTCCCTAATTCTTATGTTTTATGACATGCTGATCATTTTCCCTTAATGGCAACATCAAATTCTCACTCTAACATGTACTTATGAATAATAGGTATTTTTACCGATTATGCCATTTTACTCGTTTTCACTTAAAACCGAGTAGCACAAGTTGTTTAACATAATTTAAAACCTCATATTGTATCATAAAACATCAAAATAAACACTTTTCACCTATGGGTATTTTTCCAAATATGAACCCTAGGTTAAATTATTGCTAGAATAAGCTAAATCAAGTTACTGGGACTCCGAAAACGTAAAGAACATTAAAAACGGGGCTTGGAATCACTTCCTATGGAGCTTGGAAGCTTGAAACAAACCCTAGCTATGGAGAACCCTTGAAATTTCGTCCTAATGAAGAAGATGGACATTTTTGCCATCTTTTTCCCTTTTCTAATCTTTTAATTACCAAATGACTAAAATACCCTTCATTAAAAACTTTGGTTATTTCTACCTATGTTTGTCCATTTTTGTCCATGAAAACCTAATGGTATAATTACCATTTAAGGACCTCTACTTCAATTGTGCTCTTAAATTGAATCCTTTAACATCTAAAACTCATATTTTTATCAACTTTTGCAATTAAGCCCTAATAGGCAAATTAGTCATGCAATTCATAAAAATTTCTATCAATACTTTAACACATACATCTAATCACTCGGTAAATCATAAAAATTAATCGGAACAAACGTTTCTATCTCGAATTCGTGGTTTCACAACCACTATTCCGTTTAGGACCTATTTCAGGATGTTACATTTCTCCCCCCTTTAGGGATTTTTGTCCCCGAAAATCTTACCTGTGAATAGATTTGGATTCTGTTTTTGCATTGACTCTTCAGGCTCCCATGTAGCCTTGTCTACCCCATGTCTATTCCATAATACTTTCATAAGTGCAATTCTTTTGTTCCTTAATTGCTTGACCTCTCGAGCTAAAATCTTTACCGGTTCTTCACCATATGTCATATCCAGTCGTAGCTCAATTTCTGTCGGGGAAATTACATGTGAAGGATCTGAACGATACCAACGTAACATAGATACGTGGAACACATCATGAATCTTCTCTAATTCAGATGGTAATGCTAATCGATATACTACTGGTCCAACTCTTTCAATTATTTCATACGGTCCGATAAAACGCGGACTCAACTTGCCTTTCCGTCCAAATCTAAGAACTTTCTTCCATGGAGACACTTTTAAAAATACATTATCACCAACTTGAAACTCGATTTCTTTTTGTTTCAAATCTGCATAGGATTTCTGTCTATCTGAAGAGCTTTCAAACAATCTCAAATCACTTTCACTTTTTCTTTGGTTTCTTTAATTAGATCAACTCCGTTAATCTGATTTTCTTTGAGTTCAGTCCAATACAATGGCGTCTGACACTTACGACCGTACAATGCTTCATAAGGTGCCATCTTCAAACTCATCTGATAACTATTATTGTAAGCAAATTCCACCAACGGTAAGTATCTTTCCCAACTACCTTGAAATTCCAATACACAATATCTGAGCATGTCTTCAAGAATCTAAATTACTCTCTCTGATTGTCCGTCAGTTTGTGGATAAAAAGAGTGCTGAAATTTAACTTCGTACCTAATGCCCCTTGCAACTTTTTCCAAAACCGTGATGTAAATCTCGGATCTCTATCCGAAATAATTGACAAAGGTACTCCGTGAAGTCTAACAATCTCACTGATATACAATTCAGCCAATTTATTAAGAGAATAATCAGTACGTACAGGAATAAAATGAGCCGATTTAGTCAATCTGTCAACTATTACCCAGATGGCATCTTTCTTCCTCGGAGTTAACGGCAACCCTGATACAAAATCCATAGTAATTCGATCCCATTTCCATTCGGGAATCATGATAGGCTGAAGTAGTCCTGAAGGTACTTGGTGTTCAGCATTCACTTGTTGACAAATTAAGCATTTCGATACAAACTCAGATATATCTCTTTTCATTCCATTCCACCAATACATTTTCTTCAAGTCATTATACATTTTCGTATTGCCTGGGTGAATTGAAAAACAACCATTATGCGCTTCATGCAAGATCTTTTGAATCAACTCATTATTTTTCAGTACACAAATCGATTTTTAAACATCAAGCAACCATCAGAACCGATTCTGAAATCTGATCCTCTATCAACCTCACATTGCTTCCTCTTAGCTTGCAAAACTTTGTCGTTTTTCTGAGCTTCATAAATCTATTGTAAAAACATCGGTCTTGCTCTTAACTCTGCTAGATTCAAACTATCATCAGACACTGTCAACTGAGTATTCATAGCTCTCAAAGCAAACAATGACTTTCTACTCAAGGCATCGGCAACCACATTTGCTTTCCCCAGATGGTAGTCAATCACAAACTCGTAATCTTTCAATAATTCTAACCATCTCCGCTGTCTCAAATTCAAGTCTTTTTGTGACATCAAGTACTTAAGACTTTTGTGGTCAGTATATACTTGGTACTTTTCACCATACAAATAATGTCGCCAAATATTCAAAGCAAACACTATAGCAGCCAGTTCCAAATCATGAGTCGAATAATTTCTTTCGTGAGGTTTCAACTGCCTCGAAGCATAAGCCACAACTTTTCCTTCTTGCATAAGTACACATCCCAAGCCATTTAGGGAAACATCACTATACACTACAAATTCTTTACCTGACTCGGGTTGTACCAACACTGGTGCTTCAGTCAATAACTTTTTCAATTTCTCAAAGCTCTGTTGACATTCTTTTGTCCACTCAAATTTAACATCCTTTCGGAGTAGTCTAGTCATAGGAGTAGCAATTATAGAAAATCCATTTACAAACCGCAGATAATATCCAACTAGCCCCAAGAAACTTCTAACCTCAGTTACATTCTTTGGTTGTTTCCAATCAACAATAGCCAAAATTTTGCTAGGATCAACCCGTATACCATCACCTGAAACAATATTACCTAAAAATCCCACTTCTCGAAGCCAGAATTCACCCTTACTAAACTTGGCATACAACTGCTTATCTCTCAAAGTTTGCAAAACTATCCTTAAGTGCTCAGCATGCTCTGTCTCATCTTTCGAATAAACTAAGATATCATCGATAAATACCACAACAAATTTGTCCAAGTATGGCCGAAATATACGATTCATTAGATCCATAAACACAGCAGGAGCATTTCTTAATCCAAATGGCATGACTAAAAATTCATAATGACCGTACCTTGTTTTAAAAGCAATTTTAGGCACATCTGACTCTTTTACTCGCAGCTGGTAGTATCCAGACCTCAAGTCAATCTTTGAAAACCATGTCGCTCTTTTTAGCTGATCAAATAGATCGTCAAGTCTCGGCAACAGATACTTGTTCTTGATTGTCATCTTATTTATCTACCGATAGTCTACACACAATCTCATAGAACCATCCTTCTTTTTCACAAATAATACAAGAGCACCCCAAGGCGAAAAACTCAGTCTCACAAAACCTTTGTCAGTCAATTCTTGCAACTGTGACTTTAATTCTTTCAACTCTGCTAGTGCCATCCTATATGGAGCAATCGAGATCGGAGCTGTTCCTGGTATCAACTCAATACCAAATTCTACTTCTCTGACAGGAGGCAAACCCGATAACTATTGTGGAAATACATCTGCGAATTCACATACAATCGGCACTGATTCGATTTTCTTTTCAATTTCCTTTGTATTCAATATATACGCCAAATAAGCTTCATAACCCTTTCTCAAATATCTCTGAGCCGACATGAAAGAAATCACACTAGGCAATGCCTCTGATTCGTCTGATTCAACCCGCAGAATTTTACCACTTTCACACTTCAATTCAATAACCTTTTGTTTACAATTTACTATAGCATCATGCAATGTCAACCAATCCATACCCAAAATAACATCAAATTCATCAAATGGCAACAACATCAAGTCGGCCAGAAAATAATGACCTCTAATCATTAAAGGACATTTCTTGCATACTTTGTCAACTATAACACATTTACCTAACGGGTTTGATACTTTAATCATAAATTTGTGTAGTCAACAGGTATACTCATACTAGACACCAATTTCATGCACACATATGAATGAGTAGAACCAGGATCAGTCAAAGTAGTAACATTAACATCATAAAGAGAAAAAATACCACGTCGGGTGATGAAGCATCTTCACGCACTTTTATGGCATAAGTCCTAGTCGGAGTTCTTGCTTCAGGTTTAACTATTGAATCTCTGACTACATTCTTACTGCTTGCCTCATTCCCAGCTTTTCTTGAATACCTTCCTCTCGAGTCTGCACCACTAGTTTTTGCACTCTGAAATTTTTCTTTTTCAATTTTCTCTAGGCAGTCTCTAATAAAATGATCCGGAGAACCACACTGAAAACATTCATTTGCTCTGCATGGACCAAAGTAATTTCTACCACATCGTTGGCACTCGAGTTTAACAAATCTCAAATTCTCGACACTAGCCATAGAGGTAGTCTGAGATTTAGGACCCACATTTTGCTTCTTAGAATTCCCATACGAATGTCCGATCGAAACATGCAAGAATACATATTTCTGGAATTTCTAGATTGCTGTGAGAATGAACTGCTCATCGATCTTTTCTTCAAATTTCTAGTCTCAGCCTCTACCTTTCTCTTCTCTTTGATTAATTCTTCAGCCTTGCAAGCCCGATCAACAAGTACTACCATTTCTTTTAATTCTAAAATTCCCACAAATACTTTGATGTCTTCATTGAGTCCGTTTTCAAATCGTCTGCACATTTTAGCCTCTGAAGGAACAGATTCTCTAGCATACTTACTCAACCAGACGAACTCCCTTTCATACTCAGTAACCGTCATGTTGCCTTACTTCAACTCGAGAAACTCTTTACGCTTTTGATCAACAAATCTTTCACTGATGTATTTCTTCTGAAATTCTTCTTGAAAGAACTCCCAAGTCACTTTCTCCTTCGGTACCACTGAAATCAATGTCTTCCACCAATAATAGGTTGAATCCCTCAACAAAGATACATCACATTTCAAATATTCTTCAGGTGTACAAGACAATTCATCAAATACCCAAATAGAATTCTCAAGCCAAAACTCTACTTTCTCAGCATCATCATCAACATTTGCCCTGAATTCTTGAGCCCTTTTGTTTGCGAATTCTATCAACTGGAGTTTTATGAAATTTCATCAGATCCATACCTTGAAACACCAGGGTTACGGGTTGAGGAATCGATGGAGGTAGGGGAGGTTGTGCATTCGGGTTCGTACGAACGAACTCGGTGTACCATGCATTCATCATCTAGAGAAAGACTTCCCAAGCCCCTTTTCCTCCTCCTTGACCAATAGTAGGAGGTCGATTTTTAGTCTACACTGCCCCTTCAGCAGGAGCTGGCGCATTACTCTCTACATCATCGGCCATAGCTGGATCGGGATCCATTTACTATAAAAAAATCATTTAAGAGGTCAGAAGTCGTCACATTATCACAATATATATGGCATGTATAGCAAGACCCGTACATACAACACATTAATCTGAGAACCGACTAAAACGTAACTGATAAACGATAAATTATACATATTTTTACCTTATGTTTAGCCTATATTTTGGATGAATTATCATTAATTTTGTGAGAATTAGTGCTCTTAATCTTTCTTTTTTATATCTTATACCCAGGAGAGCATAGGGAAGAGAAAAGAACGAAAAATGGACCAAAAACGGAGAAAATGGGCCAAATTATGAAAACGACACGGCCTAAGAAGTCACCACACGCCGTGGCACACAGCCATGCCACATGAAGATCATACGGTCCAGCCTCCGACAAGCACGGCCAGGCCACATGGTCGTGCCTCCATTGGCAGACTCTCACACGGCCTCTTGTCGTGGCACACGTGCGTGGCAAACGAGCGTGTCCCTGTCATGAGGAAGAGGAAGTTCACTCGGATTTGGATACTTAGGGGCTAAGAAAGCCATTCTAAACTCTATATAAAGACCCCAAGAGGCAACTCTAAAGAGGTACTCTTTTCTCCCAAGAAGGAGCGCCATATTTCTGCCAACACAAGGAGTGAAAGTAAGGAATTACTCCAAGGAAGCCGATTGATTCATCTCAGAAGCCAGAATTCTACATTAAGACAGAAGATCTCCCTAAATTCCTTCAGGGGTTTTTGGTTTCTTTATGTTTTGTTATATTATTTCTTCTGAGATGTTTTCTTTATTAATCATGAACTAAACCTCTCAAATACTTGAGGGGGATGAAACTTAAGACAGATCTTGTTATTATTTATTCTCGAATTATATGATAAATACCTGAAAATTTCTTAATTATATGTTCTTCATTCTTGATTTAATAATCCTAGGTATTACTTCAAGAACTTGATATGCTTAGGCAGATGAGCAAAAGTCCCTGTTTTAAGAGTAGATCTACCATAATTAGTGGAGTTGCATGCAACCCTAGACATAAGGCGACATAAATCTGCCGGATTAGGGTCAAACCTAATAGGGGGATCCATAGATCGAATTAATGCAATCTAGGGGTGTTAAATAATAAAAAAACTTTAGTTAACAGCCTAGGCTTAGTTGTTCTTATCCGCGAAAGAGGTATTAACATAAGTTAGGGATCTTTACAGATCAAGTCAAGTAAAGAAATCATCTAGTTCAAGAAATTAATAACAAGTGAAGTCTAGGTGGATTCTCCCTTAAGTATTACTCACATCAATCAGCTTTTCCCTAAAGTTTTCCCCAATTTACTTTTTGTGCACCTTTAGTTAGTTTTAGAATTAGTTTTAACCAATCCTATTTTATTTTTAGGCTAGATAATAGAAAGGAAGTAAGTATTAGTACTTTTGGTTCCCTTGGGTACGATAACTCGGTCTTGCCGCTAAACTATACTACTATTCGATAGGTGCGCTTGCCTTTAATATCATGATATTAGTTAGTTTTGGTGTGATCAGTTTTTATAAATCTTATTACTTAATATCGCGAGCATATCAAGTTTTTGGCGCCGCTGTCGGGGAACTAAAATATTAAGAAAACTCGATTTCTATTACTTTAGCCATTACTATATTTATTTATTTTCAGTTTTTATTTATTTTTATTTTTATTTTTCTTATTATTTATTTTATTTATTTTATTTTATTTTATTTTATTTTTCCTTCTAGGTATTTCTAGTTTATAACTAGAAACAACCTAACAGCACCTTTACTTTTTGACGAAGATTTAGAAGCGACAGTTCGTAGAAATCGCAGAGAGATCAGACGAAGCCTACAATATCAAGAACAAGATCAAGAACAAAGGCCAGAACCTACAGAAGAGATGGAAGCAAATCCAAACATTCCACCATCGCCCGCAATAGTCGCGCCACCAGCAAATCAGGAAATAGCTCATCGCACTATGTATGATTATGCTAAACCTAGTTTGGTTGGTACCCAAAATAGCATTCTTAGACCTACTATTGCTGCTAGTAATTTTAAGTTAAAGCCTAACACTATTCAGATGATGCAGCAATTAGTGCAGTTTGATAGTTTACAGGATGAAGATCCAAATTCACACATAGCCAATTTTTTGGAACTTTGTGATACTTTTAAAATTAATGGCGTTTCTGATGATGCCATTCGTTTAAGGATATTTCCATTCTCTTTGAGAAACAAAGCCAAACAGTGGTTAAACTCTTTACCACGAGGCTCAATCACCACATGGGAACAGATGACCAAAAAATTTTTACTTAAATATTTTCCTCCAGCAAAAATAGCTAAATTACGAAACGATATCTCTTCTTTTGTGCAGATGGATTTAGAAACACTCTACGATGCCTAGGAGAGATACAAAGATCTTTTGAGAAGATGTCCTCATCATGGCCTACCTTTATGGCTCCAAGTTCAAACCTTTCACAACGGTTTGAATCCATCAACAAGGCAAATGATCAAGGCAGCCGCCGGAGGAACGACCAATAGCAAAACACCCAAAGCAGCTTATGAATTTATTGAAGAGATGTCACTGAATAACTATCAGTGGCAAGTCATAAGGAAAAAGCCGACAAAAGCTGTAGGAGTTTATAATATTGATGCTTTCGCTATGCTTACTAACCAAGTAGAACTGTTAAATAAAAAGTTCGATCATTTTGTTGGTTCTACGCAGGCACAGCCAGTGATGCAGTGTGACACAACTCCAGTAAATATGTTCAATCCAGACTAGTCATCCTCAAGACACAGCATGGAAACTGAGCAAGACAACTATATGGGTAACAATTCTAGACCTCAAAATAACCCTTATAGTAATACTTACAATGCAAGCTCAGAGATGATTGAATCCCAACATGAAGGAAGTCGTAAAAGCCGAGGTAATTAAACTTCTAGATGCAGGCATTATTTATCCTATTTTTGACAGTTCTTAGGTAAGTCCTGTGCAGGTTGTTCCTAAAAAGGGAGGCATGGCTATAGTGTCTAATGACAAAAAAGAGTCAATACCTACAAGAACAGTCACTCAATGGAGAGTTTGCATTGATTATAGGAAGCTGAATGATGCCACTCGAAAAGATCATTTTCCCTTACCTTTTATTGATCAGATATTGGAAAGATTATCAGGTCACATGTATTATTGTTTCCTAGATGGCCTCTCTGGTTACTTCCAAATCCCGATAGCTCCAGAAGATCAGGAGAAAACGACATTCACATGCCCATACGGTACGTTTGTTTATCGTAGAATGCCTTTTGGTTTATGTAACGCTCCTGCTACTTTTCAGTGATGCATGATAGCTATCTTCAATGAATTCATGGAAGACATCATGGAGGTATTTATGGATGATTTTTCAATTTTCGGTAATTCTTCCAACTTTGTCTTAATAATATAAAACGTGTTTTGATAAGATGTGAAGAGATAAATTTAGTGCTAAACTGGGAAAAATGCCACTTTATGGTTCAAGAGGGTATTGTATTAGGACATAAAATTTCTAGTAAAGGGATAGAGGTAGATAAAGAAAAAATTGAAACAATTGAAAAATTACCTCGCCCTAACTCAGTTAAGGCTATAAGAAGCTTTTTAGGACATGCCGATTTTTATCGCAGATTTATTAAAGATTTTTCTAAAATAGCTAAGCCTTTAACAAAGTTGCTAGAAAAAGACGTGCTTTTCAACTTTGACCAAGAATGTTTAGACTCTTTTAACGCTCTTAAGGAAAAGTTAGTTAATGTCCCGATTATGATTTCACCTGATTGGAATCTACCTTTTGAACTAATGTGCGATGCAAGTGATTTTGCAGTAGGTGCAGTTTTGGGACAACCAAGAGACAAGCACTTTCAATCGATCTACTATGCTAGCAAAACTTTGACAGCCGCTCAAGCAAATTATACTACCACAGAAAAAGAATTGCTAGCTGTTATTTATGCATTTGATAAATTCAGATCTTATTTGATTTTGTCAAAAGTCATTGTTTATACTGACCATTCTGCTCTTCGTTACCTTTTAACTAAAACTGATGCAAAACCTCGATTAATAAGATGGATTCTATTGTTATAGGAGTTCGATTTAGAAATAAAGGACAAGAAGGGAGCTGAAAACTTGGCGGCAGATCACCTTTCAAGATTAGAAAACACGCAACCCAAGTACCTTGACAAAATAAACGATTTGTTTCCTGAAGAACAACTCCTATCCTTAGCAGATGCAACAGATCCTTGGTTTGCTGATTTTGCAAATTATTTAGCAGCTAACATAACCCCAAAAGGGTTGACCCATCAGCAAAAGAAGTGATTCTTTGCTGATGTGAAAAACTACTTTTGGGAGGATCCTTTTCTTTTCCGAATTTGTGCAGATCAGGTTATTCGAAGATGCGTTACTGAAACAGACGCATACCAAATTTTAAATTACTGCCATTCAGGACCCACAGGAGGACATCACAGTGGAGCTAGAACTGGTTATAAGGTACTCGAATCAGGCTTTTACTGGCCTACACTTTTCAGGGATGCCAACAGGTATGTGACCTCTTATGATAAATGTAAGCGAATAGGTAATATTTCTCAACATAATGAAATGCCTCAGAACTATATACTTTCATGCGAAATATTTGATGTATGGGGTATTGATTTCATGGGTCCATTCCCTACTTCATTTGGAAATAAGTACATCCTAGCAGCGGTAGATTATATGTCAAAATGGGTGAAAGCCCAAGCCTTACCTACTAATGATGCTAGAATGGTAGTACGATTTTTGAAAAAACTTTTCTCTCAATTTGGAAAACCTAAGATAATCATTAGTGATAGAGGCACACATTTTTGCAATGCCCAGTTTGAAAAAGTCTTAAAAATGTATGGAGTACACCATAGAACAGCTACCCCTTATCACACACAAACCAGTGGTCAAGTCGAAGTGACAAATAGGGAACTAAAACGTATCCTGGAGAAAACAATAGAAACAAATAGAAAGGATTGGTCAAGGAAAATAGACGATGCTTTATGGGCTTATAGAACTGCTTTTAAAACACCCATAGGTACATCTCCTTATAAGCTTGTCTATGGAAAAAGTTGTCATTTGCCATTTGAACTTGAACATAAAGCATTTTGGGCTATCAAATTTTTAAATCTTGATTTCAAGCTTACTGGTGAGAAGAGATTAATGCAGTTAAATGAACTCAATGAATGGCGTTGCAATGCATACGAGAGCTCACGACTATATAAGGAAGCCATGAAGCGACGTCATGACAAACAACTGAAACAACCTAAGCAGTTCAAAACAGGTGATCTTGTCTTACTCTACAACTCAAGGCTGAAACTATTTCCTGGAAAACTCAAGTCAAGGTGGTCAGGTCCATTCACTGTTCAAACTGTCTTCCCATACGGCACAATTGAGGTAACTCACCCCAACTACGGTACGTTCAAGGTAAACGGCCATAGGCTTAAACACTACAAATGTGAGAATTTTAAAGATTACAGGAAGGAGCTTCAGCTTCACGAAATCCCTTCGTGATACATCCAGGAAGAGTCGAGCTTAGACTCTAAATAAGTGCTTCTCGGGAGTCAACCCGAGCACTAACTTAGTAATTTTTCTTCTATTTTGATTTTAATATTTTTCATGCATCAACTAACCCTTTTTAATGTAGAGATTTAGGACCACACGGCAAGTCCCACGAACGTGCCCCAGGCCGTGTGAACGCTTTAAACAGAGACACGATCGTGTACCAAGGCCGTGTATAAATAGAGCACAAATTTTTCCAAAACACGATCCACCGATAAATAGCCACGGCCGTGCGACATGGCCGTGGCGACCTTTCAACTTCAACACGGGCCACCGATAAATAGCCACAGCTGTGCGACATGGCCGTGGCAACCCTGCAGTATCAATACGGGCTTGCACAAATCCCTACGCCCGTGTCCCCAGCCCGTGGAAGACACTGTCAAATTTCACACGGCCGTGGAACTTTTCACATGGCCGTGTGAAACACGAACACGATCACACACGGCCGTGTATGCCATCACATGACCGTGTGAGTGACGAAGAACCAATCTCCCACGGCCATGTAAAACATTCCCATGGGCGTGTACTTCGAACCAGGTGCACCAAAACCACCGGATTTCGAAAGACACGGGCAAAACACGACTCACACGGGCGTGTGACATGCCCGTGTAACCCAAAAACTATAAAAAGGAAGCCACTATTCATTTTCTTTTTCACTCAATCCCTAAAATCCTCCCACCCTAACCACCATAAGCGCTGCCACAGCCTTCAAAACACCACCACCCTCGAAATTAGCCGACCCACGCCCGTGTAAACCCACCCCACGCCCGTTCACCCTCAACCCACGACCGTGCAACATCATTTTTGGTTCTATTCTCTCATTTTTCTCATTTATTTATTTATATTTCATTTCTTTATTATCTAATTATTTAATTTTACTTTATTTTAGATGTTAAATCAAGCATGGAATTAGGGAAAATTAGGATGAATAATCTAGAATAGTATAGAACACATTAGGACTGCATGCCACTTAATTTTATTTTTGTTTGCCACTTAAACTCATATTTGCCTGCCATTTCTCTCATAAATTTAGTATAAATACATAACCATATTTCTTAGTTTTGTTACAAGTTTCAAAATGATTAATTTTTACTATTCAGGTTAATCCTCATTTTATGTTTTGTTAGGAACATTGTCATCGTAATTTTAATTACTATTTATCTAGTTTAATTTCAATATTAAGACTAATGCTTGTTATTTTATTTCAGATACTATGTCGTTATCACGCGGTAGGAAAACTGCGGTCCCCGTCTCAAAGAAACGAAAGGGGCCAGGAAGTTCATCATCGAGGCCCACCTCCGAGGCTTGACACCCGTTCATCACTTTTTCCCAAGCCTCGCAGGAGGAACATTATCAACTACTCCGAGCCTGCCCTATATCCACGGGCCACTGCATAGATTGGGGCGACCTCGAGCTGATACATCTAGTGGACGACGTCCGGGCCCTATTGATGATCGAGCCATGGGAGCAGTTCTTCCATATTATCAAGCCCACCTACTTGGAACTCACTTTAGAGTTCTGCTCCACCTTCCACCTCCAGACTGTGATGACCAGATTCGACGACCCAGGGACAGTCTAGTTCCCTCTGGGAGGACTCGTGCGACACCTCAGCGTTCCAGAGTTCGGCTCAGCAGTTGGGCTCTACACAGAGCAATTCATGGCAGACGAAGACTTCCCTAACCTTTCCTGTCGCATTCACATCCGGCCCATCGACTGTTGGAACGAAATTGCCCCGGGATGTCAGACATATAACCCTAGTGTCAGCAAGGCGACCGCCCTCGTTCCATCTCTAAGGTACATTCATGCTCTCCTTGCTCACACTTTGATAGGTAGACAGGAGAGCACAGGTGTCGTCAACACTCACGACGTCTGCTTCCTATGGTGCATGGCGAACGGACACATCATCGACTTGGCATACTTCATCGCGCACGCCATGCAGCATCAGACGGAGAGGCATCGCAGAGGCGTCTTATCCATAGGGCCCTACATTACATGCTTGGCCCGTTACTTCGGGCTCCTCAACAGTTCAGCTCAGACATCCTCTTACACACTCATCGGTCAGATGTCTCCTTAAGGCATCCAGACTATGCTTCATATGAGGATGATCGAGCGCAGGCCAGGAGGCAGCTACTTTCAGTTCCGCCTCATTCAGGAGGGCGATGAGCCAGAGGACATTCCTGATGATGTTCCACCACTAGAGGAGGATGCGCCAGTCGAGCCACCACGACCCCGACGACCAGCCCATGCGATAGACGCCCACGCTGACCTATCTGAGCGCTTTTCACAATTTGAGCAGCAATGCTTTCGGTGCCTCGATTATATCGATGCCACCTTAGAGCAGATATGCCAGCACCTCTGCATCACTCCACCGCCGCGTGATCCATCTGAGGATTAGAGCTTTCTATTCTTCTTAACTCTATTTTTATTTTAATTTTTATTCTAACACTGATCTTTATTTTTACCTTTTCTTCTAACTTTATTTTCCTTTTTATGTTTATTTTTTTTATTTCATCTTTTTCATTATTAATATTTTTAGTATTTTGCTTTATTTTATTTTATTTCTTTTCCATAACGGCCAACCCCTAACGAGTAATTTCAATTGATCCAAATTCCCACGACTAATAAATACTTTCGCAGTTTCAAAGGAGCTTTACAGCTCAAATCTCTACGAAAAAGGGAACACCTTGCCACAACTGCCAACTCTTCCAATCTCCGTCTCACTAATCCATCCAAAGTAGGGAGTTTCATACCTCTCCCTATCTTATGATCTTATGCTTTTATTGCTACTAATGCTATCTTCGTACATTGAGGGCAATGGACATCTTAAGTGTGGGGGGAGAAATCTATTTTTAGTCTTTACACTCTCTTTGAAATCCCTGAAGTTTTCTAACTTTTTGCATTGTTCTCAAATCTGCATTATCTTCAATCTCCTATTAGGAATTACTTCTAATTGATTTATGATTTTTATTGATATGTTAAGAATTAAGACATAGGTGCTTGTACTTTGATTATTCAAACTCTAAAACATTAGAGAATCAAGCATGATAAGTTGAAATTTTTGAGAACCCTATTTTTTTTATAAGTTATTTTCCTTAATTCTAAGTGTTATCTTGAGATTTGAAATTCGCAGAATTGACATCAAAAGCTATAATTCTAGTGAGATTTTTGAGCCTTTTGAGCATACATTCTTTCGTGCTCACTTTTATTATTTCTTTGAGTGAGTCAATACTGATTTGTTATTCTAGAACTTGCTTTGATTATACATGTCGAGACCACATCATTGATTTGATACACTGAAATGATAAAGGCACCTAGGATTTAACCCACTTACTCCACAAAAGCCTACCTCCATAAATTAACCCTTAGTGAACCCCATTGAGCCTAACAACCTTTTCTTTGACTTACCTCTAATATTAACCTATAACCCATTTTTGTTGAATTCCATTCAATTACTTTGATCCCTATTTTTGTCGAGATTTGAGTTGAACTTATTATCTAGCTTTATTCTCTTTTCCATATTGTAAAGTGTAAATATTCAACTTAATGTATTTTATTTGAATTGTTCTTAAAAAAAATGAATGTATTAATTCAGTTGTAATCAATAATAGTTTAAATAGTTTTTGCATATTTTTATTTTAAGGCTACCAAGGTGGAAATGATGTATCATAAAATTTAGCTCGAGAAATATGTTCCAGTGATAGAGATTTTTCTAGCTAGATGATTTTTTTTAATTCAATCTCGATTCTAACCCTCTTTTGCAGCCTGTGACAACACCCCTAACCAAGCCCCATTATAACCATTGAAAGACCCTTTGATCGATGTATCATATCAATCTACAGTGGTGGAGATCTGATTTTCTAGCAAGCCTATGGTAATAACTTTTCAAGTTGACTAGAGAGTGCTTAATTTTTGAACCCTAAATACTTCGAGTGGATAGAGTGAATCCTTAGTGAGGATGTCAACTTCTGTTAATTAAGATGGAGAGATAATTACTTAGGAGGAGGGAAGAAACTTTTGCTTCAATGATAAAATTCTCAACTTAGAGTGATTGAATCTTTAACGTTCTTCTGATTGAATTTTCATTATATGATTACCTGTGGATTAGTTTGAAACATTATTAATAACGATTGTAAATTAAGAGGAATGATTCTTAATTAGGGATTGAGATTTTGCTTGAGGACAAGCAAAGGCTTAAGTGTGGGGGTATTTGGTAAACGATAAATTATACATATTTTTACCTCATGCTTAGCCTATATTTTGGATGAATTATCATTAATTTTGTGAGAATTGGTGCTCTTAATCTTTCTTTTTTATAACTTATACCTAGAAGAGCATAGGGAAGAGAAAAGAACGAAAAATGGACCAAAAATGGAGAAAATAGGCCAAATTGTGAAAACAACACGGCCCAAGAAGTCACCACACGGCCGTGGCACACGGCCGTGCCACATGAAGATCACACGGTCCAGCCCCCGACAAGCACAGCCAGGCCACACAGCCGTGCCTCCATCGACAGACTTTTACACAGCCTCTTGTCGTGGCACACGGGCGTGGCACACGGGCATGTCCCTGTCGTGAGGAAGAGGAATTTCACTCGAATTTGGATACTTAGGGGCTAAGAAAGCCATTCTAAACTCTATATAAAGACCCTAAGAGGCAACTCTAAAGAGGTACTCTTTTCTCCCAAGAAGGAGCGTCATAGTTCTACCAACACAAGGAGTGAAAGCAAGAAATTACTCCAAGGAAGCCGATTGATTCATCTCAGAAGCCAGAATTCTACATCAAGACAGAAGATCTCCCTAACTTCCTTCAGGGATTTTTGGTTTCTTTATGTTTTGTTATATTGTTTCTTCTGAGATGTTTTCTTTATTAATCATGAACTAAACCTCTCAAATACTTGAGGGGGATGAAACCTAAGACAGATATTGTTATTATTTATTCTTAAATTATATGATAAATACTTGAATTATTCTTAATTATGTGTTCTTCATTCTTGATTTAATAATCCTAGGTATTACTTCAAGAACTTGATATGCTTAGGGCGACATAAATCTGCCGGAGTAATACCTAATAGGGCGACATAGGGCGACATAAATCTGCCGGACTAGGGTCAAACCTAATAGGGGGATCCATAGATCGAATTAATGCAATCTAGGGGTGTTAAATAATAAGAAAACTTTAGTTAACAGCCTAGGCTTAGTTGTTCTTATCCTCGAAAGAGGTATTAACATAAGTTAGTGATCTCTACGGATCAAGTCAAGTAAAGAAATCATCTAGTTCAAGAAATTAATAACAAGTGAAGTCTAGGTGGATTCTCCCTTAAGTATTGCTCATATCATCAGCTTTTCCCTAAAGTTTTCCCCAATTTACTTTTTGTGCAGTTTTAGTTAGTTTTAGAATTAGTTTCAACCAATCCTCTTTTATTTTTAGGCTAGATAATAGAAAGGAAGTAAGTATTAATACTTTTGGTTCCCTTGGGTATGATAACTCGGTCTTGCCGCTAAACTATACTACTGTTCGATAGGTGCGCTTGCCTTTAATATCGTGATATTAGTTAGTTTTAGTGTGATCAGTTTTTATAAATTTTATTACTTAATTTGCGAGCATATCAGTAGCTCTGATACCACCAAATGTAACATCCCCATACCCGAGACCGTCGTTGGAGTCGAGTTTGAGGTGTTAATAAACTTAATTTATCACTTAAACAATTTCCAAACCATTTATTTCACCTTTCGGAATAAGCTATTTATATGCATCATAGTCCTAAAAAAATCATATCTCGAGTTACGAAACTCGAAATTCAAATCCGTAAATTTTCCCTGAAACTAGACTCATATATCTATTTAATAATTTTTTTCTAGAATTTTTGGTCGGGCCAATTAGTACAGTTTATTAGTTAAAGTTTCCCCTGTTTCAGTGTTCGACTGCTTTGGCCTCTGTCCATTATGAATCATTTTTATGACTCAATAAGGAATTTGTACATATATAGCATGACTCCTAATTATTTTTGTACAATTTTTAGTGAATTTCTAAAGTCAGAACAGGGGATTCAGAAATTGCTTTGACCCTATTTCACCAAAACTGAAATATCTTATAAAATACAACTCCTTTACCTGTTTTGTTTCTTCAATATGAAAATAGACACAATAAGCTTCAATTTGATATTTTACTCACCATCTAATTCTGTCTCTACTATTTTTAGTGATTTTTCAAACTCACATCATTGCTGCTGTATGATACTATTTTATAACAACTTTCACCTTTTTATGCATTATGGATTAGGTATCACATTCATCATACATAACACCAAATATGTTCATAATTAGCCGTTCCAATGGCTAATCATTACCGAGCATTTCCTTACCACTCAATAGCCATATCATAAGATACAAAATGATTATAATGCGATACATGCCATACTCAAAATACACAAGCCACTATACCAAAATGGTTCTTGGATAGTGTGAGCGAGCCTTTGACCTTTCCCGATTCCCAAGCTGGCTTGTCAAAACTACAATGAATGAAAAGGAGGGAGTAAGCATAAATGCTTAGTAAGTTCACATGCAAATAGCAAGTAACATAATGATGAAATCCAACATGAAACATCAATTGCATAAATTTCACAAAGCCATTCATTTTACAAGGGTGTTTACTATCTTACCCCAACATCATCATGCCAAGTTCTCAACCTGAGAGTTTAAGCTCATACCTGTCAAATTTTCTCATTCACCATACTTACCAACATATCTCTTTCATTTAGGTATTCTCCTTACTCACTTAAAATTCACCCGTTGAACACATCTAAATATAATTCGGATACACGGATTGCAAGCACATAAGCGCCATACCCGTAGCTAGACAAACTCAATAGCCTATGGAATTTGTGTAGCCAAGCTACCATGTAACCTGCCCATAAGCGAACTCGGACTCAACTCAACGAGCTCAAAACTCAACCATCCTAGTGACATGTCACTTGTACCCTAATCTATTCCCAAGGTTCAAATGAGATTTTCCTCAATCACACATTATTGTCGCCTTCCTCGGAATGTCGAAACCGATACTTGATAGCATTTCATACTTATCAAATAATAATTCACAAAGCATAATATGTCATGATAATAAACATCATATCATATAAATAACATTGAAGTATTTAAAATAACAATTATGTTACCACATTTACACATGAACCTACCTCAATACAAAATGTTAGGAATCGAGCCTATTCCTCGTAAACTTTATTTTTTCCTCGATCACGACTTGAATATCGTTTCTCTTGATCTAAAATTAGAAAATTTAGCTTATTTAATACCCACATTTATCAAAATAATCCTTAAGTCTAACTTTGGAAAAATTATGATTTTGCCCCTAAACTTTTACATATGTACACTTTTGCCCCAAAGCTCGGAAATTAAAATTTTCCCTAATTCTTATGTTTTATGACATGCTGATCATTTTCCCTTAATGGCAACATCAAATTCTCACTCTAACATGTATTTATGAACAATAGGTATTTTTACTGATTATGCCGTTTTACTCGTTGTCACTTAAAACCGAGTAGCACAAGTTGTTTAACATAATTTAAAACCTCATATTCTATCATAAAACATCAAAATAAACACTTTTCACCTATGGGTATTTTTCCAAATATGAACCCTAGGTTAAATTATTGCTAGAATAAGCTAAATCAAGTTACCGGGACTCCGAAAACGTAAAGAACATTAAAAACGGGGCTTGAAATCACTTACTATGGAGCTTGGAAGCTTGGAAGCTTGAAACAAACCCTAGCTATGGAGAACCGTTGAAATTTCGTCCTAATGAAGAAGATGGACATATTTTGCCATCTTTTTCCCTTTTTTAATCTTTTAATTACCAAATGACTAAAATACCCTTCATTAAAAACTTTGGTTATTTCTACCTATGTTTGTCCATTTTTGTCCATGAAAACCTAATGGTATAATTACCAGTTAAGGACCTCTACTTCAATTATGCTCTTCAATTAAATCCTTTAACATCTAGAACTCATATTTATCAACTTTTGCAATTAAGCCCTAATAGGCAAATTAGTCATGTAATTCATAAAAATTTCTATCAATACTTTAACACATACATCTAATCACTTGGTAAATCATAAAAATTAATCAGAATAAATGTTTCTATCTCGGATTCGTGGTTTCACAACCACCATTCCGTTTAGGCCCTACTTCGGGATGTTACATTACAAACCATAGCTAAAAACAACATCAAAAGTAAAAGTAAAAGTAAAAGTAGAAGGTTCTCTAGAACACTTTAGCTTTTAGCATTGGAATGAGGAAATTGTGTGCTGTCTAGTGAACTTTCACTGTAATTGTCTTTATCTTTAGATTTTTCTTCTTCTTCGTTCTTATCTTCCTATTCATCTTAAATCATTATCTTGTTAATATTGATTTGGCTACAATACTAAGGATAGTCTTGGGACCATTCTGATAGATTTGGAATATTTTCATAATATTTTTGGACTGCTTTCAAAATTTCTTTACGATAAGGTTCATGTTGAACTGGGCAAGTATCCCACGGGGTAGTAGGATTTGGAGGAGGCCATATTTCAAATGGGATGACCTTGTTAAGCTGGTAAATGAATTTCTAGATTTCTCTATAATAGAGATCAAAATTTATGATATCATCAGAATAAACCTTATGAATTCAAGCAGTAGAAAAAGATCCTAACTGAGTTAATTTTTCACATTACATGAAACATTGGGGCTTGTAAAAGATAATTATCATATAAAGTCTCGACGTTTCATGGTAAAACTAATTTATCATGTTTAACCACTATGGTAAGGGATGAAACCAACTTAGGAAGGTAAAGAAATTCTGATGTTCAGGCTCAATGTTTCCCCTAATAGCTTTTGTCAAATAGTAGAGAAGATCAGGAATAAGGAACTGTATGGCAATATGGTAAAGATGAGTGAGATGCCATAAAAACCATTTTAGCTCTTCTTCTTGTTCAACAAATTCAAACTTGATTGAGTGTATAAATGGATAGTCTGGATGTACACCCCATGGCTTGAGGATGAGTCCCCCAAAATTTTTAAAGACTTGGATCTGATATTCAAACATCATTTCTTTGGTCTTTAGATGAAAAGTTTTTTGTTGAACAAGGTTCATGACTTCTGATGGAAATTTTGGGTTAAGCTTAGGAGTAATAAAATAAGAGGTTGAAAGGGTTAGGGATGAAGAAGATGGTCTGTACATCATCATGGGCTTAGACCAAAAAGTTCTTTATATGCAAAAATTTCTTTTTTGGGTCTAGAAAGGAAATCAACAAGAATGTTATCCTTTCCTTTGGTGTGATTGGTTTCAAAAGAGAATTTTGAAAACCGTTCAGCCCATCTGAAGAGTTGAGGATGTGGAACTGTCTTTTATTTAAACTTAAACATTTGAGGGAAGGAAGACATATCCATTTCAACAAGAAAATGGTATCTTGTAAGATGAAATGCAAACTTTGAGATACCTTTTTTGACCGCCAGAATTTCTTTGAAAGTGGAATGATAATGGATTTCTGCTTCTAAAAATTTTCCACTTTTGAATCCACAAAGATGCTTTTTCCCTTATTTTTCTTCAAAGAGTATTGCGCCTCAATATTTATCACTGGTATTTGTTTGTAGAATTCTTTTTCCATCAAAAGGAATTTGAAGTGGAGGCGACCCTTGGAATACTTCTTTCAATTTTTGTACAGCTCTTGTCTGAGAGGATGACCATGCAAGAGGCTCTTTCTTAAGCATTTTCCTTAGAGGTCTAATATACTTAGAAACCTTAGGAATAAAGTCTCTAAGATCATTAACAATCCCTATGAATTGTTGTACCTATTTTTTAAATAGGTTTTCATCTAGAAACTTAAGAAGTTCCTATGAAATGTGAGGTCCTGGAGAGTATTAACCATCATTCAGGTTCATACCTAGAAATTCAATTTCTGGTTTATTTATCTGCATCTTATTTTCTAAAAGAATTATGCCGTATTTAAGAACAAGAGACTTGAATTCTTTTAGGAGTTCAGCATGAGATTCTTCATTTAGATTGTAGAGCAAGATATCATTAATGTAAATTAAAGCATTCTTCATAATAGGCTGGAAAATCTTGATCATCACCTTTTGAAATAATGAAGGGGTAGTTTTTAACCCAAATGGCATGACTTTCTATTGAAAGTGTCCGTTGGGGATACAGAACCTTGTTTTAGCTCTACCATCAGGATGAATCCCTAATTGCCAAAATCCTACCTTAAGATCAAACTTGGAAAAGATTCTTGCTTTAGCTAGGCTGGAGAAAAGAGAATTTCTGTTTGGCAATGGAAATTTATCATTTTGAAGGATATAATTAAAAGGTTGGTAATTAATAACCAATCTTAATTTTCCTCTGACTTGCTCTGATCTTTTATTCACATAGAATTCTTTACATGCCCATTGGGAAATTGATGGTTCAATCAGATCTTGCTGTTGAAGCTCTTTGGATTCTTGTTCTGCTAATAGCAAATGATCTGGATTCATTCCCATGTGGTTGGCTTTTGTAGGATTAATATCTTCATTTTTCTTAAATGAAAGGGTAATGAAAAATTTAGAAAATTTCCATAAAGGTTTAGGACATTTGAGAAATTTTGAATGAGAATTTGCACATGATTTTTCTGTTAGCTCCTGGATAATCTAAAAGATTTTTTCTGTTTGATTGAAAATGGTTTGGGTGTGGAAACAAAAGGTTGAAATAGGTTTTTAGAATGAACTCCATTAGGAAGGATTCTTAGATGCTAGGCTTTTGTGTAGAGGTCAAAACCTACTACGATATCTTTTCCTGGGAGTTTTGAGCCCAATACTATAGTTTTAACACAACAGCCTAGGAAGAACTGTGGTAATGGGTTTACTGATCAAATGGGTAGCAAAAGGATGATCTGCAGTAGAATTAAAATACCTGACATGTGGCTTCCACCATTCTGGAGGTAAAACATCTGGATTCATGATAGTTGTTGCTACTCCAGTGTCTATAAAGGAAATTATAGTAATGGGTTTACTATATTTGTCTAAATAGACATTTGCAAGAATATGAGGAACTGGTATGATGCTGTCATAATCTTTCTGGACTTGGGCTTGCATCATGTGAACAGCTGAGTAATCTGACTCTGAATCTAGGATTTCATCAGGATAAACAGGAATAGCACAGATAGTATTGTCTGAAGGTTCATCTTCAATAGAGCAGACAGATTTTATATCATATTCTTTTTGAAATTTGATTCCTGCTCGTTGAACCATTTGTGCATTTTTTTTCTCTTTTTTTGTTCTTTGGATAATTTTTTTAAAAAATGTCCCTTTTGGTTGCAAATGTAGCATCGATCAGACTTTGTTGTTAATCTTCAATGGATAATTCGTATTGGCTAAGCAAGATCTTGAAGAACCAGGAATTGCATCCGATCATGTTGGCTAATTGAATTTCACCAATCTCGCAATATACCCGTAAATCTGGAGACAAACTCCATGAGGATGTTGTAATTGCTATCTTCAGTAAGCTTGCGAGTTTCAAACCAAGAATGAAACTCTTGAATCTTATCTGGCCATCTTCCTTGTGGAATACCATCAAGAGTAAAAGTGGTTCTTCCAATGGAGGTTTTTTGTGTAGAACGTTGTTGTGAAGAAGATGTTTTTGGTATTTCTTCCATCTCTTTATCATCTAATTGTTCTACTTTTGGTGAGATTGTAACACCTTGAAAAGATTCTCTTCTTTTGATTGACTTTCTGATACTGGTTCTGATGATAAGCTGGAATCTGAACAATCTGTATAAGAGTCTGATTGTTGTTCTTGAAGTTGTAAAGCTAAAATCTTTGGAATCATTGCTTCATTATAATCCTTTAAAAATTTTGTTAAAGGATTTTGATCTTATTGAATCATCAAAGATTTTGAAGCTTGTTTTGGAGGAGGCGACTTTGGAGGTGATTTGTCCATAATTAGTCTTTTGCCAAGTTTGATTTCTTCTTGATGAGCTTCTTCTTTTTTTGCTGCCTCAATTCTTTCAGCTTCTTTTTGCTTCTTTTTTTCAGCTTTTTATTTTTTATTTTTAGAAATACTTCATAAGCACTTGGTTTAGTTATTTCTGGAAATTTAGGAAAGGAAATATGAACTCCTTTTGTTGGAAGAATGTTCCTTTCCCTAATTGAAGGAAATAATTCAACTGTCTCTGATCTCGGAGATGGTGCTGAGATTTTTCTAGTTTCTTGGAGTGTCTTGATCTGTTATTTGAGATTCTGGATTTCTTTCTCTCTTTGTACCAAATGAGAAAAGAAATCTTGACCTAGTGCAGCTGGTTCTTTTGCTACGATATTTAATCTCTTTTGTAATAGATTGATAAGATCTTTCACCATCTTTGTATTATCATCAATCTTAGCTTCAACTGTTGAAAATTTTGAACCAATCTTTTTCAAAGCATGATTATGAGCTAAAGCATTTTCAGTCTACCAATTCAGAGTGGCTTCTGCAGCACTTATTTTTGCAGGTGCACCAGAAATGTTTGTTTAGATTTTTGAAGGAATTTTTGGTGCATGGGTATAATTTTTCTCAGTGTATTCATCAAGAGGTGGAAAATCCTTGTCATATGATGTTTTTTTCAGAAGATTGTAACATACATATATCAGGAATTGGGTTTTATTCAGGTAAAGTGTTTTTCTAAACCCATTTGCTGATTTTTTATTACATGGTTGGAAAAAAGGTTATGATTTTCTTTGAGGACTTGAGTTTTTTGAAGAGGGTGGTTTTTTGTATAAAGGAAAAGGTTTGCAAGGTTCTGGAGAAGTTTTTTGGACTGGTGATGGTAGATTAGCTGAATAATCTACAAGGTAAACAAACTTACCATTGTTTTCACCAAGTGGTCCAATATTTGGATCTCCTTCTATCCATCTTTTGTAAAATTCTTACTTGGTAGATTTTTTATTCTTCTTTTTCTCTGGTTTTGAAGTAATACGATCCATTCCATCGATCCATACGCGCATTCTGTCATCAGCACATAATTCACATGGACAATCTATGTCCCACAAACAATGTTCAGTTTTTTCATCTTTGAACATATACAAAGGTTTTCTCTCAGCAGAAAAACTTTATACAAGATTTCTTTCTGGACCAAGTTCATATAGATCACAACAACATTCAGGATCTTCATCATCATGGACTTCTGTTGGATTTCCTATTGGTTGCATCATCAGCTATGTAGGAAAAATAGAGGGTTCTTTGGGACTGAATAAATGATCATGGTCAAACTTTGTTTCTGTGGTTCTATCTCCCTTGGATGTGATTTGGCTTTTGGTGGACTGAATGAGTTGACTATGTTCATGAAGCTTTTCATAATTGGTAACCTATTTTTCTGGGAGAAGTTTGATAAGTTCCTTTTTGGAATCTACTTGGGGATATGAACACAATAAGGTTGATCATTTGTGTTTACAGAGATTAGTAGAGAATCTCCTGTTCCATGGCGTGAAAGGTTGAAAGCATGATCTTGAATTCTGTAGACAATTTGGTAGTGCAATGTAGCAACTATCACTGAATAATATCAACTTGAAAACCGTGGATATTGTCTACCAGACAGAATATATGTATGCATCAGTAAAGAAAAAATGTTTAATATATTATCTTCACGTGGGGGCTAAACAATGTTCTCTTGGGATTGTCAGTCTCACTCTGAAGGGTTCTAAAGTGAAGAAAATGGAGGAAACGATGGGCTTAGCATTAATTGAGGATGTAAACAAAATTTGGAGACGTATGTATGAAACCAGCTTCTCATCTTGAAAGAGTCAATGGTGGAAGCTGAATCACGTAGTTACTTCCTTCTTAGAAAATAACTATGAAAAGTTTTTGGGCCTTCGAGGGTGTTAATTTCAATATCTCAACTTGAAGGCCTTTTTTCCAAAATAAATAATAAAAATAAAAAATAGCCTAATGGGACAAAAACATGCATATTGTTTGAAGTAGAACAAGTTTTTACATTAGACTTATTCATGAATCGAGTTGTATCCATCTGAAAAGTGGGAGGGTTTGAGTAAAAATATAGGCTCAAAAAATATGTTTAGAAAAAAAATAAAGTTCGTTTTCTAAACGGGCGAGCCTTGGGTAAGCTTTTTTTGCTCGCTTGAATTTGCAAACAAAAATTATTGTTGTTTTGCCACTATTTTTTTTATTGTTTTTCTATCATTTCGCTATTATATTGTTACTATTTTGTTGTTATTATTAGGATATTGCATAACTCTTGTAATATTATTAATTTTGCTACTAATGTAGAGGTATTTGTTTACTAAGTTGCACTTATCTTAATGTTATTTAAGTATATATATTTTTCCCATGTTTGGAAACATTTGTTTTAATGTTTTTAGTATATTTGATATATTATATTTTTTAAATTTATTTTTATATAAATAAATAATAATATAAAAATATTTAATACGGGTGAGCCGAGCTTGGGTTTTAGCATTTTTATCCAGGCGAGATTGGACAAAATTTTAGACCTATTTTTTGGGTCGAGCCCGGTCCTAGGAAACGGGCCTAAATTTTTACTTGACCCAACCCATGGAAAACTCTATTTTGCATGGGGAGGGGAAAATCAGTTTCTTTGAACCAATTTTATCTTGGAAAGTGGCTTGTGGTGCATCTAATTTGTTGAAAACGGAAAAAAAAGATTATGTAGTAATGACGTACTACACCCTTTCGAACCCGAGATTTGATAGGCTGATTTGAAATAAAATTTTAAAATGTCAGACCGATCTAGCTCAAAACACGGTAAAAAAATAAAAAATAAAAAATATATTAAAATCCATAAAACCCTATACCCTACATCTCGGAAGGTAAAAAGAAAACTTATATTAGTTTGATAGATAAAAGTTAGTTTGAAGTGTTGTCCATAAAACAAAAATCTTGAAGATTTAGGTAAATAAAATTTATTTATTTAATTTATTGTATTAATATGATGATTTTTCAAACTAATGATTTAGTATCTTTTGTAAATAAGTCGTAAAAGATGGAGAACATGTTTGCAATTTTGGTGTATTACAACAGAAAAATTTGAGAAACTGATAAAATCAGAGTTATATTCGAATCAAGGCATAGGATTAGTAAGAAATTTAAACAGAATATTGATCTTAAAGAGTTGAAATCATAGATCAATAATAAAATTTTAGCATGTTGTAGGAGGACGGTATCTATGATCTTCTATACAGTTCTGAAGTCATTAAATCCGATCACATTTAGCTACTTTCAACTTTTCGATGATGAAGATGTAGAGACAATAATAGCGGGTTATGGAAAATTAAAAAATCATGCAATTGAATTATGTACAGAGTTAAATGATAATGAGGAGGTGAACGCAGTTGCTAAGAATCCTAGTTCATACAGCCTACCTGGGATCATAGAGGTGCCAACAACATCTCAAGGGAGAAAATCTCCAGTTTGTTGTTTGGATTTCGATCTAAATGTACTACTAGAGGATCAACATAAGGCTAAATGTAACACCCTAAACCCGGCCTAGATGTTATGGCTGAATCTAGGAGTGTTACGATGAAGGGTTTTAAACTTATTCTTTAGGTCAAAACTTTACGTACTAATTGTTACTAAAAAAGGGTACACATTTTCGAAAAAGCTCATTTTTATATTTTTTATTGAAACCGTTATTGTTGCTCTTTTAACGTGAATCGTAAATTTACAGTGGGAGTTGGATAAATCATTATAGATAAAATCGAGTTTGTTTTTTTAGAAAAACCTTTGTTTGCGTAAAATCGTGATGTTGTCAAACATCGCAGTATAAAATTTTTAAAACACATCCAAAACCAAAACCAAAAGTAAACAGTACATAGAGTCCCAAAATTTACAAATTCTTAAGATAAACCAGAATATAAAATAAAACCATTAATTTAAAAAAAGTTTTTGTACTAGTGGTCACCGCTGAGCCTCTGCCGCACCGACCCGCCTATATCTGAGGATTACCTGAATAGAACATACAAACAGATGTGAGTTTTCAAAAAAAAACTCAGTGTGTAACTTATAAGAGACACTCATGCACATGGGAACAAAGTTTTCATATATAGATCAGATACAGATACGGACACAAGTCATTAATAGAAACAGATCATGTCAGAATTAGATAATCAGAACAGATATGTAAAATCCTACCCCCATCCTGTACACGCCATCTCTGACCAACCCATCACACCATGTGGGGTATAAAACACCCACCCATCTCTATACACCACATAGTGTTTGTACGACACTTATCAGAATAGTATGCAGCCATGCTGCCAGATAATATGTGAAACGTTGCCTTACAGTACACTTCTTCCATATATACAAAACCCACCCTAGATACATATATAGAATACAAATAATAGATATAACAGAATCAACATGTTTAGCATTCTCGTATACAAATATCATATATGCTTATACAGATAATCAGACGTACATATCAGTTTTACTAACTCAAATCAGTCTATCAGAATAACAGATGTCATGCATTAAGGGTTTGGTTAGCCCTTACTGACCGTACAGAAGGCCTACAGTCGATTGGAATAACTCAAGCGATCCTAGGGAAAATTTTATAATTTTAGGCCCACATGCCTAAATTGGCCCTGCCCGTGTGGCCTACACGCCCAAATTGGCCCTGCCCATGTGGCCCACATGACCACACCCTTGCCCGTCACACAGTCGTTTCTCATGTTTTTGTTACACACCTAGTTTAGTTTTGATGCTACTGCGATCCCGCGACCTCCAAAATTTAAAAAGCATTAATCCAATGACTGATTAGCAATCAATCTACGAATTCATCAATACAAAACCAAACAATGCACATAAACTTACCGCCACTAAACCGATCACATGCACAAATTAAACTGTTAGAACGAAAACCATTGCTTCACCATTTTCTCCTACACAATAGATTCACAAAAATAAAATTTCCTACTACACACCTCCACACCTTTTCCAAAAGAAAACTCCACCATAGATTCATAGAAACCGTAAATGAAAATAGGAAATAGAAACCACACAGACCACTTATCGAACCAAATGAAGGAACCGCAAATTCAAGGTACAATGATACGAACATAGAATTTGCATAGAATAAAAAAAGGAAGAGGAAAGAAAGAAGAGAAAGAAAAATGTCAAAAGAGAAAAAAATGTGAAACACAGAGAGAGAAAATAAGATTAAAAAAATAAAATTTGAACCCCATAATATTTCAACTTCCCCCATTATCCCACTAACTAACCGACCACTAACTTACAACTACCTTAGTAACACGCAACAGAAGCAAAAATTATCGTTCACGCCCACACCCACGTAGGGATTCAAACACAAGACCTCTAACAAGCTAACTCCTTACCACTCGAACCAATAGACTCATTTTGATATGAGTTTACAAATAATATTATATAAGCGTATGTAACAGGGATAAGGATAGGATAAAAAATAAAAAATAATTCTAGAGTGTAGGACTTGATCCAAGACCTCATACACACACCTTGAACACTTAACCACTAAAGCAGGTACATATTTATGACAGAATTCATAGAAACAAAGTTAAGAAATTTAGGGCATTACACTACATGACTGTCGCGTGTGAATATGCTAAGCGAGTTGTGCAAGTGTACATGTCGGATCAAGTAATAAAGTGATAAGTGAGATCGTCTCCACAGGGATCGATTAGGTATAAATTGGTCAAGTTATTATAATTGAGTGTGATTAATGCTATGGCAAAAACAAAATTAAGAATGCAATGTGTAACAGCCCCAAATTGGGTTTAGTCGAAATAGTAATTTCGGAATCAATTACCCAAGGTTAGAGAAAAATTAATTTAGCATTATTTTATGTGTTATAGTATTTTTATAGGAGTGCATGAAAATTTTGGTGTATTAATTTACACGATTGAAGGTTTAATTGTGAAAAAAGGACTAAATCGCATAAAAGGTAAAAGTTGTGAATTACTAGTAAATTTTGTTAAATAGATAGAGAACTAAAATTTTGGGGTTTTAAAGGGAAAATAAGCCCTCCAAGAAGTGATTGCCGGCCATAGTGGTAAGAAAAATAGAAAAGTCAAAGGTTAGGTAAAAAATTTGGTGACTTAGTTGATAAAAAAAATAAATGGTCATATTCTTCTCCATCTTTTCTTCACAAAAATTTTTAAAGGAAAAACCCCATGGAAGCTTAAAAATTTTCAGCAACTCACAATCCTTGCAAGTAAGTGATTCTTAAGGTCTTTCTTGAATATTTTTACATTTTTAAAACCCTTGGAGCATGGGCTTTCTAATGAGGGGGCCATTTTGCAAAATGGTTGAAAGTCTAGGGTTTTACCATAAGAGTGTCTACATTTTTTGCTGGATTTTTATGGAAGAAAATGAATCATAGTTGTTAAATAAACAACTTTTGTGAAAGAGTTTGCATGAAAACACCTAGAACGGACCTAAGTGTAAAGTTGATAAGTTATGTAGTAATTTCATGAAATAATGGAAATTGGGGGCTGTCATAAGAGTGAAAAAGATTCGGTTAGGCTTGGTTAATAAGGAAATTTGATAAAAATCAATTTTTGAGCCTAGGGGTAAAATGGTCATTTTGCCAAAGTCTAGGGCAAAATGGTCATTTTGCAAATTTATGATTTTTGAATTGTTAGATTAAAATAGTGATTAAATTAGTGAAATTTTGTTATTATAGATCAAGAAGTATGAGACCCGAACCTTAACCGGGGAAAACCAAGCTTGTAGATTGATTCGAACTAGTCGTCTACATTTTGTACATCGATGTAAGTTGTAGGTAAATAATACAACATTACTAATTTTTATGCATGAAATCATTGTTTTGTCATTAGATAATGCATTGTGAAATGAGCTATGTATGAGAATGTTTGTTCGAGCATGAATTGTTGAATGATGATTTTTTAGTCATGAAATGATGAGAACGTATGTAATAGAGCCTGATTGAACTTTAGGAATAAAGTGGATATTCATGTTGTGATACTAGGGTTGATACGAGAGCTAGTGTAAGACCATGTCTGGACATGGCGTCGGCCTCGTTACGTGCTAGTGTAACACCATGTCTGGGACATGGCAACGACACGGATATGTGCTAGCCAGTGTAAGACCATGTTTGGGATATGGCATCGATATTGATACGAGTGCTAGTGTAAGACCATGTCTGGGACATTGCATCAGCCTTGAGAGACAAGCTAGTGTAAGACCATGTTTGGGACATGGCATCGGCTTGGAGGTGTGTCAGTGTAAGACCATGTCTGGGACATGGCATCGGCACAGATAGAGGAGAGCCAGTGTAAGACCATGTCTGGGACATGGCATCGGGTCGATACCCTACGTCGGAGAATCATCTAATATCCTTTTGTATTCTAAATAGTTCAACGGGAAAATTTAAATTTAATGTTAAGTTGAGAGATATTGTGATGATTTTTACGAGTGGTGCAGGTACCTAAGTGTAATGTATGAAATGTGAGCTCACTAGTATGTGTATGATTAGTAAAGGATGAAAAAGAGTAAGTTATGTTTGTGGCCATTCTTTGTATCGTGCACAAATTGTGATGTATTGAAAACATGTTATATCATAGTAAAATGGTTGTTATTTATTTACATATAACTTACTAAGCTTTATGCTTACCCCATTCTCCTTTCCATTTTCTTATAGTGCCGCCTAGTTAGCTCGTGGATCAAAGTACATCGGAGGCTTCGTTCACACTATCATCCAGAGCACTCGGTATAGTTAGTGTTAGCATTTTAAGAATATGGCATGTATAGGATTTTATTCTTTTGTTTAGTGTCATATTATTTTGGAGCCAAATGTGTTGGCTTGAATTTTAAATACTTTATTTTGTATAAGGCCAAAGATATTGGCTAATATTTGCAAATGGTTCTTAAATGCAAATGTTGTTGTTCTTTTAATGAAAGAGCAAGTTATTTGGATGAACTAGAATATGAGGATGGTTGTATAGATGTTTGGTTGGATTGATTTTGTTAAGTTGTGTGAAGTCCCAATTATGACCATTGGCTGAGTATTAGAGTCTTGTTAGGCTTTGGTATGTGTTTGATTTTGTTTCAGGATGGTAAAGAGGCTTGGTAAATAGCCTATTTTTGTCCACACGGGTAGACACACGGGCGTGTGTCTAGGCCGTGTGTGACATATGGTCAGCCCCACGGCCTTGTGGTTAGGCCGTGTGTCCCTTGCACCTTGAATTGGAAGAATTAAATGCCCAATAGTAAACACACGGGCTGAGACACTGCCGTGTGTCTCAACCGTGTGAAGGATACGGCCTAGCACACTAGTGTGTGCCACGACCGTGTGATTGTTGAAGTCAAAAATAGAATGTCAAGGTTTTTGCACATGGGCCGCGACAAGGGCGTGTCATGGCCATGTGAGGGACACGGGCTGAGCACACGGGCATGTGCTAGGCCGTGTGAAAACCCCTGTAGGTTCGATGTTAGAAAATAAATCCACACGGACAGGGGCACGGGAGTGTCCCTAGGTGCTTAGGCTGTGTAAACCACACAGGCCATCAACACGGCCATGTCTAGAGGCCACACGGTCGTGTTGCCCTTCCACATGGGCGTGTGCCTTGTTTTTAGTAGTTTTTAGTGAAATTTTCTCAAGTACCCGAAATGGTCCCGCATTGTTTCCAAATCATGTTTTAGGCCTCGTAGGCCCATATGAAGGACCGTATGACAATGTTTGAAAAAGTTTTAAATTGGGATGCATTTCGTTGGCTTAAGTTTGAATGTTTGCATGTGTTTTAGTAAGGTAACGCCTTATACCCTATCCCGGCATCGGATACGGGTAAAGGGTGTTACACAATGATAATTAAGGGATACTGATGTGTGTAATATGTGAATTCTAACAAATAAATGAAAATGTTATTGCAAGACAAGAGTAAGAATGCAATGGCAATTATGAGAATGATTACGTGAATAATATGTAAACAAGTTACAATTAAGGATGTGAAAATAGAGATGCTACATTAAAGGTTAAAAGATCTACGATCTTGAATCGTAGGTTGGAATTACTAAAAATCTACCATTATGAACAAATAATGCCTTAGCAAAATCAATCTTATTCTACTGCTCAAAAGAGATCTAAAATGATTTGTTTCTTTTGAGAGTAAGACCTCAAGTTACATTGCCGAAAGCGATATATGTCTATAGGTCTTTAGCACGATACCTAGCACTTTTTGTTTTCTTTCTGTATGGAACGCTGCTCTATGTCTAGAGAGTGCTACAAGTATTTAGTTGAGTACTTGCTCATATCATTCAATTTTGATCTAACTAACCTAACCTTACCAGTATTAGATTATTTTCATAAACATGCTGCACATTCATCTATGTCTAGAGATTATATACATGCGATTCATAAATACCATTAAATGAAACAGTAAATTAAAACTAATCTATGTTTTAGCCATTAAAGGAAATAAATGTTTCATCAAGCAATCCCAACCATATGAGATTAACTCATGGGTTGGACAATAACATCCAAATTCAAAGTAGCATTCAACATCATTTTCATCAATTAAGATCACAATGAAACAAATAAAGAAGAAAATGAAGAACTTAGGGAAGATAGCTTTGGCCTATCCAGCCCACAACACTGGCGACATAATATCTTGTGATTTCCTAGAGGAATTGTCAGTTTCTTCTCCCTTTCTGACTCTGCCTTGTTCTCAGTCGTTATCTTCTACTTTTGTTAAATGATTTTTTCCCAATTCTCTCTCTAACTGTCTGTAACAACTCGATTTTTCAGTGGTGTCGAAAACAGTGGTTCAAGGCCACTAAATCCGGCAAGTAAGTTCGTAAATATTATTATTTAATATTTACGAGTCAAATATGGTTTTAAAAAGGTTTTTGAATTAGTAATTTGTGTTTCATAATGATTTATTAGGTCAAGTAGTTTTAGAAAGTAAGGTATTGGGACCTCGTTTCTATAAACCAAGCTGTAAATATTTTTATAAATATTTATGGAGTGTCATTAAGATGGTATTAAAGTTTCGTTGAAAAATTTTAATGTTTCGATAGTCAATTCATGAAAAATGACTAAATTAAAAAGGTGTATAACTTGTTAAATATAATAATTAGGTGATTAAATGGCTTAATTAATAAATAAAGAAGGACCTAAGTAATAATTGTACCTAAATTTAATGGATGAGGCGGCATAAGAGAAAAAAATAATAAAATAAAGCCATTCAATGTTAAAATTGTAATTTTGGTGAAATTAAAATAAAAAAATTGGAAATTGGAAAGTTTCTAGACATTTTCTTCTTCAATTTTTAGTTCAAAACAGACATAGAAGAGAGCTTTAGTTGGTTCATCAATTTTTGCTTCATGTGAGTTCGATTCTTACCCGTTTCTTGTAATTTTTATGTTTTTGGGATTGTTACAATTAGGTCCAACTAAACCTTACCTTAGTTTTTGATTTTATTAAAAATTTTGAATGTTTTCATTGATGAATCTATATGATTTTAGTTATTAAATGATGAATTTGAGATGTTGGTTGATATTTAAAAGTATTTTGTTAAGTACTTTTGATGAATTTTTCGATTAGGGACTAATTTGTTAAATTACTAAAACTACAAGGATTTAATATGAAATTATTGCATAAATGGTATGTTTTGAATATCATGAAAATTCATCTAGCTTGGGTTTGTATTAAAAAAGGTTAATTTGCATGTTTTAAGCTTAGGGACTAAATTTAATAAAAGTAAAACTTTAAGGGCAATTTTGTAAAAATGTCAAAATGACCAAATTGTATGAAATGAACTGTTTTATTTTCTAAATTAATATATGGAATGAAATTATTAATTTAGATTAAGGTCGAGTAGAAAATCAAGGAAAATGAAAAAGTACCAAAATGTCACTGAATCTTGGTATTTCTGCAATTTAACCAGGTAAGTTTGTATAAACTGTATTCTGTACAATTTTGATTGAAGTGAATGTTAATTAGTGATTGGTATTATATATATGTTCTATTGTTGGAATTGAATTATTGTTGGAAATATATTATCGAATTTAATACTCGGTTTGGATTGAATGCGAGATTTGAGTACATTCGTAAAGTGGTGTATGATGGTATTGGAGGGAGACATCGGCATACTACCCAAGTAAACTAGGGTTAAAAATTTGTTGTGAACTTTCGTATGTACTTTCTCTTTGGAGTTATTTGAGTGAATCAGCTCTCACGAGCTTCTGTTTAGCTCTCACGAGCTTTTGCTCAGCTCTCACGAGCTTCTGTTAAGCTCTTATGAGCTTCTATTCAGCGGTTATAAGCTTTTGTTGGCCTGTTTGGGAGGAGCTGTAACACCCCTTACCCGTGTTCGACGCCGGAACGGGGTGCGAGTTATTACCTAACCAAAAATCACGCAAAGTAATCAATTTTAAACAACCGAAATACGTCCCAGTTCGAAACTTTTTCGAACAATGACCTACGGACCTCAATGAGGGCCTACAAGACCTAACTCGTGGCTTAGCAATGAATCAGGACCATTTTGGGCACTTAGAAATCTATCAATAAAATCTACTAGAATTAGGGCACACGCTTGTGTGAAAGGACAACACGCCCGTGTAACCTCTAGACATGGTCGTGTTGATAGCCCGTGTACCTTACACAGCTTGAACCATCGAGCCGTGCGGATTTATTTTCCAACATCAACCTACAGGGCTTTTCACACAGCCTGGTGCACGCCCGTGTGCCCAGCCCATGGCCTTCACACGGTCATGACACGCCCGTGTCGTGGCCCGTGTGCAAAAACCTGGACATTCTATTTCTGATGTCATCATTTGCACGGTCGTGGCACATACCCATGTGCTGGCCGTGCCCTCTACACGGTTGAGACACATGGCCGTGTCTCATGCCCGTGGGAAAACTTGATGGCATTTAATGCTATTCATGCATGGTGCAGGGGACATACGGTCGAGCCACATGCCCGTATGTCTATCCGTGTGGGCATTATAGGGCTATTTACCAAGCCCTTAGCCACCCTGAAACACATACAAACATAACCTCAATCTTCATACATCATAACATTGCACCAATACTCATCTAAATGCCTCTAAATAGGTATTCATACATCAACCAACTCATGTCCAAAAATGCATGCATAAATTACTAAGCAACTTTGCACCAATTCCATGTGAATTCATCCTATTTCATTAAGCAACTTGAATGGTTTTAGGCCAATTCCAAAGGCCATTTACAAAATGAAACTTGAATGGTTTTAGGCCAATTCCAAAGGCCATTTACAAAATGAACTTAGTAACATAAATGGCCAACACAATTGGCTCACTAATAGATCTTACACCAAAATGACTATCTAGCCTATACATTCCATTACTCAAATACAAAATGCAACTATACCGAAGGCTTCAATTGATAGTGTGAGTGATGCCTCTGATGTCTCTGGATCCTGGAATTACTTAGGCGGCACTATAAGAAAATGGAAAAGAGAGGGGTAAGCATAAAGCTTAGTAAGTTTATATGCAAACAATTCATACTATAACCATACATTAGGCAATTAACTATAGTATCAACCATACCAATATTTCCAACCATAAGTTCACTTACTCTTCCTGCCGTTCATCCAACATTCTCAACACAATTTTACGCACATAGCTCATATTGATTAGCACATATAGTCCCTGCACTTATCTATCATTACAACCCATATAGAATTTCATTAAGAAATTTCACAATAAACATATCTATACAAGATAGGTTCATATATAGTCATTCATAATAACGTTAGAAATATTAAAATGAATTCCGCATTTAGCCCATCGTCCTCAATAAATTACGGTGATGTCGCACTTAGCCCACATTTATTAATTAAGTTGCAGTTGTATCGCACGTAGCCCACCCTTGCTAATTTTTTTCCGATGGTCTTGCACTTAGCCCATCGATAATGACCGCCAACCAAGCAATTTGCACTTAGCTTGCTAATTTCAACAATTCTCCTGTGATTCGTATATAGCCCACCCATTTTCACGATTTATTGAAATTTAATCGTACTCCCACTTATCACGCTTTCATTACATGTCCATAACATTTAACCACACATCATATAAGGCATTCATGAGCAAAAATATTAATAAAAGAGGTATCATTTACATATAAACTTACCTCGGTATACAAAATACAGAAAAATGTAGAATTTACTCCGAAGCTTTTCCCTTGCCTCGGTCAAGGTTAACTCCACGCTCTTCTTGATCTATATGAATAAAAATTCATCCATTTAATCACTAAATTAATTGAAACAATTCAAAATTCACAATTTGGCAAAATGACCATTTTGCCCCTAGTCTTTTGGTAAAATGACCATTTTGCCCCTAGTCTTTTGGCAAAATGACCATTTTGCCCCTAGGCTGGAAAATCGATTTTGATCTAATTTCCTCATCAACCCTACCTAAAAACTCTTTTTATCCTCAATATTAACCCAATTTCTCATTATTTCACACAGTTATTCCTTATTTGACAACTTCTACAACTAGGTCCAATTTGAGTGTTTTCATGCAACCTCTTACACAAAAGTTATTTAATGGACAACCTACATTCATTTTCCTTCCCAAAATTTTCCAACAAACAATACTTATTCAAAAATGGAAAAACTCTAAAGTTTTAACCATTTTGCACAATACACCTCTCAAAATGTAGCTCATGTTACAAGGGTCTCAAATATGCAAAAATATTTAAGAAAGGGCATGGAAATCACTTACAAATGTGTGATGAAGGTAGTTGAGAATTTGAAGCTCTAAAATCCCCCCTTTTTGGCTGGTAATTTCAGTAAGAGGAAGAAGAAAATGAAAAAAAAAAGTAGACTAGGCTAATTAGGCATTGTCTTATCAAGTTATCCAACAAAATACCTAACCCTTTGACTTTTCTTTCTCTACCACCTCCCTTGGCCGACCATGCTTGTAAAAATGGGCTTAATTGACCTATAAAACCTCCAAACTTTAACTCTCTAGCTATTTAACACTAATTGCTAATAAAACACAACTTTTGCCTTTTATGCGATTTAGTCTATTTTCGCGATTAAGCCCTCAATCGCGTAAATTAATTCACCAAAATTTTCATGCACCCTTATAAACATGCTATAACACATATAATAATGCTAAAATAATTTTATAAAACCTCGAGAAGTGATTTTAAAATCACTATTCTAACTAAGCCCAATTTCAGGCTGTTATTGGACCAGCTCTTATGAGCTTCTGTTAACGATGTACTTTTATCTGTAAGTCATTCTTCGATTTGGGAAAATCTTGTCGAAGTGATTTATTTAATGAATTTTAAATTTATCCAATGATATTCTAAATGGTTTAACGCGCAATGTTCTGTTATGAGACGATATGAGTTTGATACGAACTAATACAGGTATATACATGAAATGCATGGAAATGATGGTACATGATATATTGATATATAATGATATATTGAAATGGATGATATATATATATATATATGAAGAAACGGTAAGAGAATGATATGTATCATGACATGAACATATACGAATATCTTTGGTATGTTGATACGTGGAAATTATGTAAGTTGAGACGAGTAATAAACTTAAGTGTGACATGTTGAGATAATAAGATTATCGATGTTGAATTTATATTAAATATATTCAAGTATGCTAACAAGTGTTGTTGTTTGATGTTTAGGTAAATGTCAAGCTGTTGGTTGAATGGTAATATGTTTAATTATAAGTTGTATTGAAATGGTAAGTGTTCAAATGAAAATATGCTTAAGATCATAAAAGAGTGGTAAGGTTTAAAGTTATTTAAAATCCTACTATGCTAGGGATGATATGTATAAATTTCATATTTGAAATAAATTGATATGATTAAAGTTCATACAAGCTTACTAAGCATTCATTGCTTATGTAGCTATTTTCCTTTACTTTCAGATTATTGGAAGCTTGATTGGGTTGGAAGCTTGTTGCAGTTATATACACTATCCATCAGTTCTATTGGTACTTTTGGATGTTTTAATTTTGGTTATAATGGCATGTATAAGAATTTTGTTTAATGTTGGCCTATATGTAATTTTTTGAGATTAGCCACTTATTTTGGCTTGTTTTGGAAGCTTAATTATGGCTTGTTGATATGCATAATGTTGATTGTAGGTTGACAACAAATTGGGTGAGATATATGGCTTGTAAATTGGCCTATTTCCGTCCACACGGGTAGAGACACGGGGGTGTGTCTCAGTCGTGTGTGACACATGTCTAGGTGACATGGGCGTATGACTTGGCCATGTGGCCCAAGTCAGAGAGTTACATGGGTATGGACATAGCCGTGTGACCTTTGCATTGTTGAAAATTTTAAATATTTCTGAAAAATTTTCTAAGTTTCTGATTTAGTCTCGACTTGTTTCTAATATGTATTTCGGGTCTTAAGAAATTGTTTAAGGGATAATATATATGATTTTGATTAGTTTTATTATGAACATTGATATGTAATGGAACGTTTGAAATTTCTGTCTGAATGATCCGTAAATGTCGGTAATGCTTTGTAACCCTGTTTCGGCGACGAATACGGGTTACGGTGTTACACTATCTCTCTCCCCTTTCCTCTTTCTTGTTAGGTTTTATAAATCTTCTTTTAGATTAGGCCTATCATCCCATGATCCCATGATCTTTTTCCTCTTTTTTAGGTTGATTTTTTTGGTACACGTACACAAAGGTTGATAACGATTAAGTGTTGACTGGGTTGCTTCTTGGTATTGCCACAACATTCGTGTTAGCAAGCTGTCCAACCTTTTTCCACAAAAAACCTTCGCTCATTAACTTTTTTTTCCTCATTCTTCATATGTCGCTTAACAAGAAAATCCTTCCCACAAACATTTAAAAGTAACATGTAATAATATTTAAGCACAGTCCAAGCCTTTTTAATGCAATTTCCTAAAATACTAATGGAAAATCCTAAAATGCAACTAAACTTACCTAGGTACAAGGAATTAATCAAGTCTAAAGGCATAAAATATAACTCTTTTCAAGAGTTATCAATAACCATCTATATATGAGGGCGTTCAAAATTAAACATTAGACCTTAACGAAAATGTTATTGAGCTTGATGCAGAAGAAGTGTCAGTTATGTTGCATACAATGATGGAAATAAATCTAAATTTAGTGAGTCATATGAAGATGATGTTTTGCAGGAAGTAGAAAATGCTGAAGAAGATGATGGTGATTCTGATTCTAATGAAAGTATCCAACTGAATACTGCTAAAACTAGAGGTCAGTCAAGTGGACTCAATTCAGTTCTTCCACTGTACAAACCTCCGTCTCATATGCTTAACATCAACTCTAATGCAATGCATGCCATAGAATTTCTCAAATATATAAATATATTACCAGTCCACGTGATACATCTAAAGCGCAACCTAGGGATTTATGTGTAGGTTTGCATATCGCAATAGAAGAGGCCACTATATGAGCCTTCAAGGAGAAAACTTTAAACTCGGGGTGGATTACAAAGTTGCAATTTCTATTATGACCAAATATGTTAGTGAGTGTTAAAGTGGTAACAAAGATATAAATGGAGGGTCAAGGTAGCATTGATGAAAAAGAAACAAAATTGGGAAATTTGAAAATATGAAGGTTCTCATACTTGTACAACTAACGCAGGATTATCACAAAATGGATTCCAAGCTTATTTGCAAATGAATAATCTCGTTGGTCAGAGGAAATCTGACAATTTCAGTATCATTATTAATAGTTGATATGTAGTCCTGATTCAAATACTTCATAATATATTGAAAGGCATGGAAAGCGAAGCTAAAGGTAATGAAGGAGGCCACTATAGGAGCCTTCAAGGAGAAAACTTTAAACTTTGAGTGGATTAGAAAGTCTTAATTTCTACCACGACCAAATATGTTGGTGAGTGTTAAAGCGGTAACAAAGATATAAATGAAGGGTCAAGGTAGCACTAATGAAAAAGAAACAACATTGGGAAATTCAAAAATATGAAGGTCCTCATACTTGCATAACTAACGCGAGATATTCACATAATGGATTCCAAGCTTATTTGAAAATGAATAATCCCGTTGGTCAAAGACAATCTGACAATTTTAGTATCATTACTAATAGTTTATATGTAGTCCCAATTCAAATACTCCATCACATATTGAAATCATGGAAAGCGAAGCTGAAGGCAATGAGTGAATTGTCCAATGATTGAGACGAATCTTAGGAACTGCAAATATGGATAGTTGTGCTGAGGTAGTTTGTTCTGAATATGATGGTTGAAGTGTAGCCTCTCGATGTAGGTGATTCATCAAAGGATGTAGTTCAAGTTAACTGAATATTCCTGATAAGTATAAATTATATAGACTTTTCTAATACCTTTTTAATTAGAATTCATGCAAATCTCGAGCATTTGAATAACTAATTATGTAATTTTCGTTCATATTAAGACATTGGGCATAATTTCAGTAAAGTTTGTAATTTTACATAATTAGGTGTTAATTTTACGTAATTTCATTTAATTATGCTACATGATAATTTCTTTTTTAATTTGTTGTAGTATGGACCATTAATTTACTCAATGTTGGGACTAATTGAAGAAACATATAAGTGAGATGATTATCCAATACTTTGGACGGCAAAGAAGATAAATTAGGCTCAGAAATATTGCTTTGACCTAGCTTGAAGATGGTTGTTGAAGAGAATTAAAATTCTTTTCAATTGGGTTGCCAAAATTGTCCAATAAGGGGGAGAGAGCCCAATTAGGTTAAGGCATGAAAAGTAATCCAAATTACCTTTGGAATAATTGAATTAAAGATCCCTACATGTATGAAAAAAATCACAAATCAGCCCCTACCTAATGCCTCGATTGCCATCTAACCCCATACCATGAATCAAGGAAGAATTAGTCACAAATCAAGTAACCATCAACCCTTCATTCCACAATTCATGATCGGCCATGCAAGAGAGATTATCTAGGTATGTGCATGTTATTTTTAGCAAACTGCCAAGGCTGGCCACCTTGAGGAGCAATTTGCAAAGGAGCAACCGCAGGAATTAGAGAAAGCCACCACAATTAGTTTTAGGGGAATCACCGAACTCATCAAAAAGTTTCTTCTTCCATTACTTTTAGTTGGTTCTTAGTTATTCAAACATGTTCGCAAATTGTTTAACTGTTTTTCCATTAATTATAATGACTTGAAGTTGTTTTATCTAGAATAATTGAAATGATTTGATAAAATTCATTCGATTCATTTTTATGTTGTTCTGTGCCTCAATCGTTCATGCTTCCAATTAAAATCATTTGTGTTATTCGTGCATTAAAATATGGTTGAATGCATTAAAATTACCTATTTAATCTTAATCAGATGGTGCTAATGGACACAGTAATTGGAAGATGCTTTCTTAATTTATATCCTAATCAGAATAAATTAAAGGTTCGTAATAAGCTAAAAAACACTATTACCTTGCATAACTTTAGGTTTATATGATTAAATTGTTTCAAACGTAACCTGTCTCTGTTATTTCACATAAATTCTAAGGAATCCTTAATTAAATATGGACATAGAAATATACATGTTTTTCTAAGTATAAGACTTCAAAAGAATTTATATTAGGTTCCAAGTTAATATTTACATAAGGATTTTAAATTTAATATTAGGTCGATAAAAAAATTTATAATTTCGTACTATAGTTTGATTAGATGTCATACGTTGATCCGAAAATTCAAGAATGCATCTCGACCAAATTTTTGGTGAATTGCAATATTTGGCACATGAATGTGTCATTGATAGTTTTTGTGATGGTAAAGATGCACGAATCCGACCGAGTGATGTACCAGTTTAGGTTTAAGCAAACTATTTTGTCATCACCCTAAGACCTTGAAGAATTGCACAAGGTTGACTTGTGGGGGAGGACCAACAAAGATTGGGAAAAATTCCATAGGAAATATATCAACATTTGGGAGTACATGTATTATTTCATACCTATGTGCGACCTTGTTCTCACACCGAAATTGGCGACCTCTTCAAACTACATGAGATGGTTTGGACATTATAGCAAGTCTTATCTACTATCAAAGGAGGAAAGTATTAGTCAACGCCGTCGTAGGAGGCCAAGACGACCCCACATGAATCTTAAGTCGGGAGTACATGCCACCTCAGCGAACTCAACATTAGCTCCAACCCAACATGAGACACCGATGTCTGCACCACCTCTTGTTTAGTATGGTTTATATTATTCTGCTATTTTCACTAACCTCATTATTTTTACACAAATACCCCACTATACACCATCATACCCTGCATCAACACCTTCTGCACCTGTTATTTTTACACAAGCACCGCATTCTGAACCACTGTGCCCTGCATCAACACCTTTTGCAGGTATATTTTTTATACCACCTTCGTCCCTAGCACCATATTACAAGACAAGGCCTACAACAATATAGATGTATCCACTATCGCCAATAATTCTAACATTTTTTCTGTAACCAGGTTATGCGACATCAAACACTTATCCACCGATAGTGTTGCAAGCAACCCTCGGCATCATTATTTTGCCAAGGTGGTTCATTTTCACAAGCACCTATTACTCGAAGGGACGATATACGATGGCATCCTAGAACGACATGACATTCAAACATGGAGGAATAAGAAGAAAATGAAGATAGAGGTAGAGGTAGATGTAGATGCGAAGATAAAGATGAAAAGATGGTGAATATGAGGAGCCAGAACCCCAACTACGAAGAAAACCTGCTTGCAACTGACACCCACCAGGTTGTAGATGTAAATCATCCTTTTGTTTGTTAACTTCTAATTTGTATTTTATTAAAATTTTTTCCATGCACAATTTATTTGATATCAATAATGTATACTTTTTTTTTTTTTTGCAATCTATGAAAAAATGGAAAAAAAATTGTTTACATTGTATTCTACTATATTTTACATTAATAATATATCAATATTCACAATTTACCAAAAAATATGAAGCAACAAAAAAAAAATGAACAAATTGTCTATCAAAAGAATGAATAAATGTGTTAATGAGGTTCTGTCCTCAATGTTCCCCCATGTGTGAGCATGTTGACCTTGTATGCTTTCGGTTCTTACAATTACTACATAATCTTAATTTGGTTTGTCCTCTCCTGAATATTCATATTGTTGCATATCTGAGTATATGTAACACCCCTTACCCGTCTCCGACGCTGGGACAGGGTTTGAGGCATTACCTTACTAAACACTTGCAAACATTCAAACTTGAGCAAACGAAATGCGTTCCAATTTAAAATTTTTTTAAACATTGTCCTATGGACCTTCATATGTGCCTACAAGGCCTAAAATGTAGTTTAAAAACAATCCGAGACCATTTCGGGTACTTAAGAAAATTTCATCAAAAACTACCAAAAACAGGGTACACGCCCGTGTGGCCTCTAGACGTGGCCGTGTTGATGGCCCGTGCGGTTCACATGGCCTAAGCACGTAGGGACACGCCTGTGCCACTTGTCGTGTGGGTTTATTTTCTAACATCGAACCGACAAGGGTTTTCACACGGCCATGACACGCCCGTGTGTAAAAACCTTGACATTCTATTTTTGACATTAGCAATCACACGGCCGTGGCACATGGCTGTATGCTAGGCCGTGTCCTTCACCTGGTTGAGACACACGGTTATGTCTCATGCCCATGCGTTTACTACTAGACATTTATTTCTACCAATTCAAGGTGTAGAGGACACACGGCCTAACCACACGCCCGTGGGGCTGACTGTGTATCACACACGGCCTAGACACACGCCCGTGTGTCTACCCGTGTAGAAAAAATAAGGCTATCTACCAAGCCTTTTTGCCACCCTGAAACAACGTTAAAGACATATCCAAGCATACCAAGACTCCAAAACTCAGCCAATGGCCATAATTTGGCTTTCACACAATTAAACAAATTCAATCCAACCAAACATTTATACAACCATCCTAACATTCTTGTTCATCCAAACAACTTGCACTTTCATTAAAAACAACAACATTTGCATTTAAGAACCATTGTCAAATATTAGCCAATATCTTTGGCTTTATACAGAATGAAGTATTTCAAATTCAAGCCAACACATTTGGCTCCAGAATGATATGACACTTAACAAAAGAATAAAATCCTATACATGTCATATTCTCAAATTGCTAAAACTAACTATACCGAGTGCTTTGGATGATAGTGTGAACGAAGCCTCCGGCGTACTCTGATCCATAAGCTAACTAGGTGGCACTATAAGAAAATGGAAAGGAAAGGAGGGAGCATAAAGCTTAGTAAGTTATAAGTAAATAAATAACAACTATTTACTATGTTATAACATGTTTTCAATACATCACAATTTATACATAATACATTTCATACATTACACTTAGGCACTTGTATCACTTGCAAAACTCATCACAGTATCTCTCAACTTAACATTAACTTTAAATTTTACCTATTGAACTTTTTAGAATACGAAAGAATATTCAATGAGCCCCCAACGTAGAGTATCAAGCCGATGCCATGTCCCAGACATGGTCTTACACTAGCTCACACATCAAGTCGACGCCATGTCCCAGACATGGTCTTACACTAACTTTCAATGTATCGAGGCCGATGCCATGTCCTAGACATGGTCTTACACTAACTTTCAATGCAGCAAGGCCGATGCCATGTCCCAGGCATGGTCTTACACTGGCTCTCCTCTATCTGTACTGATGCCATGTCCTAGACATGGTCTTACAATGACACATCTCTAAGCTGATGCCATGTCCCAGACATGGTCTTAACTAGCACTCGTATCAACGCCGATGCCATGTCCCAGACATGGTCTTACACTAGCTAGCACGTATATCCGTGTCGATGCCATGTCCCAGACATGGTCTTACACTAACACGTGACGTGGCCGATCCATGTCCTAGACATGGTCTTACACTAGCTCTCGCATCGGCCTAGTTGTAACAGCTTGAATTAGGGCTTAGTCATAATAGCGGTTTCTAGACCACAAATTTGAAGTAAAAAAATATATTTTACGATTATTATTAAGTTATTGATATGATTGCATGATAGTGAGAAAATTTCATGAAGGAATTTTTATGAAATAGTGGTTAACTTGTCCTTTAGGACTAAATTGCAAAAGCTGCAAAATATGAGTTTTTAGAAGTTTTAAGAATGAATTAGCATTATAAAAATTATTAGAGGTCCTTATTTAACAATTAGACCATTTATTGGCATGATGGACAAAAATGCCCAAGGAAGGGTAAAATTTTAAAGAAAGGCTATAAGGGTATTTTGGTCATTTGGTAAATTAATGAAATAAAAAGGGAAAAAGAAAGCAAAAAGTGTCCATCTTCTTCTCCAAAGATGCCGAAATTACTAAGCCTCCATAGCTAGGGTTTTTGACATTTTCAAGCTTCAAGTAAGTGACTTCAAGCCCCGTTTTTAATTCTTTTGTATTTTTGAAATCCTCATAGCTTAATCTAGCTATTTCTACCGCTACTTTGA